>CM041527.1:21593662-22944873 GCA_023091065.1 Dianthus caryophyllus
AGAACATGTCGTGACGGAAACTGAATTCCAGGTCATGGACATTCCCCCGACATACAATATGTTGCTGGGTAGGCCCTGGATTCACGCTACCCGAGCTGTCGCATTAACCCTTCATCAGAAGGTTAAACTACCTCTGGACAACGAAATCATCACCGTCAAAGCCTCGAACTTCCGAGCAACCCTCCTACATTTGAGAAAGCATCGACGAATCCACCAATGACGCAGGTGGTTTCAACTCAAGCATCTACGCCTAGGGTTTAGAGTCCCACGTTATCATGACGCCAGGTCTTCTAAGCCAACCAGGACGCGCGATTACATTCCTAAAATAGCAGACCTAGTTTAGGATATTAGAGTTTGTAGGTTTGTCTCAAGCTCTATAGTCTGAGCAATTTTCAAATGTAACTGCTTTTAACAACATTAATGACAAGAATGTTTTCGGTTACACTTTGCCTCGTTTTTACGTTTGCACACTCTCTTTTGCACATTCTAACGTTTGCACTTTCGCACATTCTAACATTTGCGATAACATTAAACAAAACAACATTGCATCATATGAATACATTGCAGGCACTGTTTCCAGACCCAAGCAACCTTCCGTCCCTGAACATACAACAACCACCAAAGCCAAAACACCTCAGGAACCCGGAAAATTACCACTGCGAATTTCCCCAAGCACAGACAAAAACATACATCCTCCAAACTACTCACAAAAATCAAACAACACCCTCACTTGGTCTCACAAAGACACACCCGTCTTTGACCAAACACCACACAACAACAAAAGCAGGGCATCAAGCCCATTAAACAAAAGCCACAACGCGTAATCCAAGCCAACAAAAACGCTGACTGGATATCAAACACGAATCCCAGCTACGAAAAAAGAAAAAGGGCAAAGGTCCAGTATACACTGACTGCCACAACCCAAACAAAGCATATCCAAGAAACACCGACATTCTCGTCAAAAACACCGCAGAAAGCACAATCACTAAGGACTCCGCAATCAGCCAGGAGTTCGACCACCACAATAATTGCGTAGGAATACTCCTACCAACCACTGAGTGACAACCACGCACCCCTCTCTTCCAAAATTCCAAAACCAACACCGCAGCATAAGAAGCACCTGTCTACGACCTACAAGGATCCACAGACAAATCACCTAACCTTTCAACCCTGCTAAACAAACCCCCACACATCCAGGTACTGCCCATGAGCGCAAAACAGCGCGACAAACCAGCATATACTCGTGCTTCCAACCATACTGGGGGCTGAACATACAAAACCCTGGTATCAAACCATTCCCAACTACAAAAACAACCAACACCCACGAAACATACTGCAATGTATTTATAAGATGCAAACAGACGAAATGTTAAAAATTGCAATTCTCTGGACCGTCATGTCCTTAAACATGTACCACGGACCGGCATGTCCTTAAACATGAATCTCTTTGCAAACACAACTCCTGGACCGGCATGTCCTTAAACGTGCACCCCTTTCTACAAACACAATTCATGGACCGGCGGGTCCTTAAACACGCACATTTCTACAAAACACAATTCCTGGGCCGACATGCCCTTAAACGTGCACTTTCTCCACAAAAATCAAAATAGCATTTCACGGACCGGCATGTCCTTAAACGTGCACCCCTTGTACAAAAATCAAAAACAAATTCCTGGGCCGGCATGCCCCTAAACGTGCACATTCAATACCAAATACAATTCCGAACTACGCCGGTCTGACTCCACTCACGTGGATACGTAGGCAGCTTTGCAAGAAGCGCGACCACGATTCAACACAAAACGACGCGTTCAACGCTTAAAAAAAGCTGAGAACATAGTCAACACGAAATACACGTCTGCGACAGACAATATTCAACACAAAAACGACACGCCCAAAGCTTAAAAAGGTCGAGGGCACAGTCGACACAAAAATGACACGTCTGAAGCTTAAAAAGGTCGAAGACACAGTCAACACAAACGCAAGATCATGATCCAAAGCTTAAAAAAAGTCGAGGATATAACTCTTTTTACAAAACAGCAAACGAGGCAAACGTAAACGAAAACGTTCATTTCATTAACGTTAGTCAAAAACAGTCACGTTTTGGATTTTTCGTCTCTAGAGCAAAAGACAAAACTACGACCTCCGATGTCCTCTTAGGTCTTAGGAATGACAAAGCAGACTACAGCGTCACCAGGGTATAGAGTTGATGACGAGCTACGACAAGGTTCCTTCGACGCCATACCCATCAGCTACACATGCTAATCTCGACATCCCTGCCATTCCCGTATCACGGATCACAGGAGGAGGCAACGACTTTTATGACCCCCAAAACACCACCCTCCCATGCAACGCATCGCCCGACCACAAACCCCGGCCACTACAGCAGTTACACCCATTTTTTGCACTAAAAACACATTCCCCTTACTTAACAGAACACAGCCGCGTATCACATCACCCTGTTTTACTCCCCTGCTTTATGACTTTTTTGTTTTTCACATTCAAAAAACCCGTCATTCTCAAACACACTTTCAGCTCTACGCAAATTACAATTCTCGCATTTCGCAACTCATATTTCAAAAAGCGCAATTTTTACATTGCATTTTCATCAAAATACTTTTTGCAAACTTCATACATCATTTCTGTCAAAACACGTTTTACACATGTTTTCACATAAAGCACGATGCATTTTCTTAAAACTGCATTTTCACACATTTCGAGGCCCATAATCTCAATCGAGATTCGCGGTTTCGCCCAACTAACATTACATTGCAGGTCTCAAAGTACAGCTACAAGCAAGGTCAGCCAACGACCACAACCACCTAACGGCATCCATGCAAAGACGCTAACACAAGACATTTCCTGTACGGTACGACGCAACTCCTCACGCAACGTGTCAAGGTAGGCCCGGTAGTCACCTGGTCTCCATCTCCTCCTGCACCTCGGCCGTCACCCACAAAGCGAAAGATCAGCATGCTGGGGGCTAAATTCAAAAACAGCTACAACAAAGTTTGACTAACGTTTTACTCCAAAACCTAAGTCAAACTGGGGGCTAAATTCAAAAACAGCTACAACAAAGTTTGACTAACGTTTTTACACTAAAAACTAAGTCAAACTGGGGGCTAAAATCGAAGCGATGACAAAGAGTTTGACTAACGGTTTACTCCAAAACCTATGTCAAACTGGGGGCTAAAATCAAAAGCAGCTACAACAAGTTTGACCAACGGTTTACTCCAAAACCTATGTCAAACTGGGGGCTAAAATCAAAAGCAGCTACAACAAGTTTGACCAACGGTTTACTCCAAAACCTAAGTCAAACTGGGGGCTAAAATCAGAAGCAGCTACAGCAAGTTTGACTAACGTTTTACACTAAAACCTAAGTCAAACTGGGGGCTAAAATCAAAAGCAGCTACAACAAGTTTGACTAACGTTTACACTAAAACCTAAGTCAAACTGGGGGCTACACCATATAATACAGATTCACAAAAATCAGGATCAATTTTTGCTTTTTCCGCAAAAGTCAAACAACCAAGCACCCAAACCTCTTTACGAGTCAAACAAAAAACACCAAACCTCTTTACGAGTCAAACAAAAACCATTAAACCTCTTTTACGAGTCAAACAAAAACCATTAAACCTCTTTTACGAGTCAAACAAAAACACCTAAACCTCTTTAGGAGTCAAGCAAAACACTAAGCCTCTTTACGAGTCAAACAAAACACAAAAACCTCTTCACGAGTCAAACAAAAACACTAAGCCTCCTTTACGAGTCACAAAAACACCTACACTCTTTTACGAGTCACAAAAACACCTAAACCTCTCTACGAGTCCCACAAAAACACCCAGGCCTTTTTACGAGTCACAAAAACACCTAAACCTCTTCACGAGTCAAACAACAACACTAAACCTCTTCACGAGTCAAACAAAAGCACTAAACCTCTCTACGAGTCTCACAAAAACACCCAAACCTCTTTACGAGTCAAGCAAAAACACCTACACTCTTTACGAGTCAAGCAAAACACTAAACCTCTTTTACGGGTCACAAAGTACCAAACCTCTCTACGAGTCCTACAAAACACAAAAACCTCTTTTACGAGCCTAAACACTAAGCCACTTCTACGAGTCAAATACATCAACACACGGCCTCTTACGAATGACATTGAAGCACGAACACCAGATCAAGCACGCAGCAAGCATTCAATACACAAAATTCGACAAGACTACAAAACGCCGCCAGGAATCATTCAACATCAGCAAACGCCTCAATCAAAGCACCAGCAAGCAGCACAAGCACTCGCACACAAGCACAAGCAAAGCACTATCCAGAAGCATCCAAGCAACACGCAGGCTGGCATGCCCCTAAACATGCAGGACCGTCATGTCCTTAAACATGTACCGTCCCTCCCCGCATTTCCCGGCACTAAGTCCTCGTCTCTCCCCGAGACACACACTTAGCGCCGCCAGGTAGTATCGAGACTGTAGTGGTCCGGATACTATCTTTTAAGTTTGACTAGCGCTTTAGTCCAAGCTCAGTCAAACTGGGGGCTCTGTAGATACCCGTATCCGTACCCCCCAAAAAGCAACCCGATGATGAAAATGGACTTTTATGCATGTTTTATAAATAGACGAAACGGTACAAAGTGTCTAAAACATTTTAGTCATTTTTAACGTATTATTTTAGAATTTGCATATTTCGTAAAATTGAACATTAATTTTGTCGCCTATTTTAAGCTAAAATACGACACGATTATTCAAGCCCACAAAAGCAACTCAAAAAGCAGCCCACAAAAACGGCCTCACAAAACCTAACCATCTACAAACTCCGCACCCAAAACGGGCCACCTCCCCTCACGAGTCATATTTTCGTAAAACCAAATTTTACGATATTACAAAATAATACAAAACGAGACGATTTTATTTCAAGCCAAAATCGAAAAACACGACAAAAACCGAAACGCGAAACACGAAAACAAGGAAACGCAAGTTAACCCAACAAAGGGTTAATAACCCTTGGATAAAAGCATGAGCCTCGACAAAATTTCAAATTTCAAAACGTCACAAAGAAATTTTTTCTCTTCAAAGCAAAACCCCAACCCTATCCAAGCCCCCTGTGGCCAGGCGACTTGTTTTTAAGTCGTCTGTCA
The DNA here is from genome assembly GCA_023091065.1 of Dianthus caryophyllus. Taxonomy (NCBI): domain Eukaryota; kingdom Viridiplantae; phylum Streptophyta; class Magnoliopsida; order Caryophyllales; family Caryophyllaceae; genus Dianthus; species Dianthus caryophyllus. The sequence goes on from CM041527.1 coordinate 21,598,803, forward strand.
ACAGACGACTACTTTTGCCCCTAATTTTGCTACAGACGACTTCTTTTGGGCCTGGGACTCTCTCTGGCGACTTGTTTTCAAGTCGTAAGTTCACTTACGATTTGTTTCACTCCTGGGCCTTGCTATTTCACCTCTTGCGCAAGCCCAACCCTTCTTGCCTATATATATACAACAATACACGTACAACTTTCACACAATTCACTTCTCCCTCTTACACTCACACTTAGCATTTTTCTAAAAACCGTCTTTACGTTTTAAGGTAAACATTTTACCTTCGGACTAGACTTTTTAGACTCGGACAAGGGTTACATTAACCCAACCCGATATTGGCACAACGAACCCGTATTCGTAATACGGTTGTAGTAATTCGGATTCCTAATCCGTCTAAACCCCGCCAATATCGCATAAACAAACGACTCACTGTCACTAAAGCAAACCGACGTTACATTTTACACTTATGCAAATTCTCATTCATGCATTAAACATTGACTAAAACACGGATTCGACATTAATTTGTACCGTTTCAACTAGTCTTTTAAACATGCAAAACTGAGGGTTTTCAAAATACTACAAAAGTCGGAAAATAACGTTTTATATTAATTCAAATCAATGAATTATTATTCCTCGTATATTTCCTAAAGCAAAACGTCGTTGACTTTAACGACTCACATGCATTACTTTGCATTTTTATCGAGTTATATTCGCACTTGTACGTAGCGTTTTACCTGCTCAAAACATCGAAATTAAGCACTTGTTTTTAAACTAGTAGAGACTACTTTACGTAGGCTTTTGATTTCAGTTTTTCATAAAAACGCTTTGATTAACTTTCAAAAGTAACCTTGCCAGAATCCACTGGTTTCACAATAACCTTAGGAGGAGAGGTATCGACGCCTTGAATTCTAAGACACGCGTCTTATAATTTAAGACACATCGACAAGGTCCCAAATTCCTTTAAAATTTGGTGGCGACTCCATTTGCAAAAGCGATTTTCAAGCACTTAAGCAATGATATCCCCATAGCAATATTCGCACACTTTTGCACTTATGCAATTTTTCTCGTAGCGCCTTGCTCCTATTTGAGCCGGCCCATGAGGCGTCGAGATAGGTCCGATCCGGTACCTTGATTAGCGACTCATTTGGGGACTTAGCTGTTTTTATTTTTAAGAAAAACTTTTTCTTTTATTTTAAAAACACAAAGAGGCAAAGCTTGAAAATTTGAAAACAATTACGCTTTCGATGTTTGAGCAATTTAACGTTCGAGTCAAATCCTCCGGGATTTACGAGCCACACCCCTCGAGAATCGACCCCTAATAGCGCTCCCTTCATAAGCGAGACTATTCTGGACAAATCGAGTTCTCACCCCTTCACGATTACAAGTACGGTATCCGTACAAACGATCGTAACAGTCAAACTTGGACGCTCTAGGACCCGTATTGAATCCACACTTTGACGTGTGTGATCTTGCGGATAACCCTACACAAACGTTGCGGGAATGACCGGAGGGAACCTTACCCAAAAGCCAAAAACCCATGTCTTATACGTACAAATGCGAAGCTATAGTACCCTCACTATAGTCGTCTTTCAAACAAACTCATGCAAAATAATTTCAAAGCATATGCATTCATAGACGTCTTTTCAAAATACGCTTTCAAACATTTTTGAAAAGTCATACTTTCAAAAAACACTAACGTCAGGCTTACTGAACTATCGTCAAACGAACCAGACAAACAACACGCCGCGACATTCAAACTCGATCAGAAATAATCACTACATTTCCGATCCTTTACAAAACATAAATGAGTTATACGGTAGCGTATCGTCATAATTCATTTATCGCAAAGCATTTCACAAAGCAAAACCCCAAAATGTCAATTCATTTCGGGTATTTTAATCAAAACAACCACTTTTACACTACACAATTTACACTATGCATTCGCAACAACTTCGGGCCGAGTGACTCTCTAGTCATCTCGACCTAAACAAACATCTTTTCAAAAACAAACAAAACACGGGATCGTTCAAGCACGAACCCGTCATCTTACATGTCAAATCAGCTGGCTTATCGTCATTTTGGTTCGACTTTCTATAGCACATACACACGTAAAAGGCAAGCAATATTTGCTTTTTACTCGTTTTAACATCCTCAAATCGGGTAGCCTATCGCTATTTCGTTTTGACTCCTTTTTCATATCACAATCTAACGATAAGCCCCTCAGCGACATACTACTAACCTGGGCTAATCAGATGTGATCATACAAAACTTTTTTACATCGAGACTAGAGATATGTTAACATATCCCTACCTCATAAGCCTCCCGTGTCTTTTCAGCTAAAAAACACGAGTCGAGTCCTGCACATTTCTTTATACACTTTATTTTGGGTTGCAAATGCGAGATCGAGTCTTTTCTTTCATTTTCGAGTCACTAAAGTCTAACGCTTTGCAGGTTTACCCACTAAAGCCCCGGATACACGGCTCGCAGAAGAAACATGGATTCCCATTTCAACCCCACAAATGACAAAGTCGCCCCTCCATCGCCTACACCACCGCTCGTGACCGCTGAGCACATCCAATTGCTCAATGACAAGATTACCAATCTCACGTCTCAGCTTGAACTTTTGGCCGTTATGCAAAAGTTCGAGGCCGAGAAGAACGCTAGACTCTTCGCCAAAGAGTGCGCTTCAAAGATGCTAAGGAAATTCAATTCTGAAGACAAAGTGCGCAACTACAAGCCGACCAAAACTGCAGGTCGCGGTCACCAAGGCAATACATCTCGAACCGCAGCAAAGACTAAACCAGTCAGGTCTGTCAGCAGGAATGCACTAGCGGCGTCACCTGTGTTCACAACACAGCCTACGCCCGCTACACCTAAGTCATCACCAGACGGGCCATCTTCGTCAAAGCAACGACGAAACTTTGACCCCCTCTACATGCCTTACTCCAAGGCATTGAAAAAGCTCCTAAAGAAGAACATTCTGCGGCTTCCTAGCCCCACCAACATACCACCTAAGCACAAGAAAACAAAGTCATGGAACCAAAACGCCTACTGTGAATTCCACAGGGTTAATGGGCATGACAGGGATTGCCGTCTGAAGAATGCAATCCAAGACATGATCGACAACAAGACGATCGAAAAGCCAAACGCGGCTCCTAAACCACCACACCAGCATAGCGCACTCCGTGCTCGCACTATCTTTGTGGGAACATTTCCCATTCTCGAGTGCTCTCATCCGGTTACCACAAACAACCATGAGGTCAATGTCGTTAGCAGCAATACCAACGACTGCAACGACAGCACTAAGCACGTTCACAAGACAAAAACAAAAACAAAAGCAAGGCACGCGGACGAGAAAGGGGTTTTCGTACAGGTCCCTTATCTACATCCCATCAGGTGGTCAAGCGGCCCGACGACGAGGTTTCATACCTCCCACATATGTACCAAGCTCCTCTAGAACCGCCAGGGTTCCCGTCCAGGCTCACAAACAACAACTAGGATAAGGGCATACTCGTGGACGAGGCTGCTCCACCTGTTTCCTCAACCTGGCCTGGCGCCGAGGATACGCTGCCAAAGCAACTTCCAAAAACAAAATCAAGCACTTCAGCCTGGCAACTCTTGCAGGATTTACCCAGGCATCGCAAGGCCCTTCGTCGAATCCTACAGGTCACTCCGGTGGCAAGACAGATGCCTCCGGCGCAATTTGTTAGCTACATCATCCGGGACTGGCTACCGGGTGCTATAACTTTTTCTAACGCGGACCTGCCGCCCTTTGGAGCTGCACACAATATGGCACTCCACATAACCGTAGATTGCCGTGGCATGACACTACCCGTTACCCTCGTCGATAACGGTTCTTCAGTCAATGTCCTGCCTCTTGCGACCGCCACTAAACTGGGATTGGGCGAAGACGACTTCACTCCCTGTTCAGACAACGTGGCAGCATACGACGGTACACTCCGTAGTATAAAAGGCATCATCTCACTGTCCGTCATAACATGTCGTGACGAGCGAATTCAGGTCATGGACATTCCCCCGACATACAATATGTTGCTGGGTAGGCCCTGGATTCACGCTACCCGAGCTGTCGCATTAACCCTTCATCAGAAGGTTAAACTACCTCTGGACAACGAAATCATCACCGTCAAAGCCTCGAACTTCCGAGCAACCCTCCTACATTTGAGAAAGCATCGACGAATCCACCAATGACGCAGGTGGTTTCAACTCAAGCATCTACGCCTAGGGTTTAGAGTCCCACGTTATCATGACGCCAGGTCTTCTAAGCCAACCAGGACGCGCGATTACATTCCTAAAATAGCAGACCTAGTTTAGGATATTAGAGTTTGTAGGTTTGTCTCAAGCTCTATAGTCTGAGCAATTTTCAAATGTAACTGCTTTTAACAACATTAATGACAAGAATGTTTTCGGTTACACTTTGCCTCGTTTTTACGTTTGCACACTCTCTTTTGCACATTCTAACGTTTGCACTTTCGCACATTCTAACATTTGCGATAACATTAAACAAAACAACATTGCATCATATGAATACATTGCAGGCTCTGTTTCCAGACCCAAGCAACCTTCCGTCCCTGAACATACTACAACCACCAAAGCCAAAACACCTCAGGAACCCTAAAATTACCACTGCGAATTTCCCCAATGCAGACAAAACATACATCCTCCAAACTACTCACAAAAATCAAACAACACCCTCACTTGGTCTCACAAAGACACACCCGTCTTTGACCAAACACCACACAACAACAAAAGCAGGGCATCAAGCCCATTAAACAAAAGCCACAACGCGTAATCCAAGCCAACAAAAACGCTGACTGGATATCAAACACGAATCCCAGCTACGAAAAAAGAAAAAGGGCAAAGGTCCAGTATACACTGACTGCCACAACCCAAACAAAGCATATCCAAGAAACACCGACATTCTCGTCAAAAACACCGCAGAAAGCACAATCACTAAGGACTCCGCAATCAGCCAGGAGTTCGACCACCACAATAATTGCGTAGGAATACTCCTACCAACCACTGAGTGACAACCACGCACCCCTCTCTTCCAAAATTCCAAAACCAACACCGCAGCATAAGAAGCACCTGTCTACGACCTACAAGGATCCACAGACAAATCACCTAACCTTTCAACCACGCTAAACAAACCCCACACATCCAGTATCGCCATGAGCGTAGCAAATGTAGCGACAAACCAAAGATATACTCGTGCTTCCAACCATCTGGGAAATTTGAACATACAAAACCACAGTATCAAACCATTCCCAACTACAAAAACAACCAACACCCACGAAACATACTGCGATGTATTTATAAGATGCAAATGCAGACGAAATGTTAAAAATCGCAATTCTATGGGCCGTCATGTCCTTAAACATGTACCACGGACCGGCATGTCCTTAAACATGAATCTCTTTGCAAACACAACTCTTGGACCGGCATCTCCTTAGACCTGCACCCTTTCTACAAACACAATTCATGGACCGCGGGTCCTTAAACACGCACATTTCTACAAAACACAATTCTGGGCCGACATGCCCTTAAACGTGCACTTTCTCCACAAAAATCAAAATAGCATTTCACGGATGGCATGTCCTTAAACGTGCACCCTTGTACAAAAATCAAAAACAAATTCTGGGCGGCATGCCCTAAACGTGCACATTCAATACCAAATACAATTAGAACTACGGCCTGACTCCACTCACGTGGATACGTGGCGACTTTGCAAGCGCGACCACGATTCAACACAAAGCGACGCGTTCAACGGCAAAAAGCTGAGAACATAGTCAACACGAAATACACGTCTGCGACAGACAATATTCAACACAAAAACGACACGCCCAAAGCTTTAAAAGGTCGAGGGCACAGTCGACACAAAAATGACACGTCTGAAGCTTGAAAATGTCGAAGACACAGTCAACACAAACGCAAGATCATGATCCAAAGCTTAAAAAAAGTCGAGGATATAACTCTTTTTACAAAACAGCAAACGAGGCAAACGTAAACGAAAACGTTCATTTCATTAACGTTAGTCAAAAACAGTCACGTTTTGGATTTTTCGTCTCTAGAGCAAAAGACAAAACTACGACCTCCGATGTCCTCTTAGGTCTTAGGAATGACAAAGCAGACTACAGCGTCACCAGGGTATAGAGTTGATGACGAGCTACGACAAGGTTCCTTCGACGCCATACCCATCAGCTACACATGCTAATCTCGACATCCCTGCCATTCCCGTATCACGGATCACAGGAGGAGGCAACGACTTTTATGACCCCCAAAACACCACCCTCCCATGCAACGCATCGCCCGACCACAAACCCTACTTCTACAAAGAAGCTTACCCCCAATTTTTGCACTAAAAACACATTCCCCTTACTTAACAGAACACAGCCGCGTATCACATCACCCTGTTTTACTCCCCTGCTTTATGACTTTTTTGTTTTTCACATTCAAAAAACCCGTCATTCTCAAACACACTTTCAGCTCTACGCAAATTACAATTCTCGCATTTCGCAACTCATATTTCAAAAAGCGCAATTTTTACATTGCATTTTCATCAAAATACTTTTTGCAAACTTCATACATCATTTCTGTCAAAACACGTTTTACACATGTTTTCACATAAAGCACGATGCATTTTCTTAAAACTGCATTTTCACACATTTCGAGGCCCATAATCTCAATCGAGATTCGCGGTTTCGCCCAACTAACATTACATTGCAGGTCTCAAAGTACAGCTACAAGCAAGGTCAGCCAACGACCACAACCACCTAACGGCATCCATGCAAAGACGCTAACACAAGACATTTCCTGTACGGTACGACGCAACTCCTCACGCAACGTGTCAAGGTAGGCCCGGTAGTCACCTGGTCTCCATCTCCTCCTGCACCTCGGCCGTCACCCACAAAGCGAAAGATCAGCATGCTGGGGGCTAAATTCAAAAACAGCTACAACAAAGTTTGACTAACGTTTTACTCCAAAACCTAAGTCAAACTGGGGGCTAAATTCAAAAACAGCTACAACAAAGTTTGACTAACGTTTTTACACTAAAAACTAAGTCAAACTGGGGGCTAAAATCAGAAGCAGCTACAGCAAGTTTGACTAACGGTTTACTCCAAAACCTATGTCAAACTGGGGGCTAAAATCAAAAGCAGCTACAACAAGTTTGACCAACGGTTTACTCCAAAACCTATGTCAAACTGGGGGCTAAAATCAAAAGCAGCTACAACAAGTTTGACCAACGGTTTACTCCAAAACCTAAGTCAAACTGGGGGCTAAAATCGAAGCGACTCTGAGAAGTTTGACTAACGTTTTACACTAAAACCTAAGTCAAACTGGGGGCTAAAATCAAAAGCAGCTACAACAAGTTTGACTAACGTTTACACTAAAACCTAAGTCAAACTGGGGGCTACACCATATAATACAGATTCACAAAAATCAGGATCAATTTTTGCTTTTTCCGCAAAAGTCAAACAACCAAGCACCCAAACCTCTTTACGAGTCAAACAAAAAACACCAAACCTCTTTACGAGTCAAACAAAAACCATTAAACCTCTTTTACGAGTCAAACAAAAACCATTAAACCTCTTTTACGAGTCAAACAAAAACACCTAAACCTCTTTAGGAGTCAAGCAAAACACTAAGCCTCTTTACGAGTCAAACAAAACACAAAAACCTCTTCACGAGTCAAACAAAAACACTAAGCCTCCTTTACGAGTCACAAAAACACCTACACTCTTTTACGAGTCACAAAAACACCTAAACCTCTCTACGAGTCCCACAAAAACACCCAGGCCTTTTTACGAGTCACAAAAACACCTAAACCTCTTCACGAGTCAAACAACAACACTAAACCTCTTCACGAGTCAAACAAAAGCACTAAACCTCTCTACGAGTCTCACAAAAACACCCAAACCTCTTTACGAGTCAAGCAAAAACACCTACACTCTTTACGAGTCAAGCAAAACACTAAACCTCTTTTACGGGTCACAAAGTACCAAACCTCTCTACGAGTCCTACAAAACACAAAAACCTCTTTTACGAGCCTAAACACTAAGCCACTTCTACGAGTCAAATACATCAACACACGGCCTCTTACGAATGACATTGAAGCACGAACACCAGATCAAGCACGCAGCAAGCATTCAATACACAAAATTCGACAAGACTACAAAACGCCGCCAGGAATCATTCAACATCAGCAAACGCCTCAATCAAAGCACCAGCAAGCAGCACAAGCACTCGCACACAAGCACAAGCAAAGCACTATCCAGAAGCATCCAAGCAACACGCAGGCTGGCATGCCCCTAAACATGCAGGACCGTCATGTCCTTAAACATGTACCGCCCTCCTCAGATTTCCCAAGACTAAGTCCTCGTCTCTCCCCGAGACACACACTTAGCGCCGCCAGGTAGTATCGAGACTGTAGTGGTCCGGATACTATCTTTTAAGTTTGACTAGCGCTTTAGTCCAAGCTCAGTCAAACTGGGGGCTCTGTAGATACCCGTATCCGTACCCCCCAAAAAGCAACCCGATGATGAAAATGGACTTTTATGCATGTTTTATAAATAGACGAAACGGTACAAAGTGTCTAAAACATTTTAGTCATTTTTAACGTATTATTTTAGAATTTGCATATTTCGTAAAATTGAACATTAATTTTGTCGCCTATTTTAAGCTAAAATACGACACGATTATTCAAGCCCACAAAAGCAACTCAAAAAGCAGCCCACAAAAACGGCCTCACAAAAACCAACCCGCAACTACAAAATACGCACTCAAAACGGGCCAACTCACCTCACGAGTCATATTTTCGTAAAACCAAATTTTACGATATTACAAAATAATACAAAACGAGACGATTTTATTTCAAGCCAAAATCGAAAAACACGACAAAAACCGAAACGCGAAACACGAAAACAAGGAAACGCAAGTTAACCCAACAAAGGGTTAATAACCCTTGGATAAAAGCATGAGCCTCGACAAAATTTCAGCCCAAAACGTCACAGCAGCCTTTTTCTCAGCCCAAAGCAAAAACACAACACTATACAAGTCGCCTGTTGACAGGCGACTTGTTTTTAAGTCGTCTGTCAACAGACGACTACTTTTGCCCCTAATTTTGCTACAGACGACTTCTTTTGGGCCTGGGACTCTCTCTGGCGACTTGTTTTCAAGTCGTAAGTTCACTTACGATTTGTTTCACTCCTGGGCCTTGCTATTTCACCTCTTGCGCAAGCCCAACCCTTCTTGCCTATATATATACAACAATACACGTACAACTTTCACACAATTCACTTCTCCCTCTTACACTCACACTTAGCATTTTTCTAAAAACCGTCTTTACGTTTTAAGGTAAACATTTTACCTTCGGACTAGACTTTTTAGACTCGGACAAGGGTTACATTAACCCAACCCGATATTGGCACAACGAACCCGTATTCGTAATACGGTTGTAGTAATTCGGATTCCTAATCCGTCTAAACCCCGCCAATATCGCATAAACAAACGACTCACTGTCACTAAAGCAAACCGACGTTACATTTTACACTTATGCAAATTCTCATTCATGCATTAAACATTGACTAAAACACGGATTCGACATTAATTTGTACCGTTTCAACTAGTCTTTTAAACATGCAAAACTGAGGGTTTTCAAAATACTACAAAAGTCGGAAAATAACGTTTTATATTAATTCAAATCAATGAATTATTATTCCTCGTATATTTCCTAAAGCAAAACGTCGTTGACTTTAACGACTCACATGCATTACTTTGCATTTTTATCGAGTTATATTCGCACTTGTACGTAGCGTTTTACCTGCTCAAAACATCGAAATTAAGCACTTGTTTTTAAACTAGTAGAGACTACTTTACGTAGGCTTTTGATTTCAGTTTTTCATAAAAACGCTTTGATTAACTTTCAAAAGTAACCTTGCCCCGAATCCACTCTGGTTTCACAATAACCTTAGGAGGAGAGGTATCGACGCGCCTTGAATTCTAAGACACGCGTCTTATAATTTAAGACACACTGACAAGGTCCCAAATTCCTTTAAAATTTGGTGGCGACTCCATTTGCAAAACGATTTTCAAGCACTTAAGCAATGATATCCCCCATAGCAATATTCGCACACTTTTGCACTTATGCAATTTTTCTCGCGTAGCGCCTTGCTCCTATTTGAGCCGGCCCGCGCGAGGCGTCGAGATAGGTCCGATCCGGGTACCTTCAGTTGGCGACTCCGCTGGGGACTTAGCTGTTTTTATTTTTAAGAAAAACTTTTTCTTTTATTTTAAAAACACAAAGAGGCAAAGCTTGAAAATTTGAAAACAATTACGCTTTCGATGTTTGAGCAATTTAACGTTCGAGTCAAATCCTCCGGGATTTACGAGCCACACCCCTCGAGAATCGACCCCTAATAGCGCTCCCTTCATAAGCGAGACTATTCTGGACAAATCGAGTTCTCACCCCTTCACGATTACAAGTACGGTATCCGTACAAACGATCGTAACAGTCAAACTTGGACGCTCTAGGACCCATATTGAATCCACACTTTGACGTGTGTGATCTTGCGGATAACCCTACACAAACGTTGCGGGAATGACCGGAGGGAACCTTACCCAAAAGCCAAAAACCCATGTCTTATACGTACAAATGCGAAGCTATAGTACCCTCACTATAGTCGTCTTTCAAACAAACTCATGCAAAATAATTTCAAAGCATATGCATTCATAGACGTCTTTTCAAAATACGCTTTCAAACATTTTTGAAAAGTCATACTTTCAAAAAACACTAACGTCAGGCTTACTGAACTATCGTCAAACGAACCAGACAAACAACACGCCGCGACATTCAAACTCGATCAGAAATAATCACTACATTTCCGATCCTTTACAAAACATAAATGAGTTATACGACTGACGTATCGTCATAATTCATTTATCGCAAAGCATTTCACAAAGCAAAACCCCAAAATGTCAATTCATTTCGGGTATTTTAATCAAAACAACCACTTTTACACTACACAATTTACACTATGCATTCGCAACAACTTCGGGCCGAGTGACTCTCTAGTCATCTCGACCTAAACAAACATCTTTTCAAAAACAAACAAAACACGGGATCGTTCAAGCACGAACCCGTCATCTTACATGTCAAATCAGCTGGCTTATCGTCATTTTGGTTCGACTTTCTATAGCACATACACACGTAAAAGGCAAGCAATATTTGCTTTTTACTCGTTTTAACATCCTCAAATCGAGTAGCCTATCGCTATTTCGTTTTGATTCCTTTTTCATATCACAATCTAACGATAAGCCCCTTAGCAACATACTGCTAACCTGGGCTAATCAGATGTGATCATACAAAACTTTTTTTTTTACATCGAGACTAGAGATATGTTAACATATCCCTACCTCATAAGCCTCCCGTGTCTTTTCAGCTAAAAAAACACGAGTCGAGTCCTGCACATTTCTTTATACACTTTATTTTGGGTTGCAAATGCGAGATCGAGTCTTTTCTTTCATTTTCGAGTCACTAAAGTCTAACGCTTTGCAGGTTTACCCACTAAAGCCCCGGATACACGGCTCGCAGAAGAAACATGGATTCCCATTTCAACCCCACAAATGACAAAGTCGCCCCTCCATCGCCTACACCACCGCTCGTGACCGCTGAGCACATCCAATTGCTCAATGACAAGATTACCAATCTCACGTCTCAGCTTGAACTTTTGGCCGTTATGCAAAAGTTCGAGGCCGAGAAGAACGCTAGACTCTTCGCCAAAGAGTCTGCCCAGCATGCTAAGGAAATTCAATTCCTAGAAGACAAAGTGCGCAACTACAAGCCGACCAAAACTGCAGGTCGCGGTCACCAAGGCAATACATCTCGAACCGCAGCAAAGACTAAACCAGTCAGGTCTGTCAGCAGGAATGCACTAGCGGCGTCACCTGTGTTCACAACACAGCCTACGCCCGCTACACCTAAGTCATCACCAGACGGGCCATCTTCGTCAAAGCAACGACGAAACTTTGACCCCCTCTACATGCCTTACTCCAAGGCATTGAAAAAGCTCCTAAAGAAGAACATTCTGCGGCTTCCTAGCCCCACCAACATACCACCTAAGCACAAGAAAACAAAGTCATGGAACCAAAACGCCTACTGTGAAATCCTGGAACTTATCTCGGTCCGATGATAAATTTAAGCACTGTATGAAGTTTATTGTTGCGCTCAGAGCTGAAATTCGCACATCATAAGTGGAATTGCCGCCTAAACACTGAAGAAACACATTGTGCAGCGTGCTCAAATGCGGAACAAGGGTCGTCTCGCCGATATCTTGAGCGATTGAGCGAAAATCAACGGCGACATCTCCTCGACTTTGGATTCTCGGGCGTAACGCCTTTGAAACATAAATGGCAACAACTCCGACCATCGATTCTCCTAAGACAATCGTTGCCGCAAGTTCCGAAATGGTGTCGCACAATTTCCGGGAAATGGTCTTGGTATCCTCGGTCTGTATACACGAAAGTAGAGTCGATTTAAGCATAACCTGAGTCGACTCAGCGAGTTTGGGGTAGATGAACGAGTCGTCACGAGTGAGGAGCTTGCGGAGGAGAATAGCAGCCATGGCGCGGGCCTCGGGATGAAGAGAGGATTGAACGAGTTGAGCGAGTTTGAGGGAGAGCGAGTCAGGGTGGTGGAGTTTGCAGAGGTTGTAGAGTGACTCGGCATGGGAGCGTTGGTCGTTGTTGGTGGACATGAGGTGGGTGATGAGCGAGTCGAAGTGACTCGGATCGGGCCCGAGAATCGCCGTGTAACACCCCGTGTTAATTTAAGCTAATTATAATTAGGGAATCAATAATTAATCATCCTCGCTCACTGAATTTCCTAAAACAATACACTACAATCATTTTTGCACCTAAAATAAAACCATTTTGAATTACTTTGAATTTGAACCTTATGTTTACATTTTCAAACTCGATAAATCAAATGGAGAATCCTCGACAATTTTCTCAACGGCAAATTTTGGCACGCAAATCGAGGTCAAACTTTGACTAAATGGCCAAGCCACCTAAATGTGATTAAGTCACCTAATCCTTTCTTAATTATAACTACTCATAATCCAAACCTAATTAAAGTAGCTTAAGCTTAATCATATTGATTATTACTAACACAACATATAATAATAATATCAAATTACTATTCCACTTTGTTTTAACTAACACTTTCACTAAAACCCGATATATTGAGTTACACTAAGCCTAAACTGATAAACTTTTTGACGTTTGAGGATAGTGATTTAATTCGATAACATTCAACAAAAAAAATATATATTTCGATCGAATAAAATTTTATTTCAAAGTTGCGAGAAAAACTAGTACCCAATTTTTGTTTGAATTCGTTTTGAGGTTTATTTTCACTTTTATTTTCGATCACACTTCTAAACATTATTTCAAGACTATATTTTTCAATTCGAGACTTTTCACGTGCGCGCAAGTCGAAAATTTCAAAAACGAAAAATCGAGCCATGACTTGTACATGTGGCCGAGATTTTGAGCTTGTAGCTCAACATTATCTCTTCCTTTTTCCTTTTTGCTTTGCCTACACTCTTGTTCCCTTGTCTCAAGCATGCCTTCCACTCTTACACCCATGCTTCCACTCTTACACACTTGTGTCCCCTTGTCTCAAGCATGCATGCATTGTTCTTACACAAGCTTACAACTTACATACTACAAACTTACATACTACAAAAAAAATAACACAACTACTACTACATACTACACACACACACACGACACAAACACAAGCACAACACACAAACACTTAACTCTTTTTCTCTCTAAATAATTCATACTCAAAGAACTTGTAAGCTTAAACTCATCTCCAACCTCAAGAACACCTCTTGAATCTTCATCCTCTTTAATTCATTTCTTCCTTAAACTTTCATTTCAATTGCTTAAATTTATTAGCATACTTAAATAAATCCTCACCATTTATATTTAGTACTCACTCCTTATCTTTACATGCAAATTAAAAATGAACATAAATCAAAATCACTTTAAATACAAACATCACCTAAACTAAATACTACTACACTTGAAAATTTTAGTATAGTTAGTTTAGTTTTAAATTAAATTACTAACTTGTGTATTTCATTCTTATGTACCTCTCCTAACCAAAGACGAGGAGCAAGGTGGTGGTGTCGACTTGAGCCAATTCGATCATATCGTCGACCCGGACAATTGCTAGGGTTTTACTCCACTAACCAAATCAAGGTGCTTCCCGCACATTTATGTGATAAGCGCCTCGTAAATGATTTATGTTTTCCTAGATGATGTTTTGATGCATGCTTAGTTTAATTTATCACCTAGTATTCATATGTTAAATTAGGAGACAAAAATCGAAAAATAAAACATATTGTCCACATACATTGTCCACGGCATTTCCCTTTATTTTTGTCTAATTTTTCGTTTTAATTTTTGTAAATTGCATGCTTAAAATACTAAGGATGAAATGAACATGAAAATATAATTAGTTTATGTTTAGGACTTAAAATGAATTTGTCATGAATTTAAATGTTTTAATGTGTTCTGTGTGTTCTTGAAATTTTTGTGTTAATCTTATGTTTAAATGATGTTTAGTTAATTGTGTTAATGTTTTGATATGTTTTCCACTCATGATTTAATACATAAATAATATAAGATAAATTAGTTGTTGAATTAGAAGTATAAAAATCAAAAATCAAAATTTATGAACATGTATAAATATACACGGCCAAATTTAATTTCATGGACCAATTTTTAGTTTTAATTTTTCTAAATAACATATTATGATTAGTATAGTTAAATTAGACTTGTATGAAAAATTTGAGAAAATTATATAAACATATAAAAATTTGACTAAATAATGTTCATATGAAAAATATTAAAATTCATCACACATTCATGTATTCTTCACTTAGGTGATTAGTTTGATTCATAAATTTTATAAGTTTTAGTTATTTATTGTTTTTAAGTACTAATTTAAATCATTTTAGCATAAACTAAATAATTAGTATATAAAAACTTTAAGTCAAAAAAACCGATAAAATCGAAAAATGAAAATTTTGGACACCACCTTCATTCTCCACGGCATCCTTGCCAATTTTGGGGTTAAATTTATTTTTATCACTTTTTAGTTTATTGTTAAAATAATTTAATTAGTAACTAACAAGTTGGAATTAAGAAATTAAAAGAAACAAATCAATTTTGATATAATATACATACACACGGCATTCCTAATTTAAATGGGCTAAATTTGATCAAAATGAATTTATCACTTAGTTACTAAATTTGATTTATAATTAGGATATTATTAGATTGTAAAATGAACCGTTAATAAAAAGAATCAACTAAACCGATAAAAATAAACGTTACCCGTATTAAAATGAATCTTGTCGAGTGCTACTACCTATGCTTAAATTTGGATGTGGACATACGGACTATTTAAAATGAACTACGACAACCTCGCTAAAAATGGAAACCGCTAAAAGATTAGTTAAGTATATGACTAAATAAACCGAGTTTCACTTCTAAAATGTTATTTAAAATCACCAAGTACAAAATGAACTTAACGACTTTAAAACTAGAATTTTGTACTTAGATTATATTAAGTTTTACTTCCGAAATCATTTTTCAAATCACTAAATACAAAACGAACCTAACGACTTTAAAACTAGAATTTTACACTTAGTAAATAAAAAGTTTAGTTTTATTTTCTAAAATATCCTTAGTATAACAAAAATGTATAAGAGTATAAAGATACTAAGTATAAATAAAGTCAAATAATAAATACTAAAGTATAAAGAAAATAAAATAAAAATACTAAGTATAAAGGAAATAAAATAATAAATACTAAGTATAAGAATACATATACGTATAAAATACGAATAAAATACGAAGTATAAAAATACGTACAAATACGGAATACGAAAATACGAATACGTATAAATACGAGGAATAGTAAATACGATGAATAGTAAATACGGTGAATAGTAAATACGGTGAATAGTAAAATAATGAATAGTGAAAAATATTTAAAAGTTACGAACGGACTCAAAATAAATAATTAAGTGTTTCTATGTGTTCTGTTTTACCTGAAGAACTGTTGTTACTAAAATTTCATTATACAAGTTTGACGTTATATTTATGATACAAGTTTGTCATTATCGTTATTTATGAGCAAGAGAATGAAAAGTTAAGAAAGCAAGTACTTGAATAAAATACTAGGATTGTTCGCCATGTTGCGACTCTTGAAATTCGAAGTTAACGAGGTAGCTGTATATGGGGACTTGGGCTTCCTCCCAGAGTTGCCCAAGGCGATTAACGATCTTGAGATTTCTTTTCGGCGCGGAGTATCAACCTCAGGGATGGGGCATACTTGATATTACCGTGGGCCCATATACCAAGACTGGAACGCCTTGACCCCATCCGGGGGTACCCGTCTCTGGTGATAGTCGAACATTTTCTTGGTGAATACCTTTTGATTAGCGAATAAGTATGATCCTCGATAGGTGGTGTATGCATACATTAGACAAGGGATTAGGCCGTCCTTATTACCTTAGATATCTTTAGCATATTCAGTTACGTCCGATTTCGTTTCGCCCTGGTCGCTATCAAGGCGGATTATGTCCTGCATGCTTCCGCCTTACTAACGAAGACTCAATTGTTATCACATGTTGAATGCATTTCCTTGTTTGTTTGATGACTACCGAATGATTTGGTTGAGTATTGGAATGTGATTCGTTGAGTATGTTTATATGTGAGCGTGGTATGTTATTTGATTGGTTTATACTGTATTAAATCATCATGATCTCCTTATGTGTTTTTGCTTGCATACTTGCTATTTGTTTCCCTTGTTTATTTATTATTCATATCGCATATTGCTTTAGAATTGCATGTGTCGAAAGAGTGTCTTGGGAAAATGATGAGAGTTAAATGCAGTACCAGAGTCTTGACCAGTTGATCTATCGAGGGATTTGAAGGCCTTATTTTGTAATCTATTTTGAGAGAACTTGTAAATCTAAATACTGCTTTTTATCTATAAACTCGTATTATGTATCTTGAGTTTGTTAAACGATAACAAATTGGTTTTGTAATATATAGACTTAATTAATTTTCCGCCTTAGTTTAATTAAAGTCACGAAAAACCAGGTTATTCTGATTGGTATCGAGTCATCTTGCGCCCGTGAATGACTTAAAGTTATCTCACATAGCGAGACGACACCTGGGCCAGACATTCATATCATATGTCAGGCATAGACTTATAGGATCAAATAATGAATTAGAAATCTCTAGATCGCTAAAATAATAACTTAGATCGTTTTAAAATGTGAGAAAGGGTAGAATCTTAAGGACCGACCTAATAATAATAAACCAGTTAGACGAGCGATAGAACCTTAACTTCATGATTGTTTACTTGCTATTTGCTCTATGGCTAACTCTAGTCTGACAAAGGCCCTTAGGATGACGTACTACAGTTCCTCCCGTAACAATCTACCACAACGTCCACCGATGATGCCACGAGATGCATATATATGTAACCATTCCCACGTCATAGAGCAATACGTGGAAGCTAATGGGATCTCGACGACCAGACCCTACCACACCAGGGGCATTGGCCTAGGCCTGACGCTGATTGAGAGCTTTCACCCGTACGACGAGTTTTGGACACCACTAGGATGGCAACTCCTCCTGGATTACGATCGATATATGGATCGCATGTGTCACCCCGACCCACTTCTGAGAGAGATGCAACCACCAGGGTGGATGGAGCACGAAGAACTACTTGAGAACTTGATGTATCAAGAATTAAGGCACGACTATCCTCCATTGCCAGTTGAACTACTCCCGATGCAGGAGAGGGATCTCCTATCGTGAGACTCTTGAGTCATGCAAATCATATTTAGGGTCTTTGGACTCCAGTTTGTAAAATATATGTAACCGACTTTTAACCATCCTAAGAACGATCTTAATATCGTCTTCTTTTCCTACGGCTATGGGTGTTGTATTCGGATGTGACGTTTGGTGAACTTATGTATTATATTCCTTGAAATGTAATATTTTACCCATGTATATGTTTATATATATGGAGACGTTATGTTACTACCTAGTCATGTGCTTTTCTTAATTCATTATTTTAAAATTTTACATACATGTTGTACTTCCAAATCTCATTTAAATTACCTTATCTAAATTGATTTGAGATGAGACTACCGTGCGGTAGAAGTACTCGAATGGACACCAAAAGAGAAGGCCCGCAAGAAAGCCATCGAGGCCTACGCTGACGTCAACAATTGAAGTCCTGGAAGAGATCACGGGACTCGAGCAATGCGGAAGTCGACCGAAGACTAGGGCACTTAAGACTCAGATATGGAACATCGAATTCACGATCATCTCCGCCGATCCTCGGAATATACAGATGTGATCGAAGCGTTCATGCAGGGGAAACCTGAGACATTTGAGGGGATCAGTGGGACACTATACCCATGGATCAGGAGTATGAATGCGAGGTTCCTGGAACACTTCGTTAGAGAGGAATGGAAAACCTCCCTAGCAGCTGCGTGCCTAGACGAGGAGGCCAAAGCATGGTGGAGACGACTACGCTCCCCGGCTATACTTGAGGGTGAGTACTACCTGAGCTGGGAGGATTTCAAACTCGGTTTGAGCGACATGACTTATGCTGTTAAGTATAAGTATAGCTTCGCGGAGGAGGAGCATCGCTACTCAAAATTTGCCTAGGATTTAGGGCTAATCTTTTGTCATTCTCGATTCAATTTCATATCTTTTGAGAATGTATCTAAACTTTTATGTTATTTTGCTGAACTTATGTCTAAGTTTTCACCTTAGTTCATTTCATAGAGAATGTATTAGGAGGCTTGTAACGTTTTGATGTAAACCTTTTACATTATCAATGAAATGTCTTTTACCTTGCATGTTATATGATGTCTATCTTTGAACCACTCAAAATTTATACAGCCTTGTCCTTATTTTATTTTATTTTCAGAATGGATGCAAACAACTTAAACAACATGGATAACCCGAACTTCGCCCAACATTTTGCTGAAGAAGAAGCAAGGAGAAAAGGGTTCGAAGATGCAATTACAAAAATTGCTCAAAATATGTATCAACATCAAGGCGGCGGAAACAATCAGTCCGCGTTCGAGAAGTTCTCCAAACACCGACCCCAAACATATTCTGGCTCTGTCGACCCCACAGTCTTGACAGAGTGGATCGAAGAGATGGAAAAGTTGCTGGAACTGAGCAAGACACCACCGAACGAAATGGTGAACGTGGTAGCGTACTACCTGAAAGGAGAAGCAAATAGTTGGTGGCGCCTGATCAAAGCCCAATTTCCCCTAAGGCTCTATAACTGGAGTGAGTTTAAGACCTTGTTGGAAAACAAGTACTTTGGGGAAGAGTTGAAGTGGGAAAAAGAAGAAGAGTTCAGGAATCTAACCCAGGGTGAAATGTCCCTACAAGCTTACGTAAAAATATCGGGAGTCGCCCAAGTTTGCTCCTAAGATATTGACTAGCGAGGAGGAACTCGCAACTCGTTACGTACGAGGCATGGACAATAACCTGAGGATAAACATGAGCGGGTTCGGCTGTAAGAACTTCGCTGAAGCCTACGAAAAGGCAACGTGTATCTGGGCACCCATCCGTAAGAGGAAGCGGAGGAGAAGAAGAAGAAGACGCGTTCACGCCCCTGTGACGAGTGCGCTTTATCCATAAACCCATGTTTGGTCGCCCGGGTTATCAGAATCAAGACAGCCGCAATAAGAACCAAGGCAAGACTCATTTCTACAACCGCAACACCACTCCGTACGTTGCAAAGAGTACCCAACAACCGCTTCCCAAAGCTCCGACCGTACAAGCAGGTCATTGTCACTTCTGTCGACAACCGAGTCATCCAGGGAAGCGTTGCAACGGAGAGCCGGTGGTGTGCTACTTCTGTAAGGTAGTTGGGCACAAATCGAATGAATGCCCAAAGAGGGGTATTTCTGCAAAGGCAAATGCGGGACCACCGCCAGCCGTCAGGGTTCAGGGACGAGTATACGTCTTGACAGAAGCGGAAGAAGGGGCTGATGATATTATCGATGTCGACATTATCACCGGTAAATTTCTGGTTAACTCTGTGCCTGCTTTCATTTTATTTGATACAGGAGCTTCCCTATCTTTTATATCCTCAAAATTTATCAAACAATCCAAACTCACAAACCCTGAACAAATCAGAACTAACATATCACTACCAGATGGTAAAAACATTCCTTGTTCTTCAAAATACAATAACGTAAAAATCTCGATTCACAACACAGAATTCCTGTCAGATCTTGTATTGTTTGACCTTCCCGAGTTCGATGTAATTCTGGGAATGAACTGGCTAGCTCGTCATAACGCAACTTTTAGATGCCACGACCAGAAAATCACTTTGAAAACTAACCAAGGGAAGGAAGTGTCATACCAGAGTTTTAAAAGGAAAGGAGGAGTGAAGTTAGTATCTGTACTGAAACTTCAGAGTATGGAGAGGAAGGGGCACCAAGTATATTTTTGCAGCATTACTAAGGTCGAGGACACCCTACGCATTGAAGATATCCCAATCGTGAATGAATACCCCGATGTTTTCCCAGACGTATTACCAGGTATGCCTCCTGCACGAGATGTTGAATTCTCGATCGACCTCATACCGGGCACGTCACCTATATCAAAGGCACCATACAGGATGACGCCTGTCGAACTCCAAGAACTCAAGAAACAGTTGGAGGAGATGATTGAATTGGGATTCATAAGACCGAGTGTTTCACCTTGGGGTGCACCGGTACTCTTTGTAAAGAAGAAGGATGGGAGTATGAGGCTTTGCATTGACTACAGAGAACTGAACAAGGTAACAATCAAAAATCGTTATCCTTTGCCCAGGATAGACGATCTCTTTGACCAGCTCAAAGGAGCAGGAGTGTTTTCCAAGATTGACCTAAGGTCAGGATACCACCAGATTGCGGTCCGCAAAGAGGATATACAAAAGACTGCTTTCAGATCAAGGTACGGACATTACGAGTTCAAAGTAATGCCGTTCGGCCTTACCAACGCTCCAGCAGTATTTATGGACCAAATGAACAGGACCTTTCATGAATATCTCGACATCTGCGTGGTCGTGTTCATTGACGACATCCTGATCTACTCCAAGGATAAAGAAGAACACGCAGAGCACCTACACATTATCCTAAGTATCTTGAGAGACCATAAATGGTATGCCAAATTCTCAAAGTGTGAATTTTGGTTAGGCCAAGTGGCGTTCCTAGGCCATGTAATCTCCAAGGAGGGAGTAATGGTAGATCCAAAGAAAGATCAAGTCACAAAGAATGGATAGCGCCAAAACAAATCCTAAGTCGAAGCTTCCTAGGATTGGCTGGCTATTATCGAAGGTTTGTTCCTGATTCCTCAAAGGTAGCCCGCCCAGTGACGCAACTGCTACAAGAGGAAACAAAGTTCTTATGGAGCGACGATTGTGAGATGGCGTTCCAAGAACTTAAGAAAAGGCTTACTCTTCGCTCAGGTTTAACCTTACCAACAGACGGGGATGAATATGAAGTGTATAGTGACGTCATTAGATGGTTTGGGATGCGTGCTTATCCAACAAGGGAAAGTGATAGCATACGCATCCACACGGCTTAAGGTGCATGAGAGAAATTACCCAACTCACGACCTAGACCTTGCTGCAGTCGTGTTTGCACTGAAGATTTGGCGTCACTATCTCTATGGAGTCAGCATCAAATTCTACACCGACCACAAGAGCTTAAAGTACATCTTTACCCAGAGGGAATTGAACATGAGGCAGCGTAGGTGGTTAGAATTGATCAAGGATTACAAAATCGAGTTATTGTACCACGAAGGAAAGGCCAACGTAGTTGCTGACGCACTGAGTCGTAAGGCAATACATACTCGAGACAACATTTGGGAAATACCCTCGGACATTACCCAAGACACGAAAAAGGCCGAGCTTGGATCTGAGTACGGTCGGATGACGTTGACCTAAATGCAATGGTGGTAGAACCGGATTTATTCCATGATATACGAGCACTACAAAGGAAGACCCACCTTGTTAGAAATCGCAGAAAGGGTTCCATCGGAGGAATGAAGGGTTTGAGATCTACACCGATGGAAGTCTACGCTTCAACGGCAGTGGTGCATACCTAACAATGAAGATTTGAAACGCATAAAATCCTTGACGAAGCACATAGTACCGCTACTCGGTACATCCTGGCTCGCATAAGATGTACAAGGACCTGAAATTACGCTTCTGGTGGATAAGAATGAAGGCGGAGATAGCCGAATATGTAACTAGATGTATGATTTGCCAGAAGGTAAAATTTGAACACCAGAGACCAGGAGGACTACTCCAACCGTTGGAGATTCCTCAAGGGAAGTGGGATTCCATATCCATGGATTTTATCATGGGGTTACCAAGGACAGCAGGTGGCAAGGATGCGATATGGGTTATTGTAGATCGTCTAACTAAAGCAGCTCACTTCGTCCCGATCAAGGAGACTTGGGGATTGGAAGAACTGGCCAAAGCTTACGAAAAGGAAATAATACGACTCCATGGCGTTCCCCTCGACATCATATCAGACCGGGACGCAAGATTTACATCGCATTTCTGGAAGAAATTGCAAGAGGCTTTGGGTAGTAAATTGAAAATGAGTACGGCTTTTCATCCAAAGAATCGACGGCCGACAGAGCGAACTATCCAGACACTGGAAGACATGTTGAGAGCATGCACGATGGAATTCAACGTGAACTGGGAAAAGAGCTTACCTCTCGTTGAATTTTCATACAACAATAGCCATCATGCTAGTCTAGGGTGTGCTCCTTTTGAGGCACTGTATGGCAGGAAGTGTCGCAGTCCGGTTTGTTGGGATGACGCTAGTGATAATGTGGGTACTGGACCCCAAGTTATACAGGACCAGATTGAACACATAAAGATTATTCGAGAACGACTACAAGCAGCTCAAGATCGCCAAAAGAAATATGCAAACGAGCACCGTCGACCTATTGAGTTCAACAGTGGAGATAAGGTCTTCTTAAAGGTCTCACCCATGAAAGGGGTAAGACGCTTCGGACTAAAGGGGAAGCTTAGTCCAAAGTACATCGGACCCTACGAAATACTTGAACGAATTGGCGAGGTGGCATACCGACTCGCCTTACCGCCAAACTTATCCAAAGTGCACGATGTATTCCATGTATCTCAACTCAGAAGATATAGAAGCGACCCGAGTCACATTGTTACGCCCGACGTGATCGCCATCGAGCCCAACATGCTTTACTCGGAGAAACCAGTGGAGATCCTCGCCAGAGAGACCAAGTTCTTACGACGCAAGTCGATACCCTTAGTCAAGGTTCTCTGGAGGGGACAGAAGACTGAACAAGCAACGTGGGAGACCGAGGCGTCGATGAAGGAAAAGTACCCGGAGCTGTTTAGCACAGGTAACCTTAACCACCCAGATTACTTTAAGTTTCGGGGACGAAACTTCTTTAAGGGGGGAGGATTGTAACACCCCGTGTTAATTTAAGCTAATTATAATTAGGGAATCAATAATTAATCATCCTCGCTCACTGAATTTCCTAAAACAATACACTACAATCATTTTTGCACCTAAAATAAAACCATTTTGAATTACTTTGAATTTGAACCTTATGTTTACATTTTCAAACTCGATAAATCAAATGGAGAATCCTCGACAATTTTCTCAACGGCAAATTTTGGCACGCAAATCGAGGTCAAACTTTGACTAAATGGCCAAGCCACCTAAATGTGATTAAGTCACCTAATCCTTTCTTAATTATAACTACTCATAATCCAAACCTAATTAAAGTAGCTTAAGCTTAATCATATTGATTATTACTAACACAACATATAATAATAATATCAAATTACTATTCCACTTTGTTTTAACTAACACTTTCACTAAAACCCGATATATTGAGTTACACTAAGCCTAAACTGATAAACTTTTTGACGTTTGAGGATAGTGATTTAATTCGATAACATTCAACAAAAAAAATATATATTTCGATCGAATAAAATTTTATTTCAAAGTTGCGAGAAAAACTAGTACCCAATTTTTGTTTGAATTCGTTTTGAGGTTTATTTTCACTTTTATTTTCGATCACACTTCTAAACATTATTTCAAGACTATATTTTTCAATTCGAGACTTTTCACGTGCGCGCAAGTCGAAAATTTCAAAAACGAAAAATCGAGCCATGACTTGTACATGTGGCCGAGATTTTGAGCTTGTAGCTCAACATTATCTCTTCCTTTTTCCTTTTTGCTTTGCCTACACTCTTGTTCCCTTGTCTCAAGCATGCCTTCCACTCTTACACCCATGCTTCCACTCTTACACACTTGTGTCCCCTTGTCTCAAGCATGCATGCATTGTTCTTACACAAGCTTACAACTTACATACTACAAACTTACATACTACAAAAAAAATAACACAACTACTACTACATACTACACACACACGACACAAACACAAGCACAACACACAAACACTTAACTCTTTTTCTCTCTAAATAATTCATACTCAAAGAACTTGTAAGCTTAAACTCATCTCCAACCTCAAGAACACCTCTTGAATCTTCATCCTCTTTAATTCATTTCTTCCTTAAACTTTCATTTCAATTGCTTAAATTTATTAGCATACTTAAATAAATCCTCACCATTTATATTTAGTACTCACTCCTTATCTTTACATGCAAATTAAAAATGAACATAAATCAAAATCACTTTAAATACAAACATCACCTAAACTAAATACTACTACACTTGAAAATTTTAGTATAGTTAGTTTAGTTTTAAATTAAATTACTAACTTGTGTATTTCATTCTTATGTACCTCTCCTAACCAAAGACGAGGAGCAAGGTGGTGGTGTCGACTTGAGCCAATTCGATCATATCGTCGACCCGGACAATTGCTAGGGTTTTACTCCACTAACCAAATCAAGGTGCTTCCCGCACATTTATGTGATAAGCGCCTCGTAAATGATTTATGTTTTCCTAGATGATGTTTTGATGCATGCTTAGTTTAATTTATCACCTAGTATTCATATGTTAAATTAGGAGACAAAAATCGAAAAATAAAACATATTGTCCACATACATTGTCCACGGCATTTCCCTTTATTTTTGTCTAATTTTTCGCTTTAATTTTTGTAAATTGCATGCTTAAAATACTAAGGATGAAATGAACATGAAAATATAATTAGTTTATGTTTAGGACTTAAAATGAATTTGTCATGAATTTAAATGTTTTAATGTGTTCTGTGTGTTCTTGAAATTTTTGTGTTAATCTTATGTTTAAATGATGTTTAGTTAATTGTGTTAATGTTTTGATATGTTTTCCACTCATGATTTAATACATAAATAATATAAGATAAATTAGTTGTTGAATTAGAAGTATAAAAATCAAAAATCAAAATTTATGAACATGTATAAATATACACGGCCAAATTTAATTTCATGGACCAATTTTTAGTTTTAATTTTTCTAAATAACATATTATGATTAGTATAGTTAAATTAGACTTGTATGAAAATTTGAGAAAATTATATAAACATATAAAAATTTGACTAAATAATGTTCATATGAAAATATTAAAATTCATCACACATTCATGTATTCTTCACTTAGGTGATTAGTTTGATTCATAAATTTTATAAGTTTTAGTTATTTATTGTTTTTAAGTACTAATTTAAATCATTTTAGCATAAACTAAATAATTAGTATATAAAAACTTTAAGTCAAAAAAACCGATAAAATCGAAAAATGAAAATTTTGGACACCACCTTCATTCTCCACGGCATCCTTGCCAATTTTGGGGTTAAATTTATTTTTATCACTTTTTAGTTTATTGTTAAAATAATTTAATTAGTAACTAACAAGTTGGAATTAAGAAATTAAAAGAAACAAATCAATTTTGATATAATATACATACACACGGCATTCCTAATTTAAATGGGCTAAATTTGATCAAAATGAATTTATCACTTAGTTACTAAATTTGATTTATAATTAGGATATTATTAGATTGTAAAATGAACCGTTAATAAAAAAGAATCAACTAAACCGATAAAAATAAACGTTACCCGTATTAAAATGAATCTTGTCGAGTGCTACTACCTATGCTTAAATTTGGATGTGGACATACGGACTATTTAAAATGAACTACGACAACCTCGCTAAAAATGGAAACCGCTAAAAGATTAGTTAAGTATATGACTAAATAAACCGAGTTTCACTTCTAAAATGTTATTTAAAATCACCAAGTACAAAATGAACTTAACGACTTTAAAACTAGAATTTTGTACTTAGATTATATTAAGTTTTACTTCCGAAATCATTTTTCAAATCACTAAATACAAAACGAACCTAACGACTTTAAAACTAGAATTTTACACTTAGTAAATAAAAAGCTTAGTTTTATTTTCTAAAATATCCTTAGTATAACAAAAATGTATAAGAGTATAAAGATACTAAGTATAAATAAAGTCAAATAATAAATACTAAAGTATAAAGAAAATAAAATAAAAATACTAAGTATAAAGGAAATAAAATAATAAATACTAAGTATAAGAATACATATACGTATAAAATACGAATAAAATACGAAGTATAAAAATACGTACAAATACGGAATACGAAAATACGAATACGTATAAATACGAGGAATAGTAAATACGATGAATAGTAAATACGATGAATAGTAAATACGGTGAATAGTAAAATAATGAATAGTGAAAAATATTTAAAAGTTACGAACGGACTCAAAATAAATAATTAAGTGTTTCTATGTGTTCTGTTTTACCTGAAGAACTGTTGTTACTAAAATTTCATTATACAAGTTTGACGTTATATTTATGATACAAGTTTGTCATTATCGTTATTTATGAGCAAGAGAATGAAAAGTTAAGAAAGCAAGTACTTGAATAAAATACTAGGATTGTTCGCCATGTTGCGACTCTTGAAATTCGAAGTTAACGAGGTAGTCAGATATGGGGACTTGGGCTTCCTCCCGAGTTGCCCAAGGCGATTAACGATCTTGAGATTTCTTTTCGCTACGAGTATCAACCTCGGGGATGGGGCATACTTGATATTACCGTGGGCCCATATACCGATGGTGGAACGCATGACCCATCCGGGGGTACCCGTCTCTGGTGATAGTCGAACATTTTCTTGGTGAATACCTTTTGATTAGCGAATAAGTATGATCCTCGATAGGTGGTGTATGCATACATTAGACAAGGGATTAGGCCGTCCTTATTACCTTAGATATCTTTAGCATATTCAGTTACGTCCGATTTCGTTCGGCCCTGGCTGCTACTGCGCGGATTATGTCTGCATGCTTCCGCCTTACTAACGAAGACTCAATTGTTATCACATGTTGAATGCATTTCCTTGTTTGTTTGATGACTACCTGAATGATTTGGTTGAGTATTGGAATGTGATTCGTTGAGTATGTTTATATGTGAGCGTGGTATGTTATTTGATTGGTTTATACTCGTATTAAATCATCATGATCTCCTTATGTGTTTTTGCTTGCATACTTGCTATTTGTTTCCCTTGTTTATTTATTATTCATATCGCATATTGCTTTAGAATTGCATGTGTCGAAAGAGTGTGCGGGAAAATGATGAGAGTTAAATCACGTGTACCAGAGTCTTGACCGTTGATCTATCAGGGGATTTGAAGGCCTTATTTTGTAATCTATTTTGAGAGAACTTGTAAATCTAAATACTCTGTTTTATCTATAAACTCGTATTATGTATACTGAGTTTGTTAAACGATAACAGCTGGTTTTGTAATATATAGACTTAATTAATTTTCCGCCTTAGTTTAATTAAAGTCACGAAAAACCAGGTTGTTACACGCCGCCATTTGTGCGTGGTGTTGCTGAGTCAACTCCGTCGCCATTGTTGATGAGCTGAAGCTTTTTTTTTTTTTCTTTTTTTTTTTTTAGGGTTTCGGGTGAGAGCAGGGAGAGAAAAAGAGGGAAGGGGTGGGGGGAGAAATGGAGGCGCCGATGGTATATGAAGTGTGATAACTTTCGAGGGTTTATTTTTCCAGGTTTATGTTATTTGCCTATTACCGAGTACTCCGTACTTCCGTAGTAGTTTGGACCATTTATGTTATTTTGCCTATTACCGAGTACTCCGTAGTAGTTTGGACCATTTATGCCTATTACCGAGTACCCAACGCGAATCGACTTGTTTGGTGTTATGTGGGTGTAATCTTAAAGGGATTTTATTTTGGATTAATTGCCAAGAATAATCCGAACTGGTCCTTTTATTCCATAAATAATCCGAACTTGAATTAATCCACGAATAATCCCAACTATTCAAGTAACATTCTAATAATGAACTTTGGTCAATTTTAACATGCTTTAATCAATAAATAAAAAAGTGAAAATGGTTTGAATTTTACTTGAAATAAGAGTGAGGCAAAGTTAGAGTCGATTTCACGGTTTTTTTTACGTGTTAGAGTCGATTGAAATTGGTGAAAGTTCATTATTGGAATGTTACTTGAATAGTTGAGATTATTCGTGGATTAATTCAAGTTCGGATTATTTATGGAATAAAAGCATCAGTTTGGATTATTCTTGGCAATTAATCCTTTTATTTTTGGATTTTATTTTTGGGTTTATTGCCAAACACCACCTTTAAAAAACTTATTTTGTCAAACACCACCTTTAAAAAAAAAGTTCGCCAATTACCACCTTTAAAAAAATTATTTTGTCAAACACCACATTTTGGCCTGAGTTTGACTTAAGTCAACTAAATTTCGATTTTTTGTCACCGGAGCACGTAATTTTTGGATGAATTTCTAGGTTTTTAGGGTAAAACTTTTGGTTTGAGGGGGTGTGTTATTGAATTTGAGGGATGAAATTCGAATTTAAGAGTAGTAAGAAGAAAAAAATGAAAAGAAAACACAATTTCCGATAAGTCAACGTCGGAATTTAGTCAACTCAAGCCAAAAGGTCATAGTCGACAAAATATATTTTTTTAAAGGTGGTAATTGGCAAACTTTTTTTTTAAAGGTGGTGTTTGACAAAATAAGTTTTTTAAAGGTGGTGTTTGACAATAAATCCTTTATTTTTTATGTGTCAATTCTCCTTTTGAATCAATAATTTGCATTATTGCTTTGAAGATATTTGCGCCTTATAAATTTCATCTAAACTTATTTATTTTAATCGTACTCACTCTGTCACAGTTATTTGTTTACACTTCTCTCAAGTCTTCCTCATAAAAAAATCAATGTGTAAACTTACTGAAACTGAGAGAGTACATTTATAAAAGGATTTTTTGTCAGACACTACCTTAAATATAGGACGACTGGTGAGGAACTACCTTACATTTATTTTTTTGTGAAGAACTACCCTACATTTCTCAAAGTTTATGATACACTACCAATTAACAAATTCCGTTAATTTTTGGATGTATACTGTAACACCCCGTGTTAATTTAATACAATAATTAGCCATCGATTATTAATTTCAAGTCTTAAATGCCTTCCTAACCTTTTAACCTTCCAAAATCACATTTTAGCAAAAACTTTCGTTTTGTAAAATTTATCGACTTCTGCAACTTTTGAAAAATTTCTTGAATAATAAAATAAATATTTTAGTCTTAGAATTCAAAAGTAGAGATATTTCGAAAAATCGTCAAACGCGCACACATTTACGGTCTTTGACGCCCGACTTTTTAAACCCGATTTATTTCGTAAAAGCATTTTAAAATATCAAGGGGACATTTACTAACATAAATAGTAATATTGACTCTAGTATTCAAGTTGGCATTTATGTCTTCTAATTACATTATAATTAAACATTATTTTCATTAAAAATCAAACATTATCTAATACATTACTTAACCTAATTCATTACAACATTTCCCATCTTTATTAAACTGAATGACAGTTTTCGCTGACATCATCAATGTCACATGTCGCGATTCTGTGCATTTTTTTCCCGCCAAAATGCAATGATGACATCATTCATCATACTCTACGTTTTTAAGTCTAGGTTCATTATCTACGATTATAATTTCTCAATTCATATTCACACTTATGTTATACATAAATAAAATAATAAAAGTTTAGTTTTATTAACAATTTTGTAATATGTATTTTAAATTAACTACTTTTATTTTAATATTTTACTTTTCATTAAATATATCTAAAATAAAATATAAAAATAAGTACTTAATCTATTATTTCGTTTGTAACTCATATTAAAGTTTCAAATATGTACTTGTAATAGCTAATTAACTTTTTTTTAACAATATATTTATTCTCTATTCACTACTTGCTTATTTTTAATATTTATTTCATTTAATATTTTCTAATGGAAAATAAATGTTGTACAGTCTATAAAATAAAATTTATGCCGGTCATATATTTTAACTATTTTATATAGATTCTTTGTTTTTTCATTAATATATTTATGTACAGTAAAATATCATTAAAATGATTATTATTTTATTTTCCTATTGATTTATTACTTATATTTTTGTTAGTTAAAAATAATTTAAATCTATAGTAACCGTGCATCAATGCACGGGATCTAAACTAGTTATTTTCTAAGTGCAAAACCAACTCATTTTTGCTCTCATTTAGCCGGCCCCCTTTACTCACTTTTCTCTCTTTATTTTTCTTCCATTTTCATCCAAAAACCTCATAAATAAAACCTATAATATTTCCTTAATAATTCACTAGTATTCCTAGTTATTCTTTGGGTATTTGAAGCTTATTTAGTTACGGGTTTTGTTGAAGGTGAAGACGGGTATTTGGGTGAAACTTTGGACTTAGATAATATAATCGATCCGGATAACCAATAGCTTGTCGATCAAGGTGACTAGTTATATCTCATTTTAACCTCTTTTGTAAATTAATTTGATTTTTATTATGATTTTATAAGTATGATTTTTATGTTCAAAATATGTTAAACATCATTATGTGTACTAGTATGCTTATGTGTGTGGAACCCTGAATCGATTTAGGACCCAACTCCTGCTTTTGCGTAAGGGCGCTTTAAGTTAAAAAGACTAATTTAATGATTGTAATGATTATTACAATAGTTGGTAGACCAACAAAGCATTTCTTAGTAGTTCGATTTTAATGATTGTAATGTCTAGATCATGTAATTGCTAGCAGGTACGTTTTCATTCTCCTTGTGGATAG
Organism: Dianthus caryophyllus; assembly: GCA_023091065.1. Classification (NCBI taxonomy): domain Eukaryota; kingdom Viridiplantae; phylum Streptophyta; class Magnoliopsida; order Caryophyllales; family Caryophyllaceae; genus Dianthus; species Dianthus caryophyllus. The sequence goes on from CM041527.1 coordinate 21,630,073, forward strand.
AGTAAGTGCTCGAGACATAGAGCTTTTCCTCCATGGCTTGGAGTTTCTTAGCGTGCCTATCGGCCTCTTCCTTGATCTTGAGTTCCATACGTTCCACTTCAGTGGCGTGATGGGTCAAAAGGCCTTCTAGGTCGGCGGTCAGCTTTGCGACTTGGTCACGGAGTGCGTTAACTTCCTCGTTGTCGGCCATTTTGCGGGTGTATGTTCGTTTTTTGTAAGGGATTATTACACGATGCTTAGTGCGGCGAGTATCCAGCTGAGGCCTGCATTTCACTTCGATATTAGTGACACGACTCGACCCACTAGACTTACTAACATTCTAAACATTCATTTTTAGCTCATTTCTTTGTTTAGAAAGACCTTTTATGTTTTGAAAAGAGGAGGTTTTCGAAAAGGCTTTAGCTAAAGGAAACTTTTGAGGCGAGGATGCGTGCGCGCGTCTCGTCTCGATGTTAAAAGGTTTTGCTTTGCACCCGTCGAGTTGATATCGGTAATTTGCCGAGGTGAGCTCGAGTTCGGATGTGTAAAAGAGAAAGGATTCGACTCGAGAGTGGTTAACAAGTCGAGTCGAGGATGTTAAAAGTGGAGTCTAGGTCGTATGACCTAGAGGACTAAATCCACGAGCTTGGGTTTCAGTCCTTGCTCGGGTTTTTGCTTGTTAGTGAAAAAGGGAATTTTGAGAAAGCTTATTTCAAAAATTCGCGATAGTTTTGTTTGAAAAGTGTTAGTTTGTTAGATGTTAGGTTCATTTATCTTTGAAACGTTTAAGCGAGTTTTCGAAGATATGAATGCAGATGCTCGTTTTGAAAGGGACCATGGGGTGCATGGCCTCGAACTTGTACGTATGACTCAAAAGGGGTGAAAAATGAGTCAGTCGGGTACACCTCCAACTACCTCGAGTACGCTTTGGCAGATACTTAACCCCTCCATTTCCTTACGCCGGGGCGATAGGTTTTCTGAAGGGAGCACTGGGGGGTCGAGATAGCCGTTTACGGCAAGCCGTGGAGGGGCGAAAGGAAAGCTAGTCCGGCATGTGCTTTATCGAGTGGACAAGCCTGCATGTGGGAACCACCTCTCGAGGGTGAAAGGGTGCCTAGATTCCAAAAGGAATGGACTCTAAACGAATGTGCATAGCTCAAATATGTATACATGGATTGTTCAAGGCTTTCAAGTTTCACCTTTTTATTTTTAAAAGAAAAAGCTAGTTTTAAGTTTTTTTTTTTTAAAAAATAAAATCTCCCCAACGGTGTCGCCAAACTGTGGAACCCGGAAATCGACGAGGGACCCAACTCGGCGTCTTGCGTAAGGGCGCTTTAAGTTAAAAAGACTAATTTACAGAAACCTTTAAAACTGTTTTGGAGTCGCAACCTAATTATCGCGAAAATTAGGAACCTGCTATCATGTCTTAAGCTTAAAGACATGTCCTAGATTTTGGAGCACGCCGACACCCCTAGATCTAAGGCTTGTGAAACCAGAATGGATTCGGGATGAGGGTACTTTAGAAAAAGAGTTCAATTAATGATTTATGAAAACCTTTTAGAAAAGCCTATGTAAAAATAGCCTCTACTGACCTAGAACAATCCATGTAAGATGATATTTGAGCTAATGTTATCGCTACGTACAAGTGCGAAAAGGTTTGTAAAAGAATGCAGATGCAGATGCAAAAAGATTGTTTAAAACCCTCAGTTTAGCATGTTTAACTTGTTAACGAAAACGGTTCAGTTAAAGGTCGAATTCATTGTTTTAAGTTGATTTTAATGCAAAATAAGAAGGTGCAAGATACATCCAAATAAAATAAAGTTCAATTGTCCATTGGTTTATTTTATAAGGGTCGGTTGCTTATGCGACTTTGGCGTGTCATCGGATATGGAGTGTACCCGAAGTAATAAGAACACTTGGAAGGCTAGCGCGCTCGGTGCCAAAGCCGGGGGGGCGCTAAAGTGTAATTCCCTTTGTTAGTCCATAGAAAATAAGAAAAAGCTTTGATCCAAGTGGATCGGTACCTACCTTGTCCTGACGCTTCAGATCTGGGCAGAGCTTCGCTTCTTGAACTTAAAAGGAGGATGAATTCAACACGGGATGGTGTGTTGAACTCAGGGATTTGAGTGCGTGAGGCTTTGAGAGAGTTTTGAGGTGTGTTTGCTGTGAAAGCTGGTTGTAAATTGTGTTTTCCGAGGTCAGGTATAGGGGAGTATATATACTAAAAATCTCGGAGAAATTAGGAAATCCGGGGATAAAAACAAGCCAGGGAACCGCATAGGCTTATGCGGTTGCCCAAGGAAACCGCATAAGCTTATGCGGTTGCCACCCCAAACCGCATAAGGCTATGCGGTTTGTGGGTGTGGCTTTTTCTCTAGTTTCCTAGTTTCGGTTTGATTATATCTCTAAAAGATACGGTATAATCTTAACCTTGCACGTCAAGAAAACACCTGGGATATTTCTGAGATATTTGTGATGTTCAGGGCTTTGGAGTGCGGGCCAAAGGCTGGGCTTGGGCTCGGTTTTGGGCCCGAGACCCGGAAAAATGAAAAAGGTGTATTTGCATAGATTTTGTGAAATAAGATAACCCGTGAGGCTATATTTTGTGTAAGAGGAGGGTAAAGGGAAGATCTAGCCACCGGGCCTAAATTTAGGAATTTAGGAATGCTGAATCAGACCTTGTTAGTGTAAAAGGGCTAATTGTAGTGCAAATGCGAATCTTATGCCAAATGAAGCAGGACGAGGACCTAGCTAAACGCCAAATGGACAAAATGAACGTTTATTTAAAGCGATGTGAAGCGACCTAAATCATTTTAACATTTCAAAACGACTCAAAATGAATTCGACATTATTAGTGTAGGAATATACAACACGATATTACTACTAAAAATGTTAATCGTATTAACATGCCCAAGATTATACAAAAAGACATTAATATGAATAACAAAAGAATAGAAATAACCTTTCTAAACTTCGATAAACGGCCTATGAACCTCCTAAAACGTACCCGAATTACGTTTTAAAACCAATATTCAAAGTAGAATATCTCTTATCAATTGCACCCAAAACGCTTTATGAAATGCCTTGAGTTTATGCTAGAAAACAAAGTATAATATATTACGATTAATATATAAAGTGTTTAGGAAATATGATGAGTGAAAAATGTGAGAAAACTCTCTTTTTTTCCTCTCCTTCTACTCGACACACACACCCATACAACATACAAAAATTTCTCCTACTTCTAATGAGAGGAGTAGTTAGTATATAAGTGTGTTTAATGGGGAGTTTCTTGAGTTAGTGGGGAGAAGTTATTTAAGTAATGGTGAGTAGTGATTGACCAACTAATAACTACCCATCACAACAAAATAAACAAACTAAAAACAATATACATACATACACATCACACGACACACTTGTAAATGTGTGTTGTGTGCATTTTGTTTTTAGTATTTTAAATGTACATTACATGTAAAATCATATGTATAATACGTATTTAATTAATTGATTATCGTATAATACAATAGATTAAATAACATAACTTATAGCATCATTTTAACTATAAATATCAAATATATTTATAATATAAATGTAGCTCATAACTATTATACACACATGAATTAACACTTAATCCAGCTCATCTAGCTGAATTAACATTTAATTCAGCTCACCCACTAATTTATTTCCAACTTTCTAACTGTTTAGATATAATTAAGGCATCAATGTAATCACATTACATTTCATAAAATCGTCCTATAGGTGTGACCGATAAGGACCAGCTGATCACCGCCATCTATATGACAGTAACGTCAAACTTTCTAGCAAGCCAACCGTTACCGATATACGTTAATCAGCTGATTGTAAATACAAGTATCCTTTGTGTTCCTGTAAGAGATTTAATAAATTAATCACACTAACTGTGGAGGACACTAGCTCCAACAATCTCCCACTTGTCCTACAAGTGCCTGTGTGTGATTAACGATTCTCATATCCATATAAATCTCCCACTCAATGGTAGACATATTTGCAAAGTCGTACTTTCGCAAGGTCGTACTTTCGAGCATGGCCATGCATTTCAGTTACTACTCCTCGAGTGGCCCTGAGATTAAAAAAAAACAGATTGGATATTTCCTTTGACTCGAATCTTGCAGATTAAAGCACAGTATGAAATGACCCAGAAAAAATCTACTTGGCCTCCTTTTACGGTGCGGCCACGAGAAAGAAACCAAAGTCACCCAAAAACTGCCCTTATCTCAAGATACAGTCGACAGTCAAAAAGAATCGACTCTAGGAACACAATGAACGTCCTATCCACGACCAGGCATAATGTCTGTACATTTAGGACTTCATATAAGTGGTCACTATGTCCTACGCAGTATCCTCTATACCTCGCATATGTGTTTGATCAGACATCACATGTCCTTATGGTTGTTGAACCTACCATCAATCAACCCACATTCTAATCACCTAGAGTTATCAGCTCACTTTGGTGATTATGGACAAAACATATATAAAGTAAATCAGTTCACTCAGTGACGTTCAATATTGTCACACAATCCACATGAAATACGATATATAAAGAAAAAAAAGTGATGATTACAAAATAGAAGTTTGAACAGATACATTATCTAAAAACAAACTAATGAAAATCAGGAACACTCTTTAGTCCCATTGATACAATATGTTCAACATGTTTATTGTACGATAAAGACTTCGTGAGAGGGTCCGCTATGTTGTCATCCGTGACAATCTTGCAAATCTCTATCTCCTTTTGCTCCACGTAATCTCGTATCATATGAGCCTTCCGCAACACATGTCTAGACTTATTGCTAGATTTAGGCTCTTTAGCTTGGAATATGGCACCACTGTTATCACAATAAACAGTGATCAGGTCATTCGCACTAGGAACTACCATTAGTCCTTGTAAGAATTGATGCATCCATATTGCCTCTTTAGCTGCCTCGGAAGCTGCAATATACTCAGATTCTGTTGTGGAATCTGCTGTGACTGATTGCTTGGAACTTTTCCAACTCACTGCCGCACCATTAAGTGTAAAAACGAATCCGGATTGAGACTTAGAATCATCTCTATCCGTTTGGAAACTAGCATCTGTGAAACCTTTTGCACATAACTCTTTGTCTCCACCATATACTAACATCCAATCCTTAGTTCTTCTCAAGTACTTAAGGATGTTCTTAACAGCAATCCAGTGACTTTCACCTGGATCCTTTTGGTAACGACTCGTCATACTAAGTGCGAATGCCACGTCTGGACGTGTACACATCATAGCATACATAATCGATCCTACGGCCGAAGCGTATGGAATTCGATTCATGCGCTCTACTTCTTCTGGTGATTTAGGTGATTGAGTCTTACTCAAATGCACCCCATGAACCATCGGAAGATTACCCCTTTTTGAGTTCGTCATACTGAACCTTTCAAGAATTTTATCTATATAAGATTCTTGACTTAACGCCAACAATCTCTTGGATCTATCCCTATAGATTTGAATACCAAGTATTCTCTGTGCCTCACCTAAGTCTTTCATCTGAAAATGATTCTTTAACCATTCTTTTACAGAAGAAAGCATAGGAATGTGATTCCCTATTAACAGTATGTCATCTACATACAAAACTAGGAATGCAACATAGCTCCCACTTGATTTGACATATAAACTGTTGGAGTATGTGTCCTCCACAATAGTGCGATTACTTAATAAATCTCAATTAAGGAATACGTGGGGATGATCCTGTATTATTGTCAATTGATTAACGTAAATCAATAACGGTTGGCTGACTAGAGTTTGACGTTATTGTCGTGAGAACGGCGGTAATCAATTGATCCCTTTAAGTCACACCTATAGGAACGTACTCCAAATATTTAAGCTAATTAATTGTATGAGATACGATTATATTAGTGACTTGATAATTTGACTAACGGTTAGTCAGTGTATTGATTTAGAGAGAAATCGAGTTGTGAACTCGGACGTTTGAATTTTATATCGATAAAATTGTTAGAGGAGATGAGAATTAGTGATTAACTGTTAATTCACTAAACATGTATATTTTACTAATGAGATTAGTAAAAGTACATTTTTAATATATGTGCAAAGTACATGTATATTAAGGAAGAGCTTAATTAATTTATACTTTATCATATTAGATGATTTAAGTGATAAATTATATCTATTTCATGACAAATATTTGAAAAAACAAAATGGACCCATTAGGCCTTAATGGACCGTCCTAAATGGGAGAAAAGGAAGGATGATACCTTCTTGTCTTTTTCCTATTTGTTTTTCTAATGCATGCAAGAACATAATGATGAGATTGCATGTAATTGTTCTTAACCAAGCAAAAACTTTTCTCTTCTCTCTTCTACCAAAGTGGCGGCCCTAGGCTTGTTGGGCACACTTTGTTTTCTCTCATTTTCTTTTATAAAGAGGAAAAGCGAGAGAGTGCATTCATGCATTGTTTTGTTTTATCTCTCAAAACTATTTCTCTCATATTCTCTCTAAATCAAACTCTAATATCAAACTAATACTAAGAGTTAGTATTAATAATAATATTACATATTATCAAGTGATACTAAGTTATTTCTAGATCAAAATACTTAGTATTTTGGAGTATTTTCTTGGGTGCATCTTTTAGGAGGTTTCCTCTTTGGAAACTTGGGTTATTAAGGAGGATCATCCTAAGCTTATTCTCAAGAAACAAAACTAGAAAGGAGTTTTAGTTTTGTGCCCTAATATCCTTTAGAGAAAGGTATAAATTTCTTATCTTGTAGCAAAATACTTTTGTTAACTACATAGATCTTGCTAAATCAAATTAGAGTAATTTGATTTACACTAATACTTGATTAGTGAATGGGATCCGATCCCTACAAGTGGTATCAGAGCCAAGGCTTGTAGTTACAAATTTATTTTGTTGTTTTTGGAGTTTTATGTATTTATTGAGAATAAATAACATAAAATCCGAAAATAGTGTTAAAAATGGTTTTAACACGAGATTTTTATTGCATGCAAAGTTTCTGGTCTCATGAAATTACTGGTCAAATTTCGTATTTTTTGAAATTTGTTTGCTAATTTAAATGATTTTTATACAAAACCGAGTCAAAAAGTGTGTTTTTGGCTAAAATAATTACTATAAATAGTTATAGTTCGAATCTGGTCACGAAATTTTTACACAGTGATATTTCATATTTATACATTCTGCATGTAAATTTTCAAAGTCAGATTTTGAGTTTTGGATATTTATTCATATTTTTGTTTAAAATCGGTATTGTTTGCATTTTATGTCCAAAAATATAGTAAACGTTGTTTTCTGGACATGAAATTTATACCAATATTTTTACACATTATGAGGATGCTCTCGTATAAATTTGGGATTTTTCCTCACTGTTTTAGACGTTTTCTTGATTTTATGAGATAAAATCGATGAAATCGTATGTTATTTATTATAAAATAATTCGTAAATTTTTCTGACCAAAACTTTTCTTTTCTGATATTTTGGAAGTGTTCCAGAATATACAAAATTTTTTCAAAATAAAAATTATTTTATTTTATTTTATTTTGATTTTATAAAGCTTTATTCATAAAAGGGTTATGATTAAAGTACTTCTAATTAGCAAATGACCAAGTTTATGAACTAAAACACCTTAAGTTAGTATAAACTAATGTTGGGTGTTCTAAAATCAGTTTAGAAGTTTTAGTTCAAGCTTACAAGGTGTTTTAAGCATTATTGATTAATATGAGATTAATCGACTAAAAATGAGATCGGTTTGAAACGAATTAATGCGATTATTGTTTGGGGCGATTTTGGCATGTTTTTATTTATAAGCTTTACATTATGCATGTTTGGATGAATGTTTATTATTGAATGAATGTTTGTTCTTACTAGTATGGCCATAGTTGTTATATTTTTACCGATATTGCCCGTAATGAAAGGGAATATCGTGTGGGTTTGTAATTAAATGCGATCTCGTATCGCCGGTTTGTAATTTAATAGTTTATTTCATTTATAAATGTATAATAGGATTGCTATGTATTCATTTGTAAATCATACTTGTAACTATTTGTAAATCGAAGACCGGTGATGGAGATCGACATGGAGCCTTAGAAGTGTTCTAAAGCTAGCAAGGAGGAGCTTGGATGAGATCCATATGAAGAGGGACCAAAGGAGTTGGTTTCCAATTTGTAACTCCTTGTATTTTTAATTACTTTAGGTGGCCATACTAGGTTTATGCTTGCTTGCTTTATCATGCTTGTTTGTTTGCTTATTTTCCGCACACATGCCAAAATCGCCATGCATGCCACGATATCCCACTATGATTGTCGTTTTTAGGTCGCCATTCTTAAAATTAGTTCACTTATAAAGAATTTTATGACTAAAAATTGACAAGATCACCCACAATTTTTTCAAAATGAATTGAGATTAAGCCTTTCCAAAAGTAGCGACTATGAACCCCATGTTCGTGAGGACCTCCGCGACGTGGAACCTTGTTACCATGGGTAAGTAGTGGGAGGAAGTCCCATGCTAATTTGGTTTGGACTCAACCGAATAAGAGTTATTTGGGGCTAATCGATGCATTTTAAAGAAAATCATCAACCAAGCATTCTAGTGTAGAATTAGTCAAGTGTTGACTTATCGTTTTTATATAAAAGGAAACATGAGATGTCTAATTTTATATGAAAAACGAGTCTTGGAATCGTTTATATAATTTCGTGGGAGATCATTATATAAATGGACATTTGTTTTAAAACCGTTTTAGCAAATGTTATAAATGAACAATGAATGCTTATATATTTTCTCATATTTGTTGTAGAATCGTTTAATTCAAATCGCAATGGCATCATCATCATCAACTCCCGCGCCCATTTTGGGCAAAGATTCATGGTTGCGAACCGTGATGGATAAGTGTATCCTCAAGGATGACGGTAGCAACTTCGTCGAATGGGATTCGACAATGAAGGGCGCCGCGGCATCCGACAATGTGCTCAAGCACCTTACCGATCAACCACCCGCCGAACCCACTTCTCGAACCGGCGCGGCTCGTGCCTATGATGAGTATGTGCGAGTGGACAATGACGTGAAAATCGTCTTGATTTGGTCCATGGCACCCGCTCACAAACTCCGAAAGGTTACTCAAAAAAGTGCATATGCGTTATTCACACGAGTGACAACCATGTTCTCCAAAGCACCGCAAATAAGGCTTTATGAAGCCGCGGTGCGGTTTTTCGATGCAAAGCTTGAGAGGAACCAAAAAGTTGGTCCTCATGTGCTCAAAATGATTGAGCAAATAGACACTCTTGAGCGTCAAGAGTGTGCTATACCGAAAGCTCTTGCGATTAACCGCATTCTTCATTCTCTTCCTAACAAGTTTGCTCATTTTCGAGTAAACTATAACATGAACAACATGGATAAGAGTTATCATGAACTTCATGCACTCTTGGTCCAAGCCGAGAGGGATATGGAAGTGAATGAGGTGGAGAAGAAAGATGTTCTCTCCATGAAAATGAAGAACATGAACTTGGGAGTGAAGAAGGGGAAGGTGGCCAAGAAGGGGCCATCTAACATTGGCAAGGGTAAGGGAAAGGCTATTGTGGAAGGTGTTCCACATAAGCCTAAGCCCAAGATCAACAAGGGAAGACCCCTCAAAGACACTTGCAAATATTGCAATGAAGTGGGTCATTGGATGCGCAATTGTCCCAAGTACAAGAAGGATTTGAAAGATGGATGTGCGACATCCAAATGTATTCTTCCTTCTAACCTCTATATGATTGACATCAATCATGCTTGCATTTCTACATGGGTATTGGATACCGGATGTGGATCTCACCTTTGTAATCATTTGCAGGGGATGAGAAACGTGCGGGCCCTAGCCAAGGGTGATGTAGATCTCCGCATGGGCAATGGAGCTAGAGTAGCGGCCGTTTCCGTGGGAACTTTTGTACTCGCTCTTGCTAGTGGTTTAGAGTTGCATTTGAATAACTGTTATTTTGTACCAACTCTAACCAAAAACATTATCTCCGTCTCCGTGTTAGATGCGGAAGGCTTTTGTTTTGAGATTAAGAACAACCGTTGTACTTTTTCTTTTAATGAAATGGTTTATGGCGAAACTATTTCAATTGGAGGTATTTATGTTTTAAATGATGTTAATGATGTTTATCATGTCGAGAACAAGAGGCTCAAAACGAATGAATCAAACAAATCCTACCTTTGGCATTGTCGTTTAGGTCACATAAACGAAAGACGCATAAAGAGACTTGTTGAGACCAAGGTTCTCAAACCATTTGATTGCGAATCATATGGTACATGCGAGTCTTGCCTCTTAGGCAAGATGACTCGTCAACCCTTCAGCGGTAAAGGGACACGAGCAAGTGAGGTTTTAGGACTCATACATACCGATGTGTGTGGTCCATTAAACATCACCGCTAGAGGAGGATATCATTACTTCATTACTTTTACCGATGACTTAAGTAGATATGGTTATGTCTACTTAATAAGGCATAAAAGTGATGCTTTTGAGAAATTTAAAGAATTTCAAAATGAGGTTGAGAACCAATTAAACAAAAGGATAAAAGCACTACGATCGGATCGTGGTGGCGAATATCTAAGTAATGAGTTTGATTCACATCTTAAGAATTGTGGTATTATATCACAGTGGACTCCTCCGGGCACACCACAATTGAATGGTGTTGCAGAAAGGAGAAATCGAACATTGCTTGACATGGTTCGGTCTATGATGAGTCAAACTGAGCTTCCTGGATCATTTTGGGGCTTTGCGCTATTATCTGCTGTTTTCTCACTAAATCGAAGTCCGACTAAAGCGGCCAATAAGACTCCATATGAGATATGGACGGGAACGGTTCCCTATTTGTCATTCATGAGAATTTGGGGATGTGAGGCATTCGTCACGAATAAAGCGGCGATAAGCTCGCTCCAAGGTCCGACAAATGTCTATTTGTAGGTTATCCTAAGGAAACTGTGGTTATTACTTCTACAACCCTCACGAGAACAAAGTGTTTGTGGCTCGTGATCTTTGTTTTCTAGAAAATGAGTTCATTTCTAAGAAGCAGTGGGAGAAAATTTGAACTTGATGAAGTTCAAGAGCCTGGCAAAGCGAGAAGATGAGAAGCGTTCCTCGTCTTCGACACGGTTATAGTCCCTAGGAGGTCAGGAAGAGTTAGTCAACAACCTGACCGTTACCTCGGTAACATCGAGGAGGAGGGTGATTTGTTGTTATTCGAAAGCAACGAACCCTCAACCTACAAGGCGGCTATAAGTAGCCCCAACTCCGAACAATAGCTTGAGGCCATGAAATCCGAAATGGATTCTATGTACGAGAACCAAGTTTGGGACTTGGTAGATTTACCTGAAGGAGTGAAACCTCTTCAGTGTAAATGGATATTCAAAATCAAACTCGGCATAGATAAACATATTGATGTTTACAAAGCTAGATTGGTGGCAAAGGGTTTTTCACAAGTCCAAGGTATTCATTATGATGAAACCTTTGCACCGGTTGCAATGCTTCGATCCATAAGGATAATCTTAGCGGTTGCCGCATTTCATGACTATGAAATATGGCAAATGGATGTAAAAACCGCCTTCTTGAATGGAATTCTAGAAGAGGAAGTGTTTATGGCACAACCTGAAGGGTTTGTAGATACATCCAACCCTAAGAAAGTATGTAAGCTTAAGAGATCCATTTATTGTCTTAAGCAAGCATCGAGGAGTTGGAATCACAGATTCGATCATGTTATCAAACAACATGGATTCGCTCGAAGTGCCGAGGAACCTTGTTTGTACATGAAGTTTAGTGGGAGCAAGGTAACCTTCCTTGTTTTGTATGTGGATGACATACTGTTGATTGGAAATGATATTCCAAGTCTGAACTCGGTAAAGGTGGAATTGGGAAACCATTTCCAAATGAAGGACTTGGGAGAGGCACAACGCATCTTGGGTATTCGGATCTATAGAGATAGATCCAAAAGGATACTAGCATTAAGTCAAGAAACTTATATTGATAAGATTCTTGATAGGTTCAATATGAAAGACTCCAAGAGAGGATTTCTTCCGATGAGTGTAGGAATAACGTTGAAGAAATCTCAATGTCCTACGACTCCTGCGGAAATTGAACGCATGAAATTGATCCCTTATGCTTCATTGTAGGATCAATCATGTATGCTATGATGTGCACTCGTCCCGATGTCGCCGCTTTCGCTTTGAGCATGACGAGCCAGATCAAGCTAATCCCGGTGAGAATCACTGGATAGCTGTAAAGAACATCCTTAAGTACTTGAGAAGAACTAAGGATTCGTTTCTTGTGTTTGGAGGAGAACTTGAGCTACGTGTAAAGGGTTACACGGATGCAAGTTTCCAAACCGATGGGGATGATCTAAAATCCCAATCCGGCTATGTCTTTATGTTGAATGGAGGAGCTGTTTGTTGGAAGAGCTTCAAGCAGTGTCACCGCGGATTCTACAACGGGTGAATATTTGGCGACATCTCAAGGCTGCTAAAGAAGGCTGTGTGGATTCGGCAATTCTTGGATGGACTAAGAGTAGTCCCTAGTGCGCGGATCACATCCTTTGTTTAGTGCGATAACAGTGGGGCTATTTTCCAAGCGAAAGAGCCCAAGGCTAGTAACAAGTCTAGACACGTTTTGAGGAAATACCACGTTATTAGAGATAATGTGGAAAGGAAGGAAATAGATATTTGTAAGGTTGGGAATGCACGATAATATCGCCGATCCTTTAACCAAGCCTCTTTCGAGGGCTAAGCATGACGCCGCACACCGCCTCCATGGGGTTGCGGCGTATGCCAATTTCCTTTAGTTTCGTAATATGTAATTGAGCGATGTATCTTTTTACATATATGAAAATAACATTCATTGTTTTTATCTTAAGTCATTATGAATGCATACTTTGTTTATCCGAATATTTGTGTGACAATTTTGAGCGTATTCAAGTGAGCGGCATAAACTAAGTATTTGGTCCCTAGTCTCTCATGAGGTGGCGTCTCAGAGACTAGATTGCAAGTCGATCGATGGTGAGGTTCAACACCATAGGGTCATATGAGATGGTGATCGTTTGCATAGACAGGTATGAAAAACACTCTGTCGAGGCGGTGGCGGCTTATAAATTCCTTTTCAATGAGATTGAAACACAGTGCGTGGTGGGAATTTCTATAGTATTCCTTTAGTCGATTCTTTGGTGGGCCGATTATGCAGTCGGTGCGGTTCAGAGTGACTTTCATTTTGTCCTAAGCCATGCCGTGAAAGGGGTTATAAGGGCATCTTTGGGGTCATGGTGATCTGCATTATACTGATCTGTCGAGTGGAAGGAAATGTCCACCCTTGTCGAGTAAAACATCTTTGGGCCACTCGAGGAGTAGTCGGCCGAAAATCGTGTGGCCACGCTCGGTAAGAATCTACGGTAGATTCCCCGGTCAGACAGCTACTCTCCTTATCGAGAAAACCACTCATGATTTTTATCTCAGGATGCAAGTACGACCTGTAAGACACCTTGCATCGAGTGGGAGATGTGAAACGGACATGAGAATTGGTAATGCACAACTTGTCTCGGACAAGTGGGAGATTGTTGGAGTATGTGTCCTCCACAATAGTGCGATTACTTAATAAATCTCAATTAAGGAATACGTGGGGATGATCCTGTATTATTGTCAATTGATTAACGTAAATCAATAACGGTTGGCTGACTAGAGTTTGACGTTATTGTCGTGAGAACGGCGGTAATCAATTGATCCCTTTAAGTCACACCTATAGGAACGTACTCCAAATATTTAAGCTAATTAATTGTATGAGATACGATTATATTAGTGACTTGATAATTTGACTAACGGTGGTCGCTTAGCATTCGAGGCAGCATGTGCCTTTCCCTTTCCTTTAGACTGCATCACAAGAACATCTTTCTTGTGACTCCCACTCAAATTAAGATCTTTCTCAGCTTGCACAAGTTGAGAGTGAAGTTCGTGAAGACTCTTCTTCATATCATTCATGTTGTAATTCACCCTAAACTGAGTGAATCCATCATGAAGAGAGTGTAGGATACGATCAACAATGATTGACTCTTCAATCTTGCAACCAAGAGCGTCTAATTTCTCCACATTCTCAATCATATTAAGCATGTGGGCGCTAACAGGTTGGCCCCTTTGCAGCTTAGCCTCAAAGAAGCGTACAGCTGCATCATACCTAACAATTCTCGGAGCTTGCGAGAATTCATTAGTCAGCGTGGTGAAAATGCGATTTGCACCTTGGGAAATGAAGCGACGTTGCAAATGTGAATCCATTGCATATATGAGTACGTTCTTAATCGCACCCGCTTCTCGCACAAACTCATCATATGCAGTTCGTTGAGCTCCAGATCTAGCAGTAGGTTCAGCCGGAATTGGCTCCATGAGATACTTGATTTTAAAATGCGATGGCAGCATTCTTTAATGCCGCCTCCCATTCGGTGAAGTTACTACCATCTGCCTTGAGACGATAGTTTTGGTTATAGGAGACATGGTCCATAAAGGAACGCAACCATGATTCCCTAGTCAAAACGGCACTAGGCAGGTAGCGATGATATCGACCATAATAAAGCAGAAATAGCAACAAATATATCTACAATATAAGAAGATAAAACAAACATAAGCAATCATCAAATATAATGTGTCTATTTAAAACATGTAAATAAACTAAAAGCATTTATATAATTGATCCCACTCAAGAATTATATAAAAGATTCCAAGACTCAAATTTCAATAAACCGATAAGTCAACCATTTGACTAATTTTTAACTTTTAAAAACTCTTGGTTCATAAATTTCTCAAATTTATTAATAGTCCATTTTGATTCCCACCTCTTAGTGAAAACCAAATGTTGAGTTCAACTAACATCGACATCCACTACTTACCCAAGGTAGAAGGGGTACACATGGATTTAACAACAGGTCCAATATGCCCACCGACGAACAAGGGATTCATAATGATTCGATTTAGAAAGACTATATCTCAATTTTAATAGTTTAAGAGAGAGATCTCATCATCCATTAAAAAACTCATGTAAGTGAACAATATAGGTGAGTCTAAGTGAACGATGACTTATTAAAACATCATATGTTAAATCAAATGGTTAAAACATCATATGTTATAACTATTCTATCTAACACGTGAGAGTGAATCAGTATTCATCTATTTAGGTGGTTTGATTTTAGGCGGAATATGACGAAAAGCATAAATAAAACAAGCACATAAAACCTAGTGTGGCCTAACAAAAACAGTACAAGTCGGAATCCAATCAAATTGGACCCTTTAAAATACAAATTGGAATCCTTTAAAAGGACCCTATCTCTAAAAACAAGGCTCCAAATCCTTCGTCAAAGGCAAGACTTCAACCTCCTCTTCTTTTAACACTAACTATTACATAGTAAATCCTATTTACATATAATCTAGGATGAAAAGAATATTACAAGTTGGAGATATGAAAATCCCAAAAAGATCAAAGGCCACACTAGATATAAAACGCAATCAAATATAAACGCATTCATCAACTAAAACAAATTTCATACATCCGAATGTATAAAAAAAAAACAAACAAACCACCTACTAAAAATATGTTTAAGTGAAAATTTCATAAAAATTCACCCACTAACATAAAATTCAATTATGTCATACATAAATTGATAAACAAAAAAAAAATTAATTCAACATATCATATATAATGAATCAATTCCATAATTATTTTAAACTATTTTAAAATAAATGGCATCATATACTCTTATAAATCATAAACAATTTTATGACAATAAAATAAGGCATTTTAAAAACAAAAACAATTTGACAATTCAAATAATAATAAAACAAAATGAATTAATCATATTAACTCAATTTAATTCATTTCGGCCAATACAAAAAAAACAAAAACAATTTTTTTTTTAATTGTCTCGGCCAAAAATTATTTTTACACACATATATATAAACAATTATTTTTATTAAATCATATTTAACAACAAAAATCGACATGTATATATATATATATATATAAAATTTCGAAATCTTTAATATATGCAAAATAAATTGACAATTATATAATTTCATAAATTACTTCACAAATTTTATTATCATATAATAAACTTTATTATTATAATTATCATATGATCATATTATTTTGATTTTAATCACATTTAAACCAAAAATAAGTGTTATACATCTTAAATTATGATCTCATCAAAATATATATATAACAAATTTGCATATCATTTTAATTTAATCATTCTAACAATTTAAAATAATTAAATTAAACAAAAAAATTTCGAAAGGAAAAAAAAATGCCGAGAGGTTTTGAAAAAATAAACATTTTATATTTTCAATTTTAATCCATATTAAAATCATTTTGAACCTAATGCTTTGATACCATTTGTAGGAATATACAACACGATATTACTACTAAAAATGTTAATCGTATTAACATGCCCAAGATTATACAAAAAGACATTAATATGAATAACAAAAGAATAGAAATAACCTTTCTAAACTTCGATAAACGGCCTATGAACCTCCTAAAACGTACCCGAATTACGTTTTAAAACCAATATTCAAAGTAGAATATCTCTTATCAATTGCACTCAAAACGCTTTATGAAATGCCTTGAGTTTATGCTAGAAAACAAAGTATAATATATTACGATTAATATATAAAGTGTTTAGGAAATATGATGAGTGAAAAATGTGAGAAAACTCTCTCTTTTTCCTCTCCTTCTACTCGACACACACACCCATACAACATACAAAAATTTCTCCTACTTCTAATGAGTAGAGAAGTTAGTATATAAGTGTGTTTAATGGGGAGTTTCTTGAGTTAGTGGGGAGAAGTTATTTAAGTAATGGTGAGTAGTGATTGACCAACTAATAACTACCCATCACAACAAAATAAACAAACTAAAAACAATATACATACATACACATCACACGACACACTTGTAAATGTGTGTTGTGTGCATTTTGTTTTTAGTATTTTAAATGTACATTACATGTAAAATCATATGTATAATACGTATTTAATTAATTGATTATCGTATAATACAATAGATTAAATAACATAACTTATAGCATCATTTTAACTATAAATATCAAATATATTTATAATATAAATGTAGCTCATAACTATTATACACACATGAATTAACACTTAATCCAGCTCATCTAGCTGAATTAACATTTAATTCAGCTCACCCACTAATTTATTTCCAACTTTCTAACTGTTTAGATATAATTAAGGCATCAATGTAATCACATTACATTTCATAAAATCGTCCTATAGGTGTGACCGATAAGAACCAGCTGATCACCGCCATCTATATGACAGTAACGTCAAACTTTCTAGCAAGCCAACCGTTACCGATATACGTTAATCAGCTGATTGTAAATAAAAGTATCCTTTGTGTTCCTGTAAGAGATTTAATAAATTAATCACACTAACTGTGGAGGACACTAGCTCCAACAATTAGAACCGTTTAAGTCAACGTTAAAGCATGCGTAATAAAAGTCCGTGTTACATCACAGGGTTTTGTTTGGGAGGGTACGGATATGGGTATCCACAATGTGATGTATAAGTAATGATAATAAATAAATAATGTTTTAAATAGATATGTTGTAGTAATATGATAATATGTCTAGTTTAATTTGTTTTGAGCATATTTAATTATTGTTCATATGATTTTTATATTTATTTATGTTTTAGTTATGTAGTAATCACTTATAAAAAAATTATGTTAAATTTTAATAATGAGTTTAAAGTGAATAAAAATCGAAAATATAATTTATACACATACTTACTGAAGTGAAACCTATGAGGTCAAGTTTCACTCAAGGGATGAACACAAATCGACTTTGAAAGCCCTTGAAATTCTCGGCCAAATAGTATTTTTTTGGGGTGAATTTTTCTGAAATTTTTGTAGACAAATGAAAACATAAAGATAGTATCTAAATCTACACACAAAGTAATAGATTTAGGTTGGTAATTAGTTAAGCACTAAGCCACTAACTAATTGTTTCACAAATCTCAAACACAAAGTAATGAGAAGAGGAAGAAAACTCAAATAAACAACTAGGGTTTTTCATTCAACAAAATCTGAAAATTATGTTGTGTGAGGATGGGTTTATATAATACCCAAGGCCTCATCTCAACCATACATTACAAGATGATCTAAGGGCTCACAAAAGTCCCCAAATACTACTAAAAAGACGGCTCCTAAGCTCACATGTGAGCTGAAAAATTCAAAGGAAAACAACAAACTATAAAGATAAAGGTGATGGTGACACTTGAGTTCATCCTCTCCCTTCTTTGTTGATGATCATCCAAGGCCCTGTGTGAGCCTTGGGAGGGTTGGGACGGTCCAAGTGACCATATTACAAGGGATTATATTGTCTCGCTTTCATTAAGCGTAAAGTAAAAGTAAAGAAAGTAGCGTGTATGAAAATGGCGTAAAATATAAAAACAATGTGATGATCTTTGGTGACTTGATTAGGCCGGCCCCTTGACCTCCATGAGCTAGCTTGATGAACCATGTGAGCCCATTTATTGGAGGGTTGACTCACATGGGTGTACCATAATTGACCACATTTCAAAAATAGCATAATCTTGTCTTTTTGTTCTTTCTCCAACTTTGGCTTCCTCTTGACTTTGCTTGATCACTAAGGTTGGCTTGATTTGACCATAGAGTTGACTTTATTTAGCCCTTAGTGACCCCCCCTTGACCCACGGCCTAAGCTTGGGTTCGAGCCCATGGGTCCAACCCATGGTCTCCCTCGACTTCACCCTTGATTACCTTGACCAATTTTGGTCCAATCTCCTCTCCTTGGAAAGGACTTGCCCTCAAGTCCTTGGAGATCCTCTTGCTTCCTCCCTTGCTCGATTTCAAGCTTGACTCTCGGCTCATCCCTTGCTCGATCTTGGTCTTCACGGTTTTAGTCTTCCTTGGGCACCACTTAGCTAGAGTTTGTAGAAGTGGTTGGACCCCTTTGCTTTGGCTCGAAGAATTGATCATGTTTTCTTCCTTGGTCACGGTTTGCTTGACCACACATTCTTCCTCGAGCATTTCTTTGAGCCCACGACTCATAACCATGCCATCCATCCATTCTTGCTCATGATCGAGCCCATCAATGATTCTCCATCTTAAAGATCCACTTGACCTTTCTAGGCCATCGATTTTTGCCCTCTTATTGTTCACATTGGTTGTTTCATGGTTGATTGATGTATCTCCTTCTTGTTGCTCCTCTCCTAGAACCCTCCTTATCATGCTAGAGCTTCCTTCACATTCCAAGTTCATCTCTTCCCCTTGCTCTTCTCTACTCGGCTCAAGGCCCTTCAAGTCCTCAAGCTCATTCAAGCTCGGCTCCAACTTCTTCTTCATGCTAGGGTTTGATCCAATGATGGATTCAAACAAGCACGCGTGGATTTACAACCCATCATTGGTGGTAAGGGAGCTAAGACAATAAGCTTTTCACCATACTTGAATGAGTAGGTGTTGTCTCTTCCATGGTGGGAAGAATTCTTCTCATACTCCCAAGGCCTACCAAGCAATACATGACATGCATCCATGTCCAACACTTCACACACAATTTCATCTTTATAGTCTTGTCCAATCGAGAACGAGACTTTGCATTGTTTGTCAACTTTTACCTCGGCTCCTTGATTAAGCCACCTTAGCTTGTATGGATGAGGATGCTTCAAAGTAGGCAAGGCAAGCTTATCAATGAGGGTTTTAGAAGCAACATTGACACAACTTCCCCCATCGATAATGAGATTACACACTCTCCCCATGATGGTACACTTGGTTCGAAATAGTTGGTGTCTTTGATCCATGCTTTCGCTTGAATCTTGAGTGTGCATTACTCGCCAAGTAACCAAGCTCAACCCCGAGTCCGGGGGAACAATTGTCTCGGCCACCTTCACATCCTCAACTCCCTCGTTTTTTTCTTCCTCACAAACTAACACTTCATCGTCTCCCCAATGCACAACCTCACTTGTGTTCAAGGTCCTCTTGCTAGGGCACTCCTTAGCAAAATGACCATACCCTTGACATTGGTAGCATTTCTTGAGAGGAATTGTTCTCTTGGGACCATAGTCAATTCCCTTCCCCTTGTCAACACTTGATGGCTTGATGGTAGGGCTAGGTTCGACAATTTTGACCCCTCCTTGGCTCGAGTTAGGGTGGGCCTTGGTGTTGCTTTTGGCCGAATCCCCTCTCCCCTTCTCTAGCCTTTCCACACGTGTGGCCATGGTAACGGCCTCATCGAATGACCACAAGTTTTGCATCTTGACCCTCCTAGGGTTTAGGCCCTCGACAAACCTAGCTATTTTTTGTTCGGGCTTCTCATTCATCTCACATTGTAATGTGAGTTGCTCAAAGTCCCTAAGGTAAGACTCAATGGGTTGTGTCTCTTGTTTGAGTTGAGCTAGTTTGAGGAACATGTCTTGGGTATAATCCTTGGGAACAAACTTGTCTTTGAGTTTCTTTTTGAGTTTGAGCCATGACCTAATGGGTTCCTTACCCTCTCGGTTTCGTTGGTTCTTGAGGTTTTCGTACCAAAGGGAAGCATATCCCTTAAACTTCATGATGGCTACCTTGAAACACTTCCTATCGGGATATTCCTTAAATTCAAAGATCCTCTCTATCGACCTAAGCCAATCTAGGAGATCCTCGGGGTTCAAGCTACCATAAAAATCGGGTATATCCACTTTGATATCTCGGTCATGGTCTCTTGGGTGGGCTTGAGGACTCTTAGAATCAGAAAATTGATCTTCCATGTGAGGAGGAGGTTGTCCTCTCCACGGCCCCATACCCACGCCCTCTTCCCTCCACCCCTTCTTGGTTCATTAAGATTTTGGTCTAAGAGGGTGTTCAAAGCATTCATCATAGTATTACAACTACCGGCAAGTTGATTCAATTTCTCTTCCAAATTCGAAAGTCTCTTATCCTCCTCCATTTTTGTGAGATCTTTTGTGGAAATTTTGTGGTAAATTTATAGAAAATAAACAAGGAAAAGGAAGAAGAAAACGAAAAACTAAAAGGAGGAAAACAAGGAACAACTCGACACTACTAATGAAAAACCGAAAAAAAGATAAAAATCGAAAATCAAGAACAAACCTAGGCTTTGATGACCAATTTGAAGTGAAACCTATGAGGTCAAGTTTCACTCAAGGGATGAACACAAATCGACTTTGAAAGCCCTTGAAATTCTCGGCCAAATAGTATTTTTTTGGGGTGAATTTTTCTGAAATTTTTGTAGACAAATGAAAACATAAAGATAGTATCTAAATCTACACACAAAGTAATAGATTTAGGTTGGTAATTAGTTAAGCACTAAGCCACTAACTAATTGTTTCACAAATCTCAAACACAAAGTAATGAGAAGAGGAAGAAAACTCAAATAAACAACTAGGGTTTTTCATTCAACAAAATCTGAAAATTATGTTGTGTGAGGATGGGTTTATATAATACCCAAGGCCTCATCTCAACCATACATTACAAGATGATCTAAGGGCTCACAAAAGTCCCCAAATACTACTAAAAAAACGGCTCCTAAGCTCACATGTGAGCTGAAAAATTCAAAGGAAAACAACAAACTATAAAGCATAAAGGTGATGGTGACACTTGAGTTCATCCTCTCCCTTCTTTGTTGATGATCATCCAAGGGCCCTTGTGTGAGCCTTGGGAGGGGGTTGGGACGGTCCAAGTGACCATATTACAAGGGATTATATTGTCTCCTTTCATTAAAGCATAAAGTAAAAGTAAAGAAAGCGACATGTATGAAAATGACATAAAATATAAAAACAATGTGATGATCTTTGGTGACTTGATTAGTAGGCCCCTTGACCTCCATGAGCTAGCTTGATGAACCATGTGAGCCCATTTATTGGAGGGTTGACTCACATGGGTGTACCATAATTGACCACATTTCAAAAATAGCATAATCTTGACTTTTTGTTCTTTCTCCAACTTTGACTTCCTCTTGACTTTGCTTGATCACTAAGGTTGGCTTGATTTGACCATAGAGTTGACTTTATTTAGCCCTTAGTGACCCCCCCTTGACCCACGGCCTAAGCTTGGGTTCGAGCCCATGGGTCCAACCCATGGTCTCCCTCGACTTCACCCTTGATTACCTTGACCAATTTTGGTCCACTTACATGCTCACGGCATTCCCTTCAATTTTTATTAAATTTTCACTTTTAATTTTTGCAAATAATATGTTGTGTAAAGTAAGGTTAAAATGGATGTTATTATGTTATAAAAATTAATTTAGGAAAATAAATTATAAGTTGTTAAAAATGCATATGTGTTCTTGAGTTTGGTTTTGGTGTTCTTGATGTTCATATGATGTTCATGTGATGTTCATAATTATAGCATGCTTTGATTTTATTTATTTTATGTTTGTTATTAATTTTTGTTTTTGTTTAATTATAAGTTTTTATTATGTTATTAGTATCACTTAAATCAACTTACACATTTAGAAAAACTTTTAGAAAATTTAACTTCATATTTTAGCTCAAATTTTTAGTTAAATGAAATTTTTAGTAAAATTTCATTTTAGTTTAAATCGTTTTAGTATAATTAGAATAATTAAAATATAAAGACTTTAAGCTAAAAACCGATAAAAATCGAAAAAAGAAAAATTTGACACTCACCTTACTTGGCCACGGCATTAGGCCCTTTTTAGGGTTAAAAAATTATTTTTATCACTTTTTAGTTTATTGTTAAAATAATTTAATTAGTAGTTAATAAGTTGAATTAAGAAATTAAAAGAAATAAAAGAATTATAATATATATACATAACCACACGGCATTTACATATAAAATGGACTAAATTTAATCAAAATAAGCCAAACTTAGGGGGGAAATATCAAAACCAACCGCCTTTTACTCTATTTTGCCTTAATTTCAACCACATTAAGCCAAACCCGCGAGGGTAATACAAAAACAAGCATCTCACTAAGTTTGATCATCGTTACATTTCGTACCTCGATCAAACTGGGGGCTCAAACATATACAAAGAAAGAGGACTCATACCTTTTTCACCTTGCCACCCCAGTTGTCCATGCCCGCGTCAGTAATCACCAGCAAGTACGAAGGCACCTCGAAAGTACGACGGACGCCCGAGTCATCCCACTCAACGGTAGTCGGGAAGTCACTAGGCTGCTCCGCCATTTCAGGATCAAACAGCTGCAAAACAAGACAAACACGCACACGTTAGGGGAATTTTTCGCCAAAATTTGCCTTACGCACACTCAATACAAACACAAACATACCTCAATCGGCCCGCAAGCAAGCCGAGACCAAGTAAACTGGCCGTAGTCCTCTCCAGGGTAAAGGAGGCCCCCAGACTCTCCCTCTCCGTACAGCGTCACACGCTGCTGTGCAGAAACGCCTAGCTCAAAAAGAACTCGCTGCGGGTCCCTAGGCACCACAGGAGCCGGCCACCCCGCCTGGTAAACCAAACGCTCCCCAAGGTACCAAACCGACCCGTACGGCGACGCCAAGTGCAGACGCTGGATATCGCGCTCCGCGAACCGAGCCCGAACGCTCTCAGGAACACCCGCATACTGCTCCCACGGACATGGCACGAACAGCAAAAGAACAACATTCTTAAACGCATACATTTAATCATTTTAAATACACGCTATTTGAGATGGTTTAAAGACAAACCTGCCTGAACGCCATGCCGTTCAGGCGTACTCGAATCTCGTCGTACGACTAGTCAAAGGCCGAACGGTTACAGGTGCCCAAGTTACGCACCGCCAGGTACCTCCTCACAATCTTCCTAGCATGCTCAGGCAGCAGGAAGGGAAAGTGGCTGAAAATCCACGACTGCAGACACAAAAACACGTAGCAAAGACAACCAAAACCAAGCAAGAGAACAAAACAAAGCAAAAGTGACATACCTCCATCACAAACCCCGGCGAGACTAAGGACAGTCTCGACCCGCGCTCCATGACCCGCGGCCTCACCGCGTCTATGCAGAAACGAACGCACAGACCCAAAGACGGTGAAACCCAGTCAAGCGTCCCAATCGCACCCCAATCTAGGAGATGCATAAGGACCGACGTCGCCGCCCGCTCTCCCTTGTCGCCAAAGTACACGGCACTGGCGAACCACCACAACCACATGCGAGCATTCTGCTCGTCACTCCACTCCGAGGGGCCCCGCTGCGTCTTCCCCTCGAAATACTCCAAGATGTAGCTCGTCTTGACAACATAAGGGGGCTTACCCCTGTACTCCACCTCAACACCATCGCCAATCGCGGCGGTCACCACGTCATCTGTAACAACCCGGTTTTTCGTGACTTTAATTAAACTAAGGCGGAAAATTAATTAAGTCTATTTATTACAAAACCAGCTGTTATCGTATTACAAACTCCATATACATAATATGAGTTTAAGATAAACAGAGTATATGTTTGATTACATTCTCTTAAGCGTACAAAATAAATAAGGTAAACTCTCCCCAGCATTCGAAATAATAGTAGTCCTCGGGGTACCTGCGTTTAACCAATTATCATTTTCCCGCAACACTCTTTCGACACATGTAATTCTAAAACATATGCATTATATGAAGGAAATAAATAAATAAAAACAAATAGCAATTAGTCATGCAACACATAAGGAAATAGGATGATTCAAACATGAGCATACATCAAATCATATAAACGTAAAACATTCCTCAACATTCATTCTCAAAAAGACGTATCTCAACACTTAGGATCAAACATCATTCAGACAATAACCAATCAAAACAAGGAAATACATTCAACATACGTTAACTAATGAATGTTCGTTAGCGAGGCGGAAGCATCCAGACGTAACACGTGCTATAGTAGACAGGGCCAAACAGATTGGACGTGTCTGACACACTAGACAATAGTGGACAGGGCCAAACAGATTGGACGTGGCTGACATACTAGACGTCCGCGCAGAAGCGATCAGGGCCGAACAAAGCGGACGTGTCTGACAGGCTAGAGATACCTAAAGCGATAAGGACAGCCAAATCCCGAGTCTAATGTATGCATACACCATCTAATCGAGGATCATACGTATTCGCTATTCAAAAGGTATCACCGACGAAAAATACGACTATCACCCTTAGACGGGTACCCCCGGTTGGGGCTGGAGTTTCCAATTACTAATATATGGGCCCACGGAAATATCAAGGATGCCCCATCTCTGAGGTTGTATATACCGTGTCGAGTAGCAATCTTAAGATCGTTATTTCGCCTTGGGCAACTCTGATAGGGAGCCCAAGTCCCCATAGATAGCTACCTCATTAACTTCGAATTCAAGAGTCGCGACATGGCGAACAATCCAAGTATTTTATTCAAGTAGTTCATTTTTTTCAAATTCTTATTTCCTTGTTCAATCGTAGCTAATGATAATTCTGTAATTTAAATATATCGTCGAACTTGTTATAATGAAATTTTAGTTCTAGCTTCTTGAATTAGCGAGAATATATAGAAAGACTTAAATATTTATTTTGAGTCAGTTAAGTAAAATTTAAATATTTCCGCTATTCATTATTTTACTATTCTTAGTATTTACTATTCTTCGTATTTACTATTCATCGTATTTTCTATTCTGCGTATTTTTATACGTGTCTGTATTTTAGTATTTCGTATTTGTACGTATCTTTATACGTATGCGTATTTTTATACTTCGTATTTTATTCGTATTTTATACGTATATGTATTCTTATACTTAGTATTTATTATTATATTTTTTTATACTTAGTATTATTTTTTTGATTAGTATTCATATATATATATTTTTTTATACTTTGTATTCTTTATACTTAGGATATTTTGTTTAAGTATCAAAATCAACTTTTATCTTCTAAGTATAGAATTCTAATTTCAAAGTCGTTAAGTTCGTTTTGTACTTAGTGATTTGAAATACTATTTCGAAAGTAAAACTCGGTTAAATTTAGTCATATACTTAACTAAAATTTTAACGGTTTCCATTTTTAGCGAGGTTGTCGTAGTTCATTTTAAATAGTCCGTATGTCCAATCCAAATTTAAGCAAAGGCAGTAACACACGATTTAGTTCATTTTTTTTTTTTTTTTTTTTTATAACGGTTAGACATTTTTATCGGTTTTATATATTTCATTTATAACTAAATTGATTTATACAAAAATTCATTTCTAATTACTATTTAACTTTAGTGACTTAGTGATAAATTCATTTTGATCAAATTTAGCTCATTTAAATTGGAAATGCCGTGTGTATGTATATTATATCAAAATTGATTTATTTCCTTTAATTTCTTAATTCTAACTTATTAATTTCTAATTAAATTATTTTAACAATAAACTAAAAAGTGATAAAAACAAATCTAACCCTAAAAATGGGCAAGAATGCCGTGGAGGGTGATGGTGGTGTCCAAAATTTTCATTTTTTCGATTTTATTGGTTTTTAGCTTAAAGTCTTTATATACTAATTATTTAAATTATACTAAAACGATTTAACTAATCTACGATTTTCACTAAACATTTTATTTCATTTATGAATAGTGATTTTGTGACACTTTATATTTCTAACTTTTATATTTTAATGATTTAGTTTATTTAACTTATATGTTTATTATTGTAATTATTCACTAAAGTATTTAAACAACAATTAAATAAAACTTACAAATATTATGAATCAAAACTATCTAAAAATGAAGAACACTTATGAATTTTTCAAGAACCCTTATGATTTTCTAAAGAACACTTTTAACTCAAATTTTTATATTATCGTTTTATTTTCTCAAATTTTTATAGCAAGTCTAATTTACCTAGACTAATCATAATATGTTATTTAGAAAAATTAAAACTAAAAATTGGTCCAAAAATAAGGGAAAAACCGTGTATAATATATATGTTCCCTATTTTTATTTTTTGATTTTTATACTTCTAATTCAATAACTAATTTACCTTATGTCATTTTTGTATTTAACCAAAGTGAAAATCATATACAAACATTAACAAACAAAAGTAAATCATTTCATACAAAAATAACAACATTAAATTTCAAGAACATATAAACACTTTAAAAACATTTAAATTTCATAACAAATTCATTTTTAGTCTAAAACATAATCTAATTATATTTTCATGTTCATCTTATTACAAGTATTTTAAGCATGCAATTTACAAAAATTAAAACGAAAAATTAAGTGGAAAATTGAAGGGTGGCCGTGTGGTTTTTATAAGCTACACAAGTTTTATTTTTTCGATTTTTGCCTTGTAATTAGTCATGCAATACTAAAGTGATATACTAATTCACACACATACTCAAACATAACATATAATCAATTAGGTGTAAGTGCTTAGCAAATATAGTGTGCGGGAGCACCTTATTTGGTTAGTGAAAAATGAAGCCTAGCAATTGTCGGGGTCTATGATATGATCGAATTGGCTCAAGTCGATGTTCCCACCTTGCTCCTCTTCTTTGGTAGGTTAGTACATAAAAAGAAAATAAGGAAGTTAGTAAATTATCTTTAAAACTAAACTAACTAAACTAGAATTTAAAGTGTAGTAGTATTTTATGTTTAGGTGATGATTGTATTTTAAATAACTTGATTTATATTCTTAAATGACTATATGTACAAAGAGGATGTGATTACTAAAATATTTAGTGAAGGACTTATTTATGTGTTTAAAAGATTTAAAGATAAAGACATAAATAATTTAAAGGAGGAAAGAAATAGAAGTAATGGTGTTCTTCATGTTCTTGATGAGGATGAAGATAGCTTACAAGGTTCTTGAGTATAGGTTTTATTTAGAGAAAAGAAGTGTTAGAAAAATTTTGTGTTTGTGTGTTGTTCACTAAAAAAAAACGTGTAGTAGTAGTTAGTAGTAGTAGTGGTATGTACTAGTGTATAATGTAATTAATAATATATAATCTTTAAATTTAAATGTAATTAAAAGTGATGATGAAAGTAATATAGGAGTGTAAGTTTTAGGTGTGTGTAAGAGAAGAATGGAAGAGGCTAAGGTTGGACCAAGAAGTCCATTTTCTCGGCCAACATGCATGCATTGGTCCCGATTTTTCGTTTTTGAAATTTTCGATTTGCGCGCACGCGAAAAGTCTCGAAATGAAATATATAGTCTTAAAATAATGTTTAGAAGTAAGATCGAAAATAAAAATGAAACTAAACCTCAAAACGAAATCAAAAGAAAAATTGGGTATTAGGTTCCTCGCAACTTTGAATTAAAATTTTATTCGATCGAAAAATATATTTTTTTTCGTTGAATGTTATCGAAGTAAATCATTATACTCAAACGTCAAAAATTTTATCAGTTTTGACTTAGTGGGACTCATTATTTCGAGTTTTAGTGAAAGTGTTAGTTAAATCAAAATGAAATAGTAATTTATAATAATTAAATAAGGCTTGTTAGTAATAAACAAAATGATTAAGCTTAACTAGTTTTAATTAGATTAGGATTATATGTAAGTAGATTTGGAAAAAGATTAGGTGATTTAATCACCTTAAGTGGCTCGGCCACTTTGGTCAAGATTGACCTCGATTTGCGTGCCGAAATTTGTCGTTGAGAAAATTGTTGTAGATTCTTTGTTTGTGGAATGAAACTAGATGGGTTAAGTTTCACTCAAAGGATGAACTAAAATCGATTTGTATTGCTCTTGAGAAATTCGGCCAAGGTGACTATTTTTGTGAAGAATTTTTCTGATTTTTGTAAACAAATGGAAAACATAAAAGATAGTACCTAAATCTAAACACAAAGTAATAGATTTAGGGGTTTAATTAGTTAAGCACTAAGCCACTAACTAATTAATCATAAATCTCAAGCACAAAGCAAGGAGAAAAATGAGGAACACACACAACTTAAACTCTAGGGTTTTTTCATTCAACAAAATCTGAAAAATATAATGAGGAGAGTGAGGGTTTATATAATACCCACACTCTAATCTTGACCACACATCTATACTAGATCTAAGGGTCACAAAATGACCATACACTCAGCTAAAACAACGGTCCAAAGGACCTTACAACTGATCCAAACAAAACTAAAAGCATAAAGAGAGAAAATGACACTTCCCTAAATCTACACCCTACAATTGATGCTTTAATCTAATGGCCAAGATTATGGCCTTGGAGAGCAAGTATAGGTGGTCCTAATGACCCCTTCAAACTGATCATAAAACTAAAGAAACAAGACAATAAAGAGACAGGGACATAAAGCGAAAGCAACAAGGACTACTGGTAATGATAGCGTATGTAAGAAGTTGGTGATTTTGTGAATGTGGAATTGAGCTGATCTTTTGGTCTTCCCTTGTGTATCCCACGTCCCATGTGAGTCCATGGCTCATTAGGAGAGTCCCAAATGGTCCCCAAAGTGAGCTCACCCAAAGAGAATGAAGTAGGTTAAGTTCATGGCTCATTACTTCAAAACAGTCCAAACCGGATTTCATAATCTGACAGTGACTTCTAGGCTTCACCATTCCGTACTCACGTTGAATTAGAAGGCCCATGATATGTCATTGGAAAGGTAATTGAGTTGGCTTTCCAATGCAAAAAGAATCATCCAAAAATATGGCCTACAACTCAAGATATTGAGCTTTTAGTACAGACATGTCGAATCCTCCTTTGGACTGAAGTTTCACAATCTGACCCTCTGGGCCATAACTCTCAGCTCCCTTTGAACCAGATAGCCAACCATATGTCAAATGAAAGCTCTTTGAGCTAGCTTTCATATGCAAGTGGTTTCACCTCAATTGGATGAGTAGATTGGGAGTTATGTTACAATCTCTACCGACATGTCAAGATGGGCTTTATGGTTCATGGCCTAGATTGTTGTTTTCCATGTGTGGGCTGATTTCCTTCGTTCCTCCTAGTACATGTCACTTGGTTTGATCCTAATGATCACAAATTAAGCCATGGTTCGAGCCATAGGTTCCAAGTAGCCCAAGCCTCAAAAATGAGCAAAAATGAGCTTAACCATTTTTGTGCAATCTCCTCTTCTTCAAAAAAGTTTGTCCTCAAACTTTGGGGTTCTTAACATTTGCTTGACCATGACATGGACCATAAACTCCACAAATGACCAGCCGTTTCATCCTTTCCCCTTAGCTCCTCTTCTTGATTTCTCCTTAGTGTCTTGGGGTTGTCCTTGAATGGCTTCCCATTTTGATCACTCTTATCCGGTGGTTTCTTCTCCCTAGGGTAAGCAAACTCTTTGGAAAAGTTTGACTCACCCTTGAACTCCCATTCCATGAGCACCTTCTTCTTGAGTTTGGTTAAACAACTCCAAGGATCAAGCTCATCCCTTTCCTTGTGCTCCTCTCCCATACTTTCATCTTGATGATGGTGCTCCCACGGTTTACAAGGCTTATCAAAGATGAGATGACAAGCATCCCTTACAACCACATCATCCAAAGCCTCATCACCATGGTCCCTCAACTCGGCTTCTTATTTTAAGTACTCTAGCTTGAAAGGATTAGGGTGTTTTTGTGAAGGCAAGGTTAGGTCTTCACTTTGAGTCTTAGGAGCCACTTTGATCGAACTACCTCCATCCTTGACCAAATCACACGACAACATACCAACTTGTCCTTGACTCACAACCTCTTCTTCCTCTATATCCTCATTAGCAAGGACCTCATTCCCCTCATCCTCACAAACAAGGATCTCATCTCCACCCCAATGAATAATATCACATGAGTTCAAGGTCTCCTTTGTGGGACATTCCTTGGCATTGTGACCATATCCTTGACATTGACAACATTTTTTGAGGATGATGGTTTTTTTGTGGTTAGGGTCAATCGCCTCCCTTTGGTCTAGGGTTAGTGGTTTAGGAGAAGTGGTTGGCTCAACAACTTTGACTCTCTTTGGTGGCTCATAGGGTTGTGTTTTAGTAGGAGGGTCAAGTAAATCGGTCAACCCTTTACCCATACCAAAATTTTCAGCCTTTCCTCTCATTTTAGCCACCTTGGCTTCCAACTCCTTTCTTGCCCTCTCCATAGACTCGAAAATGGTCTCAACACAAGGGGTTTCATATGTGGTACCATAGGAAAAAAATGTGGAACCAAAAGGAAAAGATAGAACCATTGTTACCTTAGGAACAAAACTGATTTTGTAGCAAAGGTTGGATCTTTGCTTGCTAGAACCGAAACATAGACTAACACAAGGATGGAACTTGTGTTAATTAACCTAGGCTTTGATAACCAATTTGGAATGAAACTAGATGGGTTAAGTTTCACTCAAAGGATGAACTAAAATCGATTTGTATTGCTCTTGAGAAATTCGGCCAAGGTGACTATTTTTGTGAAGAATTTTTCTGATTTTTGTAAACAAATGGAAAACATAAAAGATAGTACCTAAATCTAAACACAAAGTAATAGATTTAGGGGTTTAATTAGTTAAGCACTAAGCCACTAACTAATTAATCATAAATCTCAAGCACAAAGCAAGGAGAGAAATGAGGAACACACACAACTTAAACTCTAGGGTTTTTTCATTCAACAAAATCTGAAAAATATAATGAGGAGAGTGAGGGTTTATATAATACCCACACTCTAATCTTGACCACACATCTATACTAGATCTAAGGGTCACAAAATGACCATACACTCAGCTAAAACAACGGTCCAAAGGACCTTACAACTGATCCAAACAAAACTAAAAGCATAAAGAGAGAAAATGACACTTCCCTAAATCTACACCCTACAATTGATGCTTTAATCTAATGGCCAAGATTATGGCCTTGGAGAGCAAGTATAGGTGGTCCTAATGACCCCTTCAAACCGATCATAAAACTAAAGAAACAAGACAATAAAGAGGACAAGGACATAAAGCAAAACAAGGACTACTAGTAATGATAGCGTATAAGAAGTTGAGCTGATTTTGTGAATGTGGAATTGAGCTGATCTTTTGGTCTTCTCTTGTGTATCCCACGTCCCATGTGAGTCCATGGCTCATTAGGAGAGTCCCAAATGGTCCCCAAAGTGAGCTCACCCAAAGAGAATGAAGTAGGTTAAGTTCATGGCTCATTACTTCAAAACAGTCCAAACCGGATTTCATAATCTGACAGTGACTTCTAGGCTTCACCATTCCGTACTCACGTTGAATTAGAAGGCCCATGATATGTCATTGGAAAGGTAATTGAGTTGGCTTTCCAATGCAAAAAGAATAATCCAAAAATATGGCCTACAACTCAAGATATTGAGCTTTTAGTACAGACATGTCGAATCCTCCTTTGGACTGAAGTTTCACAATCTTACCCCTGACTTGTAGAGGCCATAACTCTCAGCTCCCTTTGAACCAGATAGCCAACCATATGTCAAATGAAAGCTCTTTGAGCTAGCTTTCATATGCAAGTGGTTTCACCTCAATTGGATGAGTAGATTGGGAGTTATGTTACAATATCTACCGACATGTCAAGATGGGCTTTATGGTTCATGGCCTAGATTGTTGTTTTCCATGTGTGGGCTGATTTCCTTCGTTCCTCCTAGTACATGTCACTTGGTTTGATCCTAATGATCACAAATTAAGCCATGGTTCGAGCCATAGGTCCCAAGTAGCCCAAGCCTCAAAAATGAGCAAAAATGAGCTTAACCATTTTTGTGCAGTTTGATTTATCAAGTTCGAATATGAAAGAATAAAGTTCAAATTCGAAGTGTATCAAAATGGTTTTAGTTTAGGTACGATAAAAGTTGTAGCGCATTGTGTTAAAAAAATATTGGGCGAGATTGTTTAATTAATGATTTGCGCAATTATAATAGGCTTAACTTGACATGGAGTGTTACATGTTTAGCGAAAAAAATTCAGTCGCATTTTTATTATAAGGAAAAAGGATGAATTTAATTTAAGGAATTAAATTCTTTCATAATATTTGCTATAAAAACACGGGGTGTTACAATCCTACCCCCTTAAGAAAAGTTTCGTCCCCGAAACTTGGATAGAGTGGATAACTGCTCGAGGTCAAACAGGGCAGTTAGAGAGAATATCGAGATTTTACAATTTGAATACTAACATTTGGTTTTGTTGAAATAAGACCTTTTTGAAAAGTTTGAGTTTTCCAATAAATATAGAAACGTCGGATAGAGTGAAAATATTGGAGAGTAAAATCGTGTTTGATTTTATTAATGTGACATTTAAATAAATATAGAAATGTTGCTGGAATGTTATTTTTGAAAATGACTTGAAAGAGGTCCACAAAAAGGTAGGGCCTAGAAGTTTTGTACGGATTTAAATGAAATCAAAATAATAAGAGTCTTAGGAACAAAAATAATTTATTTAGTTTTGAGAATACAAGTTAACCATAAAATAGTTTGAAAATAAGAAATTTCAGATTTTAGTAGGACTTTAATATAGTCAAAATATAGTCCTACCCCCTTAAGAAGTTTTAAACGTATATACCTAATATTATTATTGTTACTTTTAATGGCCACTCAATCAAGATATATAGCCTTTAGGAAAAGAACGGCAATTAGGGAAAATGGATAAAAATCGTAGTGGTCATGAGGAGAATATGAGCCTTAATGAAATTAAGGAAATTCAGGTTATCGTTGAATGGTTAATAAAATTTTAGAGAATTATGGATAACCTTGTTGACATAGCTCATTTTCTTAAGTTTATTATTATAATGTTATTAGATGAAACGGAAATGTTATAAATCATATTTCGGGTAAGATTGAAAATTTATAATAATGGATGACCTAAAAATATAAAATTTTTGTATAAATTTCTAAAATAGAGGAAATAGTAGAAACGAAACAATTTCAAAGATTTTAGAAATAAAGGAATGAAAAGTTTGAATCACGAAGTTTCAAAAGTATTTCAAAAGAGATTGATACGAATTTTAAATATAGGAGGTCGAAAGGGAACTTTGTTTGACGGATTGTAATTCGTACATTATTGTATTTCGATGAACAAGAAATATTTTTACTCTTTGGTAGAGATGTATTAGTATTGGTTTGTCCGGAGTTAGTGAATTTGGATTGTTTGATGAAATTTGAAAAATATAAACGATAACGAAGCTCATGTATCGAATAAAGTAAATCTTTGATGCAGTGTTAACTAGGAATTTACCGATGTGAGGTCAACATCGATAATGTCTTGACACCTCCTTCACACGTCGGGATGTACACGCGTCCACTGAACCTTTATCAGGGCGGTGGTCCGCGTTGCCTTACTACCTGTACTCCTATTTGGGCATTCATTTGACTTATGCCCCGATATATTGCAGGAAAAGCATACTACTGGTTCTCCATTACATTGTCTCCCTGGGTGATTCGGTTGTCGGCATCTACGACACTGGCTTGGTTGAAAAGGCGGGACCCCAGGAATTTGTTGATTTTTCCTTGCGACGTATGCGGTGGGGTTTCGATTGGGGTATTGGGTTCTGCCCTGGTTTCTGTTACGGTTGTCTGAACCTTGATAACTCTGGCGATCATAAAGTGGCTTGTGGATAAAGCTAGCACTTGCCACAGGAGGAGTAAAAACTTTCTTTTTCTTTTTCTCCTCGGCTTCTCCCTTCTGAATTGATGCCCAGATACTTGTTGCCTTTTCGTAGGCCTCAGCAAAGTTCTTACAGTTGAACCCGCTCATGTTTATCCTCAGATCGTTAGTCATGCCCCTTACATAACGGGTTGCGAGTTCCTCCTCGTTAGTTAAAATTCTAGGAGCAAACTTAGATAGCTCCTGATATTTCTCGGTGTATGCCTGTAGAGACATATTACCCTGGGTTAGGTTCCGAAATTCTTCCTCCTTCTCCCATTTTAGCTCTTCCCCGAAATACTTGTTTTCTAGCAGCAGTTTGAACTCGCTCCAGTTATAGATCCTTAGGGGGAACGTGGATCTGATCAGGCGCCACCAGCTATTGGCCTCCCCTTTCAAGTAGTACGCTACTACATTCACCTTTTCATTAGGTGGCGTCTTGCTCAGCTCTAATAGTTTTTCCATCTCTTCAATCCATTCTGTCAAGACAGTAGGGTTGACGGAGCCTGAGTATGGTTGAGGTCTGTGTTTCGAGAACCTCTCGAATGCAGATGGATTATTACTACCACCCTGATGTTGATGGACATTCTGAGTAATCTTAACGATCGCGTCCTCGAAGCCTCTTCTTCTTGCCTCTTCTTCGAGGAATTGTTGGTTAAGGTCATTGTCTGGAATACCGTTTGCAGCCATTCTGAAAATATTAAACTGTATGAATTTGAGTAGTTCCCGAAAGAGGCATATTATAGAATACAAGATAAAAGTTGGTTACATCAACTTAGAGTAGCGAAGTGCATCTAATACATTTCCTAGAAATATAACCGAAAGTAGCAGGTAGGGATAACGACTCCTAATAGTGTCATACAGAATCACTGAGGTTAGGTAGTTAAAATCTAGAGATTTTACAAAATGTTATCCGTACTAGTAGTTCATAAGGCTAAAAGGATCTAGAGTCCGCTGGAGGACTCCACATCGCTGACCTCCTCCTCATCATCAAAGGTGTGTCCTTGAGCAATGGCACGGCATGCAAGCCTGAGGGAGCATTTGAAGAAGTTCCACTCGTGAAACTTTCCTCCTCGAACTGTAGACAGGTGATGTACAGTAAACCACCAATGGCAAGCTTCGCCCCTAAGAAACTTCTCGGCTAGGCGCACCTTCCACTCTTCGTGGACTTCTGCCTCAACGAACTTCGCCTCCAGCTCATGTATCCAGCTCACGCAAGTGTCGCGGTGTCCTGCAAATTTGCGCGGAGGGTTTTCATAGAATTTCCTGTAGGCCGCAACTCTAACAGGGGTACCTCGCCCAAGCCCAGGAGTAGCAGTACGCACAGGAATGGCACGGAGAGCGCTCTGCTTCCAGTTGATCGAACGATGTTTCCTTCCGTCTCCACATGCTGGTGAATCGCCGGTTGATGACATTTCGTATAGCTTGGTTACTCCTTCAATGTTTCACTTCTCGAGAACAGAGTTTATTATTTCGATTTTATATCCGAAGATAATTGTTAGTTTTAGTCAGTCACATCAGCAAGTAGCAAGCATACGATGGTTAGTGTATTTTATTTTAGGGTAGTAGTTCGTTTATTTAAAAAGATCTTAGCCTATGGTCGGTTCCTAAAGTTTCTACCCATCCTCACACTTTAAAGTGATCTAAGTTATTTATTTTAGCGATCTAGGATTTCTAATTCATTATTTGATCCTATAAGTCTATGCCTGACATATATATTAATATGTATGTCTGGCCCAGGTGTCGTCTCGCTAGATGAAATAACTTTAAGTTATTCACGATGAGACAACTACGATACCAATCAGAACAACCCGGTTTTTCGTGACTTTAATTAAACTAAGGCGGAAAATTAATTAAGTCTATTTATTACAAAACCAGCTGTTATCGTATTACAAACTCCATATACATAATATGAGTTTAAGATAAACAGAGTATATGTTTGATTACATTCTCTCAAGCGTACAAAATAAATAAGGTAAACTCTCCCCAGCATTCGAAATAATAGTAGTCCTCGGGGTACCTGCGTTTAACCAATTATCATTTTCCCGCAACACTCTTTCGACACATGTAATTCTAAAACATATGCATTATATGAAGGAAATAAATAAATAAAAACAAATAGCAATTAGTCATGCAACACATAAGGAAATAGGATGATTCAAACATGAGCATACATCAAATCATATAAACGTAAAACATTCCTCAACATTCATTCTCAAAAAGACGTATCTCAACACTTAGGATCAAACATCATTCAGACAATAACCAATCAAAACAAGGAAATACATTCAACATACGTTAACTAATGAATGTTCGTTAGCGAGGCGGAAGCATGCAGACGTAACACGCGCTATAGTAGACAGGGCCAAACAGATTGGACGTGTCTGACACACTAGACAATAGTGGACAGGGCCAAACAGATTGGACGTGGCTGACATACTAGACGTCCGCGAAGCGATCGAGGGCGAACAAAGCGGGCGTGTCGGCGTGCTAGAGATACCTAAAGCGATAAGGACAGCCAAATCCCGAGTCTAATGTATGCATACACCATCTAATCGAGGATCATACGTATTCGCTATTCAAAAGGTATCACCGACGAAAAATACGACTATCACCTTAGACGGGTACCCCCGGTTGGGGCTGGAGTTTCCAATTACTAATATATGGGCCCACGGAAATATCAAGGATGCCCCATCTCTGAGGTTGTATATACCGTGTCGAGTAGCAATCTTAAGATCGTTATTTCGCCTTGGGCAACTCTGATAGGGAGCCCAAGTCCCCATAGATAGCTACCTCATTAACTTCGAATTCAAGAGTCGCGACATGGCGAACAATCCAAGTATTTTATTCAAGTAGTTCATTTTTTTCAAATTCTTATTTCCTTGTTCAATCGTAGCTAATGATAATTCTGTAATTTAAATATATCGTCGAACTTGTTATAATGAAATTTTAGTTCTAGCAGTTCTTCAGGTAAGCAGAATATATAGAAAGACTTAAATATTTATTTTGAGTCCGTTCGTAAAATTTAAATATTTTCACTATTCATTATTTTACTATTCATCGTATTTACTATTCATCGTATTTACTATTCATCGTATTCACTATTCACCGTATTTTTATACGTATTCGTATTTTAGTATTTCGTATTTGTACGTATCTTTATACGTATGCGTATTTTTATACTTCGGATTTTATTCGTATTTTATACGTATATGTATTCTTATACTTAGTATTTATTATTATATTTTTTTATACTTAGTATTATTTTTTTGATTAGTATTCATATATATATATTTTTTTATACTTTGTATTCTTTATACTTAGGATATTTTGTTTAAGTATCAAAATCAACTTTTATCTTCTAAGTATAGAATTCTAATTTCAAAGTCGTTAAGTTCGTTTTGTACTTAGTGATTTGAAATACTATTTCGAAAGTAAAACTCGGTTAAATTTAGTCATATACTTAACTAAAATTTTAACAGTTTCCATTTTTAGCGAGGTTGTCGTAGTTCATTTTAAATAGTCCGTATGTCCAATCCAAATTTAAGCAAAGGCAGTAACACACGATTTAGTTCATTTTTTTTTTTTTTTTTTTTATAACGGTTAGACATTTTTATCGGTTTTATATATTTCATTTATAACTAAATTGATTTATACAAAAATTCATTTCTAATTACTATTTAACTTTAGTGACTTAGTGATAAATTCATTTTGATCAAATTTAGCTCATTTAAATTGGAAATGCCGTGTGTATGTATATTATATCAAAATTGATTTATTTCCTTTAATTTCTTAATTCTAACTTATTAATTTCTAATTAAATTATTTTAACAATAAACTAAAAAGTGATAAAAACAAATCTAACCCTAAAAATGGGCAAGAATGCCGTGGAGGGTGATGGTGGTGTCCAAAATTTTCATTTTTTCGATTTTATCGGTTTTTAGCTTAAAGTCTTTATATACTAATTATTTAAATTATACTAAAACGATTTAACTAATCTACGATTTTCACTAAACATTTTATTTCATTTATGAATAGTGATTTTGTGGCACTTTATATTTCTAACTTTTATATTTTAATGATTTAGTTTATTTAACTTATATGTTTATTATTGTAATTATTCACTAAAGTATTTAAACAACAATTAAATAAAACTTACAAATATTATGAATCAAAACTATCTAAAAATGAAGAACACTTATGAATTTTTCAAGAACCCTTATGATTTTCTAAAGAACACTTTTAACTCAAATTTTTATATTATCGTTTTATTTTCTCAAATTTTTATAGCAAGTCTAATTTACCTAGACTAATCATAATATGTTATTTAGAAAAATTAAAACTAAAAATTGGTCCAAAAATAAGGGAAAAACCGTGTATAATATATATGTTCCCTATTTTTATTTTTTTGATTTTTATACTTCTAATTCAATAACTAATTTACCTTATGTCATTTTTGTATTTAACCAAAGTGAAAATCATATACAAACATTAACAAACAAAAGTAAATCATTTCATACAAAAATAACAACATTAAATTTCAAGAACATATAAACACTTTAAAAACATTTAAATTTCATAACAAATTCATTTTTAGTCTAAAACATAATCTAATTATATTTTCATGTTCATCTTATTACAAGTATTTTAAGCATGCAATTTACAAAAATTAAAACGAAAAATTAAGTGGAAAATTGAAGGGTGGCCGTGTGGTTTTTATAAGCTACACAAGTTTTATTTTTTCGATTTTTGCCTTGTAATTAGTCATGCAATACTAAAGTGATATACTAATTCACACACATACTCAAACATAACATATAATCAATTAGGTGTAAGTGCTTAGCAAATATAGTGTGCGGGAGCACCTTATTTGGTTAGTGAAAAATGAAGCCTAGCAATTGTCAGGTCTATGATATGATCGAATTGGCTCAAGTCGATGTTCCCACCTTGCTCCTCTTCTTTGGTAGGTTAGTACATAAAAAGAAAATAAGGAAGTTAGTAAATTATCTTTAAAACTAAACTAACTAAACTAGAATTTAAAGTGTAGTAGTATTTTATGTTTAGGTGATGATTGTATTTTAAATAACTTGATTTATATTCTTAAATGACTATATGTACAAAGAGGATGTGATTACTAAAATATTTAGTGAAGGACTTATTTATGTGTTTAAAAGATTTAAAGATAAAGACATAAATAATTTAAAGGAGGAAAGAAATAGAAGTAATGGTGTTCTTCATGTTCTTGATGAGGATGAAGATAGCTTACAAGGTTCTTGAGTATAGGTTTTATTTAGAGAAAAGAAGTGTTAGAAAAATTTTGTGTTTGTGTGTTGTTCACTAAAAAAAAACGTGTAGTAGTAGTTAGTAGTAGTAGTGGTATGTACTAGTGTATAATGTAATTAATAATATATAATCTTTAAATTTAAATGTAATTAAAAGTGATGATGAAAGTAATATAGGAGTGTAAGTTTTAGGTGTGTGTAAGAGAAGAATGGAAGAGGCTAAGGTTGGACCAAGAAGTCCATTTTCTCGGCCAACATGCATGCATTGGTCCCCATTTTTCGTTTTTGAAATTTTCGATTTCTTGCTTGAAAAGTCTCGAAATGAAATATATAGTCTTAAAATAATGTTTAGAAGTAAGATCGAAAATAAAAATGAAACTAAACCTCAAAGCGAAATCAAAAGAAAAATTGGGTATTAGGTTCCTCATGACTTTGAATTAAAATTTTATTCGATCGAAATATATATTTTTTTCGTTGAATGTTATCGAATTAAATCATTATACTCAAACGTCAAAAATTTTATCAGTTTTGACTTAGTGGGACTCATTATTTCGAGTTTTAGTGAAAGTGTTAGTTAAATCAAAATAAAATAGTAATTTATAATAATTAAATAAGGCTTGTTAGTAATAAACAAAATGATTAAGCTTAACTAGTTTTAATTAGATTAGGATTATATGTAAGTAGATTTGGAAAAAGATTAGGTGATTTAATCACCTTAAGTGGCTCGGCCACTTTGGTCAAGATTGACCTCGATTTGCGTGCCGAAATTTGTCGTTGAGAAAATTGTCGTAGATTCTTTGTTTGATTTATCAAGTTCGAATATGAAAGAATAAAGTTCAAATTCGAAGTGTATCAAAATGGTTTTAGTTTAGGTACGATAAAAGTTGTAGCGCATTGTGTTAAAAAAATATTGGGCGAGATTGTTTAATTAATGATTTGCGCAATTATAATAGGCTTAACTTGACATGGAGTGTTACATGTTTAGCGAAAAAAATTCAGTCGCATTTTTATTACAAGGAAAAAGGATGAATTTAATTTAAGGAATTAAATTCTTTCATAATATTTTGCTATAAAAACACGGGGTGTTACATCATCCACGATGGACGGTGCAAACTCAAAGCTCATATCACGGTCACCGAACGGCAGGCCCGTCATGACCGCATACCCAGACAAAGTAATACCGGCTTCAAAGCCCGACATGTGAAAGGTCGTGGTGTAGGTTTATATCGGTATATAGACTTTTAAAATCACAGGATTATAATGAAAACTTTATAAGATTTAAAGTCATAAATAGAAATTGTATAACATGAATGAGAGATTTAGAATTAACCTTTTAATCCTTTGAATTGGCCTAAGAACAATACCAAAATTATGGTATCTCCTAATTGAAACACCCAAGATATGTGTGAGATATGCCTTAGAATTGCTAGAGAATTATTAGGGAGAAAAACTGCTTTTTCAAGTATTGTATTGTAGTTGTGATGAATAATCAATTAGGTTAGGAAATAGAATAGAATTAGGAAGTAAATATACTCCTAATTTTGCCCTAATGGCCGGCCCCTTTTGAAGTATTTGGGGAGTATAATTCTCCTCAAATACTTCACTTGTTGATCAAGATACAAAGTGTATCGGGACAGAATGTATCTGGACACTTTTCTCTTGGTCATTTTAGCTTATAATATAATGCAATATATTACTAGTGTCATCTGTATGGACCGACTATAATATACTATAAATATCCTTATATTTATAATTTGCTAATTAATTATAACGGTTTATATTTAATTAGCTTGCATTATACACAATAATTAAATATAACATTTTATATTCAATCTACGAATTACATTTAATTCGTCTCAGCTAATATTATTTAATCTGTATTAAATAGCCGTATCACCATTACACTGACTAACATTTTAGTCAGTAACCTCATCACACTGACTAACATTTTAGTCAACAACACTGACTAACATTTTAGTCATTAATTAAGGCATCGATATGATCATTTTCTCAAATAATCACATCTCTCAAACACATCCTTTAGGTGTGACTCTTAGGGACCAGTTGATCACCGCCATCTGTATGACAATAACGTCAAACTTATCTAGCAAACCAACCGTTATCGATAAACGTTAATCAACTGATTAAATACAAAATGTACCCTATGTACCTTTAGAGATTTATTTATGTTATTGCACTAACTGTGGAGGACACTAACTCCAACACGTGGTAGTATCCCAATAGCGATCAAGGAAAGCGCGAATCAACATCAGGTTCGCCGTTAGCCTCGACCTCGCAATCTCCCTCCAGTGCTCGACCAACGGGCCAAAAGCACAACCTAGCATCCAAGCTCTCGCTCCCGGCGAAAGCTTCTCCTCGAAAACACACATGACGGACGAGATGCCTGAGAAGGTCCTCATCGGACCCTTGTCCAAGCCCAGCTTCGCCTTGTACGAAATATGCAACTCCGGCGCTAACAAAAGGTTATGGCAGTCCCAACCCTTGGCGAACGACCTATCTACCTGCGATCCGCGTGCCCTAGAGCTACTCGCTCTAGGCACGGCCTCAGCCTCCTCGGGCTCCTCCTCAGCACCTAGCTCGGCCTCCAGCTCGGCCTCCAGCTCGGCCACCAGCTCGTCTACATGCTCATCCTCCATGGCAGGGTCACGCGTCGCACGACCCCTACCCTGTGGCGTACCACGCCTAGTACGTAAGTCACGAGGGTCAACATCTCGCTCGCTAACCGAGCGCCTCAAGTCACGCGAACGGGGGGCTCCCTCCATCCTCGAACCCGTACTCTTACGAGACGGCTTCGATCTCGTGACCCGCGAAGAGCCTTCTCCTGCAAAAGACACGACAAATACATGCAACTATAACACATACACGCACATACACAAGACATCAAGCATGACACAGTACACCCTACAGAGCATTTTTAGGCATAATTCACAATTAAGCCAAAAACCGTTCTCTAAGTATCAAAATTCGAACTTTATGGTTTCTATGCGCTACATTAACATTCAACAATAACCTATTACAAGCAACTGCATTTTGGGCACCCCAGGCAAAAACCCCCAATTCGCCCTAATTACTCCGTATAACTACGACTTAAGACGTCGATTTGGAGGCCGTAGCTCGACATTTTCGCAAAATTGAAGCTAGATACATGCTATACTAGCTATAGGCATCCTACACCGAAGTTTAATTCAAATTCCGGGTCGGAAAATCCGGGTTCAAATTTTGGGTCGGAACCCTAATTTACACGTTTTGGGCAATAGACGGTCGAAATCACAATCATTTCACACATACATGCTAGCACAGCATAATGCAACATAATGACGTCAATTTCAAGCATTCAAACGGCAAATTTCAAGCAAAAACCGGGTTTTCATCCAAAACCCGTCTTTTCAACATTTCTAGTTAAAACTAGCTAATTACAACAACAAATAATGTAAAAACAAGTTAAAATGGAGCATTACCCGGTTCCATAGCAAAGCAACGCAAGAGAAATGATCAAAAACGGTTGAGAAATCAAATTTAGGTGTTTTTTTAGAGTAAGAAACCGAGTAAGAGTATAATGGGGCAACTGTTGGAGCTAGTGTCCTCCACAGTTAGTGCAATAACATAAATAAATCTCTAAAGGTACAGGGTACATTTTGTATTTAATCAGTTGATTAACGTTTATCGATAATGGTTGGCTTGCTAGATAAGTTTGACGTTATTGTCATACAGATGGCGGTGATCAACTGGTCCCTAAGAGTCACACCTAAAGGATGTGTTTGAGAGATGTGATTATTTGAGAAAATAATCATATCGATGCCTTATTTAATGACTAAAAGGTTAGTCAGTGTTGTTGACTAAAATGTTAGTCAGTGTGATGATGATACTGACTAAAATGTTAGTCAGTATAATGATGAATGTTATTTAATAATGATTAAATGATATTAGATGAGAGGAATTAGTTGTAATTCGTAAATTGAATATAAAAGGTTATATTTAATGATTGCGTATAATGTGGGCTAATTAATTTTAAACAGTTATAATTAATTAGCAAATTATAAATATACGGACATTTATGATTCATTATAATATATGGATATTATAATTACATTATATATTTAAAAGCTAAAGAAACTAATTAAATGTGTTTTAGATAAACCTTTTAATTAGATTGTGCTTTTATATTTTGAGGTGGAAAAGTCCACCCCATAACCCTAAGGTTGGACGTGTGATATGCATAGGGAGAGGGAGAGTTTCTTGCTCTCTACTTAACCTAATCACACCCTAATTTCTCATCTAACCTAATACAATTCTATTATAGCACACAACATAAAATCTTGAGGAAAAATAAATTGTTCTCTCCTCTAATTCTCTAGCAAATTCTAAAGGGCATTTCTTGATTCATCTTGGGTGTAATAATTAGGAGATACCATATTTTTGGTATTGTTCTTAGGCCAATTCACAAGGTTTTGAAAGATTATTTCTTAATCTATATTTTATGTTATTCAATTTCAATTTATGACTATAAATCATATAAAGTTTTCATTATAATCCTGTGATTTTAAAGGACTATATACCGATATAATCCTACAGCAACTCACGGTGTTGCTCGAGCTTTATACAGGTTTTCCAG
Organism: Dianthus caryophyllus; assembly: GCA_023091065.1. Taxonomy (NCBI): domain Eukaryota; kingdom Viridiplantae; phylum Streptophyta; class Magnoliopsida; order Caryophyllales; family Caryophyllaceae; genus Dianthus; species Dianthus caryophyllus. Next base: position 21,674,450 of record CM041527.1, read on the forward strand.
CCACTAAGGGAAACCGCATAAGCTTATGCGGTTTACCCACTAACCGCATAAGCGTATGCGGTTTGTCCCCTTGGTATTTCTCTGATTTTCTCGTTTTTGGACCAACTTTTCGATTCCTAATTCATTTTAACCCAAACACACTTCCAAGTATATTCCATACTTGGGTTAAGGCGTCACCTATAGTCCTCTATACGCGTGTATTAATGTGGATACCCACATCCGTACCTCCCACCAAAAACCCAGTGATGTAACAATGGACTTTTATATGCATGCTTTTACGATGACTTAAACGGTACTATTTGTGTCGAATTCAAGTTGAGTCGTTTTTAAATGCGAAATGAGGTCGCTAGGTGTCATCACTCTTAGTAAATGTTTTTTAGTTCACTTGGAGTCTAGCTTGTCTCGAGTCTAGGTCCTAATCGGCATGCGCGCACCCCTTTTACAAACACATGAAACAATTGGCCCTTTTACATTAACAAGGTCCAATTCAATTCTCCTAAATTCCTAAATTTAGGCTAGTTGCAAAAACCACCTTTTAGCGCTGGCAAACACCAAATACGGCCTCACGGGTCGTCTTATTTCACAAAACACTACTCCCTCCATTCAAATCCAAAGGCATCCTCCACTTTTTCACATGTGTCGAGACGCGTTTTGTAACGACAATATCTATAGTTCTAAGTTGTATAAAAATATAAAAGTTTGATATCAATGTTGTACTTATCAAGACGAATAAAACAATATCTCACATGACTATATTTTTATTTGTACATTACAAGTTATATCGAATATTATTCACCTACGTGAATAGTGTCAAAAAGAGAAGGGATGTCATTGGATATGAATGGAGGGAGTACAAAATACACCCTTTTCACATTTTCGGGTCTCGGGCCCAGAACCGAGCCAGTGGCATTCCTGGCCCGCTTTCCAAGGCCCTGGATAACCTAATCAAACCCTACATCCAACAAATACACCTTATCTTAGAGCTCAAGAAAGAATATCCCGTATATCATATCCTAAAAGATAATTTGGAAATATACGGAAAAAGAAGACTTTCCCCGCCCTCCTAATCGCAAGAGTCCTTGCGATTGGGAGGGGAATTCGCAAGGTGCCTTGCGATTCCTACGGCAGGTTTTATCCTCTAGGGTTTCCTAAATCTTGACGAGCTCTCTACTATAAATACAACCCCCCTGTATACGTTTCAGGGACAATAATTTTCACATCAGAATTTCACAACAACTTCAGCAAACTCTCTCAAAAGCCTCACGCATAAACATCCTTGAATTCTTCATTTTCTCGTGTTGAATTCTCCCCTCCTTGAAGCGAAGCACTGCCGGTTTCCTGATTCGAGACAGGTAGGTCTTAATCCTAGCATGGATTAAGATTTTTCTTTACTTCTTTGACTTGCAAGGGTCTACATTAGGCTCGCCCCGACTTTGGTACGCGAGTCCGTTTTTCATAAGGCGGCCATGCACCTCGAATACACACCCTATTCGTAACACCTTTCCAAAGTCGCATAAGCAACTGACCCCCTTTAAAATAAACCAAATGGACTTTATTTTATGTATGCATTTAGCAAATCCTCATCTTGCATTAAATCACTTAACAATGAATTCGACATTAACTGAACCGTTTTCGTTAACAAGTTTAAGCATGCCTCAACTGAGGGTTTTAAACAATCTATTTTGCATTTGCATTTGCACTCTTTTTACAACCTATATCGCACTTGTACGTAGCGAATTACTTAAGCTCACATATCATTTTTTGCATTGTTCTCAAGCTTAGTAGAGGCTATCTTTTGATAGGCTTTTCCAAAAGATCTTTCATAAAACATTATTTGAACTACTCTTTAGAAGAGGACCCTCACCCGAATCTGGTTTCACAATAACCTTAGACGGATGGGTGTCGACGTGCCTTGAACTCTAAGACGTGTCTTTGAGCATGAGGATACGGAGGCGGGTTCTAAATTTCCCTCATAATTTAGTGGCGACTCCAAAGCAGTTTTTAAAGGTTTTTCTAACTTAATCTTTTTCAACTTTTCGCCCTTAGCAAGACGTCGAGTGGTCCCATTTAACCCCGGTACCTACAGTTGGCGACTCCGCTTGGGACAGGTTTTATTTTTAAAACTAAAACTAGCGTTTTCCTTTTAAAAATAAAAACGAGACTCGAACACTTGAGAACAATCATCATATGTGAGCTAAGCATATTCGTTAGAGTCCAATCCAGTGGATTCACACATGAACACCCTCGAGAGGTGGTTCCAAACGCAGGCATCGTCCATTCGACGAGGCACGTTCTGGACTAACTTTCCTCTCACTCCTCCACGGCTTGCCGTAACAAACTAATTTGACCGCCCCAGGGTTTCCTTCGTATCCTACACGTTTTCCTGTGTGGGCGAAGGACTAAAAGCATCTGCCAAAGCGTACTCAAACCAGTTGGAGGCGTACGAGACTTGACCAAACGACCAAGAGTCATACGTACAAATGCGAGGCTATACATTATAGCCTTTTTCAAAATTCATTTGCATTGCATATTTTCGAAAAGTCGCTTAAAGTTTTCAAAGAAACAAATCAACCTCACAACTAACAAGTTAACACTTTTCAATCTTAATAATCGCGGGTTTTTGAATTAAACATTTTCAAATTTCCTTTTACAAAACTAGCAAAACCCGAGTCGAGGTTTTCCGACCTAAACTCGTGCATTTTATCCTTTGAGTCTCGCGACTCAAATCCTTTTTAACATCTTCGACTTGGCTAAGTCCGAGTCGAATCCTTTTCGCACATCCAACATTAGCCCATGACAACATACCATCACTCCAGCTAAGTGGATGCAAAGCAAAACATTTTAACATCGATGCGAGTTGCGCGCACGCATTCTCGTCTCAAAAACACTCCTAGCTAAAACATTTTCGAAAAACTTCCTTCTTTTAATGGCTTAAAAGAGTCTTTTCAAACGAACTGAGCTAAACAAATGCGTAAATGAATGTGTCAATTGAGTTTGTCGTGTCGCTGATGCACTCCATCCAAATGTAGGTTTCAACTGGATACTCGCCGCACCAAGAACCGAGTCATCATCCCCCACAAGAAGCGAACCTACTCCCAAAAAATGGCCGGCAATGACGAGGTTAACGCACTCCGTGAACAAGTCACTAAGCTGACCGCTGACCTTGCCGCCTATTGAGCCACCACCAGACCGAGGTGGACCGAATGGAGCAGAGGATTAAGGACGAGGCAGACAAACACGCCAAGAAGCTCCAGGGTATGGAGGAGCGCCTCGGTGCCCCGGGGGGCTACTCCATACATAAGGAGAACGAAAACGTTCCCCTAAACATCAAGGACGAACTACCCAGCAAGCTCGCCCTTAGTGACCTCCCGATCTTTCAAGGTCACGAGAGCTCGATTACTCACATTAGGGCTTTCAAATCACAGATGGGTATCAAGGGGGTTGAGCCAAAGCATTGGCCATCACGTTTCCCACTTTCTCTCGCAGCCATACCCAAGACCTGGTTCTACTCGATAGACCCAGAACGTCTCTCGTCGTTTGAACAAATCATGGTCGAATTCGATAACCAATATCGAGACAATGATGACACCCAAGTCTCGATCCGCACCCTTGAAGTCGTAGCACAAAAGGACAACGAAGGATTCACCGAGTACCTTACTAGGTGGAAGAAACTTAGTGCACATATCCCAAACCGTCCACGTGAAGACGAACTTGTGCCCAAGTTTAGTAACAACTTGCGACCCGTGTACCAATTCTACATGCGGTATAGCAACATCCAAACTTTCAAACAACTTACTAAGGTCGGCACTCAAATCGAAGACGACCTTCGAACTGGAACCATGGCCAAGTACACTGGCCATGCATATCAAGGGAGCTTGTCCAAGTCAACACGCACGACCAAGGGCGATGAGAACCACACCGTCGGCAATCTGGAATCATTTGGCAACGTGGAATCATTTGCCACTTCTACGTCTTCTTCCTTTAAGCCTAGAAGGAATTTCGACACACTCTATATGTCTTACACTAAGGCATTCAAGAGACTTGTTGACAAAAACTATCTGCAACCTATCGAGCCTACCAGCGAGCCACCCGAAGACAAGAAGCCCAAGTCGTGGGATCCTAACGCTTTCTGTGAATACCACAGAGGCAAAGGCCACGACACTGAGAACTGCTTCAAACTAAAACACGCCATCCAGGACCTTATCGACCAAGGAAAGCTCGATAAGCCAACGGCCAATGGTAAGCCGTCCAACAAAGACAATCCCTTGGCTAACCACGCGATCTTTATGGGCTCCATACCCGTCATTGATTGCTCCTATCTCATTACACCCGCCGACGATCAGATCAACACTATCTCTCTTGACCAACCGATCATGGAGAGTAATGTTCAAAACGACGACGAAAGCTTCACCGATTTCCTCGCTAGATGGAAGGAGCTAAATGCACATCTCGTGAGTCTAGTGCACCCAGATGAGCTCGTGCATGATCTCATCGAAGACTTACACCCGGTATACCAAACCCACATTCGGTATGCTAACATACGCAACTTTCAACACCTCGTCAACATCGCCACCCAAATTAAGGACGACTTAAACGCGTTCAATAATAAACAAGTCAATGGAGTGTGGTATTCTAGTAGCGAGAGTGAGGGTGAATAGCCATCACCTAACAAGGTCGTTGTCCAGATCAACAACACGAGCAGTTCTTCCTCTACCCCTTTTAAAAACAACAAGAAGGGCAAGAATAAAAACAAAAGAGGAAAGAAGAAGGGCAACAAGCCCCAAGACAAAACCAATAAGGTCGAGCCCGAGACCAAGGACGAGGTTTCACACCTCACTCGTTCGGGACGGCCCTATAAAAACATCTTCACGGATGCCCATGCCAAGGAGGCTACTGCCGCCGATAAGGACAAAGCCGTGGTCCAGGAGGACGCCCCCTCCAAGGACACACCATCAACCTCGACGGTCCCACCGCCAAACACGAGCGAGACGCTTCAAAAGCAGCTCGTTCGCACCAAGGCCAACGTTTCTATCTGGGCTCTCTTACGAGATTCCGCCGAACATAGGAACGCGTTCATCCGTGTTCTACAAATAGCAAGCGTGGATGCAGATATTTCACCTGACCAAATGGTCAACCACGTTACAAGAGACTGGCTCGCAGGGGCCATCACCTTTTCCGATAACGAATTCCCAACATTTAGCGCTAATCACAACTTAGCCCTATACATTAGCGCCGAATGCAGGAAGCGAACCCTACCTGTGACGCTAATTGACAATGGGTCCGCAGTAAATGTCTTACCCTTATCAACCGCACGTCGTCTCGAGCTTAACGACGAAGATTTTAAACCAAGCAACGAAGGAGTCAAAGCCTTCGACGGGACCAAACGTAGCGTGAAAGGGACAATCTCCCTCCACGTACGCACCGGACACGTTGAACGAAAGGTCGATTTCCAAGTAATTGACATGACACCGTCCTATAATATGCTCTTAGGACGTCCGTGGATTCACGCAGTACGAGCCGTGACATCCACGCTACATCAAAAGGTGAAGCTACCTCTAAACGACGAGGTAGTAACCATCAACGCATCCAACTTCCGCGCTCTCCTCGATACACCCAAGGAGCGCAATGCCGCAAAAATTACAATAGAAGAGGACCAGGAGCCCTGCGGCTTCGACTTTGAAATAGGCGCCGTCACAAGTACACCTATTCTAACTTACAAGCACTTCGAAACTAAAGACAACCATAGCCTTTGGCCCACCATGGGTCTAGGCTACAAGCCAAAGGATGGTGACCTCGAGGAAATGTCCAAAGAGGTCAAGAAGCGCAAGTTCTCGCGCAAATTCAAACTCAAACCTTACTCTCTCGACATGAGTAAGTACTTTGTCACAGATGGAAGGTATGACCATCATGCCTCCACCAAGTCTCAAGAACACTGTTTCGCTAGCGAAGGCGGACATCCCTTCACTAACAAAACCAACGAGGACTTGGTTTCATCCATCATTCGAGACCGCCGCTTCAACCCCGATGACCTCATCACCGACGTCGCCGAGAAGGCGTTAAATGGTTGGTACAAAACCACCAAATGGACCGATGCTCAGGGCCGCAAGTATCAACTCGTCACGGGAGAAGGACCTCTCTTCGACAAGATCACCTCGCAAAACAGTGAGGACTCAAGTGAAGACAACTCAAGCAACGACGACACTGAAGATGAAGAGGAGGAAATTCTTTTAGGATCTAATCCTCTAGGTGTCGGGTAATCTGTCGACCCACCTTCTAGCTTTAGCTTAGACTTTTTATTTTTGGAGGCTAGCTCGAGCTCTTCTCCTAATTTGTTAAACAATTCTTCTTCTTTAATGAATAATACGAATAAGTTTGCTTATGTCTCGTCTCAAGCTAAAAACAAACAACTAAACAACAAACAACGAACAAACAATAAACAAATGAATCAAAACAACACAACAAATCACGCTAAAAATGAACTAACGAATGAACAATCGTTAAATAAGTACATTGCAAACATCGTGAGTAAGCCAACGCAGGATCCGATTATCGAGGACACCATAACCATCAACGTGGGAACCCCCGAAGGACCAAGGGAACTGCAAGTAGGGGCTTCACTAAGCGAGGACGAACGCACGCAATTCACACAACTCTAACCGAGTTCAAGGACGTGTTTGCGTGGTCATACAAAGATTTGCCCGGCATTGATCGAAGCATTGCCGAACATTACATCCCTATCAAACCCGGTTTCAAACCTGTCAAGCAAAAACTAAGGCGACTACGACCCGAGTGGTCCCTTATGGTGAAGGAGGAAATCGAGAAGCAATTATAAGCCGGCTTCATTCAAGTCGTCGAGTACTCAGATTGGGTTTCAAACAAGGTCCCAGTTCTAAAGAAAAACGGCAAGATACGAGTGTGCGTCGACTTCTGCGATTTAAACAAGGCAAGTCCAAAGGACGACTTCCCATTACCGCACGTGGACGTCTTAGTCGATAATACCGCCGACCATGCTCTTCTATCCTTCATGGATTGTTACGCAGAATACAACCAAATCAAGATGGCCCACGAGGACATGGCCAAGACCACATTCATTACTCCGTGGGGCACATACTGCTACACGGCTATGCCTTTTGGTCTAATCAACGCAGGTGCAACATACCAACGCACCGCGACTACACTTCTACATGACATGATGGACAAGGAGGTCGAAGTATACGTAGACGACATGATCGTCAAGTCCAAAGAAAGAGGCGATCACATCACTAACCTCCGCAAATTCTTCCTACGCCTCCGTCAGTACAAAATGCGCCTTAATCCCCCAAAAATGCACATTTGGAGTAAAATCCGGCAAGCTACTAGGACACGTAGTCAGCCAAAGAGGCATCGAGGTCGACCCCTCGAAAATAAAGGGAATTATGGCAATGCAGCCTCCTAAGAACCTAGACGAAATCAGAAGTTTCTTGGGTCAAATCCAATACATCTCACGCTTCATAAGCAAACTCACCATGATATGCGAACCAATCTTCAAGAAGCTAAAGAAGACCGACCACGTCGAATGGGACGAAGCGTGCCAGCAAGCATTTGATAAGATCAAGGAGTTGTTATCCAACCCCCCAGTCCTAAGACCGCCACAAAAGGACCTACCCTTATCACTCTACCTCACAACAACATCTACTGCAATGGGCGCCATGCTCGCACAAGAAGTCAACGGCGAAGAGCATCCCATCTATTACATCAGCAAGAAGTTTCTCGACTATGAAACTCGATACGCGCCCGTCGAGAAAAGTTGCTTAGCATTAGTATGGGCATCTAAAAAGCTCTGTCATTATATGTTGGCTCATCAAACAAGGGTCTACTAAAAATGGACCAAGTCAAATACCTCTTCGAGAAACCCGTGCCAAATGGACGCATGGCACGATGGACGTTGCTCTTAGCCGAATTTGACATCGTCTACGTCCCCCTTAAAGCAATCAAGGGACGAGCGTTCTCGGATTTTCTCGTCGAGCACGCAATCGACGAAGAACCTATGGTCGACACTACTTCCTTCCCCGACGACAGAATTTACAACATAAACGACGAGCAATGGGAGCTATACTTCGATGGTTAATCTAATTATCGAGGTTGTGGAATAGGAATACTCCTCATTTCCCCTAATGGTGAACACACACCCCTTTCCATCAAATTGGACTTTGATGTGACAAACAACGCCACAGAATATGAAGCGTGCCTGCACGGACTCCAGGCCGCACTAATACTAAATGCAAGGAACCTACGAGTATACGGGGACTCCTCACTGATCATCAATCAAGTATCTGGAGCATGGAAGATACTTAACGAAAACCTGGCACTTTATCAAAGCAAAATCCAAGAACTCATCGCCAAATTCTACCGCGTAGAGTTCTTGCACCTACCTCGCGAAGAAAATCAATTCGCGGACGCCTTATCGAAATTGGCGTCACTACTCAACATACCCCCGGGAATGCAAACCATCCCCATCGTCGTTGAACGGCGTAGCGAGCCTGCATATATATACGACATCGAAACCGAGGAAGAACAAACCGAGCCTTGGTATCAAGCAATAATCAACTTCAAACGAAATGGGGAATACCCACCAAACACTGATAAGCGCGGGAAAAGAGCTCTCCAGCTTCTAGCATCACAATTCGTGCTAGAAATAGACAAACTGCTCAAGAAGACGCCTCAGGGTACACTACTCATGTGCGTTGACCACAAAGAAGGACACGAGATCATATCTCAAGTCCATGACGGCGAGTGCGGACCACACATGAACGCTCGAGCCTTATGCAAACAAATCCTTAGGCTAGAATGGTATTGGACAACCATGGAAGCCGACTGCGCGAAATACGTCAAACATTGCCACAATTGCCAAATTTTCGCAAACGTACAACATGAACCCCCTTCACCTTTATACAGCCTCACATCACCATGGCCATTCTCGACATGGGGAATTGACGTCATAGGCAAAGTACACCCGGTGGGCGCAGGAGGACACTGCTTCATCCTGGTGGCCATTGACTATTTCACAAAATGGGTCGAAGCCGCATCATATCGTAAACTTGGCAAGATGGAAGTCGCCAAGTTCATACAAAACAACATCATATGCAGATACGGTATACCCCACGAGCTGATCATCGATCAAGGCTCACACTTCCGAGGAGAAGTCGAACCACTCCTCACAAAATACAAGATTCAACGACACAGATCATCACCATACCGACCTCAGACCAATGGAGCGGTAGAAGCTGCAATCAAAACCGTCGTAACCATCCTCAAAAAGATGATCGACACTTGCCATGACTAGCCACACAAAATTCCCTTCGCCTTATGGGGATATCGCACCACAATACGCACACCGACAGGGATGACACCCTAATTCCTAACCTACGGCATGGAAGCCGTACAACCCGTAGAAATCAAAATGCAGTCACTCCGAATTCTCATGGAAGCAGACATACCCGAAGCAGAATGGGCACGCGAACGATACGAGCAACTTATTCTCCTAGACGAAAGACGCTTACATTCACTAAGCACAGTCTGAATGTACCAATCACACCTACAACGCACGTATAACAAACGAGTCACATACCGACCTCAGACCAATGGAGCGGTAGAAGCTGCAATCAAAACCGTCGTAACCATCCTCAAAAAGATGATCGACACTTGCCATGACTAGCCACACAAAATTCCCTTCGCCTTATGGGGATATCGCACCACAATACGCACACCGACAGGGATGACACCCTAATTCCTAACCTACGGCATGGAAGCCGTACAACCCGTAGAAATCAAAATGCAGTCGCTCCGAATTCTCATGGAAGCAGACATACCCGAAGCAGAATGGGCACGCGAACGATACGAGCAACTTATTCTCCTAGACGAAAGACGCTTACATTCACTAAGCACAGTCTGAATGTACCAATCACACCTACAACGCGCGTATAACAAACGAGTCAAACCATGCAACATCAACGTGGGTGACTTGGTTCTCAATCAGTAAGGGCACCATTACCGGTCGATCCAAGAGAGAAATTCAAACCTAATTGGGCCGGACCGTACTTGGTCAAGGAAATCCTTCCCGGAGGAGCGGTAAAACTAACCGACCTCGATGGCGAAGAATTCAATCTGCCTACAAACCTCGATCAGCTTAAGAAATACTACCCTTAAGCTCTAAACAACTTTGCAATGTATACCTAAGTGGTAGCGGTCTGGTGGTTCCTGGGGCAACCTCAAAGCCTAGCAATGGCAGGAACTGCGAGGTCCCGGGTTCAAGCCTCCGTGGCGCACTACGCGTATCACGACTCCCTGGTAAAAAAAGGGTGGCTTACCTGGTACAGGTGGTGACGTCGGAATGCCTGTGCCCGGGGGGATTAAACCCCTCGTCACCAAAAAAAAAAAAAAAAAAAAAAAAAAAAAAACTTTGCAATGTATTTCAAACGAACAAATGAACACACAGACGTACACAGATTTCGAACTACGCTTGGTTTGATTCCATACACTTGGATACGTAGGCAATCTCGCAAAAGACTCAACCAAAATCACGAACTACGCTAGGTTTGATTCCGTAATAAAACGCGGATACGTAGGCAGCTTTTCAGAGCACAACCGAACTTATAAAAACATAAGTCCAAAGCTTAAAAAGGTCTAGGGCAATGCACTCACAAAATTACACGCTCGAAGCTTAGAAAGGTCGAGGGTATAGTCAACACAAAACCAAAACATAAGTCCAAAGCTTAAAAAGGTCGAGGACTTAAAACAAATGCATATCCAAAGCTTAAAAAAGTCGAGGATAAACAAAACATAAAAGCAAACGAGACGAGACAAAAAGCAAACAATTTCTTTATTAATCACTAAAATTGAAAATGTTTACATTTTAAGTAAAGAGTTTAAAACTAGCTTTCAAACTCCATTTTATTCATTGAACAAATAAACAAAAATTCTTTGAATAAAACATTTAAAATCTAAATCTAAGTGTCCTCCCTACGGCGCTTTGGATTCGTGTCTTCATCTTCATCCTTTGAAGCATCTGCACTAACAATCACCGAAGCAATCACCGGATTCGGAGCACTCCCCTCGAACCCTGGGGCTCGACAAGGTCTTCTTCAGCTGCATCCTTAGCCTTCTCGCCCAAACGGTCCTTCACAGTCACCTTCGGTCCGAGTCGTTCTCTAACCGGCTTGGATGAAGACGCTTCCGCACTCAAGCTCGCCAAGTCGCTGTAGTCCCGTCTCCCTCGCACCGCTGCATGCGCCAACGACGGCCTTGGACCCGTCTGTTCTCGCCTTCGCATGTTCTCCTTATCACGAGGATCTTGCGAAATGCATCACCTTCGATAGAAGTCCGAGACACGCGTAGTCTCAGAACCAGCTGGCCTAGCCCAAGTCACCCTGTCAGACCATCCTCGCACCCATGCATCAATCATTTGGTTGTTCAGAACAACCGACCCGCGAATGCGGGTATCCTCTGCAGGAATAACCTGAGCCTGACCGATCTGCCTCCTCAGCCGATGAGGGTGGATCCATACACCTCGCTCGAACCCACATAACATAATTCCGTTAGCAGCATCTGCGACCGACAGTGCCGTGATATGTCGAATGGACCACCACGACACAACCCACCTAATCGTCTTTTCTCGAACAAACACTTGGAAGTAGTTCACTGAGCGCTCCCGAGGTACGGCCCAGTGAAGTGCACGGGTCGTCAACCCAGCCGGCTTCTATGTTTCACTCCCAGGTGGAGCCAATATGCGCAACCGCTCCATCAGCCAAACCTGCAGAATCCTAGCACAGCCACGGTACGAACTTAGACGATTAGCATCACGATCGTCCAAGCCTAGTATGGTCTCGGCTAAGATCAAGGCCGAAGGATCATGACCTAGCTTCATCTCCTCCATCACTCGTGCATATCGTGCATGGCCATGCACGCCATCATCCATTGACCCAGCAAAGCCGTAGCGATGAAGGAAACAAAACCCAAGGGCTCTCCTCCTCGAGCGGTCCAAAATGCTCACATTATTCAAGTTCATGTAGCGCTCACACAAGCGCCGCATGTTCACGACACCACCCTTAAACAATCCTTCAGCTTGAGCATTGGTCATTGAGAGATACTGTCACAATCTCCCGTTATAGCCAAACTCACTCCTAACCACCACGGGGATCATACACGTAGACCATACCGCAATAGCTGAAAACTCCTCTAACAATGGACACACCTCACCTCCCGGGAACCTAAACACGTGCAAATTAGGATCCCAATAGTCAAGGCAAGCGTCAAGAAAGTCCACCTCGACACGCATTTGCCTCAATCCAATAAAAACACCTACGCCTATGGTGTACAACGCCCTCTTCTCCGAGTCACTAAGAGAAGACGTCCATGTAACAACCTGGTTTTTAGTCGACTTTAATTACTAAGGCGGAAATTAATTAAGTCTTAAACCAGCGTCATTAATTATACATAAAAACCCAAATGTTACAACATCGTTCAAGAGTTGAATAAAACAACTCTAAGTACGGAAATTAAAAGAGTATAGTGTTATATATTACAATTCTCTCCAAAACAACTAAAAGTAAAGCATTAAAAACGTCTCGTGGCCCCGTCCAAAATCCAGCTTTCGGTCCACGATTTTCCTGCACAATAAACTGATGGGGGTGCTCATTGAATGACAAAGGACTAGCTATGCTCATACTTACCCTCGATTTCAATTACTTTGGTTTATTACTATCGCTTTATAACTATAATAGTATGATAAAACGATAAACATGCTTAATACATATAGCATATAAAGACATATAAGTCATAATAAGCATGCGATTTAAAGCGATAAGTCATATAGGCATGATATCAGTTATAAAAGCAAATAACAGATAATAGTGTCACAACATTTCAAAAGGATTACAAAGCGATATCAGATCGCAAACAAACATAAATATTGTATCATTCACATCATGCAGACTCGATTCACTTCAGAAATTTGTGGTCTTTAGTTTTCAAAGATGGTACACACTCATTCTCATTTAATCAAACAACAAACAACACATACTGCTTACGAGCCTGACCACTGAGTAGGCCATTGTACTCTAGTCGCTTGCATCTCACTACCATAGTGCAGCGACTTACTCGACTCGTAAACCACGCCGAATACTATATTACTTGCATCTCATCTTCTAGTGTTCGAAATGATTCGAACTTCAGATACAATCTCGTCAAGTAATCTTTACGCAGGGTAGGAACGAATGCAAGTGTCGCGTCCAATAAAGACGAAACACGGCAAGGAGACAGAACCGCAAGATGCACTAAGCATATAATGTCACGGTGGCCCTGGTAACATTAGCGAAATAGGGGAATAAAATCCTAGTCTAGTATGCATACACTAATATTCACGTTAAGAGTGGGCTATGCTATTCATAGAGCATCTTAACTCTGAATAAAACGACTATTTCCTAATGCCTGACCCAAAAGAGTTGGCATATTCCTTATCTTGTACGGCACAAGTTATACGACTTAAGGCGTAACGGCATGGGCAGGATGCACTAAGCATATTATGCTGCCGGCTTAACCACACTAACCGGGATGACCAACGTCAGAGACCGAGGTAGTGGCGTCCGCTACAAGACTATCTTAACCCCACTTCACTCACGATTGACGTTTTCATATCCGAGGCTCAAGCGTTTGACCTTTTATTTAACTTACTCAATATTCATTATTTATTTGATATTACATATCACATGTTACTAGACTCTCTTAGTCTCAGCGTCAAACGTTTAATTATTTTATTCGGTTTCATATATGATCACATAACATATTCGTTTATTATTTGAAGTGTTGTTAATTATTAACGTTTTTAAATTTCTATATTGAAACGTTTATTAGTATGTCCAATTTTATCTAAGTGTTTTTCAAAACACTTTAAGTTATTTACTTATTCATTTTCAATTTTCTATACTTAGTAAATTTTCATTTATTTCCAATATTTCAAATTTTGAAAATTGAAATATCTTTGAATTTTGAGACGTAACTTGTTTTACAAGTTTTGTAAATTTTTTACTATTCATCAATCACTATTCACTTAGGTTACTATTCATCAATTCACTATTCACGTATTTTATACGTATTTTTATACTCCATATTTTATACGTATTTTTATACGTATTCGTATTTTTATACTTCGTATTTTATACTTATACGTATTCTTATACTTCGTATTTCTACGTATTTTTATACTTATACGTATTCTTATACTTGTACGTATTTTTATATTTATACGTATTTTTATACTTAAGATATTTTAGGTGTAAAACTAAACCTTTTTATTTACTAAGTATAATTTTCTAGTTTCGAAGTCGTTAAGTTCGTTTTGTATTTAGTGATTTGAAATATTATTTTAAAAGTAAAACTCGGTTACGTTTAGTCATATACTTAACTAAAATTTTAACGGTTTATGTTTTGTTAGCGATGTTGTCGTAGTTCATTTAAATAGTCCGTATGTCCAAATCCAAACAGTCCAAATTCGTAAAGGCGGTAGCACACGATTTAACTCATTTTTATAATGGTTACTCATTTTTATCGGTTTAATATATTTCATTTATAACGAATTTGATTTATACAAAAATTCAATTCTATTAACTATTAAACTTTAGTGACTTAGTGATATTTTCATTTTGATTAAACTTGGTCCATTTAAAATGGAAATGTCGAGTGGGTTATATATATATCAAAATTCATTGATTTCTCTTAATTTCTTAATTCTAACTTATTAACTATTAATTAAATTATTTTAACAATAAACTAAAAAGTGATAAAAATGATTTTTGACCCAAAATATATGGGAATGCCGTGAGCAACATAGGTAGCGTCCTAAATTTCATTTTTTCGATTTTATAGGTTTTTAGCTTAAAGTCTTTATATTTTAATTATTCTAATTATACTAAAACGAATTAAAATAAAATGAAATCTTACTAAAAATTTCATTAGCCTAAAATTTGAGCTAAAATATAAGGTGAAATTTTCTAAATGTTTTTCTAAATGTTTAAGTTGATTTATGTAATAGTACTAACATAATATAAAACAATAACTAAACATAAACACAAATTATAAACAAACATAAAATAAAACAAAATCAAAATGAGTAAAAATGAAGAACACACATGAAGATCAAATGAACATTTAAGAACACCAAATATAAACTCAAGAACACATATTGCATATTTAACAACTTATAATATATTTTTCTAATTTAATTTTTTTTTTTCACATGATAAAATCCATTTTAACTAACTTAACACAACATATTATTTACAAAAATTAAAATTGAAAATTTAGTAAAAAAATAGGGAAATGCCGTGAGCTTATATACACACACATAAATTTTCATTTTCGATTTTTAATCACTTTAAACTCATTGTTAATATTTTACATAATTTTTATATATGATTACTACTTAACTAAAACATAATTAAACATAAAAATCATATGAACAATAATTATAAATACTCAAAACTAATTTAACTAAACATATGAACATATTACTACAACTTAACTATTATATATATTACTTATTTATTATCATTTTATTATACTCCACATAACATACAAGCACATATCAATGATGTTCAACATATTTAACATAAAAATCATACTCATAAAACTAATAATAAAAATCACATTAATTTACAAAGAGGTTAAAACAAGATATAGCCAGTCACCTTAAGTTAGATGGTTATCGTCGGGGATCTAAAATAAATTTTAGATCGGAAAAATTCTTCACCCATAACACCCATATTCTTCACCCAAAATAACCCAAGAAGTTAGCTTCTAATATACCCACTAATTAACTAGAACACTATGATTTATTAGAAATATTATTAAGGTTTTAATTTAGGAGGTTTTAGGTGAAAATGGAAGAAAATAAATGAGAGAAAAGAGTAGGAAGGGCACGACCAAAATGAGAGCAAAGGAGGTGTGTTTTGCACTTGTGAAAATAATGAGGATGTTAGAAAAATTTAGGTTAAATGTTTTAGGTTAAAGTTGGATTTATTTAGTATATAATGTTTTATTAAAAGAAATTAGGGAACCAAATAATCAAGTTGGCTTAAATGTGTGCTCATTACTATTTGGGCAAAGAAAATGTCCCCTTGATGTTTTAAAATGTTTTTACGAAATAAATCGGGTTTAAAAAGTCGGGCGTCAAAAGACGATAAAAGTTAGTGTGTGCGCGTTTGACAATTTTTCGAATTATTTCTACTTTTGAATTCTAAGACTAAAATACTTATTTTATTACTTTAGAAAAAATTTAAAAGTGACGGAAATGAAAATGGTGATATTAAAGTAGTAGAATCGTATTTGTATGTATGTATTATTATTGAGTATAATCTTTAAAATTTTAATACATAAAAATAAAAATGATGACGACAATTTTAAAGTTGCAAGAAAAATTGGTTTTGTGTAAGTAAAAATGGAAGAGGATAGACTTGGAAAAGTCTAAGTCAAATGGTCTAAGTAAATTTTTCGGGCTCGATTTTCATTTTTGAAATTTTCGATTTGCGCGATCGCGAAAGGTTTCGAAATAAAAGATATGATCTTAAAATAGTGTTTTGAAATAAAATTGGAAATAAAAATAAAAATAATTTTCGAAAGGTACTAAAACAAAAATCGGATCTTAATCCTCGAAATTTTGAATAAAAATTTCCTAGGTCGAAATACTTATTTTTTTTCGTTGAATGTTATAGATTTAAAGAATTATATTCAAACGTCAAAAAGTTAATCATTTTAAATTAGGTGTGACTTCAAATTTCGACAATTTTAGAAAAAGCTAGTTTAATAGAAATGAAATAGTAATTAGATATTAAGATAAAATGATTTAATAATAAAAATCAAAATGATTACTTTTTAAATAAAAGTTTTGATGTTAAGTTTACTTTTTTAAAATAAAAAGAAAGTGGAAGAGGATAAGATAGCTTGACCTTAATTTGCGTGTTTGAAATCGTTGACTTGAATTTCAAAGCCGAGTAAAATATAAGGGTCCATTTTTATTTTGAAAACGAAAAATGTTCGAAATTGAATTTTATGAATAAAAGGTTTTACATTTATTTTTATGAATTGTAAACATAACTTAACATTTTTGAATTTTGAAAGGCGATAATAATTTTGTGTTGATTTTTACAAAATTTTGAATTGTGTTTCTTTTTGAATTCTAAAGATAATACAACAAATTTTATTTTTCAAAATTTTTAAATTTGGACTTATGAAATTTTAGTATTATTTGGCGAAAAAAATTCAGACGTATTTTTATTATAAGGAAAAAGGATGAATTTAATTGAATGAATTAAATTCTGTTATAATATTGTGTTAAAATAACACGGGGTGTTACAGTCCACCTCTTCAAAAGACCATCAAAATGGTCCATCTTTTCAAGACACAAAAATAATATTCTTAAAATACTAGCTATTTGAGAGAATACAAATCAAGCAAAGAAAAGAGTTTGAATAAAATGAGGTTTATAGCTCGCACCCCCCCTCCTTATATAGGAAAACAAAATCTCGGATTAGGAAAATTCGACGATAAAACCAGTAGAGCAAGCCGCAAGACACCTTGCGATTAAAAGTGCCAATCGCAAGGTCCCTTGCGATTCCAAGCCCCATTCGCAATACTCCTTGCGATTTCAGGGGGCGGCATTCTCCCTGACTTTCCTTATTTTCGACTTTCCAAATCCTATTCTGCATGCAATTTCGACGTACACCCTAACTAGGCTTCCTAAGCTCGGGACTAATTACATCCATTTGAACATGGATCCCTCGCAAGTCATGATGACCCAATCACGAGCGTGTCATTTCGCATTTCGTTTACGCTCATTTCGAATTTTTAAAATCAAAATGAACATTTTCAAACGCATTTTTCAAACAAACATTTTGAAGCACATCTCCCACTCGGGAATCATTTTCATTTTTCGAGGCATTCTAGCTACTAACTATGCAGGAACAGTACGAGAATGCATAAGAAGCAGACACATAAACAATGCCCAGACGAAGGAAGCAACTCTAAATTCAAACTACAAGTCATGTAATAACGGTTTCATTAAATCCTTATTACACAATCACCACGACGACTACGGGTGACGACGACGGTACTCGTCGAAGTCTCTCTGCAGCTGGGCTGTCTCCGCCCGACTCTGGCATAGCTGGGCAGCTTGCTCTGCCCAAGCCATCCTCCAACGATGGGCTGCCCGCCACAATTTCTTGTGGACACCCTTCGCAACCTGCACAACACAAAACATTTTCACACATTTTACTCCACTTTGTCTCAATTTCATTTCAAATTCAGACAAACTACAGGGGCAAATTTTAAACACATACATTTTCTGCTCCATTTTGCCTTACATTTGCACTGATTTAAGGCAAACTACGAGGGCAAACTTAAAACACGTACATTTTCTACTCCATTTTGTATTAATTTACACTACATTAAGACAAACTACGGGGGAAAAATTTCAAACTCGCACTCCTAAACCTAGACTCTCCACTTTGACTAACATTTCCCACTAAAACTATAGCCAAACTCGGAGGGTAACACAAAAACATGCCCATACTTAAGTTTGCCCCTTGTTATCCACTAACTCAGCCAAACTGGGGGCTTACATAGATATACAAACAAGGAAACCATACCTTCTTCACTTTATCGCCCCAGCTATCCATCCCTGCATCCGTAATCACCGGCAGGTACGTAGGCACGTGGAAGGTCTCCCGTGTCCCGGTATTGTCCCACTCCACCGTAGTAGGGAAATCTGGGGGCTGGAACACCACACGACAACGAAAATTAGGGTAAATTTTTCGCAAAATTTTTACTCTACACAAACGCAAGAGCAAAACATACCTCGACAGGCCCACTAGCAAGCCTACCCCACGCGAACTGTGCGTAGTCCAGCTCACGAAGAAGGAGACTCTCCGACTCCCCCTCGAGGTGAAGCCGCCTCTGCCGCTGACTCAAGACGCGCGTCTCAACGAGAACCCTAGGTGGATCGAGAGGCACGATGAAGTCAGGATACCTCGTCTGAGCCGCCAGACGCTCGCCCAAAACCCCGAAGCCTCCGAAGGCTCGCCCTCCTCCATGGCCTCGACCTCTCCCTCCTCCTTGCCTATGGCGCCACCACGACGGCCACGAGCACCCATACCTCGTCCACGACCCCTCCGAGTCAGAAAGTCGACGGAACCAGGAGACGGCTCCCTCGCACTCGCAGCACGACGCAGACTCGAGCTGCTAGGAGTAGTGCTCTCAAGCCTAGAACCAGTGCTCCGACGAGCCTGAGCCCTCGTCATATGGGGCGTAGAACAACTCTCCTCTATGACATTTCAACAAGAACATGAACATTTACAAGACGCAAGACAAAGACATGTAAATAATAACAACATGACAAAACACCCTTAAAGAGCCCTTTTAGGCCTAATTCACAATTTCGCTGAAAACGGCTCTATGCACATCAAAATTTCAACTTGATGGTTTCTATACCCTACATTAACCTTTAGTTTCACCCCAGAACAATTAATTGCATTTCGGACTTACCGATCAAAAACCCCTAATTTTGACCTAAGTTTTTCGTTTTGATCGACTTTAAACCTTGATTTAAAGGCCGATTACTAACATTTCACAAAAAATAAAACTAGATACATGCTATACTAGTTAAGGGGAACCTATGGCGAAGTTTAATTGCAATTTCGAGACCGAAAATCCGGGCCTGATTTTTGGGTCGTGACCATTTCACACCAAAATGGTCCATATTCGTCTCAAATCATACACATTTCACACAAGCATTCAAGCATAGCATCATACAAGGGAATAACATCGTTCTCTAGTAATCAAACGGCAGGTTTCAAGCAAAATGACGATTTTTCATAAAAAAAGTCTTTTCTACATTTCATGCTCGATCTAGCAATTTACAACATCAAAATGCATAAAAACAAGTTAAATGGAGCGTTACCTCGATCCATTTTGAAGCAAAGCAAGAAAAACGAGCGAAAACCGTCTTGAAATCGCAATACCCGAGTTTTTGAGTGAGAAAGACGAAGTGAGCAAATGAGGACCAACAACTCGGCTATCCCGTGTTTTACAGGGTCAAATTTCCCTTGACCCTAATCGCACGGGCCATTGCGATTTGAGGGTCAATTCGCAAGGCTCCTTGTGATTCCCAGGCTGGGCTTTTTCGTTTATTTCTCGTTTTTAGGCCTAATTTGGATTCCTAATCCACTTTTAGCCCAACTTGACACTTTTTCACGACACGTCGCTCAGTTAAGGCGTCACCTAAAGTCCGCCACGCACGTATATTTAGTATACGGCACAAACGCGGGAATACGCAGCACATTCCTTGCTTTCGCGAAGCCTCCCCACGGAGTTCAAGACATATACATGTGCACGCCACATTTCTACATCCCCAGCGATCGCAAAACATTCTCATTTTACATGTTCCCCAGCGGAGCATTCACAGCAAATTTACATCCTCAACGGATCGTTCTCGACCTCTTAAACGGAACTAAACATAAAACATTTAAGCATCTACATAAGCACATACACTCCTTAGCGAGTCTAAGCATTGTACAATTACAATCGCAAACGCCTTTGCCATTACACATAAGCACTAAGCATATACACTTTCCCTCGGACGATAATTCCCGGCGGGCATACACCTACACTCTTTACGAGACCAAGCACCAGCACAAGCACCAGCACAAAGCACCAGTGCAAGCACTAACACGAAGCACCAGCACAAGCACTAGCACGAGGCATAAGCATCTGCGCTCCTCGCGAGACCAAGCAACAGCAACAGCACGCAAAGGCATTCAGCAGGCAGGCATGCCCTTACAGTATGCAAGGACCATCATGTCTTTAAACATGTTTGTCTCGCCCCGGATAAGCCCGGTTCGGAGTCCTCGTCTCACCAATGGACGCATACTCCACGCCGCTGATGGTATCGAGACTGTAACGGTCCGGATGCTGTCGTGTAGTTTGACTTTCGCTTTAATCCAAGCTCGGTCAAAATGGGGGCTCTGTGGATACCCACATCCGTACCTCCCACCAAAAACCCAGTGATGTAACAATGGACTTTTATATGCATGCTTTTACGTTGACTTAAACGATACTATTTGTGTCGAATTCAAGTTGAGTCGTTTTTAAATGCGAAATGAGGTCGCTAGGTGTCATCCCTCTTAGTAAATGTCTTTTAGTTCACTTGGAGTCTAGCTTGTCTCGAGTCTAGGTCCTAATCGGCATGCGCGCACCCTTTTACAAACACAAGAAGCAATTGGCCCTTTTACATTAACAAGTTCCAATTCGATTCTCCTAAATTCCTAAATTTAGGCCCAGTTGCTAAAACCACCTTTTAGCGCTGGCAAACACCAAATACGGCCTCACGGGTCGTCTTATTTCACAAAACACTATAAAATACACCATTTTCACATTTTCGGGTCTCGGGCCCAGAACCGAGCCCAGTGGCATTCCTGGCCCGCTTCCCAAGGCCCTAGATAACCTAATCAAACCCTACATCCTACAAAAACACCGTATCTTAGAGCTCAAGAAAGAATATCCCGTATATCCCAAAAGATAATTTGGAAATATACGGAAAAAGAAGACTTTGCCCGCCCTCCTAATCGCAAGAGTCCTTGCGATTGGAAGGGAAATTCGCAAGGGGCCTTGCGATTACCTCAGGCATTCGCAAGGTGCCTTGCGATTCCTACGGCTGGTTTTATCCTCTAGGGTTTCCTAAATCTTGACGAGCTCTCTACTATAAATACAACCCCCCTGCATACGTTTCAGGGACAATAATTTTCACATCAGAATTTCACAACAACTTTAGCAAACTCTCTCAAAAGCCTCACGCATAAACATTCTTGAATTCTTCATTTTCTCGTGTTGAATTCTCCCCTCTTTGAAGCGAAGCACTGCCGGTTTCCTGATTCGAGACAGGTAGGTCTTAATCCTAGCATGGATTAAGATTTTTCTTTACTTCTTTGACTTGCTAGGGTCTACATTAGGCTCGCCCCGACTTTGGTACGCGAGTCAGCTTTTCATAAGGCGGCCATGCACCTCGAATACACACCCTATTCGTAACACCTTTCCAAAGTCGCATAAGCAACTATGCTAGTGCTTATGCACCTCGAATACACACCCTATGCTAGTCGCATAACAGCTTTTCATAAGGCGGCCGGTTTCCTGATTCGAGACAGGTATGTGTTTTGATGCTGTTGTCTAATGTTGGTGTTTATGTCTTGAGATGTGTGTTTTTCTCGAGTCGGAGTGTTCAGTTGTTTCAGCAATTATGCTAGCGCTTATGTTTGTGTTTATGTCTATGCTTATGTTGGTTTTGAAGGTGATGCCTAGCATTTTGCATGTGGCGGTTTTAAGGTATTGTTGAACTAGTTTTTGCGTGCGTGAGGCGTTTTGTCTTGTTAAAGCGTTTTTGCGTGAGGCGATTTGCGGTGTTTCAAATCGTTTTTGCTAGAGGCAGTTGGAGGTGTTGCTGAAACTGTTTTTGCGTGAGGCGGTTTGAGGTGTTTTAAACCGGTTTTGAGTTTGTTTATGTAGATTTGTGCTAACTAGTGCGTATTTTGTCTTGTCTTTTGGAGAAGGCTGAAGTGAATCTAATTTTGAATCAGTTCTGCTAGTGCTTTTTAAATATGTGGTGCTTTTGGCCAAATGTCTTGTCGTGGGGAGAACTTGTTTGCACGTTTAAACTCCGTGTTTGGGATTTATATTTGTGTATTTGGTGCTTGTGTCCTAATGCTTTTAAAGTGTTTGTGCGTGCTTGTGTCTAATTGTGTAGTCTGCTTGGCGAGTTTTGCTGAGGTTTGTTGCTATGTTTGTCATGGGTGCTAGGCCTCGTGTTGTTGCTTCGTGTTTTTGTTGACGATGTTATGTATGTGTGAGGTCGTATAATCAGACTTGGATGTACGTGCTGCTATATGTGATGTTTGGGATTTGTGGTTTGTATTGTGGTCGCTTATTGTTTTGTAGGCGTATGTCTGCTTGGGAGGTAGTTGTTTGTATTTTTTGCTTTTTGTATGATGTTTTTTTTTTTTTTTTTTTTTTTTATTTTTATTTATTTTTTTTTTTTTTATTTTTTATCGTATATCGGGAAGTGGTTGTTTGTGTTTTTTGTTCTTTGTATGTTTTGTGTCCTATATCTGTTTGGGATGTATGCTAGGACGTATTCTCGTGAGAAGGGAATGTTTTTGCGTGTTGTATTTTGAAGGCTTGAATCTCACTGGTATTTTGCGTGCTTGTGTGTGAAAAAGGTTATCGGCGGTCTGTAGGATACGCTTGAACCGTGAATGTCTGTGATATGTAGAGGAAAAACTTTGTGAATTTGCTTTTAAAGTTAGCCCCTAGTTTGAGTTAGTTTTTGATGTGAAAACGTTAGTCAAACTTGCGATGTTTGCTTTAAAAGTTAGCCCCCAGTTTGAGTTAGTTTTTTGATGTTAAAACGTTAGTCAAATTTGTAGTAGCTGCGTGTGTGTCTTTGCTTTTGAATGTAGCTTGTGGGATTGAGCTGTGTTCCTGCTTTTCGATTTTGCTTTTGTGTTTTGTTGTCGTTTGTGTTATGCTTTTGAGACGAAAAATCCAAAACGTAATCGTCTTTCTTTATGATTAATGAAATGAAGGTTTTTACCTCCGTTTGCCTCGTATATATGCTGTTTTGTGTAAGAAGTTGTGTACCTTTGACTGTTTAAAGTTTCGGGTTTAGAGTCGATTTTGTGTCAGTTTCTGTGTTGACCGTGCCCTTGACTTTTTAAGTGTCGGGCGTGTCTTTTTGTGTTGAATGTCGCATTTTAACCTTTTGGGTTTTGAGGCGAATTTTGTGATGACTATGCCTTTGACTTGTCTCTGTCTCAAGCGTGTCGTTTTGTATTGAATGTTGTGTTGACTGTACCCTTGTCTTGTTTAAGCCTGGGGCGTGTCGTTTTTGTGTTGAATATCGCCTTTTTAACCATTTGGGTTTTTAGACGGATGTTTTGTGTTGACTATGCCCTCGATCTTTTTTAAGCTCTGGGTTTGTCGTTTATTGTTGGATGTTGTTCTTTTTAGCCTTTGGGTTGTGGAACGTTTTTGTGATGACTATATCCTTAGCCCTTTTTAAGCTTCAGAAGTGTCCTTTTTGTATTGAGTGTCGTTCCCTTAAACCCCCTCGGGTCATGGAACGAGTTTTTGTGGTGACTTTGTCCTTGGCTTTTTTAAGCTTTGGACGCGTCATTTTTGTGTTGAATATCGGTTGTGCTTTTTGCAAAGCTGCCTACGTATCCATGAAAAATGGAATCAAACCGGCGTAGTTCTGAAAATGTATGTTTAGGGGCATACCGGCCCAAGAGTTGTGTTTGCTTTTTTGTGGTGAATGTGCATGTTTAAGGGCATGCCGGCCCATGAGTTGTGTTTTGTAGGGGGTGCACGTTTAGGGGCATGCCGGCCCATGAAATGCTTTTGATTTTTGTAGAGAGAGTGCACGTTTAAGGGCATGCCGGCCCATGATACATGTTTAAGGACATGCCGGTCCATGAATTTGTTTGTTAAAAGGTGCATGTTTAAGGACATGCCGGTCCATGAAGTGGGCTCCTGTTTGGATGATGATTGCGAGATTTTTGCGTAGAGATGTCTGGTTGCGGGCCTACTAAGATAGGGTTTTTGCTTGTGTTTTATTATTGTGGAGTCTTGGGATGTTTGTGAGAACATCTTTTTGTTGGCTTATTGAAGTAGGGGTTCTGCTTTTGTTTAGGGTGTTCGTGAGGAACGTTTGTTTTTGTTTGCCTATTGAAGTAGGACTTTTGTTTTTATTTTGGCATGTTTGCGAGCAACATCTATTTGTAGACCTATCGAGGTAGGGCTTTTGTCTTTGTTTTGGGATGTTTGTGAGGAACATCTATTTTGCAGGCCTATCGAGGTAGGGATCTTGTTTTTGTTTTGGGATGTTTGCGAGGAACATCTATTTTGCTTGTAGTCCTATTGAGGTAGGGCTTTTTGTGTTTTCGTTTTGGGATGTTTGCGAGAAACATCTATTTTGTCGTGTTTGCATGTGATCTAAGGTGAGGTGCTAGCCCCCTGTTTTTGTGGGTGAGTAATCGTATGTCGCGTTTATGGTGCATGGGCTAATTGTTGTTTTTGTGGGTGAGTATGTTGTATTATGGTGCTTTGGTTGACTGTCGGTTTTGTAGTTGGTTATTGTGATGTAGCTTTCCCGCTTAGGAAGGGGTTCCTAGCTTAGGTAAGTAGGGGTGTCAATTTAGATATCGTAGGTGGGTTTCCTTTTGACGGGGATTTGTGTTTTGCCTTCGATTTGTAGGTGAGAGGAGAATGCGTTTCGTTGTGTTTGTGACGCTTGAATGGCTGCGGTTGCGTTGGCGGTTGTGGTTGAAGAGGATGTATCCAGTGGTGTCTTGAGCAGGGAACATCCAGTGGCGCTGAGTAGGGTGTGTCTTGTGCCGTTGTATGTAGTTGCTGCACTTGACTGCAGCTTGAGCGTCATGGATACTTACTCATGTAATGTTCCTCGTCTGCTTCGTCTCTTGCATTGTACCTGCATGGTTAGTGCTCAAGAAAAGAAATGTTTTTGAAAATGCATTTTTGAAAAAGACTTGTTTGAAAATGCGAGACGCAAAGTGTTTTTGAAAATACTTTTGTTCAAAATGTATTAACTCCAGTGTTGGGTTAAATTTTGAAAAATGCTTTTGAAAATGTTGACAAGCTGTTTGAAGGACGTGTTGACTCATGCATGTTTAAGGGCATGCCGGCCCGGGAAGATTTTTTTTTGTTAGTTTTTTTGTTAGACTAAAACATTTGGTTAGGGCGGTTAGAATGTTGCCAAACGTTTTTGAAGTCGAAAATGCTTGTTGTTTTCAAAAGTGCGAGGACTTGATGAGTGAACCGAGGTTTTGATGGAAAACCAAGTTTTTGAGATGCTTTTAAGATTGAGACGAATCATATGTGTGACTCGAGACTCGACTGTTGCATGAATCTCACATTTGGGAACACGTGCGTTGTTAGAGCCCCCAGTGGTATTTGCTTGTCTTCGGTAAGATGTTGTTGTTCCTGCAAAACAGAGTTAGACTAAAAAGCAGAGTACTACTCCTAGATCTAGGACAACCTTGCCTTGACGTATTCGTTTTAGACGCCTCGATAAAGGAACGATTCACTTTTTGGGTTGTGATTTTGGTGTGTACACGTCCTTAGCTTTAATGAGCTTCAGACGGAGGAATTTTTTGTGGATTTTTGTAAAGGGTTGGTTGAGCTCGGGTGAGCGGCCTACGTATCCACGTTTGTGGAATCAAACCAGCGTAGTTCGGGTGTGCATGTTTAAGGACATGCCGGTCCATGAATTGTGTTTGCTTTTTTGTGAGAGAGTGTGAAGGTGAACGTTTAAGGGCATGCCGGCCCAAGAATGTGTTATGTGTTTGACCTCGATACATTGCATCCTAAGGGTAGGTTCTCCTTAGTTGATCTAGGCCACTTGTTGCTACTGCTTGGTTTTCGATTTGGATTTTCAAAGACTTTGACGTGCTTGTGGGTTTCGATGCTTCTTCCCTTTGCTTGCTTCGCCACGTGCTAGAGGGTTATTTTTAGGCTTTTTTTTTTTTTTTTTTTTTTGTCTCTTGCTTAAAAGCTTTAAGACTTTGCTTTCTTTTTGCTTTTCTCTCTCTTTTTCTTGCTCTTGCTTTGTCCCTTGCTTAAAAGCTTTGAGACCTTGTTTTCTTTTTTTGTTTTTGCTTTTTTTTGCTCTCTCATCTGTTTTTGAGAATATGTCACGCCTTTTGTGGCCTGGGCTTTGTGGTTTGTCCTTGCTAGACCTTGTGGTTCAGTAGTCGCTTGTGATCGTATGTCTATCACGCCAGACTCCTCTGACAGGTTCGTTTGCTTATTAGGCACGCGATCGAGTACGCGGAGGGCGATCCAAGAATACTCGTGCTTCTGGTCATGATCAAATTCATGATCACTATGGAGCTCCGAATTAATGGATCCTCCTCCAAAAGCAGCGGAGTAGTAGACCACAAGTTGACTACCAGACCTTGGGTTTTTAGTCGTCGGAAACCTCTTTGTTTTTGTGTCTTGTCTTGTTGTTGTCCTTGACCTTCGTATCTGGTCCAAACCTTCTTCGGATGGCTACTCCTAGGATGCAACGTATGTCGGTGGAGAGTGAATTTTGTGGAAGAAAAAGAAGCTGAGTTATGGGCAAACTTGTTCCTTTATCGATTTGTTTAAAATGTCGTACGTAAAAGACTCAATTGTCCTAGACTGACAGAGATTGACTCAAGGCTTAGGACTTGACCCTTATTAAAAAGTTGCAGGTCGCTTGATTGGATCGGCGGGATTGTTGATGACGCTTGGATGGATGCTTCGTCGGCTGCTTGAGGCGCGCAGGTCTTGAATATGAATCGGTGTCTTCATGTCGAGGTTCGATTCACGCATAGTTAGACTCGTCTCGTGACTTTGCGAAAAATGTTGTTTTTGAAGATAAGCGTAAAAGCTTTTTGAGCTAAAATGTGTTAACACATTTCGGCTTGATGTTAAAAGATGTTTTTGAGACCGAATCTGATTAGCCCGTTTGAACAGTATGTCGTTATGGGCTTATCATTGGATTACGATAAAAGGTTTTGAGCCGGCTCGAGGTAGCTATAAGCTAGTTGAGCCAGGGATGCTTGAAATGCGGCGAGAGTGGTTCTTTCACGTTTTTGCTTTTGCAAGTGCTTAGTCGGGATGATTATGGGTCGTTCAAACTAAATGGAAAAGTCCGCGGGATAGCTTTTGAGCATTCCCGGATTTTGCTTGATTGTAAAAGTGATGTTTTGGTCAAAATGGCCGAAGAAAAAGTTTGCGGGAGTGCGCTTGGGCATTCCCGGGTTTTGTTTTGAAAAGATTGCTTGTTTTAGTTAAAACCAAAATGGCTATTGGTTAGTTGGTTTGCACAAATTTTGAAAAATGTTTATTTCAAAAATGAGAGTGTGTTGCTTGTTTTGTAAAAGTGAGAAGATTTTTGAAAAAAGCTTATTTCAAAAATTAGAGTATGTTGTTTTTAGGAACGATGTTATGCTTAGGGAGACTTTTGAGGCGAGAATGCATGCGCGCATCTCGTCTCGACGTTAAAGTGTTTTTGCTCTGCACTTGTCGAGCCCAGGTTAACGGTTCATTGTTAAGGGCTCGATCCTGGATGCATGAAAAAGGACTCGACTCGAGGACGTTTAGCTGGTTGAGTCGAGGACGCATTAATTGTAGGTGTTCATTTTAGCTTATTACTTGTTTAAGAAAATTCTTTTAAGCTTGAAAAAGGAGGTTTTCAAAAGGTTTTAAACTAAAGGAAAGCTTTTAAGGCGAGAATGCGTGCGCGCATCTTGCCTCGATGTTTAAAATGTTTTTGCTTTGCATTTGTCGAGCCCAGGTTAGCGGCTCATTGTTAAGGGCTCGAGACTGGATGCATGAAAAAGGAATCGACTCGAGGACGTTTAGCTATTTGAGTCGAGGGCGCATTAATTGTAGGTGTTTATTTTAGCTCATTACTTGTTTAAGAAAATTCTTTTAAGCTTGAAAAAGGAGGTTTTCAAAAGGTTTTAAGCTAAGGAAAAGCTTTTAAGGCGAGAATGCGTGCGCGCATCTCGTCTCGATGTTAAAATGATTTTGCTTTGCATTTGTCGAGTCCAGGTTAACGGTTCATTGTTAAGGGCTCGAGCCGGGATGCGTGAAAAAGGATTCGACTTGAGAGCGTTTAGCTAGTTAAGTCGAGGGTGTCAAATGTAGAGCCTGGGCCGCGTGACCTAGGGGAATGAATTCACGAGCCCGAGTTTTACTCCTTGCTCGGTTTTTTGCTTGTTTTGTAAAAGAAGATTTTGAAAAGAGTTTTTTCTTTCAAAAATTTGTTGTGCGTATTGTTAAAACGGTTCATCGTGATTTGAAAAAAAAAAATGTTTGGAGGGCTTTTTGAGTTGGGGATGCGTTGACACGTTCCCCGTCTCGATGTAAATGATGTTTTTCCGCTTGAATTCTATGGGCCTATATGAACAGTATGTCGTCGTGGGCTCATTGTTGGATTGCACCAAAAGGCCTTGGATCCGACTCGAGATAGCTATAGGCTGGTCGGGTCGGGGATGTTAAAGCGAGGTGAGAACGGTACTGCTCATTTTCACGTGTTTTGTTTAAAATTAACTGAGTCAAATGATTAATAGGTTAGTCGATTTAGCGTAAAAGACGGGATTGGGTATGACCTTTCCTGAGTTTTGTTTGTTTGTAAGGGGTGTTTGTCAAATCGAAATGGTTAGAGGTCAATCGACTCGAGGGGAGTTTTGCAAAAATGTTTGTAAAAGGCCGAGACAGTTTGTTTTGAGTAAGTTCCTGCAGGAATATGTTGACATTCTCGGGTTTTGCAATGTGAAAGGTTTTGCTATAAATGAATTACAGTGACCATGAGTCACATAATCCATTTACGTTTTTGAAAGGCCTTGTGAATGTAGTGATTATTCGCGGGCGTTTTGAAAGACTGTGTTTTCGTGTTAAACTGAAATGACTATAGGTCAGCCGGTTTATACGGAAGAGTTTTGAAAAATGTTATTTCAAAAAGTTAGCAAAAAGAATTGCCCCTCTTAGACATGGGACGCTTTTTGAGGTAGAGCCGTGTTGGCACGTTTCTAGTCTCGATGTAGTAAACAATTTTGTATGATCACATCTGGTCAGCCCAAGTTAGCGGTATGTTGCTTGAGGGCTCAATCGTTAGATTGTGATTTTAAAAAGGATTCAAAACGAAGTAGCGATAAACTAGTCGATTTGAGGATTAAAAACGGGTAAAAAGCGAATGTTGTTTTTTACGAGTAATTAATAGGGGACGTCGAGTCAAATTGGCGATGGGTCATTTGGCTTAACATGCAAACAAATGGGTTCGTGTCTGGACAAACCTGTGTTTTTGTTTATTTTTGAGAGAAAAGTTCATTTTATGTTGGGGTGACTAGTGGGTCATTCGGCTTAGAGCTATTTCTAACGTAAAGGTGTTTGCTTTGCTTAAAATATCCGAAATGGGTCGACATTTTCGGGTTTTGTTTTGTAAAATGTTTTGCGATAAATGTATTATGGCGATAGGTCAGTCCTATAATTCATTTATGTTTTGTAAAAGATCGGAAATGTAGTGATTACTTCTGCGTGATCGTGATGTTTTGTTTATCGGATTCATTTGACTAAAAGTTAACAAACCTGATGTTATATTTTGAAAGTATGTCTTTTGAAAAATGTTTAGAAAACGTATTTACGAAAAGACGTTTTGAATGTGTAATGCTTTGAAAATGATTTTGCATGCATTTGTTTATAAGACGACTATAGTGAGGGTACTATAGCTTCGCACCTGTACGTATAGACACGGGTTTTTGGCTTATCGGGTAAGATTCCCTCCAGTCATTCCGCCACGTTTAGGTAGGGTTATCCGCAAGATTGCACACGTCTTAGGTGTGAATTTAATACGGGTCCTAGAGCGTCCGAGTTTGACTAGTTACGATCGTTTGTACGGATGCCGTACTTGTAATCGTGGAGGGGTGAGAGATCGACGTGTCCAGAGTTATCTCACTTATGAAGCGAGCGTTACTAGGGGCCGTCCCTCGAGGGGTGTGGTTATGAATCAGGAGGATTCGACTCAAACGGTTGCATGTGCTCAAACATCGAATGCAGAACTGTTTTCAAGTTTTCAAGTTTCACCTCTTGTGTTTTTAGATAAAAGAAATAAAAAGTTTATTTTCTTAAAAATAAAAACAGCTCGTCCCCAGCGGAGTCGCCAACTGAAGGTACCGGATATCGCGTCGCCGCGAGTATACCTATCGACGCCCTGCACGCGCCTGACCTCGCCCCGCGTGGGGGCGCCGGGGCGGAATGCGCCTCGCAGGAAAATAATGTGAGGTGCGTTACCGCGTCATGGAGCGGCGCGTATGAAAAAGCGCTGCTCTCGCGGGTCATTCGCTTGGTTAACTATGGGGGAAGTCATTGCCTAACTTGTTTTAAAACCTTTTAAAGAAATATTGAAAAATCATTAAAAAGTCGTTTTTCGGAGTCCCCACCAAATATTAAAGGAATTTGGAACCTATTCAACGCGTCTTGAAATGTAAGACACGTGTGTCTCAGATTTCAAGGTGCGTCGATACCTATCAGTCTGAGGTTTGAAACCAGAGAAAGGATTCGGGGTGAGGGTACTCTCCAAAAGTTTATCAAAATGTTTTATGAAAACTATAATTGAAAAGCCTACGCAAAAGTAGCCATTACTAGCTTGAAAACAGTGTATAATTCGATGTTTGAGTAAATGCTAGACCACTACGTACAAGTGCGATAAAAGACTCGATAAATATGCATAAAAGCAAATGTAAACGTCATAGTTATGACGGGTTGCTATAGGAAATGTGCACAAAAACGATAATTCATTATTTGAATTATCATTTAAGTGCTATTTTCCGACTCATGTATGTGTAAAAGTTTATTTAAAACCCTCAGTTTTGCATGTTTTAAGACTAATGAAGATAGTACAGGTTTTATCGAAATCATGTTTAGTCGTTTAACGCGTAAATGAGAATTTGCATAATGTAAAAGTGACGCCGGTTTGCTTTAGCGATATTGAGTCGTTGTTTATGCGATATTGGCGAGGTTTAGACGGATTCTGAATCCGAATTGCTACAACCGTATTACGAATACGGGTTAGGAACCCGTATAAGTCGAGTGTACGTGAGGCGTAGATTGGGAAAGAGTGATGACAATTCATCGGGTGAAAAGTATGCCTTTATGTTGAAAAATAGGGTGGGTACTTATAGAGCAAAGGGTGTTACGTTTTGTCAAAAAGGCGTCACCAACTAACTAAATCGCCTGTGAACTGGCGATTTAAAACTAAATCGCCAGTCAACTGGCGATTAAGTTTTAAATCGCCTGTTGACAGGCGATTTACATTTTGTTGTACTGCTTTTTTTTTGTGACGTTTTTGTTGCTTGTGTATTGACACAGCTAAGTCGTGTCGCTGAAATCAAAGATAAACCCTACGGACTACTAACAATAGCTAGCGGTAAGAAGGGGTCGAACCACAGAGAAACGTATACTCGCAAGACACTTAGTTGACAGGTTTTTCTTAAGTATGACAATGTTTGGTTTGGAAAGCTATAAAACTACTAGCAAATATGATAAAGAGGGGTTTAAACTAGGGAGAAAAGACTAGGGTCTCGGGTTCCTTATGTCAATAATCCGGATAATATAACTTTCACAAAAATAGCAATCAATCGGAGTGTGCAAGGCGATTAGGGCAAAACACTCTCTCTCGAATCAATGTTACCTTAAGCTGATTTAGCGGGCTCTCGCGACTTACTAAATCATCTCATCAATTACGCGAAGTGGTCTAATACTGATTAGGCTTTCGATCTTAAATCAATATTACCCTAGGTTCAATTAAATCAAGGCGTCCCTAAATTCAATTGATAATTAATCACGCAGGAAGAAATCGCACAAGCACAAACCAATCAATCGCAACAATTTAATCAAAACACCGGATTAAAGGCATAATTCCCCCTCAACCCTAGTTGGGGGATTAGCTACTCATAACTAGGGCTAACGACATATTAATAATTAAATAAAGCAAATTAAGAACAATAGACATGAAATTACCAATTGAAAATAAACTTGAGATTGATCCCGACGGTTACAAAGTTTGAAGATGAAATTAAAGGAGACTTGAAGTTTTCTAGAGAGTAATTTTCTAAAAAGCTGTAAAAGTAGTAATGAAAAAGATAACCTAACCCAACTCCTGAAATTCTCTTATATAGTATTACTTAAAACTAATAAAATAATTAAAATACAAAATAAACTCGTCAAATAAAATGCCAAAGTAGTAGTACTTGCTCGACCACGAATCACGCAACCCAAAATTTGGGCTTAAAATCTCGTGAAAAAGTCAATAAAAGCATCTTAGTAGTGACCGGCCACGGTCAGTTTGACCTAGGCTCTTCGAAATGGCCTGGACTTCTCTTTGGGCTTTGACTTCTAATTCTACTTCTTCCTTTGGGCCTTGACTTGCCTCTAATTTCCGCCCAAGTCGCTCATTCACTTCAATCCCGAGCTCGTCTTTGCCTCGGCTTTCGGGTCTTCGTCATAAGTTCCCTTTTTCAGCTCAAATGCACGGAAATGCTACAAATTCCTGCAAACCACGGAAAAACACCAAAAGCACTACTTGAGCGATATGTGAGAACAAAATGGCCCTAAAGGGCGCATTTTGACAATAAAACGCAGCTCGGGACGGGGGTAAAAACGTATAAAAATAACATTTATCAAACTCCCCCAAGCCAGACTCTTGCTCGTCCTCGAGCAAGTGACTCAACTAAAGCTAAACACACCATACAAGCATGTACAAAAGATGAAAAACAACGACTCAGAGCCGATCATGCAACTGCCACTAATCAAGTACAACTCAAACAATCACGAGCAGTCGAAATTGTTAGGAATAATGGACCAAAAATGGTCAAGGTGGTCAATGAGGAGATGGAGTTGAGCCAAGGATTGAGTCCTTGGGCTCAAACCCTAGCCTAGGTCATGATCCTAGGGACCACTAAGAGAAGAGTCAAGTCAATTCTATGGTCAAATCAAGCCAAACTTTGTGGTCAAGGGAAGTCAAGATGGAGAGCAATTAAAATGTCAAGGAAAAATGCTATTTTTGAATGTGGTTCAAATTGGGTGCAACCATGTGAGTCAATCCTCCAATAAAAGGACTCACATGGCTCACAAAGTCTAGCTCAAGGAGGCCATGGAGCCGGCTCACTCAAACCCCAACAAACAATCACATTATTTTGTTCTTTATGTCTTTTTCATACATGTCGCTTTCTTTACTTTATGCTTTATGTTTTATTGAAAGTAGACAAATTGACCTTGTAATAAACCCCCTTGGGACCGGCCCTTGATCCCCAAACCTCCCTATCTTGACCCTTGGATGATCTTCAAAATGCAAGGATAGGATGGG
Source organism: Dianthus caryophyllus (assembly GCA_023091065.1). NCBI lineage: Eukaryota > Viridiplantae > Streptophyta > Magnoliopsida > Caryophyllales > Caryophyllaceae > Dianthus > Dianthus caryophyllus. Next base: position 21,708,435 of record CM041527.1, read on the forward strand.
AGCTCAAGTCATTGTCCACTTTATGCTTTTGAATTTTGTTGTTTACCTTTGAAAATTTCAGCTCACATGTGAGCTACTCTAGCCGTTTTTTTTGTATTACTTGGGGACTCATGTGAGCCCTTAGATGATCCTAGTAATGTATGGTTGAGATGAGGCCTTGGGTGTTATATAAACCCATCCTCACACAACATAATTTTCAGATTTTAGTTGAATGAAAACCCTAGTTGTTTATTTGAGTGCTCTTCATTTTTCTCATTACTTTGTGTGTGAGTTAGTGAAAGATTAGTTTAGTGGCTTTGTGCTTAAACTAATCAAACCCTAAATCTATTACTTTGTGTGTAGATTTAGTTACTATCCTTTATGTTTTCCTTGTTTACAAAAATTTCAGAAAAATACTTCACAAAAAATTGATACTTGGCCGAGATTTTCAAGCACCTTCACAAGTCGATTTTAGTTCATCCTTTGAGTGAAACTTGATCCACTTAGTTTCATTCCAAATTGGTCATCAAAGCCTAGGTTTGTTCTTGTTTTCGATTTGTTTTTACTTTTCTCGGTTTGCACCCTTGTTCTTCCTCTTCATTTTTCGTTTTCTTTCTTTTCTTTTCCTTGTTTATTTTCCACAAAACTTCCACAAAAAACTCACAAAATTTTCACAAAATGGAAGGGGATAGAGGGGAGGATAAAAGGCTTTCCGATTTAGAAGAGAAGTTAACTCAACTCACCGGTAATTGTACTTTAATGATGAATGCTCTAAACACTCTCTTGGATCATAACATTGAGGAGCCAAGAAGGGGTGGAGGAGGAAGGGGCCGTGGGATAGGAGGCCGTGGAAGGGGTCGACCACCTCCTCACATGGAAGATCAATTTTCGGATTCGGAGGAGTCCTTGAACCCCTCCCAAGAGACCATGACCGAGATATCAAAGTGGATATACCCGATTTTTATGGTAGCTTGAACCCCGAGGATCTCCTAGATTGGCTTAGGTCGATAGAGAGGATCTTTGAATTTAAGGAATATCCCGATAGGAAGTGTTTTAAGGTGGCCATCATGAAATTCAAAGGATATGCCTCCCTTTGGTATGAAAACCTTAAGAATCAAAGAAATCGAGAGGGAAAGGAACCCATTAGGTCATGGCTCAAACTCAAAAAGAAACTCAAAGACAAGTTTGTTCCCAAGGATTATACCCAAGACATGTTCCTCAAGCTAGCTCAACTCAAACAAGAGACACAACCAATTGAGTCTTACCTTAGGGACTTTGAGCAACTCACATTACAATGTGAGATGAATGAGAAACCCGAACAAAAAATAGCTAGGTTTATCGAGGGCCTAAACCCTAGGATTGCTAACCGAGTGAAGATGCAAAACTTGTGGTCATTCGATGAGGCCGTTACCATGGCCACACGTGTGGAAAGGCTAGAGAAGGGGAGAGGGATTCGCCAAAGGCAACACCAAGGCCCACCCTAACTCGAGCCAAGGAGGGGTCAAAATTGTCGAACCTAGCCCTACTATCAAGCCATCAAGTGTTGACAAGGGGAAGGGAATCGACTATGGCCCTAAGAGAACAATTCCTCTCAAGAAGTGCTACCAATGTCAAGGGTATGGTCATTTTGCTAAGGAATGCCCTAGCAAGAGGACCTTGAACACAAGTGAGGTTGTGCATTGGGGAGACGATGAAGTGTTAGTTTGTGAGGAAGAAAAAAACGAGGGAGTTGAGGATGTGAAGGTGGCCGAGACAATTGTTCCCCCGGACTCGGGGTTGAGCTTGGTTACTTGGCGAGTAATGCACACTCAAGATTCAAGTGAAAGCATGGATCAAAGACACCAACTATTTCGAACCAAGTGTACAATCATGGGGAGGGTGTGTAATCTCATTATCGATGGGGGAAGTTGTGTTAATGTTGCTTCGAAAACCCTCATTGATAAACTTGCCTTACCAACCTTGAAGCATCCTCATCCTTACAAGCTAAGGTGGCTTAATCAAGGAGCCGAGGTAAAAGTCGATAAGCAATGCAAAGTCTTGTTCTCGATTGAACAAGACTATAAAGATGAAATTGTGTGTGAAGTGTTGGACATGGATGCATATCATGTGTTGCTTGGTAGGCCTTGGGAGTATGAAAAGAATTCTTCCCACCATGGAAGAGACAACACCTACTCATTCAAGTACGGTGAAAAGCTTATTGTCTTAGCTCCCCTACCACCAATGATGGGTTGTAAATCCAATGCGTGCTTGTTTGAATCCTTCCTTGGGCCAAACCCTAGCATGGAGATGAAGTTGGGGCCGAAATTGATTGAGCATGAAGGCTTGAAAGGCCTTACACCGAGTAGTGGAGGGCAAAAGGAAGTGATGAACTTAGAATGTGAAGGAAGCTCTAGCATGACAAGAAGGATTCTAGGAGAGGAGCCACATGAAGGTGATGCAACAATCAAGAATGAAACAATCGGCTACAATGAGAATGTGGTCAATGAAAGAACAAAAATCGATGGCAAGGAAAGATCGAGTGGATCTCTAAGGTGGAGAATCATTGAAGGACTCGATCATGAGCAAGAATGGATGGATGGCGTGGCTATGAGTCGTGGGCTCAAAGAAATGCTCGAGGAAGAATGCGTGGTCAAGCAAACCGTGACCAAGGAGGACAACATGAACAATCCCTCGAGCCAAGGCAAAGGAATCCAACCAATTCTCCAAACCCTAGCTAAGTGGTGCCCTTGGAAGTCCAAAACCGTGAAGACCAAGGTTGAGCAAGGGTTAAGTCGAGGATTGAGCATGAAATCGAGCCAAGGTGGAAGCAAGAGGATCATCAAGGACTTGAGGACAAGTCCTTTCCAAGGAGAGGAGATTGGACCAAAATGGTCAAGGTGGTCAATGAGGAGATGGAGTTGAGCCAAGGATTGAGTCCTTGGGCTCAAACCCTAGCCTAGGTCATGATCCTAGGGACCACTAAGAGAAGAGTCAAGTCAATTCTATGGTCAAATCAAGCCAAACTTAGTGGTCAAGGGAAGTCAAGATGGAGAGCAATTAAAATGTCAAGGAAAAATGCTATTTTTGAATGTGGTTCAAATTGGGTGCAACCATGTGAGTCAATCCTCCAATAAAAGGACTCACATGGCTCACAAAGTCTAGCTCAAGGAGGCCATGGAGCCGGCTCACTCAAACCCCAACAAACAATCACATTATTTTGTTCTTTATGTCTTTTTTTAAATACGTATCATTTCTTTACTTTATGCTTTATGTTTTATTGAAAGTAGACAAATTGACCTTGTAATAAACCCCCTTGGGACCGGCCCTTGATCCCCAAACCTCCCTATCTTGACCCTTGGATGATCTTCAAAATGCAAGGATAGGATGGGAGCTCAAGTCATTGTCTACTTTATGCTTTTGAATTTTGTTGTTTACCTTTGAAAATTTCAGCTCACATGTGAGCTACTCTAGCCGTTTTTTTTGTATTACTTGGGGACTCATGTGAGCCCTTAGATGATCCTAGTAATGTATGGTTGAGATGAGGCCTTGGGTGTTATATAAACCCATCCTCACACAACATAATTTTCAGATTTTAGTTGAATGAAAACCCTAGTTGTTTATTTGAGTGCTCTTCATTTTTCTCATTACTTTGTGTGTGAGTTAGTGAAAGATTAGTTTAGTGGCTTTGTGCTTAAACTAATCAAACCCTAAATCTATTACTTTGTGTGTAGATTTAGTTACTATCCTTTATGTTTTCCTTGTTTACAAAAATTTCAGAAAAATACTTCACAAAAAATTGATACTTGGCCGAGATTTTCAAGCACCTTCACAAGTCGATTTTAGTTCATCCTTTGAGTGAAACTTGATCCACTTAGTTTCATTCCAAATAAATTCCCAACTGCAGAAACAAAGTCAATACACACTAATCAAACTGCATAGAAATGATTTGTGAACCGGCGACCCTAGAAAACCAATAATGTTTTAACACCCCGTGTTATTTTAACACAATTTGATAAAAGAATTTAATTCCTTAAATTAAATTCATCCTTTTTCCTTATAATAAAAATGCGTCTGAATTTTTTTCGCCAAATAATATAAAAATTTCTTAAGTACAAATTTAAAAATTTTGAAAATTAAAGTTTGTTGTATTATCTTTAGAATTGAAAAAGAAACACATTTCAAAATTTTATAAAAATCAATACAAAATTAATATCGACTTTCAAATTTCAAAAAATGTTAAGTTATGTTTACTATTCATAAGAATAAAAGTAAAACCTTTTATTCATAAAATTCAATTTCGAACATGTTTCATTTTCGAATAAAAATGAACCGTTATACTTCCCCCGTCTCTGAAATTCGGGTCAACAATTTCAAACACGCAAATCAAAAACCAAACTATCTTATCCTCTTCCATTTCTTTTGTCTTCTTAATTTTTGAAGAGCCAAACTTAACATCAAGTTTAAAGAAAATATAATCATTTTGATTTTTTTTATATAAATCATATTATATTAAAAATCTAATTACTATTTCATTTTCATTAAATTAGCCTTTTTCTAAATTGTCGATATTTGAAGTCACACCTAATTTAAATTGATTAACGTTTTGACGTTTGAATATAATTCTTTAAATCTATAACATTCAACGAAAAAAATAAGTATTTCGACCTAGTAAAATTTTATTCAAAATCTCGAGGGTTAAGATCCGATTTTTATGTTTAGTACCTTTTGAAAATTAGTTTTATTTTTATTTCCGATTTTATTTCAAAACACTATTTTAAGATCATATCTTTTATTTCGAGACCTTTCGCGATCGCGCAAATCGAAAATATCGAGAAATCGAAATCGAGCCCGAAAAATTGACTTTTGACTTTCCTTAGTCAAAGTTATCCACTTCCATTTTTCTTACACATTACTTACACCATTATATTTATCATCATCACTTTTACTTTATTTCTGTATTTATATTTAAAGTTATATTTAATAATAATACATAAATACAAAATACGATACTACTACTTTTATACTACCATTTTCATTTCCTTCACTTTTAAAATTTTTCTAAAGTAGTAAATAAAATATTTTAGTCTTAAATTTATAAAATGAATACTTTTCAGAAAATCGCCAAAACAGCACATTTTAACTTTTATCGCTTTTGACACCCGACTTTTTAAAACTGATTAATTTCGTGAAAAACTTTTTATCATCCAAATATCATTTGGAACCTTCTAATTGAATCAAGTGGTGCTACTTGAATTTTATGACTCATAAATTCATTTTAATTAAACTTTATTTATTAAATAAACTAACCCTACTTTAACTCATTTAACCTAAATTCATTTAACCTAAATTGATGACAACTTTCTCATTTATTTCACAAGTGCAAAAACTTCACTTGTGTGCTCTCATTTGGACGTAGGAACTTCCTCCATTTTCTCTCTTTATTTCTTCCATTTTTTCTTCCTAAAACATTAAATAAAAACCCTAATATTATTTCTAATAAATCATAAGTGTTACTAGTTATATTAGTGGGTTTAGGAGCTAACTTACTTGGATTATTTGGGTGAATAATATGGGTAATATGGGTGAAGAAAATTCCGATCTAAAATTTATTTTAGATCCTCGACGATTAACATCCAAAATTAAGGTGACTAGTTATTTCTTATATTAGCCTCTTTGAAAATTAATTTGATTTTTATTATAATTTTATGAGTATGATTTTTATGTTAAATATGTTAAACATCACTTGTATGCACTTGTATGATTATGTGTTGTATAATAAAATGATAATAGATAAGTAATAATGATAATAGTAAAGTTGTAGTATTATGTTCATATATTTAGTTTAATTAGTTTTGAGCATTTTTAATTTATGTTCATATGATTTTTATGTTTAGTTATGTTTTATTTGAGTAATAATCATATATAAAAATTATGTGAAATATTAACAATGAGTTTAAAGTGATTAAAATCGAAAATGAAAATTTATACAAATACATACATATACACGGCATTTCCCTATTTTTTTTTATAAATTTTCACTTTTAATTTTTGTAAATAATATGTTAGATTAAGTTAATTAAAATGGATGTTATCATGTGAAAAAAATTAAATTAGGAAAATAATTTATAAGTTGTTAAAATGGAATATGGTGTTCTTGAGTTTATTTTTGATGTTCATAATGTTCTTGTGATCTTCATGTTGATGTTCTTCATTTTTTTCATTTTGATTTTTGTTTTATGTTATGTTTGCTAATATTTTGTGTTTATGTTTAGTTATTGTTTTATATATTATTAGTATTATGATATAAAAAAACTTAAAACATTATAAATCACTTAGATTAAAAAGTTAGAAATTTAAAGTGTTGAAAAACACTATTCATAAATATAAATGAAATTTTTAGTAAATTTCATTTTAGTTTAAATCGTTTAAGTATAATTAGAATAATTAAATTATAAAGACTTTAAGCTAAAAACCGTTAAAATCGAAAAATGAAAATTTGGACACAACCATGACAACCTCACGGCATTAGGCCCATTTTTAGTGTTAAAATTATTTTTATCACTTTTTAGTTTAATTGTTAAAATAATTTAATTAGTAGTTAATAAATTAAATTAAGAAATTAAAAGAAATAAATCAATTTTGACACATATATTAAACCACACGACATACCACTTTAAATTGACTAAATTTGACTAAAATGAAATTATCACTAAGTCACTAAAGTTAAATAGTAATTAGAATTGAATTTTGGTATAAATCGATTTAGTAAGAAATGAAATATTATAAACCAATAAAAAAATGTAACCGTTATAAAAATGAACTAAATCGTGTGCTACCGCCTTTGCATATTGGACTGTTGAACTTGGACATACGGACTAAAATGAACCATTCACGATACCATTTTTTTTAAAATGAAAATTGCTAAATTTAGTTAATAGACGACTAAATTTAACTAAGTCTCATTTTAAAATGAATATCATTATCACATTTTACAAATCGAACTTAACGTTTTTAAAACTAGTATTTTAAAATGAATATCATTATCACTTTTTACAAACCGAACTTAACGTTTTTAAAACTAGACTTTTAAAATATTTTCAAAAAAATCACTAAGTACAAAACGAACTTAACGACTTTGAAACTAGAAATTTATACTTAGAAAATAAAAGGGTTTAGTTTATTACCTAAAATATCTTAAGTATAAATACCTAAAATATCTTAAGTATAAATACCTAAAATATCTTAAGTATAAATACCTAAAATATCTTATGTATAAAAATACGTATAAATTTAGAAATACGTACAAGTATAAGAATACGTATACGTATAAAAATACGTATAGAATACGAAGTATAAAAATACGAATACGTATAAAAATACGTATAAAATACGGTGAATAGTGAATAGTGAATAGTGAAAAATGAATAGTGAAATACTGAAAATAATTGAAAATTTTACTAAGTATAGAAAATTGAAAATGAATAAGTAAATAACTTAAGGTGTTTGAAAAACACTTAAATAAAATTGGACATACTAATAAACGTATCATTATAGAAACTTAAAATTGTTAATAATTAACAACACTTCAAATAATAAACGAATGTGTTATGTGATCATATGAAACCTACAATTCAAATAAAACGTTTGACAATGAGACTAGGAGAGTCTAGAAACATGTGATATGAAATATCAAATAAATAATAAATCATGAGTAAGTTAAATAAAAGGTCAAGCTTGGGCCTCAGATATGAAAACGTCAATCGTGAGTGAAGTGGGGTTAAGATAGTCTTGTAGCGGTCGCCATTGCCGTACAAGATAATGAATATGCCAACTCTTAGTGGGTCAGGCTTTAGGAAATAGTCGTTTTATCCAGAGTTAAGGTGCTCTATGATTAGCATAGCCCATTCTTAAAGTGGATATTAGTGTATGCATACTAGACTAGGGTTTTATTCCCCTATTTCGCTAAAGTTACCAGGGCCACCGTGACCTTATTGCGATTGTCATCTCACGGTTCTGTCTCCTTGCCGTGTTTCGTTCTTAGTGGGCGCGACACTTGCATTCGTTCTTACCCTGCGTAAAGATTACTTGACGAGATTGTATCTGAAGTTCGAATCATTTCGAACACTAGAGGATGAGATGCAAGTATTATAGTATTCGGCGTGGTTTACGAGTCGAGTAAGTCTCTGCACTATGGAAGTGAGATGCAATCGATCAGAGTACAAAGGCCTACTCGATTGGTCGTGCTCGTAGCGATATGTGTTGTTTGTTGTATGATTAATTGAGAACGAGTGTGTACCATCTTCGAAAACTAAAGACCACAACTTTCTGAATTGAATCGAGTCTGCATGAGGAGAATGATACGATATGTATGTTTGATTGCGATTCGATATCGCCTTGTAATGTTATTGAATTATTGTGACTCTATTGCTATGCTATTATATGCTATTTGCCTTTATAATTGAATATCATGCTTATATGATTTATCGCTTTAAACCGCATGCTTATTATGACTTATATGTCTTTATATTCTATATGTATTAAGCATGTTTATGTTTTTATCATAATGTTATGTTTATAAAGCGATAATATTAAACCAAAGTAATTGAAATCGAGGGTAAGTATGAGCATAGCTAGTCACTGTCCGCTCAGCGGGCATCCCCCCATCAGTTTATTGTACAGGATGATCGTGGACCACGAGCTGGATTTTGGACGGGGCCACGAGACGTTTTATTGCCTTACTTTTAGTTGTTTTTGAGAGATTGTAATTTATAACCTATACTCTTCTAAATTCCGTATTTAGAGTTGATTTATTCAACTCTTGAACGATGTTTGTAATATTTGGGTTTTATGTATAATTAATGACGCTGGTTTAAGACTTAATTAATTTCCGCCTTAGTAATTAAAGTCGACTAAAAACCAGGTTGTTACAAATGTAGTGTCCTCACGGGTTTCACTCTTCACTCATTTAAGAACAGGGTGAGTATGTGTGAAATATATGTAACAATGCGAAGGTAACTCACTCACCATCTCGACTCGTGAAACACGCCTGCAATCGAATGTGAAAACAATCTCTACAACATAAGTACGTGCCCAACCAAACGAATGACCAGAATACATGCCAAGGACTTACGCGGGAAGGCCAGGGTAAAGGGTGAAAGGTGGTTGCGCCAAGCGCGTTTAGGACAAGTGGAGCTAAAATCGGTAGTTGCATATAACTACTAAATCAACTCACCACAACAATCAACCCAACTCCGTCGACTCGGAGGCAAAGTAAACTCAAGCTCAAAATACATCCTCCGTAAGAAAAGTCGCATAGTCACGTCATCCAACCGTATTATGTACAAACCCCAAACGAAACAACATATTTTTGTATTTTTTTCTTTTTTTTTTTCCCTTTTTTTTTTTTTTTTTTTTGATTTTTCTGTTTTTATTTTTTTTATTTTTTATTATTTTTTTTTTTTAATTGAAAATAAAATGCAAACATCAATAAAGAGGGGTAACGGTAGATGACGGAAAATGTAAGCTTCCAACTCGTAACTCTTTTCTGCAACCTCGACACAAAACCTTAAGCAAGTAACCGACAAACCAAAATCAATATGCAACTGTCCCGAAAAGGGTAGGTAAACTGAAAAAGGTAAGCGGGTAATCAAAATGTGGTACGAAAACAAGCATTAAGGCTAGGACGGGGTGCAAAAAGTGGTAAACCTATAATAGGCCATTTGGCTAATGTGGAGCTCATAAAACAAGTATAAGTGCTGCCTTTCCTCATGTAATGCCGCTAGCCACCAACCCGACACGACTCAGTATTAAGCAGATTGAGTTCACATTTATGCATGTTAATATTTCGCCCTGCACGAGGAGAAACTACACACATCCTAACAACAAGGAGACCAGTCATAGATGTCACTAGCCTTGGAGGCTCTAATCATCTCCATATATGTAGCTCACTAATTACCGGTCGAGTCTATGGTTCAACAAAACAAACTAGCAACTGACTCGTAAGATCAACTCTGTAACGCATGAAGCACATGCTCAATCATGTTAAGTGTAAGAAAAGGACAAACATTAGGCAATTAAATCATCGTCGTTTTGCACGTTTCAACATCGAACTGACTCTTTTTTTTTGAAATTTTTGACATTTTTTAATTTTTTTTGGATTTTTAATAAAACTAACAAACTAACACACAAATACAAAAATGAAAAATAAAGCAACCTAATTCCTCCCCCAAGCCTAAACATCACAGTGTCCTCAGTGTGAGCAGCAGCAAACAATAACCGACAACCATAACCAGAAAACACAACTGGAGGACCTAAATATATAATGGGGTTGGAATAAAAATGAAACAGAGAAGAGAAAACGTACTGTACAAATGAGTTCCCCCAAGCCAGCAGATGCGCAGGGGTTAGTGGCCAGCGCGCCACTAAGAAGAGTCGGCCTCATACTCGTCAATAGCCCTAAGATCAGCATCGTCCTCCTCGTCGTCAATCGGCATCCCAGCGGCGACACCAGGCCGACGCGCTCGCCACCAAAACCAAGATAGGGTCAGCCTGCGGAGCGCCATATCCACCATCCGGCCAAGTATAAGGGGTAGAGTAATAATCGGGCTGAAGATGGAGCCCTCCATGAACACTCGGGTCTGTATACCCGCCGTCGGGCCAAGTGTAGAAGGACGGGTGAGGTCCTTCTGGTGGAACGGAGCCCTGCCGCGCGTAAGCATCATAACCGGGGAACTGACTCAACCCCATATCCACATAAACCCTATCAATACGCGCGTGCGTCGCGCCTATGTCATTTCGGTACTCCAGCCGAAATGAATCAAAATCGGAACGAAGACTAGTCATCCCCAAATCCATGCGCCCCATCATCGCAACAACGTCGGGGTGGAGGTCGTAATACTGCGGGGTACTCGACGCTGCGGAGGCCTGCGGAGGTGCCTGGGTAGGCTCCTCAATGCCAGCAGAAGAAGGGGTCTCGGCAGGGTGTGTCTCACGTCGGCCGTAAATACGACGAGGCACCGTAGAAGCAGGAGCTCCCTCAAGAGGTATGGTGTAGAGGGGCTGGTCCGCATGTAGCTCCACCAGAGAGAGGGATGCTGGAAGCTCTATACTCGGAACCTTGTTGATCATCCAAACACGTTTACCCACCGAATTTAGGGTGAGCCAATTCAAAGGAGCATGAAAGTAGTTGGTATCAAGAAGTAAATTCCCCGCGATAGCGTCTCGGGGGTTATGAGGCGATTTGAGTGATGAGGCCACCCACGAACACCGGCACATTTGCCGTGAAATTAGTAGAGATTCTCTTCAAGTGAAGAGCAAGATGATGCGCGATATTGATATGGAATTTCTCGGGTTTCTAGCGGAGGTACTGACCCAAAATCATGATCTCCTCCGTGCGAACGTTGTGAGGCTCGTTCCTGCTAAATATCGTCAAGCCCATAAACCTCTGCCAAATGCGAATGGCAGGCTGATGTATCTGAACCGAACTCATGTGTCGACCGGGCTCGTGGCGCTTCTCAGAAATAGCGCGCCAGAGCTCCGTATAATCAAAAGTATCAGGAGCCTCATGCGTTCGGCGATTAGCTAACCCGAAAATTTCACCTAACTGCTTCGTCGTTAACGTGATATCCGTATTCATAAGCCTAAACCGCAAGACGGGTTGCCCGGAGCTAGCATCCCGTGTAACAACCAATGAACTCAGAAATTCCCAAGTAAGGCGAGGGTATGTCATTCTAACCAATCCGAACATAAATTCCATCCCGACGCCCTTAAAAAGTTTCGCCGTTACACCGTCTAATCCTAGGGCTCGCAAAGAATGTCGACAGATGAACCTTGTAGGGACGAGGGACCGATTCTTGAAAGCGGTAAACTTATCCTTTTGAGTAGTGGAAGTAAATATTACCTGATCAAAATCGGGATTCGGGGCGATGTCGGGTAGAGCCTCTTGATACCGGGTGTTAGGACGACCTCGTTTCCGAGCTCCGTGCGATGGATCCGCCATTAAAAGGGTAGAGTGAAGTAGGGATGAGTTTTAGGGTTTGGGTGAAAAGGGAGAAGGGGGTTTCGTGATTTTAGAGGGTAGTTAGTGAGAGAGAGTGAAAATGTGAGAATGAATGTAAAATTAGCGGAATCCGTGTATTTGAAGGGATTTTTGTGCACTAGCCGGTCCGGACCGGCTGCCGGTCGCCCGGCCGTGCCCGACACGTCATCGTTACGTCATCATTTTCGTCGAATTCTCCGCACCCCTCAGCCGGTCCCGGACCGGCTGCCAGTCGACCGGCTTAGGCCACCTGATCGTATTTTCTTCGTTTTTCTCAAAATTCAATCTTCTTAAAAAAAATTGATATACGGCCCCGGGCCCTGGCCGGCTGCCGGTGGCCCAGAAGCGCTGGTTTTAAGTCCTGCTCGACTATGTTACCTCATCAGCAAGAGGAATCAAGTGGTGCGAGGTAGAGTACCTCGACCAAACCAACAACAGCGCCATCATAATACAGCTTCAAACGATGTCCATTTGCTTGAAAACGCTCTCCCACGCTAGTTTCAAGCTCAAAGTAACCGTACTTACTCGTCTGGGTAATAGTGAACGGTCCGAACCACCGGGACTTCAGTTTGCCCGGAAATAAGCGAAGTCGGGAATTATAAAGGAGCACCTTATCACCTACCTTGAATTCACGAGGTAGAATTCGCTAATCATGCCGCTTCTTCGTGCGCTCCTTATAAACCCGCGAGCTTTCATAAGCACTCATACGAAATTCATCGAGCTCATTCAGCTGCAACAATCGCTTCTCCCCACACAGAGTCGAGTCGAAATTAAGCTCCTTAACTGCCCACAAAGCTTTGTATTCCAACTCGACGGGGAGATGACACGCCTTCCCGTACACCAACCTGTAAGGTGAAGTTCCAATCGGCGTTTTAAACGCCGTCCTGTAAGCCCATAGAGTATCATCAAGTTTTGAGCTCCAGTCCTTACGCGATTTAGCAACCACTTTCTCAAGAATAGACTTGAGCTCCCTGTTCGAAACCTCAACCTGCCCGCTCGTCTGCGGGTGATAAGCAAGAGCAGTACGGTGTTGAACACCATACTTCCGTAGAAGAGAATCGAGATGCTTCTCATGAAAATGAGTACCCCCATCACTTATAACTGCGCGAGGGACCCCAAACCGAGGAAAGATCGTCTTGCGAAACAAGTTGATTACCACCTTAGCATCATTAGTAGGAGATGGAACTGCTTCGACCCACTTGGAGACGTAGTCGACAGCAACAAGAATAAAATGGTTCCCCTTAGAAGACGGGAACGGGCCTTGGTAATCAATTCCCCACACATCGAAAAGCTCGACCTCCAATATACCTGTTTGAGGCATTTCATGCCTCCGTGAGATATTCCCGGTCCTTTGGCACGCGTCACAAGACAGAACAAAAGCTACTGCGTCTTTGAATAGAGTAGGCCAATAGAACCCGGACTGTAAAACCTTCGCCGCGGTCTTGGTGGGACCATGATGCCCACCATAAGGAGAGAAATGACACCCCTCTAGCACTCCGCGGATCTCCCAATCAGGTACACATTTACGGAATAGTCCGTCGCTACACTCACGGAATTGATGCGGATCATCCCAAAAGAACCTCTTCGCATCATGCCGAAACTTCTTCTTCTGTTGAGAAGTAGCACGCTCGGGAAATGTGCCTGCAACCACAAAGTTAGCATAATCGGCGAACCAAGGCTCACCATGTAGAACGACCATCAATGAGTCATCCGAAAAAGAGTCGTCAATAGGAACAACAACTCCACCCTCATCGAAACGTAGCCTAGATAGATGATCAGCAACCACATTCTCAGCACCCTTTCTGTCGCGGATTTCAAGGTCGAATTCCTGGAGTAGCAGAATCCAGCGAATCAACCTAGGCTTGGCTTCCTTCTTGGCTAGGAGATACTTCAATGCCGCGAGGTCCGTATAAACAATCACCTTGGACCCAATTAGATATGATCGAAACTTGTCTAACGCGTAGACAATTGCAAGAAGTTCCTTCTCCGTCGTCGCGTAGTTAACCTTCGCTTCATCCAAGGTCTTACTAGCGTAGTAGATAGTATGTAAAACCTTGTCACGCCTTTGTCCCAACACCGCGCCTATCGCATAATCACTAGCATCGCACATAATCTCGAACGGCAAGTTCCAATCTGGAGACTGGATAATCGGTGCTGAAATCAAAGCCTGTTGAATCCTGCGAAAAGCTTCAACGCACTCATCAGTAAACAAAAAGGGGGCATCCTTCAGTAGGAGCTGGGTAAGTAGTTTAGCAATCTTTGAGAAGTCCTTGATAAAGCGGCGATAAAACCCCGCATGACCAAGGAAGCTTCGGACCCCTTTCACGTTAACGGGAAGAGGTAGTTGCTCAATCACTTGTATTTTTGCTCTGTCAACCTAGATGCCCCTATCAGAAACAACATGACCAAGGACGACACCCTCTTTCACCATAAAATGACATTTCTCCCAATTCAACACTAAATCGACGTCCTCACAACGCTTTAGGACCTTAGACAATTTATTCAAACAGGACTCAAAATCGGTCCCGTACACACTAAAATCATCCATAAAGACTTCCATGATAGACTCGATAAACTCGGAGAAAATACTAATCATACAACGTTGGAAAGTAGCAGGAGCATTACATAAACCAAACGGCATTCTACGATAAGGAAAGGTCCCGTAGGGACACGTAAAAGTGGTCTTTTCCTGATCCTCAGATGAATGGGGATCTGGAAGAAACCTGAATAGCCGTCGAGATAGCAAAAATACCTGTGGCACGCTAACCTTTCGAACATTTGATCAATAAATGGAAGTGGGTAATGATCTTTCTTCGTGGCGGCATTCAACCGTCGATAGTCGATGCACATCCGCCAACCGGTCACAACTCTCGTGGGTATCAACTCGTTCTTCTCATTCTTGACCACCGTAGTCCCGCCCTTCTTAGGAACAACCTGGACCGGACTAACCCACCTAGAATCCGAAATTGCGTAGATAATTCCAGCATCAAGGAGTTTCATCACCTCCTTCTTTACAACTTCTTGCATGTTCGGGTTCAACCGCCGTTGACCCTGAATCACCGGTTTGTGATCATCCTCGAGGTGAATCCTGTGCATACAGAAATCAGGACTAATCCCTCTCAAATCACTAAGACTGAATCCCAAAGCCTTCTTGTGGGCTCTCAAAACCTCCAGCAAAGCAGTCAGCTGGGACTCCGTAAGATCTTTACTGACGATCACCGGATTCATCTCCTCTTCATCTAAGAATGCGTACTTCAAGTGAGTAGGCAACGGCTTCAACTCAAGCCTGACCTCAAAGAAAGATAAGAGGTCTCAACCGTCTCAGTGGTGTCGAAATCTCTCCTTTCATCAGCATATAGGAGAGCTTCAATTTCAGCTACTTCCGCATTCCACGGACCTGTTTCATCATCTGCACATTCACCACACATTAAAACTTCCAAAGGATCCTTGGACAAGGATCCCTCGGAGACAAAAGACACCGACTCGTCTACAACATCAATAATATCAAGATAGTAGCAAGACTCTTCTAACATCGGGCTCTTAAGGGCTTGGTTAAGGTTAAATGTGACCTTATCACCCCCTACCTCTAGAGTCAACCTACCATTCTTAACATCGATGACCGCCCCGGCTGTGTGTAGGAATGGTCGTCCTAGGATAATAGGTATCTGGTTATCCTCAGCCATATCCAAAACAATAAAGTCAACTGGGAAAAAGAACTTCCCTACCTTCACGGGGACATCCTCAAGCACTCCTAAAGGTCGCTTGACCGAACGATCGGCCATCTGCAAGGTGAC
Organism: Dianthus caryophyllus; assembly: GCA_023091065.1. Classification (NCBI taxonomy): domain Eukaryota; kingdom Viridiplantae; phylum Streptophyta; class Magnoliopsida; order Caryophyllales; family Caryophyllaceae; genus Dianthus; species Dianthus caryophyllus. The sequence goes on from CM041527.1 coordinate 21,724,224, forward strand.
ACTAGTACACTTCAACCCTCCCATGTTTAGCTTCTCACAAACTGAATAAGGCATAACGCTCACGCTCGCCCCCAAATCACACAAGGCTTTGTCAATAACATGGGTGCCTATGGTGCAAGGAATGGAGAAACTACCCGGGTCCTTCAACTTAGGGGTGCACCGCTCTGTAAAAGGGCACTACACTCACCTGTAAACGCTATGGTCTCGACCTCGTTAAAAGAACGTTTCTTAGTAAGAATGTCTTTCATAAATTTAGCGTAAGAGGGTACCTGGGTGATGAGCTCAGTGAATGGGACGGTTACCTGCAGATTCTTCACGACCTCCATAAACTTACCGAACTGCGTCTCGACCTTAGCATTTCGTTGACGTCCCGGAAACGGGAGTTGAATCTTTATCGGAGGTGTAACAGTAGTAGTAACATCCTTAGAAGCATCTTGGACCTTAGCCTTAGCATCCTTAGCTTTTCCCTCAACTTTCTTCCCCAAATCAACATCACCCGTAGCATTGGGGTCACCAGCCGGTCGGCCGACCGGCTGCCGGTCGACCGGCTCCGGCGACCTGACGCTCTTCTTTTACCACGTTTTCGGCCTCAATCTCGTTCGGATGCTTCGGACCGTCATAATGTGTGCCGCTACGCAATGTGATCGCATTTGCGGTGTCATGAGGCGGGTTTCCTTGCGGAGGAAGTGTCCCTTGTTGCCTCGTAGCCTGCGGCGCAACCTGCGTTTCCAACATCTTAATAGCTGCGTCTTTAGCTTGATCACTTTTTTGCATCTGCGTCATCATAGTTTCCTGAGTCTTGGCCATCTGCATCATCATGGCCTTCAATTCACTCACACCATGATCGCTAGCGGGAGTAGGAGCAGATTGAAATTGTGGTTGTTGTTGATAATGTTGTTGTTGGTGGAATGGGGGCATTTTATTTTGGAAACCCGGCGGTTGGTAGTTCCGTTGTGGCGGAACATACGTTGGCTGTTGCTGTTGCGGCGGTTGCGGAGTAGGATTGAGAACGTTCAGGTTTCGATAAGAAAGCAGAGATCGATCATACCCTGGCTGATTCTGATATGGCAAGTTAGAACGATATGAACCGAAAGCGTTAACTTGCTCTTGCGTACCCATGCACTCGTGTGCACAATGACTTGCACCCCCGCAATTATTGCATCCCACGTCGTGTCCCATAACCGCGTTAACCTGCTGCGCATTAGACGAACCCGCATGTAACACCCCGACCCCAACTAAAGGCCGAAATGTCACTCACGGTAGGTCGCCAGGCTGCGTACATCGCCCACAGACCAAACACGGGTCCTTTCCAGCGCACTTTGTCCTCACTCGTGCGCATCCTGAGAACTTCCCAGGATGTCACCCATCCTAAGACTACTCTCCAGCAAGCACGCTTAACTAAAGAGTTCTTAAGATGAGCCATCAGAAAAGAAGATGCATCTTGTTGATATGAGTAGCACTTACAATCCTTTTAAGCACTATGTCGCTTGAGCCAACACATGAACCTCTTCAACGGGGTACCCGACCCGAATAACCTCGGACAACACCGGGTGTTACACACCCCCACTTGAAGAACGCAACGTCCTCGTTGCGCCTGGTAGCTACCAACAACATAGCATTCCCGAATCCTCCCCAGCTAGGTGCGTACCTGGCCAACAAGACACAGGATTCGACCACACGGTCGCCGGGTGGCTCTGATACCATTTGTAACACCCCGGCCCCAACTAAAGGCCGAAATGTCACTCACGGTAGCTCGCCAGGCTGCGTACATCGCCCACAGACCAACACGGGTCCTTTCCAGCGCACTTTGTCCTCACTCGTGCGCATCCTGAGAACTTCCCAGGAGGTCACCCATCCTAAGACTACTCTCCAGCAAGCACGCTTAACCGAAGAGTTCTTAAGATGAGCCATCAGAAAAGAAGATGCATCTTGTTGATATGAGTAGCACTTACAATCCTTTTAAGCACTATGTCGCTTGAGCCAACACATGAACCTCTTCAACGGGGTACCCGACCCGAATAACCTCGGACAACACCGGGTGTTACACCGCACCACTCAGCTTGGCGACCTGCATTGATAGAGCCGAGATTTGGCTCGTTAAAGCATTAATAGAATCCTTCTCGCGATAACTATGAGCCGCGCGAGAATTTCCTCTAGGTCGATCATACTGTGAGGAATGCACTGCCATTTGGTCGATTAGTTGCCATGCCTGATCATCATCGACATTATTGGCGAACCGCCCTTCCGCAGCTGAATCTAAGATAGCCCGACTCTCGGCGAACAACCCATTATAAAATGTCATGATTACGAGCCAATCATTCAAACCATGATGAGGGCAGTCGCGAATAAGCTTCTTATAACGTTCCCATGCTTCGCCAGTTTATTCATCGTAAGTCCGCTAAAGCTTTGGATTTGGCTTCAGATTTGATTCGGCCCGCCTGGAGGATAGTATTTCTGATAAAAGGCCATAGCTAACCCGTTCCAATCCGTAATACCCGCGGCCGTCCTGTCTAAATCAGTGATCCACTCACGAGCGCGATCACGTAGTGAAAAAGGGAACAGCATTTCCCTAATCTGATTCTGAGTAATCCCGTTCTGCTTAATCGTCGAACAGTAATCAGTGAAAACCAGCATATGACGACTAGGATCCTCCGTTGGATTGCCTCCAAATTGATTGCGCTCCACCAAGGTAAGAAAGGCGGGGCGAATCTCGAAGTTGCCCTGTAGAGTTTCGGGCATCTGGAATCCATTAGGAATGGACTCCGTCTTGGGCAAAGAGTGACTTGAGAGTTTCGGCATAGTCACAAGCGCCTCAGAAACAACACTAGTAGTAGAAGGTGGAGTAGTGTCCCCTTCGTAGGACGATGCTTCGGAACTAGATTCTGCGTCCGAAACTTCGACAACCTCTGATGCGTAGGCTTCAGCAATCTCCTTAAAGAAGTTACGCGTTTTGCGAAAAGTCCGCTCAGGTTCGGGATCGAAAGGAACTAAACCTGAAGGTGACCTGCGCATAAACAAAAACTAAAAGGAGAAATGAGAAACGGTCTCAAGGAACTGGAGTTCCCTGAGACAAAAGAAATAACCTACTAAGTAAATACGAAATAAAACCGTTTCCCCGGCAACGGCGCCAAAATTTGACACAGCTAAGTCGTGTCGCTGAAATCAAAGATAAACCCTACGGACTACTAACAATAGCTAGCGGTAAGAAGGGGTCGAACCACAGAGAAACATATACTCGCAAGACACTTAGTTGACAGGTTTTTCTTAAGTATGACAATGTTTGGTTTGGAAAGCTATAAAACTACTAGCAAATATGATAAAGAGGGGTTTAAACTAGGGAGAAAAGACTAGGGTCTCGGGTTCCTTATGTCAATAATCCGGATAATATAAATTTCACCAAAATAGCAATCAATCGGAGTGTGCAAGGCGATTAGCAAAACACGCTCTCTCGAATCAATGTTACCTTAAGCTGATTTAGCGGGCTCTCGCGACTTACTAAATCATCTCATCAATTACGCGAAGTGGTCTAATACTGATTAGGCTTTCGATCTTAAATCAATATTACCCTAGGTTCAATTAAATCAAGGCGTCCCTAAATTCAATTGATAATTAATCACGCAGGAAGAAATCGCACAAGCACAAACCAATCAATCGCAACAATTTAATCAAAACACCAGATTAAAGGCATAATTCCCCCTCAACCCTAGTTGGGGGATTAGCTACTCATAACTAGGGCTAACGACATATTAATAATTAAATAAAGCAAATTAAGAACAATAGACATGAAATTACCAATTGAAAATAAACTTGAGATTGATCCTGAGTACCGACGGTTACAAAGTTTGAAGATGAAATTAAAGGAGACTTGAAGTTTTCTAGAGAGTAATTTTCTAAAAAGCTGTAAAAGTAGTAATGAAAAAGATAACCTAACCCAACTCCCGAAATTCTCTTATATAGTATTACTTAAAACTAATAAAATAATTAAAATACAAAATAAACTCGTCAAATAAAATGCCAAGGCCGGCCGGCCGGCTGCCGGTCGGCCACCGAATACGCAACCCAAAATTTGGGCTTAAAATCTCGTGAAAAAGTCAATAAAAGCATCTTAGCCGGCCGACCGGCCGCCGGTCAGGTTTGACCGGCCGGCTCTTCGAAATGGCCTGGACTTCTCTTTGGGCTTTGACTTCTAATTCTACTTCTTCCTTTGGGCCTTGACTTGCCTCTAATTTCCGCCCAAGTCGCTCATTCACTTCAATCCCGAGCTCGTCTTTGCCTCGGCTTTCGGGTCTCCGTCATAAGTTCCCTTTTTCAGCTCAAATGCACGGAAATGCTACAAATTCCTGCAAACCACGGAAAAACACCAAAAGCGCTACTCGAGCGATATGTGAGAACAAAATGGCCCTAAAGGGCGCATTTTGACAATAAAACGCAGCTCGGGACGGGGGTAAAAACGTATAAAAATAACATATATCATGTATGTGTGATGCATGTGTATGATGATTGTGTTTTATTTGTGTTTGTTGTGTGTTGTTGGTCGACATTGGTCCGGGTCTGTTTCGTGTTTCGTGTTTCGTATTTCGTGTCTTTTTCGGGTGTCGGGCCGAAAGTTGTTTTTGTCTTGTATTGACTTGTTTTTGTGAAATGTGCTTAGACGTGAGGTCGGCTTGAGCGTCTGACGCCTTGAGAGGCTTGCTCGGGTGTATTTGTTGGCTTTTTCGGGTCTCGGGCCAAAAAAGTGTTTTTGTCTTGTATTGCTTTGTTTTTGTGAAATGTGTTTAGACATGAGCTCGGTTTTGAGCGTGTCACGCCTCGGGAGGAGTGTTTAGGTGTTCTTGTGGGTCTTTGTAAAAGGGCTGTTTTTGTGTTTTGTGTGTTGTTGGGCCTTCGTTTGTGGGCCTGTTTTTGTTGCGTGGGCTTGTTTTTGTGTTGGGTCGGTTTAAATAAAATGACAAAGCGAATATTCATTTTACACGACAAGCAAATAACTCATTTTATGCATTAAATGATTACAATGTTTTCGACAAAATGTACTGTTGTGACATTACGTTAAAAACATGCTTTTTGTAAAAAGTCCATTTCATCATCGGGTTTTTGTTTGGGGGGTACGGATACGGGTATCTACAGGTGTCATGATTGCTTTTACTTGTGTTTATTTTTCTATTCCTTGTTCTATCCGGGTCTGAACGCTGTGGTTTTGTCTATTGCAGGTTCCCTGGGCTACTTGACAGAGGAGGATCTTCCTTCCATCGGCCTTGGCCCGCAAAACAATCCTCTTCCTGACCCTTCTGCCGCCAATTACGACGCCCACAAGCCAATGCTGAGGGAGCTGATAAAGATGCAAGGTGACATCACCCAAAGACCAATGGGGAAGAAGAGGAAAGCGTACAAACCCCACCGGGAGAGGAGACCTGAGCAGGCTGCCTCAGTATCATCTCCCCGCCCTACTGTGGAGGAAGCTCTCCACGAGGCGGCACGCCCTTTCCTGCCTCCCAGCCTTCCCCGGGAGACCGGGACTTCTCAACATCCCCAGCCTCCCCCTCAGATTCCGGAGGTGGAGGTGCAGACAATAGAGTCTGAGCCTTCGGAGGAGGAGGAGAGGCTCCGCAAGAGACAGAAAAAGCAGAAGGTTAGTTCCGTTCTCTCATGGGGAAGTCTTTCTGAGGGACGTCCTCTGGATGTTCCCTCAGACGGCCTTTCCTCAGTATTCCCGCTCAGCGAGTAGGACGTATTTGACCTGTTGGCTTTCTCCATTCTAGGCTCCAACTCCCGGGCTCAGGCTGACAAGATGACGGTTTCGGTGGCTGTCCCGGGTGGTACGACCGAGCCGCGGGTGGAGCCGTGCTGGAGGCCACCCCCGTCGCCGGAGGGTTGTCCCCAATGCCGTTGAGCTGATAGCGAAGGCTCAGCGTGCACTTAAGGAGCTCTCCAAGTTTACGGATGACACCACCCGCGAGCTGGACCGCATGCGCCGCTCCTCCGGCACCCTCGCCCTGTAAAAGCTACAGGAGGAGTACGACCGCCTGAAGAAAGACAAGGCGGCCCGGGACAGGGATATCTCGGGTCTTAGAGCTGAGGTTAAGCACCTCTCCTCCCAGCTGAGGGAGAGGGAGTTCCAACTCTCTGCCCTGGTTAAGGAGAAAGAGGCCCTAGCCCTGCAGCACGCTGAGGCCTCCCATGACCGCGATGCTGCTGTAGCTAAGGCGGAGGCCGCAGAGGCGAGGGCGGCGGCGGATGAAGTCAAGGCTGCCCAGCTTGCCCTTCAGATGGGTGAACTGAAGGCGGCCCATCAGGAGGAGTTGCGGAAGGTTCGGGCCGACTCTTTCTATGATGGGGTGGACTTCGGGGCAAATGAGACCAAGGAACTTATAGAGCAGGTCTACCCCGAGTTCGACTTCAAGCGCCTGGCCGAGCTGGAGGATGCTAAGGACCAAGCTCGTGAAGCAGGGAAAGAGACAGCCCCGCAGGCAGGAGAGACTGCAGCCGGCGGCAATGCCGGTTGCTAGGAATTCGGGCTGCTGTCTTCCGAATCCTCATGCTCGGGATGACCTGAGGGGTCTCCCTTTGGCCTACATTTTGTAATCTTTATTTTAATAAGATTCACACCAGTCTGCAGTAGGTGGGCCTTTTGTGGTGGACGGTCGCCGACTCTGGTAGGTCATTAGCTGTAGTTTTTCCTTTTCATTCGCACATCTCCGTCCTGGCCCGGCCTGTGGGTCCAGGGACAGCAACTTAGTTTGTAATATTAACTTTTATTTCAAGTATTTCTTCATCCATCAATCGTTGTCCCGCACTATTGTACTTAGCTATATTTACGTTGTTTTCATTGTACTTTCTTTTCGATCCCGCGACCGAGTAGTTTTCCTTGTTAATTTTACCTCGCTTACATTGTTTGTTTTTCTCTCGGCCTTGCTTTTCATGCTGGCTCGTTAGTTGTTTCCTTCCGGGACTGGGTGATGTTGTCCAGTCATGCCGTAGTACTTTATACTTAGTCAAATTTTTGCGTTTCGCTCAATCTCATGCATGCTTTATGTTGTTTATCCCGGGACCGTGTGCCTGTTTAGCATTTGGTCAGATTTTTCGTTTAGCTAGTCCTGGCGTTTGTACTTAGTCAATTCTTATGTTCTTATTTCATATTCGTGGGCTTGCCTGGACTCATGGTCTCAGGCTACCGGCGCTGTTTCATGATTAGTTTTTGACGACGTTGGCCATGATTGGTGAGTGTTGTACCATGGGAGGTCCGCAGCCGTCTTCCCAGCACGAGGGCCGATGATCAGTCGCTGCGGTGAGAGCAGCCTAGGTACGAGGGCCGTAGACATCCCGGCTCTTTCGCATAAGGCACCCTCACCCGGGTACGAGGACCACGGATGAGCATTGTGCGTGGGAGGTCCGCAGCCGTCTTCCCGGCTCGAGGGCCGGTGATCAGCCGCTGCGGTGAGAGCAGCCTAGGCACGAGGGCCATAGACATCCCGACTCTTTTGCATAAGGCACCCTCACTCGGGTACGAGGACCACGGATGAGCATTGAGCGTGGAAGGTCCGCAGCCGTCTTCCCGGCTCGAGGGCCAGTGATCAGTCGCTGCGGTGAGAGCAGCCTAGGCACGAGGGCCATAGACATCCTGCTCTTTTTCATAAGGCACCCTCACCCGGGTACGAGGACCACGGATGAGCATTGTGCAGGTGGGAACCTTCTGTAGGGATCTCATACCCTTCACTAATCAAATATTAGTGTAAATCAAATTACTCTAATTTGATGAGCAAGATCTATGTAGTTACAAATAGAGTTTGTTATAAGTTTATAGAAATTTATACCTTCTTGAAAAGGAAATATGGGCACAAAACTAGAACTCCTTTCTAGTTTTGTTTCTTGAGCTATAGGTTAGGATGATCCTCCAAAACCGAGTTTCCAAAATAGAAAACCCCCTCTTAGTTGCACCCAAGAACAACTCCAAAACTACTAGTGATTTGATCTAGAAATCACTAATAGTAGCTTGATAATATGTGAAATTAATATTACTAATACTTAGTAATACATTAGAAAATATAAGAACTAGTTTCTTATTACTTAGAGAGTTATTGTGAAAGAATAGAATAATGAAAGTAGCATGATACATGTCTTTTATATAGCTTTTATGCCCCCGATATAGTTGCATTTAGCTCGCATTTGCTCAATTACTTTATTGTTTTAGTAGCTATTTGCTTTATATTGCGATACTGTCGTTCCTCGTGTGTATTTTGCAGGTTTTGGCGGTCCTAAGCTAAAACCTGAGTCAAATGGAGCATTACCGAGTATCGTGACGTCATGACGAAGCCCGAGAGTTGATTCGGAGGTTATACTATGTGTTGGGACGTCAAACTTATAGGTTCAGAGCAAACCTATAGGTTCCGGATACAAGAATCAAGCTAAAACTCGCTGGAACTTTCTGATGCTCTTAGAACCTATCGGTTCAGAGGTGAACCGATCGGTTCCACCCCCAAACCGATCGGTTTTGCTTCGAACCGAGCGGTTCTGTTGCCCTGTTTCTCCGGATACTCGTGGCCTATAAATAGAGTTCGAGTTAGGGTTTTTCATTTATGCTTTTCATTATATTTTCTGCTCTACATTAGACTTAGTTTTCTCTCCTTTTAAACTCTCAAAAACCTTTAGTTTAGCTTTAATTACTCTTGCAAGATTCGATCTTTTACATTGCAATTCCCGATTACTCCAGGTTTAATTCATTGTTATTCATTCATTATGTCTTGCTATTTCAATTGCTTTGTTTCTACCCTTATTATGCATAGCTAATCCTTCAATTAGGGTTTAGGGTGATTGTGAATTGATTCAGGAACATGTTATAATTGCTTTTATCGATTGAATTTGTGCAAGTTGATTTCTTCCTACGCGTTTCATTATCAATTGAATTTAGGGACGCCTTTATTGAATTGAATTTAGGTTGTTTCAGTTTAAGATCGAAAGCCTAATTGAAACTAGACTAACGCGTATTTGATAAGTTGAATTTAGTACGTAGCGAGAGCCCGCTAAATTTGCTTAAGGTTGAAATTGACTCGAGAGAGCGTTTTCCTAAAACCTAATCGCTTGCATGATTTCAATTGGTTGTTTATTCCTTTGAGTTAGTTCCTGAATCGATGTCACATGACCCCAATGCCCTAATCTCCCTCTCTTATACCTTCTCATACCTCTTTGCTTACATTGTTCTTAGTTTAGACCTTCAAAACATCAGCCTTTGTTACTCCGAGTCTGACCTAGATTCACTAAGCATCCCTTGACTACTCCATCTCCCTGTGGATCTCGACCCTACTGCCACTAGCTACCTAGTTAGTAGTCTTTAGGTTTATTTTGATAGGTGACCACGACTTTAGCCTCATCAATTTTGGCGCCGTTGCCGGGGAGACGGTTAGCTAGTTTTAGTTTGCTTATTCGTTAGCTAGGTTTTTCTCTCTTGTCTCAAGGAACCTAGTTCCTTGAGACTGTTTCTTATCATTTGCTTGTAGTTTTGTTTATGCACAGGTCACCTCGGACTCTAGTGCCTTTTGAGCCCGAACCTGAACGAGCGTTACATCGACTACGCAAGCAAGCAATTCAAATCGTTGATCTTAATACCGAGGAAGCGTCGTCTAGTGCTACGCAATCGTCCTACGAAGAGGACACACCACCGGTTACTCCAAATTCTACTTCACCGCCTGTGACTATGCCTAAACTTTCTAGTCACTCGGTGCCTAAGCCAGAATCCATTCCTAATGGATTCACGATGCCCGCTACGTTACAGGGCAATTTCGAGATCCGCCCCGCCTTCTTAAATTTGGTGGAGCGCAACCAGTTTGGTGGTTATCCCACCGAGGATCCTGGTCGCCATATGCAGGTTTTTACGGACTATTGTTCGACGATCAAGCGGTGCCGATCACTCAGAGCAAATAAGGGAAATCATTCCCTTTTTCATTGAAAGACCGAGCGAGAATGGATCACGCACCTTGATAAGGAGGCCGCGTATTGCCGATTGGAATGGTCTAGCTCTTGCGTTCTACTCTAAGTTCTATCCTCCTGAACGCACTAATCGGATGAGAAGCCAAATTCGTGGCTTCGCGGACATTCGACGAGTCGTTGGCTGAAGCTTGGGAGCGATATAAGAAGCTCATCCGCGATTGTCCTCACCATGGGCTTAATACTTGGTTGGTGATCATGACATTCTACAATGGGTTGTATGCGGAGAGCCGTGCTATCCTTGATTCAGCTGCAGAGGGACGTTTTGCTAACAACGTCGATGATGACAAGGCTTGGGGTTTGATCGAGGAGATGGCAGTACATTCATCTCAATTTGGGAAGCCTAGGGGTAATTCACGGTCTGCTCATAATGACCGTGATAAGGAGAGCATCAGCGCGCTCACTAGCCAGGTTGCTGCGCTGACTACGCAAATTAGTATGCTGCAGGGAGGTGGTTCTTCTAGTGCCCATGTAAATGCTGTTATGGGGCACGATTCGGGTTATTTTACGGGGTATGCTGCGCCCCACGAGCAAGTTCATGCTTACCAATCCTACCCACAGAACTTGCCCTACCAGAACCAACCGGGTTACGACCGTTCATTATTATCATATCGTAACCAAAATGTGCTAAACCCGACTCCACCACCTCCACAAAACCAACCCTACATCCCTCCCCACAAAAACTACCAACCACCTCCACCCAACTACCAAAAACCACCCTACACACCACCACCTCAACCTACACAGGGCCCCGATCCTATGGCCGAAATGAAGGCCATGATGTTGCAGATGTCGCAGGTGACGATGGCCGTGCAGAAGTCACAAGAGATGATGTTGCAGCAGATGCAAAAGGATGGCCAAGCTAAGGACGCTGCGATTAAGATGTTGGAGAATCAAGTGGCGCAGCTCGCCGCTTCGCAAGCGTCACGACAACCGGGAACCCTACCACCCCAAGGTAATCCTCCTCATCCTCCCCCTGATACCGCATGTGCTATAACCTTGAGAAGCGGTACATCCTATGATGGTCCCAAGCAACCCGAAGTGGAGAAGGAGGGGGGTAAAAGCGTGGATAGCCCTGCTGCTACGGGGAAGAAAGACGTGGGTGTTGATTCTGGTGCTCCTGTTGCTACTCCCTTGCCCCCGATTCAAATAAAGCTTCCTTTTCCAAGTCGTGTATGTCCGGCTACCGTGGACCCCAAGCTCGATAAGTTCTTTGAGATCCTCAAAACGTTGCAGGTAAATATTCCATTTATCGATTTGGTTAAGCAAATTCCTGCGTATGCCAAGTTTCTTAAGGCGGTCATCTCTAGGAAGCGTTCCATTCAATGAGACCGAGACTGTGTCTTTTGTGGGAGAGGGTAGTGCTTTATTGCAGGGTAGTTTGCCCCCGAAGCTGAGTGACCCCGGGACCTTTTCTATCCCTTGTTCTATAGGGAGGTATGTGGTTCAGAACGCCTTGTGTGACTTGGGGGCTAGTGTGAGTATCATTCCCTACTCCATCTGCAAGAAATTGAATATGACTAAGCTAGGAGTGACCTCTATGACATTGCAGATGGCCGACCGTAGTGTCCAGAGACCCTTAGGTATCCTAGAGGACGTCCCGGTTAAGGTAGGGAAGTTTTATATCCTCGTTGACTTTGTTGTCTTAGATATCCCCGAGGACCCTCACATTCCTATCATTTTGGGTCGACCTTTTCTGCACACTGCTGGTGCAGTTATCGATGTTGGGAATAAGACCTTGACGTTCTCGGTGGGAGGTGAGAAGTTGACCTACACTAAGTCTAGTCTTCCTCGATCCCCTATGCAGCCTGAGTCTGTGGCTGCTATTGACCTTGCCCCTCCGTCTCACTCTACTGGAGACACTTTGGAGGTTGTTTCTTCTGCTGTTTCTTGTGCAGGTCTTACGCAGGTTGGCTGCAATCCTGGTTTAGGGGAGCGGAAGGCTACGAGGGCGGATGTCTATGATCCTGGGGATGGTGGAGGAGACCCATGGTTGGCATCGCCCGGCGCCCGCAGTTGTTTTGAAGAGCCTTTTCGCGATGGCTTACCGTGCGTGATGGACTATGCTGCTCTTCCTCGAGACGGTCGAGTTTTATGGCGAACAGATGCTCTTTTGCCACATGAAGGTTTTGCTAGTGGCCAACGTCCTTGGCCTAATTGGACTTGATGATGCGTTTTGACGACGGTCGTGCGGGACCATTATAAACCAGCGCTATCCGGGAGGCAACCCGATGACAATTTGTAATTTGTTGTACTTTCCTTTGCTTTGGTTTGTTTGTTTTGGATGACATTTTAGACTTTTCTTTTGAGCGCGTGAGGACGAGGGTTTTATAATTGATTTAGCATGCAGGTACTCAAGGACTCTTTGTCCTTAGTATTTTTGAGAACGGGCCTCGACACGGCCTTGCTCGGCCCCCTCTGCTGAAGGGCCTTACCTTTTTCTCGCGTGCTACTCCGAAGCACTTCATAGCTGGACTGAATTGGACGCATATTCGTGGATCATAAGCCGCACTCCATGCTTCGCTTCGGTTTGGGGGAGCTCCTTCACGTGCATGTGAGCTTTCTTTCTCCTTTTCCCTCGTTTCCTCGCTTTCATTTTCCTACCCCCGTCTTTTATTTGTCCTTCTCTGCTTGTGGTTGTGCTGTTTTCCACATTGAGGGCAATGTGTGATTCTGGTTTGGGGGAGGAAAGCACTTTCGCGCTTTTCATTTGCATTTGCGTTTCCGTTTTTGTGTGCATTATTTTATATAAAAACCCAAAAAATTAAAAATTTTCGAAAAAACTAAACCTATTTCGGTTTGTCTTGTCCCGTTTGGAGAATTGATTAGTGTGCTATTTTGATCTTTAGTATCTCCAAGTCGACTTTCTATCGTCGTAGCTTGCACTATATGTTTGCTTCCTGTTAATAGATTGCGAGCCTCAAACACTAGCCCACTTGTATTTGCTTATTTCTTATCGCTTTTCGTTTGTTTACTTTCGACTTTGACATTCGAGCTTGGCAATGGTTCGTGGAATGTTTGGTATGTTGGAATGTGGTTTGCTTGGAACGATCATTTAATGATGGAGCAATGCTTCGATGCTCTCGGAGGGGACTCATTGAATTGAGTAACCACAGTGGCCATGAATTTGGTTGCGACCGAGAGTATGAGCAATGATGTAACCCTTAAGGAAATATGTGTACCCGAGCGCGATCTTTACCGAGTGAATGTCAAGCTAAACGGTATAACATACGAGGGATGCTCCACATTTGAAAAAAAAAAGAGAAATAAAAGAAAGAAAAGAAAAGAAACAAAATGGAATGTTGTGGCTAGTAAGATGGAATGGAAAGTGGATTGTTCGGTTGGCCTTGCTTGAATCCAATTATCGTTAGTTTAATTTTTGCGAAAGCGTGAGAAGCTTGCAATACGATGTTGGTGTGAATGGTTGAGACTTGTGCTCTAATTCCGGTGAAATAGACTATGGTTTGTAGGCCTGCGTGCATAGGTCGTCCACTTCGAGATGCTAACGTGATTAACTAGCTACACTTTGATTTTCTCCGACGCTATTTGCTTGAGGACAAGCAAAGGTTTGGTTTGGGGGAGTTTGATACATGTCTTTTATATAGCTTTTATGCCCCCGATATAGTTGCATTTAGCTCGCATTTGCTCAATTACTTTATTGTTTTAGTAGCTATTTGCTTTATATTGCGATACTGTCGTTCCTCGTGTGTATTTTGCAGGTTTTGGCGGTCCTGAGCTAAAACCTGAGTCAAATGGAGCATTACCGAGTATCGTGACGTCATGACGAAGCCCGAGAGTCGATTCGGAGGTTATACTATGTGTTGGGACGTCAAACCTATAGGTTCAGAGCAAACCTATAGGTTCCGGATACAAGAATCAAGCTAAAACTCGCTGGAACTTTCTGATGCTCTTAGAACCTATCGGTTCAGAGGTGAACCGATCGGTTCCACCCCCAAACCGATCGGTTTTGCTTCGAACCGAGCGGTTCTGTTGCCCTGTTTCTCCGGATACTCGTGGCCTATAAATAGAGTTCGAGTTAGGGTTTTTCATTTATGCTTTTCATTATATTTTCTGCTATACATTAGACTTAGTTTTCTCTCCTTTTAAACTCTCAAAAACCTTTAGTTTAGCTTTAATTACTCTTGCAAGATTCGATCTTTTACATTGCAATTCCCGATTACTCAAGGTTTAATTCATTATTATTCATTCATTATGTCTTGCTATTTCAATTGCTTTGTTTCTACCCTTATTATGCATAGCTAATCCTTCAATTAGGGTTTAGGGTGATTGTGAATTGATTCAGGAACATGTTATAATTGCTTTTATCGATTGAATTTGTGCAAGTTGATTTCTTCCTACGCGTTTCATTATCAATTGAATTTAGGGACGCCTTTATTGAATTGAATTTAGGTTGTTTCAGTTTAAGATCGAAAGCCTAATTGAAACTAGACTTACGCGTATTTGATAAGTTGAATTTAGTACGTAGCGAGAGCCCGCTAAATTTGCTTAAGGTTAAAATTGACTCGAGAGAGCGTTTTCCTAAAACCTAATCGCTTGCATGATTTCAATTGGTTGTTTATTCCTTTGAGTTAGTTCCTGAATCGATGTCACATGACCCCAATGCCCTAATCTCCCTCTCTTATACCTTCTCATACCTCTTTGCTTACATTGTTCTTAGTTTAGACCTTCAAAATATCAACCTTTGTTACTCCGAGTCTGACCTAGATTCACTAAGCATCCCTTGACTACTCCATCTCCCTGTGGATCTCGACCCTACTGCCACTAGCTACCTAGTTAGTAGTCTTTAGGTTTATTTTGATAGGTGACCACGACTTTAGCCTCATCATAGCATGCATCCTTCTCTTTCTATGCCCCTCCTCTTATAAGCAAAAAAGAGAAAAAACAATAGTGTGTAAGACACACTAAGGGGCTGGCCTAGGAGAGAGCAAGGGAGAGTGAAGAGTTTTTGTTTGCTTTTTCTTGTAAAGATCAATAGCATGCATGTGTAATGATAATGTTTAGCATGCTTAAATCAATTAACAAGAAACCAAGGCAAATAAGACAAAAGGGAATCTATCCCCTTTCCCTTCAATTTGGACGGTCCATATGGAGTTCATATAGGTCTAATTTGTTTTCAGTATTTGTCCCACAAATACTTATAATTTATCACTTAATCATCTAATATAATAAAGTGTAAATTAAATAAACTCTTCCTTAATATACATGTACACTTACACATATATTAAAAATGTACTTTTACTAATCTCATTAGTAAAATATACATAATTAGTGAATTAACGTTTAATAACTAATTCCCATCTCCTCTAATAATTTTATCGATATAAAATTAAATCATCCGAGTTCATAACTCGATTCCTCTCTAAATTAATTCACTGACTAACCGTTAGTCAATTTATCAAGTCACTAATCTAATCGTATCTCATACAATTAATTAGCTTAGATATTTGGAGTATGTTCCTATAGGTGTGACTTAAAGGGATCAATTGATTACCGCCGTTCTCACGACAATAACGTCAAACTCTAGTCAGCCAACCGTTATTGATTTACGTTAATCAATTGACAATAATACTGTATTATCCCCATGTATTCCTTAATTGAGATTTATTAAGTAATCGCACTATTGTGGAGGACACACACTCCAACAATCTCCCACTTGTCCGAGACAAGTTGTGCATTACCAATTCTCAAGTCCGTTTCACATCTCCCACTCAATGCAAGGTGTCTTACAGGTCGTACTTGCATTCTAAAGATATATATCGAGAGTGGTTTCCTCGATAAGGAGAGTAGCTGTCTGACCGGGGAATCTACCGTAGATTCTTACCGAGCGTGGCCACGCATTTTCAGCGACTACTCCTCGAGTGGCCCAAAGATGTTTTACCCTGACGAGGGTGGACATTTCCCTTCCACTCGATTGTACTGTATAATGCAGATCACCATGACCCCAAAGATGCCCTTATAACCCCCTTTCACGGCATGGCTTAGGACAAAAATGAAAGTCACTCGGAAACTGCACCGACTCAGACAATCAGTTTCCAGTCAAAGAATCAACTCAAAGGAATACTATAGAAATTCCCACCACGACCAGGTTTCAATCTCATTGAAAAGGAATTCTATAAGCGTCACAGTCCGACAGAGTGTCTCACAGTCTGTCTATGCAAACGAGCAGTCATCACTATGATCCTATGGTGTTGAACCCACCATCGAACGACTTGCAATCTAGTCTCTTCGAGACGTCACCTCTTATGAGAGACCAGGGACCAAATACTGAGTTTATGCCGTTCACTTGAATATGTTCAAAGTTGTCGCACAACTATTCGGATAAACAGAGTATGCATTCAAAATGGCTTAAAAGAGTAAATATACTCTAAACAATGAATGTTATTTTTATATATGTAATAGGTTACTTTATCCATTACATATCTCAAAAACTAAAGGAAATCAGGCATACACCTTAACCCCATAGAGGCGGTGTGAGCGTCATGCTTAGCCCTCGAAAGAGGCTTGGTTAAAGGATCAACGATATTATCGTCTGTCCCAACCTTACAAATATCTATTTCCTTCATTTCCACGTTATCTCTTATAACATGGTATTTCCTCAAAACATGTCTAGACTTATTACTAGACTTGGGCTTCTTCGCTAGAAAGATGGCCCTACTATTATTACAATAAATAGTGATTGGATCTGCGGCACTAGGGACTACTCTTAGTCCATCCAAGAACTGCCGAATCCATACAGCTTCCGAAGCTGCCAAATATTCAGCTTCTGTTGTAGAATCCGATGTGACACTTTGCTTGAAACTTTTTCAGCAAATAGCACCCCCATTCAACATAAAGACATAGCCGAATTGGGATTATAAATCATCCCCATCGGTTTGGACACTTGCATTCGTGTAACCCTTTACACGCAGCTCAAGTTCTCCTCCAAACACTAGAAACGAATCCTTAGTTCTTCTCAAGTACTTTAAGGATGTTCGTTACGGCTATCCAGTGACTCTCACCGGGATTGGCTTGATACCGACTCGTCATGCTCATGGCGAAAGCGACATCGGGACGAGTGCACATCATAGCATACATGATTGATCCTACAGCGGAAGCAAAAGGGATTAATTTCATGCGTTCAATTTCCTCAGGAGTCGTAGGACATTGAGATTTCTTCAATGTTATTCCTACACTCATTGGAAGAAAGCCTCTCTTGGAGTCTTTCATATTGAACCTATCAAGAATCTTATCGATATAAGGTTCTTGACTTAATGCTAGTATCCTCTTGGATCTATCTTTATAGATCCGGATACCCAAGATGCGTTGTGCCTCTCCCAAGTCCTTCATTTGGAAATGGTTTCCCAATTCCACCTTTACCGAATTCAGTCTTGGAACATCATTTCCAATTAGTAGTATGTCATCCACATACAAAACAAGGAAGGTTACCTTGCTCCCACTAAACTTCATGTACAAATAAGGTTCCTCGGTACTTCGAGCGAATCCATGTTGTTTGATAACATGATCGAATCAATGATTCCAACTCCTTGATGCTTGCTTAAGACCATAAATGGATCTCTTAAGCTTGCATACTTTCTTAGGGTTGGATGTATCTGTAAAACCTTCAGGTTGTGTCATGTACACTTCCTCTTCTAGAATCTCATTCAAGAAGGCGGTTTTTACATCCATTTGCCATATTTCATAGTCATGAAATGCGGCAATCGCTAAGATTATCC
This sequence comes from Dianthus caryophyllus, assembly GCA_023091065.1. NCBI lineage: Eukaryota > Viridiplantae > Streptophyta > Magnoliopsida > Caryophyllales > Caryophyllaceae > Dianthus > Dianthus caryophyllus. The sequence continues at coordinate 21,741,932 of CM041527.1, forward strand.
TCATGGATCGAAGCATAGGAACCGGTGCAAAGGTTTCATCATAATGAATACCTTGGACTTGTGAAAAGCCCTTTGCCACCAATCTAGCTTTGTAAACATCTATATGTTTATCTATGCCGAGTTTGATTTTGAATATCCATTTACACTGAAGGGGTCTCACTCCTTCAGGTAAATCTACCAGGTCTCAAACTTGGTTCTCGTGCATAGAATCCATTTCGGATTGCATGGCCTCAAGCCATTGGTCGGAGTTGGGACTACTAATAGCCGCCTTGTAGGTTGAGGGTTCGTTGCTTTCGAATAACAACAAATCACCCTCCTCCTCGATGTTACCGAGGTAACGGTCAGGTTGATGACTAATTCTTCCTGTCCTCCTAGGGATTACAACCGTATCAGAAGACGAGGGAACGGTTTCCTCATTTTGTGCCTCGGTTTGTGGTTCTTGAACTTCATTAAGTTCAAATTTTCTCCCACTCTGTCTTTTAGAAATATGTTCATTTTCTAGAAAGATAGCATCACGAGCCACAAACTCTTTGTTCTCGTGAGGGTTGTGGAAGCAATAACCACACGTTTCCGTAAGATAACCTACAAAAGACATTTGTCAGACTTTGGTGCGAGTTTATCGTCAGATTTATTCTTAACGAATGCCTCACAACCCCAAATTCTCATGAATGACAAATAGGGAACCTTTCCCGTCCATATCTCATATGGAGTCTTGTTGGCTGTTTTAGTCAGACTTCGATTTAGTAAGAATGCGGCAGACAATAGCGCAAAGCCCCAAAACGATCCAGGAAGCTCACTTTGACTCATCATAGACCGAACTATATCTCATAAAGTTTCGGTTACTCCTTTCTGCAACACTTTTCAACTGTGGTGTGCCCGGAGGAGTCCATTGTGATACTGTACCACAATTCTTAAGATGTGAATCAAACTCATTACTTAGATATTCGCCACCACGATTCGATCGTAGTGCTTTTATCTTTTTATTTAATTGGTTCTCAACCTCATTTTGAAATTCTTTAAATTTCTCAAATGCATCACTTTTATGCCTTATTAAGTAGACATAACCATATCTACTGAAGTCATCGGTAAAAGTAATGGAGTAATGATATCCTCCTCTAGCGGTGATGTTTAATGGACCACACACATCGGTATGTATGAGTCCTAAAACCTCACTAGCTTGTGTCCCTTTACCACTAAAGGGTGCACGAGTCATCTTGCCTAAAAGGCAAGCCTCGCATGTACCATATGATTCGCAATCAAAATGGTTTGAGAACCTTGGTCTCAACAAGTCTCTTTATGCGTCTATCGTTTATATGACTTCAACGACAATGCCAAAGGTAGGATTTGTTTGATTCAATCGTTTTGAGCTTCTTGTTCTCTATATGATAAACATCATTGACTTCATTCAAAACATAAATACCTCCAATTGAAATGGTTTCACCATCAACCATTTCATTAAATGAAAAAGTACACCGATTGTCCTTAATCATAAAACAAAAGTCTTCCGCATCTAACACGAAGACGGAGATAATGTTTTTGGTTAGAGTTAGTACAGAATAACAGTTATTCAAGTACAACTCTAAACCACTAGCTAGAGCGAGTACATAGGTTCCCACGGAAATGGCCGCTACTCTAGCTCCATTACCCATGCGGAGATTTACATCACTCTTGGCTAGTTGCTCGCACGTTTCTCATCCCTTGCAAGTGATTACAAAGGTGAGATCCACATCCGGTATCCAATACCCATGTAGAAATGCAAGCATGATTTATGTCAATCATATAAAGACTAGAAGGAACAATATCTTTGGATGTCGCACATCCATCATTCTTTTCCTTCAAGAATTTGGGACAATTGCGCTTCCAATGACCGGGTTTGGGCTTGCTATTCTCAATAGCCTTCCCCTTACCCTTATCTTCCTTGAACCGAGCTTCATTAGCTCCATTCCCTTTCTTGACCCCAATGTTTATGTTCTTCAATCTCATTGAAAGAACATCTTTTCTCTCAATCTCATTCACTTTGATGCTCTCTTGGTTAAAGCACATCATCGTCACTCTAGTGAATATCTCATATGCACTTTTGTGAGTAATGAAGCGAAGTTTGAGAGTAGGTGACATTGACCAAATCAACACATTTTTCAAGTCATTGTCCACCTTTAGGTGTTCATCGTAGGCGGCTCGTGCCGCCGCGGTGGCCCTAAGTCCGGGTTCGGCGGGTGGTTGTTCGGTAAGGTACTTAAGCACATTGTCGGATTGAGCGGCGCCCCTTATAGTCGAATCCCATTCAACAAGGTTGCTACCGTCATCTTTTAGGATACATTTATCCATCACGGTTCTCAACCATGAATATTTACCCAAAATGGGTGCGGGAGTTGAGGTTGTCATTGCGATTTCAAATAAAATATTCTACAACAAATATGAGGAAATTAACATTCATTGTACATTAATGACATGTGCTAAAACTCTTTTTAAAACAAATGTCCATTTATATAATGATCTCCCACGAAATTATATATATGATTCCAAGGCTCGTTCTCATATAAAATTAGACATCTCATGTTTCCTTTTATATAAAAACGATAAGTCAACACTTGACTAATTCTACACTAGAATGCTTGGTTGATGATTGTCTATAAAATGCATCGATTAGCCCCAAATAACTCTTATTTGGTTGAGTCCAAACCAAATTAGCATGGGACTTCCTCCCACTACTTACCCATGGTAACAAGGTTCCACGTTGCGGAGGTCCTCACGAACATGGGGTTCATAGTCGCTACATTTGGAAAGGCTTAATCTCAATTCATTTGTTAAAATGTGGGTGATCTTGTCAATTTTAGTCATTAAAATTCTTTATAAGTGAACTAATTAAGAATGGCGACCTAAAACGACAATCATAGTGGGATATCGAGGCATGCATGGCGATTTTGGCATGTGTGCGGAAAAATAAGCAATCAAACAAGCATAAACAAGCAAAAGCATAAACCTAGTATGACCACCTAAAAGTAATTAAAATTACAAGGAGTTACAAATTGGAAACCAACTCCTTTGGTCCCTCTTCATATGGGCTTCATCCAAGGCCCCTCCTTGCTAGCTTTAGAACACTTCTAAGGCTCCATCTCGATCCATCGCCGGTCTTCGGATTACAAATAGTTACAAGTTTAAATTACAAATGTATACATAGCAATCCTATTATACATTTGTAAATGAAATAAACTATTAAATTACAAACCGGCGATACGAGATCGCATTTAATTACAAACCCACACGATATTCCCTTACATTACGGGTAATATCGGTAAAAATATAACAAACTATGGCCATACTAGTAAGAATAAACATTCATTCAAAAATAAACATTCATCCAAACATGCATAATGAAAAGCTTATAAATAAAAACATGCCAAAATCGCCCTAAACAATAATCGCATTAATTCGTTTCAAACCGATCTCATTTTTAATCGATTAATCTCATATTAATCAAAAATGCTTAAAACACCTTTTAAGCTTGAACTAAAACTTTTAAACTGATTTAGAACACCCAAAATTAGTTTTCACTAATTCATGGTGATTTTAGTTCACTTAGTGGTCATTTTGCTAATTACTTTAACTTTAATCATAACATTTTATGAATAAAGCATTAAAAATACATTATAATATAAAATAAAACCATTTTATTTTGGAAAAATTTTGTACATTCTGGAACACTTCCAAGATGTCAAAAAAGAAAAGCTTGGTCAAAAACTTTTACGTATTATATTTATAACAATAAACATACGATTTCATCGATTTTATCTCATAAAATCAACAAAACGTCCAAAACAGTGAGGAAAAATCCCAAATTTATACGTGAGCATCCTCATAATGTATAAAAATATTGTTATAAATTTCATGTCCAGAAAACAACGTTTACTATATTTTTGGACATAAAATGCATTATATACCGATTTTAAACAAATAAATGAATAAATATTAAAAACTCAAAATCTGACTTTGAAAATTTACATGCAGAAATTATAAATATGAAATATCACTGTGTAAAAAGTTCGAGACCATATTCCAAATATAACTATTTATAGTTATTATTTTAGCCAAAAACTCACTTTTTGACTCGGTTTTGTATAAAAATCATTTTAATTAGCAAACAAATTTCAAAAATTAAGCAATTTGACCAGTAACTTCATGAGACCAGAAAATTTACATGCTATAAAAATCTCGTGTTAAAACCATTTTTAACACTATTTTCGGATTTTATCATATTTATTCTCAGTAAATATATAAAACTCCAAAAATAACAAAATAAATTTGTAACCACAAGCCTAAGCTTTGATACCACTTGTAGGGATCTCATACCCTTCACAAATCAAATATTAGTGTAAATCAAATTACTCTAATTTGATGAGCAAGATCTATGTAGTTACAAATAGACTTTGTTATAAGTTTATAGAAATTTATACCTTCTTGAAAATGAAATATGGGCACAAAACTAGAACTCCTTTCTAGTTTTGTTTCTTGAGCTATAGGTTAGGATGATCCTCCAAAACCGAGTTTCCAAAATACGAAACCTCCTCTTAGTTGCACCCAAGAACAACTCCAAAACTACTAGTGATTTTGATCTAGAAATCACTAATAGTAGCTTGATAATATGTGAAATTAATATTACTAATACTTAGTAATACATTAGAAAATATAAGAACTAGTTTCTTATTACTTAGAGAGTTATTGTGAGAGAATAGAATAATGAAAGTAGCATGCATCCTTCTCTTTCTATGCCCCTCCTCTTATAAGCAAAAAAGAGAAAAAACAATAGTGTGTAAGACACACTAAGGGGCTGGCCTAGGAGAGAGCAAGGGAGAGTGAAGAGTTTTTGTTTGCTTTTTCTTGTAAAGATCAATAGCATGCATGTGTAATGATAATGTTTAGCATGCTTAAATCAATTAACAAGAAACCAAGGCAAATAAGACAAAAGGGAATCTATCCCCTTTCCCTTCAATTTGGACGGTCCATATGGAGTTCATATAGGTCTAATTTGTTTTCAGTATTTGTCCCACAAATACTTATAATTTATCACTTAATCATCTAATATAATAAAGTGTAAATTAAATAAACTCTTCCTTAATATACATGTACACTTACACATATATTAAAAATGTACTTTTACTAATCTCATTAGTAAAATATACATAATTAGTGAATTAACATTTAATAACTAATTCCCATCTCCTCTAATAATTTTATCGATATAAAATTAAATCATCCGAGTTCACAACTCGATTCCTCTCTAAATTAATTCACTGACTAACCGTTAGTCAATTTATCAAGTCAATTTATCAAGTCACTAATCTAATCGTATCTCATACAATTAATTAGCTTAGATATTTGGAGTATGTTCCTATAGGTGTGACTTAAAGGGATCAATTGATTACCGCCGTTCTCACGACAATAACGTCAAACTCTAGTCAGCCAACCGTTATTGATTTACGTTAATCAATTGACAATAATACTGGATTATCCCCATGTATTCCTTAATTGAGATTTATTAAGTAATCGCACTATTGTGGAGGACACACACTCCAACACCTTCCAGGCGGGTGCCTTGGAGGTTTTATCCTTCTCCGGTCTTTAATGTTCCTCTTAGCTTCCCTAGGGTTCTCTTGCCTCCGTTCTGTTCCAGGCGGGTGCTGGGTTGCTCTTGCCCCCGCTCCTGAAAAGCATTAGTAACTTTTTCAAAAATCCCTATTTTTGAATCAGACTATCGTGATTACCGGGGTCGGGGGTAGTCCCCCCTCCTTGCCCTCTGGCCAGCTTTTGTGTGATACAAATCTAAACAAATGCTGGGCAAAAGTTCTACCAAAAATTCAGAAGGAAAAGCTCGCGGTGTCAACATTTCTGATCACTCGCGTTACAAATGTCTACACGCTGCCTCGTTAAAACCTTCCCGTGGAAAACCCAGTGGGACAAAACCAAGGGTAAGGAAAAAGAGTACATCGCTTGCACGTAATATTTCATTAATGTATCAGAGTTCCAATGGGACGGGAGGTCGTGGCCGTTCATATCTCTTAGCATGAAGTTCCCCGGCTGTTTAACCTCTGTGATTTGATAAGGCCCTTCCCAAGTGGCTGACAACTTCCCGTGAATGTTTCCTTTGCCGGTGGCGGACGCTCTTCTCAACACCAAGTCTCCGAGCTCAAGGTCTCCGTGCTTTACCCTCCGATTGTACATCCTTCTCATTCTGTTCTAGTAGACCGCCAGGTTCTCCCTTCCCTGGTCCCGGACCTCATCTAGAAGGTCCAGTGACTCCCTTCTTGTCTGTTCATTGCTGGCGGGATCATGTAAGCTTGCTCGAGGGCTGGGCAGAATTGCTTCAATCGGGAGTAAGGCCTCGGCCACATATACAATGTTGAAAGGGGTGTGGCCGGTGGATTCTTTGACCGTCGTTCTAATTAACCATAGGACGCTTGGCAGCTCATCCGCCCATGCTCCTTTTAGCTCATCCAGGCGTTTTTTCATGCCGTTCAACATTTACTTGTTGGCGGCCTCGACTTGTCCGTTGCTTTGCGGGTGGCAGACTGATGAGTATGCGACTATCGTTCCGTTCCGTTTCAGCCAGTCCCGCATGCTATCATTGTCGAATTGTCTCCCGTGACCAAACACAACTACTTTGTGCACTCCAAATCTTGTGATTACGTTTCTCCAGATGAATTTTCTCACGGCCTGCTCCGTGATGGTAGGGATAGCTTCTGCTTCAATCCATTTGGTGAAGTAATCTATGGCGGCTACCACGTACTTCCTGCCCCCGGTCGCAGAATGGCCCCAGTATGTCCATTCCCCACTGGTCAAAAGGTATCGGGCTCAAGACTGGCCTGAGGTCCCTGGCGGGAAGATGGATATCCGGGGCAAATATTTGACATTGCCGGCACCGCTTGCTCAACTCCTTGGCATCCTTTAGCATGGTGGGCCAAAAGTAGCCAGCCCTCAGTGCTTTGTAGGCTAGCGTGCGGCCGGTTATAAGGTGGCCACAAACACCAGAGTGTATGTCTTTTAGGATGAATTCAGCGTCCGTGCCCCCTACACACTTTAACAACGGCGTTGAGAACGATCGTCTGTAAAGCTCCCCGTCCACCATTATGAACCAGGGGGCTAGTCTCTTTATCTTAGCTGCCTCGATCTTGTGTTCCGGGACCTCTCCTTCTAGTTTGTATTTCTGTATCGGCCTCATCCAGCCGTTGTCCTCAGAGATAGCGTTAACTGTTAATACGCCCTTCTGCCGCCGGATGTCAACAGTAACAGTTTTTGATTTATTGTCTGTTGTTGCGCTGGCCAGCTTGCCAACGCGTCCGCCTTGTTGTTCTCGGACCTGGGGATGTGATGGGCCTCAAAAGATTTTATCCCCTATGTCAAATTCTTTGCCCTTTGAAGGTACAGGGCCATTCCTTCCTCCCGGACTTCATATTCTCCCTTGAGCTGGCTTGCTACTAGCTGTGAGTCTGTTCTAAGTTCAATTTCCTCTGCCCCCATAGCCTTTGCCAGTTCCAGTCCCGCGAGCACCGCCTCAAATTCGGATTCATTATTCGTGGCTGGGAAAGCAAACTTCAAAGCATGTTCAAATTCATGTCCCTCGGGACTGATGATAACCACTCCTACCCTGGATCCATGGATAGTAGCTGACCCGTCGGTATATACCTGCCATACCCCCCTCGGCACATCCCCTCTGGCCGGGTGCGTGCACTCCGCAATAAAGTCTGCCAGGGCTTGTGCCTTGATTGTTGTTCTTGTTGGAGATACTAGGTGTCCGTCAACAATTGTGCATTGACTTCGTAGAAGTCATGGACCAAAATATGAGATTATGATAATCGGATAAATTGGGTGGTTATAATGTCTTGCTAGAGGCCGCTTATGATCTGAATATTTAGAATATTCTACCAATTTAGTCCGGTCCAATTGGGTCACACAACGGTACCCTGATGGATTAATTCATGGTTAATTGGCATAATTAGATTAGTGCATTAACCTTTCGGGTTAGACCCGAGAACTTGTGTTTATACCGTGATCTATAGTAGATCGGGAAGCGGCCTCGGGATGCGTGCCACACTCGTGCATGCATGACAAGTGTCACACATGACAAGTGGCGAGAAGTGGTCATGCATTGGCCAACATAAAGGTGCTCTTTGATTGGCCCTTATGTTGGTGCATTTTGGTTGGTGTTTGTGTAATTATTATGTCTAACATTATCATTATAATGTGCACTAAATGGCTGCAAAATTTACAGCAACTTTGCATGCCAAAAATCAGCCAAAACATACCAAAAGAAACCGAGAAAGAGAGGAGAGAAAACAAGAGGAAAAACTTGGTTTTTCCTCCATTGTTTCTAGCTTAGAGCTTGCTCCTACACACAAGTTCACATCATCCTTTTACGGTTCTAGTAAACCAAGAGAGGAGTAATCCAAGGGTACTAGTGGACTTCAATTGAGGAGCAACATTTGGGGCTCTCGGGTTAATCTCGACAATACCGGTGGAAATCACGCTACGAGGGTATAACTTCTAACTTGAGCTTGTTTACATATGATTCGATCTTGTTTTGTGTCTAATTTATTCCGCCTTAGTATTAGACACACCTTCAATTGGTATCAGAGCATCTCATATGCTCAAGCTTGGTTAGAAAGTGTCGAGATTAAGTCTCGTTCGTAGTTGCATGTATACGTCTTTTTCGTTTTTAGTTTCTGCCTGCTGTTGAACTCCGTTTTTGACAAATCATATGTGTTTTTTGGGTGGAAACGGCATTCTGAGCAAGACTGCTTTAGCAAGGTAGTGATTTTAAGTCGAAAAAACGACGTTTACTGCCTGAAATCGGCATTTTTCGATTTGAAAATGCATTTTTCGGTATTTTCGACTACTTTAAAAATTTATTTTTGCATTATTTCGACTTTGTAGAGTGAAATAATACATTATATTAATTTTAGAAATTAATTTTGAAAATATTGATTTTATGGAAAATTAATATTATTTTATATTAATTAATTATGGTAATTAGTTTAATATAAATCGGTATTTCTTAAGAAATACAATTAATTTTTGAAATTAATTGAAAATGAAATTTTATGACAAATTATATTTCTGGTTGTTTATTAATTTTAGAAATTAATACATTTTAATAATTTGTCATTTTGGAATAATTATTATTTAAATTAGATTTAAATATAATGCTTGTAGTAATTAGATTACTAAATCGACTAGGTCGTTTTTTCATATTATGCATGCACATATTTTTGTTTAGGTTTGACCTACTAATGTGTGTTTTATTATGGTGATTATTCCTTGTTTTTCATTTTCATGTCATTTATAATATAATTGAATGTATGTTATGAATGATTTATTTTGTCTACTTTTGAAGTGGATGAATGGTTATGGAAACTAGTATGGCCAACATAGGATATTTTTACCGACTTGCATGTCGGGAAATTATTGTATTTACGGCGCATGTGCCGATGTTATGTATTGTAAGAGCATATGCGGTCGTAATGGTACCGTGCTCATTTTATTTTATTTTGAATAGTTCAAAATGTTAGTAAAATGTAAAGCTTGTAATTGGGCTTGCACTTGGAGTGGGAGGTCCATGGAGTTACAAGACGGAGGCCCAAAAGATTTGCTTGAGGATTGGAGTCCACAAGAATAGATCTTTTAGGGTAGTGGCCATACTAGGATCCTTATTTATCGTTATCGCATTTATTTATGCTTTCGTTTATTTATTGTTCGCTTAGTATTCGATTGCACACAAATATTTGCGAATCCCACTAAATATTGAGTCTAAATGCTATTCCAAAGCTAACACCTACGAAGCCTTCGATCGTCGGTGACGTTTGTTTCTTGCTTCCGCAAGGCGTTACCTTCAATCTTTGGATAGTAGGGTGAATGTTAGACATTCACACGTGTAGTTTGGTTGACTCAACTGGGTTATCAAAATGTTTTTGGACCCTGATGCATAATGATTTTTGGACATTAGATGTCACTAATCAACCAAGACTAATATTGGATATAATTAGTTTGTAGACTTACCTGATTAATATAAATCCGAGAGTCATTCAGCTTCAGCTGGCTTGGAGATATATTGAATTGGGATCTTGGAATCACTATGATTTCTATCGGGATTATGAAATATAGTGCTAATAACTTTGATGAATTAACTAGGTTAATTTCAAAGTTGTTAATGATGAGTATAATAAAGACTTGCAAATTTCTGGTTGTAGATGGCAAATCGCACTAACAACGGAAACAACAACTATATGAGGGCTATTCTTGAGAAGGATAGACTCAACGGAACTAATTTCCTCGATTGGTACCGAAATTTGAGAATTGTTCTCACGATAGAAAAGAAAGAGCATGTCTTAGAGACACCTCTTCCCGAGGAGCCTGGTGAGGGCGCAACAGTCGCGGCTCACACTGCCTATAGTAGGCAAAAGGATGTCTCGCAGGAAGTTGCCTGCGTCATGTCAAGCGTTTATGACCCCGAACTTCAAAAGCAATTTGAGTTCTTGGGTGCATATGACATGGTTCAAGACTCAAGAGTCCTGCTCCAGAACAAAGCGAGGATTGAGAGATATGACGTCGCTAAGGCTATACTCGATGCCAAGCTCGAGAAGGGCAAGCCAGTGAGTCTTCATGTTCTTCGAATGATTGGATTATTCGAGAGAATGAGGAGGCTAGGCAATGAATATAGTCGTGAAATGGCTACTGATATCATACTCCATTCATTGCATGACGGGTTTGACTAGTTCATAATGAATTATAACATGAATGGAATGGAGAAATCTCTGAATGAGCTTCACGGGATGCTTAAAACAGCAGAGAAGAACATAAGGCTTAGTCCTAAGCGAGATGTTCTAATGATATCAAAGGGAGAGAGGTTTAAAAAGGCAAGTAAGGGAAAAGGGAAGGCTAAGGCACGCTTCACTAAGGGCAATGACAAGGTCATTGCGCCTAAAAGTGGTAGCAAGGCCAAAGCTGTGGATCCTAACACTTGTTTGTACTGCCGAAGGCTAGGCCATTGGAAGAAAGATTGTCCCAAGTACCAGGAGGACTTGAAGAGTGGAAATGTTGCCACTACCTCTGGTATTTTTGTGATAGACATTCACTTTTCAGATTCTACTTCATGGGTATTGGATACCGGTTGTGGTTCTCACATTTGTTCAAATGTGCAGGGACTCACAAGAAGTAGAAGGCTTGGAAAAGGTGAAGTGGACCTACGAGTCGGGAATGGAGCTAGAGTTGCTGCATTGGCTGTAGGGACCTATAGTTTGTCATTGCCCTCGGGGCTTGTATTGGAACTTAATAATTGTTATTTTGTACCAAGTATTAGCAAGAACATTATCTCTGTTTCAGTATTGGATACTGAGGGATTTTCGTTTATGTTTAAAGATCGTAATTGTTCTTTTTACTTAAATGATATGTTTTATGGTGATGCACGTTTGGAACGTGGGCTTTACTTGCTAAATCTTGACAAACCAATCTATCACATTGATAATAAGAAGTTCAAATCAGATGATTCTAACCCTGCCTATCTGTGGCATTGTCGTTTAGGCCATATAAATGAGAAACGGATTCAAAAACTCCATAGAGATGGTCTCTTGGACTCGTTTGACTTTGAGTCTTACGAGACATGTGAATCGTGTTTAATGGGTAAAATGACAAAAACACCTTTTCTAGGAAAAGGTACTCGAGCAAGTGACTTGTTAGGTCTTATACACACGGATGTATGTGGACCTATGAGCACGATGGCAAGAGGAGGGTATTATTACTTCATAACTTTTACCGACGATTTAAGTAGATATGGTTATGTTTACTTAATGAGGCAAAAGTCGGAATCTTTTGAGAAATTTAAAGAGTTCCAAAATGAAGTCGAGAATCAGCTTGGTAAGACTATAAAAGCCATTCGATCAGATCGAGGTGGTGAGTACATGAGTCATGAGTTTGATGATCATCTTAAAGGTCGTGGTATAGTATCACAATTGACCCCTCCTGGAACGCCACAACTAAATGGCGTGTCTGAAAGGAGAAATCGAACATTGTTAGACATGGTTCGATCTATGATGAGTCAAGCTGAACTTCCAGTATCATTTTGGGGACATGCTTTAGAGACTGCTGCCTTTACACTGAATAGAACACCGTCCAAAGCGGTTGAAAAGACTCCATATGAGATATGGAAAGGGAAGGTCCCTAATTTGTCTTTTCTCAAGATTTGGGGATGCGGTTTATGTCAAACGCCTTGGCCCGACAAGCTTGCTCCAAAGTCTGATAAGTGTCTCTTTGTGGGGTATCCAAAAGGGACACAAGGCTATTACTTCTACAATCGTTTCGAGAACAAGGTATTTATGGCTCGGAATGCTTTCTTCTTAGAAAGAGAATTTCATTCCAAGAGAAAGAGTGGGAGTAAAATAGATCTTCAAGAGATCCAAGAGCCACAAATTGATGCTCCTATCTTAGAGAATGAGGAGAATCAGGAAGTTTTAGAAACTGTCCCTGTGGTTCAGCCTGTTCGTAGGTCGAGTAGGGAAAGTCGCCAACCTGATAGGTATCTTGGATACTTGATCACTGATGGTGAAATATTACTTTTAGAATGTAATGAACCTACAACCTATAATGAAGCTTTGGCGGGACCCGACTCCGATAAATGGCTTGAGGCCATGAGATCCGAGATGGATTCCATGTACGAGAATCAAGTTTGGAACTTGGTTGACTTGCCTGACGGTGCAAGAACTGTCAAGTGCAAGTGGGTTTTCAAGGTGAAAACTGACATGGAAGGAAACGCGGCCGTTTTCAAAGCAAGGTTGGTTGCAGAAGGTTTTACTCAAGTTCATGGTATTGACTATGACGAGACCTTTTCTCCCGTCGCTATGCTTAAATCCATTCGGATTATCCTAGCTATTGCTGCATATTTTGATTATGAGATATGGCAGATGGATGTAAAAACCGCCTTCTTAAATGGTTTATTGGAGGAGGATGTGTATATGACACAACCTGAAGGTTTTGTAGATCCTAGAAATGCTGGGAAGGTATGCAAACTTCAGAAATCCATTTATGGATTGAAGCAGGCATCACGGAGTTGGAATGTTCGTTTCAACCAAGTAATCCAAGAGTTTGGATTTTCTAGGTGTGAAGAAGAACCTTGTGTATACAAGAAATTCAGTGGGAGTAAGGTTACCTTTCTTGTTCTGTATGTCGATGACATACTACTCATTGGAAATAACGTTCCTATGCTAGAGTCCGTGAAGGATTGGCTACGGAAGAATTTCGCAATGAAAGATTTAGGGGAAGCACAATACATATTGGGCATTAAGATCTATAGAGATAGATCAAAGAGAATGTTAGGACTTAGTCAAACTACCTATCTCGATAAGGTACTTGATAAGTTTAACATGAAAGACTCTAAGAGAGGCTTTCTGCCCATGGGTCAAGGCATACAGCTTAGCAAGACTCAGTGTCCAGTGGGAGCTGATGAGCGAAGCAAGATGAGTAGGATTCCTTATGCATCTGCAATAGGATCTATCATGTATGCGATGATATGTACACGTCCCGATGTCTCGTATGCGTTGATTATGACGAGCAGGTACCAGTCAGATCCAGGTGAGAAACACTGGACCGCTGTTAAGAATATCTTGAAGTACCTTAATAGGACTAAGGACAGATTCTTAGTATACGGTGAAGAGGATAAGCTAAGTGTCCTAGGGTACACTGATGCTAGCTTCCAAACAGATAAAGATGACTTTAGATCCCAGTCGGGATTCGTCTTTACTCTTTATGGAGGAGTCATAGTTGGAAGAGTGCAAAGCAAACGACCATTGCCGATTCTACTTCAGAAGCTGAGTACATAGCTGCCTCGGAGGCAGCAAAGGAAGCAGTATGGATTCGAAAATTCATTACTGAGTTGGGTGTTGTCCCTAGCATTGCCGACGCGGTAGTTCTCTATTGTGATAATAGTGGAGTTATTGCTCAAGCGAAAGAGCCTAGAGCACATCACAGATCCAAACATGTGCTCAGAAAGTTTCACCTTATTCGAGAGATCATTGATCGAGGTGATGTGACTGTTTGCAAGGTCGACACGGATGCCAATGTGGCAGATCCATTAACTAAACCCCTATCGCAGGCAAAGCACGAGGTGCACACTGCTGCAATAGGCATCAAGCGCATTGTAGAATGGCTATGATGTAATTGTTTTAAATTTGATTGTAAAACAATTGTTATGCTCATCTTGTATGATATTTAATCATTAATCATTCAATCTTGGTTTAATTGAGTGATGTCCAAATTAATTTTGTCTCCAAATAGGTTGTCAGATCATGTCTGGGCAATGAAACCCTATTATGGCGAACTGGAGATGTTAATTATGGTTGTCCCTGGTCAGGTTGTCAAGTAGGGACATTGATGACCCATAATGACTAGTATGTGAGTTGATTAACGATCTTGTTTCATGATTTAGGACGTTGGACGTCCAAGTCATTCACATGGATACACGATGGTGCGTGTATTGGACTGACCCGCAGTGAGAATTCTATAAGTCTAAGAAGTCATAAGAATATCTCACTATGACTTGGAGTCGGTTCCTTAGACCTGAGTTTATCGCATAGAACTTGTACGAGAATTAGTTTGCTTTGACAGTGTCCAACGCCATGCCGTGAAAAGGGGGCTATAAAGGCACTTGTTGGGTGGCTATGAAACGTATGGAGGGACATGGATAGACAAGATGGGATTGTCCTCCTAATTTATAGATTAGGATTGGTGTCTCTAGGCCACTTGGAGAGTTGAAACTGTTAAATGCGTGGCCACGCTTGGATGGATTGACCGAACAATCATCTGGTGTACATTTTAGCTCAGAGTCCAAGAAAGCCTGAAATAGACATAGGGGTGACTTGACACTTACCTTATGTTCAGGCGAGACATTAAGAGACAAGGGAATTGAAGATGCACATCTAGCTCGTTTGCACACTTGTTTCGGACAAGTGGGAGATTGTTGGAGATACTAGGTGTCCGTCAACAATTGTGCATTGACTTCGTAGAAGTCATGGACCAAATGCAACGGGAGTTGAGAGCTCGCAATCTATTGACCTAGGGCCTGCTTCCAACCTTAGGTCCAAAGGTCAACCACAAGTCAATTAAATTATCAAGAGCCAAAGTCAAGTGGGAGAGACCCAAAATCAGCCGAAAATAGACCCCAAAGAAGCTTCACATGTGTTCCTCAATAAGTCCCTTTCAACACATGTCACTATCTACCTTTTATGCTTTATGCTTTATACTTTAAGTATTTGTTGTTTTCCATTCAAAATTTCAGCTCATGTGAGCCCTTTTGGACCGAGTATTATGATGTTTTGTGGGTTATTTGTGAGCCCTTAGATCCTCTTGTAATGTATGGTCAAGATTAGAATGAGGGTAGTATATAAACCCTCATTCTCACCTCATATTTTTCAGATTTGGAATGATAAAGAAAACCCTAGTGTTTATTGAGTGTTCTTCATTTTTCTCATTACTTTGTGTTTGAGATTTGTGAACAATTAGTTAGTGGCTTAGTGCTTAACTAATTACAAACCTAAATCTATTACTTTGTGTGTGGATTTAGATACTATCTTTATGTTTTTCATTTGTCACAACAAATCAGAAAATATTCTGACAAAAAACATCATACTACTGCTTTTATTTCAAGGGTTCAAGTTCGATTTTTGTTCATCCCTTGAGTGAAACTTGATCCACTTAGTTTCACTCCAAATTGGCATCAAAGCTTTGGTTGGGTTTCGAAGCACAAGATCCCATCTTTTGTGCTTACACACGGTCCAAAAGCAATCTTGCTTAACCGAAATTTTTCAGGTTTGTTCTTCTTTGTTTTCTCAATGAGTATGCCTCTTTCTTGTGATACTACTCTTGAGGGAACCATATATGACTCTATGGAGAAATTGAGAAGGGAAATAGAGGCTAAGTTGAGCCGATTGAATGGAGGAGTTGGGTCAAAACTTGGTCTTGTAACTTGGAGGGTTATGCATACCCAACCCCATTCCTTGGAAGAAAGTCAAAAAAATCAGATTTTTAGGTCTAAGTGTACCATTGGGAAGAGGGTTTGTAACCTCATTATTGATGGGGGGAGTGTGTTAATGTTGCTTCAAAAACCCTCATCGATAAGCTTGCCTTACCCACACAAAAACACCCAAACCCTTACAAGTTGAGATGGTTGAATAGGGAGGCCGAAATTGTGGTTGATAGACGATGTTTGGTTTCTTTTTCGATGGGAAGAGACTATGTGGATGAAGTGTGGTGTGATGTGATTCCTATGGATGCTTGTCACCTTTTATTAGGGAGACCTTGGGAATTTGATCGAAATGCGACTCATGAGGGAAGAGACAACACTTATACTTTCAAGTTTAGAGACAAGAGGATTAAACTCACCCCCTTGCCTCCAAACATGGGTGGCCGAGGCACTCCTCCTCTAACCAAGCCACTTGAGGGAATTCTATTGGTTGGGGAACAAGAAATGAAACAAGAGCTTAGCAAGGGAATGGTTGTTTATGCCCTCATTGCCAAAGAAACTCCTAAGGAAAGTGAAAACCCGATTCCATGTGAAGTTCAAGAGCTCTTAGAACTCTACAAGGATGTGTTTCCTCTCGAGCTACCACACGGCCTACCCCCTATTAGGGGCATTGAGCATCAAATTGATCTTGTTCCGGGGGCTACACTACCTAATAAGGCCGCATATCCAAGGGAGCCTAAGGCTACGCAAGAACTTCAACAAAAAATTGGGGAACTCATGGAAAAGGGGTTTGTAAGAGAATCTCTTAGTCCTTGTGCCGTACCTACACTCTTGGTACCTAAGAAGGATGGAACTTGGAGAATGTGTACGGATAGTCGAGCTATTAATAATATTATGGTCAAGTATAGGTTTCCTATACCTAGACTTGATGACATTCTTGATGAGCTTAGTGGGGCTCGATTGTTTTCCAAGATTGATTTGCGACAAGGATACCATCAAGTGAGAATCAAAGAGGGTGATGAATGGAAGACGGCTTTTAAAACGAAGCATGGGTTATATGAATGGCTAGTCATGCCTTTTGGACTATCCAATGCTCCTAGCACCTTCATGAGATTGATGACCGAGGTTTTGAGACCTTACTTGGGAAGGTTCGTTGTGGTTTACTTTGACGATATCTTGGTGTATAGCCCTTCCAAAGAGGCTCATCTACATCACTTGCAAGTGTTGTTTGAGACACTTCGAGACCACAAGTTGTATGGCAAGCTAGAAAAGTGTTCCTTCATGCAAAGCGAAGTCCAATTCTTGGGCTATATCATCTCTAGCCGAGGTATACTAGTGGATCAAGAGAAAGTGGAAGCTATCAAATCATGGCCCATTCCGAAGAACATAACCGAGGTGAGAAGCTTTCATGGCTTGGCTTCTTTTTATCGACGATTTATCAAGGATTTTAGCACCGTCATGGCACCCATCACCGAGTGTATGAAGAAAGGGGAATTCAAGTGGAGTGAGGGGGCCGAGATTTCCTTCAATAAAATCAAGAAGTTGTTGTGTGATTCACCAATTCTTACACCACCGGATTTCAATAAGCTTTTTGAAGTCGAATGTGATGCTAGTGGAGTTGGAATTGGGGCCGTGCTCTTACAAGAACACAAGCCAATCGCTTACTTTAGTGAGAAGTTGAATGGTGCCAAGCTCAATTATTCCACCTACGACAAAGAATTCTATGCCATCGTTAGGGCTCTCGCTCATTGGAGCCATTACCTCAAGCCCAAACCGTTTGTTCTTCATTCGGATCATGAGGCTCTCAAATACATCAATGGACAACACAAGTTGAATCATAGGCACGCCAAGTGGGTAGAATTTCTTCAATCGTTCTCTTTCTCAAGCAAGTTCATTGAAGGAAAGAATAACGTGGTGGCCGATGCATTATCCCGGAGGCACACCATGCTAAGCTACATGGAGCAAAGAGTGTTGGGTTTTGAATTCATGAAAGAACTCTATGTGGAAGACCTCGACTTCAAGGATGAATGGAATTCTATTCGTGAAGGGCAAAGCAAGGTAGGGAGCAAGTACACACTTCAAGAGGGATTCCTATTCTTGGGGAATCGGTTGTGCATTCCTAAGGGTCCCTATCGACTTCTTCTAGTGCGTGAGGTTCACTCAAATGGTTTAGCCGGGCATTTTGGAATTCAAAAGACTTACGACATCCTCCAAGACCAATTCTATTGGACGAAAATGCTTGGAGATGTCCAAGATGTGATCAAGAGATGCGCTTCGTGCCAACAATCCAAGTCCTTCTTTCAAACGGGGCCCTATACTCCTCTACCCACCCCAAATCGGCCATGGGAGGACGTTAGCATGGATTTCATCGTCGCTTTGCCTAGAACTCAACGAGGTAAGGATTCCATCATGGTTGTGGTGGATCGATTTAGCAAGATGGCTCACTTCATTGCGTGCAAGAAAACCAAGATGCCATGAGTGTGGCCGAGTTGTATTTCAAGGAAGTGGTCAAACTACACGGAGTTCCCAAGACCATTGTATCCGATCGAGACACCAAGTTCATGAGCCACTTTTGGAAGACCTTGTGGAAATTGTTGAAAACAAGGCTCTTGTTTAGCACGAGTCACCACCCTCAAACGGATGGTCAAACCGAGGTCACTAATAAAACCTTGGGGAGGATCCTTAGGAGCATCGTTTCAAAGTCCTTGAAAGATTGGGATCTCAAGCTTGCCCACGCCGAATTCGCTTTTAATCGTGCCCCTTCTTCTAGCGGGACAATCACCGTTTGAAGTGGTCTATGGAACCAACCCTCTCATGCCCACGGACCTAGCCCCCATCAAGAGCAAGGAGATGAGCTACGATGCGAGGCGGGTTGAGTTCAGGATGAGCATCCACAATCAAGTCAAGAAGCAAATCGAGAAAACGAATGAGACCTACAAGACTAGGTCAAAGGGCCGAAGGACTCCAAAAGATTTCGAGCCGGGAGACTTGGTATGGTTGCACTTGAGGAAGGAAAGGTTTCCGGATAAGAGAAAGAACAAGCTCATGCCTAGGGCCGAGGGTCCCTTCGAGATACTTGAGAAAATTGGACCGAATGCTTACAAAGTTGATTTACCTGAGAGTACGGAGTCCATGGCACGCTTAACGTGGGAGACCTTAGCCCAGATCTTGAAGACTTGGAGGATGAAGAAGGAGAGGATTTGAGGGCAAATCCTTTTCAACCCTGGAGATTGCAACAGGAGTTGAGAGCTCGCAATCTATTGACCTAGGGCCCGCTTCCAACCTTAGGTCCAAAGGTCAACCACAAGTCAATTAAATTATCAAGAGCCAAAGTCAAGTGGGAGAGACCCAAAATCAGCCGAAAATAGACCCCAAAGAAGCTTCACATGTGTTCCTCAATAAGTCCCTTTCAACACATGTCACTATCTACCTTTTATGCTTTATGCTTTATACTTTAAGTATTTGTTGTTTTCCATTCAAAATTTCAGCTCATGTGAGCCCTTTTGGACCGAGTATTATGATGTTTTGTGGGTTATTTGTGAGCCCTTAGATCCTCTTGTAATGTATGGTCAAGATTAGAATGAGGGTAGTATATAAACCCTCATTCTCACCTCATATTTTTCAGATTTGGAATGATAAAGAAAACCCTAGTGTTTATTGAGTGTTCTTCATTTTTCTCATTACTTTGTGTTTGAGATTTGTGAACAATTAGTTAGTGGCTTAGTGCTTAACTAATTACAAACCTAAATCTATTACTTTGTGTGTGGATTTAGATACTATCTTTATGTTTTTCATTTGTCACAAAAAATCAGAAAATTTTCTCACAAAAAAACATCATACTCGGCCGTTTTTATTTCAAGGGTTCAAGTTCGATTTTTGTTCATCCCTTGAGTGAAACTTGATCCACTTAGTTTCACTCCACCAAAATATGAGATTATGATAATCGGATAAATTGGGTGGTTATAATGTCTTGCTAGAGGCCGCTTATGATCTGAATATTTAGAATATTCTACCAATTTGGTCCGGTCCAATTGGGTCACACAACGGTACCCTAATGGATTAATTCATGGTTAATTGGCATAATTAGATTAGTGCATTAACCTTTCGGGTTAGACCCGAGAACTTGTGTTTATACCGTGATCTATAGTAGATCGGGAAGCGGCCTCGGGATGCGTGCCACACTCGTGCATGCATGACAAGTGTCACACATGACAAGTGGCGAGAAGTGGTCATGCATTGGCCAACATAAAGGTGCTCTTTGATTGGCCCTTATGTTGGTGCATTTTGGTTGGTGTTTGTGTAATTATTATGTCTAACATTATCATTATAATGTGCACTAAATGGCTGCAAAATTTACAGCAACTTTGCATGCCAAAAATCAGCCAAAACATACCAAAAGAAACCGAGAAAGAGAGGAGAGAAAACAAGAGGAAAAACTTGGTTTTTCCTCCAATGTTTCTAGCTTAGAGCTTGCTCCTACACACAAGTTCACATCATCCTTTTACGGTTCTAGTAAACCAAGAGAGGAGTAATCCAAGGGTACTAGTGGACTTCAATTGAGGAGCAACATTTGGGGCTCTCGGGTTAATCTCGACAATACCGGTGGAAATCACGCTACGAGGGTATAACTTCTAACTTGAGCTTGTTTACATATGATTCGATCTTGTTTTGTGTCTAATTTATTCCGCCTTAGTATTAGACACACCTTCAGTTCTCCCGGTATAGGTTATGCCAAAGCCTGACAGCTCGATTGCCCACTTGAGGAGCCTCCCAGATTTCTCAAATTTTTCAAGTGCTTTCTCCAAAGGCTGGTCAGTGCGCACCTCTACCGGGTGACCATCAAAGTACGGTCTCAGCTTCCTGGTTGCTATGACAACGGCGTACGCGGCCTTCTCGATGATTGGGTAGTTCCTCTCTGACTGACCCAAAGCATGACTAATGAAGTAGATTGGTTGTTGTTGTTTTGCGTCCTCCCTTAGGATTACCGCTGATACTGCGCTCGCGGTCACGGCGATATATAAGATTAACGTTTCGCCCGTGACCGGTCTTGGCATGGTAGGCAATGTTGTGAGGTGTTTCTTTAGTTGTTCAAAAGCTTCATCTTGCTCTTTTCCCCATGCAAACTTTTTGTTTAATTTCAGCACTTGCAAGAACGGTGTGGACTTGTCGACGGACCTGGAAATGAACCTGGAAAGTGCTGTCATTCTTCCGGTCAGAATTTGAATATCTTTAATTGTCTTAGGTGCCGGCAAATCCAGTATGGCCTTGACTTTTACGGGGTTGGCGTCGATCCCCCTTGAGCTGACCAGGTTGCCCAGAAACTTCCCCGAGCGAACTCCAAAGGTGCATTTCTTCGGGTTTAGTTTAGTTTCATCCGGTATTCTCTCAGTGAATTGAACGCCTCTTAAGTCCTCCACGTGTTGTTCATCGGACTTGCTTTTCACAATCGCATCGTCTACATACACTTCCATGTTTCTCCTTTTCTGCTTTGCAAACACTGTGTCCACCAGGCGCTGGTAGGTGGCTCCGGCATTCTTCAGTCCGAACGACATCATTTTATACATGTAGACCCCATGTCCCGTGATGAAGGCACAATGGGGTCTATCTGCCTCCTCCAGTTAGACCTGATGATATCCTGAGAAATCATCCAGGAAACTCAAAGTAGTATGGCCGCTGGTGGAGTCTACCAGTTGGTCGATTCTTGGCAACGGGTAGCAGTCTTTGGGGCAGGCTTTGTTCAAATTTGTAAAGTCCACACACATCCTCCATGCCCCTGATGCCTTCTTCACCATCACTACATTTGCCAACCACTCGGGATAATCACAGCGCTCAATAAATCCCGCGTCCAGCAAAAATAAACCTAATCAAAAATAAACCTGACAAACCTAAGGGGTAGCTAGGGTAAGTCGGGGTCGAAATCCACAGGGAGAAGGCCGTATTTGTAGGTTACCTATGAGGTGATTCTAGTCTCGGTCGGTTTGTTTGTTGAGGTTTACTAAAGCTAGAGCGTAGGAAGGGTTTACTTAGAAGGAGAAAGTCTAGGAAGTCGGGTTAGGCAAGGGTAAGGTTAGGTCAAGGAATGATGATCGGGTTGAGTAGGTAATCGCACATGCTAAGGATATAGCTCGTCCTCTCGGTCTTAAGCTCCTCTAAGTCTCAAAAGCGGGCTCTCGCAACTTACAATTGAGGGTCCTAATGATTGTCTCGTGCCTCTCCTCGAACTAGGCTTTCGATCTTAAGTTCAAGGGTGCTAAAAGTTTGCTAAAACGTGATCTAGGAATCAACAAACAAAATCAAGCAGAGACAATCAAAGCAAACGCAAAAACCTAACTCAAAAGATCACAAACATCAACCAAAACAATCACCCATGCTTCACCCTTCTCCCTAGATGATAAAACTACTCAAACATGACAAAAACGATAATCAAAGCAAGGAGAAAGGATGAAAGCATGATCAACAACAATAAGAAATGAAATTGCAATGAAATAGGGAGAAGAAATTCAATACCAAATCAGAAAATTCAAGGAAGAAAAGGATGATCAAAGACAACAAATACCAAATAAACCAACGTAATAGCGAATTCGAGTCGGGAATTGAAAAGTACAAATTATGAAAAGTATGAAAACCTAAGGGTTTGAGAGAACAAAGTTTAGAGAGTCCTAAAACTAGTGTAAAAAGCATAGCCTCGAATTATGATCAAAAGCCTCTTAAAATAGACGAAGAAATCAAGCACACGAGGAGTCGGGAGGTGGTCCCGTCCGGGACAAGGGTGGTCCCGTCCGGGATGGAGGGTGTCCCGTCCGGGATGGAGGGTGTCCCGTCCGGGACAAGGGCTTCCCGTGGGTTTCAGCAAGTTTTCAGCTTGGTTCTTGCTTGCACTTCACTCGTACTTGCTCCTAACTTGTCGTACGTTGTCCCAAGGCCTAGGGACAAGGCGTGGCTCGTCCCAAAGGGTAGGGACGAGGTCTAAAGTGAATAATTGAGCTCCGTGTTCCGTCCCATGGTCCCGGGACACCTTCAAATGCTAAAACGAGGCTCGTGCGCAAGCGAAACGGCACGAAATCAACTCGAATCTTCACGAAAATTAACGAAACTTCACGAAACTTCTCGACAAGCATCCTAACCTCCAAATATGCGCGTTTACCTACAAAATAGACACAAAAACGCAGCAGTGCCAAATCGGAGAGAAATAGGAGCTGAAACGCGTATAAAAGCACGAGAAACGCGAAGAAACGCAAGCGACAGGGGGCTATATATATATATATAAATATAGGACACATCAAACTCCCCCAAACCGAACCGTTGCTTGTCCTCAAGCAACCAAGCATGACAGAAAACAGAGGACAAAGCGAGCAAAAGAATACTTCCCCAAACAATCACCAAACCGCAAGCAGCATAAGCAAATGGCAATCAATCCCGAAGCAACGTGGGACGTATGGAAATAGCTAGCTAACGGATGAGAATTACAAGACGGTGCAGAATGAATAGCATGGCTTAGACTAAGGCTCTCTAGCAATCAAATCACGGACCTCTCGCGGTTTCCACTCTAACACAAATGATGAACAAGGCGAGGTATAAAGTGACACTCACCTACTCGACTAGTGGAAGCACGCCCGCAATCTAATGTGGACCAAATCTCGCATTCCCGTACACAATAATGTCACAAAAACGAAGCAAACATGAGGGCTTACATAGGATATGAGGTGTGTAAAGGCCAAAGAGAGATAAAGGTAAGAAGGTGGAACAATTAGTTATGGAATCGTGGAGCTAAACCACTAGAAACCACTCGTGCTACTCAAGTGCTCGTCCAACCAAAACGGAACCCAACTCTCATAATAAACGGACCGAAAGCAGCATATCGGTCTCCTTTACACATCAACGCAACATGACAACAAATTTCAAGTGCTCGCTCATGTAAAACAACAACAACTTTCTCATTTTGTGCACACATTTTCTTTTTCTTGTATTTTGTGTTGTGTTTGTTTTTTTTTTCAGATTTTTCTCTTTTTTTTTTTTTGAGCAAAGAGCACACTAACATAAAGTTGCGGAAATACCTCATAAAAGGTCGGGGAAACAGCAATCCCGACTCACATTCACCAACTCTCAACAAGCACACGACGTCAGCAAGTCGCAGCTACGATCACAACCCGAAGGACAAGCACAAGAGTAAGCAAAAGCGGTAACTAGCTAGGCTAGGGTAGGCTATATGGCAATGTAGCTAGCAAACTCTTGTGGATAAGGGTAATAGGATCAAGTATGGGAGGATAAAGACAATGCAAGATCAAGGTGAATAAAATGAAGATCAACTAAAGCCTCATATGCAAAACAGTGACAAAATCATGGGAAACACGGGATAGGGGCCACACTTATGCGTGTTGATATTACGTACCCCACGAGGAGAACTACTCACAATCAAACACGGGGACCGAGATAGATGAACCGGCCTCTGGAGGCTAAAAACCTCACAATATAAGTAGCTATAGTCCGTGAAATGATAAAGCCAACAAAGTAAAAGCACGCCATCATCTGCAAGCACGTCTAAACATCCCCGAAAGTGCTAATCCAACAATATAAATCATGCCAAAGCTCAAAGCAAACAAGGGAAGGGCTGCCGGGAAAGAACAAGGTAAAAACAAGCTCGCAAACAACGATCGGGATACGTATTTTTGGTATTTTTTGAGAATTTTTCTGATTTTTATGGATTTTTTGAATTTTTCAGATTTTTTTGGGTTTTGAATTTTTTGGAAAATGAAAAACGGAAAGAAAAATGCAAAAAGAAAAGCAAAATGAAAAACGGAAAGAAAAATGCAAAAAGAAAAACAGAGCGAAAAACAAAGCGTTCCTCCCTCCAAACCAAACAACACATTGTCCCCAATGTGTCCTAAAGCACATTAACACGGGGACCGAAAAACATGGGGAGAAAAACGAGCAAACTGAAAGGAAAACGTACTTACAATATTTACAAGAGAGGCACCCCCCCAAACCAGCTTCAAAATGGGGGCGCAGCACGGGTCGCTGCAGACGCGAACCTGCTACCATCACCAACGTCATCCAATCGGCGATCATCAATCGATTGGCTTGCAGCAAAGCCAACCATTATTGCGACCAAAGCTCGTAGTAGCCGATCAAAAACCTGCTCATGTGCTAAACAAAGGCAAATGTAGCACAAAAATGAAACACATTTATCGAAAATCACAGCTAATAATCGACTCAACAAGTAAATGAGTCTATGAAAACTGTTCTCGAGCACTTTGGCAACATTTACAATACATCCGCTCACAACAAAAGCACTCAAAAACTCATCGATGCCGTTAGATTGGGACAACGGCGTGACTTCAAAAATGTGAACCCCGGGAGCATGTGAGTTTTTCGCTTGACTCATCGCTTGACTTGTTGTGTCCGTGGGAATGGAAGCCGTTTCTTCATGTGCATATAGGAGGGCTTCCAATTCATCCACTTCAGCGCTCCACGACTTTGAGTCACCTGCGTCATTCTCAATACACGGTAAGACTGCCAAAGGATCCTCGGACAAGGATCCAATGGAAACAGACTCAATAGACGCATCAATCAACGGACAAATCGGTTCAGGTTCAGGAGCGTCATTCACAACTACTTCAAGCGGATTAGGTGACTCACAATCATAAGCACGCTCATAACCATCGTCATCAAACAAATCATCATCATACAAGGACGCATATGGGCTAGTTAAAGCACAAGTTTGAGACGAATAGGCATAATCACAAGGAGCGGGGGAACATTCATAAGACTCACACTCATCTTTCATTTCCTCGACTAATTTCATGTACGTAACAAGAACCTCGTTAAAGTCATCGTTTAGTTCGGAGATAAGAGCTTGACGCGTGATATCCCAAAAGAGGTCCCAAATCTCATATTCAGGCATATAGGAAATTCTACCGTTAGTCACGTAGTGAATGAAGTTGTGAGACTCATAGTTCATACCCGTGCTGATAATATAAACTTTCTCCCAATCAGAGTAATAAAGACCAAACGAACCAATATAACTGTTAAACCGAACAATGTACTTATGAAATGGTTCATCATGGTATTGCGGAAAATCAAAAATTGTCATGACGTGGGGAAGAAAGAAAGTGACATATGGAAAAACAAAAGACTAGAAACAAGTAACAAACAAAAACAAAAGCCGTCTCCCCGGCAACGGCGCCAAAATTTGATAGGCTTAGTCGCGCTCACCTAATCAAAAATAAACCTGACAAACCTAAGGGGTAGCTAGGGTAAGTCGGGGTCGAAATCCACAGGGAGAAGGCCGTATTTGTAGGTTACCTATGAGGTGATTCTAGTCTCGGTCGGTTTGTTTGTTGAGGTTTACTAAAGCTAGAGCGTAGGAAGGGTTTACTTAGAAGGAGAAAGTCTAGGAAGTCGGGTTAGGCAAGGGTAAGGTTAGGTCAAGGAATGATGATCGGGTTGAGTAGGTAATCGCACATGCTAAGGATATAGCTCGTCCTCTCGGTCTTAAGCTCCTCTAGGTCTCAAAAGCGGGCTCTCGCAACTTACAATTGAGGGTCCTAATGATTGTCTCGCGCCTCTCCTCGAACTAGGCTTTCGATCTTAAGTTCAAGGGTGCTAAAAGTTTGCTAAAACGTGATCAAGGAATCAACAAACAAAATCAAGCAGAGACAATCAAAGCAAACGCAAAAACCTAACTCAAAAGATCACAAACATCAACCAAAACAATCACCCATGCTTCACCCTTCTCCCTAGATGATAAAACTACTCAAACATGACAAAAACGATAATCAAAGCAAGGAGAAAGGATGAAAGCATGATCAACAACAATAAGAAATGAAATTGCAATGAAATAGGGAGAAGAAATTCAATACCAAATCAGAAAATTCAAGGAAGAAAAGGATGATCAAAGACAACAAATACCAAATAAACCAACGTAATAGTGAATTCGAGTCGGGAATTGAAAAGTACAAATTATGAAAAGTATGAAAACCTAAGGGTTTGAGAGAACAAAGTTTAGAGAGTCCTAAAACTAATGTAAAAAGCATAGCCTCGAATTATGATCAAAAGCCTCTTAAAATAGACGAAGAAATCAAGCACACGAGGAGTCGGGAGGTGGTCCCGTCCGGGACAAGGGTGGTCCCGTCCGGGATGGAGGGTGTCCCGTCCGGGACAAGGGCTTCCCGTGGGTTTCAGCAAGTTTTCAGCTTGGTTCTTGCTTGCACTTCACTCGTACTTGCTCCTAACTTGTCGTACGTTGTCCCAAGGCCTAGGGACAAGGCGTGGCTCGTCCCAAAGGGTAGGGACGAGGTCTAAAGTGAATAATTGAGCTCCGTGTTCCGTCCCATGGTCCCGGGACACCTTCAAATGCTAAAACGAGGCTCGTGCGCAAGCGAAACGGCACGAAATCAACTCGAATTTTCACGAAACTTAACGAAACTTCACGAAACTTCTCGACAAGCATCCTAACCTCCAAATATGCGCGTTTACCTACAAAATAGATACAAAAACGCAGCAGTGCCAAATCGGAGAGAAATAGGAGCTGAAACGCGTATAAAAGCACGAGAAACGCGAAGAAACGCAAGCGACAGGGGGCTATATATATATATATAAATATAGGACACATCAGTCTGTAGCTGGGGTTCACGTTCAACTGATGTACTATCACTTCCGGGCTTTTCCCCGGCATCTCGGCCGCTGAGTAAGCAAACACGTCTTTGTTTTCTTTCAAGATGCTAATCAGACTATCTTGAAAGCTGGGGTCTAGCTCTGCCCCTATGATCACACTCCTTCCCGGTGACAACTCGATTTCTTTTGTCTCGCTTTCCGGTCCTGGGGTGACATCCTAACCTTTCTTTTCCTTCTGCTCTGGGAGCTTTACCTCCGATACTGTTTTCTTCTTTGCCCCCTGGGCCGACAGGGAGTTGCAGGATCTCCCGGCACTCTGGTCACCGTAGATCTTCCCTTCAGTCCAGTTATCAGTGATGTAGGCCATTGTCAGCGCTCGTACCGACACGACGGCATGTATTTCGTCCAGGGTGACGCGGCCTATAAGGGCATTGTATGCTGATGGGGCATCCATGACCACAAAACTCGCATCCACGCTCCGGGCCATGTCAGCCTTTCCTACCGTGTCCGGCAGGGTTATCGCTCCCATCGGCCTCACACCGTTCCCGGCGAAGCCGTAAAGTGACCCTATGTAGGGGGTCAGCTGCTCTTTTTTCAAACCCAACTTCTCGAACGCCTCCCGGTACAGGAGGTTGGTACAGGCTCCAGTGTCTATCATGCACCGGTGGACTAGTTGGGGTCCTATGTCCAAAGCTACCACCAGTGGGTCGCTGTGGGGGTATGTGACCCGCTGGTAGTCTTCGTCATTGATGGTCAGGTCCGGGACAGGTTTCGGTGCCGTCCTTCCCGCTGAGTATATGCTCATCTTAGCTTGTTCACGCTTCTCTGCCTTTCTCTTCCGGCCGGACAACACGGATTCTTCTGTCCCGGCGATCATATGGATTTCACTTATCCTCAATTTGTTCTTTTTCTGACCCGGCTGATCTTGGTCCTTACTTCCTTCTCCTCCCTCTCTTACTCTGTAGATACCCGTATCCGTACCCCCTAAAAACAAACCCGATGACGAAAAGGACTTTTCATGCATGTTTTAAAATAAGACGAAACGGTACATAAGTGTATAAAACATTTTAGTCATTTTTAACGTATTAATTTGAATTTGCATATTTCGTAAAAATGAATATTAATTTAGTCATTTTAATTGTAAGTCGACACAATACACGCAAGCACGACACATAAACGCCTCACAAAAATGGCCCAAGAACACAAAAACGACCCAAACACACAAGAACGGCCCAAAACACGCAAGAAGGGCCCAAGCACCCGAAACGGACCAAAACGCGTCCCGGGTCACATTCTTACAAAACAAAATCTCACAAAGTCGTAAAATAATACATTACAATATTATTTTTTTTCGAGCCAAAATCGAAAAATACGACGAAAAACCGAAACACGAAACACAAAAACGGAACCGAAAACAATCAACATGTACCAAGTTGATCAACTTGTACAAATTGATCTCTCGACCCTCAAAAGTCAACAAAACAAACACAATGATCAAGCACCTACGAGGGGGCAATGTCATACTACGTACGGCGCTACGAAAATGTCAGAAAAAGGGCTGAAAATCGCCTGTGCACTGGCACACGAAACACGAAACATTTTTCTGAGCAAATATACATAAAACACGAAACATTTGCTATAAATAGCAGCCCCTATTCGACATTCTAACAAGATCTTTCACATACATCAAAACATCACTTATCAATTCTTCATTCTAACATTCAATCATCATTCAATACAATATCTCACACAAAGCCTCTCGCACTTATAAGTTTCCACTCTAAAAACCGTCTTTGCATTTCAAGGTAAAGAAATTTTACCTTCGGATTGGACGTTCGAGACTTATAGGGTTACCTTTACCCACCCCGATATTGGCATTAACGAACCCGTATTCGCAATACGATTGTAGTAATTCGAATCGAAAGATTCGTCTAAACCTCGCCAATATCGCATAAATAAACGACTCAAAATCACTAAATTAAACACCACTTTTACATTATGCAAATTCTCGATTCATGCATTAAATTATGACTAAAACACGAATTCGACATTTAACTGTACCGTTTCAACTAGTCTCTTAAACATGCAAAACCGAGGGTTTTACAAAATCTTAGAATTGAACACAAGTCAGAGAATAACGTTTATTTAGTAATTCAAATATAATGAATTATTAATCTTACGTACACTTCCTATAGCAAATCGTCATAGCTTTGACAGCTTACATTTATTTTACATATTTGTCGAGTCACATATTTGCATTTGTACGTAGCGTCCTATTAGCCCAAATATCGAAATTAAAGCATTTATTTTCAAATTAGTAAAGACTACTTTTACGTAGGCTTTTTTATTTCAGTTTTCATAATACATTTTGTCAAAACTTTCGAAAAGTAACCTCACTCCGAATCCTCTCTGGTTTCACAATAACCTCAGACGGATAGGTATCGACGCACCTTGAAATCTGAGACACCCGTGTCTTATATTTTAAGATACGTCGAATAGGTTCCAAATTCCTTTAATATTTGGTGGCGACTCCAAAAATACATTTCAAAAGGATTTTTATATTTCTTTTTGTCACAATCACATGCAATGACATTCCCCCATAAGCAAAAGAATCCTTCGAGCAAGGAGCAAGCTCCTGCGAGCGAGCTTTCTATTGCAATTTTTCCCGCGCCGTGCATTCCGCCCCATGACATCTTTTCTTTCGAGGGCGGGCGCGAGCGGGGCATCGAGAAGGGATTCCCCCGTACCCGGTATCCTCAGTTGGCGACTCCGCTGGGGACGAGCATGTTTTTATTTATTTTGAAAACTAGCTTTTCATTTTATTTTAAAAACATAAAGAAGTGAAACTTGAAACTTTGAAAACATTTCTGCTTTCGATATTTGGGCAATAGTACGTTTGAGTCGAATCCTCCTGATTCATAACCACACCCCTCGAGGGACGGCCCCAAGTAAAAGCTTGCTTCATAAGCAAGTATACTCTAGACACGTCGATCTCTCACCCTTCCACGGTCACAAGTATGGCATCCGTACAAGTGATCGTAGCAGTCAAACTCGGACGCTCTAGGCCCCGTATTGAATCCATATTCATATGTGTGTGATCTTGCGGATAACCCTACACAAACGTTGCGGGAATGACCGGAAGGAACCTTACCCTGAAAGCCAAAATCCCGTGTCTATACGTACAAATTCAAAGCTATAGTACCCTCACTATGGTCGTCTTCTAAACAAATGCACGCAAAAACATTTCATGAAGCATTACACATTCAAAAGACGTCTGTTTTGAAATTACATTTTCAAAAATCTTTTCAAAAAAAGCATACTTTTTAAGCATACTGTCAGGATCATTGACCTATAGTCAACCGAACCTGACAAACAGTACATCACGATATTCAAAACCGACCGGAAATAATCACTACATTTCCTATCCTTTACAATACATAAATGCATTATACGACTGACGTATCGTCATAATATATTTATCGCAAAAACATTTCGCAAAGCAAAACCCGAAAATGTCAATTCATTTCGGATATTTCAATAAAACAAACACTTTTACATTTTGAGATAGCTCTAAGCCGAGTGACTCGCTAGTCACCCCGACCTAAACAAACTATTTCTCTCAAAAATAAACAAAACGCGGGCTTGTTCAAACACGAACCCGTTGATTTACATGTCAGGTCAGATGACTTATCGTCATTATGGCTCGATATCCTATGTCACACATAAAAAGCGAACAACAACCGCTTTTTACCCAATTTAACATCCTTAGGTCGACTAGCCTGTCGCTACTTCGGTCTGATTCCTTTACATCGCAATCTAACAGTGAACCCTTGGCGACATACCGCTAATTTGGGTTAATCAGGTTGTTATCATACAAACTTTTATTTACATCGAGACTAGGGACGTACGAACGCATCCTTACCTCAAAAACTTCCCGTGTCTTTTAAGCTAAAAACACGAGTCGAGTCCTGCACACGCTTTTCACACTTTTACTTTTATTTTACTACAAATGCGACTTTTCTTTGAATCTTTCATTTTCTTTCGGAGGTTCATTCCCTAACAAGTCCTGGGTACGCGACGCACTAAAGACCGTCATCTGAACCCTCCACCACCTCCAAAGAAACGTACCTACAACAGATCGAAGCCAAGAACTGTCATGGCACTTAACAGTGAAGAAAATGTCGGAGGAACCTCAACTCCTCCCCCGTCAGTAGTTACCGCAGAACATGTCCAGCAGCTCAACAGCAAAATCCTTAGCCTCACGGCTGCAATCGAACAGATGGCCACAATGCAGAAACTCGAGGCCGAGAAAATGCCAAATACCTTGCTGAAGAGGCTGAACGAAATGCCAAAAGAATTCGTTCAATGGAAGAACACCTCACTAACTCAAAGGGATATTCCATTTATGAAGAAACTGAACACGTCCCAAAAAGTGTCAAGTCCTTGCTACCGGCCAAACTATCACTCAGTGACCTCCCCATCTTCAAGGGTCATGAAAGTCCGCTTGTGCATATCAAGGATTTCAAGGCTAAAATGGCCGTCCTGGGCGTCGACCCCTCAGCTTGGGCTACTCTATTCCCACACTCCCTAGATGCACAACCTAGAGCCTGGTTCTACACTCTTGACCCACACAAGGTAACTACCTTCAAAGAAATTACGGTCCAGTTCGACGACCAGTATCATGACAATAACGACACTCAAGTCTCGCTGCGTACTCTGGAAATTCAGGCGCAAAAAGACAATGAAGGCTTCACTGAATACCTCACACGCTGGAAGAAACTCAGTGCCCAAATACCCAACCGTCGTAAGGATACAGAACTGATTACCAAATTCATCAACAACCTCATCCCTGCGTATCAGCAGCATTTGCGGTGTGGCAATTTTGACAATTTCTCCTCACTCAGCGCTGTGGGTGAATTAATCGAAGACGATCTCCGCAAAGAAAAGCTAACCAAGGCTACAGGCCGAGGTTACCAGGGCAGCTCATCACGAGCCGTCACTAAAGCTGAACCAGTCCACTGCATTAACGCACTGGAAGCACTAGCAGCTTTCCCAACTTTCACAACACCAACAAAATACACTGCGCCTCCTCCTAAGGCGTCATACTCATCTGCAGGTCAGACTTCGTCGAAACCACGACGGAACTTTGACCCACTCTACATGACTTACTCCAAAGCGCTACAGAGGCTTGTGAGCCGAAACGTGCTTCAACTCCTGGGACCTACTAGCGAGCCCCCTCAGGATAAAAAGCCTAAATCATGGGATCAGAATGCATACTGTGAGTTCCACAGGGGAAAAGGACATGACACTGAACAATGCTTCCGCCTAAAGAACATAGTTCAAGAACTGATCGATGACAAGACCATCGAGAAGCCTACTCCAGGTCCTAAACCCTCAAACCAACTCAACCCCCTGCATACCCTCGCTATCTTCGTGGGTACACACCCCATCTTCGACTGTTCTCACCTGATCATCTCAAATGACCACGAAATCAATGGTATCTGGGATAGTTCCGATGAGCAGGACAATCATGGGTACTTATCCCCTCCAGAGGAAGAAGAAGACCGAGAACCCACAGGGATATACGGGAAGATGCCCTACAAATACCCAATCAGGCTGTCCGACAATGACGATGAGATAGCCTACTTGACACGTTCCGGACGCCCGTACAGAGCCTCACTGAGTCTGCTTGAACCCCCAGGTTTTCCGTCAAAAACAACTAGCCAAGACAAAAACAAAGGTATAGTCATGAACGAGGCAACGCCACCACCTACGATGACTACGCCACCTCCTCCAGTCACTACGCCCCCACCTGAAAATGCTACGCCAAGTCAGCCACAAACTGACATAGCATCATCGAGCACCACTCCGGTGCCTATGCCTGAAATCCGAGACACACTCCAAAAGCAGCTCAACAAAACAAAAGCAGACATCTCAATCTGGCAGCTCCTAAGGGAATCACTAGGACACCGCGAAGCCCTTTACCGAGCCCTGCAAATCACCCCAATTACAGCAGAGATGTCTCCTGAAAAACTCATCAGCCACATCACTCGTGAATAGCAAGCTAGCGCCATCACTTTCTCTGACAAAGACCTCCCGCCATTCGGAGGCACTCACAACCTAGCACTCTACATTAATGTAGAATGCCATGGCATGACACTACCTGTTGTCCTCATCGACAACGGATCTGCAGTCAACATCCTGCCCCTAGAAACAGCTAAAAAGCTAGGGATCAAGGAAAATGACTTCATCCCCTGTGCAGACGGCGTCAGAGCTTACGATGGTACCCGCCGCAGCATAAAAGGAACCATCTCCTTTCCCATCATGACAGGACCCGTCATAAGGGAAACTGAATTCCAGATAATCGACATACCTCCCGCATACAACATGTTATTGGGTAGACCCTGGATCCACGCCACTAAAGCCGTCACTTCGAGCTTGCACAAAAAAGTCAAGCTCCCCCTGGACGACGAAGTCGTCACTATCCATGCATCCAACTTTCGAGCTTCCCTGCAACAACAAAAGATTGACAATGATTCCGCAAGAATAAGCACCGAAACCCCAGACATCACATGTGGTTTTGATCTCGACTTTGACATCTGCACATTGACTCGCGAGGAGGAAATTGCCGCGCTTTATGTAAAGGACAACGACAACAAATGGTCTACCATGGCCCTAGGTTATGTACCGTGGTCCTACGAAGTTACCCGTGGGGAACAGGCATTCAAAGACCGTATGAGATATCGCGACTTTCACATGGAACCATACCACATCTTCACTGACAAATACTTCGTCAAGGAGGGTGTGGGCAAAATACCCAGGGACTTTTTCTCATGCACTGTCGCTGGGATCGAACTCGTCTCCAACATCCTGCGCAACCACAACTGTAACCCTACCGACCTGATTGTCCCATTTGAGGAGAAGACGCATGATTGTAGATACCCGTATCCGTACCCCCCCAAAAAACAAACCCGATGACGAAAAGGACTTTCATGCATGCTTTTAAAAGAGTCGAAACGGTACAAAAGTGTCTAAAACGTATTTAGTCGTTTTTAACGTATTAATTTGAATTTGCATAATCATAAAAATGAATGTCATTTCTTAGTCATTATGAGCACAACACGAGCACAATACAGGACCGTCCAATTAAGACAAGGCACAAAAACAGCCCAACTAGCTACAAAACGGCCCAAACATACAAAAACGACCCAAAACGCACATTAACGCAACACGCAAAACGGGCCAAAGTGCGTCCCGTGTCACATTTTCACAAAATTAGACTCTACAATACCGTAAAATAATATAACCTAATATTATTTTATTTCGAGCCAAAACCGAAAACATGACAAAAACCGAAACACGAAAACCAAAATTTGGACCAAAACCAATTAAGCCCAAAAATACTTAACCCATACGTATTACACCTCACAAAACACCATCATCACACTAATCCTACGTCATTTAACCAAAGGCTGCTTAGCAGCACACCAAAACAAAAATTAAATCGCTTGTAAACAAAGCGACAAATTAAATCACTGCTTACAAAGCGATTATGTTTTTGTCTCACAGTCTTGGTTCTTTTATTTCATTTGGCGGCTGCACTGAAACTTAATCACAGGCTCACTGGCGATTAAGTTTTGTCCATGCACAAAAACGAGCCATTCTCTATAAATACCCACCCTTATATTCATTCTAATGGATCGGTTTTTTAACACATATACCTCTTTTTCAAAACACGCTTCATAATACTTACAAAATCCACTCAAAATACCGTCTTTGCATTTTCGAAAGGTAAACATTTTACCTACGCTTTGGGACGTTTGAGACTCGGACAAAGGGGTTGCATTAACCCCAACCCGATATTGGCATTAGCAAAGCCGTATTCGTAATACGGTTGTAGCAATTCGGATTCATAATCCGTCTAAACCTCGCCAATATCGCATAAATAACGACTCAATATCACTAAAGCAAAACCGACGTTACTTTTATAATTATGCAAGTCCTCATTCATACATTAAATTACGACTAGAATCACAGTTTCGACACTAAATTGTACCGTTTCATTTAGTCTTTTAGCATGTCAAAACTGAGGGTTTTCAAAAATTCTTAAAGAGTCAAATACGAGGTCGGAAAATAACGTTTATGGTAATAATTTAGTCAATAAATTATTATTTAACGTACATTTCCTATTGCAATATGTCATTATTTTGACAATTTACATTACTTATGCATTTTAATCGAGTCATATTTATTCGCACTTGTACGTAGCGTGACTTTTAGCCCAAATATCGAAATTAAGCAAATGTTTTCAAATTAGTAGAGACTACTTTTATGTAGGCTTTTTGATTTCAGTTTTCAAAAATACATTTTTGTCAAGACTTTGAAAAGTAACCTCACTCCGAATCCTTTCTCTGGTTTCAAACCTCAGACGGATAGGTATCGACGCACCTTGAAATCTGAGACACTCGTGTCTTGTATTTCAAGACGCGTTGAATAGGTTCCAAATTCCTTTAATATTTGGTGGCGACTCCGAAAAACATATTTCAAAATGATTTTCCTACATTTCTTTTTGATCGCAAATTCATGCAATGATCTCCCCCATTTTTACAAACTTCGCACTTTTCTTTCTCATGAGGCGATCTCCGCTTCTGGCCAAGACAGTATGAGGTCTGGCAAGCAGTAGGCCGATAGGTTTTCCTTCCTTCCCTGCACCTTCACCGGGCGACTACCGAGGACGAGCATGATTTTTATTATTTTTGAAAAACTAGTTTTTCTTTTATTTTAAAAACATAAAGAAGTGAAGCTTGAAACTTTGAAAACATTTACGCTTTCGATATTTGGGCAAAAGTACGTTGAGTCGAATCCTCCTGATTCATAACCACACCCCTCGAGGAACGGCCCCTAGTAAAGCTCGCTTTATAAGCGGGATAACTCTGGACACGTCTGTCTTTCACCCCTCCACGATTACAAGTACGGCATCCGTACAAACGATCGTAACCAGTCAAACTCGAACGCTCTAGGGCCCATATTGAATGCACACCTAAGACGTGTGTAGTCTTGCGGGTGCCCCTACCTAAACGTTGCGGGAATGGCCGGAGGGAACCTTACCCTATAAACCAAAAACCTGTGTTTATATGTACAAGTGCGAAGCTATAGTACCCTCACTATAGTCGTCTTTCAAAACCATTGCATGCAAAAACATTTCCTAGGCATTATACATTTAAAATACGTCCATTTTGAAAATTCATTTTTAAACTTTTTTTTCAAAAGGTCATGCTTTTAAAGTAATACAGTCAGGGTCATTGGCCTATAGTCATTTGAACCTGATAAATAATACGCCGCGACATTTAAAACCGATCGGATATAATCACTATATTTCCAATCTTTTTCAAAACGTAAATGAATTATGCGACTGACGTATCGTCATAATACATTTATCGCTAAAAACATTTCACAAAAGCAAAAACCCGAGAATGTCAATTCATTTCAGATATTTTAAAACGAAATTAACCCTTTTGTACTTTAGGATTAACTCTAAGTCGAGTGACTCGTTAGTCATCCCGATTTTTAACTTAAACCATTCTCTCAAAAACAAAAACGCGGGCTCGTTCAGATGCGAACCCGTTGATTTGAATTTTGAATCGAGTGACCTATCGTCATTTTGATTTAATTCCCTGAGTCACACATAAAAGGCGAACAATTGATCGCCTTTTTCCCAATTTTAACATCCTCAGATCGACTAGCCTATCGCTATTTCGGTTTGATCCTTTTTATCGTAATCTAATGATAAACCCCTAGCAACATGCCGCTAAACTGGGTAAACCGGATTATGATCATACAAATTTTTCTATCTCGAGAATAGTGACGTGTCAATATGCCTCTACCTCAAAAGCTTCCCGTGTCCTTTTAAAAGCTAAAAACACGAGTCAAGTCATGCACCCACTTTTTACACTCTTTGCTTTTCTTTGGTCGTGAATGCGATATTTTTTCATTGAGTCTTTTCTTCCCTTTTAAAATCACTAAAAGTTCGAAACCTTGTCAGGTTCGCTCACTCAAAAACCCTGAACCCACAGCTCACGAGCGCAAGATGAATTTCCGTTTCAACCTCGCAAGTGATGAAGCTGCCCTTCCACCGCCTCCTCCACTAATGACAATCACCGAACACGTAAGGCTGCTCGACCACAAGATAGCCAACCTCACCGCTTTATTCGAACACCTGGCCGCCATGCAAAAGATCGAAGCCGAGAAAAATGCTAGACTATTCGCCGAAGAGTCTGCTCGACACATTAAGAGGATTCGATCCCTAGAAGACGAAATTCACAAGTACAAACTGGCCAAAACTACAGATCATGGTCTCTAGGGAAATACTTCTCGAACCGCAACAACGACTGAACCATTCAACAGCGTAAGCTCAAAGGCACTAGCGGCGCAACCAGTATTCCTGGCGCAACCCACTCTTGCTGCACCCAGATCATCACTAGTTGGGCCATTCTCGTCACAACAGCGACGAAGGTTCGACCCCCTCTTTATGTCCTACTCAAAGGCGTTGGGAAAGCTCGTAAAGAAAAACATTTTGCATCTTCCCAAACCCACCAGTGAACCACCTGAGGATAAGAAACCGCTATCATGGCACAAAGACTCGTACTGCGAATTCCACAGGGGGAAGGGGCACGACACCGAGAGCTGTTTCCGTTTGAAGAACGTAATCCAAGGCATGATTGACAACGAAACGATCGACAAGCCAAGCATAGCTCCTAAACAAACAGTCCAGCATAGCACACCCCGTTCTCACCCCATCTTCGTAGGAACGCACCCTATCCTCAATTATCCCCTTCCGGCTCCCACGGGCGATCACGAGGTCAACGTCCTTTACGACAAAGATCAACAAAGAATCTGTAGCGACATCGATCACATTCGCCAAGCTAAGACAAAAACCAAACCAAGGCATGAGGACAAGAAAGGAACCTTCACCCAGATCCCTCATCAGCACCCCGTCAGACAGTCCAACGGCCCCGATAAGACTTCTCACCTTCAACATCTGTTTCAAGCCCCAGCGGAACTACTGATACCGCCAGGATTCCCTCCCAAACGCACAAGAAAAGGCAGAGACAAGGGCATAGTCAAAAGTATGGCCATCCTACCCATAACGAACGACCCTTCCTTTAACACAACATGGCGTAACACCGAAAATGTCCTCCCAGCACAACTCATTGACCACATCATCCGGGATTGGCTACCGGGCGCCATAACTTTCTCCCACGCCGACCTAACACCCTTCCAAGATCCACACAATCCAGCACTCTACATAACCGTAGAGTGTCGCGATATGGTACTACCCGTTACCCTCATCGACAACGGCTCGGCAATCAACATCCTGCCCCTAACAACCGCCGTCAAGCTAGGAATAAAGGAAAGTGATGTCACCCCTTGCTCCAACAGCATAAGAGCATACGACGGTACATCCCGCAGCATAGAGGGTATCATATCACTACCCGTCATGACAGGGTTTGTTGAAACACAAACCAAGTTCCAGCTTATGAATATCCCCCCGGCATACAACATGTTACTAGGAAGGACCTGGATTCACGCTACCGGAGCCGTCACATCTACTCTGCACCAAAAAGTGAAGCTTCCCTTTTACGACGAAGTCATTACCATAGAGGCCTCGGACTTTCGGGCCGCTCTCCATCAACTGAAGCATGAAGAAAACGCCGCCCAATCTACCAACGACCCGGGAAGTCTCAATCCAAGCATCTACACCTAGAGTCTAGGATCCTGCGTCATCATGACGCCAATTTTCTAAAAATCGGCTAGGTTACTCGATCATATTCCTAATGTAGTAAATCTTAGTAAGGAACTAGAGTCATTAAGGTTGTCCAAAGCTCCCTCATCTGAGCTATCTTCAAATGTAACCGCTTTTGATAACATTAATAACATGAAAGTTTTTGGTTACTCTTTGCCTCATTTAAAATCTACATATTCTAATGATTGCGATAAATTTAAGCTAAATAACATTGCATTATATAGATACATTGCAAGCATTGTCTCAAAACCCGAACAGGAACCCATCATTGAAGACACAACAACCATCGACATAGGCACGCCCGAAGAGCCTCAAGAACTACAGCTGGGGGCTTCTCTAAGCACAGAAGAAAGGACCACATACACCAAGCTCCTCACAGAATTCAAGGACGTCTTCGCATGGTCATACAAGGACATGCCCGGCATCGACCGTGAGATAGCTGAACACCGCATCCCAATCATGCAAGGTAGCAAACCGGTCAAGCAGAAACTCCGACGCATCAAGCCAGAATGGTCTCTCATGGTCAAAGAAGAGATCGAAAAGCAACTACAAGCCGGGTTCATCCGAGTCATTGAATATTCTGACTGGGTCTCCAACATGGTCCCGGTTATGAAAAAAACGGTAAAATACGAGTATGCGCCGACTTTCGAGACCTAAACAAAGCCTGTCCAAAAGACGATTTCCCATTACCTCACATGGACATTCTAGTCGACAACACAGCGGACCACGCCCTACTCTCATTCATGGATGGGTACGCAGGATACAACCAAATCAAGATGGCAGCAGACGACATGCCAAAAACAACTTTCGTAACCCCCTGGGGGACGTACTGCTACACGGTCATGCCATTCGGGCTCATCAATGCCGGCGCTACCTACCAACGCACCGCTACAACCCTGCTCCACGACATGATGCATAAGGAGGTTGAGGTATACGTCGACGACATGATTGTAAAGTCAAAAGGAAAGGATTACCACGTCACAAACCTCCGGAAATTCTTTACTAGAATCAGACAGTACAAAATGCGATTGAGCCCACAGAAATGCACCTTTGGAGTCACGTCAGGCAAGCTACTAGGCCACATAGTAAGCCAGCGAGGGATCGAAATAGACCCGACCAAAATCAAAGCAATAATGAGCATGAAGACGCCAAGCAACATCGACGAAATAAGGTGTTTCTTGGGACAAGTCCAATATATCTCCCGATTTATCAGCAAACTCACCATGATTTGCGAACCAATCTTCAAAAAGTTGAAAAAAGAAGAGCATACAAAATGGGACGATGACTGCCAACAAGCATTCGACAAAGTCAAGAGCCTGCTTACAAACCCACCCGTTCTGGTACCCCCACAAAAGGACTTGCTCCTGTCG
Organism: Dianthus caryophyllus; assembly: GCA_023091065.1. Lineage (NCBI taxonomy): Eukaryota > Viridiplantae > Streptophyta > Magnoliopsida > Caryophyllales > Caryophyllaceae > Dianthus > Dianthus caryophyllus. The sequence continues at coordinate 21,782,715 of CM041527.1, forward strand.
CTATACTTAACGACTACGCCAAACGCTATGGGTGCCAAGCTCGCCCAAGAAGTCAACAACGAAGAACGGGCCATCTACTACATTAGCAAAAAGTTCCACGACATTTAAACTTCGGTATGAACTGGCCGAGAAAAGTCGCCTCGCTGGTTTGGGCAACCAAAAAGCTCAGACACTACCTACTCACTAGCACTACAAGAGTCTACTCCTTGATGGACCCCCTCAAGTACCTATTTGAAAAACCAGTCCTAAACGGGCGCATGGCCAGGTGGACTCTGCTTCTCGCCGAGTACGAGCTCAAATACCTCCCTCTGAAAGTGATCAAGGGAAGAGAAGTTTCCGACTTCCTTGCAGAAAACGCTATCGTCGAACAACCCATGATCGACACAATGTCATTTCCTGACGATGGGATCTTTGCCATAGAAAAGGAATACTGGCAATTATACTTTGACGGAGCATCAAACTACCGCGGTTACGGAGTAGGAATACTCTTAATATCCCCAAATGGCGACCATACTCCGCTCTCAATCAAACTTGACTTTAGCGTCACGAACAACGCCGAATCACGGCTCGTGCATTTACGGCCTACAAGCAAAGAATCACCCTCAAAATAAGGAACCTCCGCGTGCATGGAGATTCATTCCTCATCATAAATCAAGTGACCGGGGCATGGAAGATCATGAGCGAAACCCTCACCAAATACCAGACAAAAGTACAAAAACTCCTAACCAACTTCGACTGCATTGAATTTTATCACCTCCCAAGGGAAGAAAACCAATTTGCCGACGCACTGTCAAAACTCTCATGCCTCCTAAACATGCCACCAAACATGAAATTACTACCCATCATCGTCGAAAGACGAGACGAACCAGCATACATCCATACCATTGACTTAGACGAAGCCGAGCAAACAGAGCCCTGGTACCAAGCCATAGTCAACTACAAAACAAACAGCACTTATCCACCCGACACCGATAAACGTGGTCAGAGAGCCATTAAACTCCTAGCTTCCCACTTCGTGTTAGAAATGGGACAATTACTCAAGAAGACACCACAAGGCACGCTCCTCATATGTGTCGACTACAAAAAGGGACAAGAGATCATCACGCAAGTCCACGACGGTGAATGCGGACCCCACATGAACGCTCGAGCACTCGCAAACAGATTCTACAAATAGGATGGTATTGGACAACCATGGAAGCAGATCGCATCCAATACGCCAAGCACCGCCACAACCGCCAAATTTTCAAAGAATGTCCAAAGATGTACCACCTTCACCACTATACAAATTTAACCTCACCCTGGCCTTTTTCAACTTGGGGCATCGACGTAATAGGAAAGGTCCACCCCATCTGAGCAGGAGGTCACCGCTTTGCACTAGTAGCAATCGACAATTTTACAAAATGGGTGGAAGCGAGATCTTTCAACCCTTGGCTCCAAAGAAGTCGCCAAGTTCATACAGACAAACATCATATGCCGACGCAAGATACCCCATGAGTTCATCAATGATCAAGGCTCGTGACTTTCAGCCATGAGACGAAGCCATACTCACAAAATACAACATCCAGCATCACAGGTCCTCACCCTATCGACCCCAAACCAATGGAGCCGTTGAAGCAGCAAACAAGACAGTCATCACCATACTCGAGAAAATGATCGACAGTTGCAAAGATTGGCCCAACAAGATACCATATGCACTCTGGGGATACCGTACTACCATCCGCACCCCTACAGGCATGACCCCTTATTTCCTCACCTACGGCATGGAAGCCGTCCAACCAGTGGAAATAGAACTACAATCACTACGCATACTAATGGAAAGTAGCATCCCAGAAGTAGAATGGGCACGTGAACGCTACGAACAACTTATGCTCTTGGACGAACGCCGGCTTCACTCCCTGAGCACCGTATGGATGTACCAAGCACGATTACAACGAGCATTCAACAAGCGAGTCAAGCCACGAAACATAAAAGTAGGTGATCTCGTACTAAAGTCAGTCCGAGCACCGCTTCAAGTCGGCCCACGAGGGAAATTCAAGCCTAATTGGGCTGGGCCCTACCTCGTCAAGGAAATCTACACAGGCGGAGCAGTAAAACTAACCGACTTGGACGGTCAAGAGTTTAACCTCGCAACGAACCTCGATCAACTCAAGAAATACTACCCTTAAAAAACCCTTGCAATGCATCTATAAAATACAATTTTCTAAAAATCAATTCATGGGCCGACATGCCCTTAAACGTGCACTCTCTTTACAAAAATAAAACAAACACAATTTATGGGCCGGCATGCCCCTAAACATGCACATTCACCACAAAAAAGCAAACATAACTCATGGGCCGGTATGCCCCTAAACATACATTCCTGAACTACGCCGGTTTGATTCCATTTTTCATGGATACGTAGGCAGCTTTGCAAAAAGCGCAACCGATATTCAACACAAAAAATGACGCGTCCAAAGCTTAAAAAGGTCAAGGACATAGTCACCACAAAAACCGCCTTATAACCTGAAGGGTTAAAAAGGGCGACATTCAACACAAAAATGACGCGTCCAAAGCTTAAAAAAGTCAAGGACATAATCACCACAAAAACCGCCTCATGACCTAAAAAGGTTAAAATAAGGCGGCATTCAACACAAAATGACACGTCTAAAGCTTGAGAAAGCTAAGGATATAGTCATCACAAAAACGTTCCATAGCCCAAAGGGTAAAAGGAACAACATTCAACAATAAACGACAAACCCAAAGCTTAAAAAAGTCGAGGGAATAGTCAATACAAAAATTTCCTAAAAACAAAAACCATGCTTGCATTCTAAACCTTTAAAAAGAGATTAAAGCCAAGGAATTTCACACAGAATAACAATCAAAATGAGGCAAAGTCGTAAATAAAAACCTGATTTTTATTAATCTTAAAAAGGACGGTTACATTTTGGATTTTTCAAACGTAGGAGCATAAACTACAACACTACAATATATTACAATACAAGTCCCGGCATGTACATCGGGTTTAGGATAGATAATATAATACATAATACAACATAATATGAACATAATACTAACAAAACACACAAAAACAACACCAGGTTCCCTTCCTTCTCAAACAGACACGAAACTTTTCAGCTGAATGGGGGAGCACCGACCCTCAACCCCTATGACGACCCCCATCGTTGCCATGATGAGCTCGAGCACCCGACCCTCATGAGCGACGCCGACCCGCAGAAAGCTCGTTCAGCTCTAGGGCACGAAGGCGTGACCTCTTGTGGGTACTCTGGGCAACGGTCCACCCAATATAGGCCTGTGATACCCAAACTGTCCTAGGAGTATCAGCCACCAGCCACCGAGTACGCGTGATCCAACCGCACGCCCAAGCATCGGTTACGTCGCTGGTCAGCATAAGCATACCCTGCACCTTAGTGTCATGACCAGGAATGAGTTGTGCCCACCCTATCTGTCTCCTCACTCGCACGGGATGGATGTAAACACCCAGGTCAAACCCGCAAAGGAGCACTCCAGACGGACCATCGTCGGCCTCACTTGCCGTCACATCAACTATTCCCCACCACGGTACCGACCAACGGATGGTCGATGACCTCACAAGTCCAGGGAAGTAATCGCCAGGGCGATAATGTGGATCCAGCCACCTAATATAACGACTAGTCACGTCCCCAGCAGGATGTGACCCGGCAATATCGCCCAACACACTCAACCGCTCCATCAACCAGACCTGAAGGATTAGGGGACACCCTCGATACAGGCTCGCCCTATTGGAGACACGATCATCCAGGCCCAGGATCGTCTCGGCTAGGATCACGGCGGAAGGGTTACAACCGTACTCCATCTGTTGGATGACGGTGATTAAGCGGGGATCACCGAGCGCTCCCTCGTACAAAGAATTAGGGAACATATAACGATGGATTAAGCAGAACGCCTGCACCCTTTTCCTTGCCCCGAAGGAGATCGCCTCATTTTCGCGGTTCATAAACCGCTGGCACAGGCGATTGAGTTTGATGCGACTCCCGGCAAATAACCCCTCCGTCTCGTCAGAGGTCATCTGGAAATAGCTCTCCACATGCCTCTTGGACCCCGATTCCCGCCTAACACACACAGGAGAGTTAGTACGCAGCCAACCACCGATGGCCCCAAACTCCTCGACCAGTGGACAAACCTCTCCGCCAGGAAAGCGGAACACGTGGAAACCCAAGTCCCAAAAGTCGAGACACGCATCCAAGAACTCTGGCTCCATTCGAACCTCCCTCAGCCCAGCAAATACCCCCATGCCACAATCTCTCAAGTCTTTCTTTTCTATGCCCGTCAAGGACGCACACCAACGGCGCAAGTTTCCTTCAAAATTATCCATATTTCGACTAACATTCCGTAAATATTTTGAATATTCTTGGAATATCGAGAATGGAAAGATGAAAGGATGAATATTTTGAACTAATTTAGTCCTCCTTTTATAGCCGAGATTTGCAAAGCAAAGTACAAACACAAAACTTAAACGCTAGTACACAAGCGATTAAAATAAATCAAACAAAAACCACAAAACAAAAAGTAATCGTCAGAACAAAGGACAATTTCTAATCGCTGCTTACGCGATTTAAATTTCCCCCCTGACAAAAATTATTCGATTTTCTTACACTCTTACACACCTATACCCTATACTCTTTAACTTATTAACCCATTTACCCTTTTTACCGACCTATTGGTCGACATCCTACGGTCCCGTCGCGTCGTCTCGATTTGCGTAGTCGGCGCCCGTCTTTCGCATTTTTCATTTTCACAAAACACGATAATCACATAAAAATTAAACTCCACGCAAAACACGACTTTCGCATTCGCAATTTTTTCGTCTCAAAACGTCGTCTTAGCTCACATTTTTACAAAATCAAAAGCGTCCTTTTACAAGTCTAAAATATTTTCTAAACAGCATTTTTCAAAACTCTGCATCTGCATTTAGTTTAATCATAAACGAGTCGGTCTCAATCGAGACTCATGCATATGTTTACGACTAACGATATTTTGCAGGTACGCTCGCAAATACGCAAGGATCTCAGGCCCAGCCACAACCTGAGCACGCATTTTTCACGACAAGACAAAATAACCTAAGTTTAGGACGCCGTACGTAGAGCCTTTAGCTATAAGGAAAGCCAAAACAATCACTTATAAACACCTACAAAACACCAAAACCACAAACACAAGTCCAAAAATCAACCATACACAAGTCCTAATACATAAACCGTTACAAACAAATACTAATACTCATAATACAAGTCCAAAATACAAAACCAACAAGTTCAAAGCCTACTGCGACCGGTCACGACGCTCTAAGACAGCACGCAAGGAATCAATCTCAGCACGCGCCCTATCCAGCTCCTCTGCGTGCCGACCCTCTAGCTCTGCCCGGACTCTCGCCAACTCCTCGGCATGCGCAGCCTCCAGCTCGGCCCGCGATCTCGCACCCTCCTCAGCCCTGACCCTGGCTAACTCCAGTCGAGCGTCGGACGCCTCTTTCTGGCCTCGTGCTTCAACTACCTTCTCGCTCACGATCGCCACACCGCTCGCCGCCCGCCACAACCTCCTGTGCACGTCAGCCGTCACCTGCAAAAATCCAAAGAAATCCACTTAGCTTTCAAACCTGGGGGCTATGTTCAAAAGCTGCTTCAATAGAGTTTGAATAATGATTTTATAATAAAATCTAACTCAAACTGGGGGCTATAATCAAAGGCTGCTTCAACAAAGTTTGAATAATGATTTTATAATAAAATCTAACTCAAACTGGGGGCTACAATCAAAGGCTGCTTCAACAAAATTTGAATTATGATTTTACACTAAAATCTAACTCAAACTGGGGGCTATAATCGAAAGCGACTTCAAGCAGAGTTTGAATAATGATTTTAACCATAAAAATCTAATTCAAACTGGGGGCTATACTACATAATACTCCACGAAACTCGAAGACAGAAAGTACCTTCTTCACGCGCGGATCCCAGCTCTCCAGGCCCGCATCGGTCACCACGGACATACACGCAGGCAACACGATCGAATGCTGGCAACCCTCGTGCACAACCAATGTATCCTCGATTTAATCCGAGGAGGCTGGAACTCAAGGTCAGGATCACGGCGCTACAAAACAGAAATAGAGTAAATTTTTGCTTTTTGAAACCAAAACACATAAACAAAAACGGAACAACAAAGCATACCTCAATCACAACGTCAGCAAGGGCATGCTGCGCCCAAGTCACGTAATCCTCAGCCGGCCGCAGCAGGGAGTCGGACTCACCCTCGTGATACACGTCACGACGCTCGTTAGCGTAGGGCGTCTCCACAAACAAAACCGAAGGCGGAGGAGCAGGTACGATGAAGCCCCCGCGACCCGTCTGCGCAGACAGACGCTCACCTAAACTCCAGTACGAGCCGTACCGAGTCTCAATGTACAGCCGCCGTCCGTCAAGGGGACCAAAGCGAGCTGCAATCGACGGAGGGACGCCGGTAAAATTCCTCCAAGGGTCGCGAACGAACTGCAAAACAAAACCAAGTTATAAAAAAAACACAAACCCTAATACAAACTACGAAAGACCAAAATACAAAACACAAGTGGTATTACCTTATCCATGGTCATCCAGTTAAAAAGCACACGAGCAGCGTCATAGTTCAGGCCAATACCCCTCCGATCATTGTCACAGACGCATGGAAAGCCGGCACGAGCCGCCACCGAACGTGTTCGGAGCAGAGAGGGAAGTGAGCATAGCACCAAGATCGCAAGCAAACGTAACACACGTTATAAAAGAAAAGCGTAAACGAAACAACGGCACTACGTAAATCGAGCCCTACCTCCATCAAGACCAGGCCCACATGGTCGACACATCCGATTTCTCGTTGATCTCCGCCAGACGCACCGCGCCCTCAAGTATCGGATCAACAACCCCAGAGCAGGGTCACCTAATCGAATCGCCCAGCGTGTCATGTCCGACAGGCCATCAAAGACACCCGCTGATGCTCGCTCCCTTGTCGCCGCTGGGTGGCCGTCGGGAACCACCACAACCACAAATGCCTCTGCTCGGCTTCGCTCGAGTAGCCCCCCTCTTCTTCTTCCCCTTGAAGAAGTCGTCAAACCACACAGTACGGGGCTGAAACGTGTGCTCCTCACCTTTCCCGCACCTAACCCCGTTACCGATCAACCGCACGATGCTTGGCTATCAATAGGAGGGCGCTCACGTCCCCAGGCAAGCACGCCCTCGCCATGAGGCACCGTGACAATCGCCCACGAAGAAGGGGTCACGCTAACCTCGTAATTGTGCATGTGGAAGGTGTTGGTCGATCCCAAAACCTATCCAAAGAACGCCCGGCACAAGAAGACGCGAGTTCACCGCTACCCCGCACCTCTCTCCATTTTTGCACCAGGGACCAAAGCCGCCCCGAGCACTATGTCCCGCTCCTCCGTAAGCCTCTCGTCAAACACGCCGAACACCGTCCAGAACCTGCAGAAGGTCCTCATCGCGCTTAACTGGAAGCCGACCTTCACTCGGATCGACAAGTGCTCCAAAGGACTCCAAACCGTAGTCACGCCGTCCCGCCCTTAGCCACCGCGACCACAAGCGCTGCACTCGGATAGTTAGGCCTCACGCCACTGGCCAACCATCCCCATGAAAACCTCCGCCGCAGCCTCAAGAGCCCCCGCATCTCCGTCCTGGGCCCGACCCCCGACCTCTGCCTCCGCTTCGCCCTCACCACAACCTCAACTCGCCTCAACCTCGACCTCGAAACCAAAGAAGAAGAAGCAGAGTAGCAAAGAAGAAGAAGCAGTAGCAGCCGCAGAATACGCGAAGAAGCCGCAGCTTCTAGCATGGCCCTCACGCAATCTCGCCAGAGCCTCGCCTCGCCACTGAAGACTCCTCGACTCGGAGGATCCTCGACGGCTTCCTGACCCCGAGGACGACCACGCCTCCGCGTCACCTCAACAGGGGCTCCCCCTGCTCCAACCTCCTCAAAAATACCGGCGACCTCACCGACCCACACCACCTCGAAGAAGACGAGCTCGACGTCGTGGCCTGGCCGCTACCCTCAAGACTACTGCCTCGCCAACCTTGTGCTTGGCCGTTCCTCCGGCCGCGACCGCGACCTCTGCCCTGGCCCCCTCCAGGAGCCGCACGCGCCCCTGAAGCAACGCCGTGGTCACGATCCCTCAAAGACCCCGCAGAAGACCACGACCTCCGCCTTGGCCCTCCCTGAGCCGCGAGCACCCGGCGGCGCCACGACCACGCCTCGCGGAGGCCCTCGCACCGCACTCGGCCTCTACCACCACGCCTCCCCAAGAGTCTTAGACGCCTCCACAAAGAAATGCCACGATCGCGCCGCAAAGACTCGGGACGACACTCGAGCCTGACTCTCGGCCACCAAGAGAGACCTAGACGACTCAAAGCGGCTCCACCACCGCTAGCATCACCGAAGATCAAGGTCCGGCCAATGACAGCCTCCTCAAGGCGCTCATTAGTAAAAGCAGTGACTCTAAGAAGAACGCCACGACCGCACTACTAATCGACGACTCAAGACCCCCAGGACAAAGACCATGCCCTGCACCACTCAGACAAGGCCCAGACGACGCACTAACAAATACGCAAGACCACTAGTAGAAAAGGTAGGAGACTCCACGGCAGCGCCCTGAAACTCACTCCCTGGTGTCGGGGAAGCCCCTGGCGTCTGAGGAGGAAAAGCCCTCAGCAGGTCCGACTGAGACGGACCATCGGAAACCTCCAAAGGCGCGGGCATACCCTAAGTAGGAGTTTGCTCGTCCGTCGGAACGGCAAAGTCAACACCGGCCAAGACCCGGTCCATGGAACTGGAAGTAGGTGCAGAAGGCGCAGGATCACCTGCATAAAATTCAAAGGCATACTCAGACAATGCAAGAATAAAGAAATTACTCAGAAAGCAAGAGTACGTAGAAGAACGACGCAAAGCAAACATTAGGCCCAAATACTAGACAGATGGGGCCAAAACAAAGCACAAGCACAGGAAAGCATATCTCATGACACGTATACTGTATATGTGCCCTACACAGCAAGTTCAAGAGCAAGCACGCGCAAAAGCAGCAGAGAACAAGCCAAAACAGCAGAAGACAAGCCTTTTAACCTAAAAATAGCAGAAAGGGGAAAAACGCTACAGAAAGCCAGAAACCCATATTTTCTGAGACAGACCCAACCCATAAATCACAATAAGCACGTGCAAAAAAATTTCATGCGAAAACGATGTCCCGAACACCTCGACTGAATAGCTTTTACAAAACACCTCCAAACTACAAAAACGGCCTTTTCTTGACCATAACTCAACCCAAAAAGCCCCCACTTCCCACAAAACAACCCCTTAGCCAACACAGACGACATACATTACCATACATTCCATGAACGAGGCACGAAAAGCGAGAAAAAACGGTTTTTATAAGCCTAACCTAAACTACAAAAAACTCTCCAAAACACCTCCAAACAACACATTCCCTACAAAACAAGGCCAAATATGTACCATACTAGCCATGACAACACGATGCGGAGAATTCGGGCAAGTTTCAGAACCGAAAATTTCGACCAAAATTTCGGCCCCTGTACAAAACTACATGAAAATTACGGTTTTTCGAGCCGTTTTTCGCCCACAAGCCACCCAAACCTCCACACAAGCATACTACGACATTTTCAAAATAACCAAGCCACTCGGGATCGCCTTATGCTACAAAAACAGAGCACAAGCCCCGACTTTACCCCCTTTTACACGGTTTTTCACCCAAACGAACGCTTTTCGCATGCATTTCAACAAAACGAACTCACCAACGCATTGTACTACTAATGGGTAAGCTACACTGAAGTTTTGAACCATTTTCGAGACGTTTTAAAAAATGACCAAAATGCCCCTACACTACAAAACGCACGAAAATCGAGGCCACGAGTCGGGTTTTCACACACGATCAACAGAGACAGCAGCATAGGCCTTGCACGGCTCCCAAGTACCAAGCTCAAGCAAAGACGAGGGCTAAAATCGAATCAAACCGATAAATTCGACCTAAACCCTAGAAAACGGATTTTCGAGCTAAAACCGACTCAAACCAAATTCAAAACACGAAAAACCAAGTGAGTTGAGTACGTACCTTGGTCCATGACGAATCGTAGGAGTCGGAAAATCAATTTTTGATCAAGAAAATCGCCAAGACGAGTTTTAGGGGTTTTTTATTTTGTTTTGTTTTTACGGATGAAAATGAGCCAACCCCTCTCTCTCCCGTGTTTTAACCAAGAAACACCAAACAAAAATCTAATCGCCTGTAAACAGGCGATTAACTTTTAATTCGCCTGTTTACAGGCGATTATATTTTTATTTCATGGGTTTCAGTTTTGTTTTGGGCTGATTTTCCTCGGCCCAATATACTTTCAACCCATTTCAAACACGTTTTCAACCCAACACAAAAACACGTAGCCTCCTTACGAGACGTTCATGAAAACCTAGCCATTTTTATGAGAAACACAAAAACACGTAGCCTCCTTACGAGACGTTCATAAAAACCTAGCCCTTTTTATGAGAAACACAAAAACACGTAGCCTCCTCACGAGACGTTCATAAAAACCTAACCCTTTTTATGAGAAACACAAAAACACGTAGCCTCCTCACGAGACGTTCATAAAAACCTAGCCCTTTTTATGAGAAACACAAAAACACGTAGCCTCTTCATGAGACGTTCACAAAACCAAACACAAAAACACGTAGCCTCCTTACGAGACGTTCATAAAAACCTAACCCTTTTTATGAGAAACACAAAAACACGTAGCCTCCTTACGAGACGTTCATAAAAACCTAACCTTTTTTATGAAAAACACAAAAACACGTAGCCTCCTTACGAGACGTTCATAAAAACCTAACCCTTTTTTATGAGAAACACAAAAACACGTAGCCTCCTTACGAGACGTTCATAAAAACCTAACCCTTTTTATGAGAAACACAAAAACACGTAGCCTCCTTACCAGACGTTCACAAAAACACCAACCATTCTTATAAACCAAACCCAAAAATGCGTAACCTCTGCTACGAGACGTCCAGCAAAGAAGCAAAGCAAGAAGCAAAGCAACAAAGCAAGGAAGCAAAGCAAGGAAGCAAAACAAGGAAGCAAAACAAGGAAGCAAAACAAGGAGCACAAAGCAAAGAAGCACCAGCTGGGAGTACTCAGGCCACATGCAGGCTGACATGCCCTTAAACATGTAGGACCGTCATGTCCTTAAAAACATGTCGTCCCTCCCCGCATTTCCCGACGCTAAGTCCTCGTCTCTCCCATGAGACACATGCTTAGCGCCGCCAGGTAGTATCGAGGTCAGAATGGTCCTGGATATTATCTTTAAGTTTGACTAACGCTTTGTCCAAGCTCACCAAACCGGGGCTCAGAGATACCCGTGATCCGCATTCCCCCAAAAACAAACCCGATGACGAAAAGGACTTTCATGCATGCTTTTAAAAGAGTCGAAACGGTACAAAAGTGTCTAAAACGTATTTAGTCATTTTTAACGTATTAATTTGAATTTGCATAATCATAAAAATGAATGTCATTTCTTAGTCATTATGAGCACAACACGAGCACAATACAGGACCGTCCTATTTAGACAAGCCACAAAAACAGCCCAACTAGCTACAAAACGGCCCAAACTTACAAAAACGACCCAAAACGCACACTAACGCAACACGTAAAACGGGCCAAAGTGCGTCCCGTGTCACATTTTCACAAAGTTAGACTCTACAATACCGTAAAATAATATAACCTAATATTATTTTATTTCGAGCCAAAACCGAAAAACACGACAAAAACCGAAACACGAAAACCAAAATTTGGACCAAAACCAATTAAGCCCAAAAATACTTAACCCATACGTATTACACCTCACAAAACACCATCATCACACTAATCCTACGTCATTTAACCAAAGGCGGCTTAGCAGCACACCAAAACAAAAATTAAATCGCTTGTAAACAGGCGATTAAAAATTAAATCGCCTGTTTACAGGCGATTATGTTTTTGTCTCACAGCCCTGGTTCTTTTATTTCATTTGGCGGCTGCACTAAAACTTAATCACAGGCTCACTGGCGATTAAGTTTTGTCCATGCACAAAAACGAGCCATTCTCTATAAATACCCACCCTTATATTCATTCTAATGGATCGATTTTTTAACACATATACCTCTTTTTCAAAACACGCTTCATAATACTTACAAAATCCACTCAAAATACCGTCTTTGCATTTTCGAAAGGTAAACATTTTACCTACGCTTTGGGACGTTTGAGACTCGGACAAAGGGGTTACATTAACCCCAACCCGATATTGGCATTAGCAAAGCCGTATTCGTAATACGGTTGTAGCAATTCGGATTCATAATCCGTCTAAACCTCGCCAATATCGCATAAATAACGACTCAATATCACTAAAGCAAACCGACGTTACTTTTATAATTATGCAAGTCCTCATTCATGCATTAAATTACGACTAGAATCACGGTTTCGACACTAAATTGTACCGTTTCATTTAGTCTTTTAGCATGTCAAAACTGAGGGTTTTCACAAATTCTTAAAGAGTCAAATACGAGGTCGGAAAATAACGTTTATGGTAATAATTTAGTCAATAAATTATTATTTAACGTACATTTCCTATAGCAATATGTCATTATTTTGACAATTTACATTACTTATGCATTTTAATCGAGTCATATTTATTCGCACTTGTACGTAGCGTGACTTTTAGCCCAAATATCGAAATTAAGCAAATGTTTTCAAATTAGTAGAGACTACTTTTATGTAGGCTTTTTTATTTCAGTTTTCAAAAATACATTTTTGTCAAGACTTTTGAAAAGTAACCTCACTCCGAATCCTTTCTCTGGTTTCAAACCTCAGACGGATAGGTATCGATGCACCTTGAAATCTGAGACACTCGTGTCTTGTATTTCAAGACGCGTTGAATAGGTTCCAAATTCCTTTAATATTTGGTGGGGACTCCGAAAAACATATTTCAAAATTATTTTCCTACATTTCTTTTTGATCGCAAATTCATGCAATGATCTCCCCCATTTTTACAAACTTCGCACTTTTCTTCCTGCGAGGCGCATTCCGCCCCGACGCCCCCGCACGGGACGAGGTCGGGCGTCGATAGGTTTTCCTTCCCTTCCCGGTACCTTCAATGATGGATGGTGAAAGACTCTTCAGTGGACCGATGAGCACGGTCGCACTTTCAAAATCACTACTGGAGAAGGCAACACCTTCGAAAACTCTGACTCTGAAAAAGACGAAGACGAGAACCCTGACAACAAACCTGTCATAGAGTTTAAGCTCCCGCGTCGTCATTTCAAGTCTTTCACCCCAACTAAGCCTCCGGGCTATATCCCTGATGTGATAGATGATATACGTCATTTATATTGATTATATGCCCCCGAAATAGTTGCATTTAACTCGCATTTGTTCGATTTCACTATTATCTTAGGAGCTATACGCTTTATATTGCGATACTGTTGTTCCTCGTTCATATTTTGCAGGTTTTGGCGGTCCTGAGCTAAAACCTGAGTCAATTGGAGCATTTACGAGTATCTTGACGTCAAGACGAAGCCCGAGAGTTGATTCGGAGGCCATACGATGATTTGTGACGTCAAACCTACAGGTTCAGAGCAAACCTATAGGTTCAGGATACGTGAATACAAGGGAAAAGTTGCTGGAATTGCTGGAAGTGCTTAGAACCGCATGGTTTTATGTGAACCGATCGGTTCACCCCTTAGAACCGCACGGTTTTATGTGAACCAATCGGTTCCCACCCCTGAACCGATCGGTTCAAATTTCGAACCGCTTCTGGCTCATTGCTTTTATTCTCCGGATTTTCGTGCCTTTATAAATAGACTCGAAGCTAGAGTTTTTGGATGATCTTTCATTCTACTTTTCAGTTTTAGATTAGCGTTAGTTTTCTCTCTAAAAACTCTCAAAACCACTTAGACTTAGCTTTAATTTCAATTTGCAAGATCGATACTTTGAATTCATCAATTTCTCCCAGGTTTAATTTAATCATTCTTATTCATCTCAACATGTTTATTATTATTGTTTTCATTGCTTTTACCTTAATCATGCATAGCTAATTCTCAATTAGGGTTTAGGGTGATTATGATATTTGGTTCAGGAACATGTTTTAATTGCTTATATTGATTGAATTTGTGCAAGTTGATTTCTTCCTACGCGTTTTATTATCAATTGAATTTAGGGACGCCTTTATTGAATTGAATTTAGGTTGTTTCAGTTTAAGATCGAAAGCCGAATTGAAACTAGACTCACGCGTAATTGATAAGCCAAGTTTAGTACGTAGCGAGAGCCCGCTAAATTTGCTTAAGGTTAAAATTGACTCGAGAGAGCGTTTTCCCAAACCTAGTCACTTGCATGACTTCAATCGATTGTTAATCCTTTTGAGTTGAGTTCCTGAATCGATGTCACATTGATCCCAATGCCCTAATCTCCTTCTCTTATACCTTTTCATACTTTTTTGCTTATCGTTCTTAGTTTAGACCTTATAAACCCGACTTTTGGTACCTCGAGACTGACCTAGATTACTAAGTGATACACTCTATTTATATTCATTTTATGCCCCCGGTTCAGTCACATTTAGCTCGTATTTATTCGTATTTACTATGACTTTAGGAGTTATATGTTATGTTTCTCGTTACTGCTGCATTTCATTTACATTTTGCAGGTTTTGGTGGTTTTGAGCCAAAACCCGGGACGATTGGAGCATTACGAGATTTGAGACTAAGAGACCGAGCCCGAGCGCGAATAGGAGCTCGAGAAACCGAGCCAAAGACCAAAGACAATGCAAGCCATACGAATAAACTAAGGCCCAAGAGTAATTTGGGCTCAAGAGGAAAGTCAAGCCCAAGATCAAGTAGAAGTCAAGCAAGCCGGCCCAAATAAATGGGTCAGGCCGGTCACCAGATTTGCTTGCAGTGGCCGACTCTGATGTATATTTTGTCGGTTTTGATTTATTTCGAGATTTAATAAGTTAGATACTATATATAAGGCTTAGGACGAGAATTATAGATCATCTTTTAGTTTATGCTTTATTTTCCTTAGTTTAGTTTACTGTTGTTTTGTTTTCTCTCTTTAAAACTCAAGAACTTTAGTTTAGCTTTCAAGATCGATCTACTTTGTAACCGCTTGCATTCGTGAAGTTTCAAGTTTAATTTTATTGCAATTGCTTTCATTCATCATGTCTTCTTCTTTTTATTGTTTTGCTTTGATTACGCTTATGAGTAGCTAATTGTATAATTAGGGTTAGGGGAATTTGTGGCATATGATTTAGGAACATGTTTTGAGATTAAATTGGTTGATTAAATTGTGCTCTTGATTTCTTTCTACGCGTTTTATGTCAATTGAATTAGGTTTATTTCGCCTGTTCACCGTTTTAACTGAGATTAATTGAACCTGAGTATGTTTTAATTTAAGATCGAAGTCGAGTTAAAACTAGACTTACGCGAGTTGGATAAGTTGAATTTAGTAAGTTGCGAGAGCCCGCTAAATTTGCTTAAGGCTAAAATTGACTCGAGAGAGCGCTTTACAAACCTAGTCAAGTTGCACGCTTTATCTCTTCCGCCTTATTAACTTATGCGTTCTCAATCGTTGTCATATATGAACCCGACACCCTAATCTTTCTCCTTATACATTTATATTCATCTGCTTTACTCTCTGCTTTAGTTTATAGCTTAATCAAACACCTTTTTCACACCTCGAGATTGACCTGCTTTGACCGACTTAACCGTGAACTACACCGTTTCTCTGTGGATACGATCCTGCTTGCCGCTTGCTATTGTTAGTTGCTTGTTAGGTTTATTTTGATATAGGCGATACGACTTCAGCTGTATCAATTTTGGCGCCGTTGCCGGGGAAACGGCTTTGTTAGTTTTAGTTATAGTTAGTGTTTGTTGCAGGTTTTTCTCCTTAGTCTCAAGGAACTTAGTTCCTTGAGGCCGTTCTCATCGTTTTCTTGTAGTTTATTTATGCGCAGGTCACCTTCAGGTTTAATACCATTTGATCCTGAACCTGAACGTACTTTCCGCCGGACGCGTAATTTCTTTAAAGAGATCGCTGAGACATACGAACGTGAACTTGAGGAAGCGTCGCAAGCGGAGTCTAGTGCAACGCAATCGTCCTACGAAGAGGACACACCTCCTCACACTCCGTTAACACCTCCGCCAGTGACCATGCCTAAACTTTCGAGTCACTCGGTACCTACGCCGGAGTCCATTCCAAGTGGATTCACTATGCCCGCTACGGTGCAGGGCAACTTTGAGATTCGCCCCGCCTTCTTAAATTTGGTGGAGCGGAATCAGTTCGGTGGTTATCCTACCGAAGATCCTGGTCGGCACATGCAAATGTTCACCGATTACTGTTCTACGATTAAGCAGGCCGGGATTACGCAGGAGCAAATACGGGAAATGCTGTTCCCGTTCTCATTAAAGGATCGGGCCCGCGAGTGGATTACTGATCTAAACAAGGAGGACGCCGGTATTACTGATTGGAGTGGGTTGGCTCTAGCATTCTACTCCAAATTCTATCCTCCAGAGCGTACGAACCAAATGAGGAGTCAAATTCAAGGCTTCAAACAAACGTTCGACGAATCGCTTGCTGAGGCGTGGGACAGGTACAAGAAGCTGATTAGAGACTGTCCTCATCACGGGCTCAATACTTGGTTGGTGATCATGACCTTCTACAATGGTCTTTATGCGGAGAGTCGAGCTATCTTGGATTCTGCTGCTGAGGGTCGCTTTGCCAACAACACGGATGATGACAAAGCTTGGGGTTTAATAGAGGAGATGGCGGTACACTCCGCACAGTTTGGTAAGCCGAGAGGGAATTCACGGTCCGCACATGATGACCGTGATAAGGGGGCTATTAGTGCGCTAACGAAGTCTTTGTCGCTGCGCTTAATCGCGCAAATTTCTATGATGACAGGTGGTGGTTCTTCTAGTGCTCACGTGAACGCTGTCACAGGGCACGATATGGGTTATAATACGGGGTATGCTGCGCCCCAAGAGCAGGTTTTTGCGTATCAAAACTACAACCAAAACCTGCCCTACCAGAACCAACCTGGTACGATCGATCACTCTTGTCTTACCGTAACCAGAATGTCCTAAACCCAACCACCCAACCATCGCAAAATCAACCTTACATTCCCCCACATAAAAATTTCCAACAAACCCCTCCGAACTACCAAAGACCCCCATATGTCCCACCGGTTCAACCTGCTCCTGCTCCTGTTGTTGATTCGGGTGTAAGTGAGTTGAAGGCCATGATGCTTCAGATGGCCAAGTCGCAGGAGATAATGATGCAGCAAATGCAGAAGAGCGACCAAGCCAAGGATGCTGCGATTAAAATGTTGGAGAATCAAGTGGCTCAATTGGCCACTTCGCAAGCATCGCGTCAACAGGGCACCTTGCCGCCCCAAGGTAATCCCCCTAATCCTCCCCATGATACCGCATGTGCTATAACTTTGAGGAGCGGTACGTTCTATGATGGCTCTAAGCATTTGGGGGAAGAAGATGAAGAAAACGTGAGTGATCCGAGGAAAAAGAGGTTCCAAATGGCCGACCGGCAAATGGCCCCAACCTACCGGACTCTGGCCGCGAAAAGTTGATTTGGGTGATACTTCTAGTGCTACAGTTGCTACTCCTTCGCCCCCGATTCAAATAAAGCTCCCGTTTCCAGGTCGTCAGCGCAACTCGGGTACTACCGCTCAGTTGAGTAAGTTCATAGACGTCCTAAAGACGCTGCAGGTAAATGTTCCGTTTATTGATTTAATTCGTCAAGTTCCTGCTTATGCGAAATTTCTTAGGGAAGTCCTAGCTAGGAAGCGGACCATAGATGGGGTTGAGACTATTGCTTTCTTGGGGGAGGGTAGTGCCTTGCTACAGGGTAGTTCACCTCCTAAGTTGAGTGACCCCGGGACTTTTTCCATCCCCTGCTCGATTGGGAAGTATGTGGTCCAGAACGCTCTATGTGACCTTGGGGCTAGTGTCAGTGTCATTCCCTACTCCGTCTGTCAGAAGCTTAATATGACTAAGTTAGGAGTTACCTCTATGACGCTGCAGATGGCCGATCGCGTCGCTCGTGAGACCTTTAGGTATCCTAGAGGACATCCCTGGTCAAGGTAGGGCGCTTCTACATTCCCGCTGATTTTTTTGTCCTGGACATTCCCGAGGCGCCCCACGTCACGATCATATTAGGGAGACCTTTCCTGCACACTGCAGGTGCTGTTATAGACGTGGGGAATAAGACCTTGTCGTTCTTGGTGGGGGGGGAGAAGCTCACATACACTAAGTCTAGTCTTCCCCGTGCCCCTATGCAGCCTGAGTCTGTGGCTGCTATTGGCCTTGCCCCTCCGTCTCACTTTACTGGAGACTCTTTGGAGGATGGTTCTTCTGCTTTCTTGTGCAGGTCTTACGCAGGGTGGCTGTGATCCTGGTTTGGGGGAACGGAAGGTCCCGAGGGCGGATGTCTACGATCCTGGGGATGGCGGAGGAGATCTACGGCCTGGAAGTCACGCGCGCACGAGTCATATTAGAACCATTTCGCGATGGCATACCTTGCGTGATGGATTACAATGCTTTGCCTCGAGAGAGGAGAATTCTGTGGCGAACGGATGCTATTTCGCCAAGCGAGGTGGTTGCAAATGGCCAATGTCCTTGGCCTTCTTATACTTGATATCTGCTGCTTTGAAGAGTCGTATGACTATAAACCGGCCGCTCGGAGGCAACCCGATGACGTTGTATTTTCATTTAGCATTTGTACTTTTGGTTTGCTTGTTTTTATGACTTTTAGATTTTATTGAGCGCGCGAGGACGAGGGTATTTTATTGTGATTTTTAGCGCGCAGGTATTCATGGACTTTTAGGTCCTTATTATGTTGAGAACGCTCTCGAGAAGGCCTCCCAGCCGGCCAACCGGCTGCCGGGCCCGGACCGGAGCCGTAGCTGAAATTTGAAACAGAGGAAAGAACGCAAAAAATTGAAAAATGTGGTCCAGCCGGCCGGCCGCACGGCCCGCATCTACCGCCACCCTCGCCATTCCTCGCCGCTGCTTCGCTTATTCTTGCGTGCTATGCCGAAGTAGTGCGTTGTTGGAGTGAATTGGATGCACATAGGGGGATTCTACGCCCCACTCCATGCTTCACTTCGGTTTGGGGGAGCTCCTACTCTACATTGTGAGCACTCTTTACCCCTTTTTCCCTCGCTTTCGCTTTACTTTCCTTCCCTCTTATGATTTATGTCCTCCTCTCGCTTTTGTGGTTGTCTTTGCTTTCCACATTGAGGACAATGTGTGATTTGGTTTGGGGAGGGAAACACTTTCGCGTTCATTAGTTCATTTGCATTTAATTTTTGTGTGCATTTATTACAAAAAATCAAAAAAATTGAAAAATTCAAAAAATTTGCAAAAATACGAGTCTTTTTGGTCTGCTTTGTCCTGCTTTGTCTAGTTTGGAGAATTGATTAGTGCATTGACTTTGATCTTTAGTATCTCCGAGTCGACTTTCTATCGTCGTAGCTGCGCTATATGTTTGTTTCCTCTTACTAGATTGCGAGCCTCAAACACTAACCCGCTTGTATTTGCTTAATTCTTTTCGCTTTTCGCTTGTTTACTTTCGACTTTGACATTCGAGCTTGGCAAATGGTTTGTGGAATGTTGGTCTGTTGGTTAGTGGTTTGATTTGGAATGATCTTTTATATGTTGGAGCAATGCTTCGATGCTCTCGGAGGGGACTCATTGATTTGAGTAACCACAGTGGCCATGAATTTGGCTGCGACCGAGAGTATGAGCAATAACGTAACCCTTAAGGAAATATGTGTACCCGAGCGCGATTTTTACCGAGTGAACGTCAAGCTAAACGGTACTACATACGAGGGATGCTCCACATTTGAGAGAAGGAAAAAAAAAAAGAATACAGAAAAGAAAAGAAAAGAGAACAAAAGGAAATGATTTGGAAAGATTGGATGTTGGTTAGTGGTACGATCGGTTGGCCTTGCTTGAATTGATTTGTCGTTAGTTTTACTTTTGCGTAAGCGTTAGAGGCTAGTATTGCGATGTGGTGTGAATGGTTGAGACTTGTGCTCTATTTTTGGCGAAATAGGCTGTGGATGTATGTTTATGTGCATAGGTCGTCCACTTTGAGATACTAGCGTGATTAGTTCGTGTCACTTTGATTTTCTCCGACGCTATTTGCTTGAGGACAAGCAAAGGTTTGGTTTGGGGGAGTTTGATACACTCTATTTATATTCATTTTATGCCCCTGCTCACCACATTTAGCTGGTATTTATTCGTATTTACTATGACTTTAGGAGTTATATGTTATGTTTCTCGTTACTGCTGCATTTCATTTACATTTTGCAGGTTTTGGTGGTTTTGAGCCAAAACCCGGGACGATTGGAGCATTACGAGATTTGAGACTAAGAGACCGAGCCCGAAAGGCTGGTCAGAGCTCGAGAAACCGAGCCAAAGACCAAAGACAATGCTAGCCATACGAATAAACTAAGGCCCAAGAGTAATTTGGGCTCAAGCGGAAAGTCAAGCCCAAGATCAAGTAGAAGTCAAGCAAGCCGGCCCAAATAAATGTGTCAGGCCATTGACCAGACATTCTTGGCCAACTCTGATGTATATTTTGTCGGTTTTGATTTATTTCGAGATTTAATAAGTTAGATACTATATATAAGGCTTAGGACGAGAATTATAGATCATCTTTTAGTTTATGCTTTATTTTCCTTAGTTTAGTTTACTGTTGTTTTGTTTTCTCTCTTTAAAACTCAAGAACTTTAGTTTAGCTTTCAAGATCGATCTACTTTGTAACCGCCGGTACTCCGTAAGTTTCAAGTTTAATTTTATTGCAATTGCTTTCATTCATCATGTCTTCTTCTTTTTATTGTTTTGCTTTGATTACAGTTATGAGTAGCTAATTCCTTAATTAGGGTTAGGGTGATTTGTGACATATGATTTAGGAACATGTTTTGAGATTAAATTGGTTGATTAAATTGTGCTCTTGATTTCTTTCTACGCGTTTTATGTCAATTGAATTAGGTTTATTTCGCCTGATCACCGATTTAACTGAGTTTAATTGAACCTGAGTATGTTTTAATTTAAGATCGAAAGCCGAGTTAAAACTAGACTTACGCGAGTTGGATAAGTTGAATTTAGTAAGTTGATGAGCCCGCTAAATTTGCTTAAGGCTAAAATTGACTCGAGAGAGCGCTTACAAACCTAGTCAAGTTGCACAGTTTATCTCTTCCGCCTTATTAACTTATGCTCCTCAATCGTTGTCATATATGAACCCGACACCCTAATCTTTCTCCTTATACATTTATATTCATCTGCTTTACTCTCTGCTTTAGTTTATAGCTTAATCAAACACCTTTTTCACACCTCGAGATTGACCTGCTTTGACCGACTTAACCGTGAACTACACCGTTTCTCTGTGGATACGATCCTGCTTGCCGCTTGCTATTGTTAGTTGCTTGTTAGGTTTATTTTGATATAGGCGATACGACTTCAGCTGTATCACTAAGCATCCCTTTGACTGCACCTTCTCTCTGAGGATTCGACCCTACTGCCACTAACTATCCAGTTAGTTGACCTTAGGTTTATTTTGATTGAGGAGACGCGACTTTAGCCTCATCAATTTTGGCGCCGTTGCTAGGGAGACGGTTAGCTAGTTTTAGTTTTGCTTAGTAGTTAGTTTAGGTTTTTCTCTCTTGTCTCAAGGAACCTAGTTCCTTGAGACCGTTTCTCATTGTTTCGTGTAGTTGTGTTTATGCGCAGGTCACCTCGGACTCTAGTTCCATTTGAGCCCGAACCTGAACGAGCATTACATCGTCTACGTAAGGAAGCATTACAAATAGTTAATCTTGATTTTGAGGAAGCGTCGCAAGGGGAGTCTAGTGCAACGCAATCGTCCTACGAAGAGGACACACCTCCGGTTACTCCAATTTCTACTTCACCGCCTGTGACTATGCCGAAGCTATATAGTCACTCGGTACCTAAGCCGGAATCCATTCCTAATGGATTCACGATGCCCGCTACTCTACAGGGCAACTTTGAAATTCGCCCCGCCTTTCTTAACTTGGTGGAGCGTAATCAGTTTGGTGGCTATCCAACGGAGGATCCTGGCCGGCACATGAAGGTTTTTACGGACTACTGTTCGACGATTAAGCAGGCTGGGATCGCACAAAATCAAATAAGGGAAATGCTTTTCCCTTTTTCGTTGAAAGATCGAGCTCGTGAGTGGATCACGGACCTCGACAAGGAGGCTGCTGGTATTACTGATTGGCGTGGGTTGGCCCTTGCGTTCTACTCAAAGTTTTATCCTCCTGAACGCACTAATCAGATGAGGAGTCAAATTCAGGGCTTCAAGCAAACGTTTGATGAGTCTTTAGCTGAAGCTTGGGAGCGGTACAAGAAGCTTATCCGCGATTGTCCTCACCACGGGTTAAATGATTGGCTTGTAATTATGACCTTTTACAACGGCTTATATGCTGAGAGCCGTGCTATCCTTGACTCCGCTGCAGAGGGACGTTTTGCTAACAACGTCGACGACGATAAGGCTTGGGGTTTGATTGAGGAGATGGCAATGCATTCATCTCAATTCGGGAAGCCACGGGGTAATTCACGGTCTGCTCATCAAGACGGTGATAAGGCGGGAATAAGCGCGGTCCATAGTCAGCTTGCTGCGTTGACTGCGAAAATTGATATGTTGCACGGTGTTGGTTCCTCTAGTGCCCATGTAAATGCTGTTATGGGTCATGATTCAGGTTATACTACGGGGTATGCTGCACCCCACGAGCAAGTTCATGCTTACCAATCCTACTCACAGAACTTGCCTTACCAGAATCAACCAGGTTACGATCGATCCCTCTTATCCTATCGTAACTAAAACGTGCTAAACCCGACTCCCCCACCTCCACAAAACACGCCCTACATCCCTCCCCACAAAAATTACCAACCACCTCCACCTAACTACCAAAGGCCCCCGTATGTCCCACCACCACCTACCCCGGGACCCGATCCTTTGGCCGAGATGAAGGCCATGATGTTGCAAATGGCTAAGAATCAGGAGACCATGATGCAACAAATGCAGAAGAGCGAGCAAGCTAAAGACGCGGCAATTAAAATGCTAGAGAATCAAGTGGCGCAGCTCGCCGCTTCACAAGCCTCGCGTCAACCGGGTACCCTGCCACCCCAAGGTAATCCTCCTAACCCTCCTCACGATACAGCATGTGCTATTACGTTGCGTAGTGGTACAGTTTATGATGCCCCGAAGCATCCGGAGGAAGAGGAGAAGCGTGGGGCCGACAACACGGTTAAGCCATGTGATGTTGCTGTTAAGGACAAGCCGCCGGCGATTCAAATCAAGCTTCCTTTTCCAAGTCGTGTACGTCCGGCTAACCTGGACCCCAGTTCAGTAAGTTCTTTGAAATCCTTAAGACATTGCAGGTTAATATTCCTTTAATCGATTTGGTTAAACAGGTTCCTGCTTATGTCAAGTTTCTTAAGGAGGTCCTGGCTAGGAAGCGCACCATAAATGAGACCGAGTCTGTGTCTTTCGTGGGGGAGGGTAGTGCTCTTTTGCAGGGTAGTTCACCCCCTAAGCTGAGTGACCCCGGGACCTTCTCTATCCCTTGTTCTATAGGAAAATATGTGGTTCAGAACGCCTTGTGTGATCTCGGGGCCAGTGTCAATGTCATTCCCTACTCCATCTGCAAGAAATTGAATATGACTAAGTTAGGAGTTACCTCCATGACTTTGCAGATGGCCGACCGTACTGTGCAGCGACCCTTAGATATGCTAGAGGACGTCCCGGTTAAGGTACGGCAATTTTATATCCCCGTTGACTTTGTGGTCTTAAACATTCCCGAGGACCCCCACATCCCGATCATTCTAGGGAGACCTTTCCTGCATACTACAGTCTTTGAATCGATGTGGGAATAAGACGCCACGTTTCCTGCAGGGGGAAAAGCTTACCTACGTTAAGTCGAGTCTCCCTCGCTCCCCTATGCAGCCTGAGTCTGTTGCTGCGATTGACCTTGCCCCTCCGTCTCACTCTACTGGAGACACTTTGGAGGTTGTTTCTTCTGCTTTGTCTTGTGCAGGTCCTACGCAAGTTGGCTACGATCCTGGTTGGGGGGAACGAAAGCTTACGAAAGCGGATGTCTACGATCCTGGCGATGGAGGTGGAGACCCATGGTCTGCGGTGCCCGGTGCCCGAAGTTGCTTTGGAGAGCCATTTCGCGACGGAGTCTAATGCGTGATGGATTATGCTGCTCTTCCTCGGGACGGTCGAGTTTTATGGCGAACAGATGCTATTTCGCCAAGTGAAGGTGTTGATAGTGGCCAACGTCCTTGGCCTAATTGGACATGATTTTTGAGTTTTGAAGACTGGCCGTATGACCATTATAAACCAGCGCTTTCCGGGAGGCAACCCGAAGACATTTTGTAATACGTTGTACTTTGTTTTGGTTTGCTTTTGACTTTGACATTATTAGTTTGCTTTTATGAGCGCGTGAGGAACGAGGGATTTATTATTGATGTAGCCTGCAGGTACTTATGGACTCTTCGTCCTTAGTATTTTTGAGACTGGCCTCGAAGAAGGCCTTGGCCGACCCCCTCCTACTGATTCGGCCTTACCTTTTCTCGTGTGCTACTCCGAAGAACTTCATAGCTGGACTGAAATGGATGCATATTCGTGGATCATAAGCCGCACTCAATGACGCTTCGGTTTGGGGGAGCTCCGACCTGATAATGTGAGCTTTCTTACTCCCTTTCCCTCGTTTCCTCGCTTTACTTTTCCTACCCCCGTCTTTTATTTGCCCTTCTATGCTTGTGGTTGTGCTGTTTTCCACATTGAGGGCAATGTGTGATTCTGGTTTGGGGGAGGAAAGCACTTTCGCGCTTTTCGTTTGCGTTTTTCTTTTTGTTTGTTTGCATTTTTTCAAAAATCCATAAAAATTAACATTTTTGAAAATTCCAAACTTATTCTGGTTTGAATTGCCAAGTTTGGAGATTGATTAGTGTCCTTATTTTGATCTTTGGCATCTCCGAGTTGAAAATCCATCGTCGTAGCTTGCACTATATGTTTGTTTCCTGTTAATAGATTGCGAGTCTCAAACACTAGCCCACTTGTTTTTGCTTAATTCTTATCGCTTTTCGTTCTTTTACTTTCGATATTGGTATTCTTGCGAGGCAACGGTTTGTGGAAAGTTGGAAAGTTGGCTTGTGGAATGAAATGGATGGATGCTAATGATGTTGGAGCATTGCTTTGATGCTTTCGGAGGGGACTCATTGATTTGAGTAACCACAATGGTCATGAATTTGGCTGTGACCGAGAGTATGAGCAATGATGTAACCCTTAAGGAAATATGTGTACCCGAGCTCGATCCTTACCGAGTAAATGTCAAGCTAAACGGTATAACATACGAGGGATGCTCCACATTTGAAAAAAAAAAAAAAAGAGTAAGAAAAGAAAAGGAAAAAAAATGGATTGATGTGGAAAGAAAGGTGGAATGGAAAGTGGTATGTTCGGTTGGCCTTGCTTGAATTCAATAATCGTGAGTTTAATTTTTGCGAAAGCGTAAGAGGCTAGTAATACGATGTTGGTGTGAATGGTTGAGACTTGTGCTCTATTTTCGGTGAAATAGACTATGGTTTGTAAGTTTATGTGCATAGGTCGTCCACTTTGAGATGCTAGCGTGATAAATTCGGACCACTTTGATTTTCTCCGACGCTTTTTGCTTGAGGACAAGCAAACGTTTGGTTTGGGGGAGTTTGATGTATGTCATTTATATTGATTATATGCCCCCGATATAGTTGCATTTAGCTCGCATTTGTTCGATTTCACTATTATCTTAGGAGCTATACGCTTTATATTACGATACTGTTGTTCCTCGTTCATATTTTGCAGGTTTTGGCGGTCCTGAGCTAAAACCTGAGTCAATTGGAGCATTTACGAGTATCGTGACGTCAAGACGAAGCCCGTGAGTTGATTCGGAGGCCATACGATGATTTGTGACGTCAAACCTATAGGTTCAGAGCAAACCTATAGGTTCAGGATACGTGAATACAAGGGAAAAGTTCTTTGGAATTGCCGAAGTCCTTAGAACCAAGACGGTTTTATGTGAACCGACGGTTCACCCCCTAGAACCGCACGGTTTTATGTGACCCCGAATCGACGGTCAAATTTCGAACCGCTTCTGCTCGTTGCTTTTATTCTCCGGATTTTCGTGCCTTTATAAATAGACTCGAAGCTAGGGTTTTTGGATGATCTTTCATTCTACTTTTCAGTTTTAGATTAGCGTTAGTTTTCTCTCTAAAAACTCTCAAAAACTCTTAGCTTTAATTTCAATTTGCAAGATCGATACTTTGAATTCATCAATTTCTCCCAGGTTTAATTTAATCATTCTTATTCATCTCAACATGTTTATTATTATTGTTTTCATTGCTTTTACCTTAATCATGCATAGCTAATTCTCAATTAGGGTTTAGGGTGATTATGATATTTGGTTCAGGAACATGTTTTAATTGCTTATATTGATTGAATTTGTGCAAGTTGATTTCTTCCTACGCGTTTTATTATCAATTGAATTTAGGGACGCCTTTATTGAATTGAATTTAGGTTGTTTCAGTTTAAGATCGAAAGCCGAATTGAAACTAGACTCACGCGTAATTGATAAGCCAAGTTTAGTACGTAGCGAGAGCCCGCTAAATTTGCTTAAGGTTAAAATTGACTCGAGAGAGCGTTTTCCCAAACCTAGTCACTTGCATGACTTCAATCGATTGTTAATCCTTTTGAGTTGAGTTCCTGAATCGATGTCACATTGATCCCAATGCCCTAATCTCCTTCTCTTATACCTTTTCATACCTTTTTGCTTATCGTTCTTAGTTTAGACCTTATAAACCCGACTTTTGTTACCTCGAGACTGACTTAGATTACTAAGCATCCCTTTGACTGCACCTTCTCTCTGAGGATTCGACCCTACTGCCACTAACTATCCAGTTAGTTGACCTTAGGTTTATTTTGATTGAGGTGACGCGACTTTAGCCTCATCAATAGACATAGACAAATTAGAGTCTTTATGGTTATCCAAAGCTCCTCTGTTTGAGCTTTCTTCAAATGTAACTCCTTTTGAAAACATTAATAACAACAACGTTTCCGGTTACTACTTGCCTTGTTTTCCTTTAAAATCTGCATTTTCTAATGCTTATGATAACATTAAACAAAACAACACTGCATTATATAAATACATTGCAAACATCGTTTCAAAACCCGAGCAGGACCCCATTATCGAGGATACAACAATCATCGATATAGGAACACCTAAAGAACCTCGAAAACTACAGCTAGGAGCTTCCTTAAGCATGGAAGAAAAAGCTACATACATCGAGCTACTCACAGAATTCAAAGACGTCTTCGCCTGGTCCTACAAGGACATGCTTGGCATCGACCGCGAGATAGCCGAGCACCGCATCCCGCTCAAGCCTAGTGCCAAACCTGTTAAACAAAAACTACGCCGCATTAAACCAGAATGGTTTCTCATGGTCAAAGAAGAGATCGAAAAGCAATTACAAGCAGGCTTCATCCAAGTCATCGAATACTCAGATTGGGTATCAAACATGGTCCCAGTCATGAAGAAAAATGGAAAGATACGAGTATGTGCAGACTTTCGCGACCTAAACAAAGCATGTCCGAAAGACGACTTCCCATTACCCCACAAGGACATACTCGTAGACAACACTGCCGACCACGCACTACTGTCATTCATGGACGGGTATGCAGGATACAACTGGAGTGAAACTAAGTGGATCAAGTTTCACTCAAGGGATGAACAAAAATCGATCTTGAATTGCAAGTGAAAATCTCGGCCAAAGTAGTAATTTTTGTGATGAATTTTTCTGAAATTTTGTGAAACAATAAAACATAAAAGATAGTGACTAAATCTACACACAAAGTAATAGATTTAGGTTTTAATTAGTTAAGCACAAAGCCACTAACTAATTATCATAAATCTCAAGCACAAAGCAAGGAGAAAAATGAAGAATACTCAAATAAAACTCTAGGGTTTTCATTCAATCAAAATCTGAAAAATTATAATGTGTGAGGGTGGGTTTATATATTACCCAAGGCCTCATCTAAACCCTTCATTACAAGTTGATCCAAGGGCCAAAAAGGTCCCTCATTTCAGCCGAAAAAGATTGGTCCTAGTGACCTTACAATTTGAAAATTATAACAAACAAAACATAAAGTAGACAATGACATTTGAGCTCATCCTCTCCATGCATTTTAGGTAGCATCCAAGGGTCAAGAATTGATCTTGGGGAGGCATGTGGGACGGTCCATCCAAGCAAATACAAGGGATTATATTGTCTCCTTACATTAAAGCATAAAGTAAAAGTAAAGAAAGCGACATGTATGAAAATGACATGAAACATAAAACAATGTGATGGCTTGGGGATTTTAATTGAAGCCGGCTCCTTGGGACCTCCTTGAGCTAGCTTGTTGAACCATGTGAGCCCTTTTATTGGAGGGTTGACTCACATGGGTGTACCCTAATTGACCACATTCAAAAATAGCATAATCTTTGACTTTAGGTTGCTCTCCAATTTGACTTCCTCTTGACTTTTCTTGATCACTAAGGTTGGCTTGATTTGACCATAGAATTAACTTTATTTAGCCCTTAGTGACCCCTTGACCCATGGCCTAGGCTTGGGTTTGAGCCCATGGACCCAACCCTTGGTCTCCCTCTTCTTCACCCTTGACCACCTTGACCATTCTTGGTCCAACAACCAAATCAAAATGGCAACAGACGACATGTCAAAGACGACTTTTGTGACGCCATGGGGGACATACTGCTATACTGTCATGCCCTTCGGACTCATTAATGCAGGCACCACCTATCAACGTACCGCCACTACTCTGCTGCACGACATAATGCATAAAGAAGTATAAGTCTATGTCGACGACATGATTGTGAAATCAAAGCAAAGGGAGGGTCAAGTCGCCAACCTTCGTAAATTCTTCACCAGAATCACACAATACAAAAAGCGACTAAACCCACAAAAATGCACTTTTGGGGTTACATCAGGTAAATTACTGAGTCATATGGTAAGCCAACGTGGAATCGAAATCGACCCTGTCAAAATCAAAGCAATAATGGAGATGAAACCTCCAAGCTGTTGGAGTAAGTGTCCTCCACAATAGTGCGATTACTTAATAAATCTCAATTAAGGAATACATGGGGATAATCCTGTATTATTGTCAATTGATTAACGTAAATCAATAACGGTTGGCTGACTAGAGTTTGACGTTATTGTCGTAATACGGCGGTAATCAATTGATCCCTTTAAGTCACACCTATAGGAACGTACTCCAAATAATAAAGCTAATTAATTGTATGAGATACAATTAGATTAGTAACTTGATAAATTGACTAACGGTTAGTTAGTGAATTAATTTAGAGAGAAATCGAGTTGTGAACTCGGATGATTGAATTTTATATCGATAAAATTATTAGAGGAGATGGAATTAGTGATTAACCGTTAATTCACTAATCATGTATATTTTACTAATGAGATTAGTAAAAATACAATTTTAATATATATGTAAGAGTACATGTATATTAAGGAAGAGTTTAATTAATTTATACTTTATCATATTAGATGATTAAGTGATAAATTGTATGTATTTGTGGGACAAATATTGCAAAACAAATAGACCCATATAGAGTCCATATGGACCGTCCAAATGCAAGCAAAGGGAGAAGATTCCTTTTGTCTTATTTGGTTTGTCTTTAGCTTTTGCTTTTGTTAAGCATGCTAGACACAATGATGTTGTTTTAAAAGCATTGTTCTTAACAAGAAAAAGAACAAGCATGCAAAGTACTCACTCTTCCTCTCCTCTCTCCTTTTGGCCGAGTATATGGGGGTGTTCTACACTCTCCATTTTGCTACCTCTCTTATTAAATATAAGGCCTTAGAAAGAGATGGATGGATGCATCTTATTTTACTCATCTCTCTCAAAACTTCTCTAAATAATAAGAAACAAGTTCTTATATCTTTCATGATATTACTAAGTGTTAGTAATAATATTTTCACATATTATCAAGTGTTTACTAAGTGATTTCTAGATCAAAATCATTAGTAAATTTGGAGTTGTTCTTGGGTGCAACTAGAAGGAGGTTTCCTACTTTGGAAGCTCGGGTTTTGGAGGATCATCCTAAACTATAGCTCAAGAAACAAAACTAGAAGGAGTTCTAGTTTTGTGCCCATTTTATTCCTTTTAAGAAGGTATAAATTTCTATAAACTTGTAACAAAGTACATTTGTAACTACATAGAACTTGCTCATCAAATTAGAGTAATTTGATTTACACTAATATTTGATTAATGAATGGGATGAGATCCTAACAAGTGGTATCAGAGCGTAGGCTTGTAGTTACAAATTTATTTTGTTGTTTTTGGGGTTTTATGTATTTATTGAGAATAAATATGATAAAATCCGAAAATGGTGTTAAAATTGGTTTTAACACGAGATTTTTATAGCATGCAAATTTTCTGGTCTCATGAAGTTACTGGTCAAATTTCGTAATTTTTGAAATTTGTTTGCTAATTAAAATGTTTTTTATACAAAACCGAGTCAAAAAGTGTGTTTTTGGCTAAAAACTATAAATAGTTATAGTTGGAATCTGGTCTCGAAATTTTACACAGTGACATATGCTATTTATACTTTCTGCATGTAAACTTTCAAACTTATATTTTGAGTTTTGAATATTTATCCATTTATTTGATAAAAATCGGTATATAAAGAGTTTTAATGTCAAAAATATAGTAAACTTTGTTTTCTAGACATGAAATTTATACCACTGTTTTTATATATTTGGAGGATGCTAAGGTATAAATTTGGCGTTTTAACTCACTGTTTTATAGGTTTTATTAATTTTATGAGTTAAAATCGATGAAATCGTATGTTTATTGTTATAAAAATAATTCGTAAATTATTTTGAGCAAACTTTTCATTCTTGACATCTTGGAAGTGTTTCAGAATGTACAAAATGTTTCCAAAATAAAAATGGTTTTACTTTATATTATATTGTATTTTAATGCTTTATTCATAAAGTGTTATGATTAAAGTTACAGTAATTAGCAAAATGACCACTAAAGTGAACTAAAATCACCATGAATTAGTGAAAACTAATTTTGGGTGTTCTAAATCAGTTTAGAAGTTTTAGTTCAAGCTTAAAAGGTGTTTTAAGCATTATTGATTAATATGAGATTAATCGATTAAATATGAGATCGGTTTTAAACGATTTAATGCGATTATTGTTTAGGGCGATTTTGGCATGTTTTTATTTATAAGCTTTTCATTATTCATGTTTGGATGAATGTTTATTTTTGAATGAATGTTTATTCTTACTTGTATGGCCATAGTTTGTTATATTTTTACCGATATTGCCCGTAATGAAAGGGAATATCGTGTGGTTTTGTAATTAAATGCGATCTCGTATCGCCGGTTTGTAATTTTAATAGTTAATTTCATTTATAAATGTATAATAGGGTTGCTATGTATTCTTTTGTAATTTATACTTGTAACTATTTGTAAACCGAAGACCGGCGATCGATCGAGATGGAGCCTTAGAAGTGTTCTAAAACTTACAAGGAGGAGCCTTGGATGAAGTCCATATGAACACTAGTACAAAAATCGCATTTGGCGGCTATAAAAGGCTTCGGTTGTTATAATTAACCGTAGCTATTTATTCATTAATAATAAGATGTAGAAAAGGCTACGGTTATTTTGTAACAACCGTAGCTAAAAACTTGAAGAAACTGTTGGAGTTAGTGTCCTCCACAGTTAGTGCAATAACATAAATAAATCTCTAAAAGGTACACAGGGTACATTTTGTATTTAATCAGTTGATTAACGTTTATCGATAACGGTTGGCTTGCTAGATAAGTTTGACGTTATTGTCATACAGATGGCGGTGATCAACTGGTCCCTAAAAAGTCACACCTAAAGGATGTGTTTAAGAAATGTGATTATTTGAGAAAATAATCATATTGATGCCTTACTAAAAGACTAAAAGGTTAGTCGGAGTTTTTGACTAAAATGTTAGTCAAGTGTGTGATATTGATACGGCCATTTAATAAGGATTAAATGATATTAGCTAAGACGAATTAAATGTAATTCGTAAATTGAATATAAACTGTTATATTTAATTATTGAATATAATATAAGCTAATTAATCATAAACTGTTATAATTAATTAGAAAATTATAAATATAAGGATATTAATAATTTAATGATATATTATAGTGGATCATTATTATGTGATACTAGTAATATTATATTATATTAAAAGCTAAAGGAAACCTCCAAGAAAGAGCCTAATTGGTCTTTGACTCCTTGGTCAACAAGGAATTGATTTTTGGAAAGTGATTTTTGGAAAGAAAAATTACTCCCCATAATTAATTAAGAGGGCCGAAATTTTGAGTATATTAGGGAGAGTTTTGACTCAACTTAATTCTCGAATTAATTCATCATAATTCACACACACAAATTAGAAAATCAGTTTTCTTCTCTCTAAAGTTTTCTAGCAAGAACTAAGGGCATATCTTAAGTAATCTTGGGTGCAACTTTTAGGAGATATCAAGCTTCTTGATATTTGATCTTAGGCCATTAAGCAAGGACTAAAGGTTGTTTTTCTTAATCTTATACTTGTTTATGCAATTTCTTTTATGACCTTTAAATCTTATAAAGTTTTTCATTATAATCCTGTGGATTTTAAAGGTCTATATACGGATATAAACCTACAAGTGGTATCAGAGCCTTTGGGCACATGAAATTTTTATAAGGTTTTCATAAAAATCGATTTTGCATGATTTTAATAAAAATTTTGATATGGCCGAATGTTTTGTTGGTTTGGCCGTGAGTTTTCTTGCAATTTTTGGCTTGTTTTGGTCTTTTTGATTCATAATTATCAATGTTTTAAGATGTTAAAACTATAATAGATGATTTTGTATAGGTTTTAATTTGATACCGATTGAATTAGAACTAAAAGGACCAAAAATTTATGTATGTTAATGAACATATTTTGATGTTAATCATTAGATCTATCAGTTTAAGTTGTTTAATCTAAAAAGTTAGTTTGAATCTCTTAAATCAATGTTTAATACGGATTAAAATTGAGTTAGGAATGATCTAATCATTAGCATAAACGAATTAAAACAGTTTAATTCATGTTTTTAATTGATTGGCCGAATTAAATTATTTTTGAAAATTTTATTTGTTTTTTTTTTGTAATTGGCCGAGAGTTTCAATAAAAAAAAAAAATAAAATTATTTTGGTATTTTAATTTGTTTTGGCCGAAAGTTTTATTTATTTATGGAAATTTGTTGTTTTTCAATTTTTGGTAATATTTGTTATAAAGATAATGAATATTTTGTAATTATGAAAAGGTTCATAATTTGGATACCAAATATTTTAAAACAGTTTAAAATATTTTATGACCTAATTTGTATTATACTGATAATATAAATTAATTTTGGATTATTCTTTTGATTATAAGATATTATGAACAATTAAGGAATTGTTGCATAATGATAATCTTTTAAAAGAGGTGGTTTGGATATAAATCAATTCGTATGCATTGTTTTTATATTGTTTAGTTGATGCTATATTTTGTGAATGAATGTTTGAATGAATGGTTTATTATACGCATTAATTATGTACAAAAGGTTGTAATTTACTAGTGTGGCCTTAGAAGATTATGTTTTCGTAATGAAAGGAAACATAATTATTGGTTGTATTTTGAGATCTCGAATCTCCAATCTTGTAATATTTTTATTTTTGGCATATTTTGAATTAGAATGTAAATAGGTTTATTTTTGTAATTAAAATATGTAATTTTGAGAAGATTCAAGATTGAAGATTCAAGATGGATTCCCACTAAAGCCCAAGATGAAGAATGAAGACAAGCTTAGGGTCCATGGATGGATTCCAAATTGTATCTTGTTTTTATTTTCATAGGGATAGGCCACACTAGGTGCTTTTATTTTTGCGTTTTTCTTTACCGTTTTCGTTGCATTCACGTTAGATAATTGCATCATATTCCGCCTAAACTAAACCAAACCACCTAATATGCATGAAAATGGATCATATAGTTGCATCTTTTTCATAGACATACGGATGTCATTCGTTTTAGGGCTATCACCTCTATTTAATCATTCTCGTAAATGCTAGATATTTGTTCACTTAAAATGAATTAAAATGAGTTGATGGGACCTTCCTCTATTCTAAAATTGAGTTTAGTCTTTATAGGAATAACATGCTATGAGCCCCTTCTTCGTCGGTAGGCATGTAGGACCTTACTCTCCACATGACCCCTTCTACGTTGGGTAAGTAGTATGTGTAGACCTATTTTACCTCAACACTATAGTTCGAGTAATATCTCGTAGTTATAGTGGACTAATAGATAGGATTTACTGAAATCTATCGACCAAGAATTCTAACAAAGAGAATTAGCCAAGAGGTTGGCTTATCAATTTAAAGAAATTGAGTCTTGGGATCGCTTATATAATTCTCGAGGGAGGTCGATTATATGAGTGCTCGAGTCATTGCATTAAAACGTTATTGCTTTACGACTTAAACCCATAAAACGATGTTCTCCTCTCTCTTCTTCTTTCTTTCACAGTTTCGAATTCGTTATATATATAACTACTATAACAAATGGCTGGACGTACTGACGACCCAATGCCAAGTGTCACACTAGAACGCGAATCATGGCTTAGAATTTTCATGGACAGTATGAATCAGTCCACTCGACTGAAGAGTGTAATGGGTCCAATTTTTCTGATTGGGAGGCCGCATTATGGAATGCCGCCATAGCTGACGGTAAGCTCAAGTAATTGACTGAGCCACTGCCGACTAAACCAGCTCCCGATGCAGGAGCAGATGAACTCTATCTTTATAATGATTTCATGATGGAGGCGGGTGCGATACAGAACGTACTCATCTATGAAATGGAATCCAATTTGCAAAGAAGGTTCATAACCCAAAGTGCAAACAAGGTTTTCACCACCCTAATAAAAGAGTTCTCGAAAGCTCCGAGAATCAAAAGTTACGAGTGTACCACTCGTTTCTTTGAAGCTAGACTCCAGAAGGGCCAACCGGTTGGTCCACACCTTCTCGACATGATCGAGAACGTTGAGAAACTGGAGGAGCTTGGTTGCAAGATCGATGAGAAGATCATCATTGATCGAGTGCTCCACTCTCTTCATGATAGGTATGCCCTCTTCAGGGCAAACTATTACATGAATGACTTGCAGAAAAGTCTGCATGAGCTTCACTCACTCCTCGTACAGACAGAGAGTGATCTGAAGTTAAGTGGGAGCATGAAACAAGATGTTCTCATGATAGGCAACAAGCATAAGGGTAAGGGTAAGGCTCCGGCTAACCTAACTGTAGGAAAGCCAAATTTTAAAAAGCCAGTGGTTGCGAAGAGTGGGCCTGGTGAGTCTAGCGGTAGCTCACAAGGCAAGGCAAAAGCGAAGCAAAGCATGGAGTGCCACCATTGTCACAAGTCTGGGCATTGGAGGCAGAACTGTCCCGTGTATGCTGAGGACATAAAAGCAGGCCACGTCATTCCTGTTGGTATGTCTTCATTTATTCATATGATTGAGATTAACCATGCAAGTTTCGGAACTTGGGTACTTGGTACTGGTTGTGGTTCTCCTCTGTGTAATCATTTGTAGGGTCTAAGAAACATCAAATCTCTAGCAAGAGGTGATGTGGACCTGCGAGTGGGGAATGGAGCAAGAGTTGCTGCCGTTTCAGTGGAAACATATGTAATCCAACTCCCGAGCGGATTTGAGTTATTTCTGAATAACTGTTACTATGTACCTAGTTTATCTAAAACATTATTTCTGTATCCGTACTTGATAAAGACGGATTTTCGTTTTAATAAAGAATAATAGCTGTATTTTCTTTTGAACGATGTGATTTATGGTAAAGCAGTTTCCATGAACAAAATTTATGTTTTAGATCAAACCACAGATATAATGCATGTGAATAACAAGAAAGCAAAGGTTGGTGTCAAAGATCAAACCTATCTATGGCAAAATGTCTCGAATTTCCTTCAAAGGTGTTGGAATGCGCGCTGCTGACCTATTAGGACTCATACATGCTGATGTGTGTGGACCTATGTCAATCAACGCTAGAGATGGCTATAGGTATTTTTTATCACTTTCACGGACGATTTGAGTAGATATGGTTATGTCTACTTAATGAAGCATAAAAGTGAGTCCTTTGACAAGTTCAAGGAGTTCCAGAATAAGGTTGAGAACCAACTGGATAGAAAGATAAAAGCACTACGTACAGATCGTGGTGGCGAATATCTTTCAACTGAGTTTGATCGACACCTGAAAGACCGCGGGATAGTACTACAGTTAACTCCACCCGGAACACCACAACTGAATGGTGTGTCCGAACGCAGGAATCGAACATTACTTGATATGGTTCGATCCATGATGAGTCACAAAGTAGTACCTGACTCATTATGGGGCTATGCTCTTTTGTCAGCTGCTCTTATACTTAACCGAAGTCCGACTAAAGCTGTCGACAAGACTCCATACGAGTTATGGAAGGGAACGGTCCCTAACTTGTCCTTTATTCGGGTTTGGGGGTGCGAGGCTTATGTCAAGTGGAGATACGAGGATAAGCTCGACCCGCGATCGGTCAAGACATACTTTATTGGTTATCCAAAAGGAATGTTTGGTCATTACTTCTATTCGCCTACCGAACACCGAGTTTTTGTTGCGGCTAGTGCGACGTTCTTAGAGAAAGAGTTTCTCGAATACAAGAGAGGTAATAGAACCTTCGATCTGTCGGAGATTCCTGAACCAACAACCGAGCAACCAATGGAGGAAACTGTTCCTTCTACGTCTTCTGCGGTTGATATTCTTTTGGAACCCAGAAGGTCGGGTAGACTCTCCATTCCTCCAGATAGATACATTGGTATGGTTGAGGAGAATGGGAGAGACGACGTTTTACTCCTTGAGAGTAACGAACCCGTAACCTATAAAGGTGCCATGACATGTTCCGACTCAAAGCTTTGGCAAGAAGCCATGCAATCCGAGATGGACTCTATGTATGAGAACCATGTATGGGA
This sequence comes from Dianthus caryophyllus, assembly GCA_023091065.1. Lineage (NCBI taxonomy): Eukaryota > Viridiplantae > Streptophyta > Magnoliopsida > Caryophyllales > Caryophyllaceae > Dianthus > Dianthus caryophyllus. The sequence goes on from CM041527.1 coordinate 21,819,933, forward strand.
TCTGGTTGACTTACCTGATAAGGCTAGGCCTCTTCAGTGCAAATGGCTTTACAAGATAAAGCGATCTGTAGAAGGACAACCAGATATATACAAGGCACGACTAGTGGCAAAGGGTTTCACTCAAGTGCAAGGGTTGCACTATGATGAGATCTTTGCACCCGTAGTTATGCTTCGTTCCATTCGGATTGTCTTAGCGATCGCCGCTTTTCATGATTATGAAATTTGGCAAATGGACGAGAAAAGCGCCTTCTTAAACGGTTATTTGGAGGAGGAGTTGTACATGGTACAACCCCAAGGTATCATCGTTCCTAAATATCCTAAGAAGGTTTGCAAGCTTGCGTTCCATCTATGGACTTAAGCAAGCTTCACGGAGTTGGAATCATCGCTTCGACCAAGTGATAAAGGAGAATGGATTCACTCGATCGGTCGAGGCACCATGTCTATATATCAAGTCGAGTGGGAGCAAGATTGTCTTCCTAATACTGTATGTAGATGACATACTCTTGATTGGGAACGATTTACCTCTCTTAACTTCGGTGAAAGTATGGTTACAGAACCATTTCCGGATGAAAGATCCGGGTGAGGCACAACGAATTTTGGGACTCAGTATCTATAGAGATAGATCACAACGGATGTTAATCCTCACCAGAGTCTTATAAAGATAAGATTTTGAGAGATTCAAGATGACCAAGTCGTGTTCCTTATGCTTGGCGATAGGATCGATCATGTATGCCATAATGTGCTCACGCGTGCACGTGGCATCCGAAATGGGTATTGACTTATGGATGTGCTATAAGGCTATGCGCAATCAGTTGCGCAGACGCTAACTTCCACACGAATCGAGATGACTCGATATCTCAGCTCGGATTCGTCTTTACTCTTTATGGCAATCAAGCACAAGAAACAGTTCCAAAATATAGTGTCATAGTAGATTCTACGATCGTGTCCGAATACTATGCTATTTAGTTGCAAGGAAGTCGTATGGATGCGTCGCTTGTTACAAGGACTAACTGTAGTTCCTGGTTCGAATGACCCTATCACCATCTATTATGTTAATAGAGGTGCCATCTTCCAGGCTGCAGAGCCTAAAGTCTAGCAACTAGTCCAGATATGTACGTCGGTATATGATAAGCTTGAAGGGCACGTTATCTTCATGAGAATTAAACGTGTTCATGGTTATAATAGTACTTGACGTGGATTGGATAATTGTATCTTTTTCATATACTATTTATAACATCATCGTTTTGTTTTATATATTTTGTTTTTCCATGTGGATTGTACGGACAACTTTGAACACCACAAAGTGAACTGGAAAATATTATATTTGTGTTGGTCCGTAATCGCCTACATGAGCTGATAACTCTGGCGATTATTTTGTGACGTCGATTGATGGTGGGTTCAACGAGCCATAAGTCAAACTGTTGACTGATCGATCACAGATGCGGGTTTACTGAAATCGCAGACATTTTGTGACGACTACATGGAGTCCTAAATGTTTCAGAACATTAGGTGCCTGGTCGTGGATAGGACATCCATAGTGTTCCTAGAGTCGATTCTTTTGACTATCGACTGTCTCTTGAGATTAAGGCAGATTTTGGGTGGCTTTGGTTTCTTTCTCACGGCCGATCGTAACAGAGGCCAAGCATTTTCACTGGTCATTTCATGCCGCGCTTACATCTGCGGGATTCGAAGTTGAGGGAAATATCCAAACCGCTATCGAGTTATAATATTTATTCTCGGGGCCACTCGAGGAGTCAGAATCGAAATGCATGGCCATGCTCGAATATTGATTCGTTTATCAGTTAAGTTACTCTCTAGTCGGGGAAACCACTCTTGATACTGATCGCTTGTGAACTACGACCTTTGAAAGTACAGACTTTGCAAATTGGTTTACATTGAGTGGGAGAAATTTATTATGGATATGAGAATCGGTTATCGCACCTACACTTGTACGGACAAGTGGGAGATTGTTGGAGTTAGTGTCCTCCACAGTTAGTGCAATAACATAAATAAATCTCTAAAAGGTACACAGGGTACATTTTGTATTTAATCAGTTGATTAACGTTTATCGATAACGGTTGGCTTGCTAGATAAGTTTGACGTTATTGTCATACAGATGGCGGTGATCAACTGGTCCCTAAAAAGTCACACCTAAAGGATGTGTTTAAGAAATGTGATTATTTGAGAAAATAATCATATTGATGCCTTACTAAAAGACTAAAAGGTTAGTCGGAGTTTTTGACTAAAATGTTAGTCAAGTGTGTGATATTGATACGGCCATTTAATAAGGATTAAATGATATTAGCTAAGACGAATTAAATGTAATTCGTAAATTGAATATAAACTGTTATATTTAATTATTGAATATAATATAAGCTAATTAATCATAAACTGTTATAATTAATTAGAAAATTATAAATATAAGGATATTAATAATTTAATGATATATTATAGTGGATCATTATTATGTGATACTAGTAATATTATATTATATTAAAAGCTAAAGGAAACCTCCAAGAAAGAGCCTAATTGGTCTTTGACTCCTTGGTCAACAAGGAATTGATTTTTGGAAAGTGATTTTTGGAAAGAAAAATTACTCCCCATAATTAATTAAGAGGGCCGAAATTTTGAGTATATTAGGGAGAGTTTTGACTCAACTTAATTCTCGAATTAATTCATCATAATTCACACACACAAATTAGAAAATCAGTTTTCTTCTCTCTAAAGTTTTCTAGCAAGAACTAAGGGCATATCTTAAGTAATCTTGGGTGCAACTTTTAGGAGATATCAAGCTTCTTGATATTTGATCTTAGGCCATTAAGCAAGGACTAAAGGTTGTTTTTCTTAATCTTATACTTGTTTATGCAATTTCTTTTATGACCTTTAAATCTTATAAAGTTTTTCATTATAATCCTGTGGATTTTAAAGGTCTATATACGGATATAAACCTACAGAAACACTAAAGGCTACGGTTCGTCTTGTAACCGAAGCCTAAAGTAGGAACAAAAAGCTTTAAACTAGGAACAAAAAGCTTCGGTTTAAGTTAAACCGTAGCCTTTTCATTACACATTATAAACTAAACCAGTGAATGAAACCCTCAAACGCTCAATTACAAAATATCCTTCATCCTTTTCGAACTCACCTTCTTGTTACCGCCCTCACGCCTCTCCAGTCACCACCGACCACCGCGCGTCTCACTGCCGACGACCACACTTCCCACAATATTAACACTTTCTCTTTCTCTATTAAATCGGAGACATTTTGTTGTCGAACAAACCCTAGAAATTTTGAGTCAATGAAAAAATTTGCTCGAGCATGGCTTTCGCTTCTCAATTTCTCTCTAAATCTAAATAGGTTCAATTCTAATCTTTGATTTTAAGTTTTAATTTGATTTTCATCAGCCTTTATGATCTGATTTTATCGTGATTCTAATATTTGTGTGTTATTGAATCGATTTGAATTGTTTTGATTAGGAAATTATTGTTGTAAATGTGGAGTGGTTTTGATATTTTTGGTTTTGATTTTGTGATTGTGAGATGCGTTGATAATCGTTGCTGCAAATGATTTTGAATCTGAAAGATATTAATGTAGATCGAAATTTCCGCTAATGTTGTTTGATCGTGAATTTGTTACAATTTTTCTTATACTGAATCTGCCGAAATTTTGCTTGTTGAATGTTTGATTTGGCGTCGGTTTTGTTGAATTTGGTGAATATTCACTGGAATTCTGCAATTATCGTGTTGTTGCGATGTACTTTACAGTATATAGTCAGTATTCATAATAGCGTTGGTGAGCATCATATTTGTGTGCTTATACTTGCTTTTTTAGGTTTATTGATCATGCGTTTTAATTAATCAGTGTTCATTGTAGCAACTTGTTAATTTGTTGAAAACGATACTTGACTAGTTTTGTTGTGTGCAACTTATGAAATACATGCGTCGTATACTCATGATTCCCTCAATGCTCAATTTATTTTGTTTGTATTATAAAGTTGCTTAGTTTGTTCCTCATTTATGTTTTTCTTGGGCGGTTTACTTTGGATGAGAAAGCGAAACAAATATTCAGATATTTGTACATGACTATGTTTTGCATGCGGCAAAAAATTCTGGTATGTCCATCTTATGGTGAAATGGAGTGACTGTGAGAGATGTATTATAAAAATACATGAGTTTTGTGATTTAGGAGCTCAAAAAAGGACTCTTCTCTTATGGGTAGAGGTGGCCACGGGGCGGGTCTCATTGTTAATAACTGGCCCGTGGAGGTGGTGGCCCGGGCTTGAAAGTTAAGCCAGTTTCAGCAATGCCAAGCATTACTAAGCTGAAATCGACTAAAGTTCTCCAGTAAATTTCTGGTTTCCGCTTACTCTGAACACCTATCGTTTTTAATGTTCACGGAAACTCCTAGGGATTTCTTCGCTAAGGTGGTTATCGATTACCTCAATCTCGAGGAGTCTCAATAAGTTAAAAAACTTTGCCGGATTCGTGCCTAAAACAGGATTGGTATGTAAAGAAAGGGTCTGCAAAGTTTGCAGTCTGCATATTTCATCATGGATTGCACAAGTGAAATTGTTTTCACTGACATAAGTCAGTTTTAGCGCTTGATAATTGTCAAATTTCCCTTGAAAGATGTCACTGCGAGACTGCTTTTTGCGAGATAACGGCTAGGACAGAGAAGTGGCGGCAGATGGAGTAAACGAAAAAGTTGAGAAGGTGAAGACGAGGAGGGAGGCAAGGGCCTTGGAGAAGGTTCGACGACATGTAGTATTATATTTGAGTAAGGGTTGTATTTTTATTATTCTCAACAAACGATTGCAATTTCTGTCATTTTTCGTCATTTAATATGTGCTTTTTGATTCTCAGTGTTCAGATCCAAACATGGCTTTCTGGTGAAAATTTGCAAGCCTGAATGCACTTCCTTATACTTAGTTATACATTTCGACTACTTAATGTCAGCATTTTGTCTTTGCTTTTCAAATTAAAGATATGACCCCAAACTACCCAATATTGATTATTTGATGTGCTCTATTTTATCTTTGATGGGTTTGAGTATTCCCATATATTTCTGTCAGGATGTGGTCTTGCCCAAGGTGCTGGAATCTGGATGATGCAATTGTTGCGAGCCTGAATTCGTTAATGCTAACAATGGTGTTGTAAGTCTGATATCAAGTCATGCCATAGTGGTTGTGTTTGCTCCCTTGTAAAATTGATGACTGAAACACTTATTTTGCTTTCTTGTTGAATCCGTTTAGAAAGTGTGAGCACTATTCAACACCATGACACTTGATCTAGACGCTTGTCTAACTTTGTAGTTCATTTCATTTCTCCCTCTTTTATTACTTCGGTAGTAGTTTGAAAATAAATATTTAAATACAATTTTTGTGACTACAGTGAAGAAAGACGAAGATCGAGTAGCTGTTATTGTTTTACGTTTGACAGTTAGTTATAGCAATCACGGCTTCTTCGAATTCCATCACCGTAAGTACATTCTTACTCTGCTGTATTTTTTGCTTCTGTACTCTACTCAGTTAAGCTGTTGGTGCGTGACGATACCACTACATACGTCATATGCTATTTTGCGTTAGGCCCTGAGTTTGATTTTGTGGTTTAGGATTCACGTTGCTTGATTAATCAACTATGATGTTTTGAATTTTTTGATTCCTCTGTCGTCTGTCCTTTAATGAAGAAGACGAGTGAAGGAACTGGTTGATGACATATGTAATATATTTGAACCAAAAAACTCATGAGTCATATCATACCATTATTATCGTCAAACACTTACTATTTTCTTTGCAGTCCACATGCCCTTTGTTATCATGTTACATTGTTTATTATCCTGTTACAGCAAAATGGTTATCAGTTACTTTTTCTGAGCGCTCGCTCCATTTCACAAGCCTATCACACCAGGCAGTTCTTATTTAACCTTAAGCAGGTAATCAAAGATGAACAATGTGTGATTTTTAATGGTTAATTAGCTGTTCTTCGTTCTGAAAAGGACAACATGCTTTATGATTTTGCAGGACGGGAAAGAGCTGCCTGAGGGTCCAGTCATTATTTCGCCTGATGGACTTTTTCCTTCTCTATATCGAGAAGGTCAATGTCTGATTCAAGGGGATATATGTTTGAATTGAAAAATATTATCGCAAATAAATAGCTTCTTGTTGTTTGAAATCAATGGATGTTACATTCTTCATTTAAATGTTATTTTTTTTACAGGATTTGATTATGTAATGTGTATTTGGAACAATGTATGCATAGTATCGTAGATGATGTATGGATTGTCGGCTTATAGTATATACATTTCTGTATACGAAGCTCATAAAAGAATTATTATTTTTTTTTTAAAAAAATAAAATGTACAACCGTTGCCTTTTCTTGACTTACGGCTACGGTTCACTAAAACAACCGAAGCCTTTTATACTCTTTTGGCAACAGTTGTTCAACCGTAGCCTTAAGTCAAAGACTTAAGGCTACGCCTGGATTTACTACGGTTGTACAACCGTAGCCTTATGTCCAATTTAACCGTAGCCGTAAGCAAGTTTTGTACTAGTGGAAGAGGGACCAAATGAGTTGGTTTCCAATTTGTAACTCCTTGTAATTTTAATTACTTTTAGGTGGCCATACTAGGTTTATGCTTATGCTTATTTAATGCTTGTTTGATTGCTTATTTTATTGTTTACATGCCAAAATCGCCATGCATGCTAAGTTATTCCACTATGATTGTCGATTTAAGTCACGATTCTTAAATTAGTTCACTTATAAAGATATTTATGACTAAAATTGACAAGATCACCCACATGTTTTCACAAATGAATTGAGATTAAGCCTTTCCAAATGTGGCAACTATGAACCCCATGTTCATGAGGACCTCCGTAACGTGGAACCTCGTTACCATGGGTAAGTAGTGGGAGGAAGTCCCATGCTAATTTGGTTTCGACTCAACCAAATAAGAGTTATTTGGGGCTAATGGATGTATTTTAATGAAAAACATCAACCAAGCATTCTAGTGTAGAATTAGTCAAGTGTTGACTTATCGTTTTTATATAAAAGGAAACATGAGATGTCTAATTTTATATGAAGAACGAGTCTTGGAATCATTTATATAATTTCGTGGGAGATCATTGTATAAATGGACATTTGTTTTAAAAAGGGTTTTAGCAAATGTCATTAATGTACAATGAATGTTAATTTCCTCATATTTGTTGTAGAATATTTTATTTGAAATCGCAATGACAACCTCAACTCCCGCACCCATTTTGGGTAAATATTCATGGTTGAGAACCGTGATGGATATATGTATCCTAAAAGATGACGGTGGCAACCTTGTCGAATGAGGTTCGACTATAAGGGGCGCCGCTCAATCCGACAATGTGCTTAAATACCTTACCGAACAACTTCCCACCGAACCCGGACTTAGGGCCACTGCGGCGGCACGAGCCGCCTACGATGAGCACCTAAAGGTGGACAATGACGTTAAAAATGTATTGATTTGGTCAAATGTCACCTTCTCTCAAACTTCGCTTCGTTACTCACAAAAGTGCATATGAAATATTCACTAGAGTGACGACGATGTGCTTTAACCAAGAGAGCATCAAAGTGAATGAGATTGAGAGAAAAGATGTTTTTTCAATGAGATTGAAGAACATAAACTTTGGGGTCAAGAAAGGGAAGGGAGCTAATGAAGCTCGGTTCAAGGAAGATAAGGGTAAGGGAATGCTATTGAGAATAGCAAGCCCAAACCCGGTCGTTGGAAGCGCAATTGTCCCAAATTCTTGAAGGAAAAGAATGATGGACGTGCGACATCCAAAGATATTGTTCCTTCTAGTCTTTATATGATTGACATAAATCGTGCTTGCATTTCTACATGGGTATAGGATACCGGATGTGGATCTCATCTTTGCAATCACTTGCAGGGGATGAGAAACGTGCGAGCAGTAGCCAAGAGTGATGTAGATCTCCGCATGGGTAATGGAGCTAGAGTAGCGGCCGTTTCCATGGGAACTTTTGTACTCACTCTAGCTAGTGGTTTAGAGTTGTACTTGAATAACTGTTATTTTGTACCAACTCTAACCGAAAACATTATCTCCGTCTCCGTGTAAGATATGGAAGGCTTTTGTTTCATGATTGAGAACAATCGGTGCACTTTTTCATTTAATGAAATGGTTTATGGTGAAACCATTTCAATTGGAGGTATTTATGTTTTGAATGATGTTTATCATGTAGAGAACAAGAAGCTCAAAACGAATGAATCAAACAAATCCTAACTTTGGCATTGTCGTTTAGGTCATATAAACGATAGACGCATAAAGAGACTTGTTGAGACCAAGGTTCTCAAACCATTTGATTGCGAATCATATGGTACATGCGAAGCTTGCCTTTTAGGCAAGATGACTCGTGCACCCTTTAGTGGTAAAAGGACACGAGCAAGTGAGGTTTTAGGACTCATACATACCGATGTGTGTGGTCCATTAAACATCACCGCTAGAGGAGGATATCATTACTTCATTACTTTTACCGATGACTTTAGTAGATAAGGTTATGTCTACTTAATAAGGCATAAAAGTGATGCTTTTGAGAAATTTAAAGAATTTCAAAATGAGGTTGAGAACCAATTGGATAAAAAGATAAAAGCACTACGATCGGATCATGGTGGCGAATATCCAAGTAATGAGTTTGATTCACATCTTAAGAATTGTGGTATAATATCACAATGGACTCCTCCGGGCACACCACAGTTGAATGGTGTTGCAAAAAGGAGAAACTGAACCTTGTTAGATATGGTTCGGTCGATGATGAGTCAAAGTGAGCTTCCTGGATCGTTTGGGGGTTTTGCGCTATTGTCTGCCGCATTCTCACTAAATCGAAGTCCGACTAAAGCGGCCAACAAGACTCCATATGAGATATGAACGGGAAAGGTTCCCTATTTGTCATTCATGAGAATTTGGGGTTGTGAGGCATTCGTTAAGAATAAATCTGATGATAAACTCGCACCAAGGTCTGACAAATGTCTTTTTGTAGGTTATCCTAAGGAAACGTGTGGTAATTACTTCTACAACTCTCACGAGAACAAAGTGTTTGTGGCTCGTGATGCTGTCTTTCTAGAAAATGAATATATTTCTAAAAGACAGAGTGGGAGAAAATTTGAACTTGATGAAGTTCAAGAGCCACAAACCGAGGCGGAAAATGAGGAAACCGTTCCCTCGTCTTCTGACACGGTAGTAATCCCTAGGAAGTCAGGAAGAATTAGTCATCAACCTGACCGTTACCTAGGTAACATCGAGGAGGAGGGCGATTTGTTGTTATTCGAAAGCAACGAACCCTCAACCTACAAGGCGGCTATTAGTAGTCCCAACTCCGAACAATGGCTTAAGGCCATGAAATCCAAAATGGATTCTATGTACGAGAACCAAGTATGAGACTTGGTGGATTTACCTGAAGGAGTGCGACCCCTTCAGTGTAAATGGATCTTTAAAATCAAACTCGGCATAGATAAACATATAGATGTTTACAAAGCTAGATTGGTGGCAAAGGACTTTACACAAGTCCAAGGTATTCATTATGATGAAACCTTTGCACCGGTTGTAATGCTTCGATCCATAAGGATAATCTTAGCGGTTGCCGCATTTCATGACTATGAAATATGGCAAATGGATGTAAAAACCGCCTTCTTGAATGGGATTCTAGAAGAGGAAGTGTACATGACACAACCTGAAGGTTTTGTAGATACATCCAACCCTAAGAAAGTATGCAAGCTTAAGAGATTCATTTATGGTCTTAAGCAAGCATCAAGGAGTTGGAATCATAGATTCGATCATGTCATTAAACAAAAGGGTTTCGCTCGAAGTGCCGAGAAACCTTGTTTATACATGAAGTTTAGTGGGAGCAAGGTAATCTTCCTTGCTTTGTATGTGGATAACATACAACTAATTGGAAATGATGTTCCAAGTTTAAATTCGGTAAAGGTGGAATTGGGAAACCATTTCCAAATGAAGGACTTGGGAGAGGCACAACGCATCTTGGGTATCCGGATCTATAGAGATAGATCTAAAAGGATACTAGCATTAAGTCAAGAAGCTTATATCGATAAGATTCTTGATAGGTTCAATATGAAAGACTCCAAGAGAGGCTTTCTTCCGATGAGTGTAGGAATAACGATGAAGAAATCTCAATGTCCTACGACTCCTGAGGAAATTGAACGCATGAAATTGATCCCTTTTGCTTCCGCTGTTGGATCAATCATGTATGCTATGATGTGCACTCGTCCCGATGTCGCGTTCGCCTTGAGCATGACGAGTCGGTATCAAGCCAATCCCGGTGAGAGTCACTGGATAGCCGTAAAGTTCATCCTTAAGTTCTTGAGAAGAACTAAGGATTCGTTTCTAGTGTTTGGAGGAAAACTTGAGCTGCGTGTAAAGGGTTACACGGATGCAAGTTTCCAAACTGATAGGGATGATTTGAAATCCCAATCCGGCTATGTCTTTATGTTGAATGGGGTTGCTATTTGCTGAAAAAGTTTCAAGCAAAGTGTCACTGCGGATTCTACAACAGAAGCTGAATATTTGGCAGCTTCGGAAGCTGCTAAGGAAGCTGTATGGATTCGGCAGTTCTTGTATGGACTAATAGTAGTCCCTAGTGCCGCAGATCCAATCACTATTTATTGTGATAATAGTGGGGCTATCTTTCATACAAAGGAGCCCAAGTCTAGTATTAAGTCTAGACACGTTTTGAAAAAGTACCATGTTATAAGAGATAATGTGGAAATGAAGGAAATAGATATTTGTAAGGTTGGGACAGACGATAACGTCGCTGATCATTTAACCAAGCCCCTTTTCGAGGGCTAAGCATGACGCTCATACCGCCTCTATGGGGTTGAGGCGTATGCCTGATTTCCTTTAGCTTTAGAGATATGTAATGAATAATGTATTTTATTACTAATATTCATTGTTTAGAGTATATTTACTCTTTTAAGTCATTTTGAATGCATACTCTGTTTATCCGAATAGTTGTGTGACAACGTTGAACATATTCAAGTGAACGGTATTTGGTCCCTGATCTCTCATAAGAGGTGACGTCTCGAAGAGACTAGATTGCAAGTCGATCGATGGTGGGTTCAACACCATGGAGTCATAGTGATGACTGGTCGTTTGCATAGACAGACTGTAAGACACTCTATCGGACTGTGACGCTTATAGAATTCCTTTTCAATGAGACTGAAACCTGGTCGTGTTGGGAATTTCTATAGTATTCCTTTGAGTCGATTCTTTGACTGGAAACTGATTGTCTAAGTCGGTGCAGTTTCTGAGTGACTTTCATTTTTGTCCTAAGCCATGCCGTGAAAGGGGGTTATAAGGGCATCTTTGGGGTCATGGTGATCTGCATTATACAGTACAATCGAGTGGAAGGGAAATGTCCACCCTCGTCAGGGTAAAACATCTTTGGGCCACTAGAGGAGTAGTCGCTGAAAATGCGTGGTCACGCTCAGAAGAATCTCTGATGGAATTCCCGGTCAGAAACTACTCTCCTTATCGAGGAAACCACTCATGATATATATCTTTGAATGCAAGTACGACCTGTAAGACACCTTGCATTGAGTGGGAGATGTGAAACGGACATGAGAATTGGTAATGCACAACTTGTCTCGGACAAGTGGGAGATTGTTGGAGTAAGTGTCCTCCACAATAGTGCGATTACTTAATAAATCTCAATTAAGGAATACATGGGGATAATCCTGTATTATTGTCAATTGATTAACGTAAATCAATAACGGTTGGCTGACTAGAGTTTGACGTTATTGTCGTAATACGGCGGTAATCAATTGATCCCTTTAAGTCACACCTATAGGAACGTACTCCAAATAATAAAGCTAATTAATTGTATGAGATGCAATTAGATTAGTAACTTGAAAAATTTACTAACGGTTAGTCAGTGAATTAATTTAGAGAGAAATCGAGTTGTGAACTCGGATGATTGAATTTTATATCGATAAAATTATTAGAGGAGATGGAATTAGTGATTAACCGTTAATTCACTAATTATGTATATTTTACTAATGAGATTAGTAAAAATACAATTTTAATATATATGTAAGAGTACATGTATATTAAGGAAGAGTTTAATTAATTTATACTTTATCATATTAGATGTTAAGTGATAAATTGTATGTATTTGTGGGACAAATATTGCAAAACAAATAGACCCATATAGAGTCCATATGGACCGTCCAAATGCAAGCAAAGGGAGAAGATTCCTTTTGTCTTATTTGGTTTGTCTTTAGCTTTTGCTTTTGTTAAGCATGCTAGACACAATGATGTTGTTTTAAAAGCATTGTTCTTAACAAGAAAAAGAACAAGCATGCAAAGTACTCACTCTTCCTATCCTCTCTCCTTTTGGCCGAGTATATGGGGGTGTTCTACACTCTCCATTTTGCTACTTCTCTTATTAAATATAAGGCCTTAGAAAGAGATGGATGGATGCATCTTATTTTACTCATCTCTCTCAAAACTTCTCTAAATAATAAGAAACAAGTTCTTATATCTTTGATGATATTACTAAGTGTTAGTAATAATATTTTCACATATTATCAAGTGTTTACTAAGTGATTTCTAGATCAAAATCATTAGTAAATTTGGAGTTGTTCTTGGGTGCAACTAGAAAGAGGTTTCCTACTTTGGAAGCTCGGGTTTTGGAGGATCATCCTAAACTATAGCTCAAGAAACAAAACTAGAAGGAGTTCTAGTTTTGTGCCCATTTTATTCCTTTTAAGAAGGTATAAATTTCTATAAACTTGTAACAAAGTACATTTGTAACTACATAGAACTTGCTCATCAAATTAGAGTAATTTGATTTACACTAATATTTGATTAGTGAATGGGATGTGATCCTAACACAAGCAACAACGACGAAATCAGGAGTTTCTTGGGGCAAGTCCAATACATCTCCCGATTCATCAGCAAGCTCACGATGGTCTGCGAACCAATCTTCAAGAAACTGAAAAAGGAAGAGCACACAAAATGGGATGAAAACTGTCAGCAAGCATTCGACAAAGTCAAAGCTCTACTCACAAATCCACCCGTTCTGGTGCCACCCCAGAAAGACTTACCACTATCATTATACCTAAAAACTACACCAAATGCCATGGGTGCCATGCTCGCCCTGGAAGTTAACAACGAAGAACGAGCAATTTACTACATTAGTAAAAAGTTCCAAGATTATGAGACTCGCTATGAGCCTGTAGAAAAGAGCTGCCTCGCTCTAGTCTGGGCCACCAAAAAGCTCAGGCATTACCTCCTCGCACACAGCAAGAGTATACTCCTTAATGGACCCTCTCAAGTACTTATTCGAGAAACCGGTACTAAACGGCCGCATGGCCAGGTGGACACTACTGCTAGCCGAATACAAACTGAAATACTTGCCTTTGAAAGTCATTAAGGGAAAAGCAGTCTCAGATTTCCTTGCAGAAAATGCCATAATCGAACAACCTAAAATTGACACAACCTCATTCCCTGACGATGGGATTTTCGTCGTCGAAGCTGAGTAATGGCAACTTTACTTCGATGGAGTCTCGAACTACCGTGGCTACGGCGTGGGGATACTCCTGATATCTCCTAGCGGCGATCATACACCCATCTCAATCAAGCTCGACTTTAACGTCACCAATAACGCCGCAGAATACGAAGCTTGCATTTACGGCTTACAAGCAGCTATGGCCCTCAACATAAAGCACCTGTGGGTACATGGATACTCCTTCCTCATCATAAATCAAGTGACAGGAGCATGGAAAATCATGAACGAAACCCTCGCAAAATACCAAGCAAAAATACAAAAACTCCTGACAGAATTCGACTGCATAGAATTCTATCACCTCCCGACGCACTGTCAAAGTTTTCATCCCTTCTCAACATGCCGCCAAACGTTGACACGCTACCCATCGTCATCGAAAGACGTGGTGAACCCGCATACATCCACACCATTGACATCGACGAAGCTGAACACACAGAACCATGGTACCAAGCCATACTCAACTACAAAACGAGCAACTGTTACCCACCTGACACCGACCAGCGAGGTAAGAGGGCCATCAGACTCCTCGCATCCTAATTCGTACTAGAGATGGGACAATTACTCAAAAAGACACCACAAGGCACCCTACTCATGTGTGTTGACTACAAGAAAGGGCAAGAAATCATTGCCCAAGTACACGATGGCGAATGCGGCCCACACATGAACGCAAGAGCCCTATGCAAGCAAATCTTACGACTTGGATGGTATTGGACGACCATGGAAGCAGACTGCATTCATTACGTCAAATACTGCCATAATTGTCAGATATTCAGCAACGTACAACATGTACCCCCTTCACCACTCTACAGCCTCACATCTCCGTGGCCCTTTTCAACATGGGGCATTGACGTGATAGGCAAAATCCATCCAATCGGAGCAGGAAGACACTGCTTCGTACTAGTAGCAATCGACTATTTCACAAAATGGGTAGAAGCGGCGTCTTTTCGCACCCTCGGCTCAAAAGAGGTCGCCAAATTCATACAAACAAACATCATATGCCGGTACGGCATACCGCACGAGTTCATAAGCGACCAGGGTCACATTTCCAAGGCGAAGCAGAAGCTATACTCGTTACATACAACATACAACATCACAAATCCTCTCCTTACCGACCCCAAACCATCGGAGCCGTGGAAGCAGCAAATAAAACTGTAGTTGCTATCCTTGAGAAAATGATCGACAGTTCTCGGGACTGGCCCAACAGGATTCCATATGCACTTTGGGGGTATCGTACCACCATCCGCACACCCACAGGCATGACGCCTTATTTCCTCACTTACGGCATGGAAGCCGTACTACCAGTAGAGATAGAAATGCAATCCCTATGAATACTAATGGAAAGTAGCATTCCAGAAGCAGAATGGGCCCGCGAACGCTATGAGCAGCTCATGCTCCTGGACGAACGTCGGCTAAATTCTTTAAGCATTGTACGAATGTACCAAGCACGACTACAAAGAGCATTCAACAAGCGAGTTCGACCACGAAACATAAAAGTGGGTGATCTAGTGTTAAAATCAGTACGCGCACCACTTCCCGTCGACCCACGAGGAAAGTTCAAACCTAACTGGGCTGGACCATACCTCGTCAAGGAAATCTACACAGGCGGAGTGGTCAAACTAACTGACCTAGACGGTCAAGAGTTTAACCTAGCCACCAACCTCGATCAGCTGAAGAAATACAACCCCTGAAACACTTGCAATGTATTTATAACATGTAATTAAACACAATTTTACGGGCCGGCATGCCCCTAAACGTGCACACCCATCACAAAAAGCAAAAAACATAATTCCGTGGGCCGGCATGCCCCTAAAACATGCATTTCCTACAAAGAATTCATGGGCAGGCATGCCCCTAAACATGCATTCACAAAAATACAACTCCGAACTACGCCGGCTTGATTCCATTTATATGGATACGTAGGCAGCTTTTCAAAAGCACAACCGACATTCAACACAAAATCACATGCCCAAAACATCTCAGGCTAAGGGCATGATAAACACAGCAAAATTCAAAACACAAAATACGCATATCTCTAACCTTAAAAGGAACAAGGCAAGTTACGCAAAAGGAACTTATTGTTTTATTATGCTTGAAAGGGAAACATTTACATTTGGATTTTTCAATTAGGAGCACAAACGCCCAACTCGTAGATCACACATACGAGTCTTACAAGGTCCCAACAAAACAGGTTTAGAGAATTAAAACAACAAGCAGACAACAAAACAACTAAGCAGCAAGACAAACATCATTCTTCATGACTGAGAGGAGAACTCAACCCATGTGCGGGACACCACCACGACCATCACAGCCTGGAGCATTAAACATGGTGAAGCCAAGGGGACTAAGCTCCGCCTCCATGGAAGGTGCACTCCCTGAGCTAGAACTCCCGCGACTTCCACGTCCAAAACGCACTGGATCAAAGGCAGACGTCGGCGGTGGCTCATTTTGCTCTGTAGCGCGAAGGCGAGCCCTATGGCGTGTAGTCTGTGCCGTAGTCCACCGAGTATAGGACCTCGACACACGCACCGTAGCTGGTATCCCCGCCACATGCCACCTGGGACGCATTACACAACCTTGCGACCATGCGTCAATGATTTGGTTGTTAAGCACAACCAAATCCTGGACCATAGTGTCCTGCCCTGGAATGAACTGAGCGTAGCCCATCTGCCTCCTCCCCCTCAAGGGATGAATATACACGCCCATGTCAAAACCACACAGCATCACTCCGGAAGGACCATCACCAACCGCGCTGCCCGTCACAGTGACTACCTCCCACCATGGCACGACCCAACGGATAGCAGACGTTCTCACAAAAGTAGGGAAGTAATCGTTGGACCGGCCATTGGGGCCCTCCATCACAGCCACGATCGTCACGCCGGCCCAGATAGGATGCGCCGTAAGGAATAACGCCAAGCACGCTCAAACGCTCCATGAGCCAAACCTGCAAAATAAGGGGACAACCACGATAAGCATGCACTCTATTACAGGCCCGGTCATCTAATCCCAGGATCGTCTCAGCAACGATCAGGGCCGCAGGGTTGTAACCCATCTCTATCTGCTGCACAACACAGACCAAGCGCGGTTCGCCGAACCCCATCCCGTCCACTGAGTCAGGGAACATGAAGCAGTGCACCAAACAAAGGGCCAACGCTCTCCTACGAGCCACAACACAAATGCTCCCATTGTCGTAATCCATAAACCGCTGGCAAAGACGGATTATGTTCAAGCGCCCATCCAAAAATAAGTCCTCCGTCTGGATCCTAGTCATCTTGAGGAAGTTCTACATATTCCTCTGGTACCCGAACTCTTGACGAACACACACTGGAGTGACAGTGCGAGTCCAACCTCCGATAGCAGCAAATTCCTCAACCAGAGGACAAACCTCCCCGCCAGGAAAACGGAATACGTGGTACGCCAAGTCCCAATATTGCAAACAGGCATCCAGGAACTCAGGCTCCATCCGAACCTGCCTCAACCCTAGGAAAACGCCCAGGCCACAGTCCCTGAGACTTCTCTTCTCAAGACCCGACAATGTAGCACACCATACTCTCACAAGTCCCTCAAGATGCTCCATTACTCAACAAAAACACGCTCTACCAGATATTATGAATACTTTTATGATATGAGTAATGAAGTTGCAAGTCAAAACGAGAAATGAAGTATGGATGAAGGGATGAATGAATGAACCAACACAAGCATCATTCTTTTAGGCAACGTCTTCAAATAGCAACGACACGAAGTATAATCGCTAGTGAACTAGCGATAAGCCCAAAAATCAAAACAAAAAGCAGAAAACATCACAAAAATCGCTAGAAAACTGGCGATTTTCTAACATTTGATGCGTCGACTGCGAACCGTCTTGCAGCCTACGAGTTACAGGAAACCTTTTTATAGCCTACGCACCGCTGTTTTTACATTTTTACGGCGTATTATCGATTACGTTTTCGATACCCGGCTTTACGTCATATTGTGTCATTTTGTCATCGACTCTCGACTTTTATTTTGCACATACAATTTAAACGCTTTACAAAATTCAACCGTCGCATTTCGCAAACTTACGTTAAAGCACGACGTTCTTAATTCGCATTTTTACGAACGTCAAAAGCGTCTTTTACGGACTCAAATTATTTTCTTCAAAAGGCATGTTCTTACTACGAGTAAGACAATCTCAATCGAGATTTGTGTTCACTTTTACGACTAACGGTCTAATGCAGGAAGACTAAATAAGCAGATCACACGGATTTCGAAGCATAAACAACGACACAAGCGGTCATAATACAAAACGAGGCAAAATAATCGACAAGACTTATGACGCCGCACGCATGATTATCAATAACGAAAACTGCGCCAACAAGGGCGTTTACCATAGTCAACAAGTAAACCCGCTACATAACCAAAGCACGCATACGAGGTCGCGGAACCTACTCGCGTCAAGCCATGGCCACAAATCAACGTCATACGACTCCTACAAGTACAACCATACAGAATAACCAAAGCACGCACACGAGGTCACAGGGCCTACTCGCGTCAAGCCACGATCACAAAATTGACCTCGTACGAACTCCTACATATACAACCACATACAAAATACAACCACAAAATAAAACGAGCCCATAGAAATAAGCCGACGATCCTAGCATACATCCTAAATCAACTCGCATGATCTCGACGACTAAGCTCTGCGCGCAATGAGTCAATCTCAGCACGATAACCAGCTAACTCCTGCTCACGTTGAGTCTCCGCAGCCCGGGCCCGCCCTAACTCCATCTGACTCTGCGCCAGTGCACCCTGCAAATCTGTCACGTACTTCTGAGCCTTGCAAAGCGCGACCGCTTTATCATTCAACGCCACTCGCCAGCGATTCGCCGTCCTCCGTAATCTCTTATGGACGTCCAAAGTCACCTACAGACAATTATGGCCTCATTATACTCAAACTGGGGGCTATAATCAAAAGCAGCTTCATTTCAGTTTGACTAGCGATTTTACAACAAAATCCTACTCAAACTAGGGGCTATAATCAAAAGCAGTTTCAACAAAGTTTGATTCACGATTTCACAACAAAATCCTACTCAAACTGGGGGCTATAATCAAAAGCAGCTTCAACAAAGTTTGATTCACGATTTTACAACAAAATCCTACTCAAACTGGGGGCTATAATCAGAAGCAGCTTCATTTCAGTTTGACTAGCGATTTTACAACAAAATCCTACTCAGACTGGGGGCTATAATCAGAAGCAGCTTCATTTAAGTTTGACTAGCGATTTTACAACAAAATCCTACACAAACTAGGGGCTATAATCAAACGCAGCTTCAACAGAGTTTGAGTCACGATTTTACAACAAAACCTTACTCAAACTGGGGGCTATACACTACATAACATGCAAGCACGAAAGACGAGTCATACCTTCTTCACCTGAGGGCTCCAGCCTTAAATGCCAGCGTCAGCCACCTCAGATAAGCACTGCGGCAATACGACCGAATGCCGACAGCCATCGTCATGCTCAAAATCCAAACTCTCATAAAAAGGAGGAGTTTGAACCTCAAGGTCAGGGTCACGTGGCTACAAGATACAAAAATCACGATCAATTTTTGCTTTTTGAACAAGCAAATATATTCAAAACAAATGCAAAAGCAAAAGCACAACTCAATCACGGCAAGCGCCAAAGCAAGACGAGCCCACGACGGATAATCCTCGTCTGGTCTCAACAAGGAGTCTGACTCACCCTCACGGTGTACCCCACGACGAACATCGGCATCCGACGTCTGTACAAAAAGGATCTTAGGAGGAGGCGCAAGCACAACAAACTCACCCCTAGTCGTCTGCGCAGACAACCTCTCACCTAAAAACCAAACGAGTCGTACTGAGTAGCAATGTACAACCTCTGCCTGTCACGGAGAGCAAAGCGAGTCGCAATCGACGCAGGGTCATCCGCATAATTTGCCCAAGGATTACGAACAAACTACAAAAACAGGAAATAAATCAAGATCCGCAAACATAATCAAAGCACGAACACAAGGCATAACAAGAATACAAACTCCTCCTACCTTGTCAGCAGTCATCCCGTTGAACAACACCCGAGCTGCCTCATAAGTCAAGCGAATACCCTTCCTATTTGCCGTCGCATAGGCATGAAAAGCACGGTACCTCGCCGTCACGGCAAAGTTGTCAGGGAGCAGCGACGGGAAATGAGCGTAACACCAAGACTACGAAGAAACAGAAAATACATCACCAAAGGAAGGAATAACAGCAACAAAGCAATAAGACATCACAAAAAAGAGAAAGCAAAGCAATCATACCTCCATCAGCAGGCCAGGGCCAACCAAGGACGATTGAGACCCATCATTGATCTGATCAGGACGAACTGCGTCCCTACAAAATCGAATCAAGAGACCCATGGCAGGAGTAACCCAGTCGAAATCACCTAATCTAGACAAGTTCCTCAGCACCATTAAAACAGCAGTCGACGCCCGCTCGCCTTTATCTCCAAAATGAGTGGCCGACAGAAACGACCATAACCACAATCGAGCATTCTGCTCATGACTCGCGTCACTTACCTGCTTCTTCCCATGGCCTTTGAAGTAATCGTCAATCCATGACGTCCGAGGCTGAAATGTGTTCCGCTCATTCCTCGCACATCTAATACCGCCTCCAATCAAACGAACAACCGCTGCACTAGAGATAGCAGGACGCGCTCTGTCCCACTCAATCACCTCCTCTCCGTGAGGGAGCCCCGAAACAATCGCAAGAGACGAGAAAGTAATACCAACCTCGTATCCAGGCATATGGAACGTGTTAATAGTATCCCAAAACCTGTCTAGCAACGCTCGAAGCACAGAAAGGTGCGAATTCACATTCTTCTTACGCACCTCCTTCCACTTCGTCACAAACGGACCAAAAGCCGTGCCAAGGATTATATCCCGCGATTCGGGAGTCAATTTCTTGTTAAAAACATCCATGACAGTGCGAAAACCAGAGAAGGTCCTCATAGTACCCAACTTAAAGCCGACCTTCACCCGAGTAGACAAGTGCTCCAATGGGTTCCAAACTAAGCTCACACCATCCCAATCCTTGGCAACATTCGCCCACAACCTCGGTCCCTGGGGATACGACGGTCTCAAGCCTAGCTCATCAACCACGCACATGAACCTATCTTGCGCAGCAGCCGGTCCAGCATCAACACCAGCCTCACCATCTACAGCACCTCCAGCCTCACCATCTACAACACCTGCAGCCTCACCGCCTGCAGCCTCACCGCCTGCAGCCTCATTATCAGCACCACCTGCCACATGCTCCTCCTCACCTTGCTCCTCCTCCGACTCAGGGTCACTCTCAAAAGCATCCTCAAGTCGACGAGGAGGACCACGCCTCGACTTATCAACAACGGGATCGTCTCTATCCTCAACCTCGTCCGAGCTCACCTCACCCGAAACGCCAGCACCACTACCCTCACCTCGCTCGCAACTACCACCAGTCTCGGCTGCACGACGACCACTCGTCCGAACGCCACCTTCAGCATTTCCAATAACATCGCCCACCTTACGCTTCCTACTAGGCCTATCATTCTTACGTCCACCCCCACGACCTCCACCTCCACCTCTTCCAGCAGGTGCCGGTGACTCTACGACAACACCACGTCCTCGCCCAGTGCCTCGTGAGGGTGCAGACCCAACTCCGCGCCCACCAACAGAAGGCCTAAGCCGCTCAGCAGTAACCCCACGTCCACCAATGGAAGACATAGGCTACTCTACAGCCGGCTCCACAGGAACCCCGGTTGCATCCACAGCACGCCCTGCATCACCAACAGAAGGCCCTGTCGGCTCCACAGTAGTGCTACGCTCGCTGACAGAAGGCTTAGGAGACTCCGGGACAGCTCCCAGTACCTCATACCCTGGCGTCAAAGCAGGAGGAGTCTTAAACAAATCAGATTGGGACGGACCCTCAGAGGTCTCCAAATGATGGCGCAACTCGGACATGGGGGTACGCTCCTCCCCTGTAGCAGTAAAATCAATACTATGGATGACGTCCTCCATGGTACTGGTTTTAGGTATCACGATCTCAGGGTCACCTGCACGAATTCAAGAAGCACCCTTAAACAACGACAGCAATACGATATGACAAAACGCAATCCAGTCAAAGCAAATTCACGACCAGCAGAAGAATACACATGTACTGTTGGGCCCAAATTTTCCGGCCCAGTTTGGGCCCTGTCAGCAACAGTACCTTGCTCAGGACCCTGAGCATCGCGGGACCCTGGGCAGGATCTAGAGTATTTCGTGGATCCAGACGACGCAGAACCCAGACCATGCAAGACCCTCCAGGAGCCCCACCTAGCCCAGGACCCTGAACATTTCAGGACCTTGGGCAAGACCCAGAGCATCCCGGGGAGCCAGGCAGCACAGGACCCTGGATGGTTAGGGCCCTCAGGAGTCTCACCAACGGATCTATCTCGAATTACAACGGATGGTCAAAGCAGTTGCGAGAAAGGGGGAAGCTATCCAACGGAAGGAACATTTAAGGCCTATTCAATAGGAGGTCATAACGGTAGTCAAAGGAGTGGAAATAGGAGTAAAGTCAGGGGAAGTTACAAGTATAAAAGAAGAGCTAGGGTTCAAGGAAGGGGGATTCATTCATCATTCCACATTCAGCAACAACACCACCACATTCAACCTCCAGCAATTATTTTGTAGCACTCTAAACACTCTAAACACATTTTTCAGCAACTCTTAGCATTATTCAGCAAATATTGTACCAAATAACGTGCCTTAGCACCCTAAATCTTGTAGTCCTTCTTTGAATAGTGGATATTTGGTGGGACAAGAGCTTCCCCCCGCGGTCGTTTCCCACATCGGGTTTTCCGCGTAACCAAAAAACTTGCGTGTCTTACTTTGCTTTTTTCATCGTTTTCTTTACCTTTCGTTCAATCACTCTTGTTTGGCATACGATTAGGTCGCTTTAACCCCTAACTCAATAAATTAAACTTTGGTAAATTTTTTGCCAAAACATTTGGCGCCGTCTGTGGGGAATAGCGATCATCTTTTGTAGCCAAACATCGTCCTCGTCGTTAACCAAGCATGGTGCCAAGCGTCGGTCAGGGTTCCACCAGCATGCAGGGGACAGCTTCAGCAGGACGCTCTGTTAAGGTGCCCTCAGGAGCCTCCGCAGGAGCCAGATCTGGAGGTCCAGGATCCAGTAGAAGCCTCCGCAGGAACCAAATCTGGAGGTCCAGGATCCAGTAGGAGCATCCCTCAGGATTTGGTCACCGGGATAGATCTTGGAGCAGCAACTCCTACTCTAGTGACTTCTGCGAATCGAGGATCCCTCACTGTCAACCCTTCGCTCGACCTCGAGAGCCACCAACCCCACTCAGGTTACCTCTTGTCTAATAGCCTGTTTGGATCTAACTCTTGTTTTTCGACAGGTACACCTGAACCAAGCCCTACGACAGATCCTCCTTCCAGTAAGGCTCAGGTTCCTGTCAGGTCCCTTTCAGGACCCTGACAGGATCATGTCAAGCCCCTCCCAGCACTCTTTTAGCCGTTTTGCATGGCCTCCACATTCATAAATGCGGAAACCATGCAGGGGGCAAGGACACACAACAAGATTACTACTCTCCAGCTTGGCACTGCACCTCAAAACGGTGTTTCATTTTCAGGGCCTCGGCGCCCATCTCAACATTATGTCCTCAACGGGTTTATTCATTTCATTTTTCAATTCGTGTTTTATTTTATTTTTCCGCTTCAAAACTTTTTCATTCTTTTCCTAGGTTACAAGTTTTTCTTATGTTCTTCCTTAAAAACCTTTAAGTTATCCTTTCAATCGTTTTAAAAGTTATTTTGCGTTTCGCTGCTGAGGTGCCCTGAGGATCCTGAGACCTGAGACTCCTGATGTACTCTCAGGACCCTGGCACGCCCTCATCATTCTGAGGTACCCTCAGCAGATTTTGTTGGTTATTCTTTCGTGAAAATTCTTTAAACCGCTCCGAATCGTTTTTAAAGTATTTCTACAATTTACATTTATGATTTGTTTGAAACCTTTTATCCTTTTAAGAAATCCTTATTTAAAGCTCATCCTTAAAGTGCAAATAATGTTTGAGTCATGTCAGAGAGCTTCTGAAGCTTCACTCCTTCATAAGGTATCGACCCCCGGGGTCACAAGGGACTCCAAAGTCCCAAACTTCGTCACCCAGGTTCCTCTCACTCATGTTTCTTCTTTCCAAAAAAAAAAAAGGCCTTTCCTTAAAAATGCATCTTTAGGAGCCCTAAATGTCCTTTGTTGTTTTTCGAAAATCCTTTCCTTTTGAAGAAATAAGAGTGAAAGTGAAGCCTGGTTGGCCAGACATTTATCCTCCTTGGAGAGGACTTCGTGCGCGTGGCAACAGGGGACAAACGTTTACCCGTTCCGGACATCTCAGATTCCAGGGACATCTCAGATTCCAGGGCCACCACAGTCACCAGACAAAGCTCGGCATCGGGGTTAAACTTGACCCCACTATTAAGACTCCAGGCCGACACTAAGTCGACTCTAAAAACATGCATACAAAATGAACGCGCGCGCTACAATCGAACGTAATCAAAGCATGGTTGGCCACCATGACTTTCCATCATCATGCTCAAGGTCCCTTGCAGCAAAGGACCCTGAGCGCATATGTCTAGCAAGAAGGGAAGTTCGCCTAATAAGCTTGATGGGTTATTCACATGTTTCGAGTCGCATTAGCTAGGTGTTTTTAGCTGATCCATGTTTACATTGTCGCTTTCACCCTTGCGGTATTGTTTCCTCTGTTTCAGGTCCCTCAATCGCTCTGACATCCTCGTGAGCGCCTCGGTACCCTGGCCCATATAGTCGGGGGCATCAAGAACGACCTAAATACTTGCAGCAGCTCTTTCGCCATATCAGCATCCTCCGCTCTATCTCATTGTTGCCTACCCAAGAAGGGAAAAGAAAAACAGTCCGCCAATCCACCAAGTATCAAGCACGAACAAAATCAAAGCAGCCGAAGTACGTCCAAAGTTGAAATATGGGGGAGTCACGCAAAGCAATCTGGGAATGAAAATTCCTGCTCAGAATTCGAGACCTCCTGAGCAGAAATTTTGGGGGCAAATGTTGGGCCCAAATTTTCCGGCCCAGTTTGGGGGAAACTATCCAACGGAAGGAATATTTAAGGCCTATTCAATAGGAGGTCAGAACGGTAGTCAAAGGAGTGGAAATAGGAGTAAAGTCAGGGGAAGTTACAAGTATAAAAGAAGAGCTAGGGTTCAAGGAAGGGGGATTCATTCATCATTCCACATTCAGCAACAACACCACCACATTCAACCTCCAGCAATTATTTTGTAGCACTCTAAACACTCTAAACACATTTTTCAGCAACTCTTAGCATTATTCAGCAAATATTGTACCAAATAACGTGCCTTAGCACCCTAAATCTTGTAATCCTTCTTTGAATAGTGGATATTTGGTGGGACAAGAGCTTCCCCCCGCGGTCGTTTCCCACATCGGGTTTTCCGCGTAACCAAAAAACTTGCGTGTCTTACTTTGCTTTTTTCATCGTTTTCTTTACCTTTCGTTCAATCACTCTTGTTTGGCATACGATTAGGTCGCTTTAACCCCTAACTCATTGTTGGGCCTAAAATTCACAAGCCCAGATTCGGCCCGGAAAGAAGCTTCAGCGAAAGTCGGCTCAGGACCCAGGGCAGGACCCTGGACAGGACCCTGGGCAGTCAGGACCCTCAGGAGGCCCACCAACGGAACTATGCAAAATCAAAACGGATAATTAAGGCAGGCGCGAGAATGGGGGAGGCGTTACATAGAAGGAGCGAATCAAGGCAAATGAGTAGGGGAGAATAACGGCTAGGAGAAGGGAGGAAAATCAGGAAGAGAACAACTATAAAAGAGAAGCTAGGGTTCAAGGAAGGGGACTCAACACACATCTACTATAATACAGCATACTAAAGCACTCAAAGTATCCTACGCACGCATTCCGAGCAATCCCTAGCGTTTTTCTACTGTTATTGTACAAAATAGCGAGCCTTTGAGCCTTATTCTTGTAACCTTCCTTTGAATAGTGGATAGTTGGTGGGACAAGAGCCTCCCCCCGCGGTCGTTTCCCACATCGGGTTTTCCGCGTAACCAAAAAACTCTCGTGTCTCGTTTCATTCTTGTCATTGCATCTCTTTACGTTTCATTTTTAGTTCTCAATTTGGTAAGCATTAAGGTCGCTTTAACCCTAATCACGCAAAATCTATACTTGGTAAATTTTTTGCCGAAACATTTGGCGCCGTCTGTGGGGAATTGCGATCAATTTTGTAGCCAAATTCATCTCTTCATCTAACAATCATGTCAAGCAGCGTCAGCCAAGCATCGAGCGGCGCGCCGGTGGTGTCCAGCGCAGGGCGCTCCTCAGCGACGGTTTCAGGGTCCTCAACTGTCATGGCACCCGCAACTAGGGCGGTGTCAGCTACCGCAACCACCGCGCAGCCTGGACGCGCCACAAGGTCTCCTACACCAGTGGCCGCACCTGCAGGGGTCCCAAAGTCACCCTCTTCAGCGTCCAGGGGACCGCCGCCAGCCAGCACCGGAGGATTCGGAATGCCCCCAGGTTGGCTGCCAGAGTCCACAGGAGGGACCCAGGGGCGTGCCAGCACACAACCCCAGGATCCGCTACACACCCTCATGAGGAGCATGGAGTCGCTGTCCAGGGTCATGGACCAAGTGCGCAGAGGAGGCGAAGAAACCGCCAGAAGGCTGCAGGCTCTGGAGTCAAAAGTTCAGCAGGGGAGCAATGAGCGGGCAGCCTCGAGAACTGGCCCTGGCGGTCAGCCAAGCAGCAGGAGGATTCCTCAGGAGCTGGTGACCCAGCTTGATCTTGGAGGCGTCACCCCAGCACCCTCAGTATTCCAGGACCCTGGAGCCTTTGCCATCGGCACCTCCCTAAGCCTTGGCAGCCAGCAGCCAAGCTCAGGTAACTTCATGTCCAGCAACTTGTACGGAACTAACATTCCCTTCTTAACAGGAACCCCGGAGCAAAACCTGGACGGAGTGGTTACCGGATCGGTCGTGACAGCAGCACCATTGTTCGCGGACCCAGTACGCCATGACGCAGGAGCTCTGGCAGGCTTGGGGTTCAATCGAGCCGTGGAGCAGCAGCTGCAGGAGCTGAGGAGCATGATCACCAAGATTCCAGGGGTACCCAGGCCGCTGGAGAGAGCAGCAGTGGACAGTTACGCTGACTCACCTTTTGTGGACGGCATTTCACACACTCAAGTTCCAAAGGGTTTCAGCCCTCCTACCATGACGTTGTACGATGGGACCTCGGATCCTCAGGACCACGTAAACCAGTACAAGCAGAAGATGATGGTGGTCACGGCAACGGGGGCCCTAAAGGAAGCTTGCATGTGCAAGGGCTTTGGCTCCACCCTCACGGGAGCAGCCCTGGAATGGTTCGTCAGCCTCCCAAACCGGTCCATCACCTCATTTGCCGGATTGGTCAACGCCTTTGGTCGCGATTCGCCCGGCGAGGGAAGCAAAGCGGACCGGCGACTGCATCTGCTGGTGCGTAAGTCTGGAGAAACAACGAGGGAGTTCCTCAACCGCTTTAACAAGGAAAAGATCTCCATCCGTATTTGTGGCGTCGCAACCGCCATAGAAGCCTTCCGCCAAGGGCTCGAGAGGACTCGCACCTCTGGGGACCTCGACAAAGTATCCATGCTCTACTTTCGAGGATGCTCAAAGTAAAGCACCGCGCTATCGTGCTCGAGGAAGATGCAAATGGCCCAGAAGAGGACCCACAGCAGCCCACCCAGGAAGATCACTAGCGACCGCAGGAACGAGAGATCCAGGCCATACCAAAAGCCTTCGGTCAACAAAGTCTCAGGGGCCATGGATTGGAGGAACCGTCAGGATCTCCCACCAAAGGTAAGCGAGTACAAATTTACTACTAGTATTGACGGTGTGCTCAAACACTTGCAGGATCTTGGAGATAGAGTCAGATGGCCACGAAAGAGCCCAGCCAACGGGGACACCAGCAGGAAAGACCCTGACAGGAGGTGTGAATTCCACGACGACATCGGCCACAACACCGAGGACTGCGTAGCCCTGAGGAGGGAGCTGAAGTACCTCCAGGACAGGGGGCACCTTGACCCCATCCTGCCAAGAGGGTCCAGGTCCAGCAAGGTGGGATCAGCAGATCAGGTCCTGCCCTCGCCGCCGCCGTTGTATACAAAAATCGTGAACGTAATAACAGGGGGGTCAGAGCTGTGTGGACTGTCCTACTCAGCAGCGAAGAGACGGGCCAGGAGCAGCAAGGGGGAAAGGCCGGCATCCTCAGCCAGGGTGGCCCATCACAACCTACCGACCGTTACGTTCGACGAACAGGACGCAGAGGGCACCCCCGAGGAACACCACGACGCACTAATCATCACCTTGTCCATAGGCAACTGCTTGGTGAAGAGGATCCTGGTGGATACCGGAAGCTCAGTCAACTTGCTCATGTTGCACTCGCTGAAGGACATGGGCTTCAGTGAGAAAGATCTGGTGAAGAAGCAGGTCCCTTTGGTCGGCTTCAGCGGGGAAACAGCACATTCCCTAGGAGAGATCACAATCCCAACCTTTGCAGGGGGCGTCAACAAACAGGTAAAGTATTTGGTTATTGATTGTCAGTCGTCTTACAATGTAATTCTTGGCAGGCCTTGGATCCACGAGATGAGGGCGGTGCCCTCAACGTACCATCAATGCGTCAAATTCCCAACACCCTGGGGAGTGCAAGAAATTCGTGGAGATCAGGAGGCTGCGAAGGATTGCTACAAGGACGCTCTGAAACCAACTGTGGTGCCCCCTGAAGCATAGCAATTACAGAGAAAGCGCGCTGAGGAAATGTACCAGGAGCCAGAGCAGCCGGATCTGGACCAGGTGAACCTTGACGCGCAGCACCCAGAACGCACAGTCCTGATAGGTTCAGGTTGCACAGGTGAAATCCGAACTAAACTTGTCAATTTGCTTAAAACTAATATGGATTGCTTCGCTTGGTCCCATGATGACATGGTAGGGATAGACCCAAGTGTCATAACGCACCAGCTCAGTGTGGACCCCGGCTACACCCCGGTCCAGCAAAGAAGGCGCAAGTATGCTCCAGAGCGCCACCAGATAATCAATCAGGAGGTGGAAAACCTGCTGAATGCCGGGAAAATCAGGGAAGTAAACTATCCAGAGTGGCTCTCAAACGTGGTGGTGGTGCCAAAGAAGAATGGAAAATGGAGGGTGTGCATAGATTTCACGGACTTGAACAAAGCTTGCCCCAAGGATCCATTCCCTTTGCCCCACATAGACGCGATGGTGGATGCGACAGCTGGTCACGAGATGCTAACGTTCCTGGACGCCTGGAGTGGGTACAACCAAATCAGGATGCACCCAAAGGATCAAGAAAAGACGGCCTTCAGGACTGAGAGAGGTATATATTGCTATAATGTTATGCCCTTTGGTCTGAAAAATGCAGGGTCCACCTATCAGAGGCTGGTGAACATGATGTTCAAGGACTTAATTGGAAAGACAATGGAAGTATACATAGACGACATGGTGGTCAAGTCCTTGAAAGCAGAACAGCACGCTGAGGACCTGGCAGAGACCTTCGGGATCCTGAGGAAGTACCAGATGAAGCTCAACCCCCAGAAATGCACCTTCGGAGTCTCCTCAGGGAAATTCCTAGGGTACATAGTGACGCAAAGGGGAATAGAAGCCAGTGTGGAACAAATCAGGGCCTTGCTCCAGCTGGAGTCTCCAAAGCAGCCAAAGGATGTACAGAAGCTAACGGGAAGGGTGGCAGCTCTCAGCAGGTTCATATCTCGTTCCTCAGAAAGGTGCAAGCTGTTTTATGACCTGCTGAGGAAGAGCCAAAGATTTGAGTGGACCCCAGACCACGAGGCAGCCTTCCAGGAGCTAAAAAAGTACCTAGCAGCACCACCGCTCCTCGCAAAGCCAGGACCTGAGGAGCCATCGCATTTGTACTGCAGAATGAGAGGTGGCCGTGGGTGCCGTGCTAGTCAGGGAGCATGAAGGGGCCCAGCAGCCAATTTACTACGTGAGCAAGTCTCTGCTGCCAGCAGAGACCAGGTACACTGAACTCGAAAAACTTGTCCTTGCGTTAGTTACAGCCTCCTATAAGTTGCGTCCTTACTTTGAATCCCATATTATCACTGTGGTTACTAATTTTCCCATCAAGAGTGTCTTGCGAAAGCCTGAACTCTCAGGAAGAATGGTGAAGTGGTCGGTGCACCTGAGTGGATATGACCTGAAGTACGAGCCCAGGAAAGCTATAAAGTCACAGGCCCTTGCAGATTTCATTTCCGAGTTCAGCCCTGCTCAGCAACCTGGAGTACAGGAGGAGGCCCTGAGCTTGGAATCTGCAGATAACTCAAGTTCCCAGGGACCAGAATGTGGAAGCTGACGCCCTAGCTTCGCTGGGGGCAACTTTCAAGCCAGATGCGATATCCAACGTGCCAATAGTGCACATTTTGAGCCCCGCGGTTGGAATTGAGCTGCCCGTCCCTGAGGAGGGGAAGGATTCTTACGGTCGATCTTTGGACGTGGCTCAAGGAGGCAGGTGGAGTTCACAGTGCAGAGGTGCAGCAGCTTGGACCAGATTGGAGGAAACCGTATGTGGATTGGTTGCAGGAGGATAAACTACCAGCGGACAGGGGCGAGGCCAGGAGCCTCAGAATGAAAGCATCAAGGTTTGTCCTCATTGATGGGGTCCTCTTCAGGAAGTCGCTCGCAGGTCCCTACTTGCGGTGTCTGGGAGAACAGGAGGCTTCGGCTGTGTTGTATGAAATCCACAGTGGCGACTGCGGAAATCATACAGGGGGCAGGAGCCTAGCCAACAAGGCGTTGCGTCAGGGTTATTACTGGCCCACTATGAGAAAGGATGCCGTGGAATACACCAAGAAGTGTGACGCCTGTCAGCGTCATGCGCCAGTGAAACACCAACCTGGGGAGCCTCTCCACCCTATCATCTCCCCCTGGCCCTTCATGAAGTGGGGGATGGATGTTGTGGGACCACTGCCCAGGGCTCTAGGAAACAGGTTGTACATGCTAGCAATGACGGATTATTTTTCCAAGTGGATCGAAGCTGAGGCGTATGCACAGGTGACTGAGCAGCAGGTAATTTCGTTCATTAAGCGCAACATTATTTGCAGGTTTGGAATTCCTTCGGAGATAATCTGCGACAACGGGACCCAGTTCATATCCGGGAAAACACAAGGCTTCTGCGGCATATACAACATTACCCTGAGGAAGTCAGCGCCCAGGTACCCTCAATCCAATGGGCAAGCAGAATCCAGCAACAAGATAGTGATGGACAACCTCAAGAAGAAGTTGGAGGAGATTGGGGGCAAGTGGGCTGATGAGCTCCCTTTGGTGCTGTGGGCAGACAGGACTACTCCTAAGGTGGCCACGGGCGGACAGATTGACCTGGTGTTTGGCGCTGAGGCCGTAATCCCGTCAGAGGTCAGGGTCCCCACGCTAAGATATGGGTGCCAAACGGAGGAGGGAAATCAGACTGCTATGACCAGCGCCCTGGACACGATAGATGAACTCAGGGAAAGCGCTAGGATCAGGTTAGCGTCCTACCAGCAAGCGGTTGCCAAAAGCTACAGCAGGAGAGTGCGAATCAGGACCCTGCAGGTGGGGGATCTGGTCCTCAGGAAGGTTTTCCAGAACACCAAGAACCTGAGCAGGAAGTTCGCCATTAATCGGGAAGGCCCTTACCAGGTCGAGAGTGTTGTAGGAAGAGGAGCTTACAGGCTAATGACCATGGAAGGAGAAATTATCCACAATCCATGGAACATCCTTCATCTCAAAAAATATTACATTTAAAAGGGCGCTCAGGGCCCCAGGGACTTCGAGGCTCCCAGCAGCGTTAAAAGGGGACTCAGGGCCCCAGGGACTTCAAGGCTCCCAGCATCGCCACCCAGGACCCTTTTGCCCCGCCTGATTTTCGAAAGCCTGCCTTAAAAGGC
Organism: Dianthus caryophyllus; assembly: GCA_023091065.1. Lineage (NCBI taxonomy): Eukaryota > Viridiplantae > Streptophyta > Magnoliopsida > Caryophyllales > Caryophyllaceae > Dianthus > Dianthus caryophyllus. The sequence continues at coordinate 21,851,491 of CM041527.1, forward strand.
AGTTGTTTACCTGTAAACTCGTTTCAAACTATTGTAAGCATATATAATTTATGAGAAAGTTTCTTTGAAAAGTTATTTCCTTCGTTGCTTCAAAAAAGTACTTCGCGAGTCTTCTAAAACTATTTCTATCTTTGGAATGTTAGGGCAAAAGAGAGGCCTGCTTGGCCCCTACACTCATCCTCCTTAGAGAGGACTCCGTGCGCGTGGCGATAAGGGATAAACATGACCCCACTTGGACATCTCAGATTCCAGAACCACCGAAGTCACCACTACAAGGCTCGGCGTTGGGGATAAACGTGACCCCACTTGGACATCAAGACTCCAGGCCGGCACTAAGTCGACTCTAAAAGCATGCATACAAAACAAACGCGCGCGCAACAAACGAACGTAAGTGAAAACATGGTTGGCCACCATGCTTCTTTCGATCACCATAACGCAAGGTCCCACGTAGCGAGGGACCCTGAGCATGTTTGTCAAAGCAAAAGGTTTAATTACAAGCGTCCTCAAAGGCGCGCTACCCCAAAATAACAGTTTCAAGCAAAGTCTAAAACTAAACAGATTAATTACATGGATGCAGGAATCTATTCTTGTTCTTCAGGCACCACAGCTGAAGCATCCAAAGTAGGAACCTCCTCCGCAGCTACGCGCCCGCTTCCACTCCCCAAAGAATTGCTCCAAAGAGCACCTCAAGAGCGGAAGTCTCCTCAAGAAAGAAGATTTCCACCCCCACCGGCCATCCACTCCCTCAGGGTGTCCACCTTCCTCCTCAGCAGGGGTAGCAGGCTCCTCGTCGTCAGAGTCCTCAAAGCCCACCAGGACACTGAGGTCTGGAGGCTGGGGAAACGCAGCATGAAAGTCAACCTCCTCTTGCGCCAGGTCAAAGGAAGAAACGCCACCAGCCTGAATCGCCTTGAGGCACTTGATCTTTGCATCCCAAGCGGCGTAAACGGCCACCTTCGCAAGAGTCTTCTTTAGCTGGTGTTCAGAGGCCTCAAGCTCGGAGATCCTACCATCCAGCTTCCAGATGTCCTGCTCAGCGGCAGCCCTCAACCTGTTCGCCTCCTGGGACGCTGCCGAAGCTTCGTCCCTCTCCTGCTCAGCAGCAGTCTTCGACTTATTAGCTTCCTGGAGAGCTGCCAACGCTTCGTCCCTTTCCTTGGTCAGCGCGGACACCTCAGCCTTCAGCTTATCTGAACGGAAGAGCGCGTTGGCACTCGAAGCCTGAAGAGACTCGAACCTGTGGCGGAAGTGCAGCGCCGACTGGAGGGTCTGCAAGCAAGCTCACGTTAAAAAAAAAAAAAAAAAAAAAAACAAAAAAAGGGAAAAGAGAAAAACGAGGAGTAAAGTGGGGATCGTACGTCAAAGGCAGACTCACAAAGACCCCTGCCAACAGAGGTAGCTCCTTCGCCTTCCAAGACCTTCTTAGGGCCAGGAAGAAGGAACGAGTTTAGAGCGGGCCACAGCGGAACCGAAGAGTCAAAACCAAACCCAGGGGGAAGGTTAATGGAAGGACCCTCCTCAGGAATCTCAATTGGGGCTTTGAAGGATCCAGCGAGCGCGGCTGGGCAGCGCAATCTTGTAACGAAGCGGAAGGGGGCCTGGGGCTCTTGGCCTCTTTCTTCAGGGGCGGTGTCTTGGAGCTAGAGGAAGGCTGCTTTCTTTTCTTTGCTCGCATCAGAGAGTCCAGCACATCGGGGGCAGCAGATCCTGGGGACAGAACGAAGTTCAGGAACAACCAAGCCACGACGAAAATAACAAAGGAAGTCGGGGGCTAACCAGATGCCATGTTAGGGTTAGGAGCCGGAGCTGAGGGAACGGCGGTAAGAAGTTCGGGGAAAGTCCGAAGCGAGCGGGGGATCAGCCACAAGTTCTTCAGGGCCTCGCTGGAAGGAGGGGACGCCGTAGGATTCTTGAGCCCTGCAAGGGAAGACGGTTAAAGAGGGTAAGCAAAAAGGAAAACACCACAAGCACGGCGGAAAACGGCCAGGTACCTTTGGTTTCACCCCACTTTTCTAACAGGTACTCTGGGCGGGGATTCATGGAGTCGACCTTCAGGAAGACGAAGCGACGGAACCAACCGTCGTCACTCGCCTTACTGGTATCAATGAAGGCGTTGGGCCCATCCAACGCCCTCATCGTCACGTGGCCGTAACCGAGGGGCCTACAAGAGTATAAGCCCGCCAAATCCGCTAACCCAACCTGGACGCCAACGCGCTCGCTCACCACGCATACGGAGTACAAGACCCTCCAGGCTTGGGCAGCGATTTGACCGGGCGCAAGGGAAAACCATAAGAGGAAAGCTTGGATGAGGGGAGGAAAAGGAAACTTCATCCCCAAGGTGAAGGGGTACTCGTAGAGGGAGATCCATCCGGGACGGACCGCGTCGGCGCGCTCGCCGGAAGCAGGGGCGTGAAGGACCACGTCCTCGCCGCACCCGCCAAAGAATCAAGGCAGGAAGCTCGTCCTCCGAAATTTCGGAGTCGCAGGAGTGCTTGTCGTCCAAAATACCCGCAGAGGGGAAGGCAACAAGTGGAACTGGACGTGTTTGGGAACGGGTAGCCATGGGGAGACGAAAGAAAATAGGCAAAAGTAAGTGGAGATGGGAGATTACCTGGGAAGCGAAAGGCAAGGAAGAGGGGGCGATTTGAAGGAAAAGGGAGTTGAGAGGAGGCGGGAAGAGTGAAAAGAAAGGTTGGAAGGTGAGAAGTGAGGGGATATTTATAAGGAAGATGAATGAAGGAAGTTGGAAAGTGGGAACAATTAATGTGACAAGACCCTTCAAGTCACGTCGTCACATGGAGGGAAAATTCCCGCCCAAAATACATGCTAGTTGGGCGGAAATTTTGGGGGCAAATGTTGGGCCTAAAATTCACAAGCCCAGATTCGGCCCGGAAAGAAGCTTCAGCGAAAGTCGGCTCAGGACCTGAGGCGGGACCACTGGACGGGGACCACTGAGCGTCAGGACCCTCAGGAGGCCCACCAACGGAACTATGCAAAATCAAAACGGATAATTAAGGCAGGCGCGAGAATGGGGGAGGCGTTACATAGAAGGAGCGAATCAAGGCAAATGAGTAGGGGAGAATAACGGCTAGGAGAAGGGAGGAAAATCAGGAAGAGAACAACTATAAAAGAGAAGCTAGGGTTCAAGGAAGGGGACTCAACACACATCTACTATAATACAGCATACTAAAGCACTCAAAGTATCCTACGCACGCATTCCGAGCAATCCCTAGCGTTTTTCTACTGTTATTGTACAAAATAGCGAGCCTTTGAGCCTTATTCTTGTAACCTTCCTTTGAATAGTGGATAGTTGGTGGGACAAGAGCCTCCCCCCGCGGTCGTTTCCCACATCGGGTTTTCCGCGTAACCAAAAAACTCTCGTGTCTCGTTTCATTCTTGTCATTGCATCTCTTTACGTTTCATTTTTAGTTCTCAATTTGGTAAGCATTAAGGTCGCTTTAACCCTAATCACGCAAAATCTATACTTGGTAAATTTTTTGCCGAAACACTCATAAATTAAACTTTGGTAAATTTTTTGCCAAAACATGTACAAAGACAACAGAAAAACAAGCTTCAGGCCTATCTTTGACAGAAAAGGCAAAAAAAGGAGCAGAAATACAGAAATGCATATTTCATGACACAGATGCGATATCTACGTCATACACATTTAATCCAAGGAACAAGGATGCACAAAGACAGAGAAAAATCAAGCAGAACGGCAAAAAGCGAACTTCAGGCCTATCTTTGACAGAAAAGGCTAAAACAAAGCAGAGACGCAAAAATGCATATTTTATGCCACATATACAATATACACGGCATGCACGTTTAAGTCCAAAGAGCAAGAATACGCAAAAGCAAAGGAAAAGCAGACGAAACAGTAAAAAGCAAGCTTTAGGCCTATTTTTGACAGATAAGGTGTGGAACCCGGGATCGGACGACGGACCCAACTCGGCGTCTTGCGTAAGGGCGGATTAAGTTAAAAAGACTAATTTAGAAAAACCTTTAAAACTGTTTTGGAGTCGCCACCTAATTATCGCGGAAATTAGGAACCTGCTATCATGTCTTAAGCTAAAAACATGTCCTAGATTTTGGAGCACGCCGACACCCCTTGATCTAAGGCTGTGAATTTAGAATGGGTTCGGGGTGAGGGTACTTTAGAAAAAGAGTAATTCCATTAATGATTTATGAAAACCTTTTAGAGAAGCCTATGTAAAAATAGCCTCTACTGACCTAGAACAATCCATGGAAGATGATATTTGAGCTAATGTTATCGCTACGTACAAGTGCGAAAAAGTTTGTAAAAAGAATGTAGATGGAAATGCAAAAAGATTGATTAAACCCTCAGTTTAGCATGTTTAACTTGTTAACGAAAACGGTTCAGTTAAAGGTCGAATTCATTGTTTAAGTTGATTTTAATGCAAAATAAGAAGGGTGCAAGATGCATGCAAATAAAATAAACGTTCAATTGTCCATAGGTTTATTTTATAAGGGTCGGTTGCTTATGCAACTTTGGCGTGTCATCGGATATGGAGTGTACCCGAAGTAAAAAGAACACTTGGAATGCAAGCGCGCTCGGTGCCAAAGCCGGCGCTAAAGTGTAGTCCCCTTTGTTAGTCCCTAGAAAATAAGAAAAAGCTTTGATCCAAGTGGATCGGTACCCACCTTGTCGTGACGCTTCAGATCTGGGCAGAGCTTTGCTTCTTGAACTAAAAAGGAGGATGAATTCAACACGGGATGGTGTGTTGAACTCAAGGATTTGAGTGCTTGAGGCTTTGAGAGAGTTTTGGATTGTGTATGCTGTGAATTCTGGATGTAAATTCTGTGTAAACTGTGTCTTATGAGGTCGGCTATCGGGGCGTATATATAATAAAAACCTCGCAGAAATTAGGAAATCTCGGGATAAAACCAGGCTTAGAAACCGCATAGCACTATGCGGTATGTAGGGTAAACCGCATAGGGTTATGCGGTTTGACCCCTAAACCGCATAAGCTTATGCGGTTTGAGGGTGTGGTTCTAGGCCTAGTTTCCTAGTTTCGGTTTGATTATATCTTCGAAAGATACAGTATAATCTTGAACTTGCACGTCAAGAAAACACCTGGGATATTTCTAAGATATTTTATGATGTTCAGGGCTTTGGAGTGCGGGCCAAAGGCGGGTTTGGGCTCGGTTCTGGGCCCGAGACCCGAAAATGTGAAAAAGGTGTATTTTGTAGCATTTTGTGAAATAAGGTAACCCGTGGGGCTATATTTTGTATAAGAGGAGGCTAAAAGGGGGAATTAGCCACCGGGCCTAAATTAGACCTTGTTAATGCAAAGGGGCTAATTGTAGTGCAAATACGAAGCTCATGCCAAATGAAGCAGGACGCAGACCAAGCTAGACCCCAAATGGACAAAATGAACATTTATTTAAGTGAGATGTGAAGCGACCTAAATCATTTTAACATTTCAAAACGACTCAAAATGAATTCGACATAGTTGGAACGGTTTAAGTCAACGTTAAAGCATGCGTAATAAAAGTCTGTGTTACATCACAGGGTTTTGTTTGGGAGGGTACGGATATGGGTATCCACAGAGCCCCCAGTTTGACTGAGCTCGGACTAGAGCGTTAGTCAAACTCCACGACCATATCTGGACCATTACAGTCTCGATATAGTCAGCGGAACGAAGCATGTGTCCATGGGTGAGACGAGGACCTCGAACCGGGCTAAACGGGGAGGGGCATACATGTTTAAGGACATGACGGTCCGCGCATGTTATGAGGGCCTGCCGGCCTGCTGGATGCCTTCGTTGTGCTCGTTGCGTTGTCGTATGATGTCGTTGTATATGCTTAGCGTCGTCGTATGCTTAGTGCTGCTGCTTGTAGTGTAACGTTCTCGTGTAGCGTGCGGTCTCGTGGAAGAGTGCGTGTGCAAGGGTGTGAGGTATGATTGGGTAAGAGTGCATGTGTACTTGGAAACGTCGAATTTCGTGTAGGAGCGTATGTGTAAGGGTTGCAGAGCTTGTGTTTGGATGCGTTTTGGTAAGGTACTTGTGCTTGAGCTCGCCGAGGAGCGTCTATGTAAAGTGAGATGCTTGTAATTGGGTATATTGCAGAGTGTCTATGCTTGATCTCGCCGAGGAGTGTCCATGTGGTTGTAATTGCAGATGATTGCCTTCCGTTGAGGGGAAAATGATGTAAATGCCCGTGAAGAGCGTTCGTGCTTCTGCTTCTGTACCGTACACTAAATGCTTAATATACGCGTATGGCGGACTGTAGGTGACGCATTAACCCAAGCACGGGACGTACTTGGAGTTGCATTTGGGCCAAGATGAATTAGGAATTCAAAAGTAGGTCCAAAACGAGAAAAATCGGGAAAAAAACCAAAGGAGGAAACCGCATAAGTCTATGCGGTTTGGGGTGCAAACCGCATAAGGCTATGCGGTTTGCCCTGCTGGCTGGAGAATGCTTATAAAACACGAGTACACCGTATGCTACTCATATTTCATTGTTTTCGGTTTCTTTCACTTAAAAACACTAAAATTCGATTTCTCAACCGATTTTGCTCGTTTTTCTTGCGTTGCCTTGCTATGCAACCAAGTAATGCTCCATTTTAACTTGCTTTTACGTTATTTGTCGTTGTAATTAGCTAGTTTTAGCTAGAAATGTTGAAAAGACGGGTTTTGGATGAAAACCCGAGTTTTGCTTGAAATTTGCCGTTTGAATGCTTGAAATTGACGTCATTGTATTGCATTATGCCATGCTAGCATGTATGTGTGAATTGATTATGATTTGGACCGTGTATAGCCCAAAAATGTGTGAATTAGGGTTCGGGCCCGAAAACGAGCCCGGATTTTCCGACCCGGAATTTCAATTAAACTTCGGTGTAGGATGCCCATAGTGTGTATAGCGCGTATCTAGCTTCAGTTTTGCGAAAATGTCGAGCCAAGGCTTTCAATTCGTCGTCTTAAGTCGTAGTTATATGGAGTAATTAGGGCGAATTTGGGGTTTTTGATCGGGGTGACCAAAATACAATTGCTTGTACTGGGTTGTTGTTGGGGACTATTATGGCGTATAGAAACCATAAAGTTGGGATTTTGATATGTAGAGAACGGTTTTCGGCTTAATTATGGATTAGACCTAAAAATGCTCTGTGAAGTGTATAATGTCATGCGTGGAAAGGGATGTACAAGTATATGTGTGTATTATGTGTATGTTTGTCATGTTTGTGAGTTTGTATGTGTTATAGTTGTATCCATTGGTCGTGTTGGTTGCAGGAGAGGGTTCTGGTCGTGTTACGAGGTCAAAATCGTCTCGTAAGAGTACGGGCTCGAGGACTGAGGGAGCCCCCAGTTCGAGTCGTATGAGGCGTTCGTATAGCGAGAGAGAGGCCGACCCTCGTGACTTACCCACGAGACATGGTATGTCACGGGGCAGAGGTCGTGGGAGGCATGACCCTAGGCCTGAGCCTGGGGAGGATGAGCTTGTCCTCCAGCTGGTGGATGAGTTAGAGGCTGGGATGGACGAGGAGGAGGAGCCCGAGGAGGCTGAGCCTGCGCCCAGGGCGAGTAGCTCTAGGCCACGAGGGTCTCGAGTGGATAGGTCTTTCGCCAGGGATTGGGACGGTCGTAACCTTTTGTTGGCTCCGGAGAGGCATATTTCCTATCGGGCGACGATGGGCTGGCCCAAGGGTTCGATGAGGACTTTCTCGGGCGTCTCGTCCGTGATGTGTGCTTTTGAGGAGAAGCTTTCGCAGGGAGCGAAGGCTTGGGTGCTTAGTTGTGCCTTGGTCCCTTGGTGGAGCATTGGAGGGCGATTGCGAGGTCGAGGTTGACAGCGAACCTCATGTTGATTCGTGCTTTTCTTGATAGGTACTAGGACACTACTACGACATTTCACATGCCCGGCTTTGAGGCCGGTATTACTTTGTCTGGGTACGCGGTCATGACGGGGCTGCCGTTTGGTGACCGTGACATGAGTTTTGGGTTTGCGCTGTCCATCGTGGACGATGTAGTGACTGCCGCGATTGGCGGTGGTCTTGAGGTTGAGTATAAGGGTAGGCCGCCTTATGTCATTAAGACGAGCTATATCCTGGAGTATTTTGAGGGGAAGACTGAGCGGGGCCCCTCTGATTGGAGTGACGAGCAGAACGCTCGTCTGTGGCTGTGGTGGTTTGTTAGCGCCGTGTACATCGGCGATAAGGGTGAGAGGGCGGCGACGTCGGTCCTTATGCATCTCATAGACTGGGGTGCGATTGGGACACTTGACTGGGTGTCACCGTCCTTGGGATTGTGTATTCGTTTTTGCATGGACGCGGTGAGACCGCGGGTCATGGAGGGGGGATTGAGACTGTCCTTAGTCTCGCCTGGGTTTGTGATGGAGGTATGTATTGATTTTATTTTTGTTCATGTTGTTTGTTCGGTTTTATTGTCTTTGTAACTTGTTTTTGCGTGTGGAGTCATGGATCTTCAGTCACTTCCCCTTCCTGCTGCCTGAGCATGCGAAGAGAATTGTGAGAAAGTACCCGGTGGTGCGTACTTGGGGCACGTGTAACCGTGCGTCTGAACCTCATGGAGTTTGATCAGGTTTGTATTTGAACCATTTTAAATAGAGTGTACTTAAAATGATTGTATTTATGAATGTTTGTTCTTTAGTGCAGTTCGTGCCGTTCCCGTGGGGTCAGTACACGGGTATTCCTGAGGGCATCGGGGCGCGGTTTGCAATGCGTGATACCCAGCGTCTGTACTTGGCGACGCCGTATGGACCGGTTTGGTATCTTGGAGAGCGTCTAGTCTACCAGGCAGGGTGGCCGGCTCCAGTAGTGCCTAAGGACCCACCGAGAGTCCTTTTTGAGCGAGGGGTTTCAGCACAGGATCGCGCGAGGTTGTACGGAGAGGGAGAGTCGGGAAGTCTTCTTTGTCCTGGGGAAGACTACGGCTAGTTTGCTTGGTCTCGGCTTGCTTGTGGGCCGATTAAGGTATGTTTGCCCTGTTTTGAGGGTGCGTAGGATAATTTTAGCGAAAAATTCCGAAAAATTTCCCTGACGTGTGTGTTTTGTATTTGTTTTGTAACTGTTTGATCATGAGATGGCGGAGCAGCCTGGTGACTTTCCTACTACTGTTGAGTGGGATGACTCAGGCGTCCGTCGTGCCTGCGTTCTTACGCGTACTTGCCAGGTGACTCTTGTGCGGGCATGGGCCAATTTGGGCGACAAGGTGAGGAGGGTATGTATCTTCGTCTTTGTATATGTGTGAGCCCCCAGTTTGATCGAGGTATAGAGTATAGCGATGATCAAACTAGTGAGATTCGTGTTTTTGTGTTACCCCCTCGAGTTTGTCTTAATTTGAATGAAATTAAGGCAAAGTGGGGTTGACTGTGGTTGTTTTTGAAATTTCCCCCCCAAGTTTGACTTAATTTGAGTGAAATTAAGGCAAAATGGAGAAAAGTGCGTTGTGTTTTGAAATTTCCCCCTAAGTTTGGCTTAATTTGAGTGAAATTAAGGCAAAATGGAGAAGAATGTAAAGTGTGTATGCGTCGTTATGTGTTGCAGGTGGCCAAGAAGGTGCACAAGAAGCTGTGGAGGACAGCTAACCGGTGGAGGATGGCGTAAATTTGACGAGCGGCTCGGTTGTGTCGTAGTCGTCTTTGAGGCAGCTCGGTCGGCGTGAATTTGTCGAGTATCGTCATCGTCATCCGTAGTGAATTTGTGTAATAAGGATTGCATGAACCCTTGTTTACATGTCTGTGTAGCTTGAACTTGATCGTTATTCGTAAATCTGTCGTGTTAGTAAGCTTGTTTGAAAAACGAAATGATTCCCGAGTGGGATGCTTTGATGTTGAAGTAGTTTGTGAAAAATGGTTTTGCAAAGGTTCATTTTAGATGCGAAATGAGCTCGAACGAATGTTGAAAATGTTATGCTTTGACTCGTGGTAGTAATCGTATTTGCTAAAACGAAATACGATGTTGCTGCATGGGGAACAACAAAAGAATGTCGTAGTATAATGTGGAATGTCGTGCTTAGGAAAGACGAAATTAGGAAAACTGTGGGAAAGGCCAGCCCCTGAAACCGCATAGCTCTATGCGGTTTGGGGTACAAACCGCATAAGGCTATGCGGTTTGGTGGCTTGGCTGGTAACGCTGTATTTTCATATTTCGGATATGTTTTTCCTATATAAGGAGAGGGGGTGCGTGCCATAATCTTTATTCAAAATCACTTCTCTCTTTTCTTTTATTACAAGTTTTTGCTCTCATAAATATATTAGGTATATTTACAAAAGTTTTTCTTTTTTAAGAAAAATGGTTGAGCATTTTGATGCTCTTTTGAAGAGGTGGACTTCTTCACTAAGTCCGGCGATGAAGAAGGCGGTGTATGATGATGGAGCGGGCGTTTTTATTGGCTTTCGCCAAATGAAAGTCGAGCTTGACTTCCTTGATGCATGCTTGGATTACTGGGACCCTAGCTTGCACGTGTTTCAATTCCCAGGGGGAGAGGTGTGCCCTCTGATGGAGGAGTTCGCGGCCATTGGAGGATGGTCGAAGCGGACTACTCCGGTAGTGGTGCGGAGTGAGCTTTGTTACAACGGGATGCTGCGGAACTTCCTTGGGATGACAAATGCTCATGCTGCAGGTTTGTTTGAAGGAGGTAAGGTGAACATGCTACTTTTGTGTCAACGGTACATGAACCGGGTCGACACTAGCATTTCGGACCGTTCTAGGTGCAGGGCCCTTGCTTTTTGCTTGATTCACTGCTATGCTTTCGCGGGGTCAATGCCGGATGGGGTGTTCGGGAACGCGAGGTATGCTCGTGTCGTCGAAGAGATGGAACGGGGGTACGATCCTTCTGCTTTGATCCTAGCGGAGACCATACTGGGCATAGACGACCGTTGTGCTAATCGTCTGAGCTCGTACCGAGGTTGCGCTAGGATTCTCAATATTTGGCTCATGGAGAGGCTTAGTGTGTATGCTGCTCTTCCCCTTGTCGGTGTCTTCAAGGCGGCGGCGACGACGTCTCGGAAGACGGACTGGGTTGGTTCTCGGGAGCGTTCACTCAACTACTTCCGGGGGTTTGTGAAGGAAAGCACTATCCGTTGGTGTGTTCCATGGCGGCAGATTACGGCGATTACGGCGCCGTCTGTGGCGAATGCGGCTCACGGATTGATGTTATGTGGCTTTGAACGAGGGGTGTGGATTCATCCTCTTCGCTTGAAGAGGCAGATCGGGCTCGCTCAGACCATCCCTGAGCAGGATACCCAGGTTGGAGGGATTGTTGTACTAAACAACCAAGCGATCGATGCCTGGATCCGAGGGTGGTCGGATCGTGTCACTTGGGCGGTTCCGGCGCATATAGAGTCTACTCGTGTCACGGATTTCTGTACGCGGTGGTGTCGTTCCAATGATTCTCGAGAGCGGGAGAATCAGAGGAGGAGGGAGAAGAACGGGCCAAGGCCCTCTCTGGCGCATGAGGTGGTGCGCGGAAAGAGGGACTATGGTGATCTTGGTGCTGCGAGTTCAGACGCTTCTACTTCGAGACCGGCGTGGGAAAGGCTTGGTCCGAGGGTGACCGTTAAAGATCGCCTAGGACTAAGGATCGAGGAGCCCCCAGTCGAGCAGGTCGAGGATCCGATCGAGCCCCCAGGATTTGAGAGGACTGCTCCCGTGATTAATTCGAAGATTGTGGCGGATCGGCCTCTTGAAGATGAAGAGACTAATCCGAAACGACAGAAGACGGCTTAGCAGTTTGCCTTTCGTTTTGCTTAGAAAATTTTCTTTATTCGAATACATGTTTTTAGTTTCAAATAAAAGGTTAAGGAGGCTTGTTCCTAACTCATTTCTAAATTGTGAAAAGTTCCAAATAAAGCAATTAAAATAGAATTAATTTGCTTTTGTCTTGTCTCGTTGCTTTCTCTTTGTTTTGTTTTGAAATGTTCTCGACCTTTTTAAGCTTCGAACACTTGTATGTTGGTTTAAATCCTCGACCTTTTTAAGCTTCGGATTCGTTCGTTTGATTTGTCTTGTCTTAAATCCTCGACCTTTTTAAGCTTTGGGCTTAGATTTTTTTTTTGTGTTGACTGTGCTCTCGAATTTTTTTAAGCTTTGAGCGTGTCATTTTGTGAGTGCAGCGCCCTCGACCTTTTTAAGCTTCGGGCGTGCGTGCTAAGGATTTCGGTTGTGCTTTTGACAAGCTACCTACGTATCTGTGTTTTATTACAGAATCAAACCGGCGTAGTTCGTGTGATTCGGTTGAGCTCTTTGCAAAGCTGCCTACGTATTCACAGTGCGTGGAATCAAACCGAGCGTAGTTCACCCATGCGAGAGTGAGTTTATTTTTATATGAAATACATTGCAAATTCGTCTAAGCTTAGGGGTAGTATTTCTTGAGTTGATCAAGATTTGTAGGTAGACTAAATTCCTGACCGTCAAGGTCGGTTAGCCTTACGGCTCCTCCGGGAAGTATATCCTTGACCAAGTACGGTCCAGCCCAATTGGGTTTGAATTTCCCTCTTGGGTCGACTGGTAATGGTGCTCGGACTGATTTGAGCACTAGGTCACCCACTTTGATATTTCGTGGCTTGACCCGTTTGTTGTAGGCGCGTTGTAGGCGAGATTGATACATCCGGACTGTACTTAGTGAATGTAACCGTCTTTCATCTAAAAGGATGAGTCGTTCGTATCGTTCACGTGCCCATTCGGCTTCAGGAATGTCTGCTTCCATGAGAATTCGAAGGGATTGCATCTCGATTTCTACAGGTTGAACGGCTTCCATCCCGTAGGTTAGGAAATAGGGTGTCATACCCGTGGGTGTGCGGATAGTGGTGCGATATCCCCATAAGGCAAATGGGATTTTGTTGGGCCAGTCGTGGCAGGTGTCGATCATCTTTTTAAGAATTGATACGACGGTTTTGTTTGCTGCCTGGACCGCGCCGTTGGTTTGTGGTCGATATGGCGATGATTTGTGTCGTTGTATCTTATATTTGAGAAGGAGTGGTTCGACTTCCTCTCGGAAGTGTGTGCCTTGATCGCTTATGAATTCGTGGGGTACGCCGTAGCGACAAATGATGTTGTTTTGTATGAATTTCGCAACTTCTTTTGTGCCCAGCTTACGGTATGATGCGGCTTCGACCCATTTGGTGAAATAGTCGATGGCCACGAGGATGAAGCAGTGTCCTCCTGCTCCCACAGGTTGAACTTTGCCAATGACGTCAATTCCCCAAGTCGAGAAAGGCCATGACGAGGTTAAGGTATAGAGTGGTGAAGGAGGTATGTGTTGTATATTCGCGAAAATTTGGCAATTATGGCAGTGTTTGACATATTTTGCGCAGTCGACTTCCATGGTGGTCCAATACCATCCTAGCCTTATGATTTGTGTGCACATGGCTCGCGTGTTCATGTGTGGTCCGCACTCGCCATCGTGTACTTGGGACATGATTTCTTGTCCCTTTTTGTGGTCGACGCACAAGAGCAGTGTACCTTGGGGCGTCTTTTTGAGTAGTTTGCCCATTTCCATCACGAATTGTGACGATAATAGGCGTAGGGCTCGTTTGGCCCGTTTGTCAATGTTTGGTGGGTATTCGCCGTTTGTTTTGTAATTGATGATTGCTTGGTACCAAGGATCGGTTTGTTCTTCCTCGGTTTCGATGTCACAGATGTAGGCGGGTTCGTTTCGTCGTTCCACGACAATGGGTAGTGTTTCCATTCCCGGGGGTATGTTGATTAGTGACGCGAGTTTGGATAACGCGTCGGCGAATTGGTTTTCTTCGCGTGGGAGATGTATGAACTCTACGTGATAGAATTCGTTGATGAGCTCTTGTATCTTGTTTTGGTATAGTGCTAGGTTTTTATTGAGTATCTTCCATGCTCCGGATACTTGGTTGATTATGAGGGAGGAATCCCCATAGACTCGTACGTTGCGGGCGTTGAGTACAAGCGCTGCTTGGAGACCGTGCAAGCATGCTTCGTATTCGGCGGCGTTGTTAGTTACGTCGAAATCTAGCTTGATGGATAAGGGTGTGTGTTCGCCATTTGGGGATATGAGAAGTACTCCTACTCCACATCCTCGATAGTTGGATGAACCATCGAAGTATAATTCCCATTGCTCTTGGTTTATGTTGTAGATCCCATCGTCGGGAAGGGATGTCGTGTCGATGATTGGTTCTTCGACGATTGCATTTTCAGCTAGGAAATCAGAAACTGCTCGTCCCTTGATTGCTTTGAGGGGTACGTACTTAAGGTCGAATTCGGCAAGGAGCAGCGTACATCTGGCCATTCGTCCGTTAAGCACAGGTTTCTCGAAAAGGTACTTTACGGGGTCCATTTTGGAGTAGACCTTCGTTTGGTGTGCTAGCATATAGTGACGGAGTTTCTTGGATGACCATACTAAAGCTAGACAACTCTTCTCGACGGGTGAATATCGAGTTTCGTAATCGAGAAACTTCTTGCTTATGTAATAGATTGCGTGTTCTTCACCATTTATTTCTTGAGCGAGCATGGCGCCCATGGCGGTGGGGGTTGTTGTGAGGTATAAGGATAGTGGCAAATCCTTTTGTGGTGGTGTAGAACTGGCGGGTTGGTTAATTAGTAATTATTTGACCTTGTCAAATGCTTTTTGACATTGTTCGTCCCATTCAACGTGGTTGGTTTTCTTGAGCTTTTTGAAAACCGGTTCACATATCATGGTGAGCTTGCTAATGAAGCGTGAGATGTATTGAATTTGGCCCAAGAAACTTCGAATTTCGTCGAGGTTCTTCGGGGGTTACATTTCTAGAATTGCTTTGACTTTCGAGGGGTCGACCTCGATGCCTCTTTGGCTCACTACGTGTCCTAGTAGTTTACCGGATTTGACTCCTGATGAGTCGGTTTTAGTATAGGTTAGTACGGTGATTTTGAGCTCATTTAGTGAGGATTTGACGTGCTTTAACGAAGGTTTTTGTGACTTGTGAGCGATTGCGAGATGTTTTGAATTCGCGAAGTTTTGTTGCGGTTTGACGTTAGTGGGACGTCTACGAGACTTGGACGAGGAATTGGAAGAAGCATGGATGAAGTTCATGATGATTGGCAACCCACAGGCAAGTGGACACTAGCGTGTCATTCGCGGAAGGAGAGAAGGGGACCAGAAATTCGACAGAAGCAAATTGGCAACCTGGGCGCAAGTGATGCGCGACCCAGGCGCGAGCGGATGGCAAGTGACACGCAACACACTGGTTGCGTATTCTGCTGATTTCTCAGGATTTTATTTGTTATCTTTTGGAAAATATACTATTATTAGTTTAGAACTTAACCTAGTTTTCTATTCTCTCATTAGCCATCTTTCATTAGTTTAGTTTCTAGGCTTGCTTTTCTTTCAAAAACTTGAGAATTGATTTAGAGATTATGCGTAGCTAAACTTTTATTTCTTGATTCAAAATGATTGAAGCGTCGGTAATTCAACCGTGAGATTATTAATCTCTTGACTTTCTCGTGAGTATTATTTTATCCCTTGTTATTATTGTTGATTAACCCTAATTTTGATTAGTGCGTACGACTAATTAGGATTGTTGTTAATTTATCTGCTAGATTTGATTATTAGCTCCGTTTGCTTTATTAATCTTTTCGCGATAGCAATTGTGTTCAATTTATCGTACTCAGTTTGTCGTAAGTTGACCATAAAAGGGATTGAATTTGTAACTCGAGTATTAACTGCGTTGTTAGTATTAGTTACCTTTATTGTTTCTCGTTCTATATTCTTCTTTTGATTTGAACTTGTTTCGCGTGACTCGAGTTAATCATAGAAAGAGTAATTAGGGCATCAGTTTTGACCTAATTGCTAAGTTAAGAGAGAAATTGATAGTTAGTGTAATTGAACTGCATTGATTATCACAATAAAGTGCTCAGGTGAAGTCAGTTGATTATTTTCTGTGATCGGAGATATTATCGTTCGTGGATTTCTGTTTGAATCGAGACCTTTCTCATAACTGTTTTCACACATCCTTTGTTATTATTCCTGCTTTTATATTTAGCTAGTTTAGTTCTTTATAAACCAAAACACCCCCCAAATCTGTTACTGTTATCTACTTTTCCTATATTATTGCATTGTTTACACTTCACTCTATTTCAGTTAGTCTTTTTCCCTGTGGATCGACCCTTACTTCCATTTTACTACGTGTCAAATTTTAGCCCGTCAAATTTAAGTGATTAATTATTTTAATTTGCGGCATACGACTTTTAGCCCGTCAAATTTGGCGCCGTTGCCGGGGACCTAGGCGTTAATTGTTTTTATTGTTTAGTGTAGGTGTATGCATAATACCCGTTCTACTAACCTGAACCTCGAGCCGTTTGACTCAGAGATTGAAAGAACACTTTTCAGGTTTAGGAAGAACAAGAGTGGACAAATAGTTGTCGTGCAAGAACCTGAGGTAGACGTACCTGAATACGCCTCGAACTTCTCGGATTCTTCTAACGAGAGTGACTTGATGGCAGAACAATCTATTAAGCAACTCACAGCTCCGGATCTCACTAATCAACCATTGTGCATCACAATTCCGCCTCTTGCGGAAAATGTGAATTTTGAGTTGAAATCCGGGCTCATTCATCTGCTACCCACATTCCATGGGTTGAGTGGTGAAGATCCGAACAAACATTTATCGGATTTCCACATCGTTTGTAATGCAGTATGAAGCCTTCTTTGTGGTGATGGCGGTGAGAAGCTCAGGGCATTCCCATTCTCACTGAAGGACGCTGCGAGGGATTGGCTCTACTATCTACCCACGGGTAGCATCGACACTTGGTTGAAGATGAAGAAGGCATTCCTTGAGAAGTATTTTCCTGCTTCTCGCGCATCTCAATTGAAGAAGGAAATTTCCAATGTCGAACAACGTGATGGGGAGACTATGTACGAGTACTTGGAACGTTTTAAGAAGCTTTGTGGTATGTGCCCATATCATGGGTATGAGGACCAAGATCTCATCATGTACTTCGTAGGCGGCCTCTCCAAGGATGATTCACGTATGGTTCATGCGGCTAGCGGGGGCGGAATCACGAATAAGAGCCCTACAGAAGCAATGGCTCTAATCACAGAGCTCGCCGAAATCTCAAGGGAATTTGATAGGAAGCCGTATAAAAGAGGTGTGAACGCCTTGGGGTCGAGCCTAGAGGACAAGGTGGACAGTATAACTTCGTTGATTAAAGACTTGGTTATAGGGCGAAAGGCGGTTATGGCATGTGGGATTTGTTCTTCCGAATCCCACCCTAGTGAACATTGTCCCCAAATGCAAGAGGGACCGGTCGAGGATGTCAACGCTGCGGGCTACATGGAACCTCCTCAGCGCAAATGGGACCCTTATTCTAACACTTTCAATCAAGGTTGGAGAGATCATCCTAACACGAGGTGGAAGCAAGGGAATCAACAAATACAATCAAGGTAATCAATTCGCTGCACCTAGGCCTCCATTTGTTCCTAAACCGCCAGTTCAGAACACCACCCCACCACAACCTACTTCGAGTTCGTCTATGTCCACGGAGGAGATGATTCGTGCACTAGCTATGAGCGTCACGCAGAATCAACAGGAGACCAAGAATAGCATCCGCAATATCGAGACTCAAATGGGTCAAATGGCTACTGCGATTAGCCGGTTAGAAGCTAGAGACTCGAACTCTCTACCAAGTCAAACAGTGGAAAACCCAATGCCCAATGTGAGTGCGGTATCGTTGAGAAATGGTTGGCAACTGGTTGAAGCTGAGAAGCCGAAGGCTAAGTCGAAGAAGGCTACTCTACATGAGGAGGAAGAAGCGGTTGTTGAGACGCACGATGATTCGCCTGCTGTGGAGGTGAAAGTTGATGCGCCACCACCGGTTCAAGAGGTGGAAGTTCCGTTTCCTGAAGCTTTAAAGTCCACTCGTCGGATTGAGAACGATAAAGACATTTACGAGACCTTTCGTAAGTGCGAGGTGAATATCCCTTTACTTGATCTCTTGAAGAGTGTACCTAAGTATGCTAAGTTCCTCAAAGAATTGTGCACGGTCAAGAGACAACAAAGATTGAAGGGAGCTCAAAAGGTAAAGGTTAGTGAGCACGTAAGTGCCATGTTTCAACGTAAGTTACCACCCAAGTGTGGTGATCCCGGTATGTTTACTATTCCTTGTACCTTGGGTGACACTAGAATTGAACGTGCTATGCTTGATTTAGGTGCGTCTATTAATGTGTTGCCTTATTCACTTTATAAGTCTATGAAACTAGGAGCTTTGGTAGAAACTGGCGTTGTTATACTGTTAGCTGATCGTTCGAATGCTTACCCTAAGGGTGTTGTTGAGGATGTACTTGTTATGGTCGATAACTTGATTTTTCCTGCAGATTTCTATGTTTTAGAAATGGAACATGATAAGCATGCTGCCCCTATTCTGTTAGGGCGTCCCTTCTTGAAAACTGCTAGTACTAAGATTGATGTGTCTAGTGGTTCGCTTACTATGGAGTCAGATGGTCAAGTTGTCAAGTTTAATATCTATGATTCTATGAAGTATCCTCCCGATGTGCATGCTGTGAACTTTGTTGATGTTATTGATGGTCCTGTTGAGGATGTGTTTAGTATGAGTAATCCGGATGCTTTAAAAATTGTGCTTGAAAATGATCGTGATATGGATGGTATGGATATTGCTTTGCCTACTAACGTGCAGGATGTGATGTCGGAGCTGACAATGAATGAGAGGGGCCCTGTCTCCTATGGTAAGGCACCACTAACTCTCCCTGTAGAAAAGCTGTTACCATCTATTGTGCGTGCACCTTTGTGGAGTGAAGCCACCGCCGAGCATTTGAAAGCTGGCGTTCTAGGTGAGGAGATACGCTGTTTGGTCATCATCTCTAGTAAGCTCACTAAGGAACAAGAAGAGAAGCTTGTCAAAGTGTTGTCTGAGCACATGACCGCTATAGGATGGACGATTGCCGATATCAAAGGCATTAGCCCATCTACTTGTATGCACCGCATCTTACTTGAAGAGAGTGCTAAGCCGGTGAGACAACCCCAAAGACGGTTGAATCCTCCAATGATGGAGGTGGTGAAGAAGGAAGTGATCAAGCTGCTGCAAGTGGGAATGATCTACCCAATTTCCGACAGTAAATGGGTGAGTCCGACTCAAGTGGTTCCAAAGAAGTCGGGAATTACTGTTGTGAAGAATCAAGAAGGAGTGCTAGTGCCTACGCGAGTCCAGAATGGTTGGAGGGTATGTATTGATTATCGCCGGTTGAATGCCGTGACTCGTAAGGATCATTTTCCTCTTCCATTCATTGATCAAATGTTGGAGAGGCTAGCTGGTAAGGCCTTCTATTGCTTTCTTGATGGTTATTCGGGCTACTTTCAAGTGGCCATTGCTCCTGAAGATCAGGAGAAGACTATATTCACGTGTCCTTTCGGCACGTTTGCTTATAGGCGCATGCCCTTTGGGCTCTGCAATGCGCCCGGTACATTTCAGCGTTGTATGGTGAGCATATTTTCTGAATACGTTGAGAATTTTATTGAGGTTTTTATGGATGATTTCACCGTTCACGGTGACTCTTTTGATGCCTGTCTACACCACCTATCCTTTGTTCTACAGCGTTGTGTAGAAACTAATCTTGTTTTGAACTCTGAAAAATGCCATTTCATGGTAGAACAAGGGATAGTCTTAGGGCATGTGGTTTCTTCGCGCGGTATTGAGGTCGATAAAGCTAAGGTAGATACGATTCAGTCTTTGCCTTACCCTACTAGTGTGCGCGAAGTTCGTTCTTTTCTTGGCCATGCAGGTTTTTATCGCAGATTTATTAAGGATTTCTCGAAGATAGCTTCGCCACTTTGCAAGCTGCTACAAAAGGAGAGCGAGTTTGTGTTCGATGATGGATGCAAAGAGGCTTTTGATGACTTGAAGAAGCGTTTAGTCACTACTCCTATTATTCAGGCTCCAGATTGGTCGCTCCCTTTCGAGATTATGTGTGATGCGAGTGACTACGCGTTGGGTGCGGTTCTAGGCCAAAGAGTTGGACGGCTTTCTCATGTGATTCATTATGCGTCAATGACTCTAAATGAGGCGCAGAAGAATTACACTACGATCGAGAAAGAACTACTTGCTGTGGTGTTTGCATTGGAAAAGTTCCGGTCGTATTTGCTCGGTACAAAGGTGATTGTGTACTCGGATCACGCCGCTCTGTGCTACTTGATGTCGAAGAAGGAGGCTAAGCCTCCTTTGATACGGTGGATCCTACTCTTGAGCGAGTTTGACTTGGAAGTGAAAGACAAGAAAGGGGCCGAGAACGTGGTAGCCGATCATCTGAGTCGACTAGTGCATGACGATGAGACGAAGGGTACTCAAGAGCCTATCAAAGGCACTTTCCCCGATGAGACCCTACTAGCTATTGCGACCGGGGGGCCATGGTATGCTAACATTGTTAATTACTTGGTTTCTGAGCGTTTTCCTCCAGGTTTGTCGAAGTCCCAAAAGGACAAGATTAAGAGCGATGCCAAGTACTACATTTGGGATGATCCATATTTGTGGAAGCATGGTTCGGATCAAATCATTAGACGGTGCTTGCCGGAGTCGAAAATTGGATCGGTCTTAGCTCATTGTCATTCTTATGCGTGTGGGGGCCATTTTGGTGCCAAGAGAACTTCTAGGAAAGTGCTGGATTGCGGTTTCTGGTGGCCCATGCTATTTCATGATTCTCATCTCTTCTGCAAATCATGCGATCAGTGTCAACGGGTTGGTGCTATATCGAAAAAGCGGGAGATGCCGCAGAACCCTATGCTTTACTGTGAGATTTTCGACGTGTGGGGTATCGACTTCATGGGTCCATTTCCTCAATCTCATGGCTATCTCTACATCTTGTTAGCAGTTGATTTTGTGTCTAAATGGGTGGAAGCGATTCCAACCAAAACTGATGATGCTAAGGTTGTGGCGACATTCCTTAAGACTCATGTCTTTGTTCGCTTTGGATTTCCTAGGGCATTGATTAGTGATCGAGGTACGCACTTCTGTAACCGTACCATTGAGGCTCTTGTGAAGAAATACGGCGTCATCCATCGCATTTCTACTGCGTACCACCCACAGACGAATGGCCAAGCTGAAGTGTCCAATAGAGAGATTAAATCGATTCTAGAGAAGACAGTGAATCCTACGCGAAAGGATTAGAGTTTAAGACTAGACAACGCGTTATGGGCGTATCGAACTGCGTATAAAACGCCCATTGGTATGTCACCTTATCGCCTTGTCTTTGGTAAGCCGTGTCACTTGCCCGTAGAGCTAGAACACAAGGCTTATTGGGCGGTGAAGAGCTTCAATATGCAACTCGACGAAGCTGGGACTTATAGGAAGCTCCAATTGCAAGAGTTGGAGGAGATTCGACTTGATTCGTACGACAATGCGGCTATTTACAAGGACAAGACTAAGGCGTGGCACGACAAAATGATTACAAGGAAGACTTTTGAAGTGGGTCAACAAGTTCTCCTGTATCAGTCGCGTCTCCACTTATTCCCGGGCAAGCTGCGGTCCCGGTGGATTGGTCCGTTCGTGGTCACTAAGGTTTCTCCACATGGGGCTATCGAGATTAAAAGCCACCAAACGGGGAAGGTTTTAAAGGAGAACGGACACCGTCTCAAGCTTTATTACGAAGGTTTCAAGGATACTGAAGTCGTGGAGCTGCTGGATCTCCACGAACCCATCTACGAGGATTGAGATCATATCCTTTCGTCGAGCAAACGACGTTAAACAAAAGCGCTATCGGGGAGGCAACCCTTGATTCATCGTTTTAATTTTTGCATTTTTAGTTCATTTCATTTCATTAATGGGTGCTCGTGACGGTTTGTTACATGTTATAGGTACGGAGAGCTTTTAAAATGACGACCCGGAGCCCTTGTAGTTAGTGTACAAAAAAAAAAAAAAAAACAAAAAAAAACAAAAAAAAAAAAAAAAAATAAAAAACGAAAAAAAAAAAAAAAAATGTGAATTCCAGAACACAATTGGCGACCCACGTGCGAGGAGGTGGCAACCCACACGCGGGCGCCACGAGAAACAGAACAGGAAAGAAAAAAAAACAGATTCAAAGTGGCAACCCACACGCAACCCACACGCAGGTCACGCGCGAGCTGCCCCTTCCCCTCATTTATGTTCCAAAAAAAAAAGAGCAGCCTCCATCCAAAACAAATAAAATAAAATAAAATAAAAAGGAAGGAGAGCAGCGAACGACGAGGGAGCAGCCCACACGCACGACACCACCACCCCCCTGCGCCCTGCTGCCACCGACCCCACCACCGCCGGCGACTCACTCCCTCTGCCGGCATCCGTACTCACTCGCCGGAGCTCCGGTGACCACCCCTTCCAACCCTAATTTTTGCCAAAATTTGGGGTTTTGCTTTGTTGATCGTTTTGGGTCGACTTTGTGGTGATTTTGGTTCGATTTTCCGCCTATAACCACTCCCCAAGTAAGTATTCATCACCTTCTTCCTTTCTTCTACTTGGGTGCTTCAAATTTCAAGTGGTTTCGGTGGTCTGGTTGTTCCGCCTTGTTCCTCGGTCGTTTTTGGCGTCGGTGTCTTGTTTGTGCTTCACTTTACTTGAATTCGGGAGTTGTGTTGGCTCTAGTGTGGTGGTTGACTCGATTTTTAGTCGTGTTTGGAATTGTGTTCATTTTGTGCTTTGTGTGCCATTTTTGATGGCTCGAACAAAGGCTAAGTCCACCGCTACTAAAGCGGCACCTAAAGCTACTCCTAGGGCCTCGACATCTACGGCCCCGCCCCCTTCTAGTATTGCTAAACGAGCCCGCGCGAGTCTTGATTATTTGGGGTGTGAGTTGAGTACGCAAGAGCAGGATTTTTGGAGTAACTTAGTGCAACCGAAGCGTGATATACTTGCTACTAAATTCTTTGATCGGCCTACGTTGGAGAAGTTGGATTTGCTAGGGACGGTTAGCACGTTACTTGATCGGATTGGGTTGCTTGGTTTCCTAGATAAATGTGCTTTCACTTACAGACGCATTACCTTGGAGTTTCTCGCAACTTTTAAGCACCACCCGCGCGAGACCCCGCCTGCAGTCTCGTTTCGCCTCTTTAACACGGAGTATCGCATGTCATTGAGTGCCATTGCCACAGTGCTTGGGGCCCTACCACGCGAGGAGATTGAGGATGAGTTAGTTGGCAAGGCTGAGACTCGAGTTCTGGCCGAGTTCTAGAATAATATTGCTCATACACCTATTGCTACAGGAACAGAGAAAGCTAATCGCGTTCCCCACCCCGGCCTTCGCATTGTTTATAGGGTATTATCGATGGGTTTTTTCGATGCAGGAGAGCCCACCCACTTACCTCGGCCGGGGGTGCGTTTATTGTATGATATGAGCCCTGAGGACCCCGCGAAACGAGATTGGGCGTATCGTTTTTTGTTGAGTTGTGCCGAGGCTCGACATGCCACCTCGGGCAAGATCGCGCTCGGGGGTATGGTGACATTGATTGCCCTTCATCAGGGCCTTGATTTGAGTACAGAGGAGGCAGTACGTGGTTCTTCCCGAATGAACATCGCCGCCTTACAGAATACGCGCACGATTGTCCCACTTGCTCGTGGCGAAGCTTATGCTCTTATGGTTGGGACGAAGAAGAAGGTTGCGTATTTGCGTCTCCCTCGTCCCGCTGGTGTTGTCGTTCCGGTGGGCCCGACTACTAAGGACCTGTATATTCCTCCAGATACACCTGCTTTGTTGGGCGTTGTTGAGGCGGTATCCGACGCTGCTGAGGGCGATGCTGATGAGGAGAGCGAGGGTGATGCCACTGCCGACAAGTCAGGACCCCTTGGAGCTGTTGCATGGGAGAAATTTCGCGATGATACGTTGGCATGGCAAGTTGAGCAAGAGAAGAAAACAGCTTTTTATACGGCTCGTTACCCGAATGAGTACGTCCCACCTCCTGCTGATGAGTTGGCCTCTCTGGTAGCTCGTAATTCTCACCACCCGAGCACTTCTGGAGCTCCTTCTGCTTCTTCGGACCACGATTGTCGTGGTCCCTCGAGCTCGCACTGAGGTTTGTCTCTGTTTCTCTCCCTTTTATTGTTTTGTGTCCTCTTTCTCATCACATTGAGGACAATGCGACGTTTAAGTGTGGGGGGAGAATCACTTGTGATGTGTATATATTTTCATTTGTAAGCTTGTGTTTGCTTTAATTTAAAAAATTAAAAAAACAAAAAAAAAAAAGAGAAAAAAAAAGGGAAAAATACGAAAAAGGAATAAAGTGAATCCCGGCTAGGTGAAAACCCGAAAGGGCGCCTAGGCAAAAGTGGGATATGTGGCCGAGGGCGGAGTGAAACCCACAAGGGTGGGCGCTCCGAGTAAAATGAAGAATTGAGTTGCGAGCCACGAGTGTAGAAGTGAGGAAAATAAAGCTAGAGTGAAACCCGCAAGGGCGGGCACTCTAGGCAAAATGAGAGATTTAGGAAAAAAAAAGCTTTACTACTTCCTATTTTACCGGCGAGGCGACATAAGAAGGGTGACAAAGAAGGACGGAAGGGTAGGTTAGTGGCTACGGTGTGAAGTAATCGCGGTGCACGGAGTCGTAGGCACCTCTCTTGCGATTGGGTTTGTCTTATTTCCGGAGTAGAGGCGTTTAGGAGCTCGCTTGTGTGGGTTGTATGTGGGTGTGACATACGCTTTTTGTCACAGGAGATCGTTAGTAGCACAAGCGAGCGGGCTAGGATGGAGAAATAAGGGGCGTAGCTGGGTTTCTGTCATCATTGTCACGTTTGTCGTTGAGTCGATGGGTATGTGTTTTCCTAAATTTCGAGAGTGTTGTCAAGAGAGCGAGAGTGAGTGTGAATGGCTACTACTTGAGCCATTAGAGGGAGTAGGAGTTGGGAGTTGAGAACACGTCTTAGATTGTCATTGCATCACGTTCGTTATCTTGTGAGCTAGTGTAGGTTAGATTTGTTTAGCGTTCTTTGAGTTTACTCGAGGACGAGCAAAGGCTTAAGCGTGGGGGAATTTGATGAGTCGGTTTTAGTATAGGTTAGTACGGTGATTTTGAGCTCATTTAGTGAGGATTTGACGTGCTTTAACGAAGGTTTTTGTGACTTGTGAGCGATTGCGAGATGTTTTGAATTCGCGAAGTTTTGTTGCGGTTTGACGTTAGTGGGACGTCTACGAGACTTGGACGAGGAATTGGAAGAAGCATGGATGAAGTTCATGATGATTGGCAACCCACAGGCAAGTGGACACTAGCGTGTCATTCGCGGAAGGAGAGAAGGGGACCAGAAATTCGACAGAAGCAAATTGGCAACCTGGGCGTAAGTGATGCGCGACCCAGGCGCGAGCGGATGGCAAGTGACACGCAACACACTGGTTGCGTATTCTGCTGATTTCTCAGGATTTTATTTGTTATCTTTTGGAAAATATACTATTATTAGTTTAGAACTTAACCTAGTTTTCTATTCTCTCATTAGCCATCTTTCATTAGTTTAGTTTCTAGGCTTGCTTTTCTTTCAAAAACTTGAGAATTGATTTAGAGATTATGCGTAGCTAAACTTTTATTTCTTGATTCAAAACGATTGAAGCGTCGGTAATTCAACCGTGAGATTATTAATCTCTTGACTTTCTCGTGAGTATTATTTTATCCCTTGTTATTATTGTTGATTAACCCTAATTTTGATTAGTGCGTACGACTAATTAGGATTGTTGTTAATTTATCTGCTAGATTTGATTATTAGCTCCGTTTGCTTTATTAATCTTTTCGCGATAGCAATTGTGTTCAATTTATCGTACTCAGTTTGTCGTAAGTTGACCATAAAAGGGATTGAATTTGTAACTCGAGTATTAACTGCGTTGTTAGTATTAGTTACCTTTATTGTTTCTCGTTCTATATTCTTCTTTTGATTTGAACTTGTTTCGCGTGACTCGAGTTAATCATAGAAAGAGTAATTAGGGCATCAGTTTTGACCTAATTGCTAAGTTAAGAGAAAAATTGATAGTTAGTGTAATTGAACTGCATTGATTATCACAATAAAGTGCTCAGGTGAAGTCAGTTGATTATTTTCTGTGATCGGAGATATTATCGTTAAGTGGATTTAATTTGAATCGAGACCTTTCTCATAACTGTTTTCACACATCCTTTGTTATTATTCCTGCTTTTATATTTAGCTAGTTTAGTTCTTTATAAACCAAAACACCCCCCAAATCTGTTACTGTTATCTGCTTTTCCTATATTATTGCATTGTTTACACTTCACTCTATTTCAGTTAGTCTTTTTCCCTGTGGATCGACCCTTACTTCCATTTTACTACGTGTTTAGAATATAGGATTTAAGTGATTAATTATTTTAATTTGCGGCATACGACTTTTAGCCCGTCAACTCCAAAAGTACATTTTTGGGGATTCAAACGCATTTTTTATTGCCGTAGGCGAGTGAAGAACTTGCGGAGGTTAGTGATATGACCACTTCTCTCCTTTCACTTCACGATCATGTCGTCGACGTAGACTTCGACTTCTTTGTGCATCATGTCATGTAAGAGGGTTGTGGCGGTGCGTTGGTACGTAGCACCGGCATTGATCAGGCCGAAAGGCATGACCGTGTAGGAGTATGTGCCCCACGGTGTAATGAAGGCTGTCTTTGCCATGTCTTCGCAGGCCATTTTGATTTGATTATAGCCTGCGTAGCCGTCCATGAAGGATAGGAGGGCGTGGTCGGCGGTATTGTCGACCAAGACGTCCACATGGGGTATGGGAAGTCATCTTTGGGACTGGCTTTGTTCAAGTCGCGAAAGTCAACGCATACTCGGATTTTGCCATTCTTCTTCAAGACTGGGACCATGTTTGAGACCCATTCAGGATATTCGATGACTTGGTTAAAACCGGCTTGCAGTTGTTTCTCGATTTCTTCCTTCACCATAAGGGACTATTCGGGACGTAGTCTCCTTAGTTTTTGTTTGATTGGTTTGTAACCGGGTTTAATGGGGATGTGGTGTTCGGCAATGCTTCGTTCGATTCCGGGCATATATTTGTACGACCATGCGAATACATCCTTGAATTCGGTTAGGAGTTGTGTGAATTGGGCGCGCTCATCTTCGTCTAGTGAGGCACCTAATTGTAATTCCCTTGGCTCTTCGGGGGTTCCTACGTTTATGGTTATGGTTTCCTCGATGATAGGGTCCTGTGTTTTTGGAGAGACAATGTTTGCAATGTATTTGTTCAATGATTCATTAGCTTGTTCATTTTCATCGCATGAGTTAGTGTCTTTTGCATTTTTTGATTTGTTTGTTGTTTGTTGATTCTTAATTGTTTGTTTGTTGTTTGTTTTAGCTTGAGACAAGACGTAAGCAAACTTGTTCATTTCATTATTTTGAAAAGAATTATTCGACAATTCAGAAAATTGTTTGGAACTAGCCTCCGTAAAAAGAAAATCTAAGCTAAAGCTAGAGTCTAGGATAGATGGGTCGACAGATGACCCGACGCTAAGAGCATTAGAAGCTAGCAAAATCTCTTCTTCCTCCTTGTTGTCTTCATCGCTGCTGGAGCTGTTCGAGCTTTAGTCGCTTTCGTTCTTGTCTTTGAGGCTGGTGACAAAATGTTGATTGTATTGTTGTTTTGGTTCTGCCTAGGCTGAAACCACTTTCTTTTCTTGTTGTTGAATTTGGGACTGTTGTCTTGATAATCCCTTGGCTCGGCGGAGACCGTATGCTTTGCTGATGGGCTGCCTTTGTTAGGCAGTGCATTTTTCATCCTAGGTTTCTTGATTCTTCCTTGATCAATGAGATCTTGGTTGGCATGTTTGAGTTTCAGGCATCCTTCAGTGCTGTGTCCCATTCCCCGATGGTATGCACATAAGGCGTTGGGATCCCATGACTTTGATTTCTTACTCATTGGTGGCTCATTTATAGGACCGACTGGCTCAAGGTAGTCTTTTTCGATCAATTTCTGTAATGCTATGGCATAAGGCATGTAGAGTTTGTCGAAATTCCTTGCAGGGCCATTCGCGGTGTGGCTTCTCCGGCTTCTGGTCGTGCGAGCATGCTCTGGAGAGTTATCTAGATAAGTAGGATCGTCGTAGCTAGATGTAAGATCCTGTTCAATGCGGGTGCCAATTTCAACGAGATGTTCGAAATTCCGAACGTCACAGAAGTGAAAGTAATATCGCCAAGCGGGTCGCAAGCTGTAGAGAAAAGTAGGTATAAGTTCGTCCTCATGCGGGTGATCCGGGACTCGGGCAAGTAGACTCCTCCACTAGTCGAGGTATTCTATGAAGTCTTCATCATCCTTTTGGCGGAAAGCGTCGAGGATATCAAGTGAGGCTGGATTGTCGACCTCTCTCCTAATACGTCGTTCCAAACGTTCGACTTCGGTGCGATGTAAGGCTTTCAAGTTGTCGATGTCTTTAGCGAGTCGATTGATGTGGGATATCGCCTCGTCGGTGGGTAGCCAGTCTTCGTCGTCGTCGTCACTGGACCAAACCGCATTAATTTGATCATCAGTGGGTGTGATAAGGTAAGGGCAATCTAATATAGGGATTGATCCTACGAAAATTGCATGGTTGCCGAGTGGATTGTCACTGTTCGACGGCTTGGTGGGTTGAGATGGCTTGCTGAGCTTTCCTTGATCAATAAGATCCTGGATAGCGTTCTTAAGCCTAAAGCAGTTCTCGGTGTCGTGCCCCTTGCCTCGGTGGTATGCACAAAAGGCATAGGGGTTCCAAGATTTAGGCTTTTTGTCCTCAGGCGGCTCGCTAGTAGGCCCGATCGGTTGTAGGTAGTTCTTTTCGACCAACCTTTGAAATGCCTTAGAGTAAGACATGAAGAGAGGGTAGAAGTTTCTCTTGGCCTTAGGAGGCGGTGAGAAGGTAGTTACGAAAGCGTCGAGGCTATCATCGTCGAGGTTACCGACGGTGCGGTTTTCTTCGCTCTTGACTGCGCGGGAGGACTTAGAGGAGCTCCCTTGATAAGCATGGCCGGTGTATTTGGCCATCGTGCCGGTCCTAAGATCGTCTTCGATTTGAGTGCCGACCTTAGTTAGCTCTTTGAAGTTCTGAATGTTGTTGTACCTCATGTAAAATTGATACACGGGTCGCAGGTTATTTATGAACTTCTGTACTAGCTCGTCCTCGCGGGGACGGTTGGGGATCTGAGCGCTTAGCTTCTTCCAACAGGTAAGATAGTCGGTGAAGCCTTCGTTGTCCTTTTGAGCGAGGACTTCTAAGGTGCGGATCGAGACTTGGGTGTCTTCATTATCTCGATATTGTCGGTCGAACTCGACTGTGAGTTCTTCAAAAGTGGGGACCCGCTGTGGGTCGAGTGAATAGAACCATGTCTTCGGCACTGCTGCTAGAGAGTGGGGAAGAGAGTTAGCCAGTGCTTGGAGTCGACCCCTTTTATGGCCATTTGGGACTTGAAAGCTCGGATGTGAATGATCGGGCTCTCATGTCCTTGAAAGATAGGAAGATCACTAAGGGCGAGCTTGTTAGGGAGCTCATCCTTAATGCTAGGAGGTACGTTTTCGTTCTCCTTGTGGATAGAGTAAGTGCTCGAGACATAGAGCCTTTCCTCCATGGCTTGGAGTTTCTTAGCGTGCCTATCGGCCTCTTCCTTGATCCTTTGTTCCATACTTTCCACCTCAGTGGCGTGGTGGGTCAAAAGACCTTCGTGGTCGGCGGTCAGCTTTGTGACTTGGTCGCGGAGTGCGTTAACTTCATCATTGCCGGCCATTTTGCGGGTGTAGGTTCGTTTTTTTTGTATGGGATGATTACGCGATGCTTAGTACGACGAGTATCCAGCTGAGTCCTACATTTCACTTCGTATATTATTGACACGACTCGACCCACTAGACTCACAAACATTCTAAGCATTCATTTTTAGCTCATTTCTTTGTTTAGAAAGACCTTTTATGCTTTGAAAAGAGGAGATTTTCGAAAAGGTTTTAGCTAAAGGAAGCTTTTGAGGCGAGGATGCGTGCGCGCATCTCGTCTCGATGTTAAAGGTTTGCTTTGCACCCGTCGAGCTGATATCGGTAATTTGCCGAGGTGAGCTCGAGTTCGGATATGTAAAAGAGAAAGGATTCGACTCGAGAGTGGTTAGCAAGTCGAGTCGAGGTTGTTAAAAGTGGAGTCTAGGCCGTGTGACCTAGAGGATTGAAATCCGCGTGCTCGGG
Organism: Dianthus caryophyllus; assembly: GCA_023091065.1. Taxonomy (NCBI): domain Eukaryota; kingdom Viridiplantae; phylum Streptophyta; class Magnoliopsida; order Caryophyllales; family Caryophyllaceae; genus Dianthus; species Dianthus caryophyllus. Next base: position 21,881,565 of record CM041527.1, read on the forward strand.
TTTTAATCCTTACTCGGGTTTTTGCTTGTTAGTGAAAAAAAGGGGAATTTTGAGAAAGCTTGTTTCAAAAATTCGCGATAGTTTTGTTTGAAAAGGTGTTAGTTTGTTAGATGTTAAGTTCATTTATCTTTGAAACGTTTAAGCGAGTTTTCGAAGATATGAATGCAAATGCTCATTTTGAAAAAGACCATGGAGTGCATAGCCTCGAACTTGTACGTATGACTCGACTCAAAGGGTAGGGTCAAGTCGGGTACACCTTCAACTATCTTGAGTACGCTTTGGCAGATAGTTAACCCCTCCATTTCCTTACGCCGGGGCGATAGGTTTTGTAGAGGGAGCACTGGGGCGGTCAAGATAGTCGCTTACGGCAAGCCGTGGAGGGGTGAGAGGAAAGTTAGTCCGGCATGAGCTTTATCGAGTGGACAAGCCTGCATGTGGGAACCACCTCTCGAGGGTGCAAAGGGTGCCTAGATTCCAAAAGGAATGGACTCTAAACGAATGTGCATAGCTCAAATATGTATAGATGGATTGTTCAAGGCTTTCAAGTTTCACCTCTTTATTTTTAAAAAGAAAAGGCTAGTTTTAAGTTTTAAAAATAAAATTTCCCCAGCGGAGTCGCCAAACTGTGGAACCCGGGATCGGACGAGGAACCCAACTCGGCGTCTTGCGTAAGGGCGGATTAAGTTAAAAAGACTAATTTAGAAAAACCATTAAAACTGTTTTGGAGTCGCCATCTAATTATCGCGGAAATTAGGAACCTGCTATCACGTCTTAAGCTAAAAACATGTCCTAGATTTTGGAGCACGCCGACACCCCTTGATCTAAGGCTGTAAAACCAGAATGGATTCGGGGTGAGGGTACTTTAGAAAAAGAGTAATTCAATTAATGATATATGAAAACCTTTTAGAAAAGCCTATGTAAAAATAGCCTCTACTGACCTAGAAAAATAGCCTATGATATTTGAGCTAATATTATCGCTACGTACAAGTGCGAAAAAGTTTGTAAAAAGAATGCAGATGCAAATGCAAAAAGATTGATTAAAGCCTCAGTTTAGCATGTTTAACTTGTTAACGAAAACGGTTCAGTTAAAGGTCGAATTCATTGTTTAAGTTGATTTTAATGCAAAATAAGAAGGGTGCAAGATGCATGCAAATAAAATAAAGTTCAATTGTCCATTGGTTTATTTTATAAGGGTCGGTTGCTTATGCGACTTTGGCGTGTCATCGGATATGGAGTGTACCCGAAGTAAAAAGAACACTTGGAATGCAAGCGCGCTCAATCCCCTTTGTTAGTCCATAGAAAATAAGAAAAAGCTTTGATCCAAGTGGATCGGTACCTACCTTGTCCTGACACTTCAGATCTGGGCAGAGCTTCGCTTCTTGAACAAAAAAGGAGGATGAATTCAAGACGGGATGGTGTGTTGAACTCAAGGATTTGAGTGCTTGAGGCTTTGAGAGAGTTTTGGATTGTGTATGCTGTGAATTTTGGTTGTAAATTCTGTGTAAACTGTGTCTTATGATGTCGGGTATAGGGGCGTATATATACTAAAAACCTCGGAGATATTAGGAAATCTCGGGACAAAACCAGGCTTAGAAACCGCATAGCACTATGCGGTTTGTAGGGTAAACCGCATAGGCTTATGCGGTTTGACCCCTAAACCGCATAAGCTTATGCGGTTTGAGGGTGTTGTTCTAGGCCTAGTTTCCTAGTTTCGGTTTGATTATATCTTGGAAAGATACAGTATAATCTCGAACTTGCACGTCAAGAAAACACCTGGGATATTTCTGAGATATTTTATGATGTTTAGGGCTTTGGAGTGCGGGCCAAAGGCGGGTTTGGGCTCGGTTCTAGGCCTGAGACCCGAAAATGTGAAAAAGGTGTATTTTGTAGCATTTTGTGAAATAAGGTAACCCGTGAGGCTATATTTTGTATAAGAGGAGGCTAAAAGGGGGGAATTAGCCACCGGGCCAAAATTTAGGAATTTAGGAATGGTGAATTAGACCTTGTTAATGCAAAGGGGCTAATTGCAGTGGAAATGCGAAGCTCATGCCAAATGAAGCAGGACGCGGTCCAAGCTAGACCCTAAATCGACAAAATGAACATTTATTTAAGTGCGATGTGAAGCGACCTAAATCATTTTAACATTTCAAAACGACTCAAAATGAATTCGACATAGTTAGAACCGTTTAAGTCAACGTTAAAGCATGCGTAATAAAAGTCTGTGTTACATCACAGGGTTTTGTTTGGGAGAGTACGGATATGGGTATCCACATAAGGCCAAAACGACGCAGAAACATGGAAATTCATATTTTATGATACGTATACAACATATAGGTCATAATAAATGCCCACAAAAAGTTTCACGCAAAAATCATGTCCCGAACACATCGACTGAATAGCTTTTATAAAACGCGCGCAAACTACAAAAACGGCCTTTTCATGATTTTCCTTTGGCCAAAGAAGCCCCAACCTCTCACGAAACAACATCCTAACCAACCTAAGCAGCATACATGACAATGCATTCAAGACTCGAGGCGCGAGAAGCAAGAAAAACGTTTTCAAGAGACTTAGCCCGACTACACAAAAACCCTCCGTAACACCTCCAAATGACGCATGCTCAGCAAAATTAAGCAAGTCATACACCATACAAGTCATGACGACCCAAGACGAAAGTTTTCGACAAGTTTCGGAACCGAAAATTTCGACCCAAAAACCGTCTCCCACACAAAAGCACACGAAAATTACGGATTTTCAAACCGTTTTTCACACACAAGTCACCCAAAGCCTCATCACTAGCATACAACAACGTTTCAAAAACAACAAGGCCACTCGGGATCGTCTCACACGACAAAAACAAAGCACAACCACCAAAAACACCCCCTTTACACCGTTTTTAACCCGAAAAACCCGCTTTTCGCGCTTAATCGAAACAAATTTACCCATGCATATTACTAATGGGTAACCTACATTGAAATTTTGAGCGTGTTTCGAGACAAAAAAAACGAAAAACGACCAAAACACCCCTGTTCAGTCACACGAAAATCAGCCCCAAGACTCGGGTTTTTCACATGCAATCGTCAACAATAGCAAGACACGCCTCATAACACACTGAAGCATCGATTTCGAGCAACGATAATGGCAAAATTCGAATCAAACAAAGTGGTTCCACATAAACCCTAAAAAACGAATTTTGAGTTAAAACCGACTAAAACCGACTTCAAAACATGAAAAAGCAACTCGGTTGAGTACATACCTTGATACATTGCAAATCGTAGGAAGCGGAATCACGAATTTTGGTCGAAAAATCGCCAAGAACGAGCTTTTTGATTGAGTTATGTTAGTGTTTTGTTTTTCGGATGAAAGCCTAACCCCTCCCCTTCCCGTGTTTTTTAACAAAATTACACACACACACACACACTAAATCGCCAGTATACTGGCGATTCTCACAACAATCGCCAGTACACTGGCGATTCTAAGCTTGGGCACGGGTTTATTTTTAGTTAGGGCTGGTTGCTATGATCCATTACGCTACTAATCCACTCCTTTACGCTCTGTTATGAGGAAAACACAAGAATACACACACTCGTTACAAGTCGAGAGCCCAATTTCACAAAATAATAACAAATATACACTCTTTACAAGTTAAAAATCAAGATACGTGTACTCCTCACGAGTTAAATACGTATACTCTTCAAACACGAACACTCTTTACGAGTTAAAGATCAAAATACGTATACTCCTCACGAGTTAAATACGTATATTTATCAAACACATATACACTCTTTACGAGTGGAAAATCAAAATACGTATACTCCTCACGAGTTAAATACGTATATTCTTCAAACACGAACACTCTTTACGAGTCACAAATCACAAATACGTATACTCCTCACGAGTTAAATACGTATACTTTTCAAACACAAATACACTCTTTACGAGTTACAAATCAAAACTACGTATTCTCCTCACGAGTTAAATACGTATACTTTACAAAACACATACGCTCTTTACGAGCCAAAATCACAAATACGTATACTCCTCACGAGTTCAATACGTATATTTTTCAAGCACGGACACTCTTTACGAGTCAAAAAATCAAAAATATGTATACTCCTCACGAGTTCAATACGTATATTTTTCAAGCACAGACACTCTTTACGAGTCAAAAATCAAAAATACGTATACTCCTCACGAGTTCAATACGTATAATTTTCAAGCACAGACACTCTTTACGAGTCAAAAATCAAAAATACGTATACTCCTGACGAGTTCAATACGTATAATCTTTAAACACAGACACTCTTTACGAACCAAAAATCAAAAAATGCGTATACTCCTCGCAAGTCAAATACGCATATTTTTCAAATACATACACTTTTTACAAAAACAAAATACACACTTCTTATTCAAATCAAGGACGCAGAAACACAGGTTTCTTCGCATATCGAGAACGCAGACGCCAAGGCACTCTGCGAAAGAAAAATTCAAATCACAGCACAGAAGCGAGCACACAGCAAACACTCAAGAAGCAGGAGATGGCTAAGTTACAAGACGCCATCAAACGACATCCAAACAATAGCAGGCCAGCAAGCCCTTAAACATGCAGGACCGTCATGTCCTTAAACATGTCGTCCCTCCCCGCATTCCCGACACTAAGTCCTCGTCTCTCCCCGAGACACATACTTAGCATCGCCAGATAGTATCGAGACTATAATGGTCCGGATACTATCTTCTAAGTTTGACTAGCGCTTTAGTCCAAGCTCAGTCAAACTAGGGGCTTTGTAGATACCGGTATCCGTACCCCCTAAAAACAAACCCGATGACGAAAAGGACTTTTCATGCGCATGTTTTAAAATAAGACGAAACGATACATAAGTGTCTAAAACATTTTAGTCATTTTTAACGTATTAATTTGAATTTGCATATTTCGTAAAAATGAATATTAATTTAGTCATTTTAATTGTTAGTCGACACAATACACGCAAGCACGACACATAAACGCCTCACAAAAATGGCCCAAGAACACAAAAACGACCCAAACACACAAGAACGGCCCAAAACACGCAAGAAGGCCCAAGCACTCGAAACGGACCAAAACGCGTCCCGGGTCACATTCTTACAAAACAAAATCTCACAAAGTCGTAAAATAATGCATTACAATATTATTTTATTTCGAGCCAAAATCGAAAAACACGACGAAAAACCGAAACACGAAACACGAAAACGGAACCGAAAAGAATCAACATGTACCAAGTTGATCAACTTGTACAAATTAATCTCTTGACCCTCAAAAGTCAACAAAACAAACACAATGATCAAGCACCTACGAGGGGACAATGTCATACTACGTACGGCGCTACGAAAATGTCAGAAAAAGGGCTGAAAATCGCCTGTGCACTGGCGATTTTCATGAAAATCGCCAGTACACTGGCGATTTTCTCCCTCTGTTCTGACACACTGGCGATTTTTTGTTTAATCGCTGGTTCACTGGCGATTTTTTGAGCAACTATACATAAAACACGAAGCATTTGCTATAAATAGTAGCCCCTATTCGACATTCTAACAAGATCTTTCACATACATCAAAACATCACTTATCAATTCTTCATTCTAACATTCAATCATCATTCAATACAATATCTCACACAAAGCCTCTCGCACTTATAAGTTTCCACTCTAAAAACCGTCATTGCATTTCAAGGTAAAGAAATTTTACCTTCGGATTGGACGTTCGAGACTTATAGGGTTACCTTAACCCACCCCGATATTGGCATTAACGAACCCGTATTCGCAATACGATTGTAGTAATTCGAATCGAAAGATTCGTCTAAACCTCGCCAATATCGCATAAATAAACGACTCAAAATCACTAAATTAAACACCACTTTTACATTATGCAAATTCTCAATTCATGCATTAAATTATGACTAAAACACGGATTCGACATTTAACTGTACCGTTTCAACTAGTCTCTTAAACATGCAAAACCGAGGGTTTTACAAAATCTTAGAATTGAACACAAGTCGGAGAATAACGTTTATTTAGTAATTCAAATACAATGAATTATTAATCTTACGTATACTTCCTATAGCAAATCGTCATAGCTTTGACAGCTTACATTTATTTTACATATTTGTCGAGTCACATATTTGCATTTGTACGTAGCGTCCTATTAGCCCAAATATCGAAATTAAAGCATTTGTTTTCAAATTAGTAAAGACTACTTTTACGTAGGCTTTTTTATTACAGTTTTCATAATACATTTTGTCAAAACTTTCGAAAAATAACCTCATTCCGAATCCTCTCTGGTTTCACAATAACTTCAGACGGATAGGTATCGACGCACCTTGAAATTTGAGACACCCGTGTCTTATATTTTAAGATACGTGGAATAGGTTCCAAATTTCTTTAATATTTGGTGGCGACTCCAAAAATACATTTCAAAAGGATTTTTATATTTCTTTTTGTCACAATCACATGCAATAACATTCCCCCATAAGCAAAAGAATCCTTCGAGCAAGTAGCAAGCTCCTGCGAGCGAGCTTTTTATTGCAATTTTTCCCGCGCCGTGCATTCCGCCCCATGACATCTTTTCTTTCGAGGGCGGGCGCGAGCGGGGCGTCGAGAAGGGATTCCCCCGTACCCGGTATCCTCATACTCGCTTATCTTTCACAAAGCGTCGTAGGGTGCCTTGTTGCACCAATCTTTCTACTTCATTTTTTAGAGATACACAGTCCTCTGTTGCATGCCCGGCCACTTGGTGATATCCGCAAAATACTGATGTGTCGTTCCCCAGGTGCCTTATCGGTATCGGTGTAGCCCACTTGATGTCGTTCTTGGTTATCTCAAAAATTTCTGACTGCGACCTGATAAAGGGTGTGTAATGGGTCCAACTTTCGAACCTTTGGCCGCCTCCTTGCCGGCCGCGGCCTTCACGGGGGTCACGACGAATGTTGTGGCCGTTACTGTTATTGTTGTTGTTCCGGTTGTTGTTGTTGTTGTTGTTGTTATTGTTGTGTCTCCGGGGCGGGCCTCTCCACCCCTGCTGCCCCCCCCCCCCCTTTGCTCCTCTTTTTTCTCATTCCTTTTGCTGAACGTTCTGTGGAACTGCTCCTCTCTCACGAATCCTTCAGCCATCTCGCGGGCTGCCATCAGACTGGTGGGTGGGTTCCTGATCAGGAGACTTTTTAGTTCCCCCTCTTTCAGTCCCACCGTTAAGGCAAGAATGCCTATCTTGGGATCCAGATCTCTGATCTGCTGCGACTCCTGGTCAAATCTTGTCATATACTCCTTCAGCCCCTCGTTCTTTCCTTGTACCACGTTCAGAAGCTCCGTGGCTACTTTCTCCCGCCTCCTGTTTCCCGCGTATTGCTGTCTGAAAACTTGGCACATATCCTCATATCCGCAGATAGAGCCGGTAGGGAGGTTACGGAACCATGTTTGTGCAAGCCCCGTGAGGGTTTGTGGATACCCATATCCGTACCCTCCCACACAAAACCCTGTGATGTAACACGGACTTTTATTACGCATGCTTTAACGTTGACTTAAACGGTTCTAACTAATGTCGAATTCATTGTGAGTCGTTTGAAATGTTAAAATGATTTAGGTCGCTTCACATCGCTTTAAATAAACGTTCATTTTGTCCACTTGGAGTCTAGCTAGGTCCTTGTCCCGCTTCATTTGGCATGAGCTTCGCATTTGCACTACAATTAGCCCTTTACATTAACAAGGTCTAATTCAGCATTCCTAAATCCCTAAATTTAGGCCCGGTGGCTAGATCTTCCCTTTAGCCTCCTCTTACACAAAATACAACCTCACGTCTTACCTTATTTCACAAAATCTATGCAAATATACCTTTTCTATTTTTCCGGGTCTCGGGCCCAAAACCGACCCCAGACCCAGCCTTTGGCCCGCACTCCAAAGCCCTGAACATCAAAATATCCCAGAAATATCCTAGGTCTTTTCCTTGACGTACAAGCAAGGATTATACTAAATCTTTTCGAGATATAATCAAACCGGAACTAGGAAACTACACTAAAAACCACACCTCCAAACCGCATAGCCTTATGCGGTTTGGGTGGGCAACCGCATAAGCCTATGCGGTTTGCCCTGGCAAACGCATAAGGCTATGCGGTTTCCTGGCTTGTTTTTATCCCCGGATTTCCTAATTTCTCCGAGGTTTTTAGTATATATACACCCCTATACCTGACCTCGAAAAAACACAATTGACAACCAGTTTTCACAGCAAACACACTACGAAACTCTCTCAAAGCCTCACGCACTCAAATCCTTGAGTTCAACACACCATCTCGTGTTGAATTCATCCTCCTTTTAAGTTCAAGAAGCGAAGCTCTGCCCAGATCTGAAGCGTCAGGACAAGGTAGGTACCGATCCACTTGGATCAAAGCTTTTTCTTATTTTCTATGGACTAACAAAGGGGACTACACTCTAGCGAATTCTCAATTCATGCATTAAATTATGACTAAAACACGGATTCGACATTTAACTGTACCGTTTCAACTAGTCTCTTAAACATGCAAAACCGAGGGTTTTACAAAATCTTAGAATTGAACACAAGTCGGAGAATAACGTTTATTTAGTAATTCAAATACAATGAATTATTAATCTTACGTATACTTCCTATAGCAAATCGTCATAACTTTGACAGCTTACATTTATTTTACATATTTGTCGAGTCACATATTTGCATTTGTACGTAGCGTCCTATTAGCCCAAATATCGAAATTAAAGCATTTGTTTTCAAATTAGTAAAGGCTACTTTTACGTAGGCTTTTTTATTACAGTTTTCATAATACATTTTGTCAAAACTTTCGAAAAGTAACCTCATTCCGAATCCTCTCTGGTTTCACAATAACCTCAGACGGATAGGTATTGACGCACCTTGAAATTTGAGACACCCGTGTCTTATATTTTAAGATACGTGGAATAGGTTCCAAATTTCTTTAATATTTGGTGGCGACTCCAAAAATACATTTCAAAAGGATTTTTATATTTCTTTTTCTCACAATCACATGCAATAACATTCCCCCATAAGCAAAAGAATCCTTCGAGCAAGTAGCAAGCTCCTGCGAGCGAGCTTTTTATTGCAATTTTTCCCGCGCCGTGCATTCCGCCCCATGACATCTTTTCTTTCGAGGGCGGGTGCGAGCGGGGCGTCGAGAAGGGATTCCCCCGTACCCGGTATCCTCATACTCGCTTATCTTTCACAAAGCGTCGTAGGGTGCCTTGTTGCACCAATCTTTCTACTTCATTTTTTAGAGATACACAGTCCTCTTTTGTATGCCCGGCCACTTGGTGATATCCGCAAAATACTGATGTGTCGTTCCCCAGGTGCCTTATCGGTATCGGTGTAGCCCACTTGATGTCGTTCTTGGTTATCTCAAAAATTTCTGACTGCGACCTGATAAGGGGTGTGTAATGGGTCCAACTTTCGAACCTTTGGCCGCCTCCTTGCCGGCCGCGGCCTTCACGGGGGTCACGACGAATGTTGTGGCCGTTACTGTTATTGCTGTTGTTCCGGTTGTTGTTGTTGTTGTTGTTGTTGTTGTTGTTGTTGTTGTTGTTGTTGTTGTTGTTATTTTTGTGTCTCCGGGGCGGGCCTCTCCCTCTTTGCCCCACCCTTTGCTCCTCTTTTTCTCATTCCTTTTCTTTGAGCGTTACGTGGGCTGCTCCTCTCTCACGAATCCTTCAGCCATCTCGCGGGCTGCCATCAGACTGGTGGGTGGGTTCCTGATCAGGAGACTTTTTAGTTCCCCCTCTTTCAGTCCCACCGTTAAGGCAAGAATGCCTATCTTGGGATCCAGATCTCTGATCTGCTGCGACTCCTGGTCAAATCTTGTCATATACTCCTTCAGCCCCTCGTTCTTTCCTTGCACCACGTTCAGAAGCTCCGTGGCTACTTTCTCCCGCCTCCTGTTTCCCGCGTATTGCTGTCTGAAAACTTGGCACATATCCTCATATCCGCAGATAGAGCCGGTAGGGAGGTTACGGAACCATGTTTGTGCAAGCCCCGTGAGGGTTTGTGGATACCCATATCCGTACCCTCCCACACAAAACCCTATGATGTAACACGGACTTTTATTACGCATGCTTTAACGTTGACTTAAACGGTTCTAACTAATGTCGAATTCATTGTGAGTCGTTTGAAATGTTAAAATGATTTAGGTCGCTTCACATCGCTTTAAATAAACGTTCATTTTGTCCACTTGGAGTCTAGCTAGGTCCTTGTCCCGCTTCATTTGGCATGAGCTTCGCATTTGCACTACAATTAGCCCTTTACATTAACAAGGTCTAATTCAGCATTCCTAAATCCCTAAATTTAGGCCCGGTGGCTAGATCTTCCCTTTAGCCTCCTCTTACACAAAATACAACCTCACGTCTTACCTTATTTCACAAAATCTATGCAAATATACCTTTTCCATTTTTAGGGTCTCTGCCCAAAGCAAAGCCCAGACCCAGCCTTTGGCCCGCACTCCAAAGCCCTGAACATCAAAATATCCCAGAAATATCCTAGGTCTTTTCCTTGACGTACAAGCAAGGATTATACTAAATCTTTTCGAGATATAATCAAACCGGAACTAGGAAACTACACTAAAAACCACACCTCCAAACCGCATAGCCTTATGCGGTTTGGGTGGGCAACCGCATAAGCCTATGCGGTTTGCCACAACAAGCATATAAGGCTATGCGGTTTCCTGGCTTGTTTTTATCCCCGGATTTCCAAATTTCTCCGAGGTTTTTAGTATATATACACCCCTATACCTGACCTCGAAAAAACACAATTGACAACCAGTTTTCACAGCAAACACACTACAAAACTCTCTCAAAGCCTCACGCACTCAAATCCTTGAGTTCAACACACCATCTCGTGTTGAATTCATCCTCCTTTTAAGTTCAAGAAGCGAAGCTCTGCCCAGATCTGAAGCGTCAGGACAAGGTAGTGCAGATCCACTTGGATCAAAGCTTTTTCTTATTTTCTATGGACTAACAAAGGGGACTACACTCTAGCGCCCCCCCCGGCTTTGGCACCCAGCGCGCTTGCACTTCAAGTGTTCTATTTACTTCGGGTACACTCCATATCCGATGACACGCCAAAGTCGCATAAGCAACCGACCCTTATAAAATAAACCAATGGACAATTGAACTTTATTTTATTTGCATGCATCTTGCACTTTCTTATTTTGCATTAAAATCAACTTAAACAATGAATTCGACCTTTAACTGAACCGTTTTCGTTATCAAGTTAAACATGCTAAACTGAGGGTTTTAATCAATCTTTTTGCATCTGCATCTGCATTCTTTTACAAACTTTTTCGCACTTGTACGTAGCGATAACATTAGCTCAAATATCATCTTACATGGATTGTTCTAGGTCAGTAGAGGCTATTTTTACATAGGCTTTTCTAAAAGGTTTTCATAAATCATTAATTGAATTAACTCTTTTTCTAAAGTACCTCACTTTAGAATCCATTCTGGTTTCACAAGCCTTAGATCTAGGGGTGTCGGCGTGCTCCAAAATCTAGGACATGTCTTTAGGCTTAGGACATGATAGCAGGTTCCTAATTTCCGCGATAATTAGGTGGCGACTCCAAAATAGTTTCTAAAGGTTTTTCTAACTTAATCTTTTTTTTAACTTTTAATCCGCCCTTAAGCAAGACGCCGAGTTGGGTCCCCCCTCTCCATCCCGGGTTCCACAGTTTGGCGACTCCGCTGGGGAGATTTTATTTTTAAAAAAAAAAAAAAAACTTAAAACTAGCTTTTTCTTTTTAAAAATAAAGAGGTGAAACTTGAAAGTCTTGAACAATCCATGTATACATATTTGAGCTATGCACATTCGTTTAGAGTCCATTCCTTTTGGAATCTAGGCACCCTTTGCACCCTCGAGAGGTGGTTCCCACATGCAGGCTTGTCCACTCGATAAAGCACATGCCGGACTAGCTTTCCTCTCGCCCCTCCACGGCTTGCCGTAAACGACTATCTTGACCGCCCCAGTGCTCCCTTTAGAAAACCTATCGCTCCGGCGTAAGGAAATAAAGGGGTTAAGTATCTGCCAAAGCGAACTCAAGGTTGTTGGAGGTGTACCCGACTGACTCATTTTCACCCTTTTTGAGTCATACGTAGAAGTTCGAGGCTATGCACTCCATAGTCTTCTTCAAAATAAGCATGTGCATTCATATCTTCGAAAACTCGCTTAAACGTTTCAAAGATAAATGAACCTAACATCTAACAAACTAACACTTTTCAAACAAAACTATCGCGAATTTTCGAAACAAGCTTTCTCAAAATTCTCCTTTTTCACTAACAAGCAAAAACCCGAGCAAGGATTAAAACCCGAGCTCGTGGATTTCAATCTTCTAGGTCACACGGCCTAGACTCCACTTTTAACATCCTCGACTCGATTAGCTAACCACTCTCGAGCCGAATCCTCCCTCTTTTACACATCCGAACTCGAGCTCACCTCGGCAAATTACCGATATCAGCTCGACGGGTGCAAAGCAAATCTTTAACATCGAGACGAGATGTGCGCACGCATCCTCGCCTCACAAGCTTTCCTTTAGCTAAAACCTTTTCGAAAACCTCCTCTTTTCAAAACGTAAAAGGTATTTCTAAACAAAGAAATGAGCTAAAATGAATGCTTAAAAATGTATGTGAGTCTAGTGGGTCGAGTCGTGTCCCTAATATACGAAGTGAAATGCAGGCCTCAGCTGGATACTCGCCGTACCAAACACCGTGTAATAATCCCCTACAAGAAACGAACCTACACCCGCAAAATGGCCGGCAACAACGAAGAAGTCAACGCACTCCGTGACCAAGTTGCAAAGCTGACCGCTGACCTTGAGGGCCTTTTGACCCACCATACAGTCGAGGTGGAACGTATGGAACTCAAGATTAAGGTGGAAGCCGATAGGCATGCTAAGAAACTCCAAGCTATGGAGGAGAGGCTCTATGTCTCGAGCACTTACTGTATCCACAAGGAGAATGAGAACGTACCTACTAGCATTAAGGATGAGCTCCCAAACAAGCTCGCCCTTAGTGATCTTCCTATCTTTCAAGGACATGAGAGCCCGATCATTCACATCCGAGCTTTCAAGTCCCAAATGGCCATCAAGGGGGTCGACTCCAAACACTGGCTTACCCTCTTCCCGCACTCTCTAGCAGCAGTGCCGAAGACATGGTTCTACTCACTTGACCCGCAGCGAGCCCCTACCTTTGAGGAGCTCACGGTCGAATTCGACCGACAGTATCGAGACAATGAAGACACTCAAGTCTCAATTCGCACTCTAGAAGTCCTTGCTCAAAAGGACAATGAAGGCTACACCGACTATCTCACTCGTTGGAAGAAGCTAAGCGCTCAAATCCCCAACCGTCCCCGCGAGGACGAGCTCGTACCGAAGTTCATAAATAACCTGCGACCCGTGTATCAATTCTACATGAGGTACAGCAACATTCAGAACTTCAAAGAACTAACTAAGGTCGGCACTCAAATCGAAGATGACCTTAGGACTGGCACCATGGCTAAATACACCGGCCATGCTTATCAAGGGAGCTCCTCCAAGTCTTCCCGCACAGTCAAGAACGACGAAAATCGCACCGTCGGTAACCTCGACGATGACACCCTCGACGCCTTTGCAACTACCTTCTCGCCGCCTCCCAAGGCCAAGAGAAACTTAGACCCTCTCTTTATGTGTTACTCCAAGGCATTTCAAAGGTTGGTCGAGAAGAATTACCTGCAACCAATTGGGCCTACTAGCGAGCCGCCCGAAGACAAGAAGCCTAAATCTTGGAACCCCAACGCCTTTTGTGCATACCACCGAGGCAAGGGGCATGACACCGAGAACTGCTTTAGGCTCAAGAACGCTATCCAAGATCTCATTGATCAAGGAAAGCTTAGCAAACCATCTCAACCCACCAAGCCTTCAAACAACGAAAACCCGCTTGGTAATCATGCAATCTTCGTGGGGTCAATCCCTATACTAGACTGTTCTTACCTCATCACGCCCTCTGATGACCAAATCAATGCGATTTGGTCTAGTGATAACGAAGACGACGAATATTGGCTACCCACCGACGAGGTGATAAGCCACATCAATCAACTTGCAAAAGACATCAATCACCTAAAAGCTTTGCATCGGATCGAAGTTGAACGTTTGGAACGACGCATCAAGAAAGAACTAGCCAACCCAGCCTCTCTTGATGCCCTCGAAGCTCTTCATCAAAAGGATAACGAGGGCTTCGTCAAACATCTCGTCCGATGGAGGAAACTACTTGCTCGAGTGCCGGACCACCCACACGAGGACGAGCTCATACACACCTTCCTTTTCAGTTTACGACCCGCCTGGCGATATTACTTCCACTTCTGCAATGTTCGAAATTTTGAACATCTCGTCGAAATTGGTACTCACATCGAGAAGGATCTCACGTCTAGCTACGAGGATCCCGCTTATCGAGAACATGCCCACAGGATCAAAAGCCGAAACAGACTCAACTCGAACGACTCTACAAGGAATTTTGACAAACTCTACATGCCTTACGCCGTAGCACTGCAAAAATTGATCGAAAAGGACTACCTTCAACCGGTTGGACCTATTAACGAGCCACCCATGAGAACGAAATCAAAATCATGGGACCCCAACGCCTTCTGTGCATACCATCGGGGCATGGGGCATAGCACTGAGAGTTGTCTTAAACTCGAACATGCCATCCAAGATCTCATCGATCAAGGAAGAATCAAGAAACCTCAGATAAAAACTACACCTTCCTCCAGCAACGATGCAATCTACCTTCAAACTCAAGCAACTCAAGCAGCTCAAGCAGCTCAAGCGGCGACAAAGACGACGAAGAGGAAGAAGAGATTCTTTTAGCTTCTAATGCTCTTAGTGTCGGGTCATCTGTCGACCCATCTATCCTAGACTCTAGCTTTAGTTTAGATTTCCTTTTTACGGAGGCTAGCTCCAAACAATTTTCCGATTTGTCGAATAATTCTCTTCAAAATAATGAAATGAATAAATTTGCTTACGTCTTGTCTCAATCTAAAACAAACAACAAAATACAAACAATCAAAAATCAACAAGCAACAAACAAAACGCAAAATACAAAAGACACTAACTCATGCGATGAAAATGAACGAACAAATGAATCATTAAACAAATACATTGCAAACATTGTTTCCCCAA
This sequence comes from Dianthus caryophyllus, assembly GCA_023091065.1. Lineage (NCBI taxonomy): Eukaryota > Viridiplantae > Streptophyta > Magnoliopsida > Caryophyllales > Caryophyllaceae > Dianthus > Dianthus caryophyllus. Next base: position 21,896,758 of record CM041527.1, read on the forward strand.
AAGCACAAGACCCAATCATCGAGGAAACCATAACCATAAACGTGGGAACCCCCGGAGAACCAAGGGAACTACAGCTAGGTGCCTCACTAGACGAACGCGAGCGCGCCCAATTCACACAACTCCTGAGCGAATTCAAGGACGTATTCGCTTGGTCGTACAAAGATATGCCCGGAATCGAACGAAGCATAGCCGAGCACCGCATCCCCATTAAACCCGGTTACAAACCCATCAAACAAAAGCTAAGGAGACTACGCCCCGAATGGTCCCTTATCGTCAAAGAAGAAATCGAGAAGCAACTACAAGCCGGTTTCATCCAAGTCATCGAGTATCCTGAATGGGTCTCAAACATGGTCCCAGTCTTGAAAAAGAATGGCAAGATTCGAGTATGTGTTGACTTTCACGACTTGATCAAAGCCAGCCCGAAAGATGACTTCCCATTACCCCATGTGGTCATCCTAGTCGACAACACCGCCGACCACGCACTCCTATCCTTCATGGACGGCTACGCAGGTTATAATCAAATCAAAATGGCTTGCGAAGACATGGCAAAAACGGCCTTCATTACACCGTGGGGCACATCTTCTTTACTGGTCATGCCTTTCGGCCTAATCAATGCCGGTGCTACATACCAACGCACCGCCACAACCCTTTTACATGACATGATGCACAAAGAAGTCGAAGTCTACGTCGACGATATGATCGTGAAGTCAAAGGAGAGAGGTGGTCATATCATTAACCTCCGCAAGTTCTTCACTCGCCTACGACAATACAAAATGCGCCTCAATCCCCAAAAACGTACCTTTGCAGCCAGGCCGGTAAACTACTAGGACACGTAGTGAGCCAAAGAGGCATTGAGGTCGACCCCTCGAAAGTCAAAGCAATTCTCGAAATGCAACCCCCGAAGAACCTCGACGAAATTCGAAGTTTCTTGGGCCAAATTCAATACATTTCACGCTTCGTTAGCAAACTCACCATGATATGCGAACCAGTTTTCAAGAAACTCAAGAAAACCGACCACGTTGAATGGGACGAAGAATGTCAATAGGCATTTGACAAGGTCAAAGAATTACTAACCAACCCGCCAGTTCTACGACCACCCCAAAAGGATTCACCACTATCCTTGTACCTTACAACAACCCCTACAGCCATGGGCGCCATGCTCACTCAAGAGATAAACGGCGAAGAACACGCAATCTATTATATAAACAAGAAATTTCTCGATTACGAAACTCGATATTCACCCGTCGAGAAGAGCTGTCTAGCATTGGTATGGTCGTCCAAGAAACTCCGTCACTATATTCTAGCACACCAAACGAAGGTCTACTCAAGAATGGACCCCGTAAAGTACCTTTTCGAGAAGCCTGTGCTTAATGGACGAATGGCCAGACGGACACTGCTCCTAGCCGAATTTGACCTTAAGTACGTACCCCTCAAAGCAATCAAGGGACGAGCAGTCTCTGATTTCCTAGCCGAAAATGCAATCGCCGAAGAACCAATCATCGACACGACATCCCTTCTAGACGATGGGATTTACAACATCAACCAAAGAACAATGGGAGTTATACTTCGACGGCTCCTCCAACTATCGAGGATGTGGAGTAGGAATACTTCTCATATCCCCGAATGGCGAACACACCCCCTTATCCATCAAACTGGATTTCGACGTAACAAACAACGCCGCAGAATGCGAAGCATGCTTGCACGGTCTACAAGCAGCGCTTGTACTCAACGCCCGCAACATAAGAGTCTATGGGGACTCCTCCCTCATAATCAACCAAGTATCCGGAGCATGGAAGATATTTAACGAAAACTTAGCACTATACCAAAACAAAATACAAGAACTCATAAACGAATTCTATCACGTAGAATTCATACACCTCCCTCGCGAAGAAAATCAATTCGCCGACGCGTTATCCAAGCTCGCGTCGCTAATCAACATTCCCCCGGGAATGGAAACACTACCCATCGTCGTGGAACGACGGAACGAACCCGCCTACATCTGTGACATTGAAACCGAGGAAGAACAAACCGACCCTTGGTACCAAGCAATCATCAACTACAAAACAAACGGCGAATACCCGCCAAACGCTGACAAACGGGGCAAAAGAGCCCTACGCCTATTATCATCACAATTTGTAATGGAAATGGGCAAACTACTCAAAAAGACGCCTCAAGGCACACTACTCTTGTGCGTCGACCACAAAAAAGGACACGAAATCATGTCCCAAGTACACGATGGCGAGTGCGGACCACACATGAACGCACGAGCCATGTGCAAACAAATCATAAGGCTAGGATGGTATTGGACCACCCTGGAAGCCGATTGCGCAAAATATGTCAAACATTGCCATAATTGCCAAATTTTCGCAAATGTGCAACATATACCCCCTTCACCACTCTATACCTTAACCTCGCCATGGCCTTTCTCAACTTGGGGAATTGACGTCATCGGCAAAGTTCAACCCGTGGGAGCAGGAGGACACTGCTTCATCCTCGTGGCCATCGACTATTTCACCAAATGGGTCGAGGCCACATCATACCGTACGCTAGGCACAAAAGAAGTTGCGAAATTCATACAAAACAACATCATTTGTCGCTACGGCATACCCCATGAGTTTATATGCGACCAAGGCACACACTTCCAAGGAGAAGTCGAACCCCTTCTTCTCAAATACAAGATACAACGACATAAATCATCACCCTATCGACCACAAACTAATGGTGCGGTCGAGGCAGCAAACAAAACCATCGTATCAATCCTCAAAAAGATGATCGATACCTGCCACGACTGGCCCAACAAAATCCCATTCGCATTATGGGGATATCGCACCACTATCCGCACACCCACAGGCATGACACCCTACTTCTTAACCTACGGGATGGAAGCCGTTCAACCTGTAGAAATCGAAATGCAATCCCTTCGAATTCTCATGGAAGCAGACATTCCTGAAGCCGAATGGGCATGCGAACGATACGAACAACTCATGCTTTTAGACGAAGGACGGTTACATTCACTAAGTACAGTCCGAAAGTACCAATCTCGCCTACAACGCGCCTACAACAAACGAGTCAAGCCACGAAATATCAAAGTGGGTGACCTAGTACTCAAATCAGTCCGAGCACCATTACCAGTCAACCCAAGAGGAAAATTCAAACCCAATTGGGCCGGACCGTATTTGGTCAAGGAAATCCTCCCTGGAGGAGCCGTGAAATTAACTGACCTGGACGGTCAAGACTTCCGATTGCCAACAAATCTTGATCAACTCAAGAAATACTACCCCTAAACACAGACAAATTTGCAATGTATTTCAAAAAAAAAAAAAAAAAAAAAAAAAAAAAAAAAAAAAAAAGAAACTCACTCGCGCATGGGTGAACTACGCTCGGTTTGATTCCACGCACTGTGGATACGTAGGCAGCTCCGCAAAGAGCTCAACCGAATCACACGAACTACGCCGGTTTGATTCCGTGAAACGCGGATACGTAGGCAGCTTGTCAAAAGCACAACCGAACTTCCTAGCACGCAAGCCCAGAGCTTAAAAAGGTCAAGGGCGATGCACTCACAAAAAGACACGCTCCAAGCTTAAAAAGGTCGAGAGCACAGTCAACACAAAACAAAAATCTAAGTCCGAAGCTTAAAAGGTCGAGGGCTTAAGAACAAAAAAATCAAACAAACAAATCCAAAGCTTAAAAAGATCGAGGAATTTAAGACAAAATACGAATGTTCAAAGCTTAAAAAGGTCGATAACATCTCAAAGCAAACAAAAGAAAGCAACGAGACAAGGCAAAAGCAAATTAATTCTATTTTATTACTTTATTTAGAATTTTTCGCAATTTAGAAATGAGTTAGGAACAAGCCTCCTTAACCCTTTATTCGGATCTAAAAACATGTATTTGAATAAAGAAAATTTCCTAAACGAAGCAAAACAAACTAAGCCATCTTCTGTCGCTTCGGATTAGCCTCTTCATCTTCAAGAGGCCGATCCGCCACAATCTGCGAACTGATCACAGGAGCAGTCCTCTCAAATCCTGGGGGCTCGATCGGACCCTCGTCCCGCTCAACTGGGGGCTCCTCGATCCTTGACCCTAGACGATCTCTAACGGTCATCCTTGCTCCAAGCCTTTCCCGCGCAGGCCTCGAAGTAGAAGCATCCACACAAACAGCGCAAAGATCACCATAGTCCCTCCTTTCACGCACCACCTCATACGCCAAGGAGGGCCTTGGCCCACTCTTCTCTCTCCTCCTCTGATTCTCCCGTTCCTGAGGATCATTGGAACGATACCACCGCGTGTAGAAGTCCGTAACACGAGTAGACTCTATATGCTCCGGAACAGCCCAAGTAACACGATCCGACCATCCTCGGATCCAAGCATCAATCATCTTGTTGTTTAGGACAACAACCCCTCCAACCTGAGTATCCTGCTCAGGGATGGTCTGAGCAAGCCCGATTTGCCTCTTCAAGCGAAGAGGATGAATCTACACCCCTCGTTCAAACCCGCACAACATCAACCCACGAGCCGCATTCGCAGCAGACGGCGCCGTAATCGCCGTGATATGCCACCATGACACATACCAACGAATGGTGCTCTCCTTCACGAACCCCCGGAAGTAGTTTAGTGAACGCTCCCGAGGGTTAGCCCACTCCATCTTTCGCGACGTCGTCGCCGCAACCTTGAAGACACCACCAAGGGGAAGAGCTTTATACACACTTAGCCTCTCCATGAGCCAAATGTTGAGAATCCTAGCGCAACCCCGGTACGAGCTCAGACTGTTAGCATAACGGTCGTCTAAGCCCAGTATGGTCTCCGCTAGAATCAAGGCAGAAGGATCATATCCCCTTTCCATCTCTTCAACAACACGAGCATACCTCGCGTTCCCGAACACCCCATCTGGCATGGACCCCGCAAAGGCATAACGATGAACCAAACAAAAAGCAAGGGCCCTCCGCCTAGAACGGTCCGAAATACTGGTGTCTACCTTATTCATGTACCGTTGACACAAAAGAAGCATATTCACCTTACCTCCTTCAAACAAACCTGCAGCATGAGCATTTGTCATCCCAAGGAAGTTCCGCAACATCCCGTTGTAGCAAAGCTCGCTCCTCACAACCACCGGAGTGGTCCGTTTCGACCACCCCGCAATGGCCGCGAACTCCTCCATCAAAGGACACACCTCTCCCCCGGGAAACCGAAACACGTGCAAGCTAGGATCCCAATACTCCAAGCACGAATCAAGGAAGTCTAGATCGACTTTCATTTGGCGAAAGCCAATGAACACACCCGCACCATTATCATACACCGCCCTCTTCGTCGCCGGACTTAGTGAGGAAGTCCACCTCGTCAGCATCCCTCTCACTACGCGAACGCCTCATACTACTCGAACTGGGGGCTCCCTCAGTCCTCGAGCCAGTACTCTTACGAGATTTTGATCTCGTAACACGACCAGAACCCTCTCCTGCAACCAACACGACCAATACATACAACTATAATACATGCAAGCATACAACTTGGCATACACGACACATACACAAATAATACACACAAATAACATGCACATAATACATATACATCCTTTTTAACACATTGCACTATACGCCCTACAGAGCATTTTTAGGCCTAATTCACAATTAAGCCGAAAACCGTTCTCTACGCCTCAAAATTACAACTTTATGGTTTCTACGCGCCATAAAAGTCCCCAACAACAAACCATTACAAGCAATTGCATTTTGGTCGCCTCGATCAAAAACCCCCAATTCGCCTTAATTACTCCGTATAACTACGACTTAAGACGGCGATTTGAAAGCCTTAGCTCGACATTTTCTCAAAACTAACGCTATAGGCATGCTATACAGACTATGCGCATCCTACACCGAAATTTAATTGAAATTCCGGGTCGGAAAATCCGGGTTCGTTTTCGGGTCGGAAACCTAATTTAGACGTTTTTCACACAAAGACGGTCCGAATCGTAATCAATTCACACATACATGTTCACATGGCATAATGCAACACAATGACGTCAATTTCAAGCATTCAAACGGCAAATTTCAAACAAAACTCGGGTTTTCATTCAAAACCCGTCTTTTCAACATTTCAAGGCAAACCTAGCTAATTACAACAACAAATAACGTAAAAGCAAGTTAAAATGGAGCATTACCTGGTTCCATAGCAAGGCAACGCAACAAAAACGATCAAAAACGGTTGAGAAATCGAAATTTGGTGTTTTTAGAGTGAAGAAACCGAAAATGAAGAATGAGCTAACTCACGGTTTTTGTTCGTGTTTTATACAGCCTTTATAGCCATTAAGGCAAACCGTATAGCCTTATGCGGTTTGCGTCATGAACCGCATAAGGTTATGCGGTTTCTGCCTGTGGTTTTTCTCGGATTTTTCTCGTTTTACGCCTACTTTTCGATTCCTAACTCACCTTGGCCCTAATGCAATTCCAAGTACGTCCCGTGCTAGGGTTAAGGCGTCACCTACAGTCCGCCATACGCGTATATTAAGCATTTAATGTACGGTACAGAAGCAGAAGCACGAACGCTCTTCACGAGCACTCACATCATTTTCTCCTCAACAGAAGGCAATCATATGCAATAATGACTACATAGACACTCCTCAGCGAGCCCAAGCACAAGCACTCTGCAATATACACCTAACTTCAAGCATTTCACTCTACATAGACACTCCTCGGCGAGTTCAAGCACGAATACCTCACGAAACACATCCAAACACAAGCATTGCAACCCTTACACATGCACTCCTAGGCGAGATTAGACATTTCTACATCCATGCACCCTTACCCAATCACCTTCGAACCCTTACGCATACGCTCTTTCACGAGACCACGCACTACATGAAGACATTACAAACAGCATCACCAGGCATCCAACGATACCAAGCATATACAATGGCATTACGCAGCAGCATTACAAGCATAACGAAGACATCTAGCAGGCTGGCAAGCCCTTATAGCATGCACGGACCGCCAAGTCCTTAAAATGCGCATGCCCCTCCCCGTTTAGCCCGGTTCGAAGTCCTCGTCTCACCCATGGACACATGCTTCGTTCCGCTGACTGTATCGAGACTGTAATGGTCCGGATATGGTCGTGGAGTTTGACTAACGCTCTAGTCCGAGCTCAGTCAAACTGGGGGCTCTGTGGATACCCATATCCGTACCCTCCCACACAAAACCCTGTGATGTAACACGGACTTTTATTACGCATGCTTTAACGTTGACTTAAACGGTTCTAACTAATGTCGAATTCATTGTGAGTCGTTTGAAATGTTAAAATGATTTAGGTCGCTTCACATCGCTTTAAATAAACGTTCATTTTGTCCACTTGGAGTCTAGCTAGGTCCTTGTCCCGCTTCATTAGGCATGAGCTTCGTATTTGCACTACAATTAGCACTTTTACATTAACAAGGTCTAATTCAGCATTCCTAAATCCCTAAATTTAGGCCCGGTGGCTAGATCTTCCCTTTAGCCTCCTCTTACACAAAATACAACCTCACGTCTTACCTTATTTCACAAAATCTATGCAAATACACCTTTTCCATTTTTCCGGGTCTCGGGCCCAAAACCGAGCCCAGACCCAGCCTTTGGCCCGCACTCCAAAGCCCTGAACATCAAAATATCCCAGAAATATCCTAGGTCTTTTCCTTGACGTACAAGCAAGGATTATACTAAATCTTTTCGAGATATAATCAAACCGGAACTAGGAAACTACACTAAAAACCACACCTCCAAACCGCATAGCCTTATGCGGTTTGGGTGGGCGACCGCATAAGCCTATGCGGTTTGCCCTGGCAACCGCATAAGGCTATGCGGTTTTCTGGCTTGTTTTTATCCCCGGATTTCCTAATTTCTCCGAGGTTTTTAGTATATATACACCCCTATACCTAACCTCGAAAAACACAATTCACAACCAGTTTTCACAGCAAACACACTACAAAACTCTCTCAAAGCCTCACGCACTCAAATCCTTGAGTTCAACACACCATCTCGTGTTGAATTCATCCTCCTTTTAAGTTCAAGAAGCGAAGCTCTGCCCAGATCTGAAGCGTCAGGACAAGGTAGGTACCGATCCACTTGGATCAAAGCTTTTTCTTATTTTCTATGGACTAACAAAGGGGACTACACTCTAGCGCCCCCCCGGCTTTGGCACCTAGCGCGCTTGCACTCCAAGTGTTCTATTTACTTCGGGTACACTCCATATCCGATGACCCGCCAAAGTCGCATAAGCAGCCGACCCTTATAAAATAAACCAATGGACAATTGAACTTTATTTTATTTGCATGCATCTTGCACCTTCTTATTTTGCATTAAAATCAACTTAAACAATGAATTCGACCTTTAACTGAACCGTTTTCGTTATCAAGTTAAACATGCTAAACTGAGGGTTTTAATCAATCTTTTTGCATCTGCATCTGCATTCTTTTACAAACATTTTCGCACTTGTACGTAGCGATAACATTAGCTCAAATATCATCTTACATGGATTGTTCTAGGTCAGTAGAGGCTATTTTTACATAGGCTTTTCTAAAATGTTTTCATAAATCATTAATTGAATTAACTCTTTTTCTAAAGTACCCTCACCCCGAATCCATTCTGGTTTCACAAGCCTTAGATCTAGGGGTGTCGGCGTGCTCCAAAATCTAGGACATGTCTTTAGGCTTAGGACATGATAGCAGGTTCCTAATTTCCGCGATAATTAGGTGGCGACTCCAAAACAGTTTCTAAAGGTTTTTCTAACTTAATCTTTTTTTTAACTTTTAATCCGCCCTTAAGCAAGACGCCGAGTTGGGTCCCCCCTCTCGATCCCGGGTTCCACAGGGTTGTTGGAAAGACTTTGCACCAAATATAGTCCGTTGAGTCATACATCATCATGTGGCTCTCGTAAGCCGCCAGATGCTCCTCAGGGTCTGTCTTTCCGTCGTACTGCACCGCCGGTATCTTCATCTTCGGTGGCAATCCAGCACAGATGGGAGATACATGCTATTTATATAGATTTTATGCCCCCGGTTTAGTCGCATTTAGCTTGCATTTACTTGTGTTCATTGTTAGTTTAGCAGCTATTTGCTTTATATTGCGGTACTGCTGTTCCTCGTTTATATTTTGCAGGTTTTGGTGGTCCTGAGCCGAAACCTGTGTTGAGTGGAGTTCTTTAAGGACCGTGATGACAAGACCGAGCACGAGCTTGTACGAAAGCTCGGGAGACAAATAGAAGACTAAAAGATTGAAAGGGCCACGAGGAAATAAAGGCCCAACAAGGGTTTCAAGCCCAAAGTCAAGAGAGAAGAGCTGGCTCAGGTTGAAGGGGCCGGCCGGTTGGGTCAGGCCGGCAGCCGGCCGGCCGGCCCTGGCGTTTATTTCGTCGCGTTTTGTTTTGATTCGTGTTTAATTGTTTGGATGATATATAAATAGCCTAGGCTCGTGAACAAAAGACTTATGCTTTATTTTACATTCTTTTTCCTAGGTTTATTTTACTGTTTTAGTTATTCTCTCTTTTACAAAAACTCTCAAACTTCATTAGTTTAGTTTCAAGATTAATTCGATTGTAACCGCTGGTACGCCGATTGATTTCAGGTTTTATTTAATTGCTATTATTTTCATCATCATGTCTTATTGTTATTGCATTGCTTTGATTTCAATTATGCGTAGCTAATTTCCTAATTAGGGTTTAGGGTGATTTGTGAGATTGATTCAGGAACATGTTTTAATTGCTTAATTGATTGAACTTGTGCAAGTTGACTTCTTCCTACGCGTTTTTATTATCAATTGAATTTAGGGACGCCTTTATTGAATTGAACTTAGGTTGTTTCAGTTTAAGATCGAAAGCCGAATTGAAACTAGACTCACGCGTATTTGATAAGTTAAGTTTAGTAAGTTGCGAGAGCCCGCTAAATTTGCTTAAGGTTAATATTGACTCGAGAGAGCGTATTCCTAAACCCAGTCACTTGCATAGCTTCAATTGATTGTTATTCCCTTTTGAGTTGAGTTCCAGAATTAGTGTCACATTGATCCTGATGCCCTAATCTCCCTTTTATATACTTTTACACTCTTTTACTTATTGCTTTTAGTTTAGTCTTCCAAAACACCGTTTTTATTACCCTTGAGACCGACCTTTTTTAGCTAAGCGATCTTATTCTTGCTCTGTCTCTCTGTGGATTCGACCCTACTGCCACTAGCTACCCAGTTAGTTGACTTTAGGTTTATTTTGACTTAGGTGACGCGACTTTAGCCTTGTCAATTTTGGCGCCGTTGCCGGGGAGACGGTTAGCTAGTTATAGTTTTCTGCTTAGTTTAGATTTTTCTCTCGTCTCAAGGAACCTAGTTCCTTGAGACCGTTTCTCATTGTTTTCGTGTAGTTTTGTTTATGCGCAGGTCACCTCGGACTTTAGTTCCTTTTGAGCCTGAACCTGAGCGAGCATTACATCGACTACGCAAGGAAGCAATAAAAATAGTTGATCTTGATTTTGAGGAAGCGTCGCAAGCGGAGTCTAGTGCAACGCAATCGTCCTACGAAGAGGACACACCCCCAGTTACTCCAGTTTTCACACCACCCGTGACTATGCCGAAGTTATATAGTCACTCGTTACCTAAGACGGAGTCCATTCCTAATGGATTCACGATGCCCGCTACTTTGACGGGAAACTTTGAGATTCGCCCCGCCTTTCTTAACTTGGTGGAGCGCAATCAGTTCGGTGGTTATCCTACCAAGGATCCCGGTCGGCACATGCAGATGTTTACCGATTATTGCTCTACGATCAAGCAGGCTGGGATCACTCAGAATCAGATTAGGGAGATGTTGTTCCCTTTTTCGTTGAAGGATCGAGCTCGTGAATGGATCACGGACCTCGATAAGACTGCGGCTGGTATTACCGATTGGAGGGGGTTAGCTCTTGCTTTCTACTCGAAGTTTTATCCTCCTGAGCGCACCAATCAAATGCGCAGTCAGATTCAAAGCTTCAAGCAGACGTTTGATGAGTCACTTGCTGAAGCTTGGGAACGAAACAAGAAGCTGATCCGGGATTGTCCTCACCATGGGCTGAATGCCTGGTTGGTAATCATGACGTTCTACAATGGGTTATATGCGGAGAGTCGCGCTATTTTGGATTCCGCTGCAGAGCGTCGTTTTGCCAATAATGTGGACGATGATAAAGCGTGGGGCTGATTGAGGAGATGGCGATTCATTCATCTCAGTTTGGGAAGCCACGGGGTAATTCACAGTCCGCGCATAATGACCGTGATAAGGAGAGCATTAGCGCGCTCACTAGTCAGCTTGCTGTGCTGACTACGAAGATTGACATGCTGCATGGTGGTGGTTCTTCTAGTGACCATGTGAATGCTATTGCAGGGCACTGACCATGTGAATGCTATTGCAGGGCACGATTTGGGTTATTCTACGGGATATGCTGCACCCCCACGAGAAGGTTTACGCCTATCAATCCTATTCTCAAAACCTGCCCTACCAAAACCAGCCAGGTTACGACCGATCACTCCTATCATATCGTAACCAAAATGTCCTTAACCCAACCACCCCAAAACGCTCCCTACATCCCTCCTCACAAAAATTTCCAACAACCTCCCAACTACCAAAAACCCGCTTACATTCCACCTCCTCCTACACCGGTACCCGATCCTTTGGCCGAGACTAAGGCTATGATGTTGCAAATGCAACAAACGATGTTGAGTATGCAAAAGTATCAGGAACTAATGATGAACCACATTCAAAAGGATGGGCAAGCCAAAGACGCGGCGATTAAAATGTTAGAGTCTCAAGTGGCACAGCTCGCCACTTCACAGGCGTCGCGTCAACCGGGTTCACTACCATCACAAGGTAATCCTCCTAATCCTCCTCCCGACACAGCACGTGCCATTACATTGAGGAGCGGTACGTCTTATGATGACCCGAGGGATCAGAGGTCGCAGCCGGTCGACCGGCAGCCGGTCATCCAACCGGCTGGACCTGCTGCTGCAGGGAAGAATGATGCGGGTGTTGTTTCTGGTGCTTCTGTTGCTACTCCCTCGCCCCCGATTCAGATCAAGCTACCATTTCCGGGTCGACTACGAGATGCAGGGCCCGAGGCTAAGTTCAAGAAGTTCTTCGAGATCGTCAAGGCTCTACAGGTAAATCTTCCTTTCATTGACCTTATTACTCAAATTCCCGCGTACGCTAAGTTTTTGAAGGAAGTCTTAGCTAGGAAGCGTACGTTAGACGACGTCTCGACTGTTGCTTTTGTGGGGGACGCTAGTACTAGGTTGCAGGGAAGTAAACCCCCTAAGCTTAGTGACCCCGGGACCTTTTCTATCCCGTGCTCCATAGGTAAGTTTGTAGTCAAAAATGCCTTATGTGACCTAGGAGCTAGTGTTAGTGTCATCCCCTACTCAATGTGTCAAAAGATGAATATGACAGCTTTGGGACCCACTAGCATCACTTTGCAGATGGCCGACCGTTCCGTTAAGCGTCCCTTAGGTATCCTACAAGATGTCCCCGTACAGGTTGGAAAGTTCTTTATCCCTGTCGACTTTGTAGTTCTGGATATGCCTGAGGATGTCTATGTTCCGATTATTTTGGGTAGACCTTTCCTGCATATTGCAGGTGCTGTTATCGATGTGGGTAATAAGACGCTGTCGTTCTCGGTGGGGGGTGAAAAGCTTACTTACACGCAGTCTAGTACCTCGCGGTCCCCTATGCGTCTAGAGTCGGTTTGCTCTATTAATGCTATACCACCGTCTCACTCTACTGGAGACAGTTCGGAGCTCGTTTCTGTTGTCTCCCCGTGTGCAGGTTCTTTACAGGATAGCTGCAAGGATGGTTTGGGGGAGAGAAAGCTGCTCAAAGCCGACATTTACGACGCTTGTAATGGAGATAGAGGACCCACGGTCGAGCCGCTTAGAGCGTGCGGGAGATTTGGAGAGCCATTTCGTGACGGAGTACCGTGCGTGATGGATTTTAATACTTTGCCGCGAGATGGTAGAGTTATATGGCGATCAGATGCTGTTTCGCCAAGTGAAGGTGTTGCGAGTGGCCAACGTCGTTGGCCTAACTACACATGATTTTGGACCTTTGAAGAGTCGTGCGGGACTATAAACCAGAGCTTCCGGGAGGCAACCCGATGACGTATTTTTATTGTACTTTGCTTTTGTTTGGTTTGTTTTTGATGACATTTTACGTTTTTATTGAGCGCGTGAGGATGAGGGTCTTATAAACTGTTTTAGCATGCAGGTACTCAAGGACTTTTGATACTTAGAAATTTTGAGAATGCTCACGAGGAAGGCATCGGTAAGCCTCTCAGGCTGGGCAGGCAGGGCCGTAGCTCAAATTTGAAGCAGAGGAAAAAGACGCAAAAAAATAAAAAATTGCATGGGAGCCGGCCGGCCGACCGCCGGTCTGGACCGGCCCCCACACACTGCTGCTCTGTTTCGTTTCTTCTCGCGTGCTACTCCGAAGTACTACATAGCTGGACTGATTTGGATGCATATTCGTGGATTTATAGCCGCACTCCATGCTTCGCTTCGGTTTGGGGGAGCTCCATCTTAATAATGTGAGCTTTCTTACTTTTTTCCTCGCTCTATTTTCCTTCCCCCGCTTAATATTTGTCCTTTTCTGCTGCTTGTGGTTGTGTTGTTTTCCATATTGCGGACAATGTGTGATTCTGGTTTGGGGGAGGAAAGCACTTTCGCGCATCTTAGTTGCATTTTTCATTTTTGTGTGCATTTATTCAAAAATCCAAAAAATTAAAAAATTCAAAAATCACAAAAATACGAGTCTTTTTGTTCTTTTTGTCGTCTTAGAAACCTTTTGTGCAGGATTAGCTTTAGTGTCTTTTGAGATACGCTCTTAGTCGCTATGTTGAGTCACTTGATTGTGTTGATTTGATATGCTCTGCTTACCCTTTCCTTTCATCCTTGAGGTGATTTGAGTAGACTTGCTTATTTTTGACATAGGGACATGTGACGTAGACGGGGCGCGTTTCTTAGACTACCCATCTACTTGACATTGTATATACTCGTACTAGTGAAATGAAAACTTGAATTTACGACATTGTTTGAACCTATTTGTTCTTAATTGATCGAGCATTGCACGAAGAGGTACTTGTTTTCGGTTACTTGTTATTATATTAACCCCACTTTAGCCAAATGGCCTTCTTTTCTGTCCTTTTAGACTTAGGTCCCTCATTTGTAGCCCGTCCTAGCCTTTGTAGCCTGTTTTTCATGAGCCATATTATATATTATTGAGCTACATTCCAGAATTTATCCTACCTAGGCTGATCAGTTGCATTAGGGATCTTGAGTTATCACGGAGTATTCGGTTGGGAAGGAAGTGGGTTAAGTCCGTGATTGATTATCTTGTGAGTTGGAGTTATGGGTTGATGTTATGTGCGTATTTCCGTAAATTATGCGCTCTCCTACATGTTTCAAAGTTTCACCCGATCTCATTTTATTTCAAAAAAAAATACAAAAAGAAAAAAAAAAAAAAAAGAGAAAAAGAAAAAGAAAACAAAAGGAAAGAGTTGGTTGTAAATGCGTTGTTGTTTGATTCAATAAAAAGATCGGAAGTGTTGAGAGGGAAGCAATGTTTTATCATTCTCATACGGGAATTGTGGTTTATTTTGAATGGTGAGTTGAGGAGGAGTTGTGATTGGATGAGGGTGTTGATTTAGATGCAGCTGTTAAGCCGTTGAGCTCCACATTTCCAAATACATTTTCCACCTTTTTACCCTTTTGACCCGAGCCTAACATTACAACCCTTGGAAACCTCGTTCGATGTGATTTTAAGATATTTTGGGTGACGACATGCTTAGTTCGAGTAGTTTTCCTAGTATCGATGTTTGTGAGATTATTTATAGTCTCAGCGTCTTTGTGGATGCATACGGTCAAAAGTCTTTGCATGGAGTTTGCGCCATTATGTTCCGCCGTCTTATGTTTGCTTAGTTTGCTCCCTAACTCTTCAATTTATTGAAGAGGAAGCAGGTATTGATTTGATTCACTTTTGTATGAGGCGACGATGCTCGTGACTTTGAGTTTGCGTTTTCCTGTACTAGTTTGTCCTCGTGATTATGTGCTATGTTTGGGTAGTTTGCTTGAGGACAAGCAAAGGTTTGGTTTGGGGGAGTTTGATACGTGCTATTTATATAGATTTTATGCCCACGGTTTAGTCGCATTTAGCTTGCATTTACTTGTGTTCATTGTTAGTTTAGCAGCTATTTGCTTTATATTGCGGTACTGCTGTTCCTCGTTTATATTTTGCAGGTTTTGGCGGTCCTGAGCCGAAACCTGTGTTGAGTGGAGCACTTTAAGGACCGTGATGACAAGACCGAGCTCGAGCTCGTACGAAAGCTCGGGAGACAAATAGAAAAACAAAAGATTGAAAGGGCCACGAGGAAATAAAGGCCCAAAAAGGGTTTCAAGCCCAAAGTCAAGAGAGAAGAGCTGGCCCAGGTTGAAGGAGCCGGCCGGTTGGGTCAGGCCGGCAGCCGGCCGGCCGGCCCTGGCGTTTATTTCGTCGGGTTTTGTTTTGATTCGTGTTTAATTGTTTGGAAGATATATAAATACCCTAGGCTCGTGAACAAAAGACTTATGCTTTATTTTACATTCTTTTTCCTAGGTTTATTTTACTGTTTTAGTTATTCTCTCTTTTACAAAAACTCTCAAACTTCATTAGTTTAGTTTCAAGATTAATTCGATTGTAACCGCCGGTACTCCGATTGATTTCAGGTTTTATTTAATTGCTATTATTTTCATCATCATGTCTTATTATTATTGCATTGCTTTGATTTCAATTATGCGTAGCTAATTTCCTAATTAGGGTTTAGGGTGATTTGTGAGATTGATTCAGGAACATGTTTTAATTGCTTAATTGATTGAACTTGTGCAAGTTAACTTCTTCCTACGCGTTTTTATTATCAATTGAATTTAGGGACGCCTTTATTGAATTGAACTTAGGTTGTTTCAGTTTAAGATCGAAAGCCGAATTGAAACTAGACTCACGCGTATTTGATAAGTTAAGTTTAGTAAGTTGCGAGAGCCCGCTAAATTTGCTTAAGGTTAATATTGACTCGAGAGAGCGTATTCCTAAACCTAGTCACTTGCATAGCTTCAGTTGATTGTTATTTCCTTTTGAGTTGAGTTCCTGAATTAGTGTCACATTGATCCCGATGCCCTAATCTCCCTTTTATATACTTTTACACTCTTTTACTTATTGCTTTTAGATTAGTCTTCCAAAACACCGTTTTTATTACCCTTGAGACCGACCTTTTTTAGCTAAGCGATCTTATTCTTGCTCTGTCTCTCTGTGGATTCGACCCTACTGCCACTAGCTACCCAGTTAGTTGACTTTAGGTTTATTTTGACTTAGGTGACGCGACTTTAGCCTTGTCAATGGGGCTAGGGGTGACTTTACTGTCACTTTCCCTCTGTGGATACCCATATCCGTACCCTCCCAAACAAAACCCTGTGATGTAACACGGACTTTTATTACGCATGTTTAACGCTAACTAAACGGTTCTAACTAATGTCGAATTCATTTTGAGTCGTTTTAAATGTTAAAATGATTTAGGTCGCTTCACATCACACTTAAATAAATGTTCATTTTGTCCATTTGGAGTCTAGGTAGGTCCTTGTCCCGCTTCATTTGGCATGAGCTTCGCATTTGCACTACAATTAGCCCTTTTACAATAACAAGGTCTAATTCAGCATTCCTAAATTCCTAAATTTAGGCCCGGTGGCTAAATCTCCCCTTTAGCCCCCTCTTACACAAAATACGGCTTCACGTCTTACCTTATTTCACAAAAATTATGCAAATACACCCGTTTCATTTTTACGGGTCTCGGGCCCAAAACCGAGCCCAAACCCAGCCTTTGGCCCGCATTCCAAAGCCCTAAACATCAAAATATCTCAGAAATATCCCAGGTCTCTTCCTTGGCGAGCAAGCAAGGATTATCCCGTAATCTTTCTAAGATTTTATCAAACCGGAACTAGGAAACTACACTAAAAACCACACCTTCAAACCGCATAAGCTTATGCGGTTTGGGTGGGCAACCGCATAAGGCTATGCGGTTTCCTAGCTTGTTTTTATCCTCGAGTTTCCTAATTTCTCCGAGGTTTTTAGTATATATACCCCCCTATTCCAGACCTCGAAACATAACTTTTCCACACAAGTAAACCTCTCTTCTCACAACCTCTCTTCCTAGGTTTTAGTGCCCACACTTGGGTCCCACAAAATATACCGTCTAGCATGGTATACACCTAAATACTCACAAAGTCTCAAGCACTCAAATCCTTGAGTTCAACACACCATCCCGTGTTGAATTCATCCTCCTTTTAAGTTCAAGAAGCGAAGCTCTGCCCAGATCTGAAGCGTCAGGACAAGGTAGGTACCGATCCACTTGGATCAAACCTTTTTCTTATTTTCTATGGACTAACAAATGGGACTACACTCTAGCGCCCCCCCGGCTTTGGCACCCAGCGCGCTTGCACTCCAAGTGTTCTATTTACTTCGGGTACACTCCATATCCGATGACACGCCAAAGTCGCATAAGCAACCGACCTTATAAAATAAACCAATGGACAATTGAACTTTATTTTATTTGCATGCATCTTGCACCTTCTTATTTTGCATTAAATCAACTTAAACAATGAATTCGACTTTAAACTGAACCGTTTTCGTTAACAAGTTAAACATGCTAAACTGAGGGTTTTAATCAATCTTTTTGCATCTGCATCTGCATTCTTTTACAAACTTATCGCACTTGTACGTAGCGATAACATTAGCTCAAATATCATCTTACAAGGATTGTTCTAGGTCAAGATGAGGCTATTTTTACATAGGCTTTTCTAAAAGGTTTTCATAAATCATTATTTGAATTAACTCTTTTTCTAAAGTACCCTCACCCCGAATCCAATCTAGTTTCACAACCTTAGATCTAGGGGTGTCGGCGTGCTCCAAAATCTAGGACATGTTTTTAACTTAGAACATGGTAGCAGGTTCCTAATTTCCGCGATAATTAGGTGGCGACTCCATAACAGTTCTTAAAGGTTTTTCCAACTTAATCTTTCTTAACTTTAAAATCCGCCCTTAAGCAAGACGCCGAGGTGGGTCCCTCGGCCTTGGTTCCGGGTTCCACGTTTGGCGACTCATTTGGGAGATTTTATTTCTAAAACTTAAAACTAGCTTTTTCTTTTTAAAAATAAAGAGGTGAAACTTAAAAGCCTTAAACAATCCAAGTATACATATTTGAGCTATGCACATTCGTTTAGAGTCCATTCCCTTTGGAATCTAGGCACCCTTTGCACCCTCGAGAGGTGGTTCCCACATGCAGGCTTGTCCACTCGATAAAGCACAAGCCGGGACTAACTTTCCTCTCGCCCCTCCACGGCTTGTCAGAATAGCTATCTCGACCGCCTCAGGTTCTCCCTTCAGAAACCCATCGCCTTGCCAGAAGGAAATGAAGGGGTTAACTATCTGCCAAAGCGTACTCGAGGTAGTTGAAGGTGTACCCGACTGACTCATTTTCACCCCTTTTGAGTCATACGTACAAGTTCGAGGCTATGCACTCCATGGTCTTTTTCAAAACGAGCATTTGCATTCATATCTTCGAAAATTCGCTTAAACGTTTCAAAGATAAACGAACCTAACATCTAACAAACTAACATTTTTCAAACAAAACTATCGCGAATTTTTGAAACAAGCTTTCTCAAAATTCTCCTTTTTCACTAACAAGCAAAAACCCGAGCAAGGATTAGAACCCGAGCTCGTGGAATTCAATCCTCTAGGTCATGTGGCCTAGACTCCACTTTTAACATCCTCGACTCGATTTGTTAACCACTCTCGAGTCGAATCCCTTCTCTTTTACACATCCGAACGCGAGCTCACCTCGGCAAATTACCGATACTAGTTCGACGGATGCAAAGCAAAATGTTTTAACATCGAGGCGAGATGTGCGCACACATCCTCGTCTCAAAATCTTCCTTTAGCTAAAACCTTTTCGAAAATCTCCTCTTTTCAAAACATAAAAGGTCTTTCTAAACCAAGAAATGAGCTAAAATGAATGCTTAAAAATGAATGTGAGTTTAGTGGGTCGAGTCGTGTCCCTAATATACGAAGTGAAATGCAGGCCTCAGCTGAATACTCACCATGAATCGCATCATCACCCCTCGCTTCAAACGCTCCTCAAAGGTGGCTAACCTCAATAGACTGAGAACTCTCCGTGACCGTGTTAATCAGCTCACCAAAGACATTGACAACTTGAAGGCCTTGCATCAACTTGAAGTTGCACGCTTAGAACAACGCTCCAAGGCTGACAAGCATGTCTCCCTCCATACTCTCGTCACCCAACTCCAAGGGGACGAGGAAGATTTCACCCAATATCTCGTCCGTTGGAGAGGACTACTTGCCCAAGTTCTGAACCCTCCACAAGAAGACGAGCTCATGTACACATTTCTTGGTAGCTTACGACCCGAGTGGCAAAGACACTTTGATTACGGCGATGCCGAAAATTTCGAAGAACTCATTGAAATCGGCATCGGAGCCCAAAGCAACCCCACAATTTATGAGAACCCTGCAATCTTCCTCAGATCAGCACCCGTCATAGATTGCTCCTACTTGGTCACACCCACCAGCAACCAAATCAGCGAGTGCGGTTCAGTGATGACGAAGACGAAGAGTGGCCACCCACTAACAAAACGGTAGCTCAACTCTCAACTACTCCTGCCTCGAATAAAAACAAAAAGAACAAGAAGGGGAAGAAAAAGAAGGACAAACAGCCCGAAAACAAAGATCAAAAAGAAAAGGGCGAGCAGCCCGAGAAGGAAGACCAAGACGAGGTTTCACATCTCACACGCTCTGGTCGTCCTTATCAAAATATCTTCACCGATGAAAATGCCAGAAAAAGCAATCTGCGGTAGAAAGGCAAGGCCGTAGCCCAAGAGGATAACCCCTCTACAAGTACACCCCCCACCTCTACAATAATTCCACCACCTAACACGAATGAGGTGCTTCAGAAGCAACTCGTTCGCACAAAAGCCGATGTTTCCATCTGGGCCCTTTTACGAGACTCGGCGGAACATAGGAACGCATTCATTCGCGCTCTACAAATAGCATGCGCAAACGCTGAGATCTCTCCAGATCAAATGGTCAGGCATGTCACAAGGGATTGGTTACCAGGAGCTATCACCTTCTCAAATGATGATCTCCCCGCATTCGGACCAAACCACAACCTCGCTCTATACATTAGCGTAGAGTGTATGAAGAAAACTTTGCCCGTGTCCCTCGTTGACAACGGATCTGCAGTCAATGTTCTACCATTGGCCACCGCACATCGCCTCGGCCTATCCGATAAAGACTTCACCCCGAGCATGGATGGAGTCAAAGCTTTCGACGGAACCCGACGTCACGTGAAAGGAACCATTTCTCTTCACGTACGCAGTGGTCCTATAGAAAGGAAGGTTGAGTTCCAGGTCATTGACATGACCCCTTCCTATAACATACTCCTGGGGCGCCCGTTGATACACTCTATTTATATTCATTTTATGCCCCCGGTTCAGTCACATTTAGCTCGTATTTATTCGTATTTACTATGACTTTAGGAGTTATATGTTATGTTTCTCGTTACTGCTGCATTTCATTTACATTTTGCAGGTTTTGGTGGTTTTGAGCCAAAACCCGGGACGATTGGAGCATTACGAGATTTGAGACTAAGAGACCGAGCCCGAGCGCGAATAGGAGCTCGAGAAACCGAGCCAAAGACCAAAGACAATGCAAGCCATACGAATAAACTAAGGCCCAAGAGTAATTTGGGCTCAAGAGGAAAGTCAAGCCCAAGATCAAGTAGAAGTCAAGCAAGCCGGCCCAAATAAATGGGTCAGGCCGGTCAGCCAGACCGGCTGCCGGCCGGCCGGCTACAGTGTATATTTTGTCGGTTTTGATTTATTTCGAGATTTAATAAGTTAGATACTATATATAAGGCTTAGGACGAGAATTATAGATCATCTTTTAGTTTATGCTTTATTTTCCTTAGTTTAGTTTACTGTTGTTTTGTTTTCTCTCTTTAAAACTCAAGAACTTTAGTTTAGCTTTCAAGATCGATCTACTTTGTAACCGTCGGTACTCCGTAAGTTTCAAGTTTAATTTTATTGCAATTGCTTTCATTCATCATGTCTTCTTCTTTTTATTGTTTTGCTTTGATTACAGTTATGAGTAGCTAATTCCTTAATTAGGGTTAGGGTGATTTGTGACATATGATTTAGGAACATGTTTTGAGATTAAATTGGTTGATTAAATTGTGCTCTTGATTTCTTTCTACGCGTTTTATGTCAATTGAATTAGGTTTATTTCGCCTGATCACCGATTTAACTGAGTTTAATTGAACCTGAGTATGTTTTAATTTAAGATCGAAAGCCGAGTTAAAACTAGACTTACGCGAGTTGGATAAGTTGAATTTAGTAAGTTGCGAGAGCCCGCTAAATTTGCTTAAGGCTAAAATTGACTCGAGAGAGCGTTTTACAAACCTAGTCAAGTTGCACAGTTTATCTCTTCCGTCTTATTAACTTGCGTTCCTGAATCGTTGTCATATATGAACCCGACACCCTAATCTTTCTCCTTATACATTTATATTCATCTGCTTTACTCTCTGCTTTAGTTTATAGCTTAATCAAACACCTTTTTCACACCTCGAGATTGACCTGCTTTGACCGACTTAACCGTGAACTACACCGTTTCTCTGTGGATACGATCCTGCTTGCCGCTTGCTATTGTTAGTTGCTTGTTAGGTTTATTTTGATATAGGCGGTACGACTTCAGCTGTATCAATTTTGGCGCCGTTGCCGGGGAAACGGCTTTGTTAGTTTTAGTTATAGTTAGTGTTTGTTGCAGGTTTTTCTCCTTAGTCTCAAGGAACTTAGTTCCTTGAGGCCGTTCTCATCGTTTTCTTGTAGTTTATTTATGCGCAGGTCACCTTCAGGTTTAATACCATTTGATCCTGAACTCAACGCATTTTTCCGCCGGACGCGTAATTTCTTTAAAGAGATCGCGAGACATACGAACGTGAACTTGAGCGTCATGGCGGAGTCTAGTGCAACGCAATCGTCCTACGAAGAGGACACACCTCCTCACACTCCGTTAACACCTCCGCCAGTGACCATGCCTAAACTTTCGAGTCACTCGGTACCTACGCCGGAGTCCATTCCAAGTGGATTCACTATGCCCGCTACGGTGCAGGGCAACTTTGAGATTCGCCCCGCCTTCTTAAATTTGGTGGAGCGGAATCAGTTCGGTGGTTATCCTACCGAAGATCCTGGTCGGCACATGCAAATGTTCACCGACATCGTTCTCACGATTAAGCGGTAGGGATTACGCAGAGCAAATACGGAAATCTTTGTTCCCGTTCTCATTAAAGGATCGGGCCCGCGAGTGGATTACTGATCTAAACAAGGAGGACGCCGGTATTAAAGATTGGAGTGGGTTGGCTCTAGCATTCTACTCCAAATTCTATCCTCCTGAGCGAACGAACCAAATGAGGAGTCAAATTCAAGGCTTCAAACAAACGTTCGACGAATCGCTTGCTGAGGCGTGGGACAGGTACAAGAAGCTGATTAGAGACTGTCCTCATCACGGGCTCAATACTTGGTTGGTGATCATGACCTTCTACAATGGTCTTTATGCGGAGAGTCGAGCTATCTTGGATTCTGCTGCTGAGGGTCGCTTTGCCAACAACACGGATGATGACAAAGCTTGGGGTTTAATAGAGGAGATGGCGGTACACTCCGCACAGTTTGGTAAGCCGAGAGGGAATTCACGGTCCGCACATGATGACCGTGATAAGGGGCTATTAGTGCGCTTAACGAAGTCAGTTCTTTGCGCTTAATCAGCAAATTTCTATGATGACGGTGGTGGTTCTTCTAGTGCTCACGTGAACGTCACAGGGCACGATATGGGTTATAATACGGTATCTTTGCGCCCCGAAGCGAGGTTTTTGCGTATCAAAACTACAACCAACTCCGCCCTACCGTAACCAACCTGGTACGATCGATCACTCTTGTCTTCACCGTAACTGAATGTCCTAAACCCAACCACCCAACCATCGCAAAATCAACCTTACATTCCCCCATAAAAATTTCCAACAAACCCCTCCGAACTACCAAAGACCCCATATGTCCCACCGGTTCAACCTCGCTCTGCTCCCGCTGTTGATTCGGTGTAAGTGAGTTGAAGGCCATGATGCTTGAGATGGCCAAGTCGCGAGAGATAATGATGCGACAAATGCGTAAGAGCGACCAAGCCAAGGATCTTTGCGATTAAAATGTTGGAGAATCAAGTGGCTCAATTGGCCGCCATGACATCGCGTCAACAGGCACCTTGCGCCCCAAGGTAATCCCCTAATCCTCCCCATGATACCGCATGTGCTATAACTTTGAGGAGCGGATGCGTTCTATGATGGCTCTAAGCATTTGGGGAAGAAGATGAAGAAAAGCGTGAGTGATCCGAGGAAAAAGAGGTTCGGCGGTCGGCCGTGAGGTCGACGGCCAATTTGGACACCTTCTTCTTGAGGAAAAGTTGATTTGGGTGATACTTCTAGTGCTACTGATTGCTACTCCTTCGCCCCGATTCAAATAAAGCTCAGGTTTCAGTCGTCGGCAACTCCGGTACTACCGCTCAGTTGAGTAAGTTCATAGACGTCCTAAAGACGCTGCAGGTAAATGTTCCGTTTATTGATTTAATTCGTCAAGTTCCTGCTTATGCGAAATTTCTTAGGGAAGTCCTAGCTAGGAAGCGGACCATAGATGGGGTTGAGACTATTGCTTTCTTGGGGGAGGGTAGTGCCTTGCTACAGGGTAGTTCACCTCCTAAGTTGAGTGACCCCGGGACTTTTTCCATCCCCTGCTCGATTGGGAAGTATGTGGTCCGTAGCGCTCTATGTGACCTTGGGGCTAGTGTCGAGTGTCATTCCTACTCAGTGCATCAGAAGCTTAATATGACTAAGTTAGGAGTTACCTCTATGACGCTGCAGATGGCCGACCGTACTGTTCAGAGACCTTTAGGTATCCTAGAGGACATCCCGGTCAAGGTAGGGCAGTTCTACATTCCCGTTGATTTTATTGTCCTGGACATTCCCGAGGACCCCCACGTCCCGATCATTTTAGGGAGACCTTTCCTGCACACTGCAGGTGCTGTTATAGACGTGGGGAATAAGACCTTGTCGTTCTTGGTGGGGGGGGAGAAGCTCACATACACTAAGTCTAGTCTTCCCCGTGCCCTACGCGGCTGAGTCTGTGGCTGCTATTGACCTTGCCCCTCCGTCTCACTTTACTGGAGACTCTTTGGAGGATGTTTCTTCTGCTGTTTCTTGTGCAGGTCTTACGCAGGGTGGCTGTGATCCTGGTTTGGGGGAACGGAAGGTCCCGAGGGCGGATGTCTACGATCCTGGGGATGGCGGAGGAGATCTACGGTCTGAGTTGCGCGGCGCACGGAGCTGTTACGGAGAACCATTTCGCGATGGCATACCTTGCGTGATGGATTACAATGCTTTGCCTCGAGAGAGGAGAATTCTGTGGCGAACGGATGCTATTTCGCCAAGCGAGGTGGTTGCAAATGGCCAATGTCCTTGGCCTTCTTATACTTGATATCTGCTGCTTTGAAGAGTCGTGCGGGACTATAAACCAGCGCTTCCGGGAGGCAACCCGATGACGTTGTATTTTCATTTAGCATTTGTACTTTTGGTTTGCTTGTTTTTATGACTTTTAGATTTTATTGAGCGCGCGAGGACGAGGGTATTTTATTGTGATTTTTAGCGCGCAGGTATTCATGGACTTTTAGGTCCTTATTATGTTGAGAACGCTCTCGAGAAGGCCTCCCAGCCGGCCAACCGGCTGCCGGGCCCGGACCGGAGCCGTAGCTGAAATTTGAAACAGAGGAAAGAACGCAAAAAATTGAAAAATGTGGTCCAGCCGGCTGGCCACCCCTGCTCATTCCTGCTGCTTCGTTTCGTTTATTCTTGCGTGCTATGCCGAAGTACTTCGTTGTTGGACTGAATTGGATGCACATACGGGGATTCTACGCCCCACTCCATGCTTCACTTCGGTTTGGGGGAGCTCCTACTCTACATTGTGAGCACTCTTTACCCCTTTTTCCCTCGTTTTCTCGTTTTACTTTCCTTCCCTCTTATGATTTATGTCCTCCTCTGCTTTTGTGGTTGTGCTGTTTTCCACATTGAGGACAATGTGTGATTTGGTTTGGGGGAGGGAAACACTTTCGCGTTCATTAGTTCATTTGCATTTAATTTTTGTGTGCATTTATTACAAAAAATCAAAAAAATTGAAAAATTCAAAAAATTTGCAAAAATACGAGTCTTTTTGGTCTGCTTTGTCCTGCTTTGTCTAGTTTGGAGAATTGATTAGTGCATTGACTTTGATCTTTAGTATCTCCGAGTCGACTTTCTATCGTCGTAGCTGCGCTATATGTTTGTTTCCTCTTACTAGATTGCGAGCCTCAAACACTAACCCGCTTGTATTTGCTTAATTCTTTTCGCTTTTCGCTTGTTTACTTTCGACTTTGACATTCGAGCTTGGCAAATGGTTTGTGGAATGTTGGTCTGTTGGTTAGTGGTTTGATTTGGAATGATCTTTTATATGTTGGAGCAATGCTTCGATGCTCTCGGAGGGGACTCATTGATTTGAGTAACCACAGTGGCCATGAATTTGGTCACGGCCAGAGTATGAGCAATAACGTAACCCTTAAGGAAATATGTGTACCGAGCGATTTTTACCGAGTGAACGTCAAGCTAAACGGTACTACATACGAGGGATGCTCCACATTTGAGAGAAGGAAAAAAAAAAAGAATACAGAAAAGAAAAGAAAAGAGAACAAAAGGAAATGATTTGGAAAGATTGGATGTTGGTTAGTGGTACGATCGGTTGGCCTTGCTTGAATTTATTTGTCGTTAGTTTTACTTTTGCGTAAGCGTTAGAGGCTAGTATTGCGATGTGGTGTGAATGGTTGAGACTTGTGCTCTATTTTTGGCGAAATAGGCTGTGGATGTATGTTTATGTGCATAGGTCGTCCACTTTGAGATACTAGCGTGATTAGTTCGTGTCACTTTGATTTTCTCCGACGCTATTTGCTTGAGGACAAGCAAAGGTTTGGTTTGGGGGAGTTTGATACACTCTATTTATATTCATTTTATGCCCCCGGTTCAGTCACATTTAGCTCGTATTTATTCGTATTTACTATGACTTTAGGAGTTATATGTTATGTTTCTCGTTACTGCTGCATTTCATTTACATTTTGCAGGTTTTGGTGGTTTTGAGCCAAAACCCGGGACGATTGGAGCATTACGAGATTTGAGACTAAGAGACCGAGCCCGAGCGCGAATAGGAGCTCGAGAAACCGAGCCAAAGACCAAAGACAATGCAAGCCATACGAATAAACTAAGGCCCAAGAGTAATTTGGGCTCAAGAGGAAAGTCAAGCCCAAGATCAAGTAGAAGTCAAGCAAGCCGGCCCAAATAAATGGGTCAGGCCGGTCAGCCAGACATTTGCTTGGCCACTCTGATGTATATTTTGTCGGTTTGATTTATTTCGAGATTTAATAAGTTAGATACTATATATAAGGCTTAGGACGAGAATTATAGATCATCTTTTAGTTTATGCTTTATTTTCCTTAGTTTAGTTTACTGTTGTTTTGTTTTCTCTCTTTAAAACTCAAGAACTTTAGTTTAGCTTTCAAGATCGATCTACTTTGTAACCGTCTTGCATTCGTAAGTTTCAAGTTTAATTTTATTGCAATTGCTTTCATTCATCATGTCTTCTTCTTTTTATTGTTTTGCTTTGATTACAGTTATGAGTAGCTAATTCCTTAATTAGGGTTAGGGTGATTTGTGACATATGATTTAGGAACATGTTTTGAGATTAAATTGGTTGATTAAATTGTGCTCTTGATTTCTTTCTACGCGTTTTATGTCAATTGAATTAGGTTTATTTCGCCTGATCACCGATTTAACTGAGTTTAATTGAACCTGAGTATGTTTTAATTTAAGATCGAAAGCCGAGTTAAAACTAGACTTACGCGAGTTGGATAAGTTGAATTTAGTAAGTCATGCGAGCCCGCTAAATTTGCTTAAGGCTAAAATTGACTCGAGAGAGCGTTTTACAAACCTAGTCAAGTTGCACAGTTTATCTCTTCCGTCTTATTAACTTGCGTTCCTGAATCGTTGTCATATATGAACCCGACACCCTAATCTTTCTCCTTATACATTTATATTCATCTGCTTTACTCTCTGCTTTAGTTTATAGCTTAATCAAACACCTTTTTCACACCTCGAGATTGACCTGCTTTGACCGACTTAACCGTGAACTACACCGTTTCTCTGTGGATACGATCCTGCTTGCCGCTTGCTATTGTTAGTTGCTTGTTAGGTTTATTTTGATATAGGCGATACGACTTCAGCTGTATCACCCGTGGATCCACTCCACCAAAGCCGTAACTTCTACCCTACATCAAAAGGTTAAGATCCCTCTTAACGAGGAGATCATAACCTTGAAGGCCTCAAACTTCCGAGCCCTTTTCGATACACCAAAGGAGCCCAATTCTGCGGAAATTGTGGCTGAACCCGCAGGAGACTTATGTGGTTTCGACTTTGAAGTCGGCGCTATCACACGCACACCAATCAAAACCTACAAACCCTTTAAAACAAAAAGCAACAACAGCCTTTGGCTCACCATGGGTTTAGGCTATAAACCCAAGAACGACGACCAGGAGAAGATGGTTAAGGAAATCCAAAGGCGAAGGTCAACTGCAACGGGAGTTGAGAGCTCGCAATCTATTGACCTAGGGCCCGCTTCCAACCTTAGGTCCAAAGGTCAACCACAAGTCCATTAAATTATCAAGAGCCAAAGTCAAGTGGGAGAGACCCAAAATCAGCCGAAAATAGACCCCAAAGAAGCTTCACATGTGTTCCTCAATAAGTCCCTTTCAACACATGTCACTATCTACCTTTTATGCTTTATGCTTTATACTTTAAGTATTTGTTGTTTTCCATTCAAAATTTCAGCTCATGTGAGCCCTTTTGGACCGAGTATTATGATGTTTTGTGGGTTATTTGTGAGCCCTTAGATCCTCTTGTAATGTATGGTCAAGATTAGAATGAGGGTAGTATATAAACCCTCATTCTCACCTCATATTTTTCAGATTTGGAATGATAAAGAAAACCCTAGTGTTTATTGAGTGTTCTTCATTTTTCTCATTACTTTGTGTTTGAGATTTGTGAACAATTAGTTAGTGGCTTAGTGCTTACCTAATTACAAACCTAAATCTATTACTTTGTGTGTGGATTTAGATACTATCTTTATGTTTTTCATTTGTCACAAAAATCGAAAAATTTTCTCACAAAAAACATCATACTCGTACTGCTTTTATTTCAAGGGTTCAAGTTCGATTTTTGTTCATCACTTGAGTGAAACTTGATCCACTTAGTTTCACTCCAAATTGGCATCAAAGCTTTGGTTGGGTTTCGAAGCACAAGATCCCATCTTTTGTGCTTACACACGGTCCAAAAGCAATCTTGCTTAACCGAAATTTTTCAGGTTTGTTCTTCTTTGTTTTCTCAATGAGTATGCCTCTTTCTTGTGATACTACTCTTGAGGGAACCATATATGACTCTATGGAGAAATTGAGAAGGGAAATAGAGGCTAAGTTGAGCCGATTGAATGGAGGAGTTGGGTCAAAACTTGGTCTTGTAACTTGGAGGGTTATGCATACCCAACCCCATTCCTTGGAAGAAAGTCAAAAAAATCAGATTTTTAGGTCTAAGTGTACCATTGGGAAGAGGGTTTGTAACCTCATTATTGATGGGGGAGTTGTGTTAATGTTGCTTCAAAAACCCTCATCGATAAGCTTGCCTTACCCACACAAAAACACCCAAACCCTTACAAGTTGAGATGGTTGAATAGGGAGGCCGAAATTGTGGTTGATAGACGATGTTTGGTTTCTTTTTCGATGGGAAGAGACTATGTGGATGAAGTGTGGTGTGATGTGATTCCTATGGATGCTTGTCACCTTTTATTAGGGAGACCTTGGGAATTTGATCGAAATGCGACTCATGAGGGAAGAGACAACACTTATACTTTCAAGTTTAGAGACAAGAGGATTAAACTCACCCCCTTGCCTCCAAACATGGGTGGCCGAGGCACTCCTCCTCTAACCAAGCCACTTGAGGGAATTCTATTGGTTGGGGAACAAGAAATGAAACAAGAGCTTAGTGGGGCTCGATTGTTTTCCAAGATTGATTTGCGACAAGGATACCATCAAGTGAGAATCAAAGAGGGTGATGAATGGAAGACGGCTTTTAAAACGAAGCATGGGTTATATGAATGGCTAGTCATGCCTTTTGGACTATCCAATGCTCCTAGCACCTTCATGAGATTGATGACCGAGGTTTTGAGACCTTACTTGGGAAGGTTCGTTGTGGTTTACTTTGACGATATCTTGGTGTATAGCCCTTCCAAAGAGGCTCATCTACATCACTTGCAAGTGTTGTTTGAGACACTTCGAGACCACAAGTTGTATGGCAAGCTAGAAAAGTGTTCCTTCATGCAAAGCGAAGTCCAATTCTTGGGCTATATCATCTCTAGCCGAGGTATACTAGTGGATCAAGAGAAAGTGGAAGCTATCAAATCATGGCCCATTCCGAAGAACATAACCGAGGTGAGAAGCTTTCATGGCTTGGCTTCTTTTTATCGACGATTTATCAAGGATTTTAGCACCGTCATGGCACCCATCACCGAGTGTATGAAGAAAGGGGAATTCAAGTGGAGTGAGGGGGCCGAGATTTCCTTCAATAAAATCAAGAAGTTGTTGTGTGATTCACCTATTCTTACACCACCGGATTTCAATAAGCTTTTTGAAGTCGAATGTGATGCTAGTGGAGTTGGAATTGGGGCCGTGCTCTTACAAGAACACAAGCCAATCGCTTACTTTAGTGAGAAGTTGAATGGTGCCAAGCTCAATTATTCCACCTACGACAAAGAATTCTATGCCATCGTTAGGGCTCTCGCTCATTGGAGCCATTACCTCAAGCCCAAACCGTTTGTTCTTCATTCGGATCATGAGGCTCTCAAATACATCAATGGACAACACAAGTTGAATCATAGGCACGCCAAGTGGGTAGAATTTCTTCAATCGTTCTCTTTCTCAAGCAAGTTCATTGAAGGAAAGAATAACGTGGTGGCCGATGCATTATCCCGGAGGCACACCATGCTAAGCTACATGGAGCAAAGAGTGTTGGGTTTTGAATTCATGAAAGAACTCTATGTGGAAGACCCCGACTTCAAGGATGAATGGAATTCTATTCGTGAAGGGCAAAGCAAGGTAGGGAGCAAGTACACACTTCAAGAGGGATTCCTATTCTTGGGGAATCGGTTGTGCATTCCTAAGGGTCCCTATCGACTTCTTCTAGTGCGTGAGGTTCACTCAAATGGTTTAGCCGGGCATTTTGGAATTCAAAAGACTTACGACATCCTCCAAGACCAATTCTATTGGCCGAAAATGCTTGGAGATGTCCAAGATGTGATCAAGAGATGCGCTTCGTGCCAACAATCCAAGTCCTTCTTTCAAACGGGGCCCTATACTCCTCTACCCACCCCAAATCGGCCATGGGAGGACGTTAGCATGGATTTCATCGTCGCTTTGCCTAGAACTCAACGAGGTAAGGATTCCATCATGGTTGTGGTGGATCGATTTAGCAAGATGGCTCACTTCATTGCGTGCAAGAAAACCGAAGATGCCATGAGTGTGGCCGAGTTGTATTTCAAGGAAGTGGTCAAACTACACGGAGTTCCCAAGACCATTGTATCCGATCGAGACACCAAGTTCATGAGCCACTTTTGGAAGACCTTGTGGAAATTGTTGAAAACAAGGCTCTTGTTTAGCACGAGTCACCACCCTCAAACGGATGGTCAAACCGAGGTCACTAATAAAACCTTGGGGAGGATCCTTAGGAGCATCGATTCAAAGTCCTTGAAAGATTGGGATCTCAAGCTTGCCCACGCCGACCGCTTTTAATCGTGCCCTTCTTCTAGCACGGGACAATCACCGTTTGAAGTGGTCTATGGAACCAACCCTCTCATGCCCACGGACCTAGCCCCCATCAAGAGCAAGGAGATGAGCTACGATGCCAAGAAGCGGGTTGAGTTCATGATGAGCATCCACAATCAAGTCAAGAAGCAAATCGAGAAAACGAATGAGACCTACAAGACTAGGTCAAAGGGCCGAAGGACTCCAAAAGATTTCGAGCCGGGAGACTTGGTATGGTTGCACTTGAGGAAGGAAAGGTTTCCGGATAAGAGAAAGAACAAGCTCATGCCTAGGGCCGAGGGTCCCTTCGAGATACTTGAGAAAATTGGACCGAATGCTTACAAAGTTGATTTACCGGGAGAGTACGGAGTCCATGGCACGTTTAACGTGGGAGACCTTAGCCCGTATCTTGAAGACTTGGAGGATGAAGAAGGAGAGGATTTGAGGGCAAATCCTTTTCAACCCGGGGAGATTGCAACGGGAGTTGAGAGCTCGCAATCTATTGACCTAGGGCCCGCTTCCAACCTTAGGTCCAAAGGTCAACCACAAGTCAATTAAATTATCAAGAGCCAAAGTCAAGCGGGAGAGACCCAAAATCAGCCGAAAATAGACCCCAAAGAAGCTTCACATGTGTTCCTCATAAGTCCCTTTCAACACACGCTACTATCTACCTTTACGCTTTATGCTTTATACTTTAAGTATTTGTTGTTTTCCATTCAAAATTTCACTCATGAGCCCTTTTGGACCGAGTATTATGATGTTTTGTGGGTTATTTGTGAGCCCTTAGATCCTCTTGTAATGTATGGTCAAGATTAGAATGAGGGTAGTATATAAACCCTCATTCTCACCTCATATTTTTCAGATTTGGAATGATAAAGAAAACCCTAGTGTTTATTGAGTGTTCTTCATTTTTCTCATTACTTTGTGTTTGAGATTTGTGAACAATTAGTTAGTGGCTTAGTGCTTACCTAATTACAAACCTAAATCTATTACTTTGTGTGTGGATTTAGATACTATCTTTATGTTTTTCATTTGTCACAAAAAATCAGAAAATTTTCTCACAAAAAAACATCATACTCGGCCGTTTTTATTTCAAGGGTTCAAGTTCGATTTTTGTTCATCCCTTGAGTGAAACTTGATCCACTTAGTTTCACTCCATCAACCCACAAGGTCACCCTGCGACCTTACATCCTCAACCTGAACGCATATTTCACCCCCCGGAGGAACGGTCGACGGGAATACCTCCCTTCGAGACATCATGCACCAAAATGGATAAACTCTTTTTGCTCATTTTGAGGCTTGGGCTTACTTGAGACCTATGGCTCGAGCCATGGCTTAATTTGTGACCATTAGGGTCAAACCAAGTGAAATGTGCGAAGAAGAACAAAGGAAATCAGCCCACACTTGGAAAACAACAACCTAGGCCATGAACCATGAAGCTCATTTTGATATGTCGGTAAAGATCTTAACATAACTCCCAACCTGCTAATCCAATTGAGTTGAAACCACTTGCATATGAAAGCTAACTCAAAGAGCTTTCATTTGACATATAGTTGGCTATCTGGTTCAAAGGGAGCTGAGAGTTATGACCTCTACAAGTCAGGGGTCAGATTGTGAAAACTCAGTCCAT
Organism: Dianthus caryophyllus; assembly: GCA_023091065.1. Lineage (NCBI taxonomy): Eukaryota > Viridiplantae > Streptophyta > Magnoliopsida > Caryophyllales > Caryophyllaceae > Dianthus > Dianthus caryophyllus. The sequence continues at coordinate 21,929,450 of CM041527.1, forward strand.
AGGCAAATTCGACATGTCCGTACTAAAAGTTGCATATCTTGAGTTCTAGGCAATATATTTGGATGATTCTTTTTGCATTGGAAAGCTAGCTCAATTACCTTTCCAATGACATATCATGGGCCTTCTAATTCAACGTCGGAGAGAAATGGTGAAGCCTACAAGTCACTTCAATCTCAAGGAACTCGGTTTTGGAGTAATGAGCCATGAACTTAACCTACATCATTCTCCTTGGGTGAGCTCACCTTGGGGACCATTTGGGAGCCTCATAATCATCCTAAGGCTCACATGAGTCGTGGCTAGCACAAGAGGAGACAAGGAATTCAGCTCATTCCACAATTCAAAAGAGAAGATCAACTTTTGTTCATGTCACTATCTCTAGATGTCTTTGTCTCACTTTATGCTTTATTGTATTTGTTCTTTTTAGTTTGTGATCTGAATTTTAAGTCTTTTGTACCATCACTCCTTGCTCTCCAAGGTGTCAATCCTAGCCCTTGGATGATTACCTAAACACAAGGTGTAGATGGACCAAGATGTCACTTTCTACTTTTATGCTTTAGTTGTTGTTTATTTTCAGATCTTGTAAGGTCCTAGGGACCCTTATTTCGGCTATTATGCAAGGCCCTTATGGCCCATAGATTAGCTTTAATTGTAGGGTTAGGATGTAAAGCCTTGGTCTATTTAAACCAAGCATATCTCTTTGTATTTTTCAGATTTGAATGAATGAAAAAAAACCCTAAGTTTGAGAGTTCTCAACTTATTTGAGTGTTCATTATTCTCTTTGCTTTGTGCTTGAGTTAGTGGATGATTAATTAGTGGCTTTGTGCTTAATTAATCAAAACCCTAAATCTATTACTTTGTGTTTAGATTTAGTTACTTTCTTTTATGCTTTCATTTTATTCCACAAAAATCAGAAAATTCATCACAAAAAAAGATCTTTTCGGCCGAGATTTTCAAGGGTTTCAAGATCGATTTTACTTGTATTCTTGAGTGAAATCAAACCCCATAGGTTTCACTCCAAATTGGTTATCAAAGCCTAGGTTCAAGAGCACATGATCCACCCTTGTGTTAGTTTTTGTTTCGGTTCAAGCAAAGGTATAAACTTTATCTCAAAATCAGTTTTTGTTTTTGAGTTACAATGGATCTATCTTTCCGATTTGGTTCTCCATCATTTTCTTATGGTACTTCATGTGAAACCCCTTGTGTTGAGACCATTTTCGAGTCTATGGAGAGGGCTAGAAAGGAGTTGGATTTCAAGATGGCTAAGATAAGGGGAAAGGCTGAAAATTTTGGTATGGGTAAAGGGTTGACCGTTTTACTTGACCCTCCTACTAAAACACAACCCTATGAGCCACCAAAGAGAGTCAAAGTTGTTGAGCCAACCACTTCTCCTAAACCACTAACCCTAGACCAAAGGGAGGCGATTGACCCTAACCACAAAAACCATCACCCTCAAAAATGTTGTCAATGTCAAGGATATGGTCACAATGCCAAGGAATGTCCCACAAAGGAGACCTTGAACTCGTGTGATATTATTCATTGGGGGGGAGATGAGGTCCTTGCTAATGAGGATGTAGAGGAAGAGAAACAAGAGCAAATTGAGATGGTGGTGGTAAGGCCGAGTGAACTGATCTTAGGGGGAGGAAGGCCTACCATTGTAGCTTCTAAACCTCTAATTGAAGAGTTAGCCTTACCTTCAAAAGAGCATTCTAATCCTTGCAAGCTATGGTGGTTTAACAAAGGAGCCGAGGTTAAGAAGAAATCTTATGAGGATTTGTGTGATGATGATGATGGGAGGGATGCTTGTCATCCCCTCTTTAACGTGCCTAAGGAACCAAGGGAGTATGAAGATGGTTTAGTCCATGATGGTAAGGAGGAAGAAACAAGTCAAGGAATGAATATTGGTGAAAGTGTGCCCATTTACTTTTCTAGTGATCATCCTAAAAATCAAGATGAGGGCATGGAAAAAGATATCAAGGAAAGGAATGAGCTTGATCCTTGGAGTTGTTTAACCACACTCAAGAAGAAGGTGCTCATGGAATGGGAGTTTAAGGGTGAATCAAACTTTTCCAAAGAGTTTGCTTACCCTAGGGAGAAGAAACCACCGGATAAGAATGATCAAAATGGGAAGCCATTCGAGGACAATCCTAAGACACTAGGTAGGAATCAAGAAGAGTAGCTCAAGAAAATGTTAAGAACCCCAAGGATTTGAGGACAAATCCTTTTGAAGAAGAGGAGATTGCACCAAAATGGATAAACTCTTTTTGCTCGTTTTGAGGCTTGGGCTTACTTGAGACCTATGGCTCGAGCCATGGCTTAATTTGTGACCATTAGGGTCAAACCAAGTGAAATGTGCGAAGAAGAACAAAGGAAATCAGCCCATACTTGGAAAACAACAACCTAGGCCATGAACCATGAAGCTCATTTTGATATGTCGGTAAAGATCTTAACATAACTCCCAACCTGCTAATCCAATTGAGTTGAAACCACTTGCATATGAAAGCTAACTCAAAGATATTTCATTTGACATATGGTTGGCTATCTGGTTCAAAGGGAGCTGAGAGTTATGACCTCTACAAGTCAGGGGTCAGATTGTGAAAACTCAGTCCATAGGCAAATTCGACATGTCCGTACTAAAAGTTGCATATCTTGAGTTCTAGGCAATATATTTGGATGATTCTTTTTGCATTGGAAAGCTAGCTCAATTACATTTCCAATGACATATCATGGGCCTTCTAATTCAACGTCAGAGAGAAATGGTGAAGCCTACAAGTCACTTCAGTCTCAAGGAACTCGGTTTTGGAGTAATGAGCCATGAACTTAACCTACATCATTCTCCTTGGGTGAGCTCACCTTGGGGACCATTTGGGAGCCTCATAATCATCCTAAGGCTCACATGAGTCGTGGCTAGCACAAGAGGAGACAAGGAATTCAGCTCATTCCACAATTCAAAAGAGAAGATCAACTTTTGTTCATGTCACTATCTCTAGATGTCTTTGTCTCACTTTATGCTTTATTGTATTTGTTCTTTTTAGTTTGTGATCTGAATTTTAAGTCTTTTGTACCATCACTCCTTGCTCTCCAAGGTGTCAATCCTAGCCCTTGGATGATTACCTAAACACAAGGTGTAGATGGACCAAGATGTCACTTTCTACCTTTATGCTTTAGTTGTTGTTTATTTTCAGATCTTGTAAGGTCCTAGGGACCCTTATTTCGGCTATTATGCAAGGCCCTTATGGCCCATAGATTAGCTTTAATTGTAGGGTTAGGATGTAAAGCCTTGGTCTATTTAAAACAAGCATATCTCTTTGTATTTTTCAGATTTGAATGAATGAAAAAAAACCCTAAGTTTGAGAGTTCTCAACTTATTTGAGTGTTCATTATTCTCTTTGCTTTGTGCATGAGTTAGTGGATGATTAATTAGTGGCTTTGTGCTTAATTAATCAAAACCCTAAATCTATTACTTTGTGTTTAGATTTAGTTACTTTCTTTTATGCTTTCATTTTATTCCACAAAAATCAGAAAATTCATCACAAAAAAAGATCTTTTCGGCCGAGATTTTCAAGGGTTTCAAGATCGATTTTACTTGTATTCTTGAGTGAAATCAAACCCCATAGGTTTCACTCCACATCATCCATTCATCCGAAGCTTGTTTCTCTAGTGAGGCCGAGCCCAACACACTCAAGGCCTCATCGAGCACCAAAAACGAAGAGATTGTCTCCACAATCATGCGAGACCGTCACTTCGATCCTAACTTACTCATAGCCGACGCCACAGACAAAACCCTCAACGGATGGTATAAGACGCTGAAATGGACCGATGCACAAGGTCACCACTTCCAGCTTATCACTGGTGAAGGACCACTCTTCGACCATGTCACTAATCTCAAAGACAAGGATGAGAGTGATTTAAACTCAAGCAACTCAAGCAACTCAAGCAGCTCAAGCAGCTCCAGCGGCACAGAAGACGATGAAGAAGAAGAAGAAGTTCTTTTAGATTCTAATGCTCTTAGTGTCGGGTCATCTGTCGACCCATCTATCCTAGACTCTAGCTTTAGTTTAGATTTCCTTTTTACTGAGGCTAGCTCCAAGCAATTTTCTGATTTGTCGAATAATTCTCTTCAAAATAATGAAATGAATAAAGTTGCTTACGTCTTGTCTCAAGCTAAAACAAACAACAAAATACAAACAAACAAAAATCAACAAGCAACAAACAAAACGCAAAATACAAAAGACACTAACTCACGCGATGAAAATGAACAAACAAATGAATCATTAAACAAATACATTGCAAACCTTGTCTCTCCCAAAACACAGGACCCTATCATCGAGGAAACCATAACCATAAACGTGGGAACCCTCGAAGAACCAAGGGAACTACAACTAGGTGTCTCACTAGACGAAAACAAGCGCACCCAATTCACACAACTGCTAAGCGAATTCAAGGACGTATTCGCTTGGTCATACAAAGACATGCCCGGAATCGAACGAAACATCGCCGAGCACCGCATCCCCATTAAACCCTAAGCATAAACCCATCAAGCAAAAGCTAAGAAGACTACGTCCCGAATGGTCCCTTATGGTCAAGGAAGAAATCGAAAAACAACTACAAGCTGGTTTCATCCAAGTCATCGAGTATCCTGAATGGGTCTCAAACATGGTCCCACTCTTGAAAAAGAATGGCAAAATTCGAGTATGCGTTGACTTTCGCGACTTGAACAAAGCTAGTCCCAAAGATGACTTTCCATTACCCCATGTGGACGTCCTAGTCGACAACACCGCCGATCACGCCCTCCTATCCTTCATGGACGGCTACGCAGGCTACAACCAAATCAAAATGTCACTAGAAGACATGGCAAAGACGGCCTTCATTACACCGTGGGGCACATACTGCTACACGGTCATGCCTTTCGGCCTAATCAATGCCGGTGCCACATACCAACGCACCGCTACAACCCTTTTACATGACATGATGCACAAAGAAGTCGAAGTTTACGTCGACGATATGATCGTGAAGTCAAAGGAGAGAAGTGGTCATATCACTAACCTCCGCAAGTTCTTCACTCGCCTACGACAATACAAAATGCGCCTCAATCCCCAAAAATGTACTTTTGGAGTTAAATCCGGTAAACTACTAGGACACGTAGTGAGCCAAAGAGGCATCGAGGTCGACCCTTCGAAAGTCAAAGCAATTCTAGAAATGCAACCCCCGAAGAACCTCGACGAAATTCGAAGTTTCTTGGGCAAAATCCAATACATCTCACGCTTCATTAGCAAACTCACCATGATATGTGAACCAGTTTTCAAGAAACTCAAGAAAACCGACCACGTTGAATGGGACGAACAATGTCAAAAAGCATTTGACAAGGTCAAGGAATTGCTAACTAACCCACCAGTTCTACGACCACCCCAAAAGGATTTACCACTATCCTTATACCTCACAACAACCCCTACCGCCATGGGCGCCATGCTCGCTCAAGAGATAAACGGCGAAGAACACGCAATCTACTACATAAGCAAGAAATTTCTCGATTCTGAGCTTCGATATTCACCCGTCGAGAAGAGCTGTCTAGCATTGGTATGGTCATCCAAAAAACTCCGTCACTATATGCTAGCACACCAAACGAAGGTCTACTAAAAAATGGACCCCGTAAAGTACCTTTTCGAGAAACCTGTGCTTAATGGACGAATGGCCAGATGGACATTGCTCCTAGCCGACCGACCTTAAGCACGCACTTCAAAGCAATCAAGGGACGAGCAGTCTCCGATTTCCTAGCTGAAAATGCAATCAACGAAGAACCAATCATCGACACAATATCCCTTCCAGACGATGGGATTTACAACATCAACCAAGAACAATGGGAGTTATACTTCGACGGCTCCTCCAACTATCGAGGATGTGGAGTAAGAATACTTCTCATATCTCCGAATGGCGAACACACCCCCTTATCCATCAAACTGGATTTTGACGTAACAAACAACGCCGCAGAATACGAAGCGTGCTTGCACGGTCTCCAAGCAGCGCTTGTACTCAACGCCCGCAATATAAGAGTCTATGGGGACTTCTCCCTCATAATCAACCAAGTATCCGGAGCATGGAAGATACTTAATGAAAACCTGGCATTGTACCAAAACAAAATACAAGAGCTCATAAACGAATTCTATCACGTAGAATTCATACACCTCCCACGCGAAGAAAACCAATTCGCCGACGCGTTATCCAAACTCGCGTCACTAATCAACAAACCCCCGGGAATGGAAACGCTACCCATCGTCGTGGAACGACGGAATGAACCCGCCTACATCTGTGACATTGAAACCGAGGAAGAGCAAACCGACCCTTGGTACCAAGCAATCATCAACTACAAAACAAACGGTGAATACCCACCAAACATCGATAAACGGGCCAAGCGAGCCCTACGCCTATTATCATCACAATTCGTGATGGAAATGGGCAAACTACTCAAAAAGACGCCTCAAGGCATACTACTCTTGTGCGTCGACCACAAAAAGGGACACGAAATCATGTCCCAAGTACACGATGGCGAGTGCGGACCACACATGAACGCACGAGCCATGTGCAAACAAATCATAAGGCTAGGATGGTACTGGACAACCATGGAAGCCGACTGCGCAAAATATGTCAAACACTGCCATAATTGTCAAATTTTTGCAAACGTACAACACATCCCTCCTTCACCACTATACAGTTTGACCTCGCCGTGGCCTTTCTCAACCTGGGGAATTGACGTCATAGGCAAAGTTCAACCCGTGGGAGCAGGAGGACACTGCTTCATCCTCGTGGCCATCGACTATTTCACCAAATGGGTCGAAGCCGCATCATACCGCAAACTAGGCACAAAAGAGGTTGCAAAATTCATACAAAACAACATCATTTGTCGCTATGGAATACCCCACGAATTCATAAGCGACCAAGGCACACATTTCCAAGGAGAGGTCGAACCACTTCTCCTCAAATACAAGATACAACGACACAAATCATCACCCTACCGACCACAAACTAACCCAAGGCGGTCGAGGCAAAGAAACAAACCGTCAGATCAATCCTCAAAAGATGATCGACACCGCCACGATCGCCCAACAAAATCCCATTTGCATTATGAGGATACCGCACAACCATCCGCACACCCACAGGCATGACACCCTATTTCCTAACCTACGGGATGGAAGCCGTTCAACCTGTAGAAATCGAGATGCAATCCCTTCGAATCCTCATGGAAGCAGACATTCCTGAAGCCGAATGGGCACGCGAACGATACGAGCAACTCATCCTTTTAGACGAAAGACGGTTACATTCACTAAGTACAGTCCGAATGTACCAATCTCGCCTACAACGCGCCTACAACAAACGGGTCAAGCCACGAAACATCAAAGTGGGTGACCTAGTACTCAAATCAGTCCGAGCACCTGGAACGAAACGGCTTGACGATTTGGTCCCGATTTTTGGCCTACGACCTAACCATGGTCCTTGGACCTATGGTCACGAAATTTCAGCCAATTTAGGCCAAAATCTCGGCTGAAATGATGTTCAAGTGTTACATTGTAATTCAATATATGTCCCTTTCATTATAGTTTGTTTTATCACTTTATGTCTTTGTCACCTTTTGGTCTTTTGTATTCAAATAACATATAAAAATCAGCTAAGGGACCTTGTTTGGACCGTATGACTTGAGCTCCAAGGAGAAATGAAGGGCTTTGATTGAACAACACAAAGGAAGGGTGAGGATGCTCCAAGATGTCACCATCTACTTTAGTTGTTAGTTGTTTTATTTTCAGATTTGTGATATATAAAAAAGATGAGTTTTAGAGAGGGTTTTCTCTTCAAACCTCCTTAGCTTTGTGCTTGGAGATTCGAGTTTCCATGGGTGAAGGTCATAGCTTAGTGCGATGATTGATCGGAACCTTAGTCTTAGGCTAGTGGCTTTGTGCTTAGTCTAATTCATATCCTTTTATTTTCGTTTTATGTTTTTACAAATAAATTTCAGAAACTTAACCACCCATTTTCAGCCCTAAAACCGTGAGATATGAGTGACTTTCATGAGTGAGTCGAGTTTAGGGTTAGTGTGGTTACAAGGTTCAAAGAGGCCCGCTTCGAATCGCTCCAATTGGTATCAGAGCCAGGTTTAGGACATGTATCTTTAGGTTTTATGTTTTGCAAATATTGGAGCGATTCCAAGCGGGCCTCTTTGTACCTTGTAACCACATCACCCTAAACTCGACTTACTCATGAACACTTACTCAAATATCACGGTTTAGGGGCTGTTTTGTTGTGGAATGTTTTCGGTTTTTATTTGAACAAACATAAAACGAAATAAAGGATATGACTTAAACAAGTTTAAGCCTAGGATAGAGCCTTAACAAGCACATAGCCACTATTAAGGGTTCGAGCTACTCAAGGCACATAGCCATTGAGCCACCCTAGGTAAATCTCAAGCACAAAGCAAAGAGAAAACTCTCTCAAAACTCAACTTTTTTTATCAACTTCAAATCTGATTTTTACATGAGGGAAAGCTTGGTTTATATAAGACCAAGGCTTTCATCCTAGCCATACATCTAATACAAGATCTAAGGGCCATGAGGGGCCTTACAAAAATCTGAAAATAAAACAACTAACAACTAAAGTAGATGGTGACATCTTGGAGCATCCTCACCCTTCCTTTGTCTTGTTCAATCAAAGCCCTTCATTTCTCCTTGGAGCTCAAGTCATACGGTCCAAACAAGGTCCCTTAGCTGATTTTTATTTGTTATTTGAATACAAAAGACCAAAAGGTGACAAAGACATAAAGTGATAAACCAAACTATAATGAAAAGGACATGTATTGAATTACAATGTAACACTTGAACATCATTTCAAAGAGATTTTGGCCTAAATTGGTGAAATTTCGTGACCATGGGTCCAAGGACCATGGTTAGGTCAGAGGCCAAAAATCGGGACCAAATCGTCAGCCGCTTGCCCAAAGACCATTACCAATCGATCCAAGAGGAAAAATTCAAACCCAATCGGGCGGACCGCATTTGGTCAAGGAAATCCTTCCCGAGGAGCCGTGAAACTAATCGACCTCGACTGGCCAGGACTTCCGATTACCAACAAATCTTGATCAACTCAAGAAATACTACCCCTAAACACAAACAACTTTGCAATGTATTTCAAAAACAAAACTCACTCTCGCATGGGTGAACTACGCTCGGTTTGATTCCACGCACTGTGGATACGTAGGCAGCTTTGCAAAGAGCTCAACCGAATCACACGAACTACGCCGGTTTGATTCCGTGAAACGCGGATACGTAGGCAGCTTGTCAAAAGCACAACCGAACTTCCTAGCACGCACGCCCAAAGCTTAAAAAGGTCAAGGGCGATGCACTCACAAAAGGACACGCTCAAAGCTTAAAAAAGTCGAGAGCACATTCAACACAAAACAAAACAAAAATCCAAGTCCAAAGCTTAAAAAGGTCGAGGACTTAAGGACAAGACAAGTTAAACAAACAAATCCAAAGCTTAAAAAGGTCGAGGATTTTAAGACAAAATACGAATGTTCGAAGCTTAAAAAGGTCGAGAACATTTCAAAGCAAAACAAAAGAAAGCAACGAGACAAGACAAAAGCAAATTAATTCTATTTTATTACTTTATTTAGAATTTTTCGCGATTTAGAAATAAGCTAGGAACAAGCCTCCTTAGCCCTTTATTCAAATCTAAAACATGTATTTAAATAAAGGAAATTTTCTAAACAACACAAAGCAAACTACTCAAGTCATCTTCTGACGCTTCGGATTAGCCTCTTCATCTTCAAGGGGCCGATCCGCCACAATTTTCGAACTAAGAACGGGAATAGATCTCTCAAAACCTAGGGGCTCGATCGGATCCTCGTCCTGCTCAACTGGGGGCTCCTCGATCCTTGACCCTAGACGATCTTTAACAGTCACCTTCGGTCTAAGCCTTTCCCGCGCCGGTCTCGAAGTAGAAGCATCCACACTAACAGCACAAAGATCACCATAGTCCCTCCTTTCGCGCACCACCTCATACGCCAAGGAGGGCCTTGGCCCATTCTTTTCCCTCCTCCATTGATTCTCCCGTTCCTGAGGATCATTGGAACGGTACCATCGTGTATAGAAGTCCGTAACACGACTAGACTCTATATGCTGCGGAACAGCCCAAGTAACACGGTCCGACCATCCTCGGATCCAAGCATCGATCATTTGGTTGTTTAGCACAACAACCCTTCCAACCTGAGTATCCTGCTCGGGTATGGTCTGAGCAAGCCCGATTTGCCTCTTCAAGCCCAGAGGATGAATCCACACCCCTCGTTCAAACCCGCACAACATCAACCCACGAGACGCATTCGCAACAGACGGCGCCGTAATCGCCGTAATATGCCACCACGACACGTACCAACGAATGGTGCTCTCCTTCACAAACCCCCGGTAGTAGTTTAGCGACCGCTCCCGAAGGTCAGCCCACTCCATCTTTCGTGACGTCGTCGCTGCAGCCTTGAAGACACTTCCAAGGGGAAGAGCTTTATACACACTTAGCCTCTCCATGAGCCAAATGTTGAGAATCCTAGCGCAACCCCTGTACGAGCTCAGACGATTAGCACAATCTGGCCGCCTAAGCCCGTGATGGTCTCCGCTAGGATCAACGCGAAGGATCATATCCTTTCCATCTCTTCGACAACACGAGCATACCTCGCGTTCCGAACACTCCATCCGCATGGACCCCGCAAAGCATAACGATGAACCAAACAAAAGCAAGGGCCCTCCGCCTGAACAAATCAGAAATACTAGTATCAACTTTATTCATGTATCGTTGACACAAGAGAAGCATGTTTACCTTGCCTCCCTCAAACAAACCCGCAGCATGAGCGTTTGTCATCCCAAGGAAGTTTCGCAGCATCCCGTTGTAACAAAGCTCACTCCTTACAACCACAGGAGTAGTCCGTTTCGACCACCCAGCAATGGCCGCAAACTCCTCTATCAAAGGACACACCTCTCCCCCGGGAAACCTAAACACGTGCAAGCTAGGATCCCAATAATCTAAGCACACATCAAGGAAGTCAAGATCGACTTTCATTTGACGAAAGCCAATAAAAACACCCGCACCATCATCATACACCGCCCTCTTCATTGCCGGACTTAGTGAGGAAGTCCACCTCTTCAAAAGAGCATCGAAATGCTCCACCATTTTCTTGAATACAAAAAACTTTAATAAATATACCTAATATATTTATGAGAGCAAAAACTTGTATTAGAAGAGAAGAAAAGAAGTAATGGTGAATGAGGATTATAGCACGCACCCCCCCTCCTTATATACAAAACATATTACGGAATATGGAAACTCAGCATTACCAGCCACGCCGCCAAACCGCATAGCCCTATGCGGTTTGCACCCCAAACCGCATAAGCCTATGCGGTTTGACCCCTAAACCGCATAAGGCTATGCGGTTCAAGGGGCGGGTTTTCTCGCAACTTTCCTAATTTCGTCTTTCCTAAACACCACAATCTACACTACCCTACGACATTCTCTTGTTGTTCCCCATGCAGCAACATTACACTTCACTTTAGCAACAACGATTCATACCACGAGTCAACACATAACATTTTCGACATTCATGCAAGCTCATTTCGCACTTAAAATGAACTTTTTGCAAACGCATTTTCACAATCTAAAATCAACATCAATGCATCCCACTCGGGAATCATTTTATTTTTCGAACAGGCTTACCAAACAGGTTCACAACAACAATCAAGTTCAAAGTTCAAGCTACAACGACATGTACACAAAGGTTCACACAATCTATGTTACACAAATTCACTCCGGATGACGACGACGATACTCGTCAAACTCGCGCCGAATCTGAGCCGTCTCAGCCCGGCTCTGACACAACTGAGCAGCCTGCTCAGCCCAAGCCATCCTCCACCTGTTGGCTATCCGCCATAGCTTCTTATGAGCCTCCTTAGCCACCTGTGATACACAACACAAAAACACTTCACATTTTTCTCCATTTTGCCTTAATTTCACTAAAATTAAGCCAAACTTAGGGGGAAATTTCAAACACAAAGCGCCTTCTCTCCATTTTGCCTTAATTTCACTCAAATTAAGTCAAACTTCGGGGGGAAATTTCAAAACAAAAGCAATCAACCCCACTTTGCCTTAATTTCACTCAAATTAAGTCAAACTCGAGGGGGTAACACAAAAACACGACTCTCACAAAGTTTGATCATCGCTATAACTCATACCTCGATCAAACTGGGGGCTCACTCACATATACAAAGACAAAGATACATACCTTCTTCACCCGGCCCGTCCAGCTGTCCATGCCCGCGTCAGTGGTCACCGGCAAGTACGACGGCAAAGTGAAGGTACGACGCACACCCGACTCGTCGTACTCAACGGTGGTAGGAAAGTCACCAGGCTGCTCCGCCATCTCGGGATCAAATTCCTACAAAACAAGTACAAAACGCACACGTCAGGGAAATTTTTCGCAGGGAAATTTTTCGCAAAAATTACCTTACGCACCCTCAAAAGAAGCAAGCATACCTCAATCGGCCCACAAGCAAGCCGAGATCGAAAGCAACCGCCATAGTCTTCCCCAGGACGAGAAGACTCACCGACTCTCCTTCCCGCATAACGCCATCCGATCCCGAATGAAACCCTCGCTCAAACAGGACCCTCGGCGGGTCCCTAGGCACCACCGGAACCGGCCACCCGGCCTGATAAACCAAACGCTCCCCAAGATACCAAACCGGCCCGTACGGCGTCGCCAAGTACAGGCGTTGGGTCTCTCGCACTGCAAATCGCGCCCCGATGCCTTCAGGAATGCCCGTATACTGACTCCACGGGAACGGCACGAACTACAAACACAAACAAAAACAAACACTCATAAATACAATCATTTTAAGTACACTCTATCTAAAATGGTTCAAGCACAAATCTGATCAAACCGCATCCGGTTCAGACGGTCCCGAACCTCGTCATACGACCAGTTAAACGCAGCACGGTTACACGTACCCCAAGTACGTACCGCCGGGTACTCTCTCACGATCCTCGTAGCATGCGGAGGGAGCAGAAAAGGAAAATGGCTAAGAATCCACGACTGCACACACAAGAAACAAAAACACGTTACAAAGACAACAAAAACAAACAACAGTGCATCTAAAACAAAAACAAAATCAACACGTACCTCCATCAAGAATCCAGGCGAGACTAAGGATAGTCGCGACCCTCGATCCATGACCCGTGGTCTCACGGCATCCATGCAGAAACGAATGCACAAACCCAGAGACGGCGTCACCCAGTCAAACGTCCCAATTGCATTCCAATCCAGGAGATGCATAAGGACCGACGTCGACGCCCGCTCACCCTTATCGCCGAAGTACACGGCGCTGACAAACCACCACAGCCACATACGAGCATTCTGCTCGTCACTCCACTCCGAGGGGCCATGCTCGGTCTTCCCCTCAAAGTACTCCAAGATGTAGCTCGTCTTGAAAGTGTAAGGTGGTGCACCCTCACAAATCACCTCCAAACCACCGCCAATCGCGGCAGTCACAACCTCGTCCACAACGGACGGCGCAAACTCAAAACTCATGTCACGGTCCCCGAACGGCAGCCCCGTCATGACCGCATACTCAGACAAGGTAATGCCGGCCTCGAAGCCGGGCATATGGAACGTCGTCGTGGTGTCCCAGTACCTGTCTAGGAAGGCCCTGATCAACATCAGGTTCGCCGTCTGCTTCTTCCCTGCAATCTCCCTCCAATGGCCGACCAACGGGCCAAAAGCACTATCAAAGACCTGCTTACGCTCTCGGCGAAAGCTTCTCCTCAAAAGCACACATCACGGACGAGACGCCCGAGAAAGTCCTCATCGAGCCTTTCTGCCAACCCATCGTCGCTCGATAGGAAACGTGTCTCTCCGGAGCAAGTAGAAGGTTATGGCCATCCCAACCCTTGGCAAAGGCCCTGTTCACGCGCGACCTTCGCGGCCTAGAGCTACTCGCTCTAGGCGCAGCCTCCTCGACCTCCTCAGCCTCCTCCTCGACGTCCATCCCAGCCTCTATCTCGTCAACTAAAGCAAGCGCATCCGCCTCCTCCTCCTCAGGATCAGGCACAGGGACATTCCTCCCACGACCTCTACCTCGTGACTGACCACGTCTCGTGCGCAAGTCACGAGGGTCAGCATCCCTCTCACTACGCGTACGCCTCAAACCACTCGAGCTAGAGGCTCCCTCAGTCCTCGAGCTAGCACTCCTACGAGATTTCGATCTCGTAACACGACTAGAATCTTCCCCTGCAACCAAACACAACCAATACATACACCTATAATACATGCAAGCATACAACTTGGCATACACATACACAAATACACACAAATAATAACGCACATAATACATATACATCCCTTAACACATTACACTATACGCCCTGCAGAGCATTTTTAGGCCTAATCCACAATTAAGCCGAAAACCGTTCTCTACACCTCAAAATTACAACTTTATGGTTTCTATGCACCATAATAGTCCCCAACAACAACCCGTTACAAGCAATTGCATTTTGGTCACTCCGATCAAAAACCCCCAATTCGCCTTAATTACTCCGTATAACTTCGACTTAAGACGGCGATTTGAAAGCCTTAACTCGACATTTTCGCAAAACTAACGCTATAGGCATGCTATACACACTATGGGCATCCTACACCGAAGTTTAATCGAAATTCCGGGTCGGAAAATCCGGGTTCGTTTTGGAGAACCCTAATTTGGACGTTTTTCACACAAAGACGGTCTAAATCACAATCAATTCACACATACACGTTCACATGGCATAATGCAACACAATGACGTCAATTTCAAGCATCCAAACGGCAAATTTCAAGCAAAACTCGGGTTTTCATGCAAAACTCGGGTTTTCATGCAAAACCCGTCTTTTCAACATTTCAAGGCAAAACTAGCTAATTACAACAACAAATAACGTAAAAGCAAGTTAAAATGGAGCATTACCTGGTTCCATAGCAAGGCAACGCAAGAAAAACGAGCAAAAACGGTTGAGAAATCGAAAAATGGCGTTTTTAGAGTTTAGAAACCGAAAATGAGTGAATGAGCAACAAACACGGTATACTCGTGTTATATAGCCCCCTACAGCCACTAAGGCAAACCGCATAACCTTATGCGGTTTGCACCACGAACCGCATAAGGCTATGCGGTTTCTGCCTGTGGTTTTTCTCGGATTTTTCTCGTTTTACGCCTACTTTTGAATTCCTAATTCATCTTGGCCCTAATGCAACTCCAAGTACGTCCCGTGCCTGGGTTAAGGCGTCACCTACAGTCCGCCATACGCGTATATTAAGCATTTAATGTACGGTACAGAAGCAGAAGCACGAACGCTCTTCACGAGCATTACATCATTTTCCCCTCAACGGAAGGCAATCATATGCAATTACGACTACATAGACACTCCTCGGCGAGCCTAAGCACAAGCACTCTATATACACCTAACTCCAAGCACTTCACTCTACATAGACACTCCTCGGCGAGTTCAAGCACGAGCATTACACGGACGCTCTTTCACGAGACCTACACTAACACCTACATAAACACCCCTACTCAATTATACACCTCACGCATACCCAAACACCTTACAAGCATATGCACCCTGCACTTTAGCCCCTTTTACATTTCAACACACACAACGGTATCAGCAAAAAGCATCGGCAGTACAACAAGCACGACGAAGACATTCAGCAGGCCGGCAGGCCCTTATAACATGCACGGACCGCCAAGTCCTTAAAATGCGCACGCCCCTCCCCGTTTAGCCCGGTTCGAAGTCCTCGTCTCACCCATGGACACATGCTTCGTTCTGCTGACTGTATCGAGACTGTAATGGTCCGGATATGGTCGTGGAGTTTGACTAGCGCTCTAGTCCGAGCTCAGTCAAACTGGGGGCTCTGTGGATACCCATATCCGTACCCTCCCAAACAAAACCCTGTGATGTAACACGGACTTTTATTACGCATGTTTAACGCTAACTAAACGGTTCTAACTAATGTCGAATTCATTTTGAGTCGTTTTAAATGTTAAAATGATTTAGGTCGCTTCACATCACACTTAAATAAATGTTCATTTTGTCCATTTGGAGTCTAGGTAGGTCCTTGTCCCGCTTCATTTGGCATGAGCTTCGCATTTGCACTACAATTAGCCCTTTTACATTAACAAGGTCTAATTCAGCATTCCTAAATTCCTAAATTTAGGCCCGGTGGCTAAATCTCCCCTTTAGCCCCCTCTTACACAAAATACGGCTTCACGTCTTACCTTATTTCACAAAAACTATACAAATACACCCTTTTCATTTTTACGGGTCTCGGGCCCAAAACCGAGCCCAAACCCAGCCTTTGGCCCGCACTCCAAAGCCCTAAACATCAAAATATCTCAGAAATATCCCAGGTCTCTTCCTTGGCGAGCAAGCAAGGATTATCCCGTAATCTTTCTAAGATTTTATCAAACCGGAACTAGGAAACTACACTAAAAACCACACCTTCAAACCGCATAAGCTTATGCGGTTTGGGTAGGCAACCGCATAAGCCTATGCGGTTTGCCCTGGCAACCGCATAAGGCTATGCGGTTTCCTGGCTTGTTTTTATCCCCGGGTTTCCTAATTTCTCCGAGGTTTTTAGTATATATACCCCCCTATACCAGACCTCGAAACATAACTTTTCCACACAAGAAAACCTCTCTTCTCACAACCTCTCTTCCTAGGTTTTAGTGCCCACACTTGGGTCCCACAAAATATACCGTCTAGCACGGTATACACCTAAATACTCACAAAGCCTCAAGCACTCAAATCCTTGAGTTCAACACACCATCCCGTGTTGAATTCATCCTCCTTTTAAGTTCAAGAAGCGAAGCTCTGCCCAGATCTGAAGCGTCAGGACAAGGTAGGTACCGATCCACTTGGATCAAACCTTTTTCTTATTTTCTATGGACTAACAAAGGGGACTACACTCTAGCGCCCCCCGGCTTTGGCACCCAAATGGCCAGACTCCAAGTGTTCTATTTACTTCGGGTACACTCTATATCCGATGACACGCCAAAGTCGCATAAGCAACCGACCTTATAAAATAAACCAATGGACAATTGAACTTTATTTTATTTGCATGCATCTTGCACCTTCTTATTTTGCATTAAATCAACTTAAACAATGAATTCGACTTTAAACTGAACCGTTTTTGTTAACAAGTTAAACATGCTAAACTGAGGGTTTTAATCAATCTTTTTGCATCTGCATCTGCATTCTTTTACAAACTTATCGCACTTGTATGTAGCGATAACATTAGCTCAAATATCATCTTACAAGGATTGTTCTAGGTCAGTAGAGGCTATTTTTACATAGGCTTTTCTAAAAGGTTTTCATAAATCATTATTTGAATTAACTCTTTTTCTAAAGTACCCTCACCCCGAATCCAATCTGGTTTCACAACCTTAGATCTAGGGGTGTCGGCGTGCTCCAAAATCTAGGACATGTTTTTAACTTAGAACATGGTAGCAGGTTCCCAATTTCCGCGATAATTAGGTGGCGACTCCATAACAGTTCTTAAAGGTTTTTCCAACTTAATCTTTCTTAACTTTAAAATCCGCCCTTAAGCCAGACGCCGAGTTGGGTCCCTCGACGCGGTTCCCGGGTTCCACACCCTCGCTCCCTACTCTCCTTGGGCTTGTTACGCTTAGGTCTCTCGGTCCTTGGGATCTCGGGCCTGGACACTTCTTCGATGGATGGTTCTGGCCAGGGTGTAGAGTATGCTTGTTCAGAGTCTTGCCATGAACTTTCGTCGCTTGACTCTTCGTCTTCCACATTCTTGGGTGTCATAACCGGGATGGGGTCCCTTTTTGGTGGGGACTTTTGCTGACTCGTCTCGGGTGGCGGATTGGTTGGAGTTGGTGGTGTCTTCCTCATTTGCTTGAGGAAGGCAGTCATCATTCTTTTTTCTTCCGGAGTCAAGGGTGTTTGCAGCTCGGCTTCGAGGGGAATGCCGTCTGCACCTCCTCCCGGGGAGGAGGTTCCCTCAACTGTCTTCGTCGGCTCTTGTGGAGGTTGACATGGCTTTTTGTAAGATTTTTGTGAAATTTTTCCCCACAGACGGCGCCAATTGTTTCGGGTACAAAGTTAGGAACCAAGTACTAAAACTAAATACAAACGATTACGAGATGATTATGAATTAGAGCTTAAGTAAACTAAGTCCTGGGCGGTCCTTAGCTTCCTCGAATCCGGGTGGTCTTCCTCTCAGCCTGAAAAACACAACGAACCTAGCCCCGGGGGTTCCAGGGAATGGCCCTCCGACGCTCAAGTCAGTTATGCAAGTCAAATAAACTTAGAGAGAGAAAAGAGAGAAAAACCTTTTATGTGGTGTTTTGTGAGTTATGTGTGTATGTTCTATCCTTAGTCTTTTCCCTCCTATTTATACTTACTCTTGATTTGTCTCTTAGTGCTACTGAGCCGTACAGTACGGACCCGGGTGGGGTGAAGATACCCCAGACCCGGGAGAGGCTGATGGCCTCCTTGGCATATGGGATGCTCCCGGCCCATTATCCCTCCGGCCCGAGGTAGTCAGGCCCGGAAGCTTATCACCCCCAACAATACCCATCATCAATCCTATCAAGTGTATTAAGTACTGTGTTATCCTCAATCTCTAAATCAGTACACCCATCCTCTTCGTCTCTGCTTCCATTATTAGATAGAGTGTAAGCCTCGTCACTGCTGATTCATCCCCAACAGCTTCATCACCATCAGCAGCCATATAGTCAATTCTCTAACTTCTACTCATTGACTTCAGTCTAGTATTATCTTCTAGCTGAACAGTTCTCCTAACCTTTGGCACATAAACCCCCTTCAATTTAGCAGTAGCTTTTGGCATTTTGAATCTTGGCTCTTCAATTTCTTTAGGCTGGTTAGTTCTAGTAGCTGCAGGGGTATTTTGTGAAGCTCGAGTCATTTTAGTGACTTGGGATGCTTGGGTGATTTGAGTATTTTGTGAAGCTTGGGTCATTTCAGAACTTTGGGAAGGTTGGACAATTTGAGAACATTGGGAAGTCATGACGGTTTTAATAAGCCTAGGACTCCTTCTAATGGTAGGAGTTGGAGAAATAACTTCAATGGTCCTTCAATGGTACTCTATGTTAATGTAGCTTCAAGGGGTTGTTCATCACCAATATGAACCATTTTTGGGGTTGTTTGAGCAAATCTAGGACTCCTTCTAATGGGGGTTGTTGGTGATGTACCTTCTTTTTGGCTAGGGTTTCTCTTTTTCTTACAAGAACCAGGAGGAGATGTAGTTAGATCCACCACATAACTCCCTGCAACAATGAGCTCCTTTTCTACCCTCCTAACCTCTAACTTCTTCCTAACAAGACCAGCATACACATCACCAATTGGCTCAGTACCATGTTCTTCTTGGCTTGCCTTAAGTTATCTTGCCATTTTCAAAACATGAGTAGACTCCACTCCACATCCAACCTAAATATCAATTTCCTTCATCCCTTCAAACCTACTATACATCTCTAGAAGGCCATTGTCATCCACCAAAGATACTAATTCCATGTTATACATGTATGAAAATATTGGATGGGTAGGAAGAGTAACTTTCAACTTCAAAGCTTCATCATACATATCATTGATCACATCCATAAGCAAGCATCTATCAGTATCTTCTACTTTAACATAAATCATTTTCCCCATATAATTCATTTTCAACAAAAGATCACCCATTCTGCAAGTAGTATTAAAGACAGTCAGTATACGGAGTAATTAACACAATAAATTACAATACACACAATTACAAAATGAACTATCATGAAGCCCTAATTTTTGAAGTAAAAGTTTCAATTTTACATCACAGATTATGAAATTCCTAACCGTAATTGGAAAATTTGACAGAAATACATGAAATTACTCTAAAACTAATACAAACAACAACAAACATATCAAAACACACATGCACAAATTATCTTAACTACTCATTATATTTTCAGTTGTTTACAAAGAAAAAGTAACTAAAAATCACCAAAAAAATTGATAAAACATACCTGAAAGTTGAAGGAGATTGTACTAATAATCTTATGTAGAGGATTTCAGAAATTAAAGCAACGAAAACGAAATTAACAAGGGTTACAAAGACAAGTTTGAACAGGGTAGAAAAGAAGTTGAAGGGTTTGTGGGTTTTCAAAATAAGGGGATGAAAAATAAGGAAATGGGAAATGAGGGTTTTCAAAATAAGGGGATGGAAAATAGAAACGATTGTGCGAGGGTTAAGTGAAGCCACGTCAGACGTCTACTCACAGCCCTATTGGTAATTAACGACCTTACTTAACGTTAAATTTTATTAAACTCACAGTTGAGACTAATTAATTAACCTCAAGGACATAATTAAAATTTGGTAAAAATTAAAGCAGGAGTACAACTGAGAAAACCAATTCCTTCAGAGGTACATGTGAGAATTTCTTAAATATTTTCCTAGCCTTTAGACCATCCCCATTGGTAAAATGGGAAGGTGTTCATGAACAAAAAAAAAAAACTAATTTTTAAGTGTCCACCGTTTGTGTACAGTGTGTTGCAGAAAACCACTGCAAAAAATAAAGTTCACCATATAGTTGTCCTTTTTTTAATGGTAGTAATTAATTTTGTCAAAAATTCAACTTTGCATGGGAGAGTGGCAAATTATCAATTAATGGTAGTCACGGCTACCTTTGCATGCAAAAAAAAAAAAAAAACTGTCAGGGAGGGTGGGTGGAGGGTCCTTTTTTTAGTGGTAGTAATTAATTAAACAACCATTTACTAATGAAAATAAATATACACTATTATTAAGGTTAAAAACTTTAAAAAAAAAAAATTAAAAAATATGCCAATGTTTATATTTTATGTTTCTCTTTAAAAGGAGACCAATTTTACCTATTTTATCATACTTAACATTTTCACTATTTTATTCATTTGCATTTGTTTTAATTTTACAAAAAAAAAATAAAAAAATAAAAAAAAAAAAAAAAAAAAAAATCTGATAATAATGTCCGATAATTTTTTAGATCTACTAAATACTAATAATTATAATAACTATAATTTGGAAAATAATCCAAATTCACAAAGTAATACAAACTCTCAAACTAACTTTGACTCTCAAAATCATTTAAACTACTTAAATCCTCCAAATTTTTATAATGTATCTCATTCTCAAAAAATTTCAAATTTGGTAAATTTGTCTCCATGCCCAATATCATTACAGAATTCTACTCAATTTTTCGTTCAAGAAACTCAACCATCGCCTTCTAATAATCAAGGTCTAACAAATACCAAAAAAAGAGCTGAAAGCAACGCTTGGCGTGAGGCTGAAGATCGGGCATTAATGTCAGCTTGGTTTATAATTAGCAATGATGCAATTACTGGGACAAATCAATCTCAAAACACACAATGGACTAAAGTTCACGCGTTGTATGAACAATCTCGTGCTGAAAATCCAAGAGTAATTGGCCCAAAATCTATTGAGGCTATGAGAAGTCGATTTAGACGACTTAATGAGTTGGCAAACAAGTGGATCGGGTGCTTAAAAGAGGTTCAAAGTCGTCCTAGAAAAAGCGGAACTAATGCGCAAGACGATGAGGAAGAAGCTCAACAACTTTTTGATAGTGATAACAAAAAGGGTTTTTTGTCAGACACTACCTTAAGTTTAGGCCAAATTGTGAAGAACTACCTTAAGTTTTTTTTCTTGTGAGGAACTACCTTACTTTTCTCAAACTTTGTGAGACACTACCAGAGTCTATTTTCCGTCAAAAATTAACGTTGACTGTCATTGACTTAACGTTACTTTCTTAACCCCAACTAATGTGAAAAAAAAAAATCTTAGATCATATAATAACAAATAATGACCTAAATTAAACCTAAATTCGAAATTTTTCAATTAAAACAAACATCAATTAACCCTAAATTCAAAAAATTTCAATTAAAACAAACATCAACTAACCCTAAATTCGAAAATTTTCATACCTTGATAATACACTCTGAAATTTTTGTTAAATTGGGGAGAAGAAGTTGATTTCGATGCTTGATCACACTTAAATACTAATTTGAAGATAGATTGTTATCATAAAATTAGTGTTTGTTTAGTTTCAAGGGATTGCATGCAATGTCGTCATTTTGGGGTTTTTTGAATTTCAAGTGAGGAGGATGAAAAGAATAAAAATAGGAAATGAAGGGGTTGAAAAGAAGGGAGTGAATGAGTAGAGGGGAATTAGTTGGGTTAAGAAAATACCGTCAAGTCAATGACGGTCAACGTTAATTTTTGACGGAAAACAGATTTTGGTAGTGTCTCACAAAGTTTGAGAAAAGAAAGGTAGTTCCTCACAAAAAATAAAACTTAAGGTAGTTCTTCACAATTTGGTTTAAACTTAAGGTAGTGTCTGACAAAAAATCCAAACAAAAATAAAAGGTTTGAGCACTTAAAAGTTTTTAATACTATTATGAGTAAATATCCAAAGTGGAGCTTAAATAATAATAAGAATAACAACAACAACAACAACAACAACAACAACAACAACAACAACAACAACAACAACAACAACAACAACAACAACAACAACAACAACAACATGAATGAATCTACTGACAACAACAACAACAACAACAACAACAACAACAACAACAACAACAACAACAACAACAAGCAAAAGAAATTACAAGAGAAAGAAAAACGAATAGAGAAAAAAATGTTAACCACTTTGTTGGCTAGAGAACACTTAAGTTTCGAAGAAGAACAATTAAAATTTGAACTCCTACAAAAATATTATCCAAGAAATTAAGATGGTGTAATGGTACTATGTAGTATTTTTTTTTTTTTTTTAACATTAGTTTAAGTTTGAATTTTCATTTACATGTCCTTTCAAATGTGAGCGTTGTAACTCAAATTTCAATTAAATTTGAATTTTCATTTACATATCATTTCAAATGTTACCGTTATAATTTGAATTTGAATTTAAATCTATATATACCCTATGAATGAAACTCCAAACACACACTTAAATTTCTCTTCTTCTAATTTTCTCATCTTCTATTACATTTATCTCCATTTTTTTCCCCTTACTTTTTTTCAATAAAAAAATGT
This sequence comes from Dianthus caryophyllus, assembly GCA_023091065.1. Taxonomy (NCBI): domain Eukaryota; kingdom Viridiplantae; phylum Streptophyta; class Magnoliopsida; order Caryophyllales; family Caryophyllaceae; genus Dianthus; species Dianthus caryophyllus. Next base: position 21,952,590 of record CM041527.1, read on the forward strand.
CTAATGATAAATTTCAAGTAATTCAAGTTCAAGTTCAAGTTCAGATTCTTCCACCGAAAACACTTGGCTTCAAAATAAAAGAGCAAGTAAGCAAGCTCTACATCAATTCATAATTGAAAATGAACACCTTGATAGTATAAGTGACAATTATTTAGCTACAAATAATAACCTCTTCAACAAAATACTAACACAAGACCTAAAAATCGCAGGCAATATATTGAAAGAAATCGTGAGGCAGGTCATGAACGATTGTTCAATGACTACTTTTCTAATGAGCCAATGTATCCCGCTCACGTATTTCGCCAGGGATTTCGCATGCAAAAACACTTATTTCTACGTCTTGTTGACGCCCTCACGACAAACGATCAATATTTCCAACAAAGGCAAGATGCAACGGGTAGACTAGGTCTTTCCCCTCTACAAAAATGCACTGCTGCTATAAGGGTTTTGGCATATGGAATGGCAGCAAATTCTATTGATGAGTATATGCGGTTAAGCGAAACTGTTGTAAGAGATTCTCTTGTACACTTTATAGAAGGTGTCATATCAATTTTTGGAGCCCAATATCTACAGAGGCCAAACGAAGAAGATGTTCATATGTTTCTATCCATTGCCGAACAACGCGGTTTTCCTGGCTTGATGGGTAGTATCGATTGTATGCATTGGGAGTGGAAGAATTGTCCAAATGCATGGGCTGGTCAATATGCCGTGAGAAATACCAAGACAACAATCATATTGGAAGCCGTTGCGTCATACGATTTGTGGATATGGCATGCATTTTTCGGAACGCCGGGTTCTTGCAATGATATTAATGTTTTACAAAGATCGCCGGTTTTCAACGATATTTTGGAGGGTAAAGCGCCAAAGGTTAGTTTTTGTTGTAAATGGTCGACAATATAATATGGGTTATTATCTTACAGATGGTATATATCCTTCATGGGCTGCTTTTGTTAAATCAATTACCACTCCACAGCTTCAAAAACACAAATTGTTTGCTCAATTACAAGAGTCTGCTAGAAAAGATGTTGAGCGTGCGTTTGGGGTACTACAAGCTCTATTTGCCTTTATAAAACGCCCTTGTCTGGTTTGGGATGATCGGTTAATGGGTAAAATTATGATGGCTTGTATTATATTGCATAATATGATAGTTGAAGATGAAAGAGACACGTACTAAACTCAGTATGATATCACTGAATTTAGCGGGCCTCATGAGATCGATATGGAGGTATCACAATTTTCTTCTAGGGTATCTACCATGAGTAATTATATGCAAAACCGCTCACAAATACATGATAGAGATATCCCCAACAACTTAAAGAATTATCTAATCGAGCATATTTGGGAAAAATTTGGAAACAATAACTAAGAGTATGTCATATTTTAGTGACTTGTACTTTTCATTGTCGTCTTTATTTAATGCTTTGGTAGTGTAATTTTAATTTCAATTGTATTTGTAATTTTAATTTCAATTGTATTTGTTTTAATTTGAAAAATAAATTTAAATTTCTTGGTATAGTGATTTTAATTCCATGTAATTTTTTTTTGAGATAATAATAATAATAATAATAATAATAATAATAATAATAATAATAATAATAATAATAATAATAATAATAATAATAATAATAATAATAATAATAATAATAATAATAATAATAATAATAATAATAATAATAATAAGGCGAAATTACAAATAAGTACCTTTTAAAACCACTTTTTTTCAAATAACTACCTTTTATAAAATTTTTTTCAAATCACTACCTTAAAACGTATTTTTGTTTTCAAATCAATACCAGTTCCCCGGAAAACGTCATTTAACTCATAATTTCAACAAATTGACCGTTTTGCCCCTATTAATTACTTTTACCCCCTAACGACATTTTCCCCTCATTTCTCTTTGTTTTATTTTTCATCTTCTTTCACCCACCCACCCACCCTTTAAAATTTTTCATTTTTTTAACCTTAAAATTTCTGGGTAATTTCGTCAAAAATTTCGACATTGTTGGTTATGTGAAGCACATCTTGGTAGTTCCTTCTCATCAGTGGATTGATTTTCAAAGTATTGCAGGTTGTTAATTTTTTTTTCCATCAATTTAATTTTCAAAACCCTAATTTTTGAAATATTTGATTAACTACCAAATCTATGGTATTTGAACAAAATTTGTGCTTAATTTGTGCGTAATTTGGTTAAGTCTCCACATCAATTAAGTACTTCGTTCTATTATCTTCGAAAACAGTACAATTACAAGAACAGTCTAAAAACCAAACAGTAGAGAAGCAACGACAACAACTATGAAAAATACAACCATTTTCATTAAATTTGAAAACTTTGGTTTCGCCTCCAACTTCTTCATCATTTCAAATGGTTTTCCCTCCAACTTCTTCATTTCAGATTCAACAAACCCTAAATTTCGAATTGTTAAAAGAGGGGGAAATTGTAATATGAATTAGGGAGTAAGTGAGGATGAATAAGATAAGGAAAACATTAAGAAATAAAAAAATAAGGATGGAAAGTGCTGAAAAGTGAAAGAATCATTGTTTGATTGAATAATATGAGAGAAAAAATTAAAAACAATGGAAGAAATTTTAGGTAAAGAGGTAAAGAGGATGAAATGAAGAGGTTAGGTTAAATAGAGGAAGAAAGGTTAGAAAAGGGTAGAAGGGTAGAATGGGTATTTAACATGGGTGTTTCAAATAAAAGGCAACAAAAATTTTCAAAGTGGTCGGAATTTGATAAAATATGACGTTTTCCGGGGAACTGGTATTGATTTGAAAACAAAAATACGTTTTAAGGTAATGATTTGAAAAAAAAAATTATAAAAGGTAGTTATTTGAAAAAAAGTGGTTTTAAAAGGTAGTTATTTGCAATTTCGCCTAATAATAATAATAAAGTGAAACAAATGATTACTTGAAAGTGGTCAATGTAGTCACTAATAGGAAGGACAAAAATAACATGGATCATGAACAATATTAATATAATAAAATAATAATATTTTATATCAATGGGATGGTCTTAGACATCTTTAACCTCAAATACTGTTCAAATTAAGTGAGTGGTCCATTATTTATTTTTCCCGACCACCTTCATTCTATCAATTCTCCCTTCCCTAATTTCCAAACCCTAAATTATCACACCCCCACAATGATAACATCATAATCCTTTCACTTTTCTTCAACTTGTTTTGCTCAAGGGAAGAAGAAGAAGAAGAAGAAGAAAATGATGATTTCTCAGGTGGGTGTGGGACCCACTTTCACCGCTATTTACGGAGGTCGGTGGTTGCTACGGCGTCGGAGCGGTGGAGCTCTGTGGGTTGCGGCGGCTGTGAACAACGACAACAACAACAGGAACCAAAACCACTATGCTGTCCTGGGTGTTTCTACATCTGCTTCTTCTGCTGATATCAAGAAGGCTTTTCGCCTTCTTGCTCGAAAGGTATTTGTCCACGTTTTTCGAGTTTTTCGTTGGAGAAGCATTTGGCCACCTTTAAGTCTTTGGGGCCAAATGCTTCTCCACTGGTGCCCAGCCCAAGTCGACCTTGGGCTCTTATACCAATTGTTACGACGGAAGCGTGAATGACTAACGTTGGGCCCCTGCTGCATCTGAGTGTATGATCCATAATAGTATGATATTATCCGCTTTGGCCCTAGCCCTCACGGATTTACTCTTGGCCTTCTTCCCAAAAGGCCTCATACTATTATATTTGGTGGACACTTACGTAGATAAGCTTTCATCTTTTCTCAATCGAGATGGGACTTGGGTTTGCACCCTAACATGTGGGAACCATTACTAGAGCGACTTGTATCTTGTACGTAAATGTTTGATTGAATTAGAGGTATTTTGTGTGTTCTTCATTTTGTTTGCTTCTATAGTTGATTGTTATAGATTTGTTTGTGGGATTCATTTTTTGTATGTAGTTAGATTGTGATCAAAAGGGGTGCACTTGAGGATAAAAATTTCAGCTAAAAGGATCCAAAATGATCACTAAACTAAAAGGATGTCTGTTTTGGCTAAATATTTTTCTAGGAAAAATAGATTAAATTTTAGTTTTGTACAAAGAAACGGTTCATTTATGTTGATTCTCAAATTAGAAAGATAAATAAAAGTGACTGAAACAATGGACTAATTACAAATAAGTTTGTGGTAAGGCCTAATTTTTGTTGTGGATAGTAACTTCCGCGTATTTGTTTTCGTAGACATACCAAATTGGTACTGTAATGAGTATGTTGCAAAGCCTTGGAGGAGTAGATATAACGTCATTATTGTATCAAACACGACATGGGACTTATACCAGGCACGACATCGTGTTCGAGAGTAAGAGTAGTAGTAGCACAGCTCCTAAACTGTTGCTATGGTTCGGCTTATTTGGTGTGCGTGTGTCCTAGACAGTAAGAAGAGAGAACATATCCGACAGAATAACCACGCATCGTACACAGTATTCAATGAATTACTTAGACTGATTTACCTACGGTTTTAACTTTTAAGCTTGCAATTGTACGCCATCTCCAGTGATGTTGCCGTTTCTTCCATATGAAGGAAGCAGGGACTTACGCGGTAGATTTATTTATTTATTTTGAAAAAATTATGCAGTAGATTTCCCTTAGCTTGCAGTACTTAGGATTGCCATCTCTAGGGATGTTGCTGATTCATCGAAATTATTGTTCGACCGATTGGTATGCCTAAGGATCCATATTAGATATTAATCCTTCGTGTCGTCGTCGAGTGAGGGCTTTATGCTCAAGTTCACAATTCTTCCCCGCCATGTGATGATAGTAAACACCATGGCTACGTTTCCAACTCAACTCAACTCTTACTTTCTTTCCTTCATTACTAGCCCGCCTCCTTAAATTTAGGCAGTTATGATGATAAAATCTTGTACCAACATCAATTCATTTTGTGCAATCTTTTAGTAGAAAAATGATGTCTCCTACTAATTTATCATGAGACCGTCTTCCTAGATACTCACACTAACTGTAGCTAAAAACACATAAATCATGTGACTGCATTTTGGAGAATAACCTTGCTTTGTCTAGAGGTATTTAGTTTCGTTCTGAAATATGTTCAGTAGTCAAATTACACTATTAGTTTTAAAAACCGAAAAACATGGATCGTGAACGGGAAGTTATAATCGGAAGTGCAATTTAGCTAATTTCACCATGTGGGTGCAGTGGCATCCTGATGTTAGCAAGGATTCTCAAGCCGGTGAAACGTTTAAAAGTATTCATATGGCGTATCAGGTGACCGACTCTCTTTATTAGGAATGGAATCTTGGACGAATACCAATTTTTCTTTGTATGAACATGGTTAATGTAATCTTTGCTTCCTGTCATGTATAGGTACTTTCTGATGAAACAACTAGGATTCGGTATGATAGACTGCTTAAATCACACGAATACGACACTGAGTCCCTCAAAAGAAACAAATATTACAATTTCGGGATGGAAGATGAATTAGAGGCACACAGTTGGAGCGAGTGGCAAAAGATGCAAAGAGAAAAACGCAAAAAACAATATTATCGAGCAAGGGAAAACTTCTCTTATTACACTGAATCAGATGGACAACTGAAAAATAAAACACCCGAGCAAGTTAGAAGTTCGCTCATTGAAGTCCTTCAGTCGGTTTTCCTGTCTGTGTTCCTAATGCAAACAGTTGGATGTCAGCTCTCTCTATTATACAGTAGTCTGACGGCATGGCTTGACGGGAAGCTAGATGCAGGTTATAAAGTCGGCTACTTGATTGCCGGGTTGTTGGGTGGTAAAAGTGGAGTTCTGCTCTCCGTTTGCCTCTCGTTTGCAGGCTGGGTGTTTGGCAAAAATAGCAGTAGCGTTGTCACCCTAGTAGTCGTAGCTATGTGGATTGGGTCAAATATTTTGAGGTACGCTCCACTTCCACAGGGTGCACTTATCGCGCTTCTGTACATGTCTGTCAAACTTCAAAGTGAATTGAAGTCTTAATCTTGGAGAGTTTATTTTATTATTCCATGATGATTCAAGGCTCTCTCTTGTACTAAAGGATGTAAATATTTACAAATGGAAATGAAACAATGTAAATTACTACTCCGTATATTACAAGCTCTTTTGCCCTCGCATAGAAATGGAATTGCAACATCATTCTGTATTGCAAAATCATTATGTTCCATTGATCTAATATCCTGAAAAAGAAACCATCTTTTCTTTCTCGTTTTGTTTTCCGCTATTTTTTTTCCCTATGTTAAAAGGAGTATAAAAGAGTTAATGTGATAACGAACTACATCAAACCTAAATTTGACCTATTACTCTTGGCGACTTTATCTAGTGTTTAGCAGCAAAGATATTTTAACTTATTAGTGACACACACGAGGTGGAAAACAAAAGTGGGATAGAGATCCACCCGCCCTCCCAGCTACTCCATTCTAGGATAAGCCGAACAAAGTATTGTAGCGGCGAAGTAATTATATACATATCAGGGATATTAAGTATAGCAAGATTATATTTACTCAGACTAGCGCCCAAGCAGACGAGCTTGGATGTTAGTGAAATAATACATACTCAATCCAAAATTGTCGTAAGAGAAGTTGTCAATCACAAATTGAGCCGAGAAAACAATGAAGGAACAAGATCAACCACAGACCATGCAAGTCCAGCATACTGGAAAAATCTGATGCCAGTATCGACATCAAAACAGTCATCGTTGCCCGAGAAGAAGAATCTCTGAAGAAAGCTTGATGGCTGCTTCTTGGTGTCAGACTTCTTAGCGATCGCTGAACTATTTAATGTTGGAACGTAGCTGGTCGACCTTAATGGAAGACCCATTGTGCTCAGTGTAACGGGCAACATCCACTTTGCTAAGGCCTTGCTGCAGTATTTCACAAGAAGAATGGTCGGGATACCCACAAGCATCCTCCCGATGAAGGCTAGAGTTGTGAGTTCCGGAGTAAAGATGCGTGGCACGCCCTCATGATGGAATTGCTGATATGTCTGTTGAACGCCGGAAATCTAAACAATTTTGAAATGGACAATATTCAAACTCAAAATAGGGCTTAACGGCTTTGATGGAAGGAATTACAACTTGTATACTTACAGTGCTCAAAAGCTGATAAATACTTACAATTCCAAAAGCAACGCCGTTGAAGGCTGTATGGTAATCATAGCTGGGTGTTGGAAACTCAGGAGTCGGATAAGCAAAAAACAACAGGAAGCTTACGGCAGCCCAGAATGTCGTAACTGTAAAAGAAAACATATTGTACCAGTCAGGGGATATGAAGTTAATGCTTACTGAAGTAACCATCTTTTAGTTCATTATTCTGACATATTTTCGACTGACTTCATCAAGAAACCTTAAGAATGATTAGTTGACTTTCAGTAAAGAGGTTCAAAGACTTAGTCCCTGATACATTATCAGACAGTGTGGTCTGCAAAACCAGCGTACAGTATTTAGTATCACTAAGCTACTCACAGTCACATAAATCTCTTTGCTACTGAACTGCTGTTCAATTGTAGATTAGAAATCGAAAGTTTTAAGTCATTCTGTGGCGCTCATGGACACAAAACTATCAGAATACTGTGACACGAATCCTTTTCCCATCTGTAAATCCTGCTGTTTTCGTGCACCCTAATGTCCTTTCACACTATAAAACCCAACCCCACCCTAGGTAGAGGCGTACAGCAAGTTTAGTGCCACCTTCACTGTGAGTTCGCTTTGCTACCCTTCATATAAAACCGAACCCCACCGTTGCTTAATCTAATACCCTGAGAGTTCTGAATCACTCAACTGCTTGCTCAATCTTGTGGACTTCTCCTACAACTCAACAGCTTCGCATCCTTCACCACCAATGCTACCACAACCATCAACCTCCACTTAGCCTCAACTAAAATGGGATGCTAACATCACCACCGACATTCACATCCTATTGAATTTCAACACCGTCATACGGCGGTGCTTGACTCTCTTCGAAACATTGACATGCCTGCAATCTGTTCATGCCTAATACGACAGGTCTATGCATATACACCCAAACAAACGTTACGGCTCTTGGCCTCTTACCCAGTCTCGACAACCAAGTTACCTCCTTGGCGAACTAGAACATTTAAGGAGGTAGATTCAACATTTAATAGCATATACAAAATCCATGAAAATCTTGTCTGGGGACCATGAGATGCAGTAAACCTAAATAAATAGCCTTTCTACAAGAAGCCAATTGACCTTAACGTACGTCCTCACATTTTTCGTATTCATCTAAGTGTTGAACAGAGGTCAAAGAGTTTTTGAGATGAGCATCTTACCATTTTTCCCGGAAGTAACAAAACTGTCCACATAGTCATGAATGTTGAGCCAGAATGCAAGAATTGCCAGTCCCAAGAAAAAACCAGCAATGACATCAATTAAACTGTGCATGCCAAGATAGATCCTTCCTAACAAGAAAAGACAATGTCAGCTTTGAGGTAAGATGTGAGATGTCATCAAGGCAAAGGATCTGACCACAAGTGGGTGTACGTGTTCAGACATACCAAGTGCTATGAGGCCTACAATTAACCCAACGATGGCAATGCCCACAAGTGCTCCAGTACCATCAAAGTTGACACTATACGTTAAAACATAATACAGGAGGTATCTGCAGAAAAAAAAAAGAATAAAAGAGCATACTTCAGTTCCCAACCGCACAAAGAAGAGGTTTGAAAGAAACTTGCTGTTCCTTGTAAAGCAAAATGAACAAAGAGCAGGAGTGCCAGGAGCAAGAAAGGCAAAATAATCTTCAAAGTTTGACATTTACAGAAACACGCTGGTTCTAATTTAAATAGTTGATCATTTGGAAAGAATCGTGAGGCTACTCGTGATGTCTAAAGCGAGCTTCTTGGATTAAAGAGAATGGAAGATAATGAAGAGGAGAAAGGTAGGCAGACAATCTCCTATGTTTGGTTAGCCCTTTGTTAGACGAGGAATTTGGATGGAAGGGAAAATGGATCCTTTCATTTCCCATCTCCAAGTCAAATTATTTCCCCTCTAACAAAGCCAGAATTTGAAGGGAAGCGCCACCTTTCATTCTTCCTCCCCTCCCTTCCCTTCTCTCATTCCCCATCCCTTCCCTTTTCCTCTATTTTCTCTTCTCCAAGACAAATTAACACATTTATAGAGATGCTATCGTCTCCCAAATTGACATCGGAATTGTTCTCGTCCGGACTATAACACATGATTTTTTTTTCGAGTAGCGTTGTAAGTATTATTTTTATTTTTTTACAACAATTAAGGGTGTGTTTGGATTGAGGGAAATAAAGGGAAAGGAAGGAGAGGGAAAAGGAGAGATTTAGTTTCCATCGTTTGGTTACTATAGATGGAAGGAGGGAACTATAGATGGAAGGAGGGAAATGGAGGGGGAGGGATTTGGAGGGATCCATTTTCCTTCCTCTAAGTGTAATCAAAATCTCTCCACAATTAGACAGATTTGGAGGGAAAATCTATCCAAACACCAACATTCCTTTCTCCCTCCCCTTCCCTTCCTTCCCTTCCCCTTCCCCTTCCCCTTCCCCTTCCCTCATTTTCCTTCCCCTCCCTTTCCTTCCTATTTTGTTATCAAAACACACCCTAAATATAGAGTAAAAACGACAAAAACTTTGGCGGTGTTTGAAAAAAGTGTGGCGGCATATTGTACCCCTATATTTCAACTCTGCAAACTGAAGTCGCAATTCAAGAATTAGACTGTCCACAACATATGAAAAGTGTATCACAAACTGACTTAACCGAACTAGTAACAAAGCACTAGGAAAATTTCGACAATGAAGAAACGACACAAAACAAAGGAAAGGAAGGGCAAGTACCCAGACAAGCAGACAGTGTTGAGGGTATGGGATGAAGGCAAACCATATTCCTGAGCATTATCTTCCTCATCCTTAGTAACAGTCAATCTTCTAACAGGTGGACAACTAGGCCTTGGAGCTGATATCACATCCTAGTTACATAATTCTTTCAAAACTTCAGCTTTCAATTTATCAATTTGAAACCGTTTTATTTTTAATTAATAATATGTCCTAAAATCAAGCAGAAATACCTTGATAGAATTCCCAATGTAATCACAAAATGCCATTAACAGTGTCATCTGCCTAGCTAATCTCCCATGCCCACTCTACAAAAATAGCCACCAAATCGGAAATTGCTTGATAAATCAACAAAGAAGACGAATTCAACCAAAATTTCACCGTCACATTCATTTGTTTACCATCTTATTAGAAACTTGAAGTAAATTAAAAGGTGTCTGTGAGTAAATATATAATTTGATCCATAAAAAGAGGTAGGCAATTGACTGAAATAGAGCGAGTAACGCATTAAACAAAAAGAACCCGCAATTAATTAAGAATTAGGGAAATACCCAGAAAAGAAGAGGAAGAAAAGCTGTATAGAATGGCACAGAAACAACACATGACAGGCCAGAAAATAGGGCATCCAACAATTTGTGCTCAAATGTCTGTCAAAAGCAAAAAATTGAATTATTGCTCACATCAATAAACACAAACAACATTAATTTATCACCAATTTAATGCAAAAATTATTTATTTTTCTCAAAAATAAAAGTTCTGATTATCAGCCGAGTAAGTAAGCACAAAAATGTCAATTTAACAGCAAATAATGCTCTAAAAAAAAAAAAAAAAAAAAAAAAAAAAAAAAAAAAAAGAGCAATTTCTGCCAAAAACAAAATTACAATTAAAACCCAAATCAATAAACACAAACATCACTAAAAGTATTTTGTCAAAAATATAAATTTAAAACAAATTTCAATTAAAACCCACATAAATTAACACAAACAAGATCTATACGTCAACAAATTAATGCCAAAAAAAAAACCTGGACTTGAAGAATGAAAGGAAGGCCAGAACGAACATGGCGGGTAACAAAAGGTTGAAAGAAAGATCTAATTTTTTTGGTTAAATCCAAAATTGATGACATTATAATCCATGCTATAATCCCACATAATGTTGCAGTTTGCCATGTTGGTATTTTTTCCATTATTTAAAAAAACAAAAAATAAAAAATAAAAAATAATTAGTATATTTATTTGTTTGCTTTACAAAAAATGGAGTTTAGTTAGAATAATGTTTTATTTATGAGGAGGAAATGAAAGGGGTAGCAAGGGGATTCATGTGCTGGAAAAAGTAGAAAACGATGGAAGACGACTTGGTCGTTGTAGAGGTACATGGTCAAAATAAAATTGAAGCAGCTACCAGACCACCATGGATTTAATTAAGGATTTGTCGTTATTTTTCAAACTTTTTTTAAAATTTCTCACTTTTTTTTTTAACACAAATTCTTGTTTAAGACAGAACTGCCTTAAACTAGTTAAACGGCCAAATATCTCACTAAAGACAAATGCTTTGAAAGCTGTTATCCCCACTGGGCTTCTTGCCTTCTTCCCCTATTTCGACCTGCTCCCAAGAAACTTAAACCCGCTTTGGGCTTTAGACCAACACTTTTTTTAATATTTTTAAAATTTCTCACTTTTTATAAATATTTTTTCAAAAATTATGACCAAAACTCCATTTTTATCATATTAAACATTTATTTTCACTTATGAAAACATTAAATTCTCGTTTTCTTTTTTTATATTTTGAGTTTCGGTGCACGATAAATTTCATTAGTAATGGAAATATTTTAAAAGAATTCTTTAATTTTCACAAAAAATTGTATTTTGGTGGGAATATTTAAGAAAAATCTTATAAAAGATGAGATATTTTAAAAAAAAAATTAAAAGGTGAAAAATATCAAATTACCCTTTAATTAATTAAGTACCGAGTAGAAAACACTTTGAAAATTACTTTTACTCAAACTCTACTTCCTCTCGGTTTGCCATAGTATTCCCTGGCCTGTCAATTTCTAGTTTGGGTCAATTATGCCACACTCTTCCCATTATTTCGATCAAAGTGTAAGTTTTTACTAGTTTTTGGGCCCGCTCCAGGCCGGGCTCCCTATTTATAATGAAAAATTCTTAATTAATAAAATATTGACCTTACTTTATTTATCAAGATAAGTAACTATGGAAATTAAAAATACGCTGAATATTTCAATATTAATTATGCGCTGCTTACTTATTATATTCAACTTATGTATGAATTAGATAACTCGCAATTATAATGAGCTTTCATTAAACTTTATCTTTTAAATTATTAACCAAACTTAACGAATATTTATTAGACTATGCTAATAGGATAAAATGATTAACACAAAATTAAAATATATCCACTATTTAATTGGTTTTATGTGAGACCGTCTTACATCATAAACACTTAAATAATTAAATAATTGTTTTTTTTTTTTTTGAGTAAGACGTATCTAATTAGTAAATTTGTATTTACTATTTAATACTTCTTCACTATTCTAGTAAAGATATTGTCATATTGATACTACTACTCATAATTTATATAATTGTCGTTGCTATTTCTATTGATAATAATAATAATACTACTACTACTATCAGTTTTCTACCTTCACTTCTATCATCATTAATTCAACAAATAATAATATTATTATTTTATTATGATAGTCACATAGGTGATTACTATTTTGTTTACTATGGTCGTTATTCACGTAATTTTATCTAATTTATTTCATCTGTATTAGAAAGTTGTTTACCTTACTCTATTTTGTGAGAGAAAAATGAAGCAACTCTATACAATTGACTAAGACAAAGAAAATATTTTATTAAAATTATATTACATGTTTTCATCTCTTAAATGAATTCACATTTAATTTTAATATATATCAATAGAACCTTTGGATTTTAGCTTATATATACAATACGCTGTAGTAGATTAATTTTTTATTTATTGTCGTACCACTACTAGAATATTTTCATATATTAATTAATTTTTATATTTTAAACAAATATTATTTTTATTTTCCAATTATTAAGATTACCTAATTATTAATTTTTAGTGGTATTCTTAAGAGTATTATTTGTATTAGAAATATAGTAAAAATAATAATTTTTCTATATTTATTTGGAAATATTTTCAATTACTAATGTATAGAAAGTTCTTATATATAATATTAAAATTATCTTTAGATAATTTCTAATAATTTCCTTACTGATATTATTGTTAATTCTATTAAAAAATCAATGTCTATCAATTGACTTTAACAACTAAATTAAAACTTATTACAATGAAACTAACTAAACGATCAAGTATTATAAATTATAAATTTATTATACAACCATAACTAATAACTTAATTTGAGAATAAGATAATCAATGAATCTTGTATATATCTCTTTTACCTTTCATTTTATATATTCATTAGTTTTGTTATTAGTTTTGTAATCAAATTTTTTCATTGAGAATTCAAATATTAAACTTAGAATATAGATCTGCAACGTACAAAGAAATAAAAAAGGATCATAATGAAATTAAGCTATGTTTAAATTCAAATTAAATATGGTAATGAAGAAATAAAACAATTTAAAGTTAAACACTCTTATCAAATAAAATATACCGTAAGCAAATAGAAATAACACAAATCGTAATCATAATTAACGTATAATAAAGGAAAACTATTTATTGTATAACCTAGGAAGCCAAAGCTAAAGTTCTTGATATATATATATACAAAAAGGGTTGAAGACTTATAAAAAAAAATTATATAATGTATCATAATCAAATAAGGAAATTATATGTCATATAGTTATTAATTTTAATTCAGAAAAGAAATAGTTTAAAAAGGAGTAATAATAAATTTGAATTTTATTTGTCATTAAACTTAACTTTGTCCTATAATTATATTGTACCAAGTTTTTTTAGCTGATTTTTAGATATTCTCCTACAAAATTACATGAACGATTAAGTCAAAACATATTACAATGGAACTAACTAAAATATCAAACATTATAAATTATAAATTTCATTATACAACCATAACTAATGAGTTAATTACAGAATAAGATAATCAATAGATCTTGTATATTTCTTTTACCTTTCACGTGATGTATTCATTAGTTTTGTTATTAATTTTGTCATCCTGAGCAACCAGAAAGAGATTCTTTAACCAGACGGAATTCGCAAGATCCTTCAATGAGAACTTCAAATCTTGAAGTTAAAATATAAATCTGCAACATACAAAGAAAAAATGATCATCATGAAATTAAGCTATGTTTAAATACAAACATGATAATGAAGAAATAAAACTGCTTAAAATTAAACATTAAACATTCTTATCAAACCAAATACACTGTCAAAAATAAAAATAACATAAAACATAAATCATAATTAAAGCATAATAAATCAAAACTATTTAACGTATTACCTAAGAAGCCGAAGCTGAAGTTTTGATGTATATATACAAAAGGGTTGAAAACTTACCTAAAAATATCTAATGTATTATAATTAAATAAGGAAACTATATATGTATCATAATTTTTTTTATTTCCAAATAGTTTTTCTATATCTATTTGAAAACATCTACTAAAATAATTATCATGAATTTAATTAAAGCCATATTTAAATAACTAACATGGTGACTAAGAAATAAAATTGTTAAAGATTAAACACTTTTATCAAATCAAATACACCGTAAATCCTATCTTTATACTCCGATTGTTTGGAAACCTAATTTCAATAGTTCTCCTACAAAATTAACATTAACATGAACATGAACAATTAAATCAAAACTTATTATGATAAAACTAACTTAGAGATCAAACATTATAAATTATTATAACTATTATTATATAACCATAATTAATGACTTGATTTAAGAATAAGATAATTAAAAGACTTATATTTCTTTTACCTTTCACGTGACATATTCAATACTTTTGCTTTTGGTTTTGTTACCAGTTTTTTCAATGAGAATTTAAAATCTTGAACTTTAAATTTAAATCTGCAACCTACAAAGAAAAAAAATCATGAATTTAATTAAGCTATGTTTAAATAACAAAAATGGTGACTAATAAATAAAACTGTTAAAAATTAAACACTCTAATCAAATCAAGGACACCTTAAAAAATAGAAATAACACAAATAGTAATCATATTTAATCATAATAAACTAAAACTATTTAAATAGTACCTAGGAAGACCACTCTAAAATTTTGACGTATATATACAAAAAGGGTTTACCTAAAATTAAAATTATCTAATGTATCATAATTAAATAAGAAAATTATGTGTCATATATTATTTATTTCTAATTTTAAAATTATATGAATTATTATATTTCTTTTACTCTTTTTTCCTCATATTTTAAAATATAACTTACTTATATATTTCTTTTCCTTAAATTATTTACTAAATTAAACATGATTTAAGGCAACAATATCTACACTTCAATTTTGGTATCCTTATATTATGAGGATCCAAATTGTAGATTTTAGAAATATCTACTTTTAATTTTGTTAAATTAATAAATAATTAATTTAATCTACTTAATTTAATTAACAACAATGACCAATAATTTTTTGACAAATGTCATACATTGGAGTCTTTGGGTTCTGCTTTATATATATATATATTAGATTAGATTAGATATGTTTAGTTTTATCAATAAATTTTCACAGTTTCTTTTGGTTTTCGGAATTCAACTTATTTTATTTTAATTTTATTTTTCTAATGCAGAATATTGGGATCGAGAAAGTAATACTCTATGATTTTTTTTAATATTAATCACCAAAAAAAAGTAAAATTTAATAGGGAATATAATTTAATCTCCAACACAATGTTCAAGTTTTTATTTAATTTTGTTTTTTCAATTTTTTTCAAAATTCATTTAAGTATTTTATTAACAATTTTAATATTACACTGTATTTCATAATATCTAGTCTATCCATCTTATCCTTGTATATGTATTAATTGTTTTTCATTTATTAATTTATTTGTTATATCTCTGTCTTATATATCTTTCTATTTGTTTTATGATAATTATCTTAATAAAATTAGTGTTTTAATAATTATTTTATAATTATCTCAATTGCCTTATATATCTCATCACATAGTTTAAAAACTCTAACCAAAATTTGAATTATATTATTTAAAACATCAAGTTTAGTTAGAGTAGTGGATTATAAGTTTTAAATATTTATTACTCCGTCTAATATAATTTAAACATAATCTAATCAAATCAGTCTAAAACATTGCTCCCAATTAAGTTATGACGTTGCATGATAAAAAGTGTACGACATGTATGGATTTACACAAATTCTCGTTTAAGACCGCAATACCCGTTTCCAGCTTAAAACGGGTCAGGTTAACCCCTTTTTTTTTCTTTTTTTTTTTCTTTTTTTTTTTTAAAAAAAAAAATATTTTTCAAGACCCAAAATTTATTTTTAAAACTTTTGTCGGAAATCGTGTTTATAGGGTTATTGAAAACAATTAGTCTCCTATAAAACGGGTCAACCCGTTTTAAGTTAAGACGGGTCAAATATGACCCGTTTTGGCCTTTTTTTTTCGAATTTTTTTTTAAGACCTTTTTTTTTTTTTTTGTTTAAAAAACTTAACTCAAATAACGAATAAAACACAAATTTTAAATGGTAACAATATTGATAAAAATGGTAACATACTACGGAGTATATTATATTGGTGACATATTCTCAAAAAATTAAAACGTAATTAACCTATTTTGGTAACATATTATACAATTATGGTAACATATTAAACAAATGTTATGACAATTTTTTATTTTCTATGTTTTATAATATGTTGTTAGAATATTTAATAATATTCAAGTGGCCTTTGCGTTTCGGGTTTAATTAAAAGTTGAGTTCATATTAAATATTATGAGACTTTAATATATAACAGTCGACACCGTGATGGATCGGTTTTGATAAAAGTATTTAAAGTCGGGAATTATATTCCCTCCGACCTTACCCGAACAAATATTATTCTTTTGAAAAGGTTTGTTTGGTTTATTTGTGGCCATTGACTTTTATATATGTCAAAGTAGATGTATGTACATATATCATACAATTCACAATATTCAAAGAAACAAACACTGAACATAAAAAGAATATACAAGAAGGCAATTATATCTCCATCAAATTGAATTGCAGTAAAGTAGGGGTTAAGGGGGAAAATCATATCAAAGTTTTCATCTTTATTCTTATTATTGTCACTATTACTTGATTGATTTCATCAGGGATAAAGGTTAGTCCTTCTACTCTTTCCTTTAATTATATTAGGGTTAAATTGATTCGAGTCTTTAATCGATCTTGGGACTGATTTTATTATTGAAATCATTAAAGTATTCTTACAGTTGGTATCAGAGCGGTTTTAGACTTGATTAATTTACCCATTAAAGTTATTTCTACGCAATCAGATTCTATTATTGTTATTTCAATGCCTTGGTTTATTCCATTGGTTTCGTGCGTATGTGTTATAGACCGAAGCATTACAGCGTATTGTTTTTTGATACACATGTTGCCGTTGTTATTGGATTAAGCATGTGTTAATAGTATGTAAAACACTTTTTCTTGTTTTCCATTAGTTTGTTTACATGTATTAAAAGTGTAACAGTAAGTGCGTAATCATGCCTTCATTTGCCATAATCAATTATGTTTTGATGATTTTAGTGGTTTGCATGATTAATTAAGTTTGGCATGTTGCATATATGATTTCTTTATAATTATATGAGTCAGATTTTGTACAGAATTTGACATGTAATGTGTATTGGGGCCTTTTTTCGGTCTAAGCCAATTGATAATGTATGTTAAAGTATTTCGTTTGTCCCGTAAGCCTCGTAGAGTTGAATAATGTTGGCTTACTCCGCACATTAATGTTTTGACAGTAGATAATTTCATTCGTATGATTGCATAATATGGGGTCTGTAAAGATATTTATGAAATACGTAACATTATATTCCATTTACGGTTTTTTTTTTTTTTTTTTTTTTTTTTTTTTTTTTGGACTATGATTGTTAAAGTTCAATTCTCTTGCTATATATTGACAAGTTATAAATGAAAGGATGCATGTGGACCTTTTATGATATGAGTAATCTTGTGTTTTGTAATATTAACACATTAATGTAATTATACTCATAAATGGTGTAAAATGTTTATATTGTCTATAATATGTTAGTCACCAAAGTGACCTTATTATAGTTCAATTTATACATTTAAAATTAAAGTTTTTATGTTAATTGATCATCGTAAAAGTGACGTTATAAAAGATTTCAAAGTTTGATCATCAATTAATTTCATTGTTGTCTATATTTTTGGAGATCACCCAAAGGTGGATCATTAAATATGGATAATAATATTAAAGGATTAATCATTGAGACTAAGTATTTAAATAGTGTGTATATCCAAAGATAGCATGCTTATTTATTTGACTTATGTGCGTGATTAATTATTAAAGTATAATTCTAACGTCAATTATAGTGTGAGTATTTAAGTATTGCCCAAAGGTTGCTTGAATGCTTACTTTAAATTTATGAATCCGTATGAAAGTTTTTAAAGCATTGATATGTATTCATGTATTAATGTTCACAGCTTCTCCGAATATCTTTGCATATATTTATTCATGATCATGTGATGACTGACATATCTACCCTGGCAGCAAAGTTGAAGAACCTAGGGATGGACGTAAGTGAGACATTCTTGGTCTAATTTATTATGAACTCACTTCCTTTTGAATTTGGCCAGTTTCAGGTGAATTATAACACCATTAAAGATAAATGAAACTTTCAGGAATTAAAGGCCATGTTAGTTCAGGAGGAGGGTGTGAGATCCCGGCCCGGAACCTCAAAATTCCGATTTTAATTTGAAAAGTATTTTATTTAGGTAGGGGTAGTAGGAGTCGCCAGTCCGTTTTATATAAAAAACGTACAAAAAAACCGATTTGAAAAACGTAACGGAAAAGCCTCTTTTGATCCCTGATATGGGGACTGATCCGTAACTCCGGCCTAAACCAAAGAATGCGGATTCGGGGGTAAAGGTACGGTCAGGGAAGGTGTTAGGCATCCGGACCGCCCGTCGGACTGACGGCCTCTACTACTAAATTATAACAATATATATTTGACGAAAGTGTAAAAAAGTGTATAATAATAGCAAAATAAATTAAAACAATGTAATCGCGGAGTAATAAGCAAATCCTAACGTTTTACATGAATATATGAATTTTAAAGCGGGTTTCTACGTATAATTCATGATCAATGAACTCAATTTTAAAGTTTAAAGGTTTAATACGTGAGCAAAGCAAATCAACAATAAAACTGAGTAAAACGAAACAGAAGTAATAAAGGAGCGGATTTGAAACCCTCAGGCCGTACTGTGGATACCCAAATCCGTACCTCCCACCAAAAACCCAGTGATGTAACAATGGACTTTTATTGCATGCTTTTATGTTAACTTAAATAGTTCTAACTATGATGAATTCGAGTTAAAGGATTTAAAATGCAAATGAGGTTTATTTATGGGTCATCACTCTTAGTGTCCTTAGGTCTAGAGTCTAGTTGGCCTCAAGTTCAGGTCCAAATCGGCATGCGCACACCCCTTTGAACACATAGTCTAATTGATCCTTTTACGTTAACAAGGTTCAATTCGATCCACCTAAATCCCTCAATTTAGGCCCAGTCGCTAAAACCACATTTTAGGACTAGCAAACACCTAGGATAGTCTCACGGAATGTCCTATTTTACAAAACACTACAAAATACATCCTTTTTACATTTTCAGGGCTCGGGCCCAGAACCGAGCCCAAACCCATGCCTGGCCCGCTTCCCAAGGTCCAGGATAACCTAAAAAAACCCTACAATCAGCCACAACAACGTAACTTAGAGTTCAAGCAAGATTATACCGTATATCCCAAAATATAATTTGGAAATATATGGAATAAAAGGATAATGCCCGCCCTACCAATCGCAAGAGGCCTTGCGATTAGGGCAGGCAGCCGCAAAGGTTCTTGCGATTACCACAGGCTATCGCAAGGGACCTTGCGATTCCTAAGTCCGGTTTTATCCCCTGGCTTTCCTAATTCTTGCCGAGCTCTACACTATAAATACAACCCTCCCTTCATTCGTTTCAACACACAATTTCGGAATACAATTAGCACAAATTACATCCAAAACACTCTCAAAGCCTCACGCATAAACACCCTTAGAATTCTTCATTTTCCTAGTGTTGAATTATTCCCCTTGAAGCGAAGCGCTGCCGGTTTCCTGACTTGAGACAGGTATGTCTTAATCCTAACAAGGATTAAGGTCTCCTTTACTTCTTTGACTAGCAAGGGCCTACATTAGGCTCACCCCGACTTTGATGCAGTGCGCTTTTCATAAGGCGGCCATGCACCTCGAATACACACCCTATTCGTAACACCTTTCCAAAGTCGCATAAACAACTGACCCCTTTAAAATAAATCAATGGCTAATTGAACGTTTATTTTATTGTATGCATTTAGCAAATCCTCACCTTGCATCTAAATCACTTAAAATGAATTCGTCATTAAACTGAACTGTTTTCGTTAACGAGTTAAGCATACTTAACTGAGGGTTTTAAACAATCTCTTTTTGCATTCTTTTTACATCTATATCGCACTTGTTCGTAGCGAATTACTTAGGCTCATGTATCATTCTTTGCATTGTTCTCAAGTCTAGTAGAGGCTATATTTTGATAGGCTTTTCCAAAAGATCTTTCATAAAAACATTATTTTGAACTATACTTTAGAAAAGTACCCTCACCCGAATCTGGTTTCACAATAGCCTTAGACGGATGGGTGTCGACGTGCCTTGAACTCTAAGACGTGTCTTTGAGCATGAGGACACGGAGGCGGGTTCTAAATTTCCCTCATAATTTAGTGGCGGCTCCAAAACAGTTTTTAAAGGCTTTTTGTACTTAATCTTTTAACTTTACGCCCTTAGCAAGACGTCGAGTGGTTCCATGTTAATCCCGGTACCTACAGTTGGCAACTCCGCTGGGGACAGGTTTTATTTTTAAAAAAACTAAAAATTAGCTTTTTTCTTTTTTAAAAATAAAAATGAGACTTGAACGATTTGAGAACAATCAACATACGTGAGCTAGGCATATTCGTTAGAGTCGAATCTAGTCGGATTCACACACACAAACACCCCGAGAGGTGGTTCCAAACGCAGGCATTGTCCATTCGACGAGGCACGTACTGGACTAACCTTCCTCTCACCCCTCCACGGCTTGCCGTAGCAAACTGATTTGACCGCCCCAGGACTTCTTTCGTATCCTACACGTTATACTGTGTAGGCGAAGGGCTAAAAGCACCTGCCAAAGCGTACTCAAATCAGTTGGAGGCGTACAAGACTTGACCCAACGACCAAGAGTCATACGTACGAATGCGAGGCTATACAATATAGTCTTTTTCAAAATTCATTTGCATATTTTCGAAAAGTCACTTTAAAATTTTCAAAAATAATCAACCTAACAAACTAACAAGCTAACACTTTTCAAACAAAATAATCGCGAGTTTTTGAAATGAACATTTTTTCAAATTTTCCTTTTACAAAATTAGCAAAAACCCGAGTCAAGGCTTTCAACCTCAACTCGTGGATTTCATTCTTTGAGCCTCACGGCTCAAATCCCTTTTAACATCTTCGACTTAGCTAGTTTGAGTCGATTCCTTTTTACGCATCCATCTTTAGCCCATGATAACATACCGTCGCTCGGGCTAAATGGATGCAAAGCAAAATCTTTTAACATCGAGATGAGCTGCGCGCACGCATTCTCGTCTCAAAAACACTCCTAGCTTGTTTTCGAAAACTTCTTTATTTTCCAAAACTTAAAGAGTCTTTTTCAAACGAAATGAGCTAAAAAAAACGAACATAAAAACGAACGTGTCAATCGGGTCTGTCATATAGCTGATGCACTCCATGCAAATATAGGGAATTGCAACTGGATACCTGCCGCACTAAGAACCGAGTCGTCGTACCCCGCAAGAAACGAACCTACAAACGAAAAATGGCCGGCAACGAAGATGTTAACGCACTCCGCGAACAAGTTACCAAACTAACCAATGATCTCGAACACCTGCTGGCCCACCATGACACAGAAGTCACTCGAATGGAGCTGAGAATCAAGGACGAGGCGGATAAACACGCCAAGAAACTTCAGGCTATGGAGGAACGCCTCGGTGCTCCAGGAGGCTACTCTATTCACAAAGAAAACGAAAACATTCCCCAGAACATCAAGGACGAATTACCCAGCAAGCTCGCCCTTAGTGACCTTCCAATGTTCCAAGGTCACGAAAGCCCAATTACTCACATCCGGGCTTTCAAATCACAGATGGGAATCAAAGGGGTCAAGCCGGAATATTGGCCATCACTATTCCCACATTCTCTCGCCGCTATACCCAAGACATGGTTCTATTCCTTGAACCCAGAAAGGGTCTCTTCATTTGAGCAGATCACCGTCGAGTTCGACCATCAATACAAGGACAATGATGACACCCAGGTCTCTATCCGTACCTTGGAGGTCCTGTCACAAAGGGATAACGAAGGATTCACCGAGTACCTTACTAGGTGGAAGAAGCTCAGTGCACAAATCCCAAATCGCCCACGAGAGGACGAACTTGTGCCCAAATTCGTCAATAATTTGCGACCCGTGTACCAATTCTACATGCGGTATAGCAACATTCAAACCTTCAAACAACTTACCAAGGTCGGCACCCAGATTGAAGACGACCTTAGGACAGGTACCATGGCCAAGTACACTGGTCATGCTTATCAAGGCAGTTCATCTAAATCGACACGTACGACTAAGAGCGATGAGAATCGCACCGTTGCCAACCTAGAGTCACTCGACGATCCAGAGTCGTTCGCCACTACTATCTCTTCTTCCTTCAAACCTAGAAGGAGTTTTGATACACTCTACATGTCTTACACTAAGGCGTTCAAGAGACTAGTCGACAAGAACTACCTACAACCCATCGGGCCTACCACTGAACCGCCCGAGGACAAGAAGCCTAGGTCGTGGGATTCTAATGCTTACTGTGCATACCACAGAGGCAAGGGCCACGATACTGAGAACTGCTTCAAACTGAAGCACGCAATTCAAGACCTTATCGACCAAGGAAAGCTCGATAAGCCGACGGTCAATGGAAAACCGTCCAACAAAGACAACCCTTTGGCTAACCATGCAATCTTCGTGGGTTCCGCACCCGTCATTGATTGCTCTTATCTCATCACACCCTCCGATGACCAAGTCAATGCAGTCTGGTCTACTGATGACGACGACGACTGGCTACCCACCGACGAGGTGGTAGCCCACGTCAATCGACTCGCTAAAGACATCAACAATTTGATGGCTTCGTATCAGATCGAAGTTGAACGTTTTGAACGGCGTGTTAAGAACAAGGCCAATGATCATGCTTCCCTCGATACCCTCAACGCTCTGCGACAAAAGGACGACGAGAACTTCGTCGAATATCTCGCTCGATGGAGAAAACTACTCGCTCAAGTCCCGAACCATCCGCATGAACATCAACTTATGTCTACGTTCCTCTATAGTTTGCGACCCGCCTGGCGATACTATTTTCATTTTTGCAAAGCTCGAGATTTCGAACACCTCACCGAGATTGGCATCCGAATCGAGAATGATCTTACAGCCAGCTACGACGATCCCACCTACCGAGATAATCCCTCAAAAAGCCGGAAAATCCACACCGCGGACCAATCTACAAGGAATTTTGACAAACTTTACATGCCCTATGCCAGAGCATTGCAGAAACTAATCCAAAAGGAGTACCTCCAGCCGGTCGGTCCTATCAGCGAGCCACCCACGAGTAAGAAACCAAAGTCATGGGACCCCAACGTCTTCTGTACATACCACCGAGGCATGGGACACCGCACGGAAAACTGTCTCAAACTCAAACACGCCATCCAAGATCTCGTCGATCAGGGGAAAATCAAGAAACCTAGGGCAGAAAACACAGTTGGTACAAGATTACCAAGTGGACCGACTCTCAGGGCCACCGATACCAACTTGTCACGGGGGAATGACCCCTCTTTGACAAAATAACCTCGTAAAATGGTGAAAACTCAAGCGAGGATAGCTCAAGCAACAACGACACCGAAGACGACGAAGAGGAGGAAATTCTTTTAGGACCTAATTCTCTAAGCGTCGGGTCATCTGTCGACCCATCCTCTAGTTTTAGCTTAGACTCTTTATTTTCGGAGGCTAGCTCCAGCTCTTCTCCTAAATTGTCAAACATTTCTTCTTTAATGAATAATACAGATAAGTTTGCTTACGTCTCGTCTCAAGCTAAAAACAAACAAATAAACAACAAACAACAAAAAAATTTAAACGAATAAACAAAACAATACAACACACAAATCCGTGCAATAAAAAATGAACCAACGAACGAACAATCGTTAATTAAATACATTGCAAACATCATGGCCAACCCAACGCAGAACCCGATCATCGAGGACACCGTAACCATTAACACAGGAACCCCCGAAGAACCAAGGGAGCTGCAACTAGGCGCTTCACTGAGTGAGGATGAGCGCACGAACTTCACCCAGCTCTTAACCGAGTTCAAAGACGTCTTTGCATGGTCATATAAGGACATGCCCGGCATCGACAGAAGCATAGCCGAACATCACATCCCCATCAAGCCCGGTTTCAAACCTATCAAACAAAAGCTAAGGAGACTACGACCCGAATGGTCCCTTATGGTCAAGGAAGAAATCGAGAAACAATTACAAGCCGGCTTCATCCAAATCGTCGAGTACTCAAATTGGGTCTCAAACATGGTCCCAGTCCTAAAGAAAAACGGCAAGATACGAGTATGTGTCGACTTCCGCGATCTAAACAAGGCAAGTCCGAAGGACGACTTCCCGCTACCGCACGTAGACGTTATAGTTGACAACACCGCTGATCACGCCCTTCTATCCTTCATGGACGGGTATGCAGGATACAACCAAATCAAGATGACCCGTGAAGACATGGCCAAGACAACATTCATTACACCATGGGGCACTTACTGCTATACGGTCATGCCTTTTGGTTTAATCAACGCAGGTGCAACTTACCAGCGTATCGCAACCACGCTTCTACACGACATGATGCACAAGGAGGTAGAAGTATATGTAGACGATATGATCGTCAAATTCAAAGAAAGAGGTGATCACATCACAAATCTTCGCAAATTCTTCACACGTCTCCGCCAATACAAGATGCGCCTCAATCCCCAAAAATGTACATTTGGAGTAATGTCCGACAAACTACTAGGACATGTAGTAAGCCAAAGAGGCATCGAGGTCGACCCCTCGAAAATAAAAGCAATTATGGCAATGCAACCCCCCAAGAACCTGGACGAAATCCGAAGCTTCCTAGGTCAAATCCAATACATCTCCCGCTTCATAAGCAAACTAACCATGATATGTGAACCGATCTTCAAGAAACTGAAGAAAACTGACCATGTAGAATGGGATGAAGCATGTCAACAAGCATTTGATAAGGTTAAGGAGTTGTTATCCAACCCCCCAGTCCTAAGACCACCACAAAAGGACCTACCCTTGTCACTCTACCTCACAACAACATCAACTGCAATGGGCGCCATGCTCGCCCAGGAAGTCAACGGCGAAGAACATCCAATTTACTACATCAGCAAAAAGTTTCTCGACTACGAAACTCGATACGTGCCCGTCGAGAAAAGTTGCTTAGCATTAGTATGGGCATCCAAAAAGCTCCGTCACTATATGCTGGCACACCAAACAAAGGTCTACTCAAGAATGGACCCCGTCAAGTACCTTTTCGAGAAACCAGTGCCAAATGGACTCATGGCACGATGGACCCTACTTCTAGCCGAGTTTGACATTGTCTACGTTCCCCTCAAAACCATCAAAGGACGAGCGGTCTCAGACTTTCTCGCCGATCACGCGATCGACGAAGAACCCATCATTGACACAACATCATTCCCCGACGAAGGAATATACAACATAAACGAAGAGCAGTGGGAATTGTATTTCGACGGTTCATCAAATTACCGAGGCTGCGGAATAGGAATACTACTCATTTCCCCGAACGGTGAACATACACCCCTCTCCATCAAATTGGACTTTAATGTAACGAACAACGCCGCAGAATATGAGGCATGCCTGCACGGACTACAGGCCGCACTCATACTAAACGCAAGAAACCTACGTGTATACGGAGATTCCTCGCTAATCATCAACCAAGTGTCTGGAGCATGGAAGATACTTTACGAAAACCTAGCACTATACCAAAGCAAAATTCAAGAACTTATCGCCAAATTCCACCGCGTAGAGTTCCTGCATTTACCCCGCGAAGAAAACCAATTCGCAGACGCCCTATCAAAATTGGCATCACTACTAAATATTCCCCCGGGAAAACAAACCATTCCCATTGTTGTGGAACGAAGCAGCGAACCCGCATACATATGTGACATCGAAATCGAGGAAGAACAAAACGAACCTTGGTACCAAGCCATAATCAACTTCAAACGAGACGGAGAATATCCGCCAAACACTGACAAACGCGGCAGAAGAGCTCTCCGGCTTCTAGCATCACAATTCGTGCTGGAAGTGGACAAACTACTCAAGAAAACGCCCCAGGGTACACTACTCTTGTGCGTTGATCACAACAAAGGGCGAGAGATTATATCTCAAGTCCACGATGGCGAGTGCGGACCTCACATGAACGCACGAGCCCTATGCAAACAGATCCTTAGGCTAGGATGGTATTGGACCACCATGGAAGCCGACTGCGCCAGATATGTCAAACATTGCCACAATTGCCAAATCTTCGCAAATGTACAACATGTACCCCCTTCACCCTTATACAGCCTCACCTCACCATGGCCATTCTCGACATGGGGAATCGACGTCATAGGCAAAGTACACCCGGTTGGAGCAGGAGGGCACTGCTTCATCCTCGTGGCCATCGACTATTTCACGAAATGGGTCGAAGCCGCGTCATACAGTAAGCTTGACACAAAGGAGGTCGCCCGTTTCATACAAAAAAACATTATATGTAGATACGGTATACCCCACGAGCTGATCAGCGATCAAGGCTCACATTTCCGAGGAGAAGTCGAACCCATCCTCACCAAATACAACATCCAAAGACATAGATCATCACCGTACCAACCCCAAACCAACGGCGCGGTAGAAGCTGCAAACAAAACCGTCGTCACCATTCTCAAGAAGATGATTGACACATGCCATGATTGGCCACACAAGATTCCTTTTGCCTTATGGGGATATCGAACCACAATACGCACACCAACAGGGATGACACCCTACTTCCTAACCTACGGCATGGAAGCTGTACCAACCTGTAGAAATCGAAATGCAGTCACTTCGAATTCTAATGGAAGCAGACATACCAGAAGTAGAATGGGCACGCGAACGATATGAACAACTCATCCTTCTGGACGAAAGGCGCTTACACTCACTAAGCACCGTTCGCATGTACCAATCAAGATTACAACGCGCATACAATAAACGAGTCAAACCACGCAATATCAACGTGGGTGACTTGGTCCTTAAATCGGTAAGGGCGCCGCTACCGATCGCTCCAAGAGGGAAATTCAAACCTAATTGGGCCGGACCATACTTGGTTAAAGAAATCCTTCCCGGAGGAGCTGCAAAGCTAACCGATCTCGACGGTGAAAAATTCAACCTACCCACCAACCTCGATCAGCTTAAGAAATACTACCCTTAGGCTCTACACAACTTTGCAATGTATTTCATAACGAACATAACACAACGCACGGATGAACTACGCTTGGTTTGATCCCATGCAAATGCATACGTAGGCAGTTTCGCAACAAACCCAACCAAAATCACGAACTACGCCGGTTTGATTCTGTGTAAAACATAGATACGTAGGCAGCTTTTCAAAGCGCAACCGAACTTCTCTGCACGCACGCCCTGTAACACCCCGTGTTATTTTAACACAATATGATAAAAGAATTTAATTCCTCAAATTAAATTCATCCTTTTTCCATATAATAAAAATGCGACTTAAATTTTTCTCGTCTTTGAAATTCGGGTCAACAATTTTAAACACGCAAATCAAAGTCAAGCCACTTTACTTTTTTTTCATAATTCACGTACACAACACTTACACATCAAAAAAATGTAATCATTTTGATTATTATTTAATAAATAATTATATATTAATATATAATTACTATTCCTTTTCTATTAAACTAGCTTTTTTCAAAAATGTCGAAATTCTAAGTTATACTTAATTTAAACTGATAAAATTTTTGACGTTTGTTTATAATTCTTTAAATCTATAACATTCAACGAAAAAAATAAGTATTTCGACCTAATAAAATCTTATTCAAAATTTCGTGGATTAAGATCCGATTTTTATTTTTAGTACCTTTTGAAAATTAGTTTTATTTTTAATTCCGATTTTATTTCAAAACACTATTTTAAGATCATATCCTTTATTTTGAGACTTTCTGCGATCGCGCAAATCGAAAATTTCGAGAAATGAAAATCGAGCCCGAAAATTTGACTTTCGACTTTTGGACACCAAAAATCAAATTTTATCCTCTTCCATATTTTCTTACACAAGTCTTTATTTACTTACACCTTTATATTTTTCATCATCACTTTTATTTTATTTTATATTTAAATTTAAAGTTTATACTTTTAATAAAAATATAAATACAAATTCAATACTACTACTTTAATATTACCATTTTCATTTCCGTCACTTTTAAAATTTTTCTAAAGTAGTAAATAAAATATTTTAGTCTTAAATTTATAAAATGAATACTTTTCAGAAAAACACCAAAACAGCACATTTTAACTTTTATCGCTTTTGACGCCCGACTTTTTAAAACTGACCAATTTCGTGAAAAACATTTTTAAACATCAAAGAGACATTTTTAATGCCAAATAGTGTCAAGGACTTTATTAACCAATTAAATTCATTGTGTTTCCTAATTTCATTTTAATTAAACTTTAAATTAAATAAAAACTTTACTTAGTCTACATTATTTCTAAGTCATCCTAAAACATTACAAGTGCAAAAATCCAACTTCATTTGCACACATTTGGACGTAGCATCTCCTTCCCTTTTCTCCATTTATTTTCTTTCATTTTTCCTCCTAAAACATTAAATAAAAACCCTAATATTATTTCTAATAAATCCTAAGTAGTTCTAGTTATATTAGTGGGTATTAGGAGCTAACTTGCTTGGATTATTTGGGTGAAGATAATGGGTATTATGGGTGAAGAAATTCCGATCTAAAATTTATTTTAGATCCTCGACGATTAACATCCTTATTAAGGTGACTAGTTATATCTTGTATTAGTCTCTTTCAAAATTAATTTGATTTTTATTATAAGTTTTATGAGTATGATTTTTATGTTAAATATGTTAAACATCATTTATTTTCACATGTATGGTTATGTGAAGTATAATAAAATGATAATAAATAAGTAATTTTGCTAATAGTTAAGTTGTAGTAATATGTTAATATGTTTAGCTAATTTAATTTTGAGCATTTTTAATTATTGTTCATATGATTTTTATGTTTAGTTATGTTTTACTTATGTTGTAGTTATATATAAAAATTATGTTAAATATTAACAATAAGTTTAAAGTGAATAAAAATCGAAAATGAAATATATACATATACATGCATGCTCACGGTTTTCCTCTTCATTTTTAATAGATTTTCACTTTTAATTTTTGTAAATAATATGTTGGATTAAGTAGGGTTAAAATGGAGGTATTCATGTAAAAAAAATTAAATTAGAAAAATAAATTATAAGTTGTAAATATGCACATATGTGTTCTTGAGTTTTAGTTTGATGTTCTTGATGTTCTTTAAATGTTCATGTGGATGTTCATCTTTATTACTCACTTTGATTATGTTTTACTTTATGTTTGTTAATAATTTGTGTTTATGTTTAGTTATTGTTTTATATATTGTTAATGTTATAATATAAATCAACTTAAAACATTATCAATCATTAAGATTAAAAAGTTAAAAATTTAAAGTGTTGAAAAACACTATTCATAAATATAAATGAAATTTTTAGTAAATTTCATTTTAGTTTAAATCGTTTTAGTATAATTAGAATAATTAAAATATAAAGACTTTAAGCTAAAAACCGATAAAATCAAAAAAATGAAATTTAGAACACCACCATATTTTGCCACGGCATTTTGCACGATTTTTGGGTCAAAATTTACTTTTATCACTTTTTAGTTTATTGTAAAAATAATTTAATTAATAGTTAATAAGTTAGAATTTAGAAATTAAAAGAAATAAACCAATTTTGACATATATATTAAATCACACGACATAACCACTTTAAATTGACTAAATTTGATCAAAATGAAAATATCACTAAGTCCCTAAAGTTTAATAGTTATTAAAATTGAAATATTGTATAAATCGATTTAGTTATAAATGAAATATTATAAACCGATAAAATTATGTAACCGTTATAAAAAATGAACTAAATCGTGTGCTACCGCCTTTGCATATTGGACTGTTGAACTTGGACATACGGACTAAAATGAATCATCCACGATACTATTATTTTAAAATGAAAATCACTAACTTTAGTTAATAGACGACTAAATTAACTAAGTCTCATTTTAAAATGAATATCATTATCACTTTTTACAAATCGAACTTAACATTTTTAAAACTAGAATTTTAAAATGAATATCATTATCACTTTTTACAAACCGAACTTAACGTTTTTAAAACTAGACTTTTAAAATATTTTCAAAAATCACTAAGTACAAAACGAACTTAACGACTTCGAAACTAGAAATTTATACTTAGAAAATAAAAGGGTTTAGTTTATTTTCTAAAATATCTTAAGTATAAATACCTAAAATATCTTAAGTATAAAAATACGTATAAATATAGAAATACGTACAAGTATAAGAATACGTAGAAGTATAAGAATACGTATAAGTATAAAAATACATATAAAATACGAAGTATAAAAATACGAATACGTATAAAAATACGTATAGAATACGAAGTATAAAAATACGAATACGTATAAAAATACGTATAAAATACGGTGAATAGTGAATAATGAATAGTGAAAAGTGAATAGTGAAATACTGAAAATAATTGAAAATTTTACTAAGTATAGAAAATTTAAAATGAAGAAGTAAATGACCTAAAGTGTTTGAAAAACACATAAATAAAATTGGACATACTAATAAACGTTTCAATTTAGAAACTTGAAAACGTTAATAATTAACAACACTTCAAATAATAAACGAACGTGTTATGTGATCATATGAAACCTACAAATACTTAAACGTTTGACGCTGAGACTAGGAGAGTCTAGTAACATGTGATATGGAATATCAAATAAATAATGAATATTGAGTAAGTTAAATAAAAGGTCAAGCTTGGGCCTCAGATATGAAAACGTCAATCGTGAGTGAAGTGGGGTTTAAGATAGTCTTGTAGCGGTCGCCATTGCCGTACAAGATAATTGAATATGCCATGGTTTTTGTCTCAGGCTTTAGGAAATAGTCGTTTTATCTGGAGTTAAGGTGCTCTATGAATAGCATAGCCTACTCTTAACGTGGATACTAGTGTACATGTACTAGACTTGGGTTTAATTCACTCTATTTCGCTAAAGTTATCAGGGCCACCGTGACATTATGTGCTTATGCGCTTTGCGGTTCTGTCTCCTTGCCGTGTTTCGTCTTTATTGGACGCGACACTTGCATTCGTTCTTGCCACATGTACAGATCACTTGACGAGATTGTATCTGAAGTTCGAATCATTTCGAACACTAGAGGATGAGATGCAAGTATTATAGTATTCGGCGTGGTTTACGAGTCGAGTAAGTCTCTGCACTATGGAAGTAAGATGCAATCGATCAGAGTACAAAGACCTACTCAGTGGTCAGGCTCGTAAGCAGTATGTGTTGTTTGTTGTTTGATTAAATGAGAATGAGTGTGTACCATCTTCGAAAACTAAAGACCACAAATTTCTGAAGTGAATCGAGTCTGCATGATGAGTATGATACGATATGTATGTTTGTATGCGATCTGATATCGCTTTGTAATCTTGTTCTATGATGGGAATACTATTGCTATGATATTACCTGTTAATTGCTTTCATAACTGAATATCATGCTTATTTGATTTATCGCTTTAAACCGCATGCTTATTATGACTTATATGTCTTTATATGCTATATGTAATAAGCATGTTTACGTTTTTATCATAACGTTATAGTTATAAAGCGATAATAATAAACCAAAGTAATTGAAATCGAGGGTAAGTATGAGCATAGCTAGTCACTGTCCGCTCAGCGGGCATCCCCCCATCAGTTTATTGTGCAGGATAACCGTGGACCAGGAGCTAGATTTTGGATGGGCCACGAGATGTTTTTACGCATTACTTTTCGTTGTTTACGAGAGATTGTAATATATAACCTATACTCTTTTATTTCCGTACTTAGAGTTGATTATTCAACTCTTGAACGATGTTTGTAACATTTGGGTTTTTTTTTTATGTATAATTAATGACGCTGGTTTAAGACTTAATTAATTTCCGCCTTAGTAATTAAAGTCGACTAAAATCCAGGTTGTTACACGCCCAAAGCTTAAAAAGGTCGAGGGCGATGCACATACAAAATGATACGCTCAAAGCTTAAAAAAGTCGAGGGAACAGTCAACACAAAACGACACGCTCAAAGCTTAAAAAAGTCGAGAGCACAGTCAACACAAAACATAAGTCTAAAGCTTAAAAAGGTCGTGGACTTAAAACAAAAACATATATCCGAAACTTAAAAAGGTCGAGGATAGACAAAACAAAACAAAAGAGACGAGACAATAGGCAAACACTTTCTTTATTTAGTCATGAATTTTGAAAATGTTTACATTTTAACTAAAGAGTTTAAAACTAGCTTTCAAACTCATTTTATTCATTGAACAATTAAATAAATAAACAAAAATTCTTTGAATAAAACATCTATGGTCTAAGTCTAAACATCCTTCCTACGACGCTTTGGAGAATCCTCTTCATCTTCATCCTTCGAAGCATCTGCACGAATAACCACGGAAGCAATCACTGGATTCGGAACACTCCTCTCGAATCCTGGGGGCTCAATAGGGCCCTTTTCATCTGCATCTTCAATCCTTTCACCCAAACGGTCCTTCACGGTCACCCTAGGTCCAAGTCGCTCTCCAAGTGGCCTAGAAGAAGACGCTCCCGCGCTCGAGCTCGCCAGGTCACTGTAGTCCCGTCTTCCACGCACCACAGCATGCGCCAACGACGGTCTTGGACCCGTCTGTTCCCGCCTTCGCATATTCTCCCTATCACGAGAATCCAGACTAATGCACCATCTCGTATAGAAGGCCGAGACACGAGTAGTCTCAGAACCAGCTGGTCGAGCCCAAGTCACTCGATCAGACCACCCTCGCACCCACGCCTCAATCATCCGGTTATTCAGAATAACTGACTCGCATATCCGAGTATCCTGCGCAGGAATAACCTATGCTAGACCGATCTGTCTCCTCAACCGATGAGGGTGGATCCATACGCCCCGCTCGAACCCACACAACATTATCCCATTAGCCGCATCCGCAACCAACGGTGCCGTGATGTGTCGAATGGACCACCACGACACGACCCACCTTATCGTCCTCTCCCGAACGAACCCACGGAAGTAGTTCACTGACCGCTCCCGAGGCATAGCCCAATGAAGAGTACGAGTAGTCAACCCGGTAGGAACATACAACTCACCTCCAGAAGGGGCCAACACACGAAGACGCTCCATTAGCCATATCTGCAGGATCCTAGCACATCCACGATACGAGCTTAGACGATTCGCATGGCGATCGTCCAAGCCTAATATAGTCTCAGCTAAAATCAAAGCCGAAGGATCATGGCCCAGCTCCATCTCCTCCATGACCCGTGCATACCTTGCATGGCCATGCACACCATCCTCCATCGACCCAGCAAAGCAGTACCGATGTAGTAAGCAAAACCCAAGAGCTCTCCTCCTAGACCGAGCAGAAATGCTCACGTCACTCAAGTTCATGT
Source organism: Dianthus caryophyllus (assembly GCA_023091065.1). Taxonomy (NCBI): domain Eukaryota; kingdom Viridiplantae; phylum Streptophyta; class Magnoliopsida; order Caryophyllales; family Caryophyllaceae; genus Dianthus; species Dianthus caryophyllus. Next base: position 21,986,528 of record CM041527.1, read on the forward strand.
AACGCTCGCACAACCGTCGCATGTTCACCACACCTCCCTCGAACAATCCATCCGCATGAGCATTGGTCATTGAGAGATAATGTCGCAATCTCCCATTATAGCCAAACTCACTCCTAACCGCTACTAGGGTAGTACGGTTAGACCATCCAGCAATAGCCGAAAACTCCTCTAGCAACGGACATATCTCACCTCCCGGGAACCTGAAAACATGCACCCTAGGATCCCAATAATCAAGACAAGCGTCAAGGAAGTCCACCTCGACGCGCATCTGCCTGAAACCTATGAAGACACCCGCACCAGTCAAAGACAACGCCTTCTTCTCCGAGTCACTAAGGGAAGACGCCCACCGCTTCAAAAGACCATCAAAATGGTCCATCTTTCAAAAATAAAAAAAATATTCTTAAAAATACTAAGCTATTTAAGAGAATACAAAACAAGCAACGAAAAGAGTTGAGATTGAATGAGGATCATACCTCGTACTTCCCCTCTTTATATAGGAAAACAAAATCGCGAATTAGGAAAATTCGACGATAAAACCGGCAGTCCAAGCCGCAAGAAGCCTTGCGATTGGAAGTGCCAATCGCAAGACCTCTTAAGATTACCCGCCTCATTCGCAACAGGTGTTGCGATTCCTAGGGGCGGCTTTATCCCTAAATTTCCATATTTTCGACTTTTCAAATCCTATCATGCATGCAATTACGATGAACATCTTAATCGGGCTCCCTGATTCAGACCTAATTACAACTAATTAAACATGGATCCATCACGAACGATGACTAATCCGATTACAACACATTTCATTTTATAGTTTGTTAAAGCTCATTTCGAATTTTCAACGTCTAAAATGAACATTTTCAAACACGTTTTCAACAAAGCACTTTCAAAGCAAAGTCTCCCACTTGGGAATCATTTTCAAATTTTTTCTTGCTACTAACTAAACAGGTACATGAAGAAATAGAAGGTACAACGACAACGACTACGAGTTCAGGCTACAAAGACATGAAGCGACTAAGGACGACGACGATGAAGGTCCTCGACCTCCGCCTGAAGACGAGCCACCTCTGCCCGACTTTGACATAGCTGTGCCGCCTGCTCTGCCCAGGCCATCCTTCAGCGATGGGCTGTCCGCCACAACTTCTTGTGGACATCCTTCGCAACCTGCACAGGACGTTTCCAAGCACATTTTACTCCATTTTGCCTTAAATATACACTAATTTAAGTCAAACTACGGGGGTAAAACCAAAACACGACCATTTTACTCCATTTTACCTTAAATATACTAATTTAAGCCAAACTACGGGGGTAATTTCAAACCTTTCTCTACAAACAAAACCCTCTCTGCTCCATTTTGCCAAACTCCGGGGGCAAACCTCAACCTCGCACCTCAATCTCCATTTTGATTACGGTTTCACTAAACTACAGTCAAACTCAGGGGACTAACACAAAAACATGCCTACGCTAAAAGTTTGCCCTTCGTTATCCATACCTCGGTCAAACTAGGGGCTTACATAGATATACCACCGAAGAAGTCATACCTTTTTCACCTTGTCGCCCCAACTATCCATCCCAGCATCCGTAATCACCGGCAGGTACTCAGGCAAGTGCCAGGTCTCCCGCGCCCCGGCGTTATCGTACTCCACAGTCGTAGGGAAATCTGGGGGCTGGAACGCCAGGTCAGCGTCTGGCACCTACAACATAAAACACAACAAAATTAGGGAAAATGTTTCACAAAATTTTTACTCTACACAAACGAACAAGAACAAGACATACCTCGATAGGCCCACTAGCAAGCCTACCCCACGCAAACTGCGTGTAATCCAGCTCTCGAAAGAGGAGGCTCTCCGACTCCCCCTCAAGATGCAGCTGCCTCTGCTGCCAACTCAGGACCCGCGTCTCGAAAAGAACCTTAGGTGGATCAAGAGGCACGACGAAGTCAGGGTAACTCGCCTGAATCGCCAGACACTCACCCAAGTACCAAACATACTCATACGGCGTAGCCAAGTACAACCGTTGGGAGTTACGCTCCCGAAAGCGCACCCACAACCCCTCAGGAACGCCCGTGTACTGCTCCCACGGACGCGGACGGAACTACAACAAAAAGAAAACACATATCAAACCAGTTCTTCAAGCAAAATCATCTAAATACATGCTATTTAGAAGGTTTCAACACATACCTGACCACCTCTCAACTCGTTCAGCTGGCCCCGAACGAAGTCATACGACCAGTCGTACCCAATACGACTGAACGTACCCCACGTCCACACCGCAAGGTATTTCTTCTCCATAGTAACCGCCCCCTCGGGCAGGAAAAAGGGGAAGTGACTGTAGATTCAGCACTACACAAGAAACATAAAACAAGTTAGCACGAGTAAACAACATTTTGAGCAAATCAACTGAAGACAAGAACAACGTACCTCCAACAACAAGCCAGGAGATACGATGGGAATTCTAGACCCCCCATCCATCTTCCGTGGCCTCACAGCATCCATGCAGAAACGGATGCACAAGCCCAAGGCCGGGGACACCCAGTCATACGCCCCGATCGCCCTCCAATCCAGAAGATACATAAGCACCGACGTAGCAGCCCGCTCTCCCTTCTCGCCAAAGTAGGCAGAGCTAACGAACCACCAAAGCCACATACGAGCATTCTGCTCGTCACTCCAAGCTCCGGGGCCATTCTCAGTCTTCCCCTCGAAGTATTCCATGATGTAGCTCGTCTTAACGGAATTAGGCGCCTTTCCCTGATAAGGCACCTCCAAACCAGCTCCATTAGCCGCAAGCACCGCGCTATCGTCAATAGGCGGCGCCAAACTAAAGTCCATATCACGGTCGCCAAAGGGCAGACCCGTGATGATAGCATACGAAGACAAGGTAATGCCTGCCTCGAACCTCGGCAAATGGAACGTCGTGGTCGTATCCCAATACCGGTCTAGAAACGCTCGGATGACCCTCAGGTTCGCCGTGGTCCGCGAATCTATAATCTGGACCCAACGCTCGACCAACGGACCCAAAGCACACCTATCTATCCTCTCTCTCGCCCTAGGAGTCAAGACATTTCGATACGCCCAAATGACAGACGAAATGCCGGAAAATGTCCTCATGTATCCTACCTTGAGTCCAGTAAGGGCCCGATGTGACAAGTGACGCTCACGGTCCGCCAACAGGGTGTGACCATCCCAATTTTTCGCAAAAGGACGGTCAACACGCGGACCATGACTCGCACGGCCCCTAGCACGAGACCCTGAAGCCTGTGAAGACTCACCCTCCTCCATGGCCTCTACCTCTCGCTCCTCCTCGCCAACCACACCACCATGGTGACCACGAGCACCCACGCCTCGCCCACGACCCCTCCGGGTCGAAAAGTTAACGGATCCAGGAGAAGGATCCCTCGCACTAAACATACGACGCAAATTCGTACCACCAGGAGTAGTAGGCTCCTCAGCACTAGAACCAGTACTCCGACGAGCCCGAGCCCTCGTCGTGGGAGGTCCAGACCAATCCTCATCTGCAACATTTCAAGAACATAAACATTTACAAGCCGCCAGACGAAGACACAAACCACGAAAATAACAACATGACAAGAACACCCTTCACAAAGCCCTTTTAGGCTTAATTCACAATTTCACTGAAAGCCGCTCTACACACATCAAAATTTCAACTTGATGGTTTCTATACACTACATTGACCTTCAATTGCAGCCCAGGATGATTAATTGCATTTTGGACTTGTTAGTCAAAAACCCCTAATTTTGACCTAAGTTCTCCGTATTAATCGACTTTAAACCTCAATTTAAGGGATAATTACCAACATTTTTCAAAAACTAACACCATACACATACTATACTAGCCAAGGGGAACCTATGGCGAAGTTTAATTGCAATTCCGAGACCGAAAATCCGGGTCCGATTTTTGGGTCGGGACCATTTCACACGAAATTGGTCCGAAAACGCCTCAAACAATATACATTTCACACATACATCCAAGAATAGCATAATACAAGGGAATGGTATTGTTCTCTAGTAATCAAACGGCAAATTTCAAGATAAAAGACGGTTTTTCACTAAAAATGTCTTTTCTACATTTCAAGAGCGATTTAACAATTTACAACGTCAAAATGCATAAAAACAAGCTAAATGGAGTGTTACCTTGATCCATTTTGAAGCAAAGCAAGAAAAACGAGCGAAAACGGTCTTGAAATTGCAAGGAAACGATTTTAAGAGAGAAAGAGTCGAGTTTTGGAAATGAAGTATTGAACTCGGTATTTCCGTGTTTATAATGAGCAAAAAGCCCTCGACCCTAATCTCAAGGACGCTTGCGATTTGGGGGAGGAGCCGCAAGGACGCTTGCGATTCCAGCTTTGGGCATTTTCGTGTTTTTCCTATTTTTAGGTCTAATTTGGATTTATAGTCCATTTATAGCCCTTGTAGACACTTTCTCACGTTACGTCGCTCAGTTAAGGCGTCACCTAAAGTCCGCCACACTCTTTAAACGAGTTTGAAGCACTAAGCACAACCTTTGCGTTTACACATAAGCATGAACAATTTTCCTCGGACGATAATTCCCGGCGGACGTTAGCACTCTTTACGAGATAAGCACCAACACAAGCGCTAGCACGAAGCATGAAGCATCTACGCTCTTTTACGAGACCAAGCATCTGCGCTCTTTTATGAGACCAGGCAACAGCAATAGCACGCAAAGGTATTCAGCAGGCGGTCATGCCCTTACAAGTATGCAAGGACCGTCATGTCCCTAAACATGTTTGTCCCTCCCCGGATAAGCCCGGTTCGGAGTCCTCGTCTCGCCCATGGACACATACTCCGCGCCGCTGATAACATCGAGACTGTAACGGTCCGGATGCTGTCGTGTAGTTTGACTTTCGCTTTAGTCCTAAGCTCAGTCAAACTGGGGGCTCTGTGAATACCAAAAACCCAGTGATGTAACAATGGACTTTTATTGCATGCTTTTATGTTAACTTAAATAGTTCTAACCATGACAATTCGAGTTAAAGGATTTAAAATGCAAATGAGGTTTCTTTATGGGTCATCACTCTTAGTGTCCTTAGGTCTAGAGTCTAGTTGGCCTCAAGTTCAGGTCCAAATCGGCATGCGCACACCCCTTTGAACACATAGTCTAATTGATCCTTTTACGTTAACAAGGTTCAATTTGATCCACCTAAATCCCTCAATTTAGGCCCAGTCGCTAAAACCACATTTTAGGACTATCAAACACCTAGGATAGTCTCACGGAATGTCCTATTTTACAAAACACTACAAAATACACCCTTTTTACATTTTCATGGCTCGGGCCCAGAACCGAGCCCAAACCCATGCCTGGCCCGCTTCCCAAGGTCCAGGATAACCTAAACAAACCCTACAATCAGCCACAACAACGTAACTTAGAGTTCAAGCAAGATTATACCGTATATCCCAAAATATAATTTGGAAATATACGGAATAAAAGGATAATGCCCGCCCTACCAATCGCAAGAGGCCTTGCGATTAGGGCAGGTAGCCGCAAGGGTTCTTGCGATTGCCACAGGCTATCGCAAGGGACCTTGCGATTCCTAAGTCCGGTTTTATCCCCTGGCTTTCCTAATTCTTGCCGAGCTCTACACTATAAATACAGCCCTCCCTTCATTCGTTTCAACACACAATTTCAGAATACAATTAACACAAATTACATCCAAAACACTCTCAAAGCCTCACGCATAAACACCCTTAGAATTCTTCATTTTCCTAGTGTTGAATTCTTCCCTTTGAAGCGAAGCGCTGCCGGTTTCCTCACTTGAGACAGGTATGTCTTAATCCTAACAAGGATTAAGGTCTCCTTTACTTCTTTGACTAGCAAGGGCCTACATTAGGCTCACCCCGACTTTGGTACGCGAGTCTGCTTTTCATAAGGCGGCCATGCACCTCGAATACACACCCTATTCGTAACACCTTTCCAAAGTCGCATAAACAACTGACCCCTTTAAAATAAATCAATGGCTAATTGAACGTTTATTTTATTGTATGCATTTAGCAAATCCTCACCTTGCATCTAAATCACTTAAAATGAATTCGGCATTAAACTGAATTGTTTTCGTTAACGAGTTAGGCATGCTTAACTGAGGGTTTTAAACAATCTCTTTTTGCTTCTTTTTACATCTATATCGCACTTGTACGTAGCGAATTACTTAGGCTCATGTATCATTCTTTGCATTGTTCTCAAGTCTAGTAGAGGCTATCTTTTGATAGGCTTTTCCAAAAGATATTTCATAAAAACATTATTTTGAACTATACTTTAGAAAAGTACCCTCACCCGAATCCGAATCTGGTTTCACAATAGCCTTAGACGGATGGGTGTCGACGTGCCTTGAACTCTAAGACGTGTCTTTGAGCATGAGGACACGGAGGCGGGTTCTAAATTTCCCTCATAATTTAGTGGCGGCTCCAAAACAGTTTTTAAAGGTTTTTTGTACTTAATCTTTTAACTTTACGCCCTTAGCAAGACGTCGAGTGGTTCCATGTTAATCCCGGTACCTACACGTACCTGCGTACGAGATTAGCTTGACAAACGACGTAGTATTATTGTGCTCGAAAATATCTTTGTGGAGTTTATGAGAGTTTCTGGGCGTTTCTGTATTTTTTTGGATCAATCATCCCTCCAACAGAGTTGAAACAGAGCTATATTTATAGTGAAATAGGGGGGGCCTCGGGCCCAATCTCTCGGCCAGAGATAAAGCCGACAGAATGTGTCGGTCAGAGAGATAAGACCGAGGAAACCGTCGGTCAGATAAGGGAGACCGAGGGAATTGTCGGCCAGATAAGGGAAGCCGAGAGAAGCCTCGGTCAGATAAGGGAGGCCGAGGGAAGCCTCGGTCAGAGAGCCTTGACCGACCAAACCCTCGGTATTATCTACTTGGCCGAGGTTACCTGTCGGTCTGTGACTTTTGTGGTCAACTTGCAATGGCTATATCTTTTAATCTAGAGCTCTGTTTTAGGCGTGTAATATACCGTTGGATAGGTATTTGAGTTTGCTTTCTAATGCAATTAGTTTCACTCAAAAATGTTACGTACATTTTGAGATATGCTCAAAAGAGTGCGAAGGTGTCGGTTTTGGGCCGACTTTAGCAAACGACTCATAAATCCTTCGTTCCTAATCCGATTTGGGCTCATGAGATATCATTAGAAAGGTATTTCGAAGCCCTAACCAATGAAATAAGTTCGAATCTAATCAAAAGTGATTAAGGTTCCGAAATGAGTGAATTATGGTGGCTTGAGTGAAGCTTAACGACCGAAATAGTACGAGCACAATGACACTTTGTCAAAGCCAAGCTAGTATCATATTACGTTCATTCAAAGGCCTCATCATCGGGTATACAAAGGGTCCATAGACATTTTGAGGTGTCTACAGAAGCCCCCACTTTGACCGAGTCTGAGTAAGACGATGGTCAAAGTAGTCCGCAAAGAGTAAGAAAACATACTTGGGCCTCTTGACAGCGCCAGTCTCCTGAATGGTTGAACTGCAAAACCTTTATCTTGCAGAAATGAGAACTGTTGGTGGGATGCCAACATCGGTCTTCAAAGTGGAGCCAAATTTCATTTGGAAAACTCGTAAAACTTTGTATCACGAAAGGAGGACGCAAAATTTTATTTTGCAAAGAACTTTGAAAATCCGTAAAATTTTATTTCACGAAGAAGAAAGCAAAACTTTGTTTTGCAGCTGGAAAATCGCACAAAATTTTCTTTTGTGAAATTAATTTTAAAAATTTCGTAAAATTTTATTTCACGAAAAAGAGCAGTACTTTGTTTTGCAACTGGAAAATCGCACAAAATTTTATTTCACGAAAAAAGGAGAGCAAAACTTTGTTTTGCAGCTGGAAAATTCATTTTGAAATCTCGTAAACTTTGTTTTACAAATAGACGTAATCGCGAAATTTTATTTCGCGAAGCCTGAAAGCAAAATTTTATTTTGCAAAGTATCTTTGAAAATTCGTAAAATTTATTTCACGAAAAAGGAGCAAAACTTTGTTTTGCAACTGGAAAATCGCACAAAATTTTATTTTGTGAAATTAATTTTGAAAAATTCGTAAAATTTTATTTCACGAAAAAGAAAGCAAAACTTTGTTTTGCAAAGTATTTTTAAAAATTCGTAAAACTGAAAATTCATAAAATTTGATTTCACGAAAAAGGAGCAAAATTTTATTTTGCAAAGTATTTTGAAAATTCGTAAAATTATATTTCACGACGAAGAGAACAAAACTTTGTTTTGCACTAGGAAAATCACACAAAATTTTATTTTGTGAAATGTGAATGTGTATTCGTGAGACTGAATAAGCAAAGTTTTATTTTGCGAAGTATTACTTCCGAAGAGCTTGCAACATACGAAGTAACATGCTCCCAAAAATTAAACACAAGGAATTTCCAAGACACTACAACAATTTCCTTACTTTTTCGACGCTTTTTTTGGTCATTTTCGACGCTTAAAAGCGTCGAAATTTAATATCTCGACGCTTTTGGAAAACGTGGTTATTTTAGGTGTCAGGAACTTTTGACACTTTTTTCCGTCAACCATGGTGTCACTTTTCGGTGTCATGAGTCGCGACATTTTTTAGCGTCAAGCCTCGCGACGCTTCTTTCTTTCGGCAATTTAGAAATTTCTCGACGCTTTTTCATCACTACCATGTAAAACATCGATATATAGTTTTTGTTAGTATTATCAATACTCTTGATATATATCATAATTAAATTTCTCGAAGAATATACTGAAAAGAAAATTATAATACCATAAAATTTCTGCCTTAACATAATTATATTAGTTAGATGGATAATTTAAATGAATACAATAAAATTAAATTCGTTCGTGCTAAGCTACGGAGTACGTACAATAATGTTGAAAAGTATTGTTTTTTTAATGTTCATAAAAAAATAAATTAAAAACAAAAAACAAAAATCTCCATAAAGATGAGTATTGCAGCCAAAAGATAAGCGACGATGTCGATCTTCAAATCAAATTTGAGAATTGCTCCTTCCATCTCGTTGCAACACCGAACATTATTGCTTCATTGAAAAACCATGAATGTGAAACCGGCCTTATAACGAACTTCAATTGGTCTATTTACCCTGTGCACGCAAAGAACATTACATCATCAACATTATGTTCAGATCTAGCCACCAATATAGTACTATATATTGGCACCTTGAACCTATCCACCACATTATTAAATTTGTAAAACAATGTTTACATGATATTTCTACGATACCCACATGCATGGGACGAAGTAATAACTCTAGCCAAGTTATTCACTCAAAAATTCAGCTAATTAAGCCATAAGATGTTATTAATAATGATCAATTATTATCGCCAGTAATTTACTTTTAACTACGTGTGCATCGGTGAAAGTTGGGTTCACAGCGATATGCAATGAATATGATCCTAAACACAATCATTCGATAAAGAAATAAGTAATTCATTCTTGATAACTGCATAAGTTATACTACAAATACAATCCAAAATTCTTAGCAACGAGTGATAAAAGATCACAATTTATACGACAATTAGCCGAAACCAAAAACATCAAATACCGCTAAACATCTACTAGTATAACACGCATCAATTTTAATACGTCTGACACATAAAGGATAGATAAGATAACACGAGGGTAATTGAATACTCATATCATATACTCGTAAAAGTAGCCAAAGATAAATAAAATTGACAGCAATAAGTTTCTTAACATGCATTTGAATCATCCATTAAATTGAAGATTAAACATATATAGCTACATCGTCACCATCACAAAGCTTGTTCAACATCACCACAAACTTACCAGTAAGCACAATTTTAATAGAAGTAACCGTCACCAGTAGGCAAAGAATCGGCAAACATTTACCAATAAGCATAAGTTTAACAGAAGTAATCGACACAAATTTACCAGTAAGCACAAACATATCATGCTGAGCCAATTCACCAGTAAGCACAAGTTAATCAGAAGTAATCGTCACCTAAATACTCTTGAACTAAAAGAACATAAAGTACCTGTGAGTTTAAGGTCGATTTTGCAAGCTCAGCTAACTCGGGTGACGATATTCCTGAACTCATACCTTCCAAAATTTTAGAGAAGATGAAATTGGTCTGATCTAACTTGGTTTGTAGCTCTTTGTTTTTTGTTTTTTTCTTCCTGTTAATCAGCACCACATTATTACTTAACTTCAACCAAATCATGCATTTAAGTACAGTTTATTAAGAATAAATGGAAAGCTGCGGTAGAATAATCAACAGTAAAAGATAGAATATATACAAACTCCGCGCGTATATTAGCATAGCTTGTAGACCCGGTGGTGTGAACATGATTTTGCGATGCTCGCGCCTCTTTTCCGCATTCAGCGAATTTCTATGTTAAATATAAGACATGGAACAAACATTAAGTTAGTGAAAATTGGTGAAGATAATGAAGTCGACTATTGGAAATTTAGACGAATACCTTTCCCTTGTCAGAATACCAATAATCCACCAAATGAATCCAACTGTCAAAAGGAATAGCTGATGGCCGAGCTTGATAGATTTCTTCTCTATTTTTTGACGCGGGTTTAAAAAAAGTCTTTTTCAAGTAATGTCTATATTGTCTCACACTTTTTCCCACGCGCTTCAGAATGCCTTCATCATAGCCATCACCATCAGGAAGAACAAAATGCTCCTGCAATAATACCAGAATGAAAACATAAAACAACTACTCCAAACAAAAAGTTATCAGTAGATCAAACAAGCAAAAATAGTTAAATTAGTTTCATATTATAAATTTGGTCATTGAAAGTTATAATTGTCAACAACATACCCGTACTACATCAGCTTCCGTCATTTCAGCTCTAGTCCTTTTGCTTCGATAACTCATCCTTGATTGTGATCTCGTTAATAAATCCTAATAAAAACATTAAAACCATCAGTAAAGGGAAGAAGCGTGTCATATAGTAACAAGAAAAAGTAATATTATCACTTGACGGCAAAGATATGCCAAAATGCTGACAATATTTGTACCACTTCTTGTTGATGAGGTTATATCCAATTACTGTTACTCTAAAGTGTTTGTTCCCCTTTCAAATTTTAGTTATCTTTTTGTGAACCTTTCCCAGAGCTCCTTGGAGTGAAACTAAGTGGATCAAGTTTCACTCAAGGGATGAACAAAAATCGAACTTGAACCCTTGAAATAAAAACGGCCGAGTATGATGTTTTTTGTGAGAAAATTTTCTGATTTTTTGTGACAAATGAAAAACATAAAGATAGTATCTAAATCCACACACAAAGTAATAGATTTAGGTTTGTAATTAGTTAAGCACTAAGCCACTAACTAATTGTTCACAAATCTCAAACACAAAGTAATGAGAAAAATGAAGAACACTCAATAAACACTAGGGTTTTCTTTATCATTCCAAATCTGAAAAATTTGATGTGAGAATGAGGGTTTATATACTACCCTCATTCTAATCTTGACCATACATTACAAGAGGATCTAAGGGCTCACAAGAGTCCCTCAATTACTACAAAATAACGGCCCCTAAGCTCACATGTGAGCTGAAAATTTTCAACCTAAAAGACAAACTATAAAGCATAAAGGTGATGGTGACACTTGAGTCCATCCTCTCCCTTCTTTGTTGATGATCATCCAAGGGCCCTTGTGTGAGCCTTGGGGTTGGGTTTGGACGGTCCAAGTGACCAAAATACAAGGGACTATATTGTCTCCTTACATTACAGCATAAAGTAAAAAGTAAAAAGCGGCGTGTATGAAAATGACATAAAACATAAAAACAATGTGATGGCTTGGGTGGCTTAATTGAGCCGGCTCCATGGGACCTCCTTGAGCTAGCTTGATGAGCCATGTGAGCCCATTTATTGGAGGGTTGACTCACATGGGTGTACCCTAATTGACCACATTCAAAAATAGCATAATCTTGACTTTTGTTGCTCTCCAACTTTGACTTCCTCTTGACTTTGCTTGATCACTAAGGTTGGCTCGATTTGACCATAGAATTGACTTTACTTAGCCCTTAGTGATCCCTTGGTCCATGACCTAGGCTTGGGTTTGAGCCCATGGCCCCAACCCATGGTCTCCCTCGACTTCACCCTTGACCATTTTTGGTCCACTCCTTCTTTGCCCACTTTATGTGCTTTGAAGTTCCTGCGCTCAATCCACCTGGAACTGTACCAAATGGTAACAAGTCCACATCACATGATGATGCTGATGATGATGATCTTGGGATTATGGATATAGATGACAATGATAGCAAAGCAGGTTACTTACATCTTTTACCAAACTTTCCTCTTATTTTCTGGTGCATTTCGTCTTCGACCAATCTTGGTTGAAAGTGCGTGTTAGCTTGAGGTTTCATGAGCCACTAGCCAAAACACCTCGATGTGCCTTAGGTGCGCCGTGCGCCTATGCGCAATGCAAATTTCATATCTTCCTGCAATGCAAAAACCATATCATTTGTTCTACTTATTTTAGTGTGCTCATTTCTTTTGCCCCATTATTCGTCTTTTGCTTGGTGATCTTGAATCAAGGATTTCCATGCAATTTAGCAGAGTAAGTTTCGCCCCAAAACATGTCACCTCTTTTTTGGAATTTGATCTGATCACATGATTGATATTCATTCCATGCAGTTTGTTGATGAAGCTTGTCATCAAATTGAAAGAAATGAGAGGAATGTCCGGCAGATGGGTGTCTTGTCATACATCCCAAGGTGTAGCTCAATTTGAGATCTTGTTATATGCAATTTTCCTCAATCTTTTCTACAAATAGATATTGGCTGCTTTATTACAATTTGAGATTGTTTTGTTCTGGTTAGTCGAGAAATTTCGGTGGTAATAAAAACTATAAAAATGACAAATAAACAAACAATGATGCGGATGTACAGAACAAATACGAAGTATGCACCTAATTTTTATAATATCATATAATCATACGAGAAAGATAATTACAAAACACAATTTTAATAATAAATTAATACTAGAATAGGATTTCACAATACCAATGTGAAAACAATTGATGCAGCGTCACTGTCGAAACTTTGGTCCAAACTCCGATTATCCGGATTCCGCCCTGACATTAAAGAGAAACAGCCGACAAATTAATATTCTGATACAAGTGTTCACGATAAATTCATACTAAATATGCACAGGATTAGGGCTGTAAACGAGCCGATCAGATTTCGAACTCATATAAGATCGAGATCGGCTCGTATGAAAAAATTTAAGATCGAGATCAGCTCGAAGTTCGACGAGCTCTTAAAACTATTGCTCGAGTTCAGATCGTATGAATTTTCATGAGATCGAGCTCGAAATCGAGCTCGGCTCGAGTACACTAATTTTCACTATTTTGGTTTATGGCAAACTCTATTTTTGTTAAAGTTCGAAAGCTTAAGAATTAAAGACGTAACTTATGAGATTACAAACCATGTTGCGCAATTACACAAACCATAATCTCGGATAAAAAAAAAAAAAAAAATAATAATCCTTGCTAAAAATTGACATACTAAAATCATAACCAAAAAAATCAATCATACAAAAATAAGAGTTTGCAAAGCATATGGAAAAGCTAAAGCTGGAACATCTTCAAGTGAGGAGAAAGTCTCCACTGTGCACGCATATGCAAACAATTGTGCAACTATTTTTACCCTTTGGTCCATTAATTTGGCATAATGATGATCTCCTCAACACTCTCTTCCTTGGAGACCTTGAAATGAAAAATAAAACATACATCAAATAAAATATGAGCTAAGGTACTTATAAAAAGTAAAGTCATAATACAGTAATAATATAAGAAGTTCAGATGATACCTTGCTCTTTTTCTTCACTCCATGTAAAGCACGACACCAATCACCGGCACAAAGTAAAACTTCCACAGTCTCTGGAGCTAGGGAAGCGCGATATGGATCAATCACTCGACCTCCGGCACTAAAAGTTGCTTCGGATGCAACCGTTGTTATAGGCACAGACAAGACATCACGAGCCATTTTAGATAAAATTCGATATTTCAAAGTCTCGGTGCTCCACCACTTCAAAACATCAAATTTTAACGACTCTTCTTGACCCTCGCATGAATAAGTCCCCTCCTCAAGATATATATCAAGCTCAGATTTCACACTTTCACTATTAGAAGTGGATCTCAAAAAATTGAAGACATCATAACAACCAAAATCGTCATCCACTTCATTACTAGTAATGACATTACTAGAGGTACTAGCAAAACGAGAACTGTCATTTTCCTCGCATCTAACTTCTATGGAAGCATTGAAATCAGTAACATATTCATTGTAAAGATCATACAACGCCTCTTTAATAAGTGAAATAAATTCTTTAGCTTCTCTAGCAGAATACATCCTAGAAAACACAAACTCAACACCTCTTAGCTTATATATCGGATCTAATATAGCACCCAAAGCCATCAAAAGATTACATTCACCCCAATATTTATCAAATCTCTGTTTCATATTTCTAATAAGAGTTCGCATCCACTCTTCCGGATCATTATCATTTCTGTCCAGTACCATTTTTATTCTATACACCTCCATGAGAAACAGATTAGAAGTCGGATAATCGGAACCAGATATAATATTGGTAACACTTTTAAAAACTTTCAACACCTCACACACTTTTTCGACTCTTTTCCATTCTTCGATATTAGGACAAGAAGTGTAAAATGAATCTTCTTCAGCATACAAAGGAAACACGTCTTTAAATTTGAGAGCCGTCACTAACATATCAAAAGTAGAATTCCACCTTGTTTTATTCTCAAGAATCAACTTTCGATGTGGCAACTGTAATTGTTTGATTTTTTCTGCAAATAATTGTCGTCTTTGTTCACTCGCCCTTATATAATCTACACTATCATGAACCTTTTCAATAACATGCTTTATAGATTGAAGACCAAATTGAACCATGATATTTAAAATATGTGCACAACACCGAACATGGAAAAGTTTACCGTCACAAATCATTCTTTGTGTTCTTGAGAAAGTCTCTCTCAAGTTCCTTATACATGAGTCATTTGCAGTGGCATTGTCAACTGAAATGGTAAAGATCTGCAAGTAATTAACAGACACATTATAGAAAGAAAAAAATCAGTAACTTTCTGTAGAACATAAGTAAAAATTTAAAAAGTCCATGAAAAAAACTATTTACCTTATTCTCTATACCCCAATCTTGCAAACATTTATATATGGCATTAGCCAATTGAACGCCTTTGCGAGGGGGAGGCAAATGAAAAAAGTTTAAAACACGTTTTTGCAACTTCCAATTTGAATCAACAAAATGGCCCGTAATAACCATATATTCAAGCTTTTGAGGTGATGATCCCCACAAATCAGTTGTTAAACACATTTTTCCAACTTTCCCTAATAAAGCTTTGAGTTTCTTCTTTTCTTGATCATACACCTTAACACAATCACTTTTTCCGGTATTACGTGATATACTCGTCCATTCTGGCCGAGCCCTTTTCATCATCAAATTGTAACCCACCTCTTCCAATATAGAAAACGGATGTTCATGCATAAGTATCCAATGAGCAGCAGCTTCTCTCATCTTTAACATATCAAACTTACCATCATGAAGTGGGGTAAGAGTTGCAATGTTACCATCATCACCAGCACAATCAACAGGCAGAAAATTTAATTTACTTTGTTTCCTCACATGATTGCGTCGTACCGGACAATTTTCGTTTACATGACGAGATAAATGTGTTGTAGGTCCATTTTTTCTATATGACAGGTTGAAGTTACAGTACTTACATTGTGCTTTTTGCTCACCAGTTGGAAGAGTATTCCTGTATGTGCAATGTGTCACATGGTTAATTCGCACGAAATCTTTGATGTCACTTTGGTCCTGTATTCCTGTATGTGCAATGTGTCACATGGTTTTTCGTGAATGTCAACTTGTCGCGATTGATCTAAAATGCTTTATCACCTTCATTGACGATTATTCACGATATATGATTCTCTACTTATTTCGTTCTATATACGAGACTTTAGATGCTTTAAAATTGTTTAAGGCAGAAGTTGAGAATAAATGCGGTATGCACATTAAAAATCATGAGATCAGATCGAGGTGTAAAGTACTATTGTAGATATATAGAGGACAAAATACACGTAGTCCTTTTTTTGCTATATTTTTTTAGGAATGACTTGATCAGTGGGAGTGATCAATTTCAGGATGAAGGTATACCTGAAAAATGATCATCATGAGTTTTACTCTCTGATTCAAGCCGTGGATTGGTTGTTGTTCATGCTCCTTGAGTTGATCGACAAGTTCAACAACCAAATGCAGAAACTCCACGAAAGTTGATAAAATTATGATAGACCATCATGTAAATGATGACCTAGATCATCATGAGTTGGAGGAACAAGTTCACCGTGAGGCTGAATAAGTTCCATTAAGGAGATCTATCAAATTATAAAGGTCAACTATTTCTGATGATTATGAGGTGTATCTACAAAATCGAATTGTCGTTTTGGGGCCGACAATAATTCGACTATGTTTTCACAAGCCACAAGTTTTAACGGTTCTAACTTGTGGATTAGTGCTACGAAAAATGAAGTGAACTCTATGACGTCTAATCGAGTTTGTGATCTCATTGAATTGCCTAATAACGTAAAGGCCTTTTGGTGCAGACTCACTAGGCAATATCGAGAAACATAAAGAAAAACTCGTAGCCATGTAGTTCACACAGAACGAGAGAATTGATACGCGGAGATTTTGTTTTCTCTTGTGCTAAATAAATATTCTCTCTAAATAATCATAGCACTAGTAGCTCATTTTGATCTCGAGCTACATTATATTGATGTGAAAATGGTATTTCTCAATGGTGACTAGAGGAAGAAGTTATATTAAATAACCTAAAGATTTTCCTCTAAGAATGGTGAGCATTTTGTTTACAAGCTCAATAAGTTCATATACGTTTTAAAATAAACTTCCCGCAAATGACGTTTGAATTTCCATAAATTACTGCACTTGGTTTAGAAGTGAATGATATGGATCATTGTACATTCCTTAAGATCAGTGGGAGCTAAGTTTATTTCTTGTTTTGTATATGGATGACTACTTAGGAATGATATCGAGAGGGAGCAAATGAAAATGTTCCATATGCTTCATATTTTGGTAACATCATAAATGTTCAGGTTTATATAAGACGTGATATTGTGTATGTTTTTGAAGTATAAGAAAAATATCAGAGTCACCCAGGAATCGATCACTATAAGGGTGCAAAGAAAGTCCTAGTGTACTTTCTGAGTACTAAGGATTACATGCTTATGTATAGACGAACTAATAATGTTGAATTGGTTGGCTATTTTGACTCTAGTACGGTGGCTGTGTAGACACATGAAAATCCACTACAGGATTTGTGTTTTGCTAGCTGATGGTTCCGTATTTTGGATGAGTATAAGGCATATCTTTACAACCAGTTTTACTATGAAATTTGAGTTCGTTTGTTATTTTGAGATTACCTCACATGGTGTATGGTTGAAGAGTTTCATATTTGGATATAGAGTCGTTGTACTCTAATTTTCGGCCAATTAGAATGTATTTGTGATAATTCAGTTGCCATTTAGAATGTGTTCAAGAAAGAAGTGATCATCGAACACATGCGCACTGAGTTTAATAATCGCGGAATCCTTGACTAAAGGCATGCAAATTAAGAATTTCAAGGATCATTTGGTGCGATTTGGGACTTGGTCCTCTATGGAAATACATTCATTATGTTTTTGTCGAAACTCTTATTATGTTTAATTGGATATTTTCTCATTTTGAGTTTATGTGCACATTTCCGAGAAATATCATTTGTTTTCGACCAAGAGTAAACATAGGGTTTGCTCATTCAGTTTAAGTGTGTGTGATTGAGTGACTGAGTATATCGTAATACATGGAAGATTAATTCTCGCTCTAAGAGAATTCGTCGCTATGATTCGTATATTTTGTCTCTCATTAAATTGGACCAAGTGGGAGAATGTTGGACTTTCTCATAAGATATTAAGATATTATTCTGATATTATTATTCTGATACGATAATATATTTAATATCTATTCAGTTATCTTATGAATATGTATGTGGTCCAATTTCAGGTAAAAATTAGTTTCTTCTGATCAAAGAAACTAACTCCTATTTTGACTAGGTCTATTATATTTTATTCTGTTCACACACAATATTTCCATAATCACCTACTACTCTTTGATGGCAAGACTAGTATATATATGAGGGTGATTTATTTGTTTTGGTCACTGAACCTACTCTCCATTAAGAATATTATACACCATCTATATTGTGAGTGCGAGGGTTTGGAACCAGTCAGATCTGAAGATTATTATTATTATTTGGGTCTTCTTTATTATTATTTCTTATTATTGAAGACTATATTTATTAATTTATAAGCAATGGCTGGAGGTATGTCTCGATCCCTTAATCGCTTCCGCATATTAATCTCATAATTGTGTTGTTTTGTATGAGATTAAATTTATAACTCTCACAATGACCTCTAAGTCATCCCACCATTGTGCTCTTTTTTTCGATTTTGCTACAAATGGATCTTTTGAGTTATCAATTTCATCAGAAGTAGGTGTTTCTTCTACTTCTATCTCCTCACTCTCCTCATTGCTCAAATCAACAATAGGATTTTCATCACCTTGAATGTCCATATTTTATAAAATATTCTGCAATATTGAAAAAATTAAACATACTAATCAAAAAAATTTAAATACGAAAATTAAATACTATGTAAAAATAAAAATAATTCAACTAATTTACTTAATCTTTCTATATAAGATGACATAAAAAAAAAACATACCTATTTTAGATGTTTTCTCCATAAACCATGAAAGAAGCTTGAGATCCATAAGTAGGAGAATAAATATGATGATTCCAGAAAGGTTTAAAGATCCGAAGCGTTGTAAAATTGAAGCGTCAAAAATCAAAATAATAATCAATGAAAATAAATTGGGTTTTTTTATGAAAAGGGGGAAGAGGGAAAGTATTCTGTTAGAGACTCAGAGTTAATGGTGTGAATTGGAAAATGAATTAATTAAAAATAGTAGTTTGGAACTTTGAAGTACGTGCCAATTACTAATGCTAGTTCCAAGTATATATGTAATGTGGTGGAACATTTTTTTGTTATTTATATTAAAGCTATTATAATTATAATATTTATTTAATGCGAATAAGTCCGATCTGATCAGAGCTTATTCGAGCCGATCTATGCAAAGCTCGGGCTCGGGTTCGAATTTTCATGGTCAAGCTCGAGATCAGATCGGGCTCGGAGTTGACCGAACACGAGCCGAACTTTGACCGAACTGATTACGAGTGCTCTACGAGCCAGCTCTGATCATTTACAACCCTACACAGGATAACAACATTGTATTCGGAATGAAGTCTTTAAAGTTCGTGCAGTCTTGATTTTTCTTACATAAGGTTTACTTATACAAGCTGAAACATAAAGGTCATCCATATGATAACAAGCACATATGAAATTAGAAATCCCAAAACAAATGAACGGTTCAAGGTTGGAGACTAAGACATGGATTCGAAACTCAATAGCACTCGCAGGCAGTAGTAAGATAAAACCCAAATGATTCACTAGTTCAAGGTAGTAGGCTAAGACGTGGACTCGAAACTCAAACGTGTAGGCTAGGAGCAGTAATAAATAAACGTTATATTGTACAAAATTAAATTTAATCAACCTTGTAATAACAATTAAAATTCAACAAACGTTATGCGGGAAATCAAACCAGCTAACATATGAAAATCAGTCTACTGAGTACTCCCTTTTATATTGCAATTAATTACAAATTTTACGGTGATAACAATTGAAATTCAACGATTAATAACAAAGGCCAACAACAACAAACACGATTAATTGACTGATGAAAAATGGGTTTGTTCGTCGAGAAGTTGAACAATTCACATTTGATTAGGCGAGTAATTAATCAAAATTTAATAGACAAACCTATGGTCGACGTAATTCAAAAATTACATCACGACTAAAAGCTTGGATTAATTTTTGACCCCAAACTCCTCCACTACTACAATTCCAAATCCTAATTGCTGGAATCAAAAATTACATCGTGTTACAAACTTACATGTGATTAGTCGTGTGCAATTAGGATTTACAAACTTACTGGAATCAATTAATCCAAGCTTTTAGTCATGTATAATTGTAGTTGAACAATTCACATGTGATTAGGATTTGGAATCAAAATTACTGGACAAATCAAAAGGTGACCCCAATTGAATCAAAAACTTATACACGATTAATTGATGAAATTCACATAATCCTTCAATTATCTGATGTCGATGATGGAATTTTGATATAATAAAATTTACATTCTAAGACGTAATCAATTACTGATTAAAATCAATTTTGATAAAGATTAACGACAAACAGGCCAAATTGATGAATAAAAAATTTACTTGACGATGTTGATGATGATTAACGACAGGCCGATCGATCTGAATTGAAGATGAAAATTGAAAAGACGATGATTGAAGAATTAGGTTTCCTTTGAAAAGATGATTAATTTAATTAGGGATTTAGGTTTAATTTGATAAAAGTGAGAAAGAATAACAATGAAAAAAATTTGGGTTTTAGTGGTAATTCATGACTGCGCGCGAGGGAATTTTCATGAAAAAAATTGGATTAGCGGTTTTTTTTATTAAAAAGTATTATTAGACTATTTAAAAGCGTGAATGAGGTGAGGATTTTGGTGACGCTTATAAAAGTGTCCACCAAAAAGTGTCAAAAATGTAAGGGAATTGTAGTAGTGAGACGTGTTGCTATCCCCAAAAGCATTGCCCTTTACCTAATTGAATAAAACTTGGAGAAATCATCCCTAAAACCCCAAAATTTTCCCAAATTGATTTCATTGGAGTTAAGCAAGCATAATCAAGCACTTAAAATCTTTGTTCTCCTTCACGTTTCGTATCCACCCGATCGAATACTTGCTTCAGTATTGGTTTTTTTTTCATGGAGCAAGAAGCGCCTCACCGTTCTACTCGACGGAGCACTCACCGGAGTAAAGTAGGTCAACAAAACGCGGTGGACCTTTCCCGGGAGCCGCGATTTATGCAAGAATGGTATCCTTCGAAGCCGTGGGACCCTGCGGTGCTAACAATAGACTCAAATTCACACCTTTCTCACCGAGCTTCATCTGGGATCGTAAGTGTCGAGTTTTGATTGAATTGATTCCCAAGTGTCGAGTTGTGTGTCCATATTTCTAGTTTCTTCAATTAATCGACCCGACAACCGTATTTTATACAGTGAAATTTCCTCGTGGAATTCTAGTTTTCCATTAAGGTATATGTCATAATTGACTTGCAGCTCCGGCTTTTACGTCTTAGAGGGTAGAATGCCCGTCTTTGTGAGTGCTTTGATTCTCCTGTACCCGTTTGGTTAGCCTACCTTTATTGTACCCGATGATTTTCCTTGTGTCGAATGCCCGCTGTGGGTCTTGCTGCTTGTTACTCTTGATACGGTGTAACCGTTTGTGTGGGATTAAGTTACTGCCCCATCTTGAAATTTTTCCTCTTGGTTATGTTTGGGGGTAGGAATGTAGGATGCCCATTTTAACTCTCCCTTGTTGTGATGGAAATCATCTCTTCCGAGCCGTCTTTTTTTTGCTTACACATTTGAGCATGTGAGTGCCTGTATTTGTGAATTCTTTGTTTCTCCATACTAATCAGTTTGTGTATACTTTGGCAGAAAGACGACACCATGAAGGCTATGGCAGAGTTTGTGCAGTGAAGGATGTTTGGGCCAACGTTCCTGATAGTGTGAAAACAATCATCCTGAATTCTTGCTTTGGCCCCCTGCTGCGAGTTGCTCTAAGCATTGACGAGAACAACCGCGTATTATTCAGGGGCTTAATGGAGCTGTTTTGGGATACCACAAATACCTTTCATATGCCCCATTGTGAAATGACCATAACCCCTTTGGATTTCTCAATGTCAGTTGGTATTTCGTTTGAAGGGAACGATGTAATTTACGATCGGGATTTTGGAAGTGAAACTGACGTTTTACAAGAGATGTATGGCAGCTTGGCACCCGAGTTCCCGACTGATGGGTCTAGGAGTGTTAACTACTCCATTTTTTCTGGTGTATTTGACGACACGGTCTTCATGTGCACCTTTAGTGATGATCAGTTAGCGCGCTGTTTCATTACGCATTTCATCGTCACCATTATTTTTGCGGATAGAAGTAACAAAACTTGGTTTCATTATCTTCCGTGTTTAAGAGACTTGAGCCGAATGGGCGAGTATAACTGGGGAGCAGCTGGATATGCCAACTTGCTGCAACATTTACGCCGAGCTTGTCGTGTGAAGGATAAATCGAATTTGGAGCATTTCACGAAAGCAAGCATAGGCGGTTTTTGGAACGTCCTGGAGGTATGAAGTCTGACCTAACCTCTCATCTCTTCTTTTTTCATTACTTTGTCGTTTAAATTCGATCTTTAAGCAGCGTTTACTGACACAAGCAAACTAACAGCCATGGTTTATTAGTACTTTCCCGCTTGCTTCTCTCATCCGGCCCCGAAAGCGTTTCCTGCTATCACGCATTGGGCACAAGCACGCTCCACTCGAGTGGAAGAGCATGGAAGGCATTGTTGGGCTGACTTGAATTCTTTTAGGGACTTCGTGAATGACGCGACCCTTGAATCGGTAATGTCTCATATTTCTGCCTGATGGGCTGTATTTATTTCCTTGCTTATGTTCTCTGACAGCTCATATATGTAATTCTGGTCTCTTTTTCGGTCTTCTTTTTCAGATGTGCCTTTCACCTTGGGAGGAATCCTCTTGGATGGAGGTCCAAGTTCCCTCATCAGCTCGTGTGGCTGCTGACTTGGTCGAGAAACGTGTTTTATTGAAAGGCCCTTTTGGCTACGCATGGTACCTAGTGAGCGTGTTGGTGTGCAACACAATCGCGGGTTAGTGGTGCCCGTGGATCCGCCTTTGTCCATGTTTCAGTTGACTGAAACAAAAGCAGCTAGTCTTAATATAAACGATAATATTCTAGAGGTTTTGACACTTCCAACGGTTGACTACAAAGCGTTTCGTGAAACGCGCCTTGCTCCGCCTATCCGTCGTTGCCAGGTTAGACATTTTCCGATGTACATGAAGATGAGCTTACTTTAGTAGCCCCCAATATTCTGTTTTTATTCGTTTGTGCAGATTCGCTGTCGAGTTCGTCTTCCCGAGCCTCGTGTCAAGGTGCGGGGCGTGAATAGAGAGGAAACTTTTGTTGAAATTCCTGACCATCCGGACCCTGTTCCTGAGCTACCGTTCCCTCCTGATTTCAAAGGAGTATGTGCATTTGTTTTGGGTCGTTTTATTTTTAGTATTCTTCCCCTCCTTTTTTTTAACACAATGATGTGAATGACACAAGCTGTACTGTTAACAGTTTGATCGGGCTGAGTCGGAGAAGTTGTGGCGTCTTCTCCATTCTTTGATGAGGCGAGTAGCCGAGTTAACAAGCTTTGTCGACCTTTGGATGTCGGCGCCAAGATTATCCGTGATGGGTTCGTGTCCGTCAGTCGGGTCGGCGCATTTCCTGTTGGAGTAAGTGTCCTCAACAATAGTGCGATTACTTAATAAATCTCAATTAAGGAATATATGGGGATAATCCTATATTATTGTCAATTGATTAACGTAAATCAATAACGGTTGGCTGACTAGAGTTTGACGTTATTGTCGTTATACGGCGGTAATCAATTGATCCCTTTAAGTCACACCTATAGGAACATACTCCAAATATGAAGCTAATTAATTGTATGAGATACGATTAGATTAGTAACTTGATAAATCGACTAACAGTTAGTCAGTAAATTAATTTAGAGAGAAATCGAGTTGTGAACTCGGATGATTGAATTTTATATCGATAAAATTAATTGAGGAGATGGGAATTAGTGATTAAACGTTAATTCACTAATCATGTATATTTTACTAATGAGATTAGTAAAACTACAATTTCAATATATATGTAAGTGTACATCATATTAAAGGAGAGTGATTAATTACACTTTATTATGTTAGATAATTAAGTGATAAATTATAAGTATTTGTGGGACAAATATTGATAAACAAAATGGACCCATATAGGGGCTCATGGACCGTCCAAATAGGGCAAGGAGGGAGGAAGCTTCCTTTGCTTTTGTCTTATTTGTTTTGGCTCTAGTTAATTGTAAAAGCATGCATGTTAAACATCATAATTAGCATGCAAGCAATTACACTTAACAAGAAAAACTCTCTTCTCTCTTCACATGCATGTTGGCCGAAAATTTGAGTGTCCTACACACTTTATATTTTTGCTTGTTTTCTTATATACATACAAGAAAAAAGAAAAGTACATGCATCCATTCCATTCTCTCCATCTCTCTCACTATTCTCTCTAAAATAATTCTAATATTATTCATAATACTACTAAGTGTTAGTATTAATAATATTCACATATTATCAAGCTACTATTAGTGATTTCTAGATCAAAGTCACTAGTAGTTTTGGAGTTGTTCTTGGGTGCAAATAAGAGGAGGTTTCCTATTTTGGAAACTAGGGTTTCGGAGAATCATCCTAAACATTAGCTCAAGAAACAAATCGAGAAAGGAGTTCTCGTTTTGTGCCCTTATTAACCTCTTTGAAAGGTATAAATTTTTATAAACTTATAACAAAGTCCATTTGTAACTACGTAGATCTTGCTCATCAAATTAGAGTAATTTGATTTACACTAATATTTGATTAGTGAAGGGTATAAGATCCCTACAAGTGGTATCAGAGCCATGGCTTGTAGTTACAAATTTATTTTGTTATTTTTGGAGTTTTATATATTTATTGAGAATAAATATGATAAAATCCGAAAATAGTGTTAAAAATGGTTTTAACAAGAGATTTTTATAGCATGCACATTTTCTGGGCTCATGTTGTCACTGGTCAAATTTCGTAATTTTTGGAATTTGTTTGCTAATTAAAATGATTTTTATACAAAACCGAGTCAAAAAGTGTGTTTTTGGCTAAAATAATAACTATAAATATTTATAGTTGGAATATGGTCACGAAATGTTTACACAGTGAAACTTGATATTTATACTTTCTACATGTAAATTTTCAAAATCAGATTTTGAGTTTTGAATATTTATCCATTTATTTGATAAAAATCGGTATATAAAGAGTTTTAATGTCAAAAATATAGTAAACTTTGTTTTCTGGACATGAATTTTATACCACTGTTTTTATACATTAAAAGGATGCTAAGGTATAAAGTTTGGATTTTTTCTCATTGTTTTGGACGTTTTGTTGATTTTATGAGATAAAATCAATGAAACCGTATGTTATTTGTTCCAAAATTAATTCGTAAATATTTTTTGACCAAACTTTTAATTTTTGACATTCTGGAAGTGTTACAGAATATACAAAATTTTTCCAAAATAAAAGTGGTTTTATTTTATTTTATAATGATTTTATAAAGCTTTATTCATAAAAAGTTATGATTAAAGTTAAAAGTAATTAGCAAATGACCACTATTATGAACTAAAATCACCATGAATTAGTTAAAACTAATTTTGGGTGTTCTAAATCAGTTTAGAAGTTTTAGTTCAAGCTTAAAAGGTGTTTTAAGTATTATTGATTAATATGAGATTAATCGATAAAATGTGAGACCGTTTTTAAACGATTTAATGCGATTATTGTTTAGGGCGATTTTGGCATGTTTTTACTTATAAGCTTTTCATTATGCATGTTTGAATGAATGTTTATTTTTGAATGAATGTTTATTCTTACTAGTATGGCCATAGTTTGTTATATTTTTACCGATATTACCCGTAATGAAAGGGAATATCGTGTGGGTTTGTAATTAAATGCGATCTCGTATCGCCGGTTTATTTTAATAGTTAATTTCATTTATAAATATATAATAGGGTTGCTATGTATTCATTTGTAATTCATACTTGTAACTATTTGTAAACCGAAGACCGGCGATGAATCGAGATGGAGCCTTAGAAGTGTTCTAAAGCTTGCAAGGAGGGGCTTTGGATGAAGTCCATATGAAGAGTGACCAAAGGAGTTGGTTTCCAATTTGTAACTCCTTGTAATTTAATTACTTTTAGGTGCCCATACTAGGTTTTGCTTGTTTGATGCTTGTTTGATTGCTTATTTTTGTCGTTTACATGCCAAAATCGCCATGCATGCTAAGTTATCCCACTATGATTGTCGTTTTAGGTCGCGATTCTTAAATTAGTTCACTTATAAAATAATTTTAATGACTAAAATTGACAAGATCACCCACATTATTTAACAAATGAATTGAGATATAGCCTTTTCAAATGTAGCAACTATGAACCCCATGTTCATGAGGAGCTCCGCAACGTGGAACCTCGTTACCATGGGTAAGTAGTGGGAGGAAGTCCCATGCTAATTTGGTTTGAACTCAACCAAATAAGAGTTATTTGGGGCTAAAGGATGCATTTTAAAGAAAATCATCAACCAAGCATTCTAGTGTAGAATTAGTCAAGTGTTGACTTATCGTTTTTATATAAAAGGAAACATGAGATGTCTAATTTTATATGAGAACGAGTCTTGGAATCATTTATATAATTTCGTGGGAGATCGTTATATAAATGGACATATGTTTTAAAAAAGAGTTTTAGCAAATGTCATGAATGTACAATGGATGTTAATTTCCTCATATTTGTTGTAGAGTAATTTATTTGAAATCACAACCTCAACTCCCTCACCCATTTTGGGTAAATATTCATGGTTGAGAACCGTGATGGATAAATGTATTCTAAAAGATGACGGTAGCAACCTTGTCGAATGGGATTCGACTATAAGGGGAGCCGCTCAATCCGACAATGTGCTTCAATACCTTACCGAACTACTTCCTGCCGAACCCGGACTTAGGGCCACCGCGGCGGCACGAGCCGCCTACGATGAGCATCTAAAGGAGGACAATTACTTGAAAAATGTGTTGATTTGGTCAATGTCACCTACTCTCAAACTTCGCTTCGTTACTCACAAAAGTGCATATGAGATATTCACTAGAGTGATGATGATGTGCTTTAACCAAGAGAGTATCAAAGTGAATGAGATTGAGAGAAAATATGTTCTTTCAATGGGATTGAAGAACATAAACATTGGGGTCAAGAAAGGGAAGGGAGCTAATGAAGCTCGGTTCAAGGAAGATAAGGGTAAGGGGAATAATGCTATTGAGAATTGCAAGCCCAAACCCGGTCGTTGGAAGCGCAATTGTCTCAAATTCTTGATGGAAAAGAATGATGGATGTGCGACATCCAAAGATATTGTTCCTTCTAGTCTTTATATGATTGACATAAATCATTCTTGCATTTCTACATGGGTATAGGATACCGGATGTGGATCTCATCTTTGCAATCACTTGCAGGGGATGAGAAACGCGCGAGCACTAGTCAAGGGTGATGTAGATCTCCGCATGGGTAATGGAGCTAGAGTAGCGGGCGTTTCCGTTGGAACTTTTGTACTCAGTCTAGCTAGTGGTTTAGAGTTGTACTTGAATAACTGTTATTTTGTACCAACTCTAACCAAAAACATTATCTCCGTCTCCGTGTTAGATGCGGAAGGCTTTTGTTTTATGATTAAGGACAATCGGTATACTTTTTCATTTAATGAAATGGTTTATGGTGAAGCCATTTCAATTGGAGGTATTTATGTTTTAAATTATGTCAATGATGTTTATCATATAGAGAACAAGAAGCTCAAAACGAATGAATCAAACAAATCCTACCTTTGGCATTGTCGTTTAAGTCATATAAACGATAGACGCATAAAGAGACTTGTTGAGACCAAGGTTCTCAAACCATTTGATTGCGAATCATATGGTACATGCGAAGCTTGCCTTTTAGGCAAGATGACTCGTGCACCCTTTAGTGGTAAAGGGACACGAGCAAGTGAGGTTTTAGGACTCATGCATACCGATGTGTGTGGTCCATTAAACATCACCGCTAGAGGAGGATATCATTACTTCATTACTTTTACCGATGACTTAAGTAGATATGGTTATGTCTACTTAATGAGACATAAAAGTGATGCTTTTGAGAAATTTAAAGAATTTCAAAATGTGGTTGAGAACCAATTGGATAAAAAGATAAAATCACTACGATCGGATCGTGGTGGCGAATATCTAAGCAATGAGTTTGATTCACATCTTAAGAATTGTGGTATAATATCACAATAGACTCCTCCGGGCACACCACAGTTGAATGGTGTTGCAGAAAGGAGAAACCGAACTTTATGAGATATAGTTCGGTCTATGATGAGTCAAAGTGAGCTTCCTGGATCGTTTTGGGACTTTACGCTATTGTCTGCCGCATTCTCACTAAATCGAAGTCCGACTAAAGCGGCCAACAAGACTCCATATGAGATATGGACGGGAAAGGTTCCCTATTTGTCATTTATGAGAATTTGGGGTTGTGAGGCATTCGTTAAGATTAAATCTGACGATAAACTCGCACCAAGGTCTGACAAATGTCTTATTGTAGGTTAACCTAAGGAAACCTGTGGTTATTACTTCTACAACCCTCACGAGAACAAAGTGTTTGTGGCTCGTGATGCTGTCTTTCTAGAAAATGATTACATTTCTAATAGACAGAGTGGGAGAAAATTTGAACTTGATGAAGTTCAAGAGCCACAAACCGAGGCGGAAAATGAGGAAACGGTTCCCTCGTCTTCTGAAACGGTTGTAGTTCCTAGGAGGTCAGGAAGAATTAGTCATCAACCTGACCGTTACTTCGGTAACATCGAGGAGGAGGGTGATTTGTTGTTATTCGAAGGCAACGAACCCTCAACCTACAAGGCGGCTATTAGTAGTCCTAACTCCGAACAATGGCTTGAGGCCATGAAATCCGAAATGGATTCTATGTACGAGAACCAAGTATGGGACTTGGTGGATTTATCTGAAGGAGTGAGACCCCTTCAGTGTAAATGGATCTTTAAAATCAAACTCGGCATAGATAAACATATTGATGTTTACAAAGCTAGATTGGTGGCAAATGGCTTCACACAAGTCCAAGGTATTCATTATGATGAAACATTTGCACCGATTGCAATGCTTCGATCCATAAGGATAATTTTAGCGGTTGCCGCATTTCATGACTATGAAATATGGCAAATGGATGTAAAAACCGCCTTCTTGAATGAGATTCTAGAAGAGGAAGTGTACATGACACAACCTGAAGGTTTTGTGGATACATCCAACCCTAAGAAAGTATGCAAGCTTAAGAGATCCATTTATGGTCTTAAGCAAGCATCAATGAGTTGGAATCATAGATTCGATCATGTTATAAAACAAAAGGGTTTCGCTTGAAGTGCCGAGGAACCTTGTTTATACATGAAGTTTAGTGGGAGCAAGGTAACCTTCCTTGTTTTGTATGTGGATGACATACTACTGATTGGAAATGATGTTCCAAGTTTGAATTCGGTAAAGGTGGAATTAGGAAACCATTTCCAAATGAAGGACTTGGGAGAGACACAACGCATCTTGGGTATCCGAATCTATAGAGATAGACCCAAAAGGATACTAGCATTAAGTCAAGAAGCTTATATCGATAAGATTCTTGATAGGTTCAATATGAAAGACTCCAAGAGAGGCTTTCTTCCGATGAGTGTAGGAATAACGTTGAAGAAATCTCAATGTCCTACGACTCCTGAGGAAATTGAACGCATGAAATTGATCCCTTTTGCTTCCGCTGTTGGATCAATCACGTATGCTATGATGTGCACTTGTCCCGATGTCGCGTTTGCCTTAAGCATGACGAGTCGGTGTCAAGCCAATCCCGGTGAGAGTCACTGGATAGCCGTAAAGAACATCCTTAAGTACTTGAGAAGAATTAAGGATTCGTTTCTAGTGTTTGGAGGAGAATTTGAGCTGCGTGTAAAGGGTTACACGGATGCAAGTTTCCAAACCGATAGGGATGTTTTGAAATCCCAATCCGGCTATGTTTTTATGTTGAATGGGGGTGCTATTTGCTGAAAAAGTTTCAAGCAAAGTGTCACTGCGGATTCTACAACAGAAGCTGAATATTTGGCGGCTTCAGAAGCTGCTAAGGAAGTTGTAAGGATTCGGCAGTTCTTGGATGGACTAAGAGTAATCCCTAGTGCCGTAGATCCAATCACTATTTATTGTGATAATAGTGGGGCTATCTTTCAAGCAAAGGAGCACAAGTCTAGTAATAAATCTAGACACGTTTTGAGGAAATACCACGTTATTAGAGATAATGTGGAAATGAAGGAAATTGATATTTGTAAGGTTGGGACAGACGATAATATCGCTGATCCTCTAACCAAGCCTCTTTTGAGGGCTAAGCATGACGCACACACCGCCTCCATGGGGTTGCGGCGTATGCCAGATTTCCTGTAGTTTCGAGATATGTAATGGATAATGTATCCCATTACATATATGAAATAACATTCATTGTTTAGAGTATATTTACTCTTATAAGTCATTTTGAATGCATACTCTGTTTATTCGAATAGTTGTGTGACAACTTTGAACGTATTCAAGAGAACGGCATAAACTAAGTATTTGGTCCCTGGTCTCTCATAAGAGGTGACGTCTCGAAGAGACTAGATTGCAAGTCGATCGATGGTGGGTTCAACACCATGGAGTCATAGTGATGACTGGTCGTTTGCATAGACAGACTGTGAAACACTCGCTTGACCGCGGACGCTTATAGAATTCCTTTTCAATGAGATTGAAACCTGGTCGTGGTGGGAATTTCTATTGTATTCCTTTGAGTCGATTATTTGACTGGAAACTGATTGTCTGAGTCGGTGCAGTTTCCGAGTGACTTTCATTTTTGTCCTAAGCCATGCCGTGAAAGGGGGTTATAAGGGCATCTTTGGGGTCATGGTGATCTGCATTATACAGTACAATCGAGTGGAAGGGAAATGTCCACCCTCGTTAGGGTAAAACATCTTTGTGGCACTCGAGGAGTAGTCGCTGAAAATGCGTGGCCACGCTCGGTAAGAATCTACGGTAGATTCTCCGGTCAGACAGCTACTCTCCTTATCGAGGAAACCACTCATGATATATATCTTTGAATGCAAGTACGACATGTAAGACACCTTGCATTGAGTGGGAGATGTGAAACGGACATGAGAATTGGTAATGCCTAACTTGTCTCGGACAAGTGGGAGATTGTTGGAGTAAGTGTCCTCCACAATAGTGCGATTACTTAACAAATCTCAATTAAGGAATACATGGGGATAATCCTATATTATTGTCAATTGATTAACGTAAATCAATAACGGTTGGCTGACTAGAGTTTGACGTTATTGTTGTTATACGGCGGTAATCAATTGATCCCTTTAAGTCACACCTATAGGAACATACTCCAAATATGAAGCTAATTAATTGTATGAGATACGATTAGATTAGTAACTTGATAAATCGACTAACAGTTAGTCAGTAAATTAATTTAGAGAGAAATCGAGTTGTGAACTCGGATGATTGAATTTTATATCGATAAAATTAATTGAGGAGATGGGAATTAGTGATTAAACGTTAATTCACTAATCATGTATATTTTACTAATGAGATTAGTAAAAGTACAATTTCAATATATATGTAAGTGTACATATATATTAAAGGAGAGTTTGATTAATTTACACTTTATTATGTTAGATAATTAAGTGATAAATTATAAGTATTTGTGGGACAAATATTGATAAAGAAAATGGACCCATATAGGGGCTCATGGACCGTCCAAATAGGGCAAGGAGGGAGGAAGCTTCCTTTGCTTTTGTCTTATTTGTTTTGGCTCTAGTTAATTGTAAAAGCATGCATGTTAACCATCATAATTAGCATGCAAGCAATTACACTTAACAAGAAAAACTCTCTTATCTCTTCACATGCATGTTGGCCGAAAATTTGAGTGTCCTACACACTTTATATTTTTGCTTGTTTTCTTATATACATACAAGAAAAAAGAAAAGTACATGCATCCATTCCATTCTCTCCATCTCTCTCACTATTCTCTCTAAAATAATTCTAATATTATTCATAATACTACTAAGTGTTAGTAGTAATAATATTCACATATTATCACGCTACTATTAGTGATTTCTAGATCAAAGTCACTAGTAGTTTTGGAGTTGTTCTTGGGTGCAACAAAGAGGAGGTTTCGTATTTTGAAAACTTGGGTTTTGGAGGATCATCCTAAACATTAGCTCAAGAAACAAATCGAGAAATGAGTTCTCGTTTTGTGCCTTTATTAACCTCTTTGAAAGGTATAAATTTCTATAAACTTATAACAAAGTCTATTTGTAACTACATAGATCTTGCTCATCAAATTAGAGTAATTTGATTTACACTAATATTTGATTAGTGAAGGGTATAAGATCCCTACAAGTGGTATCAGAGCCATGGCTTGTAGTTACAAATTTATTTTGTTATTTTTGGAGTTTTATATATTTATTGAGAATAAATATGATAAAATCCGAAAATAGTGTTAAAAATTGTTTTAACACGAGATTTTTATAGCATGCAAATTTTCTGGTCTCATGTTATCACTGGTCAAATTTCGTAATTTTTGGAATTTGTTTGCTAATTAAAATGATTTTTATACAAAACCGAGTCAAAAAGTGTGTTTTTGGCTAAAATAATAACTATAAATAGTTATATTTGGAATATGGTCACGAAATGTTTACACAGTGAAACTTGATATTTATAATTTTTGCATGTAAATTTTCAAAATCAGATTTTGAGTTTTGAATATTTATCCATTTATTTGAAAAAAATCGGTATATAAAGAGTTTTAATGTCAAAAATATAGTAAAATTTGTTTTCTGGACATGAATTTTATACCACTGTTTTTATACATTAAAAGGATGCTAAGGTATAAATTTTGGATTTTTCCTCATTGTTTTGGACGTTTTGTTGATTTTATGAGATAAAATCAATGAAACCGTATGTTATTTGTTCCAAAATTAATTCGTAAATATTTTTTGACCAAACTTTTAATTTTTGACATTCTGGAAGTGTTCCAGAATATACAAAATTTTGTTAAAAAAAAGAGGTTTTATTTTATTTTATAATGATTTTATAAAGCTTTATTCATAAAAAGATACGATTAAAGTTAAAAGTAATTAGCAAATGACACTATTATGAACTAAAATCACCATGAATTAGTGAAAACTAATGTAACACCCCGACTTTTTCTAATTTATTTTATTCGCTTTCTTTAATTCGTTAGTTTCCTAATCGAGTGATTTTCCATTTTTAGCTCGAGAAATTTAGTTCACTTGTCGCGTGGATTAAGCTATTCTGTAGTCAGGACTTAAAAACGGAGTAATTAGCTTAAAAACGGTGTAGTTTCCTCATACGAACTTCGATTCAGGTGATTCAAAAGGCTAAACTGCGTATTTTTTCGACGCCGTCGCAACTTCCAAATTTTGAGGAGTCAGTTTGAACCGGTCCACCCTGGGCCGAGCCGAACCCCCTAGCTCGGGTTGGGTTTAGGGTTTCTTATGTAGCTTTTTGATCAAGACATTAAATATCTTATTAACTCTTAGCCCTAGCAACCTTAAGATCTGATTTCTATCTTTCTAATCTCATCTCTAATCTCATCCTCATTCATCCCCCATAATTCTCTCACAAAAACTCTCTCAAAACTCATCAAACTCTATTGTTGATCATCTTTCTTGCATTCCTTTAGCCCTAAATCTTCCCTAGTCTATTTCCTCGGTATATGATCTCTTTTAGTCCTTTTATTTTTCTGATTTTGTATTATTTTATGTGTTATTATGTTGTGTATTCATTGCTTGTGTGTTTTGGCTTGGGTATTCAAAGGAAAAGGTGATTTGGAGGAAGGAGACACCATCTTGGTTGAAGAAGAAGAGGAGTAGCAAGATTTTTGATCTCAACAAAGGTAACTAGGTGTGATCTAGTTGTATTTTAACTTGTATGAGGCCAACATGTTGTTGATCTATTGTGTGTGTGTGCAAAATCATGTTGTTTGATTGTTGTTTTGTCATTGATTCATGCTAGATCTAGGGCATCATACTAGGGTTGTCATACTATCATGTTTTAATGCATAATTCTCATAATTCATTGCTAGTCATGCTTGTAAATTCTTGGGGAAAACGATTTGGTGATGATTGTTGTTGTTGCCGTGTGTATGGTGATGAGGGCCGTGGCCCTTGTCCCTTGTGTTCTCTTGTTTTTCCTTCTTGTTTTGGCTTAATCATGTTGAATCTTAACGTTTGAATGAATCACCTAGAGTTAAACTAGGAATTATGATGATTTCATGATGTTTAATAATGTTTATATGCATGACTAATTGAGTTAATCACATGAATCGATAATGGATCACATGAGTATTGAGTTGGTTGCATGAAAATGGACGATGTGTTGTGTTGGCCGTGTGTATGTATTCTGGCCGTGTGGTGTGTGTGTGTGTGGGTTCGTTTGTCACTTGATTTGGGTCTTGGCATGTCATAGGATGTTAGCTATGCTTTATTGAATCGAGTTACACTTGTTTGGTCACTAAACAATGAGTTAAGAGCATGTCAATCGAATGTATGACTTGTAATGTGTTGTGATCATATTGTACTCCGTATGTAGGGTTGTATATGGTTGTGATAATGCTTGTGTATGTATGAGTATGGTTGTTGTGGTTGTGTGGTTGTATTGGAAGTGTTGGAGACAGGTTAACAGGTTAACAGGTTATGCTTGGGTTAAGTTTGCACATGGGTACTGTTCTGGCACATGTGTGAGGAGATACAACGTCCTAGGATGGACGGATACCGCTCATGGTCCCCTCGGCTATTCTTGTTGTTTAGCTACAGCTATCATGGGTTCTCAACCAGAAGGGTTAGAGACTATGGTTATATTTATGTCGTCACCGTTCTTGTTGCTCGGTGGAATTTGGCCAAATTTAGACTTGTGATTATTGAGGAACTTCTTGTTGCTGTTCCGCCATAGGGTTTGGGTGATTCTTGTTGCTTCACCCAGTTCTCCGCGCTTACTCTCGCAATTGGTTAGAAGAAGGATCGTCTTGTGAGCAGATGGTTTGGGACACAACCTTGGTTGTGCCGTGATGTTTTGTTGTTGTGTATTGTTGTTTCTTTTGTTGTATGTTTGTGGTTTATGTTGATATACATTGGTAATAGGCCGTAGGCCAGGTGAGCTTGTTGCATTGTTGTTTACGTTTTGTTATGTTTAAATATGACTGGGGAGCACCTAGTTACTCCCCACTGATTGTGGTTGTTGCTTCTCTTTTATAGGTATGCACGTGATGGGAATCGAGTGAGGAAATGCGAGGATATGACCGTGATTTACCTTAGAAGAGATGTGCTTTTGTTTAG
Source organism: Dianthus caryophyllus (assembly GCA_023091065.1). NCBI lineage: Eukaryota > Viridiplantae > Streptophyta > Magnoliopsida > Caryophyllales > Caryophyllaceae > Dianthus > Dianthus caryophyllus. The sequence continues at coordinate 22,021,865 of CM041527.1, forward strand.
ACCCTTTGGATTTTGTACTTTGGTTTTGGTTTAGACTTTCTCTCGGACTTTTGGACTTTTGTTTTGGATTTGGTTGTGAGGGGTATTTATTCCCCAACATGTTAGGCCTTAAGGCCTACACTTTACTTTTCGTTTTTCTTTAGTAGTTGTTTGAGTAATAATCCGGGCTACACGGTGTTTCCGCCACCGTGATTTCAGTTTTAAAACCTTTATCTTTTCTAAAACCTTTTTAAATCGTATTTTGTTTCTTTTGAAAAACCCGGGTTGTTACAGTTGGTATCAGAGCGAACACGCTCCCAACTCTCTTAGTCGAGTGAGTAGGTTTGACTTAGAACACCGAGTGAGAGCGTTGGGGTAGACACATTATGGATTGCGTTGTTATTTATGTATGCGTTTGAGTAGTTGCTTGAAGTGGCATGTTTAGTCAATGCCGCTATCACCTATGCTTTTGTGTTGCAGATGACCAGAAACGGAGGAGGAGCCAACAACGACTTCAACGCATCCGCCGACTCAAGGATGCTATAGTGATACTGGTGCCTTTATGTCATTCTTAACTCTCCATTGATCGAGATAGCTTAGCTCACTTCCTCCAATTTCGTAGATACTCTTATTACTCTTCCACGGGAGAACACCGTTCCATGTTTACTCCTATTCTTGGATGCTCCTATTTCTTTTGGGGAGATCCGTCCTAGCTGCTTATCTTGTGAGTACTAGTTGTCCGAGTGTGCACTTGTCTTGGGGGTATGTGTGGTTTGGTGGAGTTGACATAGGCTAGGAGAGCTACCCTTTCGTTAATGGGGTGAGTGGGGTTGGTCATTCTTAGAATAGCAATCGTAGGAGGTATGTCTTTTTCTCATTCGTCTTGGTATCCTTTTGTTCTCAAGTTTCGAGGACGAAACTTCTTTTTAGGTGGTGAGATTGTAACACCCCGACTTTTTCTAATTTATTTTATTCGCTTTCTTTAATTCGTTAGTTTCCTGATCGAGTGATTTTCCATTTTTAGCTCGAGAAATTCAGTTCACTTGTCGTGTGGATTAAGCTATTCTGTAGTCAGGACTTCAAAACGGAGTAATTAGCTTAAAAACGGTGTAATTTCCTCATACGAACTCCGATTCAGGTGATTCAAAAGGCTAAACTGCGTATTTTTTCGACGCCGTCGCAACTGCCAAATTTTGAGGAGTCAGTTTGAACCGGTCCACCCAGGGCCGAGCCGAACCCCCCAGCTCGGGTTGGGTTTAGGGTTTCTTATGTAGCTTTTTGATCAAGACATTAAATATCTTATTAACTCCTAGCCCTAGCAACCTTAAGATCTGATTTCTATCTTTCTAATCTCATCCCTTAAAGTATTTTACAATGAGAGAATTCATAAACAGGAGTCGATATTATTAATGTTGTTGTCTGGATTTAACATCACATTAAGCAACTTATATAATAAACTACCTAACGTAAATAGCTTACACGATAATATCATAAATATTCTATATGATATACTCGAATATCTCGTATACCATTAATACTAATATGTCGATATCTCGACTTATTTTGACATATCCTAACACCCGATATTTTCTTAATATTAAGATATTGTCGATATCTCGACAATATCTCCAATATCCCCCCTCAAACTTATGGTAATTTGCAAAAATTACCATGAGTTTGACATTACAATAAGATAAAATAAATGAAAATGACAAAAAAAAAAAAAAAAATAATAATCAAAGTGCTTCATCTTTGATTCTTCGTCATCTTGTCCAACAACTGCAGCACTTCTGTAGGCCACAAACGACAGAGGCGCCACTTAGGTAGGCCACACACCATCAACAAAGGTGACTCTTAGGTAGGTCACAAACCCTCAACAACGGTGACTCTTAGGTAGGTCACAAACCCGCGACACTTAGGTAGGCCGCAAACCATCAAACAAGCCAACAATAAATCGAACACCAAAAAAAAACATATTCGTTGTCACGAACGCTCAATTTCACGAACGAGACAAACACCCTTCCACGGAAAATCATTTCATCCGTAGATCTATCAAACTTTGATATTAAAAAAATAAACGGTGGACAAAACCATGGATTGGCAATTCGGCATGTTTCGAATCCCAAACAATTATCACTTTTATGCAATTTGCTTGTAATTTTTGCTTGTAATATTATATTATATCCCGCCGGTGGGCGTTGCAATATCGGCCCACCGGCAGGGCAGCGGAAGCGTATCGAGAGACCTCAGAATAGAGGCTCTGATACCATAAAGTATTTTACAATGAGAGAATTCATAAACAGGAGTCGATATTATTAGTGTTGTTGTCTGGATTTAACATCACATTAAGCAACTTATATAATAAACTACCTAACATAAATAGCTTACACGATAATATCATAAATATTCTATATGATATACTCGAATATCTCGTATACCATTAATACTAATATGTCGATATCTCGACTTATTTCGACATATCCTAACACCCGATATTTTCTTAATATTAAGATATTGTCGATATCTCGACAATATCTCCAATATCCCTAATCTCATCCTCATTCATCCCCCATAATTCTCTCACAAAAACTCTCTCAAAACTCATCAAACTCCATTGTTGATCATCTTTTCTTGCATTCCTTTAGCCCTAAATCTTCCCTAGTCTATTTCCTCGGTATATGATCTCTTTTAGTCCTTTTATTTTTCTGATTTTGTATTATTTTATGTGTTATTATGTTGTGTATTCATTGCTTGTGTGTTTTGGCTTGGGTATTCAAAGGAGAAGGTGATTTGGAGGAAGGAGACACCATCTTGGTTGAAGAAGAAGACGAGTAGCAAGGTTTTTGATCTCAACAAAGGTAACTAGGTGTGATCTAGTTGTATTTTAACTTGTATGAGGCCTACATGTTGTTGATCTATTGTGTGTGTGTGCAAAATCATGTTGTTTGATAGTTGTTTTTTCATTGATTCATGCTAGATCTAGGGCCTCATACTAGGGTTGTCATACTATCATGTTTTAATGCATAATTCTCATAATTCATTGCTAGTCATGCTTGTAAATTCTTGGGGAAAACGATTTGGTGATGATTGTTGTTGTTGCCGTGTGTATGGTGATGAGGGCCGTGGCCCTTGTCCCTTGTGTTCTCTTGTTTTTCCTTCTTGTTTTGGCTAAATCATGTTGAATCTTAACGTTTGAATGAATCACCTAGAGTTAAACTAGGAGTTATGATGATTTCATGATGTTTAATAATGTTTATATGCATGACTAATTGAGTTAATCACATGAATCGATAATGGATCACATGAGTATTGAGTTGGTTGCATGAAAATGGACGATGTGTTGTGTTGGCCGTGTGTATGTATTCTGGCCGTGTGGTGTGTGTGTGTGTGTGTGTGTGTGTGTGTGTGTGTGTGTGTGTGGGTTCGTTTGTCAATTGATTTGGGTCTTGGCATGTCATAGAATGTTATCTATGCTTTATTGAATCGAGTTACACTTGTTTGGTCACTAAACAATGAGTTAAGAGCATGTCAATCGAATGTATGACTTGTAATGTGTTGTGATCATATTGTACTCCGTATGTAGGGTTGGATATGGTTGTGATGATGCTTGTGTATGTATGAGTATGGTTGTTGTGGTTGTATGGTTGTATTAGAAGTGTTGGAGACAGGTTAACAGGTTAACAGGTTATGCTTGGGTTAAGTTTGCACATGGGTACTGTTCTGGCACATGTGTGAGGAGATACAACGTCCTAGGATGGACGGATACCGCTCATGGTCCCCTCGGCTATTCTTGTTGTTTAGCTACAGCTATCATGCATGGGTTCTCAACCAGAAGGGTTAGAGACTATGGTTATATTTATGTCGTCACCGTTCTTGTTGCTCGGTGGAATTTGGCCAAATTTAGACTTGTGATTATTGAGGAACTTCTTGTTGCTGTTCCGCCATAGGGTTTGGGTGATTCTTGTTGCTTCACCCGGGGTAATTCTTGTTGCTTCACCCGGGGTGATTCTTGTTGCTTCACCCAGTTCTCCGCGCTTACTCTCGCAATTGGTTGGAAGAAGGATCGTCTTGTGAGCAGATGGTTTGGGACACAACCTTGGTTGTGCCGTGATATTTTGTTGTTGTGTATTGTTGTTTCTTTTGTTGTATGTTTGTGGTTTATGTTGATATACATTGGTAATAGGCCGTAGGCCAGGTGAGCTTGTTGCATTGTTGTTTACGTTTTGTTATGTTAAAATATGACTGGGGAGCACCTAGTTACTCCCCACTGATTGTGATTGTTGCTTCTCTTTTATAGGTATGCGCGTGATGGGAATCGAGTGAGGAAATGCGAGGATATGACCGTGATTTACCTTAGAAGAGATGTGCTTTTGTTTAGACCCTTTGGATTTTGTACTTTGGTTTTGGTTTAGACTTTCTCTCGGACTTTTGGACTTTTGTTTTGGATTTGGTTGTAAGGGGTATTTATTCCCCAACATGTTAGGCCTTAAGGCCTACACTTTACTTTTCGTTTTTCTTTAGTAGTTGTTTGAGTAATAATCCGGGCTACACGGTGTTTCCGCCACCGTGATTTCAGTTTTAAAACCTTTATCTTTTCTAAAACCTTTTTAAATCGTATTTTGTTTATTTTGAAAAACCCGGGTTGTTACAGTTGGTATCAGAGCGAACACGCTCCCAACTCTCTTAGTCGAGTGAGTAGGTTTGACTTAGAACACCGAGTGAGAGCGTTGGGGTAGACACATTATGGGTTGCATTGTTATTTATGTATGCGTTTGAGTAGTTGCTTGAGGTGGCATGTTTAGTCAATGCCGCTATTGTTGGGGATACTAGGTGTCCGTCAACAATTGTGCATTGACTTCGTAGAAGTCATGGACCAAATATGAGATTATGATAATCGGATAAATTGGGTGGTCATAATGTCTTGCTAGAGGCCGCTTATGATCTGAGTATTTAGAATATTCTGCCAGTTTAGTCCGGTCCAATTGGGTCACACATCGGTACCCTAATGGATTAATTTATGGTTAATTTGCATAATTAGATTAGTGCATTAACCTTTCGGGTTAGACCCGAGAACTTGTGTTTATACCGTGATCTATAGTAGATCGGGAAGCGGCCTCGGGATGCGTGCCACACTCGTGCATGCATGACAAGTGTCACACATGACAAGTGGCGAGAAGTGGGCATGCATTGGCCACTTAAAAGGTGGTGTGTGATTGGCTCCTTTATGTGCATGTGTTTTGATTGGTCTTGCATGTAATAATTATGTTGGAAATAATTATTTATGTTCCTCAAGTGTGCTGAAAATTTACAGCAAGAAACACATACTACACACACCAAAAACCACCGAGAAAACAAGAGAGAAAAGAAAGGAGAAAGACTTGGTCTTTGCTCCATAGTTTCCATAAGCTTAGAGCTTGCTTTTCTTGCACAAGTTCACCATCCTTTTACGGTTCTAGTAAACCAAGAGAGGAGTAATCCAAGGGTACTAGTGGACTTCAATTGAGGAGCAACATTTGGGGCTCTCGGTTCAATCTCGACAATACCGGTGAAATCACACTACGAGGGTATAACTTCAAACTTGAGCTTGTTTACATATGATTCGATCTTGTTTTGTGTCTAATTTATTCCGCCTTAGTATTAGACACACCTTCAATTGGTATCAGAGCATCTCATATGCTCAAGCTTGGTTAGAAAGTGTCGAGATTAGATCTCGTTCGTTGTAGCGTTTTTTGTCGGAAACTCGTTTTTAGCTTCTGCCCTCTCCCGAACTCTGTTTTTGACAAAACGTATGTGTTTTTTGGGTGGAAACGGCATTCTAAACAAGACTGCTTTAGCAGGGTAGTCATTTTAAGCCGGAAAAATGACGTTTACTGCCTGAAATCGGCATTTTTCGATTTGAAAATGCATTTTTCGGTTTTTTCGACTACTTTAAAAATTTGTTTTTGCATTATTTCGACTTTGTAGAGTGAAATAATACATTATATTAATTTTAGAAATTAATTTTGAAAATATTGATTTTATGGAAAATTAATATTATTTTATATTAATTAATTATGGTAATTAGTTTAATATAAATCGGTATTTCTTAAGAAATACAATTAATTTTTGAAATTAATTGAAAATGAAATTTTATGACAAATTATATTTCTGGTTGTTTATTTATTTTATAAATTAATACATTTTAATAATTTGTCATTTTGGAATAATTATTATTTAAATTAGATTTAAATATAATGCTTGTAGTAATTAGATTACTAAATCGACTAGGTCGTTTTTCATATCATGCATGCATATATTTTTGTTTAGGTTTGACCTACTAATGTGTGTTTTATTATGATGATTATTCCTTGTTTTTCATTTTCATGTCATTTATAATATAATTGAATGTATGTTATGAATGATTTATTTTGTATACTTTTGAAGTGGATGAATGGTTATGGAAACTAGTATGGCCAACATAGGATATTTTTACCGACTTGCATGTCGGGAAATTATTGTATTTACGGCGCATGTGCCGATGTTATGTATTGTAAGAGCATATGCGGTCGTAATGGTACCGTGCTCATTTTATTTTTATTTTTATTTTGAATAGTTCAAAATGTTAGTAAAATGTAAAGCTTGTAATTGGGCTTGCACTTGGAGTGGGAGGTCCATGGAGTTACAAGACGGAGGCCCAAAAGATTTGCTTGAGGATTGGAGTCCACAAGAATAGATCTTTTAGGGTAGTGGCCATACTAGGATCCTTATTTATCGTTATCGCATTTATTTATGCTTTCGTTTATTTATTGTTCGCTTAGTATTTGATTGCACACAAATATTTGCGAATCCCACTAAATATTGAGTCTAAATGCTATTCCAAAGCTAACACCTACGAAGCCTTCGATCGTCGGTGACGTTTGTTTCTTGCTTCCGCAAGGCGTTACCTTCAATCTTTGGATAGTAGGGTGAATGTTAGACATTCACACGTGTAGTTTGGTTGACTCAACTGGGTTATCAAAATGTTTTTGGACCCTGATGCATAATGATTTTTGGACATTAGATGTCACTAATCAACCAAGAGTTATATTGGATATAATTAGTTTGTAGACTTACCTGATTAATATAAATCCGAGAGTCATTCAGCTTCAGCTGGCTTGGAGATATATTGAATTGGGATCTTGGAATCACTATGATTTCTATCGGGATTATGAAATATAGTGCTAATGACTTTGATGAATTAACTAGGTTAATTTCAAAGTTGTTAATGATGAGTATAATAAAGACTTGCAAATTTCTGGTTGTAGATGGCAAATCGCACTAACAACGGAAACAACAACTATATGAGGGCTATTCTTGAGAAGGATAGACTCGACGGAACTAATTTCCTCGATTGGTACCGAAATTTGAGAATTGTTCTCACGATAGAAAAGAAAGAGCATGTCTTAGAGACACCTCTTCCCGAGGAGCCTGGTGAGGGCGCAACAGTCGCGGCTCACACTGCCTATAGTAGGCAAAAGGATGTCTCGCAGGAAGTTGCCTGCGTCATGCTGGCGTCTATGACCCCTGAACTTCAAAAGCAATTTGAGTTCTTGGGTGCATATGACATGGTTCAGCAACTCAAGAGTCTGTTCCAGGAACAGGCGAGGATTGAGAGATATGACGTCGCTAAGGCTATACTCGATGCCAAGCTCGAGAAGGGCAAGCCAGTGAGTCCTCATGTTCTTCGAATGATTGGATTATTCGAGAGAATGGGGAGGCTAGGCAATGAATATAGTCGTGAAATGGCTACTGATATCATACTCCATTCATTGCATGACGGGTTTGACCAGTTCATAATGAATTATAACATGAATGGAATGGAGAAATCTCTGAATGAGCTTCACGGGATGCTTAAAACAGCAGAGAAGAACATAAGGCTTAGTCCTAAGCGAGATGTTCTAATGATATCAAAGGGAGAGAGGTTTAAAAAGGCAAGTAAGGGAAAAGGGAAGGCTAAGGCACGCTTCACTATGGGCAATGACAAGGTCATTGCGCCTAAAAGTGGTAGCAAGGCCAAAGCTGTGGATCCTAACACTCGTTTGTACTGCCGAAGGCTAGGCCATTGGAAGAAAGATTGTCCCAAGTACCAGGAGGACTTGAAGAGTGGAAATGTTGCCACTACCTCTGGTATTTTTGTGATAGACATTCACTTTTCAGATTCTACTTCATGGGTATTGGATACCGGTTGTGGTTCTCACATTTGTTCAAATGTGCAGGGACTCACAAAAAGTAGAAGGCTTGGAAAAGGTGAAGTGGACCTACGAGTCGGGAATGGAGCTAGAGTTGCTGCATTGGCTGTAGGGACCTATAGTTTGTCATTGCCCTCGGGGCTTGTATTGGAACTTAATAATTGTTATTTTGTACCAAGTATTAGCAAGAACATTATTTCTGTTTCAGTATTGGATACTGATGGATTTTCGTTTATGTTTAAAGATCGTAATTGTTCTTTTTACTTAAATGATATGTTTTATGGTGATGCACGTTTGGAACGTGGGCTTTACTTGCTAAATCTTGACAAACCAATCTATCACATTGATAATAAGAAGTTCAAATCAGATGATTCTAACCCTGCCTATCTGTGGCATTGTCGTTTAGGCCATATAAATGAGAAACGGATTCAAAAACTCCATAGAGATGGTCTCTTGGACTCGTTTGACTTTGAGTCTTACGAGACATGTGAATCGTGTTTAATGGGTAAAATGACAAAAACACCTTTTCTAGGAAAAGGTACTCGAGCAAGTGACTTGTTAGGTCTTATACACACGGATGTATGTGGACCTATGAGCACGATGGCAAGAGGAGGGTATTATTACTTCATAACTTTTACCGACGATTTAAGTAGATATGGTTATGTTTACTTAATGAGGCAAAAGTCGGAATCTTTTGAGAAATTTAAAGAGTTCCAAAATGAAGTCGAGAATCAGCTTGGTAAGACTATAAAAGCCATTCGATCAGATCGAGGTGGTGAGTACATGAGTCATGAGTTTGATGATCATCTTAAAGGTCGTGGTATAGTATCACAATTGACCCCTCCTGGAACGCCACAACTAAATGGCGTGTCTGAAAGGAGAAATCGAACATTGTTAGACATGGTTCGATCTATGATGAGTCAAGCTGAACTTCCAGTATCATTTTGGGGACATGCTTTAGAGACTGCTGCCTTTACACTGAATAGAACACCGTCCAAAGCGGTTGAAAAGACTCCATATGAGATATGGAAAGGGAAGGTCCCTAATTTGTCTTTTCTCAAGATTTGGGGATGCGAAGCCTATGTCAAACGCTTGGCGTCTGACAAGCTTGCTCCAAAGTCTGATAAGTGTCTCTTTGTGGGGTATCCAAAAGGGACACAAGGCTATTACTTCTACAATCGTTCCGAGAACAAGGTATTTGTGGCTCGGAATGCTTTCTTCTTAGAAAGAGAATTTCTTTCCAAGAGAAAGAGTGGGAGTAAAATAGATCTTCAAGAGATCCAAGAGCCACAAATTGATGCTCCTATCTTAGAGAATGAGGAGAATCAGGAAGTTTTAGAAACTGTCCCTGTGGTTCAAATTTCGCTCGTAGGTCGAGTAGGGAAAGTCGCCAACCTGATAGGTATCTTGGATACTTGATCACTGATGGTGAAATATTACTTTTAGAATGTAATGAACCTACAACCTATAATGAAGCTTTGGCGGGACCCGACTCCGATAAATGGCTTGAGGCCATGAGATCCGAGATGGATTCCATGTACGAGAATCAAGTTTGGAACTTGGTTGACTTGCCTGACGGTGCAAGAACTGTCAAGTGCAAGTGGGTTTTCAAGGTGAAAACTGACATGGAAGGAAACGCGACCGTTTTCAAAGCAAGGTTGGTTGCAAAAGGTTTTACTCAAGTTCATGGTATTGACTATGACGAGACCTTTTCTCCCGTCGCTATGCTTAAATCCATTCGGATTATCCTAGCTATTGCTGCATATTTTGATTATGAGATATGGCAGATGGATGTAAAAACCGCCTTCTTAAATGGTTTATTGGAGGAGGATGTGTATATGACACAACCTGAAGGTTTTGTAGATCCTAGAAATGCTGGGAAGGTATGCAAACTTCAGAAATCCATTTATGGATTGAAGCAGGCATCACGGAGTTGGAATGTTCGTTTCAACCAAGTAATCCAAGAGTTTGGATTTTCTAGGGGTGAAGAAGAACCTTGTGTATACAAGAAATTCAGTGGGAGTAAGGTTACCTTTCTTGTTCTGTACGTCGATGACATACTACTCATTGGAAATAACGTTCCTATGCTAGAGTCCGTGAAGGATTGGCTACGGAAGAATTTCGCAATGAAAGATTTAGGGGAAGCACAATACATATTGGGCATTAAGATCTATAGAGACAGATCAAAGAGAATGTTAGGACTTAGTCAAACTACCTATCTCGATAAGGTACTTGATAAGTTTAACATGAAAGACTCTAAGAGAGGCTTTCTGCCCATGGGTCAAGGCATACAGCTTAGCAAGACTCAGTGTCCAGTGGGAGCTGATGAGCGAAGCAAGATGAGTAGGATTCCTTATGCATCTGCAATAGGATCTATCATGTATGCGATGATATGTACACGTCCCGATGTCTCGTATGCTTTGAGTATGACGAGCAGGTACCAGTCAGATCCAGGTGAGAAACACTGGACCGCTGTTAAGAATATCCTGAAGTACCTTAATAGGACTAAGGACAGATTCTTAGTATACGGTGAAGAGGATAAGCTAAGTGTCCTAGGGTACACTGATGCTAGCTTCCAAACAGATAAAGATGACTTTAGATCCCAGTCGGGATTCGTCTTTACTCTTTATGGAGGAGCTGTTAGTTGGAAGAGTGCAAAGCAAACGACCATTGCCGATTCTACTTCAGAAGCTGAGTACATAGCTGCCTCGGAGGCAGCAAAGGAAGCAGTATGGATTCGAAAATTCATTACTGTGTTGGGTGTTGTCCCTAGCATTGCCGACGCGGTAGTTCTCTATTGTGATAATAGTGGAGCTATTGCTCAAGCGAAAGAGCCTAGAGCACATCACAGATCCAAACATGTGCTCAGAAAGTTTCACCTTATTCGAGAGATCATTGATCGAGGTGATGTGACTGTTTGCAAGGTCGACACGGATGCCAATGTGGCAGATCCATTAACTAAACCCCTATCGCAGGCAAAGCACGAGGTGCATACTGCTGCAATAGGCATCAAGCGCATTGTAGAATGGCTATGATGTAATTGTTTTAAATTTGATTGTAAAACAATTGTTATGCTCATCTTGTATGATATTTAATCATTAATCATTCAATCTTGGTTTAATTGAGTGATGTCCAAAATAATTTTGTCTCCAAATAGGTTGTCAGATCATGTCTGGGCAATGAAACCCTATTATGGCGAACTGGAGATGTTAATTATGGTTGTCCCTGGTCAGGTTGTCAAGTAGGGACATTGATGACCCATAATGACTAGTATGTGAGTTGATTAACGATCTTGTTTCATGATCTAGGACGTTGGACGTCCAAGTCATTCACATGGATACACGATGGTGCGTGTATTGGACTGACCCGCAGTGAGAATTCTATAAGTCTAAGAAGTCATAAGAATATCTCACTATGACTTGGAGTCGGTTCCTTAGACCTGAGTTTATCGCATAGAACTTGTACGAGAATTAGTTTGCTTTGACAGTGTCCAACGCCATGCCGTGAAAGGGGGCTATAAAGGCACTTGTTGGGTGGCTATGAAACGTATAGAGGGACATGGATAGACAAGATGGGATTGTCCTTCTAATTTATAGATTAGGATTGGTGTCTCTAGGCCACTTGGAGAGTTGAAACTGTTAAATGCGTGGCCACGCTCGGATTGATTGACCGAACAATCATCTGGTGTACAGTTTAGCTCAGAGTCCAAGAAAGCCTGAAATAGACATAGGGGTGACTTGACACTTACCTTATGTTCAAAGTAGACATTAAGAGACAAGGGAATTGAAGATGCACATCTAGCTCGTTTGCACACTTGTTTCGGACAAGTGGGAGATTGTTGGGGATACTAGGTGTCCGTCAACAATTGTGCATTGACTTCGTAGAAGTCATGGACCAAATATGAGATTATGATAATCGGATAAATTGGGTGGTCATAATGTCTTGCTAGAGGCCGCTTATGATCTGAGTATTTAGAATATTCTCGCTTTTAGTCCTGGTCCAATTGGGTCACACATCTGCATTCTAATGGATTAATTTATGGTTAATTTGCATAATTAGATTAGTGCATTAACCTTTCGGGTTAGACCCGAGAACTTGTGTTTATACCGTGATCTATAGTAGATCGGGAAGCGGCCTCGGGATGCGTGCCACACTCGTGCATGCATGACAAGTGTCACACATGACAAGTGGCGAGAAGTGGGCATGCATTGGCCACTTAAAAGGTGGTGTGTGATTGGCTCCTTTATGTGCATGTGTTTTGATTGGTCTTGCATGTAATAATTATGTTGGAAATAATTATTTATGTTCCTCAAGTGTGCTGAAAATTTACAGCAAGAAACACATACTACACACACCAAAAACCACCGAGAAAACAAGAGAGAAAAGAAAGGAGAAAGACTTGGTCTTTGCTCCATAGTTTCCATAAGCTTAGAGCTTGCTTTTCTTGCACAAGTTCACCATCCTTTTGCGGTTCTAGTAAACCAAGAGAGGAGTAATCCAAGGGTACTAGTGGACTTCAATTGAGGAGCAACATTTGGGGCTCTCGGTTCAATCTCGACAATACCGGTGAAATCACACTACGAGGGTATAACTTCAAACTTGAGCTTGTTTACATATGATTCGATCTTGTTTTGTGTCTAATTTATTCCGCCTTAGTATTAGACACACCTTCAGCTATCACCTATGCTTTTGTGTTGCAGATGACCAGAAACGGAGGAGGAGCCAACAACGACTTCAACGCATCCGCCGACTCAAGGATGCTATAGTGATACTGGTGCCTTTATGTCATTCTTAACTCTCCATTGATCGAGATAGCTTAGCTCACTTCCTCCAATTTCGTGGATACTCTTATTACTCTTCCACGGGAGAACACCGTTCCATGTTTACTCCTATTCTTGGATGCTCCTATTTCTTTTGGGGAGATCCGTCCTAGCTGCTTATCTTGTGAGTACTAGTTGTCCGAGTGTGCACTTGTCTTGGGGGTATGTGTGGTTTGGTGGAGTTGACATAGGCTAGGAGAGCTACCCTTTCGTTAATGGGGTGAGTGGGGTTGGTCATTCTTAGAATAGCAATCGTAGGAGGTATGTCTTTTTCTCATTCGTCTTGGTATCCTTTTGTTCTCAAGTTTCGAGGACGAAACTTCTTTTTAGGTGGTGAGATTGTAACACCCCGACTTTTTCTAATTTATTTTATTCGCTTTCTTTAATTCGTTAGTTTCCTAATCGAGTGAGTTTCCATTTTTAGCTCGAGAAATTCAGTTCACTTGTCGCGTGGATTAAGCTATTATGTAGTCAGGACTTAAAAACGGAGTAATTAGCTTAAAAACGGTGTAATTTCCTCATACGAACTCCGATTCAGGTGATTCAAAAGGCTAAACTGCGTATTTTTTCGACGCCGTCGCAACTGCCAAATTTTGAGGAGTCAGTTTGAACCGGTCCACCCTGGGCCGAGCCGAACCCCCCAGCTCGGGTTGGGTTTAGGGTTTCTTATGTAGCTTTTTGATCAAGACATTAAATATCTTATTAACTCCTAGCCCTAGCAACCTTAAGATCTGATATCTATCTTTCTAATCTCATCCTTTAAAGTATTTTACAATGAGAGAATTCATAAACAGGAGTCGATATTATTAATGTTGTTGTCTGGATTTAACATCACATTAAGCAACTTATATAATAAACTACCTAACATAAATAGCTTACACGATAATATCATAAATATTCTATATGATATACTCGAATATCTCGTATACCATTAATACTAATATGTCGATATCTCGACTTATTTCGACATATCCTAACACCCGATATTTTCTTAATATTAAGATATTGTCGATATCTCGACAATATCTCCAATATCCCCCCTCAAACTTATGGTAATTTGCAAAAATTACCATGAGTTTGACATTACAATAAGATAAAATAAATGAAAATGAAAAAAAAAAAAAAAAAAAAAAAAAATCAAAGTGCTTCATCTTTGATTCTTCGTCATCTTGTCCAACAACTGCAGCACTTCCGTAGGCCACAAACGACAGAGGCGCCACTTAGGTAGGCCACACACCATCAACAAAGGTGACTCTTAGGTAGGTCACAAACCCTCAACAACGGTGACTCTTAGGTAGGTCACAAACCGGCGACACTTAGGTAGGCCGCAAACCATTAAACAAGCCAACAATAAATCGATCACCATAAAAAAAAAACATATTCGTTGTCACGAACGTTCAATTTCACGAACGAGACAAACACCCTTCCACGGAAAATCATTTCATCCGTAGATCTATCAAACTTTGATATTAAAAAGAAATAAACGGTGGACAAAAGCATGGATTGGCAATTCGGCATGTTTCGAATCCCAAACAATTATCACTTTTATGCAATTTGCTTGTAATTTTTGCTTGTGATATTATATTATATCCCGCCGGTGGGCGTTGCAATATCGGCCCACCGGCAGGGCAGCGGAAGCGTATCGAGAGACCTTAGAATAGAGGCTCTGATACCATAAAGTATTTTACAATGAGAGAATTCATAAACAGGAGTTGATATTATTAATGTTGTTGTCTGGATTTAACATCACATTAAGCAACTTATATAATAAACTACCTAACATAAATAGCTTACACGATAATATCATAAATATTCTATATGATATACTCGAATATCTCGTATACCATTAATACTAATATGTCGATATCTCGACTTATTTCGACATATCCTAACACCCGATATTTTCTTAATATTAAGATATTGTCGATATCTCGACAATATCTCCAATATCCCTAATCTCATCCTCATTCATCCCCCATAATTCTCTCACAAAAACTCTCTCAAAACTCATCAAACTCCATTGTTGATCATCTTTTCTTGCAATCCTTTAGCCCTAAATCTTCCCTAGTCTATTTCCTCGGTATATGATCTCTTTTAGTCCTTTTATTTTTCTGATTTTGTATTATTTTATGTGTTATTATGTTGTGTATTCATTGCTTGTGTGTTTTGGCTTGGGTATTCAAAGGAGAAGGTGATTTGGAGGAAGGAGACACCATCTTGGTTGAAGAAGAAGAGGAGTAGCAAGGTTTTTGATCTCAACAAAGGTAACTAGGTGTGATCTAGTTGTATTTTAACTTGTATGAGGCCTACATGTTGTTGATCTATTGTGTGTGTGTGCAAAATCATGTTGTTTGATTGTTGTTTTGTCATTGATTCATGCTAGATCTAGGGCCTCATACTAGGGTTGTCATACTATCATGTTTTAATGCATAATTCTCATAATTCATTGCTAGTCATGCTTGTAAGTTCTTGGGGAAAACGATTTGGTGATGATTGTTGTTGTTGCCGTGTGTATGGTGATAAGGGCCGTGGCCCTTGTCCCTTGTGTTCTCTTGTTTTTCCTTCTTGTTTTGGCTTAATCATGTTGAATCTTAACGTTTGAATGAATCACCTAGAGTTAAACTAGGAGTTATGATGATATCATGATGTTTAATAATGTTTATATGCATGACTAATTGAGTTAATCACATGAATCGATAATGGATCACATGAGTATTGAGTTGGTTGCTTGAAAATGGACGATGTGTTATTCTGGCCGTGTGGTGTGTGTGTGTGTGTGGGTTCGTTTGTCACTTGATTTGGGTCTTGGCATGTCATAGGATGTTAGCTATGCTTTATTGAATCGAGTTACACTTGTTTGGTCACTAAACAATGAGTTAAGAGCATGTCAATCGAATGTATGACTTGTAATGTGTTGTGATCATATTGTACTCCGTATGTAGGGTTGGATATGGTTGTGATGATGCTTGTGTATGTATGAGTATGGTTGTTGTGGTTGTATGGTTGTATTGGAAGTGTTGGAGACAGGTTAACAGGTTAACAGGTTATGCTTGGGTTAAGTTTGCACATGGGTACTGTTCTGGCACATGTGTGAGGAGATACAACGTCCTAGGATAGACGGATACCGCTCATGGTCCCCTCGGCTATTCTTGTTGTTTAGCTAGAGCTATCATGGGTTCTCAACCAGAAGGGTTAGAGACTATGGTTATATTTATGTCGTCACCGTTCTTGTTGCTCGGTGGAATTTGGCCAAATTTAGACTTGTGATTATTGAGGAACTTCTTGTTGCTGTTCCGCCATAGGGTTTGGGTGAATCTTGTTGCTTCACCCGTGGTGATTCTTGTTGCTTCTCCCAGTTCTCCGCGCTTACTCTCGCAATTGGTTGGAAGAAGGATCGTCTTATGAGCAGATGGTTTGGGACACAACCTTGGTTGTGCCGTGATGTTTTGTTGTTGTGTATTGTTGTTTCTTTTGTTGTATGTTTGTGGTTTATGTTGATATACATTGGTAATAGGCCGTAGGCCAGGTGAGCTTGTTGCATTGTTGTTTACGTTTTGTTATGTTAAAATATGACTGGGGAGTACCTAGTTACTCCCCACTGATTGTGGTTGTTGCTTCTCTTTTAGTTCAAGCTTAAAAGGTGTTTTAAGCATTATTGATTAATATGAGATTAATCGATAAAATGTGAGACCGTTTTTAAACGATTTAATGCGATTATAGTTTAGGGCGATTTTGGCATGTTTTTATTTATAAGCTTTTCATTATGCATGTTTGAATGAATGTTTATTTTTGAATGAATGTTTATTCTTACTAGTATGGCCATAGTTTGTTATATTTTTACCGATATTACCCGTAATGAAAGGGAATATCGTGTGGGTTTGTAATTAAATGCGATCTCGTATCGCCGGTTTGTAATTTTAATAGTTAATTTCATTTATAAATGTATAATAGGGTTGCTATGTATTCATTTGTAATTAATACTTGTAAATATTTGTAAACCGAAGACCGGCGATGAATCGAGATGGAGCCTTAGAAGTGTTCTAAAGCTTGCAAAGAGGGGCTTTGGATGAAGTCCATATGAAGAGGGACCAAAGGAGTTGGTTTCCAATTTGTAACTCCTTGTAATTTAATTACTTTTAGGTGGCCATAATAGGTTTTGCTTGTTTGATGCTTGTTTGATTGCTTATTTTTGTCGTTTACATGCCAAAATCGCCATGCATGCTAAGTTATCCCACTATGATTGTCGTTTTAGGTCGCGATTCGTAAATTAGTTCACTTATAAAATAATTTTAATGACTAAAATTGACAAGATCACCCACATTATTTAACAAATGAATTGAGATATAGCCTTTTCAAATGTAGCAACTATGAACCCCATGTTCATGAGGAGCTCCGCAACGTGGAACCTCGTTACCATGGGTAAGTAGTGGGAGGAAGTCCCATGCTAATTTGGTTTGAACTCAACCAAATAAGAGTTATTTGGGGCTAAAGGATGCATTTTAAAGAAAATCATCAACCAAGCATTCTAGTGTAGAATTAGTCAAGTGTTGACTTATCGTTTTTATATAAAAGGAAACATGAGATGTCTAATTTTATATGAGAACGAGTCTTGGAATCATTTATATAATTTCATGGGAGATCGTTATATAAATGGACATATGTTTTAAAAAAGAGTTTTAGCAAATGTCATGAATGTACAATGGATGTTAATTTCCTCATATTTGTTGTAGAGTAATTTATTTGAAATCACAACCTCAACTCCCGCACCCATTTTGGGTAAATATTCATGGCTGAGAACCGTGATGAATAAATGTATCCTAAAAGATGACGGTAGCAACCTTGTCGAATGGGATTCGACTATAAGGGGCGCCGCTCAATCCGACAATGTGCTTAAATACCTTACCGAACTACTTCCCGCCGAACCCGGACTTAGGGCCACCGCGGCGGCACGAGCCGCCTACGATGAGCATCTAAAGGTGGACAATGATTTGAAAAATGTGTTGATTTGGTCAATGTCACCTACTCTCAAACTTCGCTTCGTTACTCACAAAAGTGCATATGACATATTCACTAGAGTGACGATGATGTGCTTTAACCAAGAGAGCATCAAAGTGAATGAGATTGAGAGAAAAGATGTTCTTTCAATGAGATTGAAGAACATAAACATTGGGGTCAAGAAAGGGAAGGGAGCTAATGAAGCTCGGTTCAAGGAAGATAAGGGTAAGGGGAATGCTATTGAGAATAGCAAGCCCAAACCCGGTCGTTGGAAGCGCAATTGTCCCAAATTCTTGAAGGAAAAGAATGATGGATGTGCGACATCCAAAGATATTGTTCCTTCTAGTCTTTATATGATTGACATAAATCATGCTTGCATTTCTACATGGGTATAGGATACCGGATGTGGATCTCATCTTGCAATCACTTGCAGGGGATGAGAAACGCGCGAGCACTAGTCAAGGGTGATGTAGATCTCCGCATGGGTAATGGAGCTAGAGTAGCGGCCGTTTCCGTGGGAACTTTTGTACTCACTCTAGCTAGTGATTTAGAGTTGTACTTGAATAACTGTTATTTTGTACCAACTCTAACCAAAAACATTATCTCCGTCTCCGTGTTAGATGCGGAAGGCTTTTGTTTTATGATTAAGGACAATCGGTGTACTTTTTCATTTAATGAAATGGTTTATGGTGAAGCCATTTCAATTGGAGGTATTTATGTTTTAAATGATGTCAATGATGTTTATCATATAGAGAACAAGAAGCTCAAAACGAATGAATCAAACAAATCCTACCTTTGGCATTGTCGTTTAAGTCATATAAACGATAGACGCATAAAGAGACTTGTTGAGACCAAGGTTCTCAAACCATTTGATTGCGAATCATATGGTACATGCGAAGCTTGCCTTTTAGGCAAGATGACTCGTGCACCCTTTAGTGGTAAAGGGACACGAGCAAGTGAGGTTTTAGGACTCATGCATACCGATGTGTGTGGTCCATTAAACATCACCGCTAGAGGAGGATATCATTACTTCATTACTTTTACCGATGACTTAAGTAGATATGGTTATGTCTACTTAATGAGACATAAAAGTGATGCTTTTGAGAAATTTAAAGAATTTCAAAATGAGGTTGAGAACCAATTGGATAAAAAGATAAAAGCACTATGATCGGATTGTGGTGGCGAATATCTAAGCAATGAGTTTGATTCACATCTTAAGAATTGTGGTATAATATCACAATGGACTCCTCCGGGCACACCACAGTTGAATGGTGTTGCAGAAAGGAAAACCGAACTTTATGAGATATAGTTCGGTCTGTGATGAGTCAAAGTGAGCTTCCTGGATCGTTTTGGGACTTTACGCTATTGTCTGCCGCATTCTCACTAAATCGAAGTCCGACTAAAGCGGCCAACAAGACTCCATATGAGATATGGACGGGAAAGGTTCCCTATTTGTCATTCATGAGAATTTGGGGTTGTGAGGCATTCGTTAAGATTAAATCTGACGATAAACTCGCACCAAGGTCTGACAAATGTCTTATTGTAGGTTAACCTAAGGAAACCTGTGGTTATTATTTCTACAACCCTCACGAGAACAAAGTGTTTGTGGCTCGTGATGCTGTCTTTCTAGAAAATGATTACATTTCTAATAGACAGAGTGGGAGAAAATTTGAACTTGATGAAGTTCAAGAGCCACAAACCGAGGTGGAAAATGAGGAAACGGTTCCCTCGTCTTCTGAAACGGTTGTAGTTCCTAGAAGGTTAGGAAGAATTAGTCATCAACCTGACCGTTACTTCGGTAACATCGAGGAGGAGGGTGATTTGTTGTTATTCGAAAGCAACAAACCTTCAACCTACAAGGCGGCTATTAGTAGTCCCAACTCCGAACAATGGCTTGAGGCCATGAAATCCGAAATGAATTCTATGTACGAGAACCAAGTATGGGACTTGGTGGATTTACCTGAAGGAGTGAGACCCCTTCAGCGTAAATGGATCTTTAAAATCAAACTCGGCATAAATAAACATATTGATGTTTACAAAGCTAGATTGGTGGCAAATGACTTCACACAAGTCCAAGGTATTCATTATGATGAAACCTTTGCACCGATTGCAATGCTTCGATCCATAAGGATAATTTTAGCGGTTGCCGCATTTCATGACTATGAAATATGGCAAATGGATGTAAAAACCGCCTTCTTGAATGGGATTCTAGAAGAGGAAGTGTACATGACACTACCTGAAGGTTTTGTGGATACATCCAACCATAAGAAAGTATGCAAGCTTAAGAGATCCATTTATGGTCTTAAGCAAGCATCAAGGAGTTGGAATCATAGATTCGATCATGTTATAAAACAAAAGGGTTTCGCTCGAAGTGCCGAGGAACCTTGTTTATACATGAAGTTTAGTGGGAGCAAGGTAACCTTCCTTGTTTTGTATGTGGATGACATACTACTGATTGGAAATGATGTTCCAAGTTTGAATTCGGTAAAGGTGGAATTAGGAAACCATTTCCAAATGAAGGACTTGGGAGAGACACAACGCATCTTGGGTATCCAGATCTATAGAGATAGACCCAAAAGGATACTAGCATTAAGTCAAGAAGCTTATATCGATAAGATTCTTGATAGGTTCAATATGAAAGACTCCAAGAGAGGCTTTCTTCCGATGAGTGTAGGAATAACGTTGAAGAAATCTCAATGTCCTACGACTCCTGAGGAAATTGAACGCATGAAATTGATCCCTTTTGCTTCCGCTGTTGGATCAATCATGTATGCTATGATGTGCACTCGTCCCGATGTCGCGTTCGCCTAAAGCATGACGAGTCGGTGTCAAGCCAATCCCGGTGAGAGTCACTGGATAGCCGTAAATAACATTGATGTGTCATATATTTACGTACTTTTAGCCCCTGTTTCACGAGCTTTTCCTTGCGTTTCCCGTGCTTTTATTTGCGTTTCAGCTCCTATTTCTCTCCGTTTTGGCTCTGCTGCGTTTTTGTGTCCATTTTGCAGGTACACGCGGTTATTTGGAGTATAGGATGCTTGTCGAGAAGTTTCGGAAAGTTTCGTGAAGTTTCGTGAAGTTTTGAGGTGATTCGAGTTGGTTTCGTTGCGTTTCGCTTGCGTACGAGCCTCGTTTCACTAAATGAAGGTGTCCCGGGACCTTGGGTCGGGATTTGAAGCTCACATAATCATCCTAAGACTCGTCCCTACTCATGAGCCTCGTCCCTAAGCCTTGGGACGACAAGAAAGCAAAAATAAACTAAGTACAAGAATGAGCAAAAACAAGCCAAAAACTGAAAACCACGGGACAAGTGTGTCCCGGG
The DNA here is from genome assembly GCA_023091065.1 of Dianthus caryophyllus. Classification (NCBI taxonomy): domain Eukaryota; kingdom Viridiplantae; phylum Streptophyta; class Magnoliopsida; order Caryophyllales; family Caryophyllaceae; genus Dianthus; species Dianthus caryophyllus. The sequence continues at coordinate 22,043,188 of CM041527.1, forward strand.
CGGGGTGGGTAGTGCCCCGGCCGGGGTGGCCTTCCCGGACCCCAGGGACAGCACTGACTCTTCGCGTGCTTAAATTAGATCGTCTATTTGAAGGCTCAAAACATCTTATTTTCGTCTGAAATTTTTAGAGCATTTTTAGGACACTTTGAAGTACTTCCTCACAAAAATTTAGGGTTTGATCATTTTTCCTTCTTGTATTTTGAATTCACGACACGGATTGCTTTGGTTTCGATCATCTATTTGGTATTGTTGTCTTTGTTCTTATCTTTTCTCTTGCAATTTCTGATTTGTGTTTGTTCCATACTTCTCTCTTTTCATTGTTAATTCATTATATATCGTTGTTGATCATGTCCTTCGTTATTTCCCTTGCTTTTGTTGTCATTTTTGCTATGTGTGAGTAGTCCTCTATCTAGGGATGAAGGGTGATCATGGGTGAGTAGTCTAGGATGCTTTTGGTGATGATTTGATTAGGGTCTTGCTTGTGTTTTGGTTGTCTTGTGTTTGATTGTGTTTGTTGATCCCTTGGCCAAGGTTTAGCAAGCGTTTTACACCCTTAAACTTAAGACCGAAAGCCTAGTTTAAGGTAGGGTACGAGACCAACCATTAGGACCCTCACTTGTAAGTTGCGAGAGCCCGCATTTGAGACCTAGAGGACGCTTAGAACCGAGAGGCCGAGCCTATTCCTTAGCACACGCGATTCCCGACTCATTTCTGTCACCATCCTTTGTCCTAGCTTCACCCTTGCTATCCCCGATTCCCTAGACCTCTTTCCTCTAAGTTTTAAACCCTTATCTTTCGCTATAGCTTTAGTTAACCAACCCACATTTGAACCGAGACTAGAATCGTCAAAAATAACCAACATTGCAACCTTCTCCCTGTGGATACGATACCCGACTTACCCTAGCTACCCTAGCGTTGAGTTTGGTTTTACTTTTGATTAGGTGACGCGACTAAGCCTGTCAAATTTTGGCGCCGTTGCCGGGGAGACGGCTTTTGTTTTTGTTGTTTATTTGGTTCTTTTCTCATTGTCACTCTTGTCTCAAGGAACCTCAATTCCTTGAGACCGCTACTTATAGCTGCTCTAGTGTTGTGTATGGTCAGGAAAACACGTACGTCTCAAGCTAATAAGGACGTTAAATTTGATCCTGAACCGGAGCGTACTTTCCTTGCGCGCAAGAGTCTACCTAAGCAACTTGAAGCTCAATCCACCGTGGAAGCTCACATAGAACCGGAACCCGAACCTCAACCACGAATCATGGTGAAGCTCTCGGATCACTCAAAGCCCTCTGCGGATCAAATTCCAATCGGCAATGCTATGCCGGCTATTGCGGCCAACAATTTCGAGATAAAGCCGGCCTTTATTAGCCTCATTGAGCGTAATCAATTTGAGGGAAGCCCCGGGTAGGATCCTAACCTCCATGTCCTGAATTTTTGTGATTATTGCTCAACGATTAAGCAAACCGGAGTCACCCAAGATCAAATACGTGAAATGCTTTTCTCGTTCTCACTTAGGGACAAAGCAAAGCTACGGCTCAATTATTTGAATCGGGTTGCTCATGGTGTGACCGATTGGAGCACTCTTGCATTGGCCTTCTATCAAAAATACTTCCCACCGGAGAAGACGGCAATGCTTAGGAGCCAACTAACTAGCTTCCGTCAAAGAGGAGATGAGAGCTTATTCGATGCATGGGAACGCTACAAGGAGCTTCAACGCCAATGTCCTCATCATGGCCTCGACAAATGGTTATTGGTTATGCAATTCTATAATGGATTGTACAATGAGTCTCGCCAAGTGCTTGACTCGGCCGCGAATGGGCGCTTTGATAATATCGACGTTGAGGAGGCCTTTGATACAATCGAGGCCATGGCTATTTGTTGGAGTTAGTGTCCTCCATAGTTAGTGCAATAACATAAATAAATCTCTTAAGGTACACAGGGTACATTTTGTATGCAATCAGTTGATTAACGTTTATCAATAACGGTTGGCTTGCTAGATAAGTTTGACGTTATTGTCATACAGATGGCGGTGATCAACTGGTCCCTAAAACGTCACACCTAAAGGATGTGTTTAAGAAATGTGATTATTTGAGAAAATAATCATATTGATGCCCTACTAAAAGACTAAAAGGTTAGTCGGTGTTTTTGACTAAAATGTTAGTCAAGTGTGTGATAATAATACGGCCATTTAATAAGGATTAAATGATATTAGCTAAGACGAATTAAATGTAATTCGTGAATTGAATATAAAAGGTTATATTTAATTATTGAATATAATATAAGCTAATTAATCATAAACTGTTATAATTAATTAGAAAATTATAAATATAAGGATATTAATAATTTAATGATATATTATAGTGGATCATATTTTTATGACACTAGTAATATTATATTATATTTTAAAAGCTAAAGGAAACTCTGGAAAGAGCTTTATTGCTCTTTGACTCCTTGGTCAACAAGGAATTCGTTTTGGATAGTGATTTTTGGAAAGCAAGAATTACTCCCCAATATTGATGAGAAGGCCGAAATTTTGGAGTACTTAAGGGGAGCTTTGGCTCAACTTAACTCAACTAATTCATTCATCATAATTCACACACAAAATTTTAGAAAATCAGTTTTCTTCTCTCATAAGTTTTCTAGCAAGAACTAAGGGCATATCTTGAGCAATCTTGGGTGCAACTTTTAGGAGATATCAAGCTTCTTGATATTTGATCTTAGGCCATTAAGCAAGGACTAAAGGTTGTTTTTCTTAATCTTTTATTTATTTATGCAATTTCTTTTATGACTATTAATCATATAGAATAAGTTTCATTATAATCCTGTGATCTTAAAGGGCATGTATACAGATATATTCCCACAAGTGGTATCAGAGACTTAGGGCTATGAAATTGTTTATATGATTTTCATAAAAATTGATTTTGTATAAGTATAATTTAAAAAAAAAAAAAAAAAAAAGGTACTGTTCACGTGAATAGTGCCGTGAACAGTAACTTTTATTTTTAATTTTTTTTTTACTGTTCACGTGAATAGTGCCGTGAACAGTAACTTTTATAAAAAAAAATAAAAAATTAAATTTCTTGGTCCAATTTGATTCATATATTGTTAATTTAAAAGGTTAAGATAATAATATATGAACTTGTATATGTTTTGATTCAATATTGATTGAGTTAGGACAAAGATGGATCTTTAAGGTGGATGTTAATGAACATTAATTATTGCTTTATATTATTGGTATAAATTGATTGAGATATTCATGTTAATAGGTTAATTTGAATGATCTTAGTATTACATTAATGTTTAATCAAGATTAGGTGTTGTTTTGTTTTATATCAATCGAGATAATATGAGCATGTTCAAGTTAAATCAGTTTAATTTGAGATTAGATCTAAAAACATACCTTTTAAAAAAAAAAAAAATTTCGGTTTTTAAAATATTGTTTGAACCGTGTGTTTTTATTTTTGTTTCGGTTTGTTTTAAGTTTATTTAAACCGGTTTTGTATTATGCATTATAATGATAATGTATGATTAAGGCTTGTGAAAAGGTTCACGCAAGATTGATACCCTATTATTTTAAAAAGGTTTAAAATAATGTTGGATTTAATTTATATTATACTTGATAATATGAATTAAGTTGGATTATGATTGATTAAGATTGTTGTGTGCAATTGAGGAATTGTCACATAATCTTGATCTTGTTAAAAGGTGGTTTGGATTAATAATAATTAATCTAGTTTAGTTGATGCATTTATCTTGTTTGAATGTTGTTTGAATGGTTTAAGTTTTTCGCATTATTTTGTACAAAAGGTTGTAATTTACTAGTGTGGCCTTAGAAGATTATGTTTTCGTAATGAAAGAAAACATAGTCGGTGGTTGTATATTGAGATCTCGTATCTCCTCTCTTGTAATAATATTTTTAAAGTTATTTTGAGATTAGAATGTAAATAGGTTTGCATTTGTAATTTTAATTGTAATTTGAGAAGAGACTCAAGATTCAAGATGGAGATCGTATGGCTCACTCCCGCTTTATGGATCAAACCAAGATGGAACATCAAGACAAGCTTCAAGGGTCCAAGGATGGATTCCAACTTGTATTTTTGTTTATTTTGGTAGGATAGGCCACACTAGGTGTTTTTATTTTATGCTCTTTTTCCATTCTCGTTGCGATGTTTGCTTGTTTAGATAGTTGCATCATATTCCGCCTAAACTAAACCAAACCACCTAATATTGCATGAAAATTGACTCATATAGTTTGCATTTTCATCCTAGACATACCGATGTCACATGTTTTAAGCCATCACCTTAGTTTATATCATTCTCGTTTTGCTAGACTTTCGTTCACTTAAAATGAATTAAATAAGATGATGGGACCTTCCTCTAAAATGAAATTGAGAATTAGTCTTTATGAGTCAAACCACTATGAATCCCTTCTTCGTCGGTAGCCATAATATGACCCCTTCTTCGTTGGGTAAGTAGTGGTGGACGACTTAGTTTACCACAACACTATAGTTCGAGTAATATCTCGTAGTTATAGTGGACTAAAAGATAGGATTTATCAAATCTATCGACCAAGAATTCTAACAAAGAGAATTAGCCAAGAGGTTGGCTTATCAATTTAAAGAAATTGAGTCTTGGGATCACTTGTATAATTCTCGAGGGAGGTCGATTATATGAGTGCACGAGTCATTGCATTAAAATGTTATTGCTTTACGACTTAAACCTATAAAACGATGTTTTCTTTTCTTCTCTCCTCTTCTTCTCACAGTTTCGAATACGTTATATACAGATATAACTACTATAACAAATGGCTGTACGTACTGACGAACCAATGCCAAGTGCCACACTAACACGCGAATCATGGTTTAGAATATTTATGGATGACATGAATCAGCCTACTCGACTGAAGAATGATGGGTCCAATTTGCTGATTGGGAGGCCGCATTACGGAATGCCGCCATAGCTGACGGCAAGCTCAAGTACTTGACTGAGCCACTGCCGGCCGAACCAGCTCCCGATGCAGGAGCAAATGAAGTCGTAGCTTACAATGATTTCATGATGGAGGCGGGTGCGATACAGAACGTACTCATCTATGCAATGGAATCCAATTTGCAAAGACGATTCATTACCCAGGGTGCAAACAAGATTTTCACCACCCTTACTAAGGAATACTCGAAAGCTCCGAGAATTAAGAGTTACGAGTACACTACTCGTTTCTTTAAGGCTAGACTCCAGAAGGGCTAACCGGTTGGTCCACACCTTCTCGACATGATCGAGAACGTTGAGAAACTGGAGGAGCTTGGTTGCAAGATCGATGAGAAGATCATCGTTGATCGAGTGCTCCACTCCCTTCATAATGGGTACGCCCTCTTTAGGGCAAACTATTACATGAAATGACATGCAGAAAAGTCTGCATGAGCTTCACTCACTCCTCGTACAGACGAAAAGTGATCTGAAGTTGAGTGGGAGCATGAAACAAGATATTCTCATGATAGACGACAAGCACAAGGGTAAGGGTAAGGCTCCGGCTAACCTAACTGTAGGAAAGCCGAAATTTAAGAAGCGGTGATTGCAAAGAGTAGTCCTGGTGAGTCTAGCGGTAGCTCACAAGGCAAGGCAAAAGCAAAGCAAAGCATGGAGTGCCACCATTGCCACAAGTCCTGGGCATTGTAGGCGAATCGTCCCGTGTATCTTTGAGGACATAAAAGCAGGCCACGTCATTCCTGTTGGTATGTCTTCTTTTATTCATATGATTGAGATTAACCATGCAAGTTTCGGAACTTGGGTACTTGATACTGGTTGTGGTTCCCATCTGTGCGAATGGAGAATGGAGCAAGAGTTGCTGCCGTTTCAGTAGGAATATATGTAATCCAACTCCCGTGTGGATTTGAGATATTCTTGAATAATCAAGCATTATGTACCTCGTTTATCCAAAACATTATTTCTGTATCCGTACTTGATGAAGACGGATTTTCGTTTTAAAGAATAATAGCTGTATTTTCTTTTTAAACGATATGATTCATGGTAAAACAGTTTCCATGAACGGAATTTATGTTTTAGATCAAACCACAGATATAATGCATGTGAGTAACAAAAAAAAGCAAAGGTTGGTGACAAAGATCAAACCTATCTATGGCAAAATGTCTCGAATTTCCTTCAAAGGTGTTGGAATGCGCGCTACTGACCTATTAGGACTCATACATACTGATGTGTGCGGACCTATGTCAATCAACGCTAGAGATTGCTATAGATATTTTATCACTTTCACGGACGATTTGAGTAGATATGGACATGTCTACTTAATGAAGTATAAAAGTGAGTCCTTTGACAAGTTCAAGGAATTCCAGAATAAGGTTGAGAACCAACTGGATAGAAAGATAAAAGCACTACGTTTAGATCGTGGTGGCGAATATCTTTCAACTTAGTTTGATCAACACCTGAAAGACCGCGGAATAGAACTAGAGTTGACTCCACCCGGAACACCACTACTGAATGGTGTGTCCGAACACAGGAATCGAACATTACTTGATATGGTTCGATCCATGATGAGTCACACGGTAGTACCTGACTCATTATGGGGCTATGCTCTTTTGTCAGCTGCTCTTATACTTAACCGAAGTCCGTCTAAAGCTGTAGACAAGACTCCATACGAGTTATGGAAGGGAACGGTCCCTAACTTGTCCTTTATTCGGGTTTGGGGGTGCGAAGCTTATGTCAAGTGGAGACACGAGGATAAGCTCGGCCCGCGATCGGTCAAGACATACTTTATTGGTTATCCAAAAGGAATGTTTGGTCATTACTTCTATTCGCCTACCGAACAACGAGTTTTTGTTGCGGTTAGTGCGACGTTCTTAGAGAAAGAGTTTTTTCAAGACAAGAGAGGTAATGGAACCTTCGATCTGTCGCAGATTCCTGAACCAACAACCGAGCAACCTATGGAGGAAATTGTTCCTTCTTCGTATGCTGCGGTTAATGTCCCTTTGGAACCCAGAAGGTCGGGTAGACTCTCCATTCCTCCAGATCGATATATCGGTATAGTCGAGGAGAATGGGAGAGACGACGTTTACTCCTTGAGAGTAACGAACCCGTAACCTATAAAGGTGCCATGACGTGTTCTGACTCAAAGCTATGGCAAGAAGCCATGCAATCCGAGATGGACTCGATGTACGAGAACGGTGTATGGGATCTGGTTGACTTACCTGATAAGGCTAGGCCTCTTCAGTGCAAATGGCTTTACAAGATAAAGCGATCTGTAGAAGGACAACCAGATATATACAAGGCACGACTAGTGGCAAAGGGTTTCACTCAAGTGCAAGGGTTGCACTATGATGAGATTTTTGCATCCGTAGTCATGCTTCGTTTCATTCGGATTCTCTTAGCGATTGCCGCATTTCATGACTATGAAATTTGGCAAATGGATGTGAAAACCGCCCTCTTAAACGGTTATTTGGAGGAGGAGTTGTACATGGTACAACCCGAAGGTTTCGTCGATCCTAAAGATCCTAAGAAGGTTTGCAAGCTTAAGCGTTCCATTTATGGACTTAAGCAAGCTTCACGGAGTTGGAATCATCGCTTCGACCAGGTGATAAAGGAGAATGGATTCACTCGATCGGTCGAGGAACCATGTCTATATATCAAGTCGAGTGGGAGCAAGATTGTCTTCCTAATACTGTATGTCGATGATATACTCTTGATTGGGAATGACATACCTCTCTTAACTTCGGTAAAAGTATGGTTAAAGAACCATTTCCAGATGAAAGATCTGGGTGAGGCACAACGTATTTTGGGGCTCCGTATCTATAGAGATAGATCACGACGGATGTTATCCCTCAGTCAGGAGTCTAATATAGATAAGATTCTTGAGAGGTTCTGCATGACCAACTCCAAAGACATCGGAAGATGTCGAGTGCATAAGTTGGATTACTTATGCTTCGGCAGTAGGATCGATCATGTATGCCATAGTGTGTTCACGTGCTGACGTGGCATCTGAAATGGGTATTGACTTATGGAGGTGCTATAAGGCTATGCGCAATCAGTTGCACAGACGCTAACTTCCACACGAATCGAGATGACTCGATATCTCAGCTCGGATTTGTCTTTACTCTTTATGGCAATGCGGTCAGCTGCAAGTTCCAAAATATAGTGTCATAGTAGATTCCACGACTGTGTCCGAGTACTATGCTATTTAGTTGCAGGGAAGCTGTATGGATGCGTCAGTTCTTACAAGGACTAACTGTAGTTCTTGATTCGAATGACACTATCACCATCTATTATGTTAATAGAGGTGCCATCTTCCAGGCTACAGAGCCTAAAGTCTAGCACCTAGTCCAAATATGTACGTCGGTATATGATAAGCTTGAAGGGCACGTTATCTTCCTGAGAATTAAACGTGCTCCTGGTTATAATAGTACTTGACGTGGATTGGATAATTGTATCTTTTTCATATACTATTTATAACACCATCGTTTTGTTTTATATATTCTGTTTTTCCATGCGGATTGTACGGACAATTTTGAACACCACAAAGTGAACTGGAAAACATTATATTTGTGTTGGTCCGTAATCGCCTACATGAGCTGATAACTCTGGCGATTATTTTGTGACGTCGATTGATGGTGGGTTCAACGAGCCATAAGTCAAACTGTTGACTGATCGATCACAGATGCAGGTTTACTGAAATCGCGCAGGACAATTTTTGTGACGACTACATGGAGTCCTAAATGTTTCAGAACATTAGGTGCCTGGTCGTGGATAGGACATCCATAGTGTTCCTAGAGTCGATTCTTTTGACTATCGACTGTCTCTTGAGATTAAGGCAGATTTTGGGTGACTTTGGTTTCTTTCTCATGGTCGACCGTAACAGGAGGCCAAGCAGATTTTCACTGGGTCATTTCATGCTGCGCTTACATCTGCAGGATTCGAGTTGAGGGAAATATCCAAACTTCTATCGAGTTATAATATTTATTCTCAGGGCCACTCGAGGAGCTGTAACTGAAAATGCATGGCCATGCTCGAATATTGATTCGTTTATCAGTTAAGTTACTCTCTAGTCGGGGAAACCACTCTTGATACTGATCGATTGTGAACTACGACCTTTGAAAGTACGGACTTTGCAAATTGGTTTACATTGAGTGGGAGAAATTTATTATGGATATGAGAATCGGTTATCGCACCTACACTTGTACGGACAAGTGGGAGATTGTTGGAGTTAGTGTCCTCCATAGTTAGTGCAATAACATAAATAAATCTCTTAAGGTACACAGGGTACATTTTGTATGCAATCAGTTGATTAACGTTTATCAATAACGGTTGGCTTGCTAGATAAGTTTGACGTTATTGTCATACAGATGGCGGTGATCAACTGGTCCCTAAAACGTCACACCTAAAGGATGTGTTTAAGAAATGTGATTATTTGAGAAAATAATCATATTGATGCCCTACTAAAAGACTAAAAGGTTAGTCGGTGTTTTTGACTAAAATGTTAGTCAAGTGTGTGATAATAATACGGCCATTTAATAAGGATTAAATGATATTAGCTAAGACGAATTAAATGTAATTCGTGAATTGAATATAAAAGGTTATATTTAATTATTGAATATAATATAAGCTAATTAATCATAAACTGTTATAATTAATTAGAAAATTATAAATATAAGGATATTAATAATTTAATGATATATTATAGTGGATCATATTTTTATGACACTAGTAATATTATATTATATTTTAAAAGCTAAAGGAAACCTCTAGGAAAGAGCTTTATTGCTCTTTGACTCCTTGGTCAACAAGGAATTGGTTTTGGAAAGTGATTTTTGGAAAGCAAAAATTACTCCCCAATATTGATGAGAAGGCCGAAATTTTGGAGTACTTAAGGGGAGCTTTGGCTCAACTTAACTCAACTAATTCATTCATCATAATTCACACACAAAATTTTAGAAAATCAGTTTTCTTCTCTCATAAGTTTTCTAGCAAGAACTAAGGGCATATCTTGAGCAATCTTGGGTGCAACTTTTAGGAGATATCAAGCTTCTTGATATTTGATCTTAGGCCATTAAGCAAGGACTAAAGGTTGTTTTTCTTAATCTTTTATTTATTTATGCAATTTCTTTTATGACTATTAATCATATAGAATAAGTTTCATTATAATCCTGTGATCTTAAAGGGCATGTATACAGATATATTCCCACACTATTCACGATTCTCAATATGGCAATGCTAGGAATGTTCCTAGAAGCGGTGGTAAGCATGACGTATACGCGGTGGCCTTGCTTACGGCGAAGGTGGATGCCTTGACCGCGATGATGATGAGTCAAATGCAAGCTAGTTCCTCCCAAGCCCGAGGACAATCGGTAGCCGCTATGCACACTACTTATGAGCCATCGTGTGACTCATGTGGAGCGTCCGGTCACTCATCCATAGAATGCCGAGGTATGAATTCTCAAACTCATCATGTGCATGCTTTCCAATCACAAAACAACCACTACTCGAATTACTACAATGAGGGCTATAGGAATCATCCCAACCTTTCCTACAAAAGCCAAAATGTCTCGAATCCCCAACAACAACAACTTCAAAACAGCCCACAACAAAATTTCAGCTCATATAATGCTCCTCGCCCCTGCAATCCACCCGGTTTTGTTAGACCACAATTTCAAGCACCCGTTGCTCCTCCACCCGTCTCTGATCCCATGGCCAAGATGAAAGCCATGATGCTCGCCATGCAAAAGAATCAAGAGGCCATGATGGCCAAGATGGTGAGCCCAAGGAGGCCGTGAATGGCCATGGTGGGGAACACGTGGAGGACAAAGAGAAGGAGAAGGAGAAAGCTAAGCCGGTCGAGCCGCCGATTCAAATTCGTTTGCCATTCCCGAGTCGAGTGGTAAAGTCTAAGCTTGACTCACAGTTTGGTAAGTTTATGGAGGTTGACCTCATGGTAACGGTTCCCTTTACCGAGCTTGTCACGCAAGTTCCCGCTTATGCAAAGTTTTTAAAAGACATCCTTACTCGTAAACGATCTTTCAATGAGGTCGAGACCGTGGCTTTCACTGCGGAATGTAGTGCACTTTTACAAAATAGGTCTCCTCCTAAATTGAAAGATCCGGGTAGCTTCTCTATTCCTTGCACTATAGGCACTACTTTTATTGATAATGCTCTATGTGATTTAGGTGCAAGTGTGAGTGAAGGTACCGGAAAGTGAGAGAGACCTATCGACGCCTACTGTCGCCCTCGCCCGTCTTGGGCGTCGAAGCGGAATGCGCCTCGCAGAAAAGAGTCTTGTAGTTTTGCTAAAAATGGGGGAGATCATTGCATGAATTTGTGATCAAAAAAGAAAAGTATAAAAGTCCTTTTTGAAATGTATTTTCGGAGTCGCCACCAAATATTAAAGGAATTTGGAACCTATTCAACGTGTCTTGAAATACAAGACACGAGTGTCTCAGATTTCAAGGTGCGTCGATACCTAAAAATCTAAGGTTTGAAACCAGAGAAGGGGTTCGGAGTGAGGTTACTTTTCGAAAGTTTTGACAAAATGAGTTTTGAAAACAGTAATCAAAAAGCCTACGTAAGAGTAGTCTCTACTAATTTGAAAACATTTGCTTAATTTCGATATTTGGGCTAAAAGTCACGCTACGTACAAGTGCGAATAAACATGACTCGATTAAAATGCATAAATAATGCAAATAGTCAGAATAATGACTTTGCTATAGGAAATGTACGTTAAATAATAATTTATTGACTAAATTATTACTATAGACGTTATTTTCCGACCTTATGTTCAGAATTTGTGAAAAACCCTCAGTTTTGACATGCTAAAAAGACTCTATGAAACGGTACAATTTAGTGTTGGATCCGTGATTCTAGCCGTTATTTAATGCATGAATGAGGACTTGCGTAATTATAAAAGTGACGTCGGTTTGCTTTAGTGATAATGAGTCGTTTATTTATGCGATATTGGCGAGGTTTAGACGGATTAGGAATCCGAATTGCTACAACCGTATTACGAATACGGCTTCGCTAGTGCCAATATCGGGTTTGGGGTTAATGTAACCCCATTGTCCGAGTCTCAAACGTCCAAAACGTAGGTAAAAGGTTTACCTTTCGAAAATGTAAAGACGGTATTTTTGAGTGGATTTTTGTGAATAGTGTATAAGTGTTAAAAACCGATTGTTTGAAATGAATGAAGTGGGTTGGTATTTATAGAGGTTGGCTGGTTTATGGGTGAACAAAATAATAATCGCCTGTGCACTGGCGACTTTTATTTCATTTGGGTTGGATTTTTGTAAGAAAAACACAAAAGGCTGCACGCCAAAACAAATTTTTAATCGCCTGTTAACAGGCGATTAGGTTTTTAATCGCCTGTTAACTGGCGATTTTAAATTTGTTTTGGTGTGCTAATTTCAGCCGCCTTTTGGTTTTGGGTGTTGATTGAGTAATGATTGTGTTTTGTGGTTTGCTTAGGAGTTAAGTCTTTGTTCAGTTTTGGTCCGAATTTCGGTTTTCGTGTTTCGGTTTTCGTCGTGTTTTTCGATTTTGGCTCGAAAATAAAATAATATTAAAGTATATTATTTTATGGTTTTGTAAAGTTTTGTTTTGGGAAAATGTGACACGGGGCCTTTTTGGCCCGTTTTACGTGTTGTGTTAGTGTGCGTTTTGGGTCGTTTTTGTAAGTTTGGGCCGTTTTGTAGCTAGTTGGGCTGTTTTTGTGGCTTGGCTTAAAAAGACGTTCCTATATTTTGTTCGTGTTATGCTCATAATGATTAAAGTTGACATTCATTTTTATGATTATGCAAGTCCAAATTAATACGCTAAAAATGACCAAATACGTTTTAGACACTTTTGTACCGTTTCGACTCTTTTTAAAAGCATGTATGACAGTCCTTTTCATCATCGGGTTTGTTTTTGGGGGGTACGGATACGAGTATCTACAGAGCCCCCAGTTTGACTGAGCTTGGACAAAGCGTTAGTCAAACTTAAAGATAGTATCCGGACCATCACAGTCTCGATACTACCTGGCGGCGCTAAGCATGTGTCTTATGGGAGAGACGAGGACTTAGCGTCGGGAAATGCGGGGAGGGACGACATGTTTTTAAGGACATGACGGTCCTACATGTTTAAGGGCGTGTCGGCCTGCATGTGGCCTGCGTACTCCCAGCTGGTGCTTTGCTTGTGTTTCCTCTTGTGCTCCTTGCTTTCTTTTGCTTGCGCTTCTGGCTTGCGCTCCTGGCTTTGCTTTGCTTGCGCCTCTGGCTTGCGCTCCTTGTTTTGCTTTGCTTGCGCTTCTGGCTTGCGCTCCTTGCTTTCTTTTGCTTGCGCTTCTGGCTTGCGCTCCTGGCTTTGCTTTGCTTGCGCCTCTGGCTTGCGCTCCTTGTTTTGCTTTGCTTGCGCTTCTGGCTTGCGCTCCTGGCTTTGCTTTGCTTGCGCCTCTGGCTTGCGCTCCTTGTTTTGCTTTGCTTGCGCTTCTGGCTTGCGCTCCTTGCTTTCTTTTGCTTGCGCTTCTGGCTTGCGCTCCTGGCTTTGCTTTGCGCCTCTGGCTTGCGCTCCTTGTTTTGCTTTGCTTGCGCTTCTGGCTTGCGCTCCTGGCTTTGCTTTGCTTGCGCCTCTGGCTTGCGCTCCTTGTTTTGCTTTGCTTGCTGGACGTCTCGTAGGAGAGGTTACGCGTTTTGGGGTTTGGTTCATAAGAGTGGTTTAGATTTTTGTGAACGTCTCGTGAGGAGGCTACGTGTTTTTCTCATAAAAGGTTAGGTTTTTATGAACGTCTCGTGAGGAGGTTACGTGTTTTTTGTATTTCTCATAAAAAGTTAGGTTTTTATGAACGTCTCGTGAGGAGGCTACGCGTTTTTCTCATAAAAAGTTAGGTTTTTATGAACGTCTCGTGAGGAGGTTACGTGTTTTTGTGAACGACTCGAAAAGAGGTGACGTATTTTTGTGAACGACTCGAAAAGAGGTGACGTATTTTTGTGAACGACTCGAAAAGAGGTGACGTATTTTTGTGAACGACTCGAAAAGAGGTGACGTATTTTTGTGAACGACTCGAAAAGAGGTGACGTATTTTTGTGAACGACTCGGAAAGGGGTGACGCAATTTTGTGAACGACTCGAAAGAGGTGGCGTATTTTTGTGAACGACTCGAAAGAGGTGACGTATTTTTGTGAACGACTTCGAAAGAGGTGGCGTATTTTTGTGAACGACTCGAAAGAGGTGGCGTATTTTTGTGAACGACTCGAAAAGAGGTGGCGTATTTTTGTGAACGACTCGAAAGAGGTGGCGTATTTTTGTGAACGACTCGAAAGAGGTGGCGATTTTTGTGAACGACTCGAAAGAGGTGGCGTATTTTTGTGAACGACTCGAAAGAGGTGGCGTATTTTTGTGGACGTCTCGTAAAGCGGTGACGTATTTTTGTGAACGACTCGAAAAGAGGTGACGTATTTTTGTGAACGACTCGAAAAGAGGTGACGTATTTTTGTGAACGACTCGAAAAGAGGTGACGTATTTTTGTGAACGACTCGAAAAGAGGTGACGTATTTTTGTGAACGGGTTGAAATTGTATTTGAAATGGGTTGAAATGGGTATTGGGCCGAGAAAAACAGCCCAAAACAAAATTGAAACCCACGAAATAAAAATATAATCACCTGTACACAGGCGAATTAAAATTTAATCGCCTGTGCACTGGCGATTATGTTTTTGTTCGGTGTTTTTTGGTTAAAACACGGGAAAGCAGGGGTTGGCTCATTTCATCCGAAAATAAAACAAAACAAAATCGAAAACCACTAAAACTCGTCTTGGCGATTTTCTTGATCAAAAATTGATTTTCCGACTCCTACAATTCGTCATGGACCAAGGTACGTACTCGACTTACTTGGTTTTTCGTGTTTTGAATTTGGTTTGAGTCGGTTTTAGCTTGAAATACCGTTTTCTAGGGTTTTGGTCGATTTTCGTTGGTTTGATTCGAGTTTGGCTTTCGTCTTGGTTTGAAAACGTTCGCCATGGCTAGTATAGTGCTTGCCTTGCTGGTCTTGCTGTCGTTGTGTGAAAACCCGGCTCATGGTCTCGATTTTCGTGCGTTTTGTAGTGTAGGGGCATTTTGGTCATTTTTGAAAACGTCTCGAAAATGGCTCAAAACTTCAGTGTAGGTTACCCATTAGTAGTATATCATGTTGGTAAGTTCGGTTTGTTGAAATGTGCGCGAAAAGCGGTTCGTTTGGGTTAAAACCGTGTAAAAGGGGGTTAAGGTCGGGGCTTTGCTCTGTTTTTGTCGCCTATGACGATTCCGAGTGGCTTGGTTGTTTTGGAAACGTTGTAGTATGCTAGTGTGGAGGTTTGGGTGGCTTGTGTGCAAAAAACGGCTCGAAAAACCGTCATTTTCGTGCGTTTTGGTATAGGAGCCGATTTTGGTCGAAAATTTCTCGGTTCCGAAACTTGCCCGAATTCTCTGTACTGTGTTTTCATGGCTAGTATGGTACACATTTGGCTTTGTTTTGTAGGAAATGTATGGTTTAGAGGTGTTTTGGAGCGTTTTTTATAGTTTAGGCTAGGTTTCCTAAAATCGCTCTTCCTCGTTTTTCGTGCCCCGTGTATGTAAAGTATTGGAGGGTATGTTGTCTGTGTTGGCTAGGGGGTTGTTTTGTGGGAAGTGGGGGTTTTTTGGGTTGAGTTATGGTCAATAAAAGGTCGTTTTTGTAGTTTGTAAGTGTTTAATAAAAGCTATTCAGTCGAGGGGCTCGGGACACTGTTTTTGCGTGAAATTTTTTGTACGTGCTTATTGTGATTTATGGGTTGGAGTGCATCTCGGGAAGAGTGGGTTTACGGCTTCAGAAGCGTTTTCCCTTTTCTGCTATTTTTAGGTTGAAAAGGTCCGTTTTCTGCTGTTTTGGCCCATTCTCTGCTGCTTTTGCGCGTGCTTGCTCTTAACTTGACTGAGTAGGACGTATATATCGTACACGTCTCATGGATTTTGGTTTCCTGTGCTTCTGCTCCGTTTTGGCCTTATCTGTCACAAATGGGCCTATGGCTTGCTTTTTCTGCTTTGTTTTGATCTTTCTCGAATGATTTGCTGTTGCCGTTGCCTGAGTATGCTTTTGAATCTCGTGTAGGTGATCCTGCGCCTTCAGTGCCTACTTCCAGCTCCATGGACCAGGTCTTGGCTGGCGTTGACTTTACTGCTCAGGGACGGCGGACTCTACCTCGTATGCCTGCGCCCTTGGAGGTTTCCGAAGGTCCGTCTCAGTCGGACTTGCTGAGAGCTTTTCCTCAGACGCCTGGAGCTTCTACGACGCCTGGAGCTTCTACGACGCCAGGGTGCGAGTGGCAGGGTCCTGCTGGGTCGTCTCCTGCCTTTTCTGCTAGTGGCGCAGGGGGCGGTACTGAGTCGTCTGGGCCTTCTGCTAGTGGCCTAGGACACGGTACTGTTCTCGGCGGTCCTGAGCCGTCGGCTAGTGGCTCGGGTCGTGGCGTTCTTCTTTGAGTCACCCGCTATTTCAGCCTAGCTGCCGGTAGAGGTCGCTATCGAGCAAATGGTCTTCGGCGGGGTTGTTCGTGAGGCCGTTGAGGGGTCTTCCGATTTTTCAACTAGAGACGCACGCAGGGGTGACGCAATTGAAGCGACCGCTCTTCGGGTGGTGCTAGCGGTAGCGAGTCGCCGAGTTGCCGAGGTCTCTCCGGCGGCCGAGGTCGACTCAGGGGTGTTGTTTCAGGCTCTTCGCAGGGGCGCGGACGTGGCGCCGCTGTGGAGACGTCTGGGACTCCTGAGGGAGGTCGTGGTAGAGGCCGAGGTGCAGGTGCAGTGTCTTCGCGGGGCGTGGCGAAGTCTTCTTTGCGAGGGGGCCGGTGGCTCCGGGGGGAGGCCGTGGTGGCGGCCGAGTGGGGGCTCGGAGGATCCCGAGGCGGGGGAAGCGTAAGGTGGATGAGGCCACTGGTGTGGGCGATGGTAAGCGCGACGTCGAGCTTCGAGGCCGCTGCGGAGGGTGGTGGCCGGACGCAGGCCGAGGTCGCCGGTGTTGTTGAGAGGTTGGAGCGGGGAGCTCCTGTGGAGGTCCCGCGAGGCGTGGTCGTGCTCGAGGGCCGGGAGTCGTTCACGAGGATCCTCCCGAAGTCGGAGGGATCTCGGGGTGATGAGGAGCAAAGCTTCGACGAGGAGCAGTCATTGCCGAGGAGCTTACGACGAGGTTGAGATTGCGACGCGGGTCGCGTCTGCGGCCGCGCTCATGACGCCGCTGCGGGTCGCCATTAATGCGCGGCGTGTGCTCCTTTCATGGCTCGGGGTCGTTGAGGCCATGCTCGGGAAGCGGTGAGGACGGTTGAGGAGATGTTGAGGACGAGGCCGGTGAGACGCGGCCGCAGATCTTGCCGCTAAAGGCTTCTGCAATTCTTGAGGCCGAGATCGAGGTCGCCATGGTCGATTCATGGGGATGGTCGACGAGCCGGGTATACGACCGGCTTACCCCAGGGCGCGTCAGTGGTCCCAGGTTCTTAGAGACCGGGACGGCGTGAGTTTGGTCTGAGTCCGTTGGAGCACTTGTCGATCCGGGTGAAGGTCGGCTTCCGTTAGGCGGGATGAGGACCTTCTCCGGATTCGAACGGCGATTGGCGTTTTGAGGAGAGGCTCACACGGGAGGAGCGGGACATAGTGCTCGGGGCGGCTTTGGGTCCCCAGTGCGTAAATGGAGAGAGGTGCGGGAAGCGGGTGAGCAGCGTCTCGGCGTGCTCCGGCGTTCTTTGGGCGATTTTGGGATACTACCAACACCTTTCACATGCCTGGTTACGAGGTTGGCGTGACTCCTTCCTCGTGGGCGATTGTCACTGGTCGCCTCATGGTGAGCGCGTACTTGGCCCAGGCGTGGCGTCCTCCTATTGATAGTCCGGGTTGTGCGGTTGATTAGCGGCGGGTTAGGTGCGGGAGAGGCGAGGAGAAGACGTTTCAGCCCCGGACTATATGGTTTGCCGACTTCTTCGAGGGGAAGAGGAAGAAGAAAGGTTCTACTCGAGCGAGCGCTGAGCAGAGGGCCCGACTGTGGCTGTGGTGGTTCTTGGCGGCCACCCACTTCGGCGACAAGGGGGAGCGAAAGGCCGACGGCCGGCCGATGGCGCTGGCTTGACCGACACGCCTGGGTGAGTTTGGTGGGTTACTCGCCTGGGGTTCTTGATCCGATACTTGAGGGCCTTGATGCGTCTGGCCGGATCGGCGAAGTCCGATGTGTCGCTTGTGGGTCCTGGTCTTCTGATGGAGGTAAGGCTTGATTTTGTAGCGTCCTGTTGTCTTGTTTCTGCTTTTCTTTTATGACATGTTCTCTCGATTGCTTGCGGGCTTGGTGCTATGCTCACTTCCTTCTCTCGCTCCGAGCACGCTCCAGGTTACACGAGCGCATCTGCTTTCCATGCGTACGCGACAGCGGAACGGCAGAACATTGGCCTCAAGTATGACGAGGCTCGTGTTCTCTTCAACGGGATGGTGATGGATAAGGTAAGGGTGATTGTGTTTTGTATTCTGGTCTTTTGTAGCTTGGTTTTGGTTTTGTGTTTGTTTTTAGTAGTTTATGATTTGGTCTTGTTTTGCAGTTCGTTCGCGACCCTTGGAGGAATTTTACTGGCGTCCCTCCGTCGATTGCAGCTCGCTTTGGTCCCCTTGACGGACGGCGGCTGTACATCGAGACCCAGTACGGCTCGTACTGGCACTTGGGTGAGCGTCTGTCTGCGCAGACGGGTCGCGGGGGCTTCATCGTACCTGCTCCTCCGCCTTCGGTTTTGTTTGTAGAGACGCCTGATGCTAACGAGCGTCGTGACGTGTACCATGAGGGTCAGTCCGATTCCCTGCTGCGGCCGGCCGAGGATTACGTGACTTGGGCACAGCATGCTCTTGCTGATGCTGTGATCGAGGTATGTTTGTTTATCCTTTTCGCTTGTATAGGCTTTGGCTTTGAGAAGCAAAAATTTTACCCTATTTTTGTTTTGTAGCGACGTGATCCTGATCTTGAGTTCCAGCCTCCTCCGTTCGTCGAGGATCTGCTGGTTGTTCACGAGGGCTGCTCCCATTCGATCGTGCTGCAGCCTTGTCTGTCCGTGGTCACTGACGCGGGACTAGAGAGTTGGGATCCGAAAGTGAAAAAGGTATTCACTTTTTTTTTGTATAGCATGTGTATTATGTAGGATAGCCCCCAGTTTGAGTAAGATTTTAGTGTAAAATCATTAGTCAAACTTTGTTGGAATAGCTTCTGATTATAGCCCCCAGTTTGAGTAAGATTTTAGTGTAAAATCATTAGTCAAACTTTGTTGGAATAGCTTCTGATTATAGCCCCCAGTTTGAGTAAGATTTTAGTGTAAAATCATTAGTCAAACTTTGTTGGAATAGCTTCTGATTATAGCCCCCAGTTTGAGTAAGATTTTAGTGTAAAATCATTAGTCAAACTTTGTTGGAATAGCTTCTGATTATAGCCCCCAGGTTGTAAAGCTAAGTGGACGTTTCGTGTTTGTTGCAGGTGACGGCGGACGTGCACAGGCGGCTATGGCGGGCAGCGAACCGGTGGCGGGCGGTCGTGAATGAGAAGGTGGTTGAGGCTTGCAGGGCGGAGAGAGAGGCAGCCGACGCTCGACTTGAGTTAGCCAGGGTCAGGGCTGAGGAGGGGGCGAGATCGCGGGCCGAGCTGGAGGCTGCGCATGCCGAGGAGTTGGCGAGAGTCCGGGCAGAGCTGGAGGGTCGGTACGCAGGGGAGCTGGATAGGGCGCGTGCTGAGATCGATTCCCTGCGTGCTGTCTTGCAGCGTCGTGACCAGTCGTCGTAGGCTTGGACTTGTGTATTTTGGACTTGTATTACGAATATTAGTATTTGTTTGTATTGGTTTATGTATTAGGACTTGTGTATGGTTGGTTGATTTTTGGTCTTGTGGGTGTTTATGGGCCTAATTCGGTTATTTTGTCTTGCTGCAAAAATGCATTCCTGCGTAGTAGCCGGGTCTAAAATCCTTGCATATTTGCTTGCCGAGCGTACCTGCAAAACATTGTTAGTCGTAAAAGCATATATATACGTCTCGATTGAGACTGACTCGCTAATGACTAAGATTTTGAAAAATGCTAATTTAGCAAAAAATTTAGACTCGTGAAAAAGACGTTTTTGACATAGCCAAAATATGAGCTAAAACGACGTTTTTGAGACGAAAAATTGTGAACATGAAAATCATATTTTGTGTTGTGTTTAATTTTTGTGTGATTATCGTGTTTTGTGAAAATGAAAAATATGAAAGACGGGAATTGATTACGCAAATCGAGACGACGCGACGGGACCGTAAAAACAGGTTGGAGGTCGGTAAAGGGGTAATAGGGGTTGAAAGTTTGGGTTTAGGGTGTAGGTGTGTAAGAGTTTGTAAGAAAATCGAATAATTTTGTCAGAAAGAAAAAGAAAATCGCCTGTGAACAGGCGATTTTAATTTTAATCGCCTGTGCACAGGCGATTATTGTTTTGTTTTGTGGTTTTTGTTTGATTTATTTTAATCGCTTGTGCACTAGCGCTTAAGTTTTTGTGTTGCATTTCGTTTTGCGAATCTCGGCTATAAAAGGAGGGCTAAGTTAGTTCATTTCACTCATCCTCTCGTCTTCTATTCTCGATTTTCCAAAAATATTCAGAATATTTAAGGAACATTCGTCGAGTTATGGAGATTTTTGAAGGAAATTTGCGTATTGGTGTGCGTCCTTGTCGCATCGAGAAGAAGCGTTTGAAAGATTGCGGAGTCGGCGTATTTCGTGGGCTAAGGCAGGTTCGAATGGAATACGAGTTCCTGGATGCTTGTCTTGAGTATTGGGACCCAAGTCTTCATGTGTTCCGCTTTCCTTGCGGAGAGGTTTGCCCTTTAGTTGAGGAATTTGGGGCCATTGGCGGGTGGACGCGTATTGGCGTGCCTGTGTGCGTCAGGCGGGAGCTCGGCTATAAGAGGCAAGTTCAGAATTATCTCCAGATGACCCGTGACGAGGTGGAAGAGTTATTTGTCGGGAACCGTATCAACCTCTATCGTTTGTGTCAATGGTTTAGGAATAATGAAAACGTGCATATCTCTGCTGTGGCCAGGAGGAGGGCTTTGGCCTTTTGCTTGGTACATTGCCACATGTTTCCGGACTCTGTGTCCGAGGGGTTGCTGGGAGATCCGCGTTTAATTGCCGTCGTGGAGCAGATGGAAATAGGTTGCAACCCTTCTGCTTTAATTCTGGCTGAGACGATCCTTGGATTGGACGACCGGGCATGTAATAGGGAACATGCGTACCGAGGGTGTCCCGTGATCCTCCAGGTGTGGCTGATGGAGCGTCTAAGTGTGTTGAATGACCTTGGCTTCGATGGCGAGTACATCGCTGGAGGTATTACCAATCGTTACATGCGATGGTCGGGTCCAGACGAGCGTCCTGATGACTATTTCCCCGAGTTTGTGAGGTCATGTGCCATCCGTTGGTCGGTATCTTGGTGGGGAGTGGTCAGTGTGACGGCGAGTGCAGTAGGTGATGGTCCCTCTGGAGTTCTATTGTGTGGGTTTGAGATGGGAGTTTACATCCATCCCCTGCGGGTGAGGCGACAGATAGGGTATGCACAGTTCATTCCTGGCCAGGACACGAAGATACAGGACATGGTTGTGTTAAATAACCAGGTGACTGACGAGTGGGTCAGTGGTTGGATCATGCGCCCTAAATGGCTTGTGGCTGGTACTCCTGGGACGATCCGGGTGTCGAGGGCTTACTCCGCATGGACCGTTGCTGAAAGTGCTGTGGAGAGGGCTCGTCTCCGTGCCGTAGAGCTTAACGAGCCTCCGCCGACGTCCGCCTACGACCCGATCCGCTTTGGACGCAACAGTGGTAGGGGTGGTGCTTCGAGCTCGGTGCTCTTCTCGGCGGCTGAGTGCGTGTTTGGTCGTCGCCGTATTCAAGGGCCAGGTGCTCCGGATCGTCATGGTAATGTCGGGGGTCGCCGTAGGGGTTGAGGGTTGGTGCTCCCCTATTCAGCTGAAAGGTCTTAAGTCCGTTTTGGAGAATAACCTGGTTTTAGTTTATGTGTAATTTGTTAGTATTATGTTCGTATTATGTTGTATTATGTAATATATTACCTATCCTAAACCCGATGTACATGCCGGGACTCGTATTGTAATATATAGTGTTTGTTAGTGTATTTCTAAGGTCGTAGTTATGCTCCTACGTTTGAAAAATCCAAAATGTAACCGTTCTTTTTAAGATTAATAAAAATCAGGTTTTTATTTACGACTTTGCCTCATTTTGCTTATTATTTTGTGTGAAATTCCTTGGCTCTAATCTCTTTTCAAAGTTTAGAATGCAAGCATGCTTTCAGGAATTTTTGTATTGACTATTCCCTCGACTTTTTTAAGCTTTGGGTTTGTCGTTTTGTGTTGAATGTCGTTCTTTTCACCCTTAGGTTAAAAAACGAATTTTTGTGTTGACTATGTCCTTGGCCTTTTTAAGCTTTAGACGCGTCACTTTTGTGTTGAATATCGCCTTATGTTAACCCATTAGGTTATGAGACGGTTTTTGTGTTGACTATATCCTCAGCCTTTTTAAGCTTTGGACGTGTCATTTTTGTGTTGAATATCGGTTGCGCTTTTTGCAAAGCTGCCTACGTATCCACGAAAAGTGGAATCAAACCGGCGTAGTTCGGGAATGTATGTTTAAGGGCATACCGGCCCAGGAGTTGTGTTTGCTTTTTTGTGGTGAATGTGCACGTTTAGGGGCATGCCGGCCCATGAATTGTGTTTGTTGGATGCATGTTTAGGGGCATGCCGGCCCATGAGCATGTTTAAGGACCTGCCGGTCCATGAGCATGTTTAAGGACCTGCCGGTCCATGAATTGTGTTTGATTTTTGTAGAGAGAGTGAGAGAGAGCACGTTTTAGGGGCATGCCGGCCCATGAGCATGTTTAAGGACCTGCCGGTCCATGAGCATGTTTAAGGACCTGCCGGTCCATGAATTGTGTTTTTATAAAATTGTATTTTATAGATACATTGCAAGGGGTTTTCAGGGATAGTATTTCTTGAGTTGATCGAGGTTTGTGGCGAGGTTAAACTCTTGGCCGTCGAGATCGGTTAGTTTGACTGCTCCGCCCGTGTAAATCTCTTTGACGAGGTAGGGCCCTGCCCAATTAGGTTTAAACTTTCCTCGTGGGTCAACTGGGAGTGGTGCTCGAACTGACTTTAGTACGAGATCCCCTACTTTAATGTTTCGTGGCTTGACTCGTTTGTTGAATGCTCGTTGAAGCCGGGCTTGGTACATACGTACGGTGCTCAGGGAATGCAGTCGGCGTTCATCCAGGAGCATGAGTTGTTAAATGCAGTTCACGGGCCCATTCTCGCCTTAGGGATGCTACTTTCCATTAGTATGCGTAGAGGCGTATTTCTATTTCCACTTTGGTTGGACGGCTTCCATGCCATAGGTGAGGAAATAGGGGGTCATGCCTGTAGGGGTCCGGATGGTAGTTCGGTATCCCCAGAGTGCATATGGTATCTTGTTGGGCCAATCTTTGCAACTGTCGATCATTTTTTCAAGTATGGTGACGACCGCTTTGTTTCTTTGCTCAACGGCTCCATTGGTTTTGGGGTCGATATGGCGAGGATTTGTGATGTTGGATGTTGTATTTTGTGAGTATAGCTTAGTCTCGCGTTGAAAGTCACGAGCCTTGATCGCCGATGAACTTCGTGGGGTATGCCATATCGGCATATGATGTTTGTCTGGATGAATTTGGCGACTTCTTTGGGCCGAGGGTTCGAAAGGATCTTTGCCTCTACCCATTTAGTAAAGTAGTCGATGGCCACTAGTGCGAAGCGGTGACCTCTGCTCGGGTGGGGTGGACTTTTCCTATCACGTCGATGCCCCAGGTTGAAAAGGGCCAGGGTGAGGTTAGGCTATATAGTGGTGAAGGTGGTACATGCTGTACATTGCTGAAAATTTGGCAGTTATGACAGTGCTTAACGTATTGGATGCAATCTGCTTCCATAGTCGTCCAATACCATCCTAGCCGTAGAATCTGTTTGCAGAGTGCACGAGCATTCATGTGGGGTCCGCATTCGCCATCGTGGACTTGGGTAACGATTTCCTGCCCCTTCTTGTAGTCGACACATATGAGCAGTGTCCCTTGTGGTGTTTTCTTGAGTAATTGTCCCATCTCTAGCACAAATTGGGAAGCTAGGAGTCTGATAGCCCTCTGTCCGCGCTTATCGGTGTCGGGTGGGTAGGTGTTGTCTGTCTTGTAGTTGATTATGGCTTGATACCATGGCTCTGTCTGCTCGGCTTCGTCCAGGTCAAGGGTATGGATGTATGCTGGTTCGTCACGTCTTTCGACGATGATGGGTAGTAATTTCATGTCTGGTGGCATGTTCAGGAGGGATGAGAGTTTTGACAGTGCGTCGGCAAACTGGTTTTCTTCCCTTGGGAGGTGGTAGAATTCAACACAGTCGAAGTTGGTTAGGAGTTTCTGTACTTTTGCTTGGTATTTGGTGAGGGTTTCGCTCATGATCTTCCATGCCCCTGTCACTTGATTTATGATGAGGAATGAATCTCCATGTACCCGTAGGTTCTTTATCTTGAGGGTGATGGCTGCCTGCAGACCATAAATGCAGGCTTCGTATTCTGCAGCGTTATTTGTAACGCTGAAGTCGAGCTTGATCGAGAGTGGAGTATGATCGCCGTTTGGGGATATTAGGAGTATTCCGACTCCATAGCCGCGGTAATTTGATGCTCCGTCGAAGTATAATTGCCAGTATTCCTTTTCTATGGTGAATATCCCATCGTCCGGAAACGACATCGTATCAATCATGGGCTGTTCGATGATAGCATTTTCTGCAAGGAAGTCCGAAACCGCTCTTCCTTTGATCACTTTCAGAGGGAGGTACTTGAGTTCGTACTCGGCGAGAAGCAGAGTCCATCTGGCCATGCGTCCGTTTAGGACGGGTTTTTCAAATAGGTATTTGAGGGGGTCCATTAGGGAGTAGACTCTTGTAGTGCTGGTGAGTAGGTAGTGTCTGAGCTTTTTGGTTGCCCAGACCAGTGAGAGGCAGCTCTTCTCGACTGGTTCATACCGAGTTTCGTAATCGTGGAACTTCTTGCTGATGTAGTAGATGGCTCGTTCTTCATTGTCGACTTCCTGGGCGAGCATGGCACCCATGGCATCTGGCGTGGTTGTTAAGTAGAGCGATAGTGGCAAATCCTTTTGCGGAGGTACCAGAACGGGTGGATTTGTAAGCAGGCTCTTGACTTTGTCGAATGCTTGTTGACAGTCGTCGTCCCATTTCGTATGCTCTTCCTTTTTCAATTTCTTGAAGATTGGCTCGCAGATCATGGTGAGTTTGCTGATGAACCGGGAGATATATTGGACTTGTCCCAAGAAACTCCTTATTTCGTCGATGTTGCTCGGCGTTTTCATGCCCATTATTGCTTTGATTTTGGTCGGGTCTATTTCGATCCCTCGCTGGCTTACTATGTGGCCTAGCAATTTGCCTGATGTGACTCCAAAGGTGCATTTCTGTGGGTTTAATCGCATTTTGTACTGCCTGATCCTGGCAAAGAATTTCCGGAGATTTGTGATGTGGTCATCCCTTTCTTTCGATTTTACGATCATGTCGTCGACGTATACCTCAACCTCCTTATGCATCATGTCGTGGAGCAAGGTGGTGGCAGTGCGTTGGTAGGTAGCGCCGGCATTTATGAGCCCAAATGGCATGACCGTGTAGCAGTATGTTCCCCAGGGGGTTACGAAAGTGGTCTTTGGCATGTCGTCTGCTGCCATTTTGATTTGGTTGTATCCTGCATATCCATCCATGAATGACAGTAAGGCATGGTCTGCTGTGTTGTCGATTAGGATGTCCATGTGAGGTAGTGGGAAATCATCTTTTGGGCAGGCTTTGTTCAGGTCCCGGAAGTCGGCACATACTCGTATTTTGCCGTTTTTCTTCATAACTGGTACCATATTGGAGACCCAGTCTGAGTATTCGATGACTTGGATGAAACCAGCTTGTAGCTGCTTTTCGATCTCTTCCTTGACCATGAGAGACCATTCTGGCTTGATGCGTCGGAGCTTCTGCTTGACCGGCTTGCTACCCTGCTTGATCGGGATGCGGTGTTCAGCTATCTCGCGGTCTATGCCAGGCATGTCCTTATATGACCAGGCAAAGACGTCCTTAAACTCTGCGAGGAGTTTGGTATAGGTGGCCCTTTCTTCTGTGTCTAGAGAAGCCCCCAGTTGCAGTTCTTGAGGTTCTTCGGGTGTGCCTATGTTGGTGGTTGTTGTGTCTTCAATAATTGGGTTCTGTTCGGGTTTTGAGACAATACTTGCAATGTATCTATATAATGCAATGTTATTTAGTTTAAATTTATCGCAATTATTGGAAAGAGTAGAGTTTGAAAGAGGCAAAGAGTAATCAAAAACTTTCATGTTATTAATGTTATCAAAAGCGGTTACATTTGAAGATAGCTCAGACGAGGGAGCTTTGGACAACCTTAATGACTCTAGTTCTTTAGCTAAAATGACTATGTCAGGGAAGTAGCCCGGGGGCTTAGTTGGGGTAAGAGACTTGAGATGACGACGAGGGAGTTTAAACTTTAAGACAGTCTTTTGGTTTGGGGTATTGTCTTCGTCGAGTCGGAATCTTGAGCGTAGCCTTGACCCGTAGTTATCTTGTAAGTACGGCCTTGTTCGTCGGTCCATTGGAGGGTTTTGACCATCCGTTGTGAGTTTTCTCTTCGTAAGGGATGATCAGGTTGGTAGGGTTGAAGTTGTTGTTGCGCACGATGTCGGAAATGAGCTCAATCCCGGCAATGGTGTATGTGGTCGTGTCCTTAGGAATCTTGCTAGTGCCTTCTTTGACGAAGTAGTGGCTGGGGAGGATGTGGTATGGTTGCATGTGGAAGTCATGATATTTCTTGCGATCATTGTATGCTTCCCAACCTTGAGAGACTTCGTAGGACCATGGTACGTAAGATAGACCCATGGTGGGCCATTTGTTGTCGTCGTCCTTGGCGTAGAGTGTAGTGATTTCCTCTCTACGGGTCAGAGTACAGATGTTGAAGTCGAAGTCGAACCCACACATGTCGTCGGCTGGATCGGCATTTATCTCTGCAGTACTATCATTGGCTTTTTGCTGCTTGAGGGTAGCCCGAAAGTTCGAGGCGTCGATGGTGACGATCTCGTCATCAAGAGGTATCCTGACCTTTTGATGTAGGGTTGAGGTGACGGCCTTGGTAGCGTGGATCCAAGGTCTTCCTAGTAGCATGTTGTAGGTAGGGGGTATGTCGATGATTTGAAATTCGGTTTCTCTCATGACGGGTCCTGTCATGATGGGGAAGGAGACGGTTCCCTTTATGCTGCGCCGCGTTCCATCGTAGGCCCTGACGCCGTCCGTGCACGGGATGAAGTCGTTTTCCTTAATTCCCAATTTCCTAGCTGTTTCAAGGGGCAAGACATTGACTGCAGATCCATTGTCGATGAGGACGACCGGCAATGTCATGCCATGGCATTCCACGTTGATGTAGAGAGGTAGATTGTGCGTGCCGCCGAACGGAGGGAGGTCCTTATCCGAGAAGGTGACGGCGTTGGCCTGCCATTCGCGCGTAATGTTACTGATAAGTTTCTCCGGAGACATTTCTGATGTCATTGGGGTGACCTGTAATGCTTGGTAGAGGGCTTCACGGTGTCCCATTGAGTCCCTTAAGAGCTGCCAGATTGAAATATCCGCTTTTGTCTTGTTGAGCTGTTTATGGAGCGTATCTCCGATTTCAGGTGTGGGTAAGGGTGTCGGGGTAGCATTTGATGATGCTACCTTGTTGACTGGCAAGACAGGTACAGGATTGGTGTCAGGTAATGACACTTTGCTGGCTGACGGCGTGGGAGCAATGCTTGTAGGTGGGGTTGTGGAGGTAGGTGAAGTAGGCGGTGTATCCTCGTCTATGATTATTCCCTTGTTCTTCTCTTGAGCAGTCAACCTTGGTGGGTGGCTTTGAGGTTCAAGTAACTTTAGAGAAGCTTGGTACGGACGTCCAGAACGTGTTAAGTAGGCTACTTCGTCATCACTGTCCGATAGCCTAAATGGGTACTTGTGACATAGCTCCCCATACTTGCCCGGCGGTTGACGGGGTTGAGTTTCCTCTTCGTAGGGCTCATCCTGGAGACATATGCGGGTGTCATCATTGTCGGCTTCATCCTCAGAAGTATTCCAGATGCCGTTGACTTCGTGATCATCTGAGACTATCATTTTAGAGCAGTCGATGATAGGGTGTGCTTCTGTAAATATAGCATGGTTATGTAGAGGGTTCAGCTGGTTTGAAGGTTTAGGACTTGGGCTGGGCTTTACGATGGTATTGTCGTCGATCAAGTCCTGAACTATGTTCTTTAGGCGGAAGCATTGCTCGGTGTCATGCCCCTTTCCTCTGTGGAACTCGCAGTATGCGTTTTGATCCCATGACTTTGGCTTCTTGTCCGGGGGAGGCTCGCTAGTAGGTCCTATGAGTTGAAGTACATTGCGGCTTACAAGCTTCTGTAGCGCCTTTGAGTAAGTCATGTATATTGGGTCAAAATTTCGTCGTGCTTTCATCGAACTGGGACCAGGAGATGAGTATGATGCCTTTGGCGGAGGCATGGCAGGTCTTGGTGGTGTCGTAAAAACCGGTGGTGTTTCTAACGCGTCCAGTGCGTTGATGGCATGGATGGGCTCGACTTTGGCAGTGGCTCGAGATGAGCTCCCTTGATACCCACGGCCCGTACTCTTATTCCTGTTTTCTTTACGGAGGTCGTCCTCGATGAGCTCGCCAACGACGCTGAGGGTTGAAAAATTGTCAAAATTTCCGTATCGTAGGTGTTGCTGGTATGCGGGGGTGAGGTTGTTGATAAACTTGGTGATCAAATCGGTGTCTATTGGGCGGTTAGGTATTTGAGCACATAGTTTCTTCCAGCGCGTTAGGTACTCGGTAAACCCTTCAGTGTCTCTCTGAGTCAGGACCTCCAAGGTACGTAGCGAGACTTGGATATCATTGTTGTCTCGGTACTGAAGATCGAACGCAACCGTTATGTCCTCGAAACTTCCGGTTTTGTGTGGCTCTAAAGCATAGAACCATGCCCTGGGTTGTGCATCGAGTGAATGCGGAAATAAAGTAGCCCATGCGGGGGGTTCAACGCCCATGATAGCCATTTTAGCTTTGAAAGCCTTGACGTGAACGAGCGGGCTTTCGTGACCTTTGAAGACGGGAAGATCGCTGAGTGCTAGCTTGTCTGGTAGCATGGATCTGACGTTCTTTGGGATGTGCTCGTTTTCTTGATGTATAGAGTAACCCCTTGAATTCGTGAGACGTTCTTCCATGGTTCGGATCCTTTTTGCGTTCCGTTCGGATTCCTCGGCTAAGCGTACGGCATTTTTCTCTGCTTCAAACTTTTGCATGATAGCCATTTGTTCGATAGTCGTAGTGAGGCTAGCTATCCTATCATTGAGCTGTCGGACCTGCTCGGCAGTTACCTCTGGGGGGGGTGGCGGCGGTCCTCCGAAACCTTCATCGTGTTGAAAGGCCATGACAGGTTTTGGTTTTGATCTGTTGTAGGAGCGCTTCTTTGGAGGCGGAGGTGGGTTTAAGTGACGGTTCTTAGTTAAATCAGCGTATCCAGGGTTTTTCAATGAGTGGACCTGACAAAGTTTTCAAACCTTTAGTGATTCTAAAAGAGAAGGAAAAAGACTCAAATGAAAAATCACATTCACGACCAAAGAAAGACACAAAGGTGTAAAAAGGGTGACTCGACTTGACTCGTGTTTTTAGCTTTTAAAAAGACACGGGAAGCTTTTGAGATAGAGGCATGTTGACACGTCCCTATTCTCGAGATAAGAAAATTTGTATGATCATAATCCGATTAACCCAGTTTGGCGGTATGTTGCCGGGGGTTTATCATTGGATTATGATAAAAAGGATCAGACCGAAGTAGCGATAGGCTAGCCGATCTGAGGATGTTAAAATTTGAGTAAAAGGTGATCAATTGTTCGCCTTTTACGTGTGACTCAGGGATTTGAATCAAAAATGACGATAGGTCACTTGATTCAAAGAGTAAATCAACGGGTTCGCATCTGAACGATCCTGCGTTTTGTTTTTTTTGAGAGAAAAAGGTTAAGTCGGGATGACTAAAGAGTCACTCGACTTAGGGCTAATTCTAAAGTTCTAAAAGTTAATTTCATTTAAAATCTCCGAAATGAATTGACATATTCGGGTTTTTGCTTTGTGAAAGACTTTTAGCAATAAATGCATTATGACGATACGTCAGTCGCATAATTCATTTACGTTTTGAAAAGGACCTGGGATATAGTGGTTATCCTAGGTCGGTTTTAAATGTAGCGGCATTTTATTTATTAAACTCAAATGACTATAGGTCAAAGAGCCTAACGGCGTGTTTTTAAAAGTATGACCTTTTTTGAAAAAAGTTTGAAAAAGCAATTTCAAAGATGGACGTATTTTAAAAGTATAATGCCTAGGAAAAGTTTTTGCATGCAGAAAGTTTTTGAAAGACTACTATAGTGAGGGTACTATAGCTTCGCACTTGTACATATAAACACAGGTTTTTGGTTTATAGGGTAAGGTTCCCTCCGGCCATTCTCGATACGTTTGGGTAGGGGCACCCGCAAGACTACACACGTCTTAGGTGTGAATTCAAGACGGGCCCTAGAGCATTCGAGTTTGACTGGTTACGATCGTTTGTACGGATGCCGTACTTGTAATCGTGGAGGGGTGAGAGAACAGTGTGTCCGGAGTTACCTCGCTTATGAAGCGAGAGTTACTGGGGGCCGTTCCTCAAAGGGTGTGGTTTGAATCAGGAGGATTCGACTCAACGTACTTTTGCCCAAATATCGAAAGCGTAAATGTTTTCAAAGTTTCAAGCTTCACTTCTTTATGTTTTTAAAATAAAAGAAAAACAAGTTTTTCAAAAATAATAAAAATCATGCTCGTCCCCAGCGGAGTCGCCAGCTGAAGGTACCGGAAAGCGAGAGAGACCTATCGACGCCTGCAGCGCGCCTACGCCCGTCTTGGGCGTCGGGGAAGCGGAATCGCCTCGCGAGAAAAGAGTCTTGTAGTTTTGCTAAAAATGGGGAGATCATTGCATGAATTTGTGATCAAAAAGAAAAGTATAAAAGTCCTTTTGAAATGTATTTTTTGAGTCGCCACCAAATATTAAAGGAATTTGGAACCTATTCAACGTGTCTTGAAATACAAGACCACGAGTGTCTCAATTTCAAGGTGCGTCGATACCTAAAAATCTAAGGTTTGAAACCAGAGAAGGGGTTCGGAGTGAGGTTACTTTTCGAAAGTTTTGACAAAATGAGTTTTGAAAACAGTAATCAAAAAGCCTACGTAAGAGTAGTCTCTACTAATTTGAAAACATTTGCTTAATTTCGATATTTGGGCTAAAAGTCACGCTACGTACAAGTGCGAATAAACATGACTCGATTAAAATGCATAAATAATGCAAATAGTCAGAATAATGACTTTGCTATAGGAAATGTACGTTAAATAATAATTTATTGACTAAATTATTACTATAGACGTTATTTTCCGACCTTATGTTCAGAATTTGTGAAAAACCCTCAGTTTTGACATGCTAAAAAGACTCTATGAAACGGTACAATTTAGTGTTGGATCCGTGATTCTAGCCGTTATTTAATGCATGAATGAGGACTTGCGTAATTATAAAAGTGACGTCGGTTTGCTTTAGTGATAATGAGTCGTTTATTTATGCGATATTGGCGAGGTTTAGACGGATTAGGAATCCGAATTGCTACAACCGTATTACGAATACGGCTTCGCTAGTGCCAATATCGGGTTTGGGGTTAATGTAACCCCATTGTCCGAGTCTCAAACGCGTCAAAACGTAGGTAAAGGTTTACCTTTCGAAAATGTAAAGACGGTATTTTTGAGTGGATTTTTGTGAATAGTGTATAAGTGTTAAAAACCGATTGTTTGAAATGAATGAAGTGGGTTGGTATTTATAGAGGTTGGCTGGTTTATGGGTGAACAAAATAATAATCGCCTGTGCACTGGCGACTTTTATTTCATTTGGGTTGGATTTTTGTAAGAAAAACACAAAAAGGTCGCACGCCAAAACAAATTTTTAATCGCTCGTTAACAGGCGACTAGGTTTTTAATCGCCTGTTAACTGGCGATTTTAATTTTGTTTTGGTGTGCTAATTTCAGCCGCCTTTTGGTTTTGGGTGTTGATTGAGTAATGATTGTGTTTTGTGGTTTGCTTAGGAGTTAAGTCTTTGTTCAGTTTTGGTCCGAATTTCGGTTTTCGTGTTTCGGTTTTCGTCGTGTTTTTCGATTTTGGCTCGAAAATAAAATAATATTAAAGTATATTATTTTATGGTTTTGTAAAGTTTTGTTTTGGGAAAATGTGACACGGGGCACTTTGGCCCGTTTACGTGTTGTGTTAGTGTGCGTTTTGGGTCGCTTTTGTAAGTTTGGGCGCTTTGTAGCTAGTTGAAATTTGTTTTTGTGGCTTGGCTTAAAAAGACGTTCCTATATTTTGTTCGTGTTATGCTCATAATGATTAAAGTTGACATTCATTTTTATGATTATGCAAGTCCAAATTAATACGCTAAAAATGACCAAATACGTTTTAGACACTTTTGTACCGTTTCGACTCTTTTTAAAAGCATGTATGACAGTCCTTTTCATCATCGGGTTTGTTTTTGGGGGGTACGGATACGAGTATCTACAGTGAGCGTCATGCCGTACTCGGTGTGCGAGAAACTTAACATGGGACCCTTGAAAGTAACGAACATCGCGCTCCAAATGGCGGATCGTTCTGTCAAACGCCCTCTAGGTGTTTTGGAGGACGTTCCCGTCAAGGTCGGTAAATTTTTCATCCCTGTCGACTTTGTTGTTCTTGACATGGCCGAGGACTCCCAAATTCCTATCCTATTGGGTCGGCCTTTCTTGCACACTGCTGGTGCAATCATTGACGTCAAGAACGGAAGGTTGACTTTGGATGTAGGAGGTGATAGAATTACTTTTAACTTGTCAAACGCTTTGAAGCGTCCCATGTTTGAGGAGTCGGTCATTTCTGTTGATATTATTGATGATTGTGTCGACGAGTACTTACCTCAAGTCCTCGAGAGGGACCCTCTTGAGGCCGTGCTTTGTTGTGATGTGATCGCAGGTAGTTTAGGGCGGACGGATGCGGGTAAAGCTGTGATCAAAGACAACGTGCATGCTGTGTTGTGAGTGTTGATGGCCGAGCTGGCAATGATGGCCGAGATGGTGAGGCCAAGGTTGACAGAGTAGACGATGGAGATGGACTTGATGAAGAGGACGATGGAAGCGGGTTCGTCTATGACGCGACCCATGGATGGTGGTACTTCTAGTGCCCTCTGCTGAGTCCCCCGTTTTATGCTGGTTTGGGGGGCGTTTTATCGTTGTAAATATCATGTATGTACTTTGTTTCTTTTGAGACTTTTTACTCGTTTTATCTCCCTTATATTATGGTCCCTGGTTGATGTGCTTTAGGACACATTGGGGACAATGTGTCGTCTGGTTTGGGGGGAGAAACGCGTTGCTTTGCTTTTTCTTTGCGTTTTCTTTTTCATTTTTCATTTTCTAAAAATCACAAAATACCAAAAAAAATTTGAAAAATTCAAAAAATTCCAAAAAAATCAGAAAATTTCAAAAAAATACCAAAAAAACGTATCCCGAATCGTTGTTGCGAGCTTGTTTCTACCTTATTCTTTCCCGACATCCCTTCCCTTGTTTGCTTTGAGCTTTGGCATGATTTTTATTGTTGGATTGGCGCTTTCGGGGATGTTGAGACGCTTGTAGATGATGGCATGCTTTTACTTAGTTGGCTTTATCATTCATGGACTATAGCTACTTTTATTGTGAGGTTTTTAGCCTCCAGAGGCCGGTTCATCTATCCCGGTCCCCGTGCTTATTTTGTGAGTTGTTCTCCTCGTGGGGTACGTAATATCAACACGCATAAGTGTGACCCCTATCTCGTTTTTCCCCGCGATTTTGTCACTTGTTTATGCATATGAGGCTTTAGTTGATTTCATTTCATTCACCATGTTTATGCATTGCTTTTATCCTCTCATATATATGATCCTAATCCCTTTACCCACATGAGTTTGCTAGCTACATTGCCAAATAGCCTACCCTAGCCATGCTAGTTACCGTTTTTGCTTACTCTTGTGCTTGTCCGTTGGGTGGTGATCATTATTTTGCTTCGACTTGCTGATGTCGTTTGCTTGGAGAGTGATGGTGAATTTGCGTCGGGATTGGTGTTTCCCCGACCTTTTATGAGGTATTTTCCGCAACTATGTGAGTGTGCTCTTTGCTCAAGAAAAAAGAAACAAAAAATCGAAAAAAAAACACAACACAAAATACAAAAAGAAAGAAAAATGTGTGCACAAAAATAAAAGTTGTTGTTGTTGTTACATGAGTGAGCACTTGAAATTTTTTGCTATGTTGCGTGGATGTGTAAAGGAGACCGATATGCTGTTTTCGGTTCATTTTTCATGAGAGTTGGGTTCTTTGTTGGTTGGATGAGCACTTGAGTAGTATTGGTGGTTTCTAGTGGCTTAGCTCCACGATTCCATAATCATTTGTTCCACCTTCTTACCCTTATCCTCTCTTTGGCCTTTACACCCTCATATCCTATGTAAGCCCTCATGTTTGCTTTGTTTTTGTGACATTATTGGTGTACGGGAATACGAGATAGAGAAACGCTTTGCTTTGCTTTTTCTTTGCGTTTTCTTTTTCATTTTTCATTTTCTAAAAATCACAAAACACCAAAAAAAATCTGAAAAATTCAAAAAATTCCAAAAAAATCAGAAAATTTCAAAAAAATACCAAAAATGCGTATCCCGAATCGTTGTTGCGAGCTTGTTTCTACCTTATTCTTTCCCGACATCCCTTCCCTTGTTTGCTTTGAGCTTTGGCATGATTTTTATTGTTGGATTGGCGCTTTCGGGGATGTTGAGACGCTTGTAGATGATGTCATGCTTTTACTTTGTTGGCTTTATCATTCATGGACTATAGCTACTTTTATTGTGAGGTTTTTTTGCCTCCATAGGCCGGTTCATCTATCCCGATCCCCGTGCTTATTTTGTGAGTAGTTCTCCTCGTGGGGTACGTAATATCAACACGCATAAGTGTGGCCCCTATCCCGTTTTTCCCCGCGATTTTGTCACTTGTTTATGCATATGAGGCTTTAGTTGATTTCATTTCATTCACCATGTTTATGCATTGCTTTTATCCTCTCATATATATGATCCTAATCCCTTTACCCACATGAGTTTGCTAGCTACATTGCCAAATAGCCTACCCTAGCCATGCTAGTTACCGCTTTTGCTTACTCTTGTGCTTGTCCGTTGGGTGGTGATCATTATTTTGCTTCGACTTGCTGATGTCGTTTGCTTGGAGAGTGATGGTGAATTTGCGTCGGGATTGCTGTTTCCCCGACCTTTTATGAGGTATTTTCCGCAACTATGTGAGTGTGCTCTTTGCTCAAGAAAAAAGAAACAAAAAATCGAAAAAAAACACAACACAAAATACAAAAAAAGAAAGAAAAATGTGTGCACAAAAATAAAAGTTGTTGTTGTTGTTACATGAGTGAGCACTTGAAATTTGTTGCTATGTTGCGTGGATGTGTAAAGGAGACCGATATGCTGTTTTCGGTTCATTTTTCATGAGAGTTGGGTTCTTTGTTGGTTGGATGAGCACTTGAATAGTATTGGTGGTTTCTAGTGGCTTAGCTCCACGATTCCATAATCATTTGTTCCACCTTCTTACCCTTATCCTCTCTTTGGCCTTTACACCCTCATATCCTATGTAAGCCCTCATGTTTGCTTTGTTTTTGTGACATTATTGGTGTACGGGAATATGAGATTGAGAAACGCTTTGCTTTGCTTTTTCTTTTTGTTTTCTTTTTCATTTTTCATGTTCTAAAAATCACAAAATACCAAAAAAAATCTGAAAAATTCAAAAAATTTCAAAAAAATCAGAAAATTTCAAAAAAATACCAAAAATACGTATCCCGAATCGTTGTTGCGAGCTTGTTTCTACCTTATTCTTTCCCGACATCCCTAACCTTGTTTGCTTTGAGCTTTGGCATGATTTTTATTGTTGGATTGGCGCTTTCGGGGATGTTGAGACGCTTGTAGATGATGGCATGCTTTTACTTTGTTGGCTTTATCATTCATGGACTATAGCTACTTTTATTATGAGGTTTTTAGCCTCCAGAGGCCGCGGTTCATCTATCCTGGTCCCCGTGCTTATTTTGTGAGTAGTTCTCCTCGTGGGGTACGTAATATCAACACGCATAAGTGTGGCCTCTATCCCATTTTTCCCCGCGATTTTGTCACTTGTTTATGCATATGAGGCTTTAGTTGATTTCATTCCATTCACCATGTTTATGCATTGCTTTTATCCTCTCATATATATGATCCTAATCCCTTTACCCACATGAGTTTGCTGGCTACATTGCCAAATAGCCTACCCTAGCCATGCTAGTTACCGCTTTTGCTTACTCTTGTGCTTGTTCGTTGGGTGGTGATTCGACTTGCTGATGTCGTTTGCTTGGAGAGTGATGGTGAATTTGCGTCGGGATTGCTGTTTCCCCGACCTTTTATGAGGTATTTTCCGCAACTATGTGAGTGTGCTCTTTGCTCAAGAAAAAAGAAACAAAAAATCGAAAAAAAACACAACACAAAATACAAAAAGAAAGAAAAATGTGTGCACAAAAATAAAAGTTGTTGTTGTTGTTACATGAGTGAGCACTTGAAATTTGTTGCTATGTTGCGTGGATGTGTAAAGGAGACCGATATACTGTTTTCGGTTCATTTTTCATGAGAGTTGGGTTCTTTGTTGGTTGGATGAGCACTTGAGTAGTATTGGTGGTTTCTAGTGGCTTAGCTCCACGATTCCATAATCATTTGTTCCACCTTCTTACCCTTATCCTCTCTTTGGCCTTTACACCCTCATATCCTATGTAAGCCCTCATGTTTGCTTTGTTTTTGTGACATTATTAGTGTACGGGAATACGAGATTTGGTCCACATTAGATTGCGGGCGTGCTTCCACTAGTCGAGTAGGTGAGTGTCATCACATATATCGCCTTGTTCATCATGTGTGCTAGAGTGGAAACCGCGAGAGGTCCGTGATTTGATTGCTAGAGAGCCTTTGTTTAAGCCATGCTATTCATTCTCCACCGTCTTTTAATTCCCATCCGTTAGCTTGCTATTTCCATACGTCCCATGTTGCTTCAGGATCGATTGCCATTTGCTTGAGCTACTTGCGGTTTGGCGATTGTTCGGGGAAGTTTTCTTTTGCTCGCTTTGTCCTCTATTTTCTGTCACGCTTGGTTGCTTGAGGACAAGCAACGGTTCGGTTTGGGGGAGTTTGATGTGTCATATATTTACGTACTTTTAGCCCCTGTTTCACGAGCTTTTCCTTGCGTTTCCCGTGCTTTTATTTGCGTTTCAGCTCCTATTTCTCTCCGTTTTGGCCCTGCTGCGTTTTTGTGTCCATTTTGTAGGTACACACGGTTATTTGGAGTATAGGATGCTTGTCGAGAAGTTTCGGAAAGTTTCGTGAAGTTTCGTGAAGTTTTGAGGTGATTCGAGTTGGTTTCGTTGCGTTTCGCTTGCGTACGAGCCTCGTTTCACTAAATGAAGGTGTCCCGGGACCTTGGGTCGGGATTTGAAGCTCACATAATCATCCTAAGACTCGTCCCTACTCATGAGCCTCGTCCCTAAGCCTTGGGACGACAAGAAAGCAAAAATAAACTAAGTACAAGAATGAGCAAAAACAAGCCAAAAACTGAAAACCACGGGACAAGTGTGTCCCGGGCGGGGTGGGCAGTGCCCCGGCCGGGGTGGCCTTCCCGGATCCCAGGGACAGCTCTGACTCTTCGCGTGCTTAAATTAAATCGTCTATTTGAAGGCTCAAAACATCTTATTTTCGTCTGAAAGTTTTAGAGCATTTTTAGGACACTTTGAAGTACTTCCTCACAAAAATTTAGGGTTTGATCATTTTTCCTTCTTGTATTTTGAATTCCCGACTCGGATTGCTTTGGTTTCGATCATCTATTTGGTATTGTTGTCTTTGTTCTTATCTTTTCTCTTGCAATTTCTGATTTGTGTTTGTTCCATACTTCTCTCTTTTCATTGTTAATTCATTATATATCGTTGTTGATCATGTCCTTCGTTATTTCCCTTGCTTTTGTTGTCATTTTCGCTATGTGTGAGTAGTCCTCTATCTAGGGATGAAGGGTGATCATGGGTGAGTAGTCTAGGATGCTTTTGGTGATGATTTGAATAGGGTCTTGCTTGTGTTTTGGTTGTCTTGTGTTTGATTGTGTTTGTTGATCCCTTGGCCAAGGTTTAGCAAGCGTTTTCCACCCTTACACTTAAGACCGAAAGCCTAGTTTAAGGTAGGGTACGAGACCAACCATTAGGACCCTCACTTGTAAGTTGCGAGAGCCCGCATTTGAGACCTAGAGGACGCTTAGAACCGAGAGGCCGAGCCTAATCCTTAGCACACGCGATTCCCGACTCATTTCTGTCACCATCCTTTGTCCTAGCTTCACCCTTGCTATCCCCGATTCCCTAGACCTCTTTCCTCTAAGTTTTAAACCCTTATCTTTCGCTATAGCTTTAGTTAACCAACCCACATTTGAACCGAGACTAGAATCGTCAAAAATAACCAACATTGCAACCTTCTCCATGTGGATACGATACCCGACTTACCCTAGCTACCCTAGCGTTGAGTTTGGTTTTACTTTTGATTAGGTGACGCGACTAAGCCTATCAAACATCCTTAAGTACTTGAGAAGAACTAAGGATTCGTTTCTAGTGTTTGGAGGAGAATTTGAGCTGCGTGTAAAGGGTTACACGGATGCAAGTTTCCAAACCGATAGGGATGTTTTGAAATCCCAATCCGGCTATGTTTTTATGTTGAATGGGGGTGCTATTTGCTGAAAAAGTTTCAAGCAAAGTGTCACTGCGGATTCTACAACAGAAGCTGAATATTTGGCAGCTTTAGAAGCTGCTAAGGAAGCTGTAAGGATTCGGCAATTCTTGGATGGACTAAGAGTAGTCCCTAGTGCCGTAGATCCAATCACTATTTATTGTGATAATAGTGGGGCTATCTTTCAAGCAAAGGAGCCCAAGTCTAGTAATAAATCTAGACACGTTTTGAGGAAATACCACGTTATTAGAGATAATTTGGAAAGGAAGGAAATTGATATTTGTAAGGTTGGGACAGACGATAATATCGCTGATCCTCTAACCAAGCCTCTTTCGAGGGCTAAGCATGACGCACACACCGCCTCCATGGGGTTGCGGCGTATGCCAGATTTCCTGTAGTTTCGAGATATGTAATGGATAATGTATCCCATTACATATATGAAATAACATTCATTGTTTAGAGTATATTTACTCTTATAAGTCATTTTGAATGCATACTCTGTTTATCCGAATAGTTGTGTGACAACTTTGAACGTATTCAAGTGAACGGCATAAACTAAGTATTTGGTCCCTGGTCTCTCATAAGAGGTGACGTCTCGAAGAGACTAGATTGCAAGTCGATCGATGGTGGGTTCAACACCATGGAGTCATAGTGATGACTGGTCGTTTGCATAAACAGACTGTGAAACACTCTGTCAGACTGTGACGCTTATAGAATTCCATTTCAATGAGATTGAAACCTGGTCGTGGTGGGAATTTCTATTGTATTCCTTTGAGTCGATTCTTTGACAGGAAACTGATTGTCTGAGTCGGTGCAGTTTCCGAGTGACTTTCATTTTTGTCCTAAGCCATGCCGTGAAAGGGGGTTATAAGGGCATCTTTGGGGTCATGGTGATCTGCATTATACAGTACAATCGAGTGGAAGGGAAATGTCCACCCTCGTCAGGGTAAAACATCTTTGTGCCACTCGAGGAGTAGTCGCTGAAAATGCGTGGCCACGCTCGTTAAGAATCTACGGTAGATTCTCCGGTCAGACAGCTACTCTCCTTATCGAGGAAACCACTCATGATATATATCTTTGAATGCAAGTACGACCTGTAAGACACCTTGCATTGAGTGGGAGATGTGAAACGGACATGAGAATTGGTAATGCACAACTTGTCTCGGACAAGTGGGAGATTGTTGGAGTAAGTGTCCTCCACAATAGTGCGATTACTTAATAAATCTCAATTAAGGAATACATGGGGATAATCCTATATTATTGTCAATTGATTAACGTAAATCAATAACGGTTGGCTGACTAGAGTTTGACGTTATTGTCGTTATACGGCGGTAATCAATTGATCCCTTTAAGTCACACCTATAGGAACATACTCCAAATATGAAGCTAATTAATTGTATGAGATACGATTAGATTAGTAACTTGATAAATCGACTAACAGTTAGTCAGTAAATTAATTTAGAGAGAAATCGAGTTGTGAACTCGGATGATTGAATTTTATATCGATAAAATGAATTGAGGAGATGGGAATTAGTGATTAAACGTTAATTCACTAATCATGTATATTTTACTAATGAGATTAGTAAAAGTACAATTTCAATATATATGTAAGTGTACATATATATTAAAGGAGAGTTTGATTAATTTACACTTTATTATGTTAGATAATTAAGTGATAAATTATAAGTATTTGTGGGACAAATATTGATAAACAAAATGGACCCATATAGGGGCTCATGGACCGTCCAAATAGGGCAAGGAGGGAGGAAGCTTCCTTTGCTTTTGTCTTATTTGTTTTGCCTCTAGTTAATTGTAAAAGCATGCATGTTAAACATCATAATTAGCATGCAAGCAATTACACTTAACAAGAAAAACTCTCTTCTCTCTTCACATGCATGTTGGCCGAAAATTTGAGTGTCCTACACACTTTATATTTTTGCTTGTTTTCTTATATACATACAAGAAAAAAGAAAAGTACATGCATCCATTCCATTCTCACCATCTCTCTCACTATTCTCTCTAAAATAATTCTAATATTATTCATAATACTACTAAGTGTTAGTAGTAATAATATTCACATATTATCAAGCTACTATTAGTGATTTCTAGATCAAAGTCACTAGTAGTTTTGAAGTTGTTCTTGGGTGCAACTAAGAGGAGGTTTCCTATTTTGGAAACTTGGGTTTTGGAGGATCATCCTAAACATTAGCTCAAGAAACAAATCGAGAAAGGAGTTCTCGTTTTGTGCCCTTATTAACCTCTTTGAAAGGTATAAATTTCTATAAACTTATAACAAAGTCTATTTTTAACTACATAGATCTTGCTCATCAAATTAGAGTAATTTGATTTACACTAATATTTGATTAGTGAAGGGTATAAGATCCCTACATTTCCCGCAAAGACTAAGTGAGCTCGAGAGACTTTTATCTGTTGCTTCTAGTCTCCAGCAACAAAATCCTAGCAAAGGGGAACCCTCACGTAAAAGACGTTTGGTACGTCAACAAACCATTGAGAGTGATGGTGAAAGTGACAAGAGCGTTGGATAGCACTGCTATTTGGTAATCACGTTTCGTCGCCGCTCGAAAATTGCTGTTCACGTGCAGTTTACTATTCACCTTGGAGTGAGGACCAATTCGATGTAAAAATTTATTTTGCTTGGCCTTTGGAATGAAGGCTTGTTTGAATTGAAACTCTTTTATTTTTGGATGAGCCCCCACTTTGGGGGAGTCTGAATGAGACGATAGCCAAAGTATTTAAAACATCTGCACAAGTAGCAAACACATGCAAGCAAGCAAACAGTTCTAGTTTGAACATTTTATAGACACAACTTGTAAGCCCCCTGTCGAGGCGAACCTTATGGGTTACCTAACTTAAGTAGTTGTTAAATCCATTTGGCGTGAAGTTCATGGTAGACACCAAAATGCTTGTTCTATACTATGTTCTAGTATGACTCTAAAAACTAGATGTTAGAGTACAGAAGCGCTGACAGAATATACAACCCTTTTCTTTCTCTCTTTTTCGTAAAATTTTGAAGAAAAATCTTTGAAATCTGTTTTGAGTTTTGAAATTAAATTCTCTTTAAAAACACGGGGTCCGGCTCAATTGTGATCCAAGTAGAATAACTGGACAATAGGACTCTGGAATGATTTACACTAATTTCTCTGTGGTGGAGAAATGAAATTTTGGAGTTGTGTCAATGAATTAGAGCTTCACCATTTTTTTTCTTTATAATAAATGAGCGTTAACCTTCCATTAGTAAAATGTTTTACAATTTACCCAATACTAGAAATGAATCACTTTGTGACCGTATTAATCCAGTGTACCTCAAGTGAGCTTTTCAATGCTAAAGAAGGGTGAAAATGATCCGAAATATAAGTATCTGTAGGGTTAGAAGACACTGTAGACCTGTGTGTCTCTCTCACTCATCTAAGTGAATGAAAGGATCGTCCCAAAAGACGTGAAGACCATGTAATTGTAGGTCGACTCATCCATGATGCTTTGTGACCTAAGTGAATGAATATTTCTTTAAATGCTTGTGACGTTTCCTTTGCACGACATTTTTTTAACTTTCCTTTTTTTTTTTTTTTTTTTTTTTTTTTTTCTTTTTTTTCTTTTTTTTCTTTTTTTTTTCTGGTGACCTCATATTGGTACTCAGACTCACGTCTAAGTTTAGCTCAAGAGACTAGTGACCACCTCCCCTGTTTTAACAGCGTGGAGCACATCCATATCCTAATTTTGATATTTAATATTGATTTTTCAGACGTGGAGTACTGGGAATCTGGTTTGACCCTCGAGTGAGCTAGTTTGATAGCACCAACGATTAAATCTTTGATTGCCACAATTTTTCCTTTTTGATTTTGTATCGATGGATGAATCGAGTGGAAAGATGAGGTCTCCAAACCTAGAGGTCACCTAGAGACACGGCGATCAAGGAATTTTCACACCACGAGAGACTATATTATGGGTCAAATGCACGGTGTCCATTATATTTAAAGCTCAGTTAATTTACACTAAAAAAATAAGCCCTAAAGTGTCCCGAGTCTATTTTATTAGGAATGAGTAAAAAGTAAAACATATGATAAAATGGATTGGCATGTGCACTCCTTTTTTCAGATGACTCGAGAAGGACTGGAGTGGTCCTATTTCTATTTGATCTTTATGTTTATTTGAATTTTATAAAACATGACTCAAGGAAGACTAGAGTGATCTTTGTTTTTTATAAAACATGACTCAAGGAAGACTAGAGCGATCTTTGTTTTTTTTAAAACATGACTCGGGGAGGACTGGAGTGGTCCTCTTTTTTTTAAAAAAAAAAAAATAAGAAAAATAAATAAAATAAATTGAAAATCAAAAGTTGAAAATGAACCCCATTTTAGAACTTTTTTTTTTTGAAAAATGAAATGAAAGTAAAAATATATTTACAAGTGTTTTATTTACTAGAAAAGAAAATAAATAATTAAATTAGAAAATCAAATCTAAATGATTAAACGTATGTACATTAATTTTTTAATTTTTTTTAAAGATGAGATATAAAAAAAAAGGTGAAAAAAGATAGATTTTTTTTATCTAAATGACTATATTTATGGGAAGAATTCTATTTACAATATCATTCTTGCAAAAAATTAAATCCTATATGCATGTTTTTTTTTTTTTTTGTTTTTTTTTTTAAAAAAAAAAAACGAGAAAGCGAATCCGCATTATTTATTTACTAAAGACTCGTGTAAAAAAAGAAAAGAAAAGTATTCCGGGAAACCAATTAAAAAAGTAATCTGTTATATATCAATAATTAACAAAGGGTATCTAGTTGCGGGACTCAACATCATTCATTCATTCGTATAACACACTACATATCTATCAGTCAAGTTCAATTTTCGTTCCTTCCCTTAAAAGTCTGCAATAATTCATAAATCCTACTTACACAAGAATTTCATAACAAAGCAAACAATCATACGAAAAACATAGAGAAATCCTAACAAAGGTTCTACGTTCTCTACGGGTTAAGGTTTTGGTTTGAAAAGGGCACTTACAACATTAAAACACCATTACGTCCGCGGTGCGAGCGCGCGACGAGCCGAGGGTGTTTTTCGTCTCTTGTGTGGTTGTCGAGTGGACGTGCCGAGTGGGCCAAGAGACGACGTCGTAAGGTGGAAAAATAATCGTACGGCTTAGGAGGTCGAATGGACT
Organism: Dianthus caryophyllus; assembly: GCA_023091065.1. Classification (NCBI taxonomy): domain Eukaryota; kingdom Viridiplantae; phylum Streptophyta; class Magnoliopsida; order Caryophyllales; family Caryophyllaceae; genus Dianthus; species Dianthus caryophyllus. The sequence continues at coordinate 22,087,313 of CM041527.1, forward strand.
CTCTAAGTATACGACATATTTTCCCGGGGGTAAAATTTCGGTAAAATAAAGGTGTATTGTTGGCTAACGCGGAGCCTACACCATTGTAAATAAAATAAAATAAAAGCACCCTAACCATGCGAAAATACGAGCAACCAAAAAAAAAACATGAAACAGGCTAAGAAAACCACATGCACTCATAAATCACAATCAGAGGAAATTAAGTTTGGAAAAGTTACTGTGACATGGACAAGCTAGTATACGCAATGAATTACGCCTATCAATTTAGTAGAAAACGCATAGCTGATTATTATACGGAAAAAAAAAGTCAAACACATATTATTATAATTTGATTTCAAGTATTACCCTCTTAAAATGTCCCCAGCGGAGTCGCCACTGTGAGATCCCGGCCCGGAACCTCAAAATTCCGATTTCAATTTGAAAAGTATTTTATTTAGGTAGGGGTAGTAGGAGTCGCCAGTCCGTTTTATATAAAAAGCGTACAAAAAAACCGATTTTAAAAACGTAACGGAAAAGCCCCTTTTGATCCCTGATATGGGGACTGATCCGTAACTCCGGCCTAAACCAAAGAATGCGGATTCGGGGGTAAAGGTACGGTCAGGGAAGGTGTTAGGCACCCGGACCGCCCGTCGGACTGACGGCCTCTACTACTAAATTATAACAATATATATTTGACGAAAGTGTAAAAAAGTGTATAATAATAGCAAAATAAATTAAAACAATGTAATCACGGAGTAATAAGCAAATCCTAACGTTTTACATGAATATATGAATTTTAAGGCGGGTTTCTACGTATAATTCATGATCAATGAACTTAATTTTAAAGTTTAAAGGTTTAATACGTGAGCGAAGCAAATCAACAATAAAACTGAGTAAAACGAAACAGAAGTAATAAAGGAGCGGATTTGAAACCCTCAGGCCGTACCTGCGTACGAGATTAGCTTGACAAACGACGTAGTATTATTGTGCTCGAAAATATCTTTGTGGAGTTTATGAGAGTTTCTGGGCGTTTCTGTATTTTTTTGGACCAATCATCCCTCCAACAGAGCTGAAACAGAGCTATATTTATAGTGAAATGCTGCTGAGGCTGGTGGCAGTCGTGAGCGAGATGAGAGTAGTAGTGCTGGTGTTTCTGACGAAGTGGGTTCTGACGAGGCTGAGGAGGGAGATGATCCTGCTGTTGACAAGCCGAGGCGTGGTCCTCCTCGTCGACTTGAGGATGCTTTTGAGAGTGACCCTGAGTCCGAGGAGGAGCAGGGTGACGGGGAGCCTGTGGCAGGTGGTGCTGATGAAGAGGCCGTGGGTGGTGAGGCCGCAGGTGTTGTAGGTGGTGAGGCGGGTGTCGATCTTTGGACCAATTCTTTGCGCAAGATATGTTTATGGGGGTGGTTGATGAGCTAGGCTTGAGACCATCGTTTCCCCATGGACCGAGACTGTGGGCGAATGTTGCCAAAGATTGGGATGGTGTGAGCTTAGTTTGGAACCCATTGGATCACTTGTCTACTCGAGTGAAAGTTGGCTTCAAGTTGGGCATTATGAGGACTTTTTCTGGCTTCCGTACTGTCATGGATGGTTTTAATAAGAAATTGTCTCCCGAATCACAGAAAATAATCCTCGGCACGGCCTTTGGTTCGTTGGTGACGAAGTGGCAGAAGGTGCGTGAAAAGAATGTGAATTCGCACCTTTCTGTACTTCGAGCGCTGTTAGACAGGTTCTGGGATACGACCAATACGTTCCATATGCCTGGATACGAGGTTGGTATCACTTTCTCGTCTCTTGCGATTGTCTCGGGGCTCCCTCACGGGGAGGAGGTGATTAAGTGGAAAAGAGCGCGTCCCGCTATTTCTAGTGCAGCAGTTGTTCGCTTGATTGGAGGCGGTATTAGATGTGCGAGGGAGGAGCGGAACACATTTCAGCCTCGGACGTCGTGGGTTGATGATTACTTCAAAGGCCGTGGGAAGAAGCGGGTGAGTGATGCGAGTCATGAGCAGAATGCTCGATTGTGGTTATGGTGGTTTCTGTCGGCCACTCATTTTGGAGATAAAGGCGAGCGGGCATCGACTGCTGTTTTAATGGCTCTGAGGGACTTGTCTAGATTGGGTGATTTCGACTGGGTTACTCCTGCCATGGGTCTCTTGATTCGATTTTGCCGGGACGCGGTTCGCCCCGATCAGATCGATGAAGGGTCTCGACCGTCCTTGGTTGGCCCTGGTCTGCTGATGGAGGTATGATTGCTTTGCTCTCTCCTTTTGTAATGTTTTATTGCTTCGCTGCTGTCATTCCTCCCTTTGGTGATGTATTTTTGTTTTTTCGTAGTCCTGGTGTTACGCTCATTTCCCGTCGCTGCTCCCTGACAACTTTGCCGTGAAGGCGAAGTACCCTGCTTTCCATGGTTATGCGACGGCGAATAGGAAGGGTATTCGCTTGACTTATGATGCTGCTCGAGTGTTGTTCAACGGGATGACCGTTGATAAGGTAAAAGGAATCTGTATTCTTTTTATGCTTTGTGTTCATGCGCTTTGCTCGTGGTTGCAGATCTTGATTCATTTCTTTGTTTTTGTAGTTTGTTCGTAATCCTTGGGCAGATTATGCGGATGTCCCTGCGTCAATTGCGACTCGCTTTGCTCTTCGCGATACACAGAGGTTGTATGTTGCTACTCAGTATGACTCGTACTGGTATTTAGGTGAGCGTCTGTCAGCGCAGACGGCTCGGGGTGAATTTGTTGTGCCTGTGGCTCCTCCCAAGGTCCTTTTTGTGCAGACATCGGATGCCGATATTCGTAGTGAGGTACACCGTGAGGGTGAGTCAGATTCTCTGTTGAGACCAGATGAGGATTACCCGTCGTGGGCGTGCCTTGCTTTGGCGCCTGCTGTCATTGAGGTGTGTTTTTGTTTTTGCACTTGCTTGTGCATATTGCTTGTTCAAAAAGCAAAAATTGACCCTGATTTTTGTGTTTTGTAGCCGCGTGATCCTGATCTTGAGGCTCAGCCTCCTCCATTCTACGAGAGCTTAGTTTTTGAGCATGATGATGGCTGTCGGCATTCGATTGCACTGCCTCAGTATTTATCCGCAGTAACTGATGCTGGTATGGATGGTTGGAGTTCTTAAATGAAAAAGGTATGTCTTGTAGCTTATGCTTGCGTATGTATGCGTATCATGTAATGTATAGCCCCCAGTTTGAGTAAGATTTTGTCCTAAAATCGCTTAGTCAAACTTAAATAAAGCTGCTTTTGATTATAGCCCCCCAGTTTGAGTTAGATTTTGTCCTAAAATCGTTAGTCAAACTTCGTTGAAGCTGCTTTTGATCTAGTCAAACTAAAATAAAGCTGCTTTTGATTATAGCCCCCCAGTTTGAGTTAGATTTTGTCCTAAAATCGTTAGTCAAACTTTGTTGAAGCTGCTTTTGATTATAGCCCCCAGTTTGAGTTAGATTTTGTCCTAAAATCGTTAGTCAAACTTTGTTGAAGCTGTTTTTGAATATAGCCCCCAGTTTGAGTTAGATTTTGTCCTAAAATCGTTAGTCAAACTTTGTTGAAGCTGTTTTTGATTATAGCCCCCAGTATGAGTTAGATTTTGTCTTAAAATCGTTAGTCAAACTTTGTTGAAGCTGTTTTTGAATATAGCCCCCCAGTTTGAGTTAGATTTTGTCCTAAAATCGTTAGTCAAACTTCGTTGAAGCTGCTTTTGATTATAGCCCCCAGTTTGAGTTAGATTTTGTCCTAAAATCGTTAATCAAACTTTGTTGAAGCTGTTTTTGAATATAGCCCCCAGTTTGAGTTAGATTTTGTCCTAAAATCGTTAGTCAAACTTTGTTGAAGCTGTTTTTGAATATAGCCCCCAGTTTGGGGTAAATTTTATCCTAAAATCGTTAGTCAAACTTTGTTGAAGCTGTTTTTGAATATAGCCCCCAGGTTGAGTATATGAAGGCCGTATTTGTTTGCAGGTGACTCTGGATGTCCACAAGAATTTATGGAGGGCGGCGAATCGGTGGCGAGTGGCTTTTAATGATAAAGCGGTCGCGCTCTGCAAGGCTGAGAAGTATGTATCAGATCTGCAAGGTGCATTGGCGCAGAGCCAGATAGAGTTAGGGCGGTCCAGGGCTGCGGAGACTCAGCGTGAGCAGGAGTTAGCCGCTTGTCGTGCTGAGATCGATTCATTGCGCGCAGAGCTTAGTCGTCAAGATCAAGCTAATTGATTTGGGATGTATGCTAGGACGCCGGCTTATCTTATGGACTTGTTTTATTTTGTGGTCATATTTGTACGTATTTGGATATGTAGGATCTCGTGTCAGCTCAATTTTGTGACCGCGGCTGGACGTGAGTAGGCTTTGTGACTTCTTGTGCGTATTGTGGATATTTTGTACGGTTGTACTTGTAGGGGCCGTACGACGTTGATTCATGTCCATGACTTGACACGAGTTGGCAACGCGACCTCGTACGCGTGTCTTGATTATGTAGCAGGTGTATCTGTTGACTATGGTAAACGCCCTGTTGGCGTAGCTTTTGTGATTAATGATCATGCGCGTGGCGCCATAAGCCTTGTTGGTTATTTTGTCTTGTCTTGTAGTATGATCGCTTGCGTCATCGTTTGCGTCATCGTTTGCGTTTGAAGCTCTCGCGACTTGCTTATTTAGTGTTCCTGCATTAAACGGTTAGTCGTAAAAAGAACACAAATCTCGATTGAGATGGTCTTACTCGTAGTAAGAGTATGTATGTTTGAAATATGTGAAATATGCAGTTTTGAGGGAAATATTTTGAGTCTGTAAAAGACGCTTTTGACGCTCGTAAAAAAAATGTGAATTTAAGCACGTCATGCTTTAATATAAGTTCGTGAAAATGAGACGATTAAATTTTGTGAGACCGTAAAAGGTGTTTTTGACGTTCTTAAAAATGCGAATTAAGAACGTCGTGTGTTAACGTAAGCTTACGAAATGTGACGATTAAATTTTGTGAGACCGTAAAAGGTGTTTTTGAAGTTCGTAAAAATACGAATTAAGAACGTCGTGCTTTAACGTAAGGTTACGAAATGCGACGATTTGAATTTTGTGAAATGTATGTACAAAGTAATAGTCGAAAATCGAGGATAAAATGACACAATACGACGTAAAGCCGGGTAGCGAAAATGTAATCGATAGTACGCCGTAAAATGTAAAAACAGCGGTGCGTAGGCTGTCAAAAGCTTTCTGCAACTCGTAGGCTGCAAGACGGTGCGCAGTCGTCGCATCAATGTCAGAGATAACACAGAAAATCGCCTGTACACCAACGATTTTCACAAAAATCGCCAGAAAATAGGCGATTTGAGTGAAAATCGCCAGAAAATAGGCGATTTGAGTGAAAATCGCCAGTCAACTGGCGATTTTAGTGAAAATCGCCAGTTTTCTGGCGATTTTGTGATGTTTTTTTGCTTTTTGTTTTGATTTTTTGGCTAATCGCTGGTTTACTAGCGATTATACTTCGTGTCGTTGCCTCTTGAAAACGTTGCCTATAAGAAGGATGCTCGTGTTAGTTCATTCATCCATCCCTCAATCATACTTCATACTACGTCTTACTTTGCAATTTCATTACTCGTATTGTAATAGTATTCATAATATCCCGCAGAGCGTTGTCCTTTTTTTGTGAGTAATGGAGCATTTGGAGGGACTTGTGAGAGTATGGTGTGCTATGCTGTCGGGAATCGAGAAAAGGAATCTCAGGGGCTGTGGCCTGGGCATTTTCCTAGGTTTAAGGCAGGTTCGGATGGAGCCTGAGTTCCTGGATGCCTGTAGGACCTGGCTTACCATGTATTTCGCTTCCCTGACGGGGAAGTTTGCCCCTTGGTCGAGGAGTTTGCTGCCATCGGAGGTTGGACCCGCACTGTTACTCCAGTGTGTGTTCGCCAGGAGCTTGGTTATCAGAGAACCATGCAAAACTTTCTTATGATGACGAGGCCCGAGACGGAGGACTTGTTCCTAGATGGGCGCTTGAATATCATCCGACTTTGCCAGCGGTTCATGGATTATGGTAATGGGCACATTGGCGCTGTTGCTCGCAGGAGAGCCCTGGGCCTTTGCCTTGTACACTGTTTCATGTTCCCCAATTCAGTGGACGGGATGGGGTTTGGCGAGGCGCGTTTGGTCTGCGTTGTGCAGCAGATGGAGATGGGGTACAACCCTGCGGCGCTGATCCTGGCGGAGACGATCTTAGGCCTAGATGATCGGGCGTGTAACAGAACGCATGCCTATCGTGGTTGTCCTCTCATTTTGCAGGTCTGGCTGATGGAGCGTTTGAGCGTACTTGGAGCCATCCCTTATGGCGTATCCTACACAGCGGCAGGCGTAACCAGCCGGGGCTTGAGGTGGATGGGTCCCAATGGCCGTCCTCATGATTACTTCTCCACCTTTGTGAGAGCGTCGGCTATTCGTTGGGTTGTGCCATGGTGGGAGGTTACCTCCGTGACGGGCAGTGCGGTTGGCGATGGTCCTTCCGGGGTCATGCTATGCGGTTTTGACATTGGGGTGTTTATTCACCCTCTGAGGGTGAGAAGGCAAATGGGCTATGCCCAGTTTATCCCAGGGCAGGATACCACGATCCAGGATTTGGTTGTACTTAATAAGCCTTCGTGCTATAGAGCAAAATGAGCCACCGCCGACGTCGGCCTTTGATCCAGTACGTTTTGGTCGCGGAAGTCGTTGGAGCTCGAGCTCTGGGAGCGCAGCGTCCATGGAGACGGAGCTCAGTCATCTTGGCTTCATCATGGTTAACGCTCCGGGCCATGATGGTAGCGATCGTGCCCCGCATATGGGTTGAGCCCTCCTTTCTCTCAGTCGTGAAGAATGATGTCTGCTAGTGCTGTTGTCTGGTTACTGGTTGTATGCTTGTTGTTTTCCCTTTTTTTTTTTTAATTCCCTAAAGCCCGAAGGTCATGCCGGGTTTTGTAATGTTGGTAGGGGTTGTAGTGTTTGGTAAGGCTCCCGACTAGGAAAATCCAAATTGTACTGCTTTGCTTTTTATAATAAAACGAAAGTTCTTTGTATGTGACTTGCCTTTCTTCCTTTTAAAATTAAAGACTTGTATTTTTGAATTTTGTTGGTTATACCCTTAACCTCGGGTGTCTTGGGCATGTTGTTTTGTGTTGAATGTCGGCTGTGCTTTTGAAAAGCTGCCTACGTATCCATATGAATGGAATCAAGCCGGCGTAGTTCGGAGTTGTGTTTTACTTTTTGTGATGTGTGTGCATGTTTAGGGGCATGCCGGCCCGTGAGGTTGTGTTTAATTACATGTTATAAATACATTGCAAAATGTTTCATGGATAGTATTTCTTTAGCTGGTCGAGATTGGTGGCCCAATTGAGCTCCTGACCGTCCAGGTCAGTTAATTTGACCGCTCCTCCTGTGTAGATTTCTTTGACGAGGTAAGGTCCAGCCCAGTTTGGCTTGAACTTTCCTCGCGGGTCAACAGGAAGTGGCGCGCGTACTGACTTCAACACTAGATCCCCCACTTTTATGTTTCGTGGTCGAATTCGCTTGTTGAATGCTCTTTGCAGTCGTGCTTGGTACATTCGCACAATGCTTAAGGAATTTAGCCTGCGTTCGTCTAGGAGCATCAGTTGCTCGTAGCGTTCACGAGCCCATTCTGCTTCTGGGATGCTACTTTCCATCAGTATTCGTAGGGATTTCATTTCGATTTCTACGGGTTGCACGGCTTCCATGCCGTAGGTGAGAAAATAAGGCGTCATGCCTGTGGGTGTGCGTATGGTTGTGCGATATCCCCATAGTGAAAATGGAATTCTGTTGGGCCAATCCCGACAACTGTCGATCATTTTCTCCAGGATGGTGACTACAGTTTTATTTGCTGCTTCCACGGCTCCGTTGGTTTGGGGTCGGTAAGGGGAGGATCTGTGATGTTGTATGTTATATTTGGCGAGTATGGCTTCTGCTTCGCCTTGAAAATGTGAACCTTGATCGCTTATAAACTCGTGCGGTATGCCGTATCGGCATATGATGTTCGTTTGTATGAATTTGGCAACCTCTTTTGAGCCGAGGGTGCGAAAAGACGCCGCTTCTACCCACTTTGTGAAATAGTCGATTGCTACTAGTACAAAGCAGTGTCCTCCTGCTCCGATGGGATGGGTTTTGCCTATCACGTCAATGCCCCATGTTGAAAAGGGCCATGGAGACGTGAGGCTGTATAGTGGTGAAGGAGGTACGTGTTGCACGTTGCTGAATATTTGACAATTATGGCAGTGTTTGACATAGTGAATGCAGTCTGCTTTCATAGTCGTCCAATACCATCCTAGTCGTAAGATTTGCTTGCATAGGGCTCTTGCGTTCATGTGTGGGCCACATTCGCCATCCTGTACTTGGGCAATGATTTCCTGCCCTTTCTTATAATCGACACACATGAGTAGAGCGCCTTGGGGTGTCTTTTTGAGTAACTGTCCCATTTCTAGCATCAACTGGGAGGCAAGGAGTCTAATGGCTCTTTTACCGCGTTTGTCGGTGTCGGGAGGATAAGAATTGCTTGTTTTGTAGTCAAGTATGGCTTGGTACCATGGCTCCGTTTGTTCTGCTTCGTCGATGTCAATGGTGTGGATGTATGCGGGCTCACCACGTCTCTCGACGACAATGGGTAGTGTGTCAACATTTGGTGGCATGTTGAGAAGGGATGAAAGCTTTGACAGTGCGTCGGCAAATTGGTTTTCTTCCCTTGGGAGGTGATAGAATTCTATGCAGTCGAACTCTGTCAGGAGTGTTTGTATTTTTGCTTGTTATTTTGCGAGGGTTTCGTTCATGATTTTCCATGCTCCTGTCACTTGATTTATGATGAGGAAGGAGTCTCCATGCACTCGTAGGTGCTCTATGTTGAGGGCCATGGCTGCTTGCAAGCCGTAAATGCAGGCTTCATACTCTGCGGCATTGTTGGTGATGTTAAAGTCGAGCTTGATTGAGATGGGTGTATTGTAACACCCCGACTTTTCCTAATATTTATTTATCCGTCTCAATAATATTCGTAATTCATTTCTTTTGATTTTCTCATTTTTAGCTCGAGAAAATCAGTTCTCTTGTCGCGTGGATAAGCTACTCTGTCGTCAGAACTTAATACGGAGTAATTTAGCTAAAAAACGGTGTAACTTCCTCATACGAACTCCGATTCAGGTGATTCAAAAGGCTAAACTGCGTATTTTTTCGACGCCGTTGCAACTGCCAAATTTTCAGAAGCTAGTTTGGACTGGCCCAACTTGGACCGAACCGAAATTTCCTTTGCACGAGTTGGGTTTAGGGTTTCTTAGTTAGCTTTCTTATCAAGGCATAATTATATCTTGTGACCTCCTAATCTAAGCAACCTAATAATCTGATTTCACTCCTTAATCTCTCATTCCTCATTTCCATCCACATTCATTCTCCTTTATCTCTCAAAATATCTCTCCAAAATACATTCAAACACCATTGTTGCACTTCCAAGCTTTCTCCCTTGTCATCCTAAGTCTTTCCTAGCCTTTTTCCTTGGTGTATGATCTTCTTTTTCTCTCTTTTTATTTCTGGTTTCTTGTTATTTTATGTGTTATGTTGTGTGTATTCATTATTTGCTTGTTTGGCTTGAATCATCAAAGGAGAAGAAGGGTTTGAAGAAAGAGATACCATCCTAGTTGAAGAGGAGGAGGAGTAGCACGATTTTGGTTCTCTACAAAGGTAACTAGGTGTGATCTAGTCATGTTTTAGCATGTATGAGGCCTTGTTTGTCATGTTGTTGTTGTCTACATTGTTGTGGTGTTAATGGTTGATGTTTTGGTCATGATTTCATGCTAGTTTCATTGGCCTCATACTAGGATTGTCATATCATCATTCATATTATCATCATTAATTGCTTAACTATGATAATTTAATGCTAATCATGTTGGTAAATTGATGAAAATCGTGTTGGTGTTGAGTTGTTGTTGATGGCCGTGGGTTTGGGTGAGGGCCGAAACCCTAGCCCTTTGTTTCTCTTGTTTTGCTTCCTTGTTTAGGCTTAATTATGATTAATCATGATGTTTGCATGATTCACCTAAAGTTACACTATGAATTATGATGATTTGGTTAGGCCTAAAAGTGTTCACTACTACAATTCCCTTACATTTTCGACACTTTTTGGTGGACACTTTTATAAGCGTCGGCCAAAATCATAACCCATTTCACCTTTTTAATAAAAACCGCCTCAATTTTCCATTTTTATTATCCCTCGCGCGCAAACCTAATTCTCAGCCTCTAATTTTCCAAATTTTTTTCAATTAAACCCCAGCCTAATCAAACCTAATTCCTTAATTCCCAGCCTCTAAAATCATCATCTCTTTCAATTGTTCATCTTCAATTTGAGCGGCCTGTCGTTAATCATCATCGACATCAGGTAATTTTTTTGTTCATCAATTCATCTTGTATGTCGTTTTTCATTATCAAAATTGATTTTAATTAGTAATTGATTATCAATTGGTCCTGTATGTCGTCCTCTAAGTTGGTCCTGGATGTCGTTATTCATTATCAATTCGTCGTATATGTTGTCATCTATGTCAGGATTATGTGAATTTCGTCAGTTAATCGTTTTTAAGTTTTTGATTCAATTGTGGTCACCTTTTGATTTGTCCAATAATTTTTCGATTATGTCAACCAATCGTGTTAGATTCAATTGTCGTTGTTGTTCTTGATGATGAATAGATGATGATGATGATGATAATGAAATTGTTTGTTTTGTTTTGTTTTGTTTTGTTTTTGTGCAGACTTTGTTTCCAGGATTGTGGTTGGTTGGATTAACGCCTGACTCGTATCGAAATTTCGATCCTCCTCCTTTGGTAGTACCCCCCATCTCTCATTTTCATCGATTTTTATGTCGAGTTTTAAGAATCGATTTTGTTGATGAATGAATGAATTGTTGTTTACACTTGAATGATCTGTGTTCTGCAGAAGTAGATAGTATTTTTAATATCTCAAGACTTTTCCTTACATTTTACCAACCAAGGTAGTATTGTTTTCCTCTATTCCTTTGTAATTTGGTCGCGTTTTAGGGTTTGATCGTGTTTTAGGTCTCACATTCAGACGGTTTTTGTTGTTTGAATTTTGGCAGGCGACAGAAAACAAAAAAAAGGGATGAGTTATTGCAGTAAAGTGTGGATCTTTTGAGAGATGGTAGGTTGTTGTGAAGTTTCGAAAAAAGGGGCTTGATTTTGGAGGTATAGTTCTCTGTAAAGAGAGTTTGTTCGGGGATATTTGGTTAGATTATGTCAACCAATCGTGTTAGATGCTTAAATATTTGGTTCCAATATGCTCATGAACTGATGATAATGCTGCAGTCAGTTTGGTAACATTTATGATGTGGAGCATTTCATCAACACGTTGAAGAAAAAAGTAATCATTGTCAAGGCGCCCCTCGATTCAAGTCATTAGACATGGAAGCAATTGGTAGCTTAGTGAGTCGCTCCTTACTTCAATTTTGGATTTTTTTTGAAGTTGGCCTCATCTACAGTTATATGTCAATTCACTTATGTGTTTGATCATGCTTACACTACTTTTCAGATCACTGACGCACATCTTGAGAAGGAGGCGAAGCCAATTGATTACACCAAAGTTGTACTTCCTCCCCTTTTGCGAAATGGAGTTGTGCATCTTCTTGGATACGGAAATCGTCTTGGTTTTGATCCGTTACCTCCGCACATTCAGGTGAAGAGCCTTCCTTTAAATTACAGTGGATTTATATTTTACGGAAAAAAAAAAAAAAATTAACTCGAGCAACGAAGAGAGATCGAGAGCAATCTAAACTAGAAATAGACATTGCATTTTTGGTAGTTACAGCGAGAGTGAAGGCGGCAGAGAGAGAAATGTAGTTGTCGAAACGTCAATCAATACTATTTCTCAAGCCAGTGATAACTTAAAAGGATATGTATGGAAAGGCAAGTGCTTTTGAGAAAGCCAGTGATAACTTAAAAGGATATGTATGGAAAGGCAAGTGCTTTTGAGAATCCTTTGCAGGAAATTAGGAGATATTGAACCCACTTGGTAAGCATTTCACACTATACCTTTAATCACTAGATTTTGTGCACTTATGTTTTACTTGTCCATTTTTAAAATTCTTACATCAACGAATACAAGAGCTAGATTGTGTGTAATGGCATAATATGTGTTTTTTTTTTACGCATAAATATTTTAATAAGGTTATAGTTTGATGCACAGTGGAGCTTCTGACGAAAGACGGCCAGTAGAATTTGAAGAGCCGAGTTAATAGTTAATACCGGTGTAAGATAATCAACCACCAATTAAAGCTTTCGTAATGAACACTGGAAAATAGAATAAGCGTGTAGGCAAGAGTGTGAGGCAATATAGACATTACTTGAAGAAGACTTTTTTTAAACCCACGTCAAAAACCAGAGAAGAAATCTATTAAGCTCGACCATCAGCGATTCCTCTTGATAGTTGGATTCACTTAGTGGATTATTGGTATTCTGAAAAGGGAAAGGTAATTGCCTAAATTTTATATAGTTACTTGCATCATCGTCATTAATTTTCATTATGCCAGTAAGACTTCCATTGTTGCTGTATTAGTTAGTTTTTTTTTTTTAAGCTTTGGGTCGATTGTTAGTTCGAAAAAGATTTATGAGCGCTTTGTGGATTATGAGTGTTTTGTGAACGTAATAGACCTCGTATTAGCTGCTGGTCATTTTTGATTTGTAACACAATGACCTGTTGTTAGTTTTATCTGTCATTGTTGTTGTCGCACTGAATATGGCATTTATATTGTTGTTAAGTATTGCTGCTGCGTACATGTTCTTGCTGCCGTACGTATGTCATAGTTGTTATTACGTTCAATGTTGCTGTTGTCTGTTGTTGCCATGTCGATGCTTTTGCCGCTGCGGTTCGGTGTTGCTAGACGTTGACATTAAAAATCTGTTGAATCGGAGGGAGTAGCGAGTATGAACGATCGTGAACAATCACACCTTAAATTATATCTTGGTTATCTGAGACGCATTGAATTATGACGCTCAACTGTGTTTTTTATTTTCTAGAGAATAATGTTAGTCATATAGTATACTCATGGATGGATGTTAATGTAATATTGACAATGATGTATTGTTCTTTGCAGGGTACATAGATCGATCACACTATAAGGTTGAAGCTCCACTTTCACAGTTTCTTAAGCGTTGTTGTAGGTCGTGATTTTATTAGCGTTGCATCGAGACGAATGAAGCAATTCTCCAATTTGGTTTTAATTAAGAGATAGTTGCATCGATCTTTTGGCTGTGATTTTCATCTACTTAGTGACTTTAGCTTTTTTGTTGGTGAACATTAAGAAACCAATATTTTTTCTATTGTAGCTAGCTCGGATGAATGCATGACGATCTTCAATTAATTGTGTTATTGAATATTTTTTTCATGTTATTATATAGTAGTTTGTTTTGAGTATATTCTTAGAGAATTAATTTTACTTTAATTATAATTATATGATATCACCAATATAATGCAAGTATTGATAATATATACTAACAAATTAAACGTGTAGATTGTTGTTGTGACGGAAAAAAATGTTGAGAAATTTCTAAATTACCGACGTAAAGAAGTGTCGAGAGCTCAGACGCTAGAAAATGTCGCCAATTGTGACACAGAAAAGTGTAGCCAAGGTTGACAGAAAAAAACGTCGGAAATTCTTGACACTGAAAAAAACCACGCTTTTCTAAGCGTCGAGAAATTAAATGACGACGCTTTTAAGCGTCGGCAAAAGCCAAAAAATGCGTCAAGAAAGTAAGGGAATTGTAGTAGTGTGAATGAATCACATGAATCAATAGTGGGTCACTTGAGAATTGAGTTTAATGCATGAAATCGGGTTTGAGATGTGTTGGCCGTGTGTGTGAGTGTGTTGGCCGTGAGTTGTGGTGGCTGGCCGTGTGTATGTATGTGCGTGGAGTCTTGGTTAGTCACTTGTTTGAGTCTTGGCATGTCTCATAATGTTAATTATGCTAAAGTGAATCGGTCTATGCTTTGTTTGATCACTAATTAATGAATTATGAGCATGTTAATTGAATCTATGACTTGTAAAGCATGTTGGTCATATTGTACTCCGTATGTATGGTTGGTTATGATGATATTGAGACTTGTGTGTGTATGAGTATGGATGTTGTGGTTGTGTTGGAGTACTGGAGACAGGTTACAGGTTATGCTTGGGTTAAGTTTGCACATGGAGTGCTGCTCGCACATGTGTGAGGAGATACAACGTCTAGGATGGACGGATACCGCTCATGGTCCCCTCGGCTATTCTTGTTGTTTAGCTAGAGCTATCATGGATTCTCAACCAGAAGGGTTAGAGACTATGGTTATATTTATGTCGTCACCGTTCTTGTTGCTCGGTGGAATTTGGCCAAATTTAGACTTGTGATTATTGAGGAACTTCTTGTTCTTTGCTCCGCCATAGGGTTTGGGTGATTCTTGTTGCTTCACCCGGTGGTTCTTGTTGCTCCACCCAGTTCTCCGCTTACTCTCAGCTTGGTTGGTTGATGGTTCGTCATGTGAGCTCGATTGGTTTGGACACAACCGTGGTTGTCTTAGTAATGTTTGTTGTTTGTATACTATTGTTTCTTGGTTGTTTGTTGTTGTTTATGTATTTATATTTTGGTATTAGGCCGTAGGCAGGTGAGCTGTTGCATTGTTGTTCATGTTTTGTTATGTTAAAATATGACTGGGAGCACCTAGTTACTCCCACCGATTGTGGTTGTTGCCTCTCTTTTTATAGGTGCAGCGCGGACGGGCTTATGTGTAAGGACGTCGTGAGGATGTGACCGTAGCTTGCCATTGTTGAGTCGTCTAGCTAGTCATTTGGGAGTTATTTAGTCCATTTATGTTTTCATTTCATTGTACTTTGGTTTTGGATTTGTAAGGGGTATTTACTCCCCACTTCTAGGCCTCAAGGCCTACATTTTTATCATTGTTAGGTTGGTTTAGTTAGTAATGATCCGGATTCCACGGTGTTTCCGCCACCGTGGCTCGCTTTTATTATCTTTTATTTCATAAATCCTTTTTATTCCTTTATTTTATTTTGTTGAAAAATCCGGGTTGTTACAGTTGGTATCAGAGCGAATACGCTCCCAACTCTCTTAGGTGAGTGAGTAGGATTTGACCTAGAACACCGAGTGAGAGTGTTGGGTAGACACATTAGGGGGTCTACGTTATTTGTGCATGTGTATGAGTAGTTGTGTGAATGGTGGTCTTAGGATTTCCACCATTAGATCATATGGTTGCTTTGGGTGCAGGTACAGGAATGATGGAGTCATGCGAGGTCGGGTGTCGACTTGATAAATCTCTACATTTAAATTTTCTAGTCCTGCCTCTAAATTAGTCTTTAAAAGCTTTTGATTTGATTTAATCGTCGTTTTTAAATTTATTTCATTATTTCAAAATGTTTCACTCTGATAATTGCTTTCTTATGTACTCCTTGGTTTCTTTGCTTTCATCATACTCACCATTCTAAACTAAATCCTTTATACTTCTATTTTCTTACCAAATCATGTTATCCTTCATTTTTTAAATATCGACAAAAAGGGGAGTATTTTGCAATCCGTTTTAATACACTTCTATGACCTTTGCTTTTTAATGTTATTCATTTGAGAGTTCTGTTTTAACGAAAATTTTAGTCTATTTATGCCTTGTTGATCCCTTGTTTTAACTTTTCAATTTATTCGTTTCTTCAACTTTAAGCATTTGAGTATTCTAATTTAAAATATCCCTCTTTCATTTGACTTTTCGAAATATCTAGAAATTTAACTCTTAAACTCTTTGATTCGTACTGATTGATCAGCTGGAGCAGGAAACTTGAAGCCGATTTGCGAATGTATGGTCCTACCATCAGAGCACGCAGCGGAAGCTCCTAATCTAAGTCACCTACCGTATTCGTAGGGACCTCTTTCAGCTTGCTAGCTGCACTTATTCTTAGTATATCCTGCTAGTTCTTGGATCTCACCATACAGCTGTTTTAAAACCATTAGCCGAATTACAACTTGAGCTTCTTTTTCCCCAATAACATTTCTTATTATGTTCATCCTCATCTTTTTCAATAGATCGTGCTGAAATAATTTCTAAACTCTTTTATTTCAAGAATGTTTTCAGTCAGTTCTATTAACAAAACCTATTTTTGTATAATTGTGCTATAATGGTTTGTTTGTCCTTCTTGAACTTTCTTATTTTGTAACAATGTTGAGGAAAATTTTAATCGGTATTGTTTTACTTTTCCATTCATTTTTAAACGCGTCAATACATTTTGATGGCTTTTTACTCAATCAAATTTGAAATGACTGACACTTATCTATTGCATCCACTTTTGATCAAAACCTCTTTTTTTATCCTAAACCTTCTTTTATTATGTTTTCTAATTTGAGCATTTAGTTTATTTAAATATTATTTAATCTACTTGGTATTTTAGTGGTTTCATTTTTCTAAAATCGCTGTCATTTTGAAACTCGACTTTAAGACTTCTCTTTGAAATTGTTACTTCTGATCATACTTTATATTTGTCAAACTTTTCAGCAATTACCTTTTCGTCTATCCTTCATAACGAAACCAATTTGAGTTCTTTGTTGGAAACGAGTCTTATGCCTTCATTTGTGAACTCTTAAAGAATAATTCCATTTTCCTTCATCGTTTCATTTTAAAAAAAAAATTCTTTTGTCTAATTGGTGGTTGTTGAGCAGTTTCTTGCAAAAGATTTATTACGTCATATTTTTACTTAATTCGTTTCATTCCTTCTTTTCTTTCTTATTCATCATAACTCATCACTTTTATATCATGACCCTGTCGATCACCTTTTAGT
Source organism: Dianthus caryophyllus (assembly GCA_023091065.1). Classification (NCBI taxonomy): domain Eukaryota; kingdom Viridiplantae; phylum Streptophyta; class Magnoliopsida; order Caryophyllales; family Caryophyllaceae; genus Dianthus; species Dianthus caryophyllus. The sequence continues at coordinate 22,104,107 of CM041527.1, forward strand.
CTTGTCATTCGGGTCGTACGTCATTCCATTCCTTAGGTTTCCCTCTAGTGGCTACTTCTGTCCTATTGCCTTTGAGCCGACTTTTAAGACGTCGATCTTCTATTATTCTCCATTCCTCTCCATAGCTAATCACGTTCTCAATTTTGTAAAAGCTCTTGAGGTATTAACATTAATCTTGTCCTTGATAAATTTCTATAATCGTATTCCTTGGCATCTAGCCGTAAGGTGCTTCACCCTTGTCTAGCTCGAAATCTGATCCTTAGGCTGTCGCTATTATTTGAGTCATAGATGATAGAGTTTGGTTAATAAATAGTTGATGGTATGAGTGGTTTACTAGCTAATGCACATGGTTGGTCGTTGAACCTTTTGAGGATTCTTAGTTTTGCGATTCTTAGCTAGTACAACCCGAGACCGCTTTATAATTATGAGTTAATGTACTTGTGATTCTTAGCCTTTGAGATTAATGATTTAATTTATGGTGAGTGAACGTTAGGGAGATTATAGTATCTGCGTAGGGAGTATTTTTAGGACTTAGTGAGAATTTGGAAGTGATATTGTGGTGAGCAATAATCGGCTTTGAGGAAAACTTAAAGGTTATGGTGAGCACGATAAAACTTTGGGATTATACTTTAAAGGATAGTGTAGGATTGACCAGTGTGCATCTTTGTGGTTTTGTGTATGTGTTGAGTATAAGGAAATTCATTAATGGAAGGAAAGAAATCGAGGTCAGTGAGGTAGTGACGTTCGAGGAAGGTATGGATAGACTTGTGTATGGTAACAATGGGTTGAGAGAGTAGTAAGCTTTTGACGACACATTTTGATCGTTACTGGATAATATACTTTTGATTTGGGGTTGAGACGATATGGTATGACATAATTATGGTTATTTCATTGTGGAGAGTGTGGATAGATATGAGAAGCGATATAGACTTGAGCTTGGATCACGTTATGATTGAGGGTATGAGGTTTGTCCTTGGCATTGATTTGAGGATTAGTTTGTGCGGCAATTGTATTGGTGACATTAGTTAGGGTGTCCACGATTTTAAAGTGCATTTGGAGTGTGTTAAGATTTTGGATTAAGATACTATGTTGAGTTGTTATGGACATACGAAGCTAACAATAGTCAATTTGGGTTGGTCGAGCATACGATGTATCTATGGTATACCAGTTTACATAAACTAGCGATCCACATCCGAGCAGTTGGTGATATTGAGCTAATATAAGCGTCGTTAAGCGTGTCTATGCCCCTGTGATCAAGGTGAGTAAAGTTAGCGATTCTTGTCTTGAGGACCATAAGAGTAGGTAGTTTTCTTAACCCTTTGAGGGTATTCTTTCGTTCTCAAGTTTCGAGGACGAAACTTCGTTTTAGGTGGTGAGATTGTAACACCCCGACTTTTCCTAATATTTATTTATCCGTCTCAATAATATTCGTAATTCATTTCTTTTGATTTTCTCATTTTTAGCTCGAGAAAATCAGTTCTCTTGTCGCGTGGATAAGCTACTCTGTCGTCAGAACTTAATACGGAGTAATTTAGCTAAAAAACGGTGTAACTTCCTCATACGAACTCCGATTCAGGTGATTCAAAAGGCTAAACTGCGTATTTTTTCGACGCCGTTGCAACTGCCAAATTTTCAGAAGCTAGTTTGGACCGGCCCAACTTGGACCGAACCGAAATTTCCTTTGCACGAGTTGGGTTTAGGGTTTCTTAGTTAGCTTTCTTATCAAGGCATAATTATATCTTGTGATCTCCTAATCTAAGCAACCTAATAATCTGATTTCACTCCTTAATCTCTCATTCCTCATTTCCATCCACATTCATTCTCCTTTATCTCTCAAAATATCTCTCCAAAATACATTCAAACACCATTGTTGCACTTCCAAGCTTTCTCCCTTGTCATCCTAAGTCTTTCCTAGCCTTTTTCCTTGGTGTATGATCTTCTTTTTCTCTCTTTTTATTTCTGGTTTCTTGTTATTTTATGTGTTATGTTGTGTGTATTCATTATTTGCTTGTTTGGCTTGAATCATCAAAGGAGAAGAAGGGTTTGAAGAAAGAGATACCATCCTAGTTGAAGAGGAGGAGGAGTAGCACGATTTTGGTTCTCTACAAAGGTAACTAGGTGTGATCTAGTCATGTTTTAGCATGTATGAGGCCTTGTTTGTCATGTTGTTGTTGTCTACATTGTTGTGGTGTTAATGGTTGATGTTTTGGTCATGATTTCATGCTAGTTTCATTGGCCTCATACTAGGATTGTCATATCATCATTCATATTATCATCATTAATTGCTTAACTATGATAATTTAATGCTAATCATGTTGGTAAATTGATGAAAATCGTGTTGGTGTTGAGTTGTTGTTGATGGCCGTGGGTTTGGGTGAGGGCCGAAACCCTAGCCCTTTGTTTCTCTTGTTTTGCTTCCTTGTTTAGGCTTAATTATGATTAATCATGATGTTTGCATGATTCACCTAAAGTTACACTATGAATTATGATGATTTGGTTAGGCCTAAAAGTGTTGTATGCATGTTTAAGTGAATGAATCACATGAATCAATAGTGGGTCACTTGAGAATTGAGTTTAATGCATGAAATCGGGTTTGAGATGTGTTGGCCGTGTGTGTGAGTGTGTTGGCCGTGAGTTGTGGTGGCTGGCCGTGTGTATGTATGTGCGTGGAGTCTTGGTTAGTCACTTGTTTGAGTCTTGGCATGTCTCATAATGTTAATTATGCTAAAGTGAATCGGTCTATGCTTTGTTTGATCACTAATTAATGAATTATGAGCATGTTAATTGAATCTATGACTTGTAAAGCATGTTGGTCATATTGTACTCCGTATGTATGGTTGGTTATGATGATATTGAGACTTGTGTGTGTATGAGTATGGATGTTGTGGTTGTGTTGGAGTACTGGAGACAGGTTACAGGTTATGCTTGGGTTAAGTTTGCACATGGGTACTGTTCTGGCACATGTGTGAGGAGATACAACGTCCTAGGATGGACGGATACCGCTCATGGTCCCCTCGGCTATTCTTGTTGTTTAGCTAGAGCTATCATGGGTTCTCAACCAGAAGGGTTAGAGACTATGGTTATATTTATGTCGTCACCGTTCTTGTTGCTCGGTGGAATTTGGCCAAATTTAGACTTGTGATTATTGAGGAACTTCTTGTTGCTGTTCCGCCATAGGGTTTGGGTGATTCTTGTTGCTTCACCCGGGGTGGTTCTTGTTGCTCCACCCAGTTCTCCGCGCTTACTCTCGCAGTTGGTTGGTTGATGGTTCGTCATGTGAGCTCGATTGGTTTGGACACAACTGTGGTTGTGCCGTAATGTTTGTTGTTTGTATACTATTGTTTCTTGGTTGTTTGTTGTTGTTTATGTATTTATATTTTGGTATTAGGCCGTAGGCCAGGTGAGCTTGTTGCATTGTTGTTCATGTTTTGTTATGTTAAAATATGACTGGGGAGCACCTAGTTACTCCCCACTGATTGTGGTTGTTGCCTCTCTTTTTATAGGTACGCGCGGGACGGGCTTATGTGTAAGGACGTCGTGAGGATGTGACCGTAGCTTGCCATTGTTGAGTCGTCTAGCTAGTCATTTGGGAGTTATTTAGTCCATTTATGTTTTCATTTCATTGTACTTTGGTTTTGGATTTGTAAGGGGTATTTACTCCCCACTTCTAGGCCTCAAGGCCTACATTTTTATCATTGTTAGGTTGGTTTAGTTAGTAATGATCCGGATTCCACGGTGTTTCCGCCACCGTGGCTCGCTTTTATTATCTTTTATTTCATAAATCCTTTTTATTCCTTTATTTTATTTTGTTGAAAAATCCGGGTTGTTACATGTATGATCGCCGCTAGGGGATATTAGGAGTATCCCTACGCCGTAACCACGGTAGTTCGAGGCTCCATCGAAGTAAAGTTGCCAGTACTCAGTTTCGACGACGAAAATTCCATCGTCGGGGAAAGATGTTGTGTCAATTTTAGGTTGTTCAATGATAGCATTCTCTGCGAGAAAATCTGAAGCAGCTCTACCCTTAATGACTTTCAAAGGCAGGTATTTGAGTTCATACTCGGCTAGCGATGAGTGTCCATCCGCCATACTACTGTTTAATATTGGCTTTTCAAACGGGTATTTGAGTGGATCCATTAAGGAATAAACCCTGGTTGTGTCTTGCGAGGAGGTAGTGCACGAGCTTTTGGTGGCCCAGACTAGAGCGAGACAGCTCTTTTCCACAGGTTCGTAGCGAGTCTCATAATCTTGGAATTTCTTGCTGATGTAGTAGATTGCTCTTTCTTCGTTGTTAACCTCCTGGGCGAGCATGGCGCCCATGGCGTTTGGTGTAGTCGTCAGGTAGAGCGAAAGGGGTAGATCTATCTGGGGTGGTACCAGAACAGGTGGATTGGTGAGTAGGGTTTTGACTTTGTCGAATGCTTGTTGACAGTTGTCGTCCCATTTTGTGTGTTCTTCCTTTTTTAGCTTTTTGAAAATTGGTTCGCAGACCATCGTGAGCTTGCTAATGAATCGAGAGATGTATTGGACTTGTCCCAAGAAACTCCTGATCTCATCAATGTTGCTTGGAGGTTTCATCTCCAATATGGCCTTGATTTTGGCAGGGTCGATCTCAATTCCACGTTGGCTTACAATGTGACCCAATAACTTGCCTGATGTAACCCCAAAAGTGCACTTCTGTGGGTTTAGTCGCATTTTGTATTGCCTGATTCTGGTGAAGAATTTACGGAGGTTGGTAATGTGATCCTCCATTTGCTTTGATTTTACAATCATATCGTCGACATAGACCTCTACTTCCTTATGCATCATGTCGTGCAGCAGAGTAGTGGCGGTACGTTGATAGGTGGCGCCTGCGTTAATGAGTCCGAAAGGCATGACAGTATAGCAGTATGTGCCCCAGGGTGTTACAAAGGTGGTTTTAGACATGTCGTCCATCGCCATTTTGATTTGATTGTATCCTGCGTATCCATCCATGAATGATAGTAACGCGTGATCAGCAGTGTTGTCCACAAGTATGTCCATGTGAGGCAGTGGGAAATCGTCTTTGGGGCAAGCCTTGTTTAGGTCCCGAAAGTCTGCGCATACTCGTATCTTTCCATTTTTCTTCATGACTGGGACCATGTTAGATACCCAGTCTGAGTATTCGATGACTTGGATAAAACCCGCTTGTAGTTGCTTTTCGATCTTTTCCTTGACCATGAGAGACCATTCTGGTTAAATACGGCGGACTTTTTGTTTAACAGGCTTGGCACCTGGTTTGAGTGGGATGCGGTGTTCGGCTATTTCGCGGTCAATGCCGCGCATGTCCTTGTAGGACCATGCGAAAACGTCTTTGAATTCTGTGAGTAGCTCGATGTATGTAGCTTTTTCTTCCATGCTTAAGGAAGCTCCTAGCTGTAGTTTTCGAGGTTCTTCAGGTGTTCCTATATCGACGATTGTTGTATCCTCAATAATGGGGTCTTGCTCGGGTTTTGAAACGATGTTTGCAATGTATTTATATAATGCAATGTTGTTTTGTTTAATGTTATCGCCAGCATTGGAAAATGCAGATTTTAAAGGAAAACAAGGCAAGTAGTAACCAGAAACGTTGTTATTATTATTGTTTTCAAAAGCAGTTACATTTGAAGATAGCTCAGACAGGGGAGCTTTAGACAACCTTAGAGACTCTAGTTCTTTGTCTATGTCTATCACATCCGGAATATAGCCTGGAGGTTTAGTGGGGGTGGAAGACTTGAAGTGACGACGCGGGAGTCTAAACTCTATGATAGATTTGTTGTCAGGATCCTTGTCCTCGTTTTCTTCAGAGTCAGAGTTTTCGAAGGTGTAGCCTTCTCCAGTAGTTATTTTGAAAGTGCGACCTTGCTCATCGGTCCACTGAAGAGTCATTGACCATCCGTCATGTGTCTTTTCCTCAAATGGGACAATCAGGTCGGTGGGGTTAAAGCTGTGGTTACGCAGGATGTCGGAGACGAGTTCGATCCCGGCGATGGTGCATGAAAAGAAGTCTCTGGGCATTTTTCCCACACCCTCCTTGACGAAGTATTTGTCAGTGAAGATGTGATATGGTTCCATGTGAAAGTCACGACATCTTTTACGGTCTTTGAATGCCTGTTCCCCACGGGTAACTTCGTAGGACCATGGTACATAACCTAGGCCCATGGTTGGCCATTTGTTATCGTTATCCTTTACATAGAGTGCCGTGATTTCCTCCTCGCGAGTCAATGTGCAGATGTCAAAGTCGAAATCAAAACCACACGTGATGTCTGAGGTTTCGGTGCTTATTCTTGCAGTGTCATTATCAAGCTTCTGCTGCTGTAGGGAAGCTCGGAAGTTTGAAGCATGGATGGTGACGACTTCGTTGTCCAGGGGAAGCTTAACTTTTTGGTGTAAGCTTGAGGTGACTGCTTTGGTTGCATGGATCCAGGGTCTACCCAATAACATGTTGTATGCCGGGGGTATGTCGATTATCTGGAATTCAGTTTCCCTTACGACAGGTCCTGTCATGATGGGAAAGGAAATAGTTGCTTTTATGCTGCGGCGGGTACCATCGTAAGCTCTGACGCCATCGGCACAGGGAATGAAGTCATTTTCCTTGATTCCTAGCTTTTTAGCTGTTTCTAGGGGCAGGACGTTGACTGCGGATCCGTTGACGATGAGGACGACGGGTAGTGTCATGCCATGGCATTCTACGTTTATGTAGAGTGCTAGGTTGTTGTAGATACCTGTATCTGTCGATATGAGAATTTATAGAAAACCCGACAAATACCCTATGATGATAGGACAACGTGTTTTCGTATCATTTATTTGAGTTCGTTTTACGATGTAAGCCGGGCGCTGTCAGCAAAATGTTTATTAATTCAAAGGATATTTGATTTAATGAGCTCTGTCAAATTTTATTTTGTCGCAAGTAGTGTTTTATTGAAAATAAAACATTTCGATTTGAAAAATCATTTTAAGTATTTCGATTTGAAAAGTCGCTTTTACAAATTCCTTTTTTTAGACTTGAAAAGTCGTTCCTCGTACTTTTAAAGCAGTTTATTAAATCGTATTCGACGAATTCGTTTTCTTAACAGCAAGTTTTAAAGCTCGTTTTAAGCCCAATTTCAGGAGCGATTTTGAGCCCGTTTCAACACGAATTTTGAGGCTTTCCCTACCCATTCTCCCTTTCGACTAATCAGGTTAGAAAACGACCGAAACCCAGCTCAAGAGCTCGTCCAAAAGCAGCCCCAAAACCCCTTTTTCGTGCTCTGTTTTGAGCAGCCCAAAACCCGTCTTTCTGGAGTCTAAACTCCTGCCCACAAACAAAAACCCGTTACCTGATCCACATGCTCCATTTACCCTTGCTTAACCCTCAAGAAAACACTCCACAAAACCCTAAACGCAGCCTGGAACAGCAGCTCTCAAAGGAGTGGAAGAAGCTGCTCTTTGCCCTCTTAAACCCTACTTTTCAACCCTATATATATACACCCTCCACAAGCCTTCAACATATACGAATTATATTGCATACACACATAACTTGAAGTCACACAAAAGCCCTAGAAAGCCTCGAAAAAGAGTTGAGATAGCTGCCCTAAAAACAGAGCACAACTCGTCTGATTTTGGTTCAACTATCCCTTCTTTGTCCCGTTTTTCGTGTTGTAAACCTCATAGTCCCTCTGATTTGTCTACAAAATCTTAAAGTTCACTTTACCACGATTCTAAAACATCTTTTGGTTCGAAATTTCGTTGAGAAACGAAGGAGTTACAAGCTTTTGAAAATTGCTGTCAGTTTTGGTACGAAGTACGGATTTTTTATTGGTTTTCGTCGACGACGGCCCCTTGGGATAAAATCTTACAATCGATTACGACTCGGATATTTGGTCAACGATACATGTAAGTTGAGGGTGCAAAATACTCACTTTACTTTGTTTAAATTATTATTTTTATCGCTTTTTATTGCTCTCTGTCGCTTTTTTTTTATTACTTTCTGTCGCTCTGTTGTTTATCGTCGTAGTTATTGTTTTCATCGTTTGTTTTAGTTTGATATTTTTAGTGTGATTTCGATGTGTGTATAGATATGTCGTGCCCCTTTGCTCACCTAGTGTGCATGTTTAGTTCCCTTGTGTGATTTGACTTGCGTGGTATGACTTACTGTCGTTAGTTTGATTTGCTCGTTAGCTTATATGTAATTAGGCCTCATCCATGTTTGGTTATGTTAATTGTCAGAAAGTCGGTCTTTCATGCGTTTTCTAGATTTGCAGCTCATGTTTATACGTTAAATTAGTAGTCGATAATTTTACTCTGTCGTTTAGTATTAGTTTTGTAATCCATCTCGTTAGTCATGTAAAGTCATGTACTGCGTGTTTCTGTCGTTTGCTGATCCTGCTCCGTCTATTGAATTTTGAGCCGTGTAGGTTTGTATAATTTTGGTCTATCATGTCTTTTTGGCTTGTGATTCGTGCTTGTATGTCGATTAGTTTTCGTGATTTTATTTCGTCATTTAGCGTTTGTATGGCATCTTACTTCGTTGATCATGTAAAAGTCGTGCATGGTTCTGTTCGTCGCTAGTTTCGTTTCGTTTATCGAGTCTTAATTAAATCGCATGTAGGTTTGTATAGGTCTTCGTATGATGTGTCTAGGTGTTTACGTTATTTGCCAATATTTGTGCAGATTTGATTACTTTAGTATGTGTTGGTATGTACTTCTGCTGCCTTCTATGATTATGCGTATTTGATTACCCGGACACTTACTTGTGTGAATGTTGATTAATTGCTAGTTGCTTCCATGTTATTTGTTTATGATAGTGTGATTATTAATTGTATTCAATTATCAACTTACACGTTTGTTTGTATGTTTGTTTGTCACGATTTGCACATGTCAGCATATTATTTACTTGTACTTGATTATTAGCCTACTCGTTTAGTTGTGTTTGTCTGTTGTTTAATTATATTCGTGTACAGAGTCTGGTTATTTAAGTCGTTTACACTTGTTCATGTATTAGTCATGTTTGATTATTTATCATTTATTATTTTCGTTTGCCGCTAACGTTTGTTAATCTATCTTATGCTGTCGGTGAGTATTTTCTGCTTCTTTTCTTTGTTTGCTAGAATAGTGAATGAACCCATATGTTAAATAACTCCGACGAAATTATATGTGCATTAAACGACCTAGAATGGATATTTATCTGTTTAGGGTTAAAATATTTGTTTGCATACCTGCATATGTACTCGTAATAGCCATGGTTTTATTTAGTAGAGACCGTTATTGTAACGGGCGGGGTTAGGCGTTAAATTAATGAAATTCTTCTAAACTTCCTAACACGTAAACTCACACGAACTCATTTTCTCTAAAATTGGTTTCTAAATTCCACCTAAAAATTTAGTGGCGACTCTCTTTTCAAATGAAAATGTTTTTGAAATAAAACATCGCGTGGATCAAATTCCCTTGTCCACAATTTGGCGACTCCGCTGGGGATGGTGAAGCTTGAAAAGTAAAACGATGGCTATTTAGAGTACCTTTTTCTTTATGTTGTTTTATGCATCATACTGTTAGGATTCGAACCATTTCTCCCTTTGGGTCGACCTCAAAGTAGGGAAATGACGTTCACTATGTCTGATTTAAATATCACGGTGGTTCCGTCGAGGTTAGCGACCGCACTTTCGCCATATAGTTACAAACTTATGGTGGTTGCGTAGGTTACATAACAGCGTGGAATCATTGGCATGGACCCTTTTTTGAGACTTAGAATAGTCTAGTTCATGCATTGCATCCTGGAACTGCGTGTGACTAAATGCTCTGTGAATTCCAAAGCCATGTTTTCAATCCCTTTTAGTCAAAACTGTCATCTTTCAAATCGAATGTTTTTCAAAAGTGTCCTTTTTAGCTGAAATGCTGTCTTTTTAGGATTAGAATAATCTTAAATTTTTTCCAACTTTAACTTTTTTGAAAAAAAAGTTTTCTTTCCAATCGAGTATTTTCCAAAAATCCTTTCTTAGCTGAAATGCTGTCTTTTTAGGATTAGAATAATCTTAAATACTTTCCAACACTATCTTTTCCGAAAAACGAAGTTTTTTTGTCCAAGCTGAAATGCTACTCTTTTAGGATTAGAATAATCTTAAATAATTTTCGACTTTAGCTCTTTTGAAAAAAGATCCACTCCTAGCTGAAATGCTATCCGTTTTTTAACTCTTAAAAAAGTTTTTTGATCAAATGTCACCTTCCTTTAGTCGTCCTCGATTTCAAATCATACTCCGAGTCTAAACCAAGTCTAAAGTAGGGAGTTCGAGTCAATCCACTTTAGAGTTCTTGTTTAGGCTAAACAAGTAAGGATGAGTCGAGCTAGCTCTCTTTTGTCGAGTTTAGGTACAGGGGTAGGTCTCGTTTAGATGTTTCACGTATGGGTCAGTCAGGTTTTAAGTGTGCAGGGGTGGGTGTTCCCATAACTAATTTCTGTCCGGGGTTTTATTGTAGAAAGGCCGGTCGAAACAAGAAATATGACTACCGCGGAACAGTTAAGCTAACTCAATGATACTTTAGCTGCAATGATGAGTCGTTTGGAGTCCGTAGAAAAGAAGCTGACGATAGAAACTCCACCGCCTCCACCACCAACTGAACTTGAGAAACGCTTCAAACTAATAGAGGAACAACTGAAATTGTCTCATGGGGAAAGCATTCACTTTGAGAATGCTCGTGGGTATACGCCGGTTCAAGATAAGCTACCAACTAATTTCGTGCTTACTGACATCCCTAAGTTTAAGGGAACTGAAGACCCATTGCAACATATTCGATCTTACAAAGAATACCTCGCCTTAAAGGGGTACCCGCTGAAATGTTGTCTCACGTTTTTGCTCAATCTTTGGGGGAGCATCCACGGAAATGGTTCTATGGTCTCGAGCTCAAAAATTTTCCAACATTTGAAGATATCACAGTGGAATTCTGTAAGCATTTTGTTGATAATGCTGAAATTCAGACTACTATGAGAACGTTGGAAGTAATGACACAAAAAGAGAAGGAGGGATTCACGGAATTCCTTAATCGATGGCACGCAGAAAGCGTGAAATTGCCAAAAAGGCCCGAAGAGGTTCAAATGGTAGATAAGTTCGTTAAGAATCTTCGTCCTGTCTACCGAGATGCTATCAAATACCAAAATTTCAGCTCGTTCAAAGATCTTAGCCGAGTAGGGAGGAAAATAGAGGACGATGTCCGAACTGCAGAGGCCGAAAAACCTAAGGGGTATCAAGGGCCCTCTTCCTCTAAATCAAGGGCATCCAATTCGGCCAATCATGTGCAAGCAATCAGTTTTGGGGGCCCTCGTGAACAACAACGTCGAACACCAAGAACATTTACTGATCTCGGGTGCACATACACCTCTGCTCTTCAAAGGCTCTCGGCCCAAGGGAAGTTGAGCCCAATTGGTCCAACTCCGGACCCACCGTCAATCGACAAGGTAAATGGTACAAGCCAAACGCGTATTGTGCATTCCATCAAGGGAGAGGACACGATACTGAAAATTGCTTTCGCCTTAAGCACGAGATCCAAGACATGATCGAAAATGGATCTTTGCCAATCCCTACGGTTAAGCCAAATAATGTGACTAATCCCTTCGGCAACCATTCCAACGCAGTGTTCATTGGGGACAATGATGATGTGTCTCACTTAATCCGACCCGTTAGTCATCTCACCGGGTTTTTCGTGGGAAAGGTTTATATAGATTGCGCTGATCTTTTTCCCAAGGCAAGAAATGACATTCGCATTGGGGATTTTAACATTGATTGTACACCATACCTTGCTCAAGACGGAAGTGAAATTAATGGGGTTTGGGCTGACGATGAGGATGATATTTATCTCACCGAAGGTGCAGTCATCCCACGTACCCAAGCTGAAATCATGCAGTTACGAAAGGATGTCCTCGAATCTGACCACCTAACTCGGTCTGGTCGTCCTTATCGAGTAGAAAAGTCAAGGAGCACATCTATTTTTGGGGACACCCAAAACGCAACGCAAGCAAGTACGCCTACCATCACAAAGGCACTCGAAGAAGTGTCAACCGCAAAGGATCCCCTTATCAAACAACTACAGAAAACTAAGGCGGATGTCTCTATATGGGAGCTTATCCTAAGCTCATTCGAACATCGGCAAGCTCTGCTACAATCTTTGATGAACATGACCGTGTCTCCCACCACCACGCCGAACGATATGATCTCGTTGGTTTCATCAAAACAACCACGACTTACAAATGTCGTGACCTTCTCGGATGAGGACTTGCCTTCTTTCGGACCTCAACATTGCTTAGCCATGTACATCACGGTAGAATGCCGTCACAAGAGGCTTCCAATGACACTAATGGATGATGGGTCCGCTGTTAATGTGCTTCCTTTGAAAACCGCGTATATTCTAGGCTTAGAAAAGAATGATCTTATTCCAACTACGCAAACGGTCCGAGCTTTCGATGGTACAATACGTCGCGTGGCTGGGCTCGTCACTTTAAGCGTGAGCACCGTGCGATGAGAAAAGACGGTCAATTTCCAGGTTATAGACCTTGTTTCGTCCTTTAATATGTTGCTTGGAAGACCTTGGATCCATGCCACAAGAGCTGTGTCTTCAACCCTTCACCGAAAGATTAAAATTCCATTCAATGGAGGAGTGGTAACCATTAACGCTACTCCAATGGTCGTAACGGGTGGAGATGTGACTTTCGAGATACAAAATGATATCACCATTGAGACGGGTGGCTTTGAGGTCGTCAATGTGATCGAATCCCAAGCAAACGAGCCGAGCTTGGAGTTATATACCGGAAGTCGTGCGTGTGAAACAGTGCTAAGGACCGGAAAGTACTTTGGCTTGTCTTTATATCCAAGGAAAGAGAATGCCTTCACTCCACCTCCAACGATCCCGAAGGGAATCACGTTTGGCCTTGGGTACAACCCAACAAAGGATGAAGAATGTCTAAGCAAGGGTAAGGGTCAAGATGCGAAATTGAAACCATACCCACTGACGCTTAATGGGCCATTCGTGAGAGCCGGAGAGGACACACCATGTTTGGACTTTCCCGAGCCTATCTATAACCATAAAGTACACCGTTGGGTCCCAGAATTGAAATATTCCAAGATTGTTACTACATTCCGGATGACATTATGGCCACAATTACGACAAGGAAGGAATGTAGCCCAGTCGAAGACGGGAAAGCTATGGGCCTTCTTTTCGGAGAGGAGAGGAAAATGGAAACATCGAGCGAAGCCTTGGTAAGTATGATCCTCAAGAGTGACCGATTCGATCCATCTACCCTCATTACAGATGTCAATCCGCAAGGGGCTACGTCCGGATGGAGAAAAACCATCAAATGGACCGACAACAAGGGACTGCTGTTCAAGATGACCGTGGGAGAAGGAGAAATGTCCGAGCCAGAGGGAAGTTCCGAGTCTGATTCTGAGTCCGAACCTGATGATAATAGGAGTCTTAGTGTTAAGTCTAAGGAGTTAGGTGTCAAAGATACCCCCTCCCCAGTCTTTCCTTTTCATGTACCTACATCTAGTTCCGGTATTCCAAGGCCTGTCTTGGATACCACATCTATCCAGCCACTGACCCCTGATCAGTTGGCCCAAATGTTAGCACAATTCGCACAATTTCAAATCAATAATAATAAAATGAACCAGTTTGCTTACGACTTGTCTCTTTTACATTGCAATTCAATTTTTGAAAATGTTTGTTTTAGTAATGACATTGAGAATGAGGACCAAGGTGAATAGGTAGAAAGTGAGGAGTTAGAACCATCTCCTCAGTTGTTAAAAGGGATACAGGAATATGATGAAAAAAGTTCGGTAGTCGAAGACACCGAAACAATTAATGTGGGAACCACTCTCGAGCCACAAGAGTTGAAAATAGGGACAACCCTTGACCTTGCTGAAAAACAAGGGTTTATTGAGTTGCTAAATGAGTTCAAAGACGTATTTGCATGGTCTTACAAAGACATGCCAGGAATTGACAGGGAAATCGCAGAACACAGAATCCCGATTAAGCCAGGTTTCAAACCAGTAAAACAAAAACTCCGCCGAATGCGACCAGAATGGTCTCTAAAAGTCAAGGAAGAAATTGACAAGCAATTCAAAGCCGGGTTCATCAAAGTTTCAGAATACTCAGATTGGGTAGCTAACGTGGTACCTATACCAAAGAAAGATGGGAAGGTGCGAGTCTGCGTTGATTTTCGAGATTTAAATAGAGCCAGTCCGAAGGACGATTTCCCATTACCTCACATCGATATCTTAGTTGACAACACTGCCAATCACGCCTTATTGTCCTTCATGGACGGTTACGCGGGTTACAATCAGATAAAAATGGCCGAGGAAGATATGCACAAGACCGCATTCACAACGCAGTGGGGAACTTATTGTTATACAGTGATGCCGTTTGGACTGATTAACGCTGGGGCCACATATCAACGAACCGCAACGACGTTGCTACATGATATGATGCATAGAGAGGTAGAAGTTTATGTCGATGACATGATTGTGAAATCCAAAGAACGCAGTGGTCATTTGAGTGCATTAAAGAAATTATTCGAAAGATTAAGAAAGTACAACATGAGGCTAAATCCGCAGAAATGCGCATTCGGAGTCACTTCGGGTAAGCTACTCGGCCACATCGTTAGTCATCGTGGCATTGAAGTCGATCCCTCAAAAATCAAAGCCATACTAGAGATGCCTCACCCGAAGACCGAGAAAGAAATTCGAGGTTTCCTAGGGCGAGTACAGTACATCAGCCGTTTTGTCGCTAAGTTAACCATGATCTGCGAACCCATATTTAAAAAGCTCTAGGAGAGCACGTTACATGGGATCAGCAATGTCAAGCTGCGTTCGACAAAATAAAAGAGGTTTTGTCTTCCCCACCTGTTTTAAGCCCACCAGTGGCTGGGCTACCGTTGTCGTTATACCTAACAGTGACGGACACCGCAATGGTGCAATGTTAGCTCAAATTGTCGACAAAGAAGAAAGGGCGATTTATTATATTAGTAAGAAATTCTTGGAGTACGAAGTGAAGTACACGATGCTAGAAAAAACATGCCTCGCTTTGGTTTGGGCCACAAAGAAGTTAAGACACTACATGCTTAGCTACGGTGTAAGCATCTACTCCAAAATGGACCCAATCAAGTACTTGTTTGAAAAACCGGTACTAAATGGCAGAATGTCAAGATGGACTCTCATGCTAGCAGAATTTGACCTTAAGTATAAGCCGCTGAAGGTAATAAAAGGAAGAGCTGTCGCCGATTTCCTTGCCGACAATCCAATTGACGAAACTGAAATCACAGATACATGGTCATTTCCAGATGAAAATGTCGCGAGCGTCGAAGACGATATGTGGGATTTGTACTTTGATGGAGCATCGAATTACATGGGTTACGGGATAGGTATCCTCCTTATTTCACCAAAAGGAGAACATGTACCCGTATCCATTAAATTGGACTTTGCTGTTACCAACAACGCTGCAGAATACGAGGCCTGCCTCTTGGGTCTGCACAGTGCTGTCAATTTAGGCGTAAAAAGGCTACTAGTGCACGGTGATTCATCCTTGGTAATAAATCAAGTAAGCGGAGCATGGAAAATTAAGAGTAGCAGTTTAGCACCTTACCAAACCAAGATAGAAGAGCTTGAGAAATTATTCGACGAAATACGATATGTCCACCTCCCGAGGGAGGAAAATCAGTTCGCTGATGCCCTGTCAAAATTAGCAGCCCTAATTAACATTCCCGACAGCATAGATAGTATGCCGTTATGTGTTCAACGCAGATCATCACCCGCAAAAATATTAATGTGATAGACGATGCTGAGGAAAACGAGACAGAACCCTGGTACGCATCAATCTTGAAGTATAAAAGCGCAGGAGAATATCCCACAGACCTAGACACACGTGGGAAGCGAGCATTACGGCTGCTGTCAGCCCAATTTGTTACAACTGACGACGGGCAGTTATACAAAAAAAGGCACAAGGAATGCTTCTGCGATGTATTGACAAGGCCACAGCAGAAAAAGTCATGGAAGAAGTCCATGACGGAGAATGTGGGCCGCACATGAATGCTCACATGCTAGTCCGTAAGATCATGAGGCTCGGTTATTATTGGACGACAATGGAGATGGATTGTCGAAGATATGTCCGTCACTGTCACAACTGTCAAATATTTGCAAACGTCCAACATGTTCCACCCTCTATGCTGTACACAATGACATCACCTTGGCCTTTCTCAACGTGGGGAATCGATATCATCGGGAAGGTTAACCCCTCAGGAACTGGAGGGCACTGTTTCATTTTGGTGGCAATCGACTACTTCACGAAGTGGATAGAAGCCAAGTCTTACAAAGTGTTAAATGCGAAGCAAGTAGCGAAATTCATTCAAAACGACATTATCTGCCGATACGGAGTGCCTCACGAAATGATCAGCGACCATGGCACCCATTTCCAAGCCGAGACAGCTCAGCCACTCGATAAATATAAGATAAAGCTTCACAAGTCGTCCCCCTACCGTCCTCAGACAAATGGCGCGGTAGAGGCGGCCAACAAGACAGCTGCAGTCATTCTTAAGAAAATGACAGACAACTACCGCGAATGGCCCGATAAGATACCCTTCGCGTTATGGGGGTACAGAACATCAATCAGAACTGCAACCGGGGCAACACCATATTATTTAACCTACGGGATGGAGGCAGTCCAACCCGTTGAATTAGAGATACCGTCCCTGCGTATCCTGCTAGAAAGCAAAGTCCCAGAAGCGAACTGGGTTCAGGCTCGGTATGACTCGCTTGTAATGCTAGATGAACGACGTTTGAACGCACTATACAATGTCCAACTCTATCAGAAAAGGATAGAGCGCTCTTTTAATAAGAAGGTGAAGCCTCGGGGAATTAAAGAGGGCGATCTCGTGTTGAAATCGGTACGTGCATTACTACCAGTAGATCCGAGAGGAAAATTTAAGCCAAATTGGGCGGGTCCTTACTTGGTAAAGAAAATCTTGACAGGGGGTGCAGTTAGACTAACTGATCTAGATGGCAATGATTTTTCAAATCCAACGAACTTGGATCAACTGAAGCGATATTATCCTTAGTCCTCATTCTCAAATGTTATGATATAATGTTTGAATTGCGATGTATTAGAGTAGGTCTAAAGCTTGGCATTTGCCACCACACGAAATGTTTAACATACGAACTACGAATTCGATTTGATTCTGTGTAAAAAGCAGATACGTAGGCAACTCTTTACAAGAGTACAATCGAAATAACGTTAACTTGATGAATGTGGAAACGGGAATGTTTTCTAATAAATAGTAAATCGTTTTTATTATTTTATTTCACGGGCGAAGCCCACCACACACAACTCGAAGAGGAAAGCACACATAATAATAATCCTAACTAATACGTAGTTGTAAATAATAATAATAAGTCCTAATACGTAGTTGTAAATAATAAAATAAAGCATAATAATAAAAGTAGCATTCTAATACTACTAGTAATATCCTAATATTTTAGTAGTCATCTTAAATGATACGTAGCAAACACTACTCCTTAGGTAAACCACGAGACTCGCGACGACGAAACGACGTCTGATCCATAATCATTCTGGCCCGTTTCTTAGGAGGAACTTGGCTTTCTTCTCGCGGCCCCAAGCGATCCTTCACGTTCAGGCGTGGGCCCAATCGCTCGGCAACACTTGGACGTGTTTCTTTGCCCGTATTTAACCTTTGCCACACATTTGACCGCCTTGCACTCGCTCCCTGCGTCACATCAGGCCCGTTCAGCTTCGTGTAGTACTTCAGGTTCCTCAGTGCTTCTCCACGCGCTTTCCAATCTGCTACGTCATCCTCGAGTAATTTCTGTCGCGCCTCGACAGAAGTCTCCCGAGTCCATTTCAAATACGACGGGGATACCCATGTTGACGCGCACGGCTCGAGGAGATGCCAAATAGTCCTACAATTCCAAGTATGAAGCCAAGATTGACATGTAGCTCGAGTGATGTTGAATTTGGGACCTTGACTAGCCTCAGTTATGGGCACGGTTTGTTTGAGACCAAACTGACGACGCACACGATCCGGATAAATATACACGGGATGTTCCAAACTCAGAAGCATTACGTATCTCGAACGATCACCGTCCGGTAGCCCTGTAAACGAGGATAAGTGCAACCACGGCAGAAACCAACGGATATGAGACCCGGCTCCTGTAGTCAGCATCTCATGCCAATAGCCAACTCCTTTCCCCAAAGCAAATCGATGTACCCGAGTACATAAGCTTCTTACTCGATAGGCATGTGGATCCTTTGGTTTTTCTAATAGTCCAAGCCTCTCCATGAGCCACACCTGAAACGACATAGGAGTTATGAGACAATAAAAAAAATCACAGACTTGAGGTTCAACGAACCAAACGAAAATCAGCAGCAAGTATCGCAATTCCCGATAAATCCCGGTCAGACATAGGTGCTCCATTAAAAGAGCATGCAATATTCTCGTCATTGCATACAAATCCAGTAGAGATATAAGTTCTAGTGACGACAGGCTCAGTGCTTCCTTTGGAATACGATTGTGGTTCTAAATTGCGTCGCACAACATTAACCTCCTGAGATTCTTCGTCATGATTTGGAGATTGAGGAGGTGGAGTTGGAGATCGGAAAAGAAACCTCCTTTTCTTAATTGTTTTCAGGGACTTTGAATTCGCCCCCCTAGAACGCCTCGAAGTATCTCTGCCTTTTGATACCATCTTCCGAGTCAAGCGGAGGTCAATGAAGTTTGTAAGTTCCAGACCAAATGTGGTCATGCTTTCAGCACGGAATTCAATCCCATCAACAAGAGATCTGTGAGCAAGGCTTTTCCCAAACGTCGTCTCTATAATTATTTGGAATCAAACACCCCTGTTTCACCTCATACCGTCGACACTTGAGGTTCAACGAACCAAATGAAAATCAGCAACAAACAGCAAACTTGGGGCAGATACGGGTCACCTGTAGAAAACGTGCAGCATACGAAATAAAAAAAGAGACAACAGCAGGACTAAAAAGCTCACCTGTAGAATACGAGTTGAACCCGTGAAAAGGCTGTCCGGATTCACCTTATGGGCATCCAAACCACGGATGGTCTCGGCTAAGATGATTGAAGCCGGATTACGATTCTGTTCCATTTGCTCTACGATGCGGATGAACTTTGCCTGACCATGACACGAGGGACTCTCCAAATACCCTTCGAGACAATAAAGATGTAGCATGATAAGGCCAAAAGCTCGCCGAAGATAAACGGAGGCTCTAGGAGGGTCGTGGGCGTTTCGAAAGAGATCCGCTAAACCACACAAGTCTACTTTCTCGCCCTCAATCAAATTACGAGCCTCCCTTTCTGTCAGGCCTAAGAAGTAACGGTATGTCCCGACCCATCCAGAACCGAAGTCTGGAATGACAGGCTGTTGTGTCAGTTTCCACCCGCCAAGTACGGCGAACTCCTCAGGCCAAGGGCATATCTCTCCTTCGGGAAAAGCAAACACATGATGAACGGGGTCCCACAAACGCACACATTCGGTCAGAAAACCTCTTTGGGGAATGATTCTCACGTATGGAAGCACTTGCTGAAAACCCGCATCGGTAAGGGCTCAGTTTCTCGGCCCTAAAACTCTTTTGCCCAAGCTCTCACCGCCCCTGTTAGCACGTTCATGATTTCGAGACGGTTTTGCACGTAGGTGAAAAGTAAGCCGAGAATTATGTTGGGCAACATGGGGACTCATGAACCCTTCATATAGTGAATAGCAAGGAGACGATTTGGAAAAGTTGCCAAGTTCGGATTAAGGAAACTATGATTTCTCTCAAGATATTGAACCAAGTTTGTGATTCGAAGAGTTGCAAATTTGGAAAGATCATGGAGAAAGTTTACGTTTCTTTGTTTGCACGCTTATGATTTGTTTTGTCTTTTTATTTTGTGGGTAAGATGGATGCCACGCAGGCTGTGAGTCAAAGCAAGCAAAAACAAATGTAGTGACAGCACATTTGTAGTGACAACACGTATTAGTTGTAGGTCAAATAAGATTTTTGAGGTCACACATGGGTCAAACAATTTTTTAAGGTCACACAAGTTAATTATAGGTCAAACAATTGTTGAGAGTAGGAATAAAGAAAAGCGTCTTACTCATGTGCCCGAAAACGAGCAATAATCGGGTCGGTCTGTCACACCTCCAAAAACGAGTCAAATACCCATCACTCTCGAATCAAAAAAAAAAAGGGTCGCGGACAAAAACTAATTTTTATTTTTTTTAAATAAGCCGAGGTCACAAAAATTTTGAAATACGAATCGAGGACGCAAGTGTTGATTTTAGCTCGGGTCGATGATCCATTTCCAAAATAGAATTTTTCAGTTCGGATCGATGATCCATCATTTTGATTAAAAAGCAGGGCGAGGACCCATATTCAAATTCTCAGTTCGGATCAATGATCCATCCCCTTTAAAAGCGGGCCGATAACCCATTTCAAAATTTATGGAAAACGCAGCTCGGATCGATGGTCCATTCTTTTTATTTCAAAAGTCGCAGATTTCACTATGTGAGTTGTGTACTATGATTTGTTATTAAGTTTGAGTAGGAACGTTCCAACTGGGGGCTCTAAAGTCATCAACATTAGACCCCGACGACAGGATGACATCCTCGAAATGAAGAAATATAGGCAGAAGCTAAAAGGAGTGACACTTCCTAAAAGAATGCAGATATTGGCTTTACTTAATCAAGTAAGCAAATATCATTTGTTATGGGCTGAAGCAGCAGAAAGCTACAGGCCAGCGAGCTCGAACTACGATACGGGTTTGATTCTGTCACAACAGATACGTAGGCGCCTCAGAATAAGGCTCAACCCACGCCCTGATGAAAATAAAGGCATCCATAATCAAAGTTTCAGGTATGATTTCTTCTTCTGGCTGGTGAGCTTATATACACAGGTCTAAGGGACCATAAACGACCCGTGAGGCTCTCAAGTTGTGATCTACGATCCACTCGAGGGTCTACTTTGACTTTCGCCTGTCCAAGCCTTAGTCAAAGTGGGGGCTCTGTAGATACCTGTATCTGTCGATATGAGAATTTATAGAAAACCCGACAAATACCCTATGATGATAGGACAACGTGTTTTCGTATCATTTATTTGAGTTCGTTTTACGATGTAAGCCGGGCGCTGTCAGCAAAATGTTTATTAATTCAAAGGATATTTGATTTAATGAGCTCTGTCAAATTTTATTTTGTCGCAAGTAGTGTTTTATTGAAAATAAAACATTTCGATTTGAAAAATCATTTTAAGTATTTCGATTTGAAAAGTCGCTTTTACAAATTCCATTTTTTTGACTTGAAAAGTCGTTCCTCGTACTTTTAAAGCAGTTTATTAAATCGTATTCGATTTAATTCGCTTTCTTAACAAAGAAGTTTTAAAGCTCGTTTTAAGCCCAATTTCAGGAGCGATTTTGAGCCCGTTTCAACACGAATTTTGAGGCTTTCCCTACCCATTCTCCCTTTCGACTAATCAGGTTAGAAAACGACCGAAACCCAGCTCAAGAGCTCATCCAAAAGCAGCCCCAAAACCCCTTTTTCGTGCTCTGTTTTGAGCAGCCCAAAACCGCCTTTACGGAGTCTAAACTCCTGCCCACAAACAAAAACCCGTTACCTGATCCACATGCTCCATTTACCCTTGCTTAACCCTCAAGAAAACACTCCACAAAACCCTAAACGCAGCCTGGAACAGCAGCTCTCAAAGGAGTGGAAGAAGCTGCTCTTTGCCCTCTTAAACCCTACTTTTCAACCCTATATATACACACCCTCCACAAGACTTCAACATATACGAATTATATTGCATACACACATAACTTGAAGTCACACAAAAGCCCTAGAAAGCCTCGAAAAAGAGTTGAGATAGCTGCCCTAAAAACAGAGCACAACTCGTCTGATTTTGGTTCAGCTATCCCTTCTTTGTCCCGTTTTTCGTGTTGTAAACCTCATAGTCCCTCTGATTTGTCTACAAAATCTTAAAGTTCACTTTACCACGATTCTAAAACATCTTTTGGTTCGAAATTTCGTTGAGAAACGAAGGAGTTACAAGCTTTTGAAAATTGCTGTCGGTTTTGGTACGAAGTACGGATTTTTTATTGGTTTTCGTCGACGACGGCCCCTTGGGATAAAATCTTACAATCGATTACGACTCGGATATTTGGTCAACGATACATGTAAGTTGAGGGTGCAAAATACTCACTTTACTTTGTTTAAATTATTGTTTTTATCGCTTTTTATTGCTCTCTGTCGCTTTTTTTTATTACTTTCTGTCGCTCTGTTGTTTATCGTCGTAGTTATTGTTTTCATCGTTTGTTTTAGTTTGATATTTTTAGTGTGATTTCGATGTGTGTATAGATATGTCGTGCCCCTTTGCTCACCTAGTGTGCATGTTTAGTTCCCTTGTGTGATGTGACTTGCGTGGTATGACTTACTGTCGTTAGTTTGATTTGCTCGTTAGCTTATATGTAATTAGGCCTCATCCATGTTTGGTTATGTTAATTGTCAGAAAGTCGGTCTTTCATACGTTTTCCAGATTTGCAACTCATGTTTATACGTTAAATTAGTAGTCGATAATTTTACTCTGTCGTTTAGTATTAGTTTTGTAATCCATCTCGTTAGTCATGTAAAGTCATGTACTGCGTGTTTCTGTCGTTTGCTGATCCTGCTCCGTCTATTGAATTTTGAGCCGTGTAGGTTTGTATAATTTTGGTCTATCATGTCTTTTTGGCTTGTGATTCGTGCTTGTATGTCGATTAGTTTTCGTGATTTTATTTCGTCATTTAGCGTTTGTATGGCATCTTACTTCGTTGATCATGTAAAAGTCGTGCATGGTTCTGTTCGTCGCTAGTTTCGTTTCGTTTATCGAGTCTTAATTAAATCGCATGTAGGTTTGTATAGGTCTTCGTATGATGTGTCTAGGTGTTTACGTTATTTGCCAATATTTGTGCAGATTTGATTACTTTGGTATGTGTTGGTATGTACTTCTGCTGCCTTCTATGATTATGCGTATTTGATTACCCGGACACTTACTTGTGTGAATGTTGATTAATTGCTAGTTGCTTCCATGTTATTTGTTTATGATAGTGTGATTATTAATTGTATTCAATTATCAATTTACACGTTTGTTTGTATGTTTGTTTGTCACGATTTGCCCATGTCAGCATATTATTTACTTGTACTTGATTATTAGCCTACTCGTTTAGTTGTGTTTGTCTGTTGTTTAATTATATTCGTGTACAGAGTCTGGTTATTTAAGTCGTTTACACTTGTTCATGTATTAGTCATGTTTGATTATTTATCATTTATTATTTTCGTTTGCCGCTAACGTTTGTTAATCTATCTTATGCTGTCGGTGAGTATTTTCTGCTTCTTTTCTTTGTTTGCTAGAATAGTGAATGAACCCATATGTTAAATAACTGCGACGAAATTATATGTGCATTAAACGACCTAGAATGGATATTTATTTGTTTAGGGTTAAAATATTTGTTTGCATACCTGCATATGTACTCGTAATAGCCATGGTTTTATTTAGTAGAGACCGTTATTGTAACGGGCGGGGTTAGGCGTTAAATTAATGAAATTCTTTTAAACTTCCTAACACGTAAACTCATACGAACTCATTTTCTCTAAAATTGGTTTCTAAATTCCACCTAAAAATTTAGTGGCGACTCTCTTTTCAAATGAAAATGTTTTTGAAATAAAACATCGCGTGGATCAAATTCCTTGTCCACAGTTGTGCGTGCCTCCGAACGGCGGGAGGTCTTTGTCAGAGAAAGTGATGGGGTTGGCTTGCCATTCATGAGTGATGTGGCTGATGAGTTTTTCAGGTGACATTTCCGTTGTCAAAGGGGTGATTTGTAGGGCTCGATAAAGGGCTCCGCGGTGTTCTAGTGATTCCCTTAGGAGCTTCCAGATTGAGATATCCGCTTTTGTTTTGAGGAGTTGTTTCTGAATTGAGTCTCCAATTTCAGGCATAGGTGCTGGAGTGGCGCTTGACGATGCTACGTCAGTTTGCGGTTGAATGGGTGTAGTAATTGTAGGTGTGGGTGTAGTCACTGTAGGCTGTGGCGTAGTCATTGCGGGCGGTGGCGTTACCTCGTTTATGACTATACCCTTGTTTTTGTCCTGGCTAGTTGTTTTTGACGGGAAACCCGGGGGTTCAAGTAGACTCAGTGAGGTTCTGTATGGGCGACCGGAGCGTGTTAAGTAGGCTATCTCATCGTCGCTGTCGGACAATCTGATCGGGTATTTGCGGGGCACTTTCCCGTATATCCCCGTGGGCCGTTGATCTTCTTCTTCCTCTTCTTCTGGGGGGAAAAGGTAGCCATTATTGTTTATCCGATTATCTTCCTCATCAGAACTATCCCAGATACCATTGATTTCGTGGTCGTTTGAGACAATCAGGTGAGAACAGTCGAGGATGGGGTGTGTTCCTACGAAGATGGCGTGGGTATGCAGGGGGTTGAGTTGGTTTGAGGGTTTAGGACCCGGCGAAGGTTTCTCGATGGTATTGTCATCGATCAGGTCTTGAACAATGTTTTTCAGGCGGAAGCATTGCTTGGTGTCGTGTCCTTTTCCTCTGTGGAACTCACAGTAGGCATTTTGATCCCATGATTTAGGCTTTTTGTCCTGAGGAGGCTCGCTAGTAGGTCCTAGGAGTTGAAGCACATTTCGGCTCACAAGCCTTTGCAGTGCCTTGGAGTAAGTCATGTAGATTGGGTCAAAGTTTCGTCGTGGCTTTGACGAAGTCTGCCCTGCAGATGAGTACGACGCCTTAGGAGGAGGCGCAGTGTATTTTGTTGGTGTTGGGGAGGCCGCTAGTGCTTCCAAGGCGTTGATGCAGTGGACTGGTTCAGCTTTAGTGACGGCTCGTGATGAGCTGCCCTGGTAACCTCGGCCTGTGGCCTTGGTTAGTTTTTCTTTGCGGAGATCATCTTCAATTAATTCACCCACAGCGCTGAGTGAAGAGAAATTGTCAAAGTTGCCATAACGCAAATGCTGTTGATATGCAGGGGTTAGGTTGTTGATGAACTTGGTGATCAATTCCGTATCCTTAGGACGGTTTGGTATCTGGGCCCTAAGTTTCTTCCAGCAGGTGAGGTATTCAGTGAAGCCTTCATTGTCTTTTTGCGCCAGAACTTCCAGAGTACGCAGCGAGACCTGAGTATCGTTATTGTCATGATACTGATTGTCGAATTGGACCGTGATCTCTTTTAAGGTAGTAAACTTGTGTGGGTCCAAGGCATAGAACCAGGCTCTAGGTTGTGCATCCGGAGAATGCGGGAATAGAGTAGCCCAGGCTGAGGGATCGACGCCCATGACGGCCATTTTAGCCTTGAAATCCTTGATATGCACAAGCGGACTTTCATGACCCTTGAAGATGGGGAGATCGCTGAGTGAGAGCTTGGCTGGTAGCAAGGACTTGACACTTTTCGGGACGTGTTCAGTTTCCTCATAAATGGAATACCCTTTTGAGTTAGTGAGACGTTCTTCCATTGAACGAATTCTTTTAGCATTTCGTTCAGCCTCTTCAGCAAGGTATTTGGCATTTTTCTCGGCCTCAAGTTTCTGCATAGTGGCCATCTGCTCGATTGCAGCAGTGAGACTAAGGATCTTGCTGTTGAGCTGTTGAACATGTTCTGCGGTAACCACTGATGGGGGAGGAGTTGTGGTTCCTCCGACATTTTCTTCATTGTTAAGTGCCATGACAGTTCTTGGCTTTGATATGTTGTAGGTACGTTTCTTTGGAGGTGTGGAGGATTCAGATGACGGTCTTTAGTTCGTCGCGTATCCAGGACTTTTTAGGGAAATGAACCTGCCAGAGTTTCAAACCTTAGTGACCTTAAAAAAAAATAAAAGACTCAAAGAAAGGTCGCATTTGTAGTAAAGAAATTGTGAAAGCGTGAAAGCGTGTGCAGGACTCGACTCGTGTTTTTAGCTTAAAAGACACGGGAAGCTTTTGAGGTAAGGATGCGTTGGGCGTCCCCAGCCTCGAAGTAAATAAAGTTTGTATGATCACAACCTGATTAACCCAAGTTAGCGGTATGTTGCCAGGGGTTTATCGTTAAATCGTGATGTAAAAAAGAATCAAACCGAAGTAGCGATAGGCTAGTCGGCCTGAGGATGTTAAATTGGGTAAAAAGCGGCTGTTGTCCGCTTTTTATGTGTGACACAGGATGTTGGGCCATAATGACGATAAATCACCTGACCTGACATGTAAATCAACGGGTTCATGTTTGAACGAGCCCGCGTTTTGTTCATTATTGAGAGAGATAGTTTGTTTGAGTCGGGGTGACTAGCAAGTCACTCAACTCAGAGCTATCTCAAAAATGGAAAGGTGTTTGTCTTATTGAAATATCCGAAATGAATTGACATTTTCGGGTTTTGCTTTGCGAAATGTTTTTTGCGATAAATGTATTATGAAGATACGTCACCCTATAATGCATTTATGTTTTGTAAAGGACAGGAAATGTAGTGATTATTTCCGATCGGTTTTGAACATCGTGATGTGTTGTTTGTCAGGTTCAGTTGACTATAGGCCAATGATCCCGACAGTATGCTTAAAAGGTATGCTTTTTTGGAAAATGTTTGAAAATGTATTTTCAAAACAGACGTAATGTGTCTTTGAAATGTTTTTGCATGCATTTGTTTAGAAGACGACCATAGCGAGGGTGCTATAGCTTTGGATTTGTACGTATAGACGCGGGTTTTTGGCTTTCAGGGTAAGGTTCCTTCCGGTCATTCCCGCAACGTTTCTGTAGAGTTATCCGCAAGATCACACACATTCGTGTGGATTCAATACGGGGTCTAGAGCGTTCGAGTTTGACTGCTACGATTCACTTGTACGGATGCCGTACTTGTGATCGTGGAAGGGTGAGAGATCGACGTGTCCAGAGTATACTCGCTTAGGAAACGAGTTCTTACTTGGGGCCGTCCCTCGAAGGGTGTGGTTATGAATCAGGAGGATTCGACTCAAACGTACTATTGCCCAAATATCGAGAGCAGAAATGTTTTCAAAGTTTCAAGTTTCACTTCTTTATGTTTTTTTTTTAAAATAAAATGAAAAGCTAATTTTCAAAATAAATAAAATAAAAAAAAAACATGCTCGTCCCCAGCACGAGTCGCCAACTGAGGATACCGGATTTAGAGGTGATCCCTTCTCGACGCCCCGCTCGCGCCCGCCCTCGAGAAATGTCATGGGGCGGAATACACGGCGTTGGAAAATGGGTTTTGCAAGAAGCTCGCTCGCGGGAGCTTTGCTCTTTTAGGGCTTGGCCCGCTCGAGCGTTCTTTTGCTTAATAGGGGAATGTCATTGCATGTAATTGTGGCAAAAGAGGTATAAAATCCTTTTTTGAAATGTATTTTTGGAGTCGCCACCAAATATTAAAGGAATTTGGAACCTATTCAACGCGTCTTAAAATATAAGACACGGATGTCTCAGATTTCAAGGTGCGTCGATACCTATCCGTCTGAGGTTATTGTGAAACCAGAGAGGATTCGGAGTGAGGTTACTTTTCGAAAGTTTTGACAAAATGTATTATGAAAATCAGAATCAAAAAGCCTACGTAAAAGTAGTCTTTACTAATTTGAAAACAAATGCTTTAATTTCGATATTTGGGCTAATAGGACGCTACGTACAAATGCAAATATGTGACTCGACAAATATGTAAAATAAATGTAAGCCGTCAAAACCATGACGATTTGTTATAGGAAATATACGTAAAATTACTAATTCATTGTATTTGAATTAATAACTAAACGTTATTCTCCGACTTGTGTTCAATTCTAAGATTTTGTAAAACCCTCGGTTTTGCATGTTTAAAAGACTATATGAAACGGTACAGTTAAATGTCGAATCCGTGTTTTAGTCGTAATTTAATGCATGAATCGAGAATTTGCATAATGTAAAAATGGTGTTTAATTTAGCGATTTTGAGTCGTTTGTTTATGCGATATTGGCGAGGTTTAGACGAATCTTTCGATTCGAATTACTACAATCGTATTGCGAATACGGGTTCGTTAATGCCAATATCGGGGTGGGTTAAGGTAACCCTATAAGTCTCAGACGTCCAATCTGAAGGTAAAATTTCTTTACCTTGAAATGCGAAGACGATTTTTAAAGTGGAGATTTATAAGTGCGAGAGGCTTTGTGTGAGTATGAGTATTGATTTGTGTGGAAGAAGAGAATGTGTTGAGAGAGGATGATGAATGTTGATCGAATAAGGGCTGCTATTTATAGCAAATGCTTCGTGTTTTATGCCTAATTGCTCAGAAAATCGCCAGAGAACCAACGATTAAACATAAAATCGCCAGAATGTCAGAGGGGGAGGGGAAAATCGCCAGAGGTCTGGCGATTTACCTGAAAATCGCCAGTATTCTGGCGATTTTCAGCCCCTTTTCTGACAGATTCGTAGCGCCGTATTACGTTATCGTAGGTGTGTAAGGTGTAGCCTGCTTGCTGCTGACTTTTGAGGCCTTTGGTACGTATAATTGATACAAGTTGATCAATCAACTTGATTTTTGGTTCGATTTTCGTGTTTCGTGTTTCGGTTTTTCGTCGTGTTTTTCGACTTTGGCTCGAAATAAAATAATATTGTTGTATATTATTTTACGACCTTGTGAGATTTTGTTTTGTAAGGATGTGACTCGGAACGTGTTTTGGTCCGTTTCGCGTGTTTGGGCCTTCTTGCGCGTTTTGGGCCGTTCTTATGTGTTTGGGTCGTTTTTGTGTTCTTGGGCCATTTTTGTGAGGCGTTTATGTGTCGTGCACGTGCGTATTGTGTCGACTTACGATTAAAATGACTAAATTAATATTCATTTTTACGAAATATGCAAATTCAAATTAATACGTTAAAAATGACTAAGATGTTTTAGACACTTATGTACCGTTTCGTCTCATTTTAAAACATGCATGAAAGTCCATTTCGTCATCGGGTTTGTTTTTTGGGGGGTACGGATACGGGTATCTACAGAGCCCCCAGTTTGGCTGAGCTTGGACCATTACAGTATCCGGACCATTACAGTCACGATACTTTAAAAGATAGTATCCGGACCATTACCGTCTCGATACCACCTGGCGACGCTAAGTATGTGTCTCGGGGAGAGACGAGGACTTAGTGTCGGGAATGCGGGGAGGGACGGCATTTTTAAGGACATGACGGTCCTGCATTTTTAAGGGCTTGCCAGCCTGCTGTTGTTTGGATGTAGCTTGGCCATCTCCTGCGTCTATCGTGTGCTTGTTGCATGCTTGCTTGTGTATCTGTGTTTTGACTTCCTTTATCGCAGAGGGCATAGGTGTTTGCATTCTTGATATGTGAAGGGATTTGCGTCTCTGTGTTCTTGATTTGAATAAGAAATGCATATTCTGTTTCTGTAAAAAGTGTGTGTATTTGAGAAATATACGTATTTAACTCGTGAGGTGCATACGTATTTTTGATTTTTAACTCGTAAAGAGTGTATTTTGTTTTTGAAAAACATACGTATTTAACTCGTGAGGAGTATACGTATTTTGATTTGTAACTCGTAAAGAGTGTATTTGCTTTGAAAAATATACGTATTTAACTCGTGAGGAGTATACGTATTTTGATTTGTAACTCGTGAAGAGTGTATATGTTTTTGAAAATTATACGTATTTAACTCGTGAGGAGTATACGTATTTTGATTTGTAACTCGTGAAGAGTGTATTTGTTTTTAAAAATTATACGTATTTAACTCGTGAGGAGTATACGTATTTTGATTTGTAACTCGTGAAGAGTGTATTGTATTTGAAAAATATACGTATTTAACTCATGAGGAGTATACGTATTTTGATTTGTAACTCGTGAAGAGTGTATTTGTTTTTAAAAATTATACGTATTTAACTCGTGAGGAGTATACGTATTTTGATTTGTAACTCGTGAAGAGTGTAAATGTGTTTGAAAATTATACGTATTTAACTCGTGAGGAGTATACGTATTTTGATTTGTAACTCGTAAAGAGTGTATTTGTTTTGAAAAATATACGTATTTAACTCTTGAGGAGTATACGTATTTTGATTTGTAACTCGTAAAGAGTGTATTTGTTTTGAAAAATATACGTATTTAACTCGTGAGGAGTATACGTATTTTGATTTGTAACTCGTAGAGAGCGTATACGTGTTATTATTTTGTGAAATTAGGTTCTCGACTTGTAATGAACATGTGTATTCTTGTGTTTTCATTATATTAGCGCATAAAAGAGTGGATTAATAGCGTAATGGACCATAGTAACCAAATTTCAAACCAAAAATAAGCCTGTGCCTGACCACTTAATCGCCAGAATTCTGGCGATTTAGTGTGTGTGTGTGCTATTTTTTGTTCAAAAACACGGGTAGAGGGAAGTTTTGCAAAACAACCGAAAACAAAACACAAGTACAACTCAATCGAAAAACTCGTTCTTGGCGATTTTTCAACCAAAATTCGTGATTCCGCTTCCTACGATTCGCAATGGACCAAGGTATGCACTCAATCAAGTTGCTATTTCGTGTTTTGAAGTCGGTTTGAGTCGATTTTAAGTGAAAATTCGTTTTATAGGGTTTATGTTAAACCGCTTTGCATGATTCGAATTTTGCCATTATCGTTGCTTGAAAACGATACTTGAGAGCATTAAGAGGCTTGTCTTGCTATTGTTGATGATTGTATGCGCAAAACCCGTGTCTTGGGGCTGTTTTTCGTGTAGAAGGTCAAGGGCATTTTGGTCATTTTTCGTTTTTGTCTCGAAACATGCTCAAAGTTTCAATGTAGGTTACCCATTAGTAGTATAATGCACGGGTAAACTTGTTTCGTTGAAATAGGCGCGAAAAGCGGGTTTTTCGGCTTGAAAACCGTGTAAGAGGGTGTTTTTTTGGTGGTTGTGCTCTGTTTTTGTCGTGTGAGACGGTCTCGAGTGGCTTTGTTGCTTTTGAAACGTCGTTGTATGCTAGTGATGAGGCTTTGGGTGACTTGTGTGCGAAAAACGGTTCGAATATCCGTAATTTTCGTGTGTTTTTGTGTGGGAGACGGTTTTTGGGTTGAAATTTTCGGTTCCGAAACTCGTCGAAAACTTTCGTCTTGGGTCGTGATGACTTGTATGGTGCATGACTTGCTTAGTTTTGTTGAGCATGCGTCATTTGGAGGTGTTTCGGGGTGTTTTGGGGTGTTTTTGTGTAGTTGAGCTAGGCTTCTTGAAACCGTTTTTCTTGCTTCTCGTGTTTCGAGTCTTGGATGTATTGTCATGTAGGTTGTTTGGGTTGGCTAAGGTGTTGGTTCGCGGGAGGTTAGGGCTTCCCTGGTCAAGAAAAGGCCATGAAAAGGCCGTTTTTGTAGCTTGCGTGTGTTTTATAAAAGCTATTCAGTCGAGGTGTTCGGGACATGATTTTTGTACGAAACTTTTTGTGGGTGTTTATTATGACTTGTATGTCGTATACGAGTCATGAACTGGGTATTTCTGTGTCTCTGCGCCTTTTTAACCTTATCTGTCAAAAATGAGCCTAAAGCGTATTTTCTGTTGTTTTGCTTGGTTTTTTGTCGTCTTTGTACTTTCTAGCTCTTTGTATTGGTGGTGTATGACGTATATATCGCATATGTGTCATAATATACGCATTTCTGTACTCCCACATTGTTTTGGCCTTATCTGTCAAAAACAGGCCTAAAGCTTGTTTTTTGTTGTTTCGTCTGCTTTTTCTTTGCTTTTGCACATCATTGCCCTTCGGATTTGCTGTCTATGCCGCATACGTTGGATATGTGTCACAAAGTATGCATTTTCGGGTCTCTGCTTTGTTTTAGCCCTTTTTTGTCAAAGATAGGCCTGAAGCTTGCTTTTTGCGGTTCTGCCTGATTTTTCTCTGTCTTTGTGCATCCTTGCTCCTTGGATTAAATGTGGATGACGTAGGTATCGCATCCGTGTCATGAAATATGCGTTTCTGTACTTCTGCTTCTCTTTTAGCCTTTTCTGTCAAAGATAGACCTGAAGTTTGTTTTTATTTTTTTTTGTTTTTGTACATGTGTATTCTTCTGTTGGTTGTGAACTTGCTTTGACTGAATTGTACTTTGTCTTATCATATTGCTGCGTTGCTTAAGAGCGTTTCCTTTGAATTCGTGCAGGTGACCCTGAGATTGTGATACCTACGACTAGTGCTATGCAGGATGTCATCGATAGTATTAGTTTTGCTCCTACAAGGGAAAAGCGTACCCCGATTTCCGAGCTGCGTCATCACTTAGCGAGTTCTGAAGGTCCATCTCAGTCTGATTTGTTCAAGACTCCTCCCGCTTTGACGCCAGGGAATGAGGTACAGGGACCTATTCCGGAGTCTCCTATGCCTTCGCCGCTGATCACGGTACTCTGAGTAGGGCGCAGGGCCTCATTGGCGATCTTGAGCGTCTTGTAGAAGCGGCTGGAGTTCTGCAGTAGAACTGTCGTAGAGTTACCCTCGCCGGTTGGCGGGCGTGGAAATTTCTTGTTAGTCGCCTGGGCACGTTGGTGGCGCGGAGTTGGAGTGCAGCCCTCACAAGGTCTTTGGCGTGGGCGTGGTGTTCTGAACCAGTATCTGTAGGGAGAGGTCGAGGTAAAGGTCGCGGGGTGGTCGCGAGAATGATAGGCCTAGTAGGAGCGCAAAGTGGATCTTTATTCTTGATAATCTTTGAAGGTGGCGTTCGGACGCGTAGTCGTCGTCTTCTTGGTGAGTGAGTGGCGATCGTGGCGAGATGAGAGTAGTAGTCTTTGGTGTTTACGGCGAAGTGGGTTCGGCGAGGTGAGAGGAGATGATCCTGCCGCTGACAAGCCGAGGCGTGGTCCTCCTCGCCGACTTGAGGATGCTTTTGAGAGTGACCCTGAGTCAGGAGGAGGAGCAGGTGACGGAGCTTTGTGGCGGTGGTCTTGATGGCGAGGCCGTGGGTGGTGAGGCCGCAGTGTTGTAGGTGGTGAGGCGGGTGTCAATCTTTGGACCAATGCGCAAGATATGTTTATGGGGGTGGTTGATGAGCTAGGCTTGAGACCATCGTTTCCCCATGGACCGAGATCAGGCGAATGTTGCCAAAGATTGGGATGGTGTGAGCTTAGTTTGGAACCCATTGGAGCACTTGTCTACTCGAGTGAAAGTTGGCTTCAAGTTGGGCATTATGAGGACTTTTTCTGGCTTCCGTACTGGCATGGATGATTTTACTAAGAAATTGTCTCCTAATCACGTAAAATAATCCTCGGCACGGCCTTTGGTTCGTTGGTGACGAAGTGGCGTATGCGCGTGAAAAGAATGTGAATTCGCACCTTCGTACTTCGAGCCGTTAGACAGGTTCTGGGATACTACTAATACGTTCCATATGCCTGGATACGAGGTTGGTATCACTTTCTCGTCTCTTGCGATTGTCTCGGGGCTCCCTCACGGGGAGGAGGTGATTAAGTGGGACAGAGCGCGTCCCGCTATTTCTAGTGCAGCAGTTGTTCGCTTGATTGGAGGCGGTATTAGATGTGCGAGGGAGGAGCGGAACACATTTCAGCCTCGGACGTCGTGGATTAATGATTACTTCAAAGGCCGTGGGAAGAAGCGGGTGAGTGATGCGAGTCATGAGCAGAATGCTCGATTGTGGTTATGGTGGTTTCTGTCGGCCACTCATTTTGGAGATAAAGGCGAGCGGGCATCGACTGCTGATTTAATGGCGCTGAGGGACTTGTCTAGATTGGGTGATTTCGACTGGGTTATGTAGGGATCTTATCCCAAGCACTAATCAAATATTAGTGTAAATCAAATTACTCTAATTTGATTTAGCAAGATCTATGTAGTTAACAAAAGTATTTTGTTACAAGCTTAGAAATTTATACCTTTCTCTTAAAGGAAATTTAGGGCACAAAACTAGAACTCCTTTCTAGTTTTGTTTCTTGAGTATAAGCTTAGGATGATACTCCAAAACCGAGTTTCCAAATAAGGAAACCTCCTTTGAGATGCACCCAAGAAGTACTCCAAAATATACTAGTGATTTTGATCTAGAAATCACTTAGTATATAAATGATAATATGTGAAATATTAGTACTAACTCTTAGTATAGAATGAGAGTGAATGTTTAGAGAGAATATGAGAGAGAGAAAGTGAAATTGCATGAATGACTTTTTCTCTCAATGCCTTGTGTTTTTATTAGCAAAACAAAAAGGAAGTGTATCATGTACACTTGAAGGGGGCCGGCCAAAATGACAAGAGAGGAGAGGAAGAGTTTTGTTCTTGGGTAGAAAAATAGCATGCAATGTAATGATGATGTTTGTCATGCATTTCCAAGCACAAGAAAACAAAACAAATAAAACAAATGGAAGCTTCTCCCACTTGCTCTATTTGGACGGTCCATGAGCTCCAATTTGGGTCCATTTTGTTTTCAATATTTGTCTCACAAATAGATATAATTTATCACTTAATTATCTAATATAATAAAGTGTAAATTAATTAAACTCTTCCGTAATATATATATGTACACTTACACATATATTAAAAATATACTTTTACTAATCTCATTAGTAAAATATACATAATTAGTGAATTAACGTTTAATCACTAATTCCCACCTCCTCAAATAATTTTATCGATATAAAATTTAAACGTCCGAGTTCACAACTCGATTTCTCTCTAAATTAATTCACCGACTAACCGTTAGTCAAATTATCAAGTCACTAACATAATCGTATCTCATACAATATTAGCTTAAATATTTGGAGTACGTTCCTATAGGTGTGACTTAAAGGGATCAATTGATTGCCGCCGTTCTCACGACAATAATGTCAAACTCTAGTCAGCCAACCGTTATTGATTTACGTTAATCAATTGACAATAATACAGGATTATCCCCATGTATTCCTTAATTGAGGTTTATTAAGTAATCGCACTATTGTGGAGGACATATACTCCAACAATCTCCCACTTGTCCGAGACAAGTTGTGCATTACCAATTCTCATGTCCGTTTCACATCTCCCACTCGATGCAAGGTGTCTTACAGGTCGTACTTGCATCCTGAGATATATATCGTGAGTGGTTTCCTCGATATGGAGAGTAGCTGTCTGACCGGGGAATCTACCGTAGATTCTTACCGAGCGTGGCCACGCATTTTCA
Organism: Dianthus caryophyllus; assembly: GCA_023091065.1. Classification (NCBI taxonomy): domain Eukaryota; kingdom Viridiplantae; phylum Streptophyta; class Magnoliopsida; order Caryophyllales; family Caryophyllaceae; genus Dianthus; species Dianthus caryophyllus. The sequence continues at coordinate 22,139,199 of CM041527.1, forward strand.
GCGACTACTCCTCGAGTGGCCCAAAGATGTTTTACCCCGACAAGGGTGGACATTTCCGTTCCACTCGATTGTACTGTATAATGCAGATCACCATGACCTTAAAGATGCCCTTATAACCCCCTTTCACGGCATGGTTTAGGACAAAAATGAAAGTCACTCGGAAACTGCACCGACTCGCATAATCGGTTTCAAACAAAGAATCGACTCAAAGGAATACTATAGAAATTCCCACCACGAATGTGTTTCAATCTCATTGAAAAGGAATTCTATAAGCGCCATCGCCGACCAGTGTTTTCACAGTCTGTCTATGAAAACGATCAGTCATCTCATAAGACCCTATGGTGTTGAACCCACCATCGATTGACTTGCAATCTAGTCTCTCCGAGACGTCACCTCATGTGAGAGACTAGGGACCAAATACTTAGTTTATACCGTTCACTTGAATACGTTCAAAGTTGTCACACAAATATTCCGATAAACAAAGTATGCATTCATAATGACTTAAGATAAAAACAATGAATGTTATTTTCATATATGTAATAAGATACATTGTTCAATTACATATTACGAAACTAAAGGAAATCTGGCATACGCCGCAACCCCATGTAGGCGGTGTGCGCGTCATGCTTGGCCCTCGATAGAGGCTTGGTTATAGGATCAGCGATGTTATCATCTGTCCCAACCTTACAAATATCTATTTCCTTCCTCTCCACATTATCTCTAATAACGTGGTATTTCCTCAAAACGTGTCTAGACTTGTTACTAGACTTGGGCTCCTTCGCTTGGAAAATAGCCCCACTGTTATCACAATAAACAGTGACAGGATCCACGGCACTAGGGACTACTCTTAGTCCATCCAAGAATTGCCGAATCCACACAGCTTCTTTAGCAGCTTCAGATGCTGCCAAGTACTCAGCTTCCGTCGTAGAATCCGCAGTGACACTCTGTTTGAAGCTCTTCCAACAAACAGCTCCTCCATTCAACATAAAGACATAGCCGGATTGGGATTTTAAATCATCCCCATCAGTTTGGATACTTGCATCCGTGTAACCCTTTACACGTAGCTCAAGTTCTCCTCCAAACACTAGAAACGAATCCTTAGTTCTTCTCAAGTACTTAAGGATGTTCTTTCCAGCTATCCAGTGACTCTCACCGGGATTAGCTTGATACCGGCTCGTCATGCTCAAAGCGAAAGCGACGTCAGGACGAGTGCACATCATAGCATACATGATTGATCCTACAGCGGAAGCATAAGGGATCAATTTCATGCGTTCAATTTCCGCAGGAGTCGTAGGACATTGAGATTTCTTCAATGTTATTCCTACACTCATCGGAAAAAAGCCTCTCTTGGAGTCTTTCATATTGAACCTATCTAGAATCTTATCAATATAAGTTTCTTGACTTAATGCTAGTATCCTTTTGGATCTATCTCTATAAATCCGGATACCCAAGATGCGTTGTGCCTCTTCCAAGTCCTTCATTTGGAAATGGTTTCCCAATTCCACCTTTACCGAGTTCAGGCTTGGAATATCATTTCCAATCAATAGTATGTCATCAACATACAAAACAAGGAAAGTTACCTTGCTCCCACTAAACTTCATGTACAAACAAGGTTCCTCGGCACTTCGAGCGAATCCATGTTGTTTGATAACATGATCGAATCTGTGATTCCAACTCCTCGATGCTTGCTTAAGACCATAAATGGATCTTTTAAGCTTGCATACTTTCTTAGGGTTGGATGTATCTATAAAACCTTCAGGTTGTGTCATAAACACTTCCTCTTCTAGAATCCCATTCAAGAAGGCGGTTTTTACATCCATTTGCCATATTTCATAGTCATGAAATGCGGCAACCGCTAAGATTATCCTTATGGATCGAAGCATAGCAACCGGTGCAAAGGTTTCATCATAATGAATACCTTGGACTTGTGAAAAGCCCTTTGCCACCAATCTAGCTTTGTAAACATCAATATGTTTATCTATGCCGAGTTTGATTTTGAATATCCATTTACACTGAAGGGGTCTCACTCCTTCAGGTAAATCTACCAAGTCCCAAACTTGGTTCTCGTACATAGAATCCATTTCGAATTTCATGGCCTCAAGCCATTGTTTCTGAGTCAGCTACTTATAGCCGCCTTGTAGGTTGAGGGTTCGTTGCTTTCGAATAACAACAAATCACCCTTCTCCTCGATGTTACCGAGGTAGCGGTCAGGTTGATGACTAATTCTTCCTGACCTCCTAGGGATTATAACCGTGTCAGAAGACGAGGGAACAGTTTCCTCATTTTCTGTCTCGGTTTGTGGCTCTTGAACTTCATCAAGTTCAAATTTTCTCCCACTCTGTTCTTTAGAAATAAATTCATTTTCTAGAAAAATAGCATCACGAGCCACAAACACTTTGTTCTCGTGAGGGTTGTAGAAGTAATAGCCACAGGTTTCCTTAGGATAACCTACAAATAGACATTTGTCAGACCTTGGAGCGAGTTTATCGTCAGTTTTATTCTTGACGAATGCTTCACAACCCCAGGATCTCATGAATGACAAATAGGGAACGGTTCCCGTCCATATCTCATATGGAGTCTTTTTGGCCGCTTTAGTCGGACTTCGATTTAGTGAGAAAACAGCAGATAACAATGCAAAGCCCCAAAATGAACCAGGAAGCTCAGTTTCACTCATCATAGACCGAACCATGTCAAGCAAAGTTCGGTTTCTCCTTTCTGCAACACCATTCAATTGTGGTGTGCCCGGAGGAGTCCATTGTGATATTATACCACAATTCTTAAGATGTGAATCAAACTCATTACTTAGATATTCGCCACCACGATCGGATCGTAGCGCTTTTATCCTTTTGTTTAATTGGTTCTCAACCTCATTTTGAAATTCTTTAAATTTCTCAAAAGCATCACTTTTATGCCTTATTAAGTAGACATAACCATATCTACTTAAATCATCGGTAAAAGTAATGAAGTAATGATATCCTCCTCTAGCGGTGATGTTTAATGGACCACACACATCGGTATGTATGAGTCCTAAAACTTCACTTGCTCGTGTCCCTTTACCACTAAAGGGTTGACGAGTCATCTTGCCTAAGAGGCAAGATTCGCATGTCCCATATGATTCGTAATCAAATGGTTTGAGAACCTTGGTCGCAACAAGTCTCTTTATGCGTTTGTCATTTATGTGACCTAAACGACAATGTCAAAGGTAGGATTTGTTTGATTCATTCGTTTTGAGCCTCTTGTTCTCGACATGATAAACATCATTAACATCATTTAAAACATAAATACCTCCAATTGAAATAGCTTCACCATAAACCATTTCATTAAACGAAAAAGTACAACGGTTGTTCTTAATCATAAAAGAAAAACCTTCCGCATCTAAAACGGAGACGGAGATAATGTTTTTCGTTAGAGTTGGTACAAAATAACAGTTATTCAAAAGCAACTCTAATCCACTAGCAAGAGCGAGTACAAAAGTTCCCACGGAAACGGCCGCTACTCTAGCTCCATTGCCCATGCGGAGATCTACATCACCCTTGGCTAGAGCTCGCACGTTTCTCATCCCCTGCAAATGATTACAAAGGTGAGATCCACATCCGGTATCCAATACCCATGTAGAAATGCAAGCATGATTGATGACTATCATATAGAGATTAGAAGGAAGAATACCTTTGAATGTCGCACATCCATCTTTCAAGTCCTTCTTGTACTTGGGACAATTGCGCTTCCAATGACCCACTTCATTGCAATACTTGCAAGTGTCATTGAGAGGTTTTCCTTTGTTGATCTTGGGCTTAGGCTTATGTGGCACACCTTCCACAATAGCCTTGCCCTTACCCTTGCCTTTGATAGATGGCGCTTTCTTGGCCACCTTCCCCTTCTTAACTCCAAGAGACATGTTCTTCATTTTCATGGAGAGAACATCTTTCTTCTCCACCTCATTCACTTCCATATCCCTCTCGGCTTGGACCAAGAGAGCATGAAGTTCATGGTAACTCTTATCCATGTTGTTCATGTTATAGTTTACTCGAAAATGAGCAAACTTATTAGGAAGAGAGTGAAGAATGCGGTTAATCGCAAGAGCTTTGGGTATAGCACACTCTTGACGCTCAAGAGTGTCTATTTGCTCAATCATTTTGAGCACATGAGGACCAAATTTTTGGTTCCTCTCAAGCTTTGCATCGAAAAACCGTACCGCGGCTTCATAAAGCCTTATTTGCGGTGCTTTGGAGAACATGGTTGTCACTCTAGTGAATATCGCATATGCACTTTTTTGAGTGACAAAACGGAGTTTGAGAGTGGGTGCCATGGACCAAATCAAGACGTTTTTCACGTCATTGTCCACTTTCATAAACTCATCATAGGCGGCTCATGCCGCCGCCGATCGAGAAGTGGGTTCGGCGGGTGGTTGATCGGTAAGGTGTTTGAGCACATTGTCGGATGTAGCGGCGCCCCTCATTGTCGAATCCCATTCGACAAAGTTGCTACCGTCATCCTTGAGGATACACTTATCCATCACGGTTCGCAACCATGAATCTTTGCCCAAAATGGGCGCGGGAGTTGACGATGATGATGCCATTGCGATTTGAAATAAACGATTCTACAACAAATATGAGGAAATATGTAAGCATTCATTGTTTATTTATAACATTTGCTAAAACGGTTTTAAAACAAATGTCCATTTGTATAATGATCTCCCACGAAATTATATAAATGATTCCAAGACTCGTTTTTCATATAAAATTAGACATCTCATGTTTCCTTTTATATAAAAAAGATAAGTCAACACTTGACTAATTCTACACTAGAATGCTTGGTTGATGATTTTCTTTAAAATGCATCGATTAGCCCCAAATAACTCTTATTCGGTTGAGTCCAAACCAAATTAGCATGGGACTTCCTCCCACTACTTACCCATGGTAACAAAGTTCCACGTCGCGGAGGTCCTCACGAACATGGGGTTCATAGTCGCTACATTTGGAAAGGCTTAATCTCAATTCATTTTGATAAAAATGTGGGTGATCTTGTCAATTTTAGTCATATTATTCTTTATAAGTGAACTAATTTTAAGAATGGCGACCTAAAAACGACAATCGTAGTGGGATATCGAGGCATGCATGGCGATTTTGGCATGTGTGCGGAAAATAAGCAAACAAACAAGCATGATAAAGCAAGCATAAACCTAGTATGGCCACCTAAAAGTAATTAAAAATACAAGGAGTTACAAATTAGAAACCAACTCCTTTGGTCCCTCTTCATATGGACTTGATCCAAGCTCCTCCTTGCAAGCTTTAGAACTCTTCTAAGGCTCCATGTCGATCTCCATCGCCGGTCTTCGATTTTACAAATAGTTACTAGAATGAATTACAAATGAATACATAGCAATCCTATTATACATTTGTAAATGAAATAAACTATAAAATTACAAACCAGCGATACGAGATCGCATTTAATTACAAACCACACGATATTCCCTTTCATTACGGGCAATATCGGTAAAAATATAACAAACTATGGCCATACTAGTAAGAACAAACATTCATTCAATAATAAACATTCATCCAAACATGCATAATGTAAAGCTTATAAATAAAAAAACATGCCAAAATCGCCTTAAACAATAATCGCACTAATTCGTTTCAAACCGATCTCATTTTTAATCGATTAATCTTATACTAATCAATAATGCTTAAAACACCTTTTAAGCTTGATGATGCAGGAGCGTTAGAGGAGGTTGAAAACGAAGTACTTCTAAGCCGACATTTACCTAAGATCACTAAAGAGTTGAAGATTGGTTCGAATTATGTAACTATGGTTACTTGGAAACACAATGGAGAAGCTGGAAACGCAGGAATGGAAGCTGGAAACGCAGAAGGAAACGCAGACTTTGAAGGTTCCTGGAAACTCACAGGAAACACAGACGCGTTTCCCACAGACTAGCTGGAAACGCTGGAAAACGTGTACAGCTCAACACGCTTTCCTTAAATTAGTCCGTAGGAATCAGCTAGTATAATCTTAATTATTCTTAGTTTATTTTCTTTATTTACTTGCAAATAAAGTAGGAAAATTTCCTAATTGTGTTAGGAATAATTTAGTTGATTTTATTTGATTTTGTTAGTTTGTTTCCTAATTAAATTAGGAAAGTCTTAGTTGATGGAATAATTTGGTTTCCTAATTATATTAGGACCAATATAGTTGTTTAGAGTACTATAAATAAGGTTGGATTGTGACCTTATTTTCATATCTTATCATACTTTGAATAAAGTTTTATACTTTGTTAAACTTGCGAGTTTAAACCCTTGTTTTCTTTCTTGCGAGATTGAATTCAAACTCTTCCTTGCGAGGTTGAGATTTAGCTAATCAAGTGATGTCCTTGCGATGATTGATCAAGATTGCTTGTTTATCTGTTCTTGTTATCAAGAACTTGCATTATCCATCTTATTTGCAACCTCACGTTGCGTTTCCACCCAAAAACAGCAACCTCACGTTGCATACATATTCACAAAGCATAAATTCCGTCAAGCTACGTTTCTAAAGAACCTACGCGTTCTATATCAAATTGGTTATCAGAGCTCGATTCTTGATTTATTTTTCAATAAATCTGTCTTGGGCAGCTTAAAACAATGGAAGATAATTCTGGTCAAGATAAGCCGTGGATGGAAGACATGAATTCCATGCAAAAGGAGCTAAGTCAGTTGACATACATGGTGAAGCACATGTTTAAAAGTGGTTTTAAGAAACCAAAGAACCCGAATATAAGTGATGATGAAGGTTCGATTGAATCTGAAGAAGAAGAACGTCCGAGAGGAAGGAAGATCACCAAGAACGATGATGATCGAGGTCTCAAACTCGATATTCCAGATTTTAAAGGTGACATGGATCCGGAGAGTTTCTTGGATTGGATTCGACAAGCCGAGAGAATCTTTGAGTATAAGGAATATGATGATAGGAAGCAATTTAAGGCTGCAACGTTGAAACTCACCAAATATGCTTCTTTATGGTATGAAAACCTAAAGAAACAAAGGAGGAGAGAAGGAAAGCCAAAGATTGAGTCTTGGGCTAAGATGAAGAAGCACCTTGTGAAACGTTTCTTGCCTCGTGATTATGAGCAAGAAAACTACTTGAAACTCCAATCTTTGATGTAAGAAAACTTGTCCGTGACTGAATACATCAAAGAATTTGAGAGGATAACAATCTTATGCGATCTTGAGGAGAAAGAAGAGCTGAGAATCGCAAGATTCATCAAGGGCCTAACACCCTCGCTTGCGGCGAAAGTTGAAATTCAGAATTTTGATGGTTTTAATGATGTGTGCAGGTTAGCTTTGAAGTTTGAGAAACAAGAGAAGGCACGAAAGACTAATCCTTATTCAAGAGGAGTGGTCATTGGTTCGAGTTCTCAAGCTAAAAACACTCCAAGCAAACCTAAAGAGACTCCAAAAGAGGAATCTCGAGACAAAGGAAAGGGAATCGCTGTGGAGACTAAAGGAAACTCAATGAGGCGTTGCTTTAAGTGTCAAGGCTATGGTCACATAGCAAACGAGTGTCCTCTAAAGAGAGCACTCACAGTTCAAGAATTGGAAGGGTTGGTTCCTAGCTTTGTCATGTCTAAGGAGGATGAAGAAACAGAAGACCAAGAGGGAGTGGTTTATGATTTGGATCCCTTGAGTGAAGATGAATGCTTGGTACTTAGAAACCTTCATGTAGAAGCAAGCACGGCTGAAACGGAACAAAGAGAGCAGATTTTTCATACCCGGTGCAAGGTACGTGACAAGATTTGTAATCTTATCATTGATAGTGGGTCATGCACGAATGTAGTAGCAAAGACTTTGGTTGATGAACTTAAATTACAAACTAGAGACCGTGATAAGTCATATAAACTACATTGGTTGAATGGGGATGGTGGTGTTCATGTGAAGAAACAAGCCCTAATCTCTCTTAGTCTAGGCCCATATACTGATGAGTTGTGGTGTGACGTGGTTCCAATGAATGCTTGTCATATTCTATTGGGGAGGCCGTGGCAATTTGATCGGAAGGTTGAGCATGATGGGAGAACTAATATTTATAGCGTGACCAAGGGAAACACAACTTACAATCTGAAACCTTTATCACCTCATAAGATTAGGGAAGCTAAATTGAAGAGGGGAAACTTATTTGTGGAGGCTAAGGAAGTAGAAGAGGTTATTGCTCGTGGAGAACGCGTTTACATGCTTATGGTACGTGATTCTGATTCGGGGAAGATTGGTGATAACCGTGATGTGAAAGAGCTATTGGATGAATTTGGGGTTGTGTTTCTGGATGATTTACCACAGGGGTTACCTCCTTTACGTGGAATTGAGCATCAAATTGACTTGATTCCGGGAGCTGCGTTACCAAACAAACCAGCTTATCGTTGTAATCCCGAGGAGGCAAAAGAACTTCAAAGACAAGTCCAAGAGCTACTTGATAGGGGTTACGTGCAAGAAAGCTTGAGCCTATGTGCGGTTCCAGCATTATTGGTCCCAAAGAAGGAAGGAACTTGGAGGATGTGCATTGATAGTAGAGCGGTAAACAACATTACCATCAAATACCGTTTTCCTATGCCAAGACTTGATGATATGCTTGATGAGCTTGCTGGCTCATGTGTGTTTTCTAAGCTTGATTTAAGGAGTGGGTATCATCAAATGCGAATTCGAGAAGGAGATGAGTGGAAGACCGCATTCAAAACGAAACAAGGACTATATGAGTGGCTTGTGATGCCCTTTGGACTTTGTAATGCTCCTAGTTCGTTTATGAGACTTATGAATGGAGTGTTAAGGCCTTTCCTTAACAAGTTCGTGGTTGTGTATCTTGATGATATTTTGATCTATAGCAAGGATGAGGAGGAACATAAGCAACACTTGAGAGCAGTTTTTGAGGTTCTACGAAAACAAAAACTCTATGGGAAACTTGAGAAGTGCACGTTTATGATTCCTAGTGTCGTGTTTCTTGGTTATATTGTAGGTAAAGATGGTGTGAGCATGGATCCATCTAAGGTTGAAGCTATTCAAGCCTGGCCGGTTCCAAAATCCACTACGGAGGTACGAAGTTTCCATGGATTGGCCTCATTCTATAGGCGATTCATCCAAGGTTTTAGTTCGATTATGGCTCCAATTACGGAGTTGACCAAGAAAGGAGAATTTGTGTGGACAACAAGCGCTCAAAAAGCATTTGAAGAGGTGAAGAGCAAGCTATGTTCTGGACCTGTTTTAGCACTTCCTGATTTCGACAAGTTGTTTGAAGTCGAATGTGATGCAAGTGGTGTTGGAATTGGTGCCGTGTTGATACAAGAGAAACGCCCTATTGCTTACTTTAGTGAGAAGTTAAATGGTGCAAGGTTGAACTACTCAACTTATGACAAGGAGTTCTACGCTATTGTGAGGGCATTGAACAATTGGAGTCACTATTTGCGGCCAAAACCGTTCGTGCTTCATTCTGATCACGAAGCTCTTAAACACATACATGGGCAGCAAAAATTGAATCCAAGACATGCTAAATGGGTTGAGTTTCTGCAATCTTTTACGTTTTCATCGAAATATAAGACCTAAGTTCTAATATTGTAGCTGATGCACTTTCGAGAAGACATTGCTTATTAGTTGAGCTAGATGCAAGGTTGTTGGGATTTGAGCACGTCAAGGAGTTGTACAAGGATGATCCCTCGTTTTCTAAAGAGTTTCTTGAACCTACGGGAGATTTCACATTGCAAGATGGGTTCTTATTCAAGGGAAATCGACTTTGCATTCCACAAAGTTCGATTCGGGAGTTGTTGATTCGTGAGGCTCATGGAGGGGCAATTCTTTGGTCACTTTGGAACTAATAAGACTTACGACGTTGTAAGTGAACACTTCTATTGGCCGAAGATGATCAAAGACGTGCAAGACATCGTGGCTAAGTGTGTTGTGTGTCAAAAGGCGAAGAGTTCGTTCAATAAGGGATTATACACGCCCTTACCTGTTCCCACGCAACCATGGAGTGAGGTTAGTATGGATTTTATACTTGGGTTACCAAAAACGCAAAGAGGAAAGGATTCGATTATGATTGTGGTTGATCGGTTTTCAAAGATGGCTCACTTTATTCCTTGTCATAAAACCGATGATGCTACTCATGTTGCTGATCTTTATTATAAAGAAGTAGTGCGTTTACATGGGATTCCACTTACTATAGTGTCAGATCGAGATGTTAAGTTTCTTAGCTATTTTTGGAAGACGTTATGATATGGAGGTTAGTGGGAACCAAGCTATTGTTTAGTACTTCTCACCATCCACAAACTGATGGTCAAACGGAAGTGACTAATAGAACTCTTGGAAGTTTATTAAGAGGGTTGGTTAGCAAAAGCGCGAAGGATTGGGATGTAAAACTCGCACATGCCGAGTTTGCTTATAACCGTACTCCATCGGTTACTACTGGTCGTGCTCCATTTGAGATCGTTTACGGAGTTAATCCATTCCTACCTATTGATTTAATTCCGATTCCAAAGAAAGATCTCATGAGTTTTGAAGCAAAGGAGAGACAAACTGCGTTTCTTCGAACTTGTGAGCAAGTGAGAGCTCAAATTGAGAAGGCAAACGCGAAATATAAGGAGAAAGCAAATAAACATCGAAAGCAACCTGTGTTTCAAGTGGGTGATCTTGTGTGGCTACACTTGAGGAAAGAGAGGTTTCCATCGAAACGAAAGAATAAGTTAATGCCAAGAGCTGATGGTCCATTCAAAGTACTTGAGTGTTACGGTTCTAATGCTTACAAGCTTGACTTGCCAAGTGAATATGGAGGAGTTAGTGCAACGTTCAATGTTGGGGATCTATCACCATATCTTGAAGACGACAATTTGAGGTCAAATTCTCAAAAAGAAGGAGAGAATGATGCAGGAGCGTTAGAGGAGGTTGAAAACGAAGTACTTCTAAGCCGACATTTACCTAAGATCACTAAAGAGTTGAAGATTGGTTCGAATTATGTAACTATGGTTACTTGGAAACACAATGGAGAAGCTGGAAACGCAGGAATGGAAGCTGGAAACGCAGAAGGAAACGCAGACTTTGAAGGTTCCTGGAAACTCACAGGAAACACAGACGCGTTTCCCACAGACTAGCTGGAAACGCTGGAAAACGTGTACAGCTCAACACGCTTTCCTTAAATTAGTCCGTAGGAATCAGCTAGTATAATCTTAATTATTCTTAGTTTATTTTCTTTATTTACTTGCAAATAAAGTAGGAAAATTTCCTAATTGTGTTAGGAATAATTTAGTTGATTTTATTTGATTTTGTTAGTTTGTTTCCTAATTAAATTAGGAAAGTCTTAGTTGATGGAATAATTTGGTTTCCTAATTATATTAGGACCAATATAGTTGTTTAGAGTACTATAAATAAGGTTGGATTGTGACCTTATTTTCATATCTTATCATACTTTGAATAAAGTTTTATACTTTGTTAAACTTGCGAGTTTAAACCCTTGTTTTCTTTCTTGCGAGATTGAATTCAAACTCTTCCTTGCGAGGTTGAGATTTAGCTAATCAAGTGATTTCCTTGCGAGGATTGATCAAGATTGCTTGTTTATCTGTTCTTGTTATCAAGAACTTGCATTATCCATCTTATTTGCAACCTCACGTTGCGTTTCCACCCAAAAACAGCAACCTCACGTTGCATACATATTCACAGTTACAAATTCCGCTGCTACGTTTCTAAAGAACCTACGCGTTCTATATCACTTGAACTAAAACTTCTAAACTGATTTAGAACACTCAAAATTAGTTTTCACTAATTCATGGTGATTTTAGTTCATAAACTTGGTCATTTGCTAATTAGATGTACTTTAATCATAACTTTTTATGAATAAAGCTTTATAAAATCAAAACAAAATAAAATAAAATCATTTTTATTTTGACAAAATTTTGTATATTCTGGAACACTTCCAAAATATCAGAAAAGAAAAGTTTGGTCAGAAAATATTTACGAATTATTTTATATAAAATAACATACGATTTCATCGATTTTATCTCATAAAATCAAGAAAACGTCTAAAACAGTGAGGAAAACTCCCAAATTTATACGAGAGCATCCTCATAATGTAAAAAAATATTGGTATAAATTTCATGTCAAGCAAACAACGTTTACTATATTTTTGGACATAAAATGCATTATATACCGATTTAAAACAAATAAATGAATAAATATTCAAAACTCAAAATCTGACTTTGAAAATTTACATGCAGAATTTATAAATATGAAATATCACTGTATAAAAATTTCGTGACCAGATTCCAAATATAACTATTTATAGTAAATATTTTAGCCAAAAACACACTTTTTGACTCGGTTTTGTATAAAAATCATTTAAATTAGCAAACAAATTTCACAAATTACGAAATTTGACCAGTAACTTCATGAGACTAGAAAATTTGCATGCAATAAACATCTCGTGTTAAAACCATTTTTAACACTATTTTCAGATTTTATCATATTTATTCTCAATAAATATATAAAACTCCAAAAATAACAAAATAAATTTGTAACTACAAGCCTTGGCTCTGATACCACTTGTAGGGATCTCATCCCAAGCACTAATCAAATATTAGTGTAAATCAAATTACTCTAATTTGATTTAGCAAGATCTATGTAGTTAACAAAAGTATTTTGTTACAAGCTTAGAAATTTATACCTTTCTCTTAAAGGAAATTTAGGGCACAAAACTAGAACTCCTTTCTAGTTTTGTTTCTTGAGTATAAGCTTAGGATGATCCTCCAAAACCGAGTTTCCAAATAAGGAAACCTCCTTTGAGATGCACCCAAGAAGTACTCCAAAATATACTAGTGATTTTGATCTAGAAATCACTTAGTATATAAATGATAATATGTGAAATATTAGTACTAACTCTTAGTATAGAATGAGAGTGAATGTTTAGAGAGAATATGAGAGAGAGAAAGTGAAATTGCATGAATGACTTTTTCTCTCAATGCCTTGTGTTTTTATTAGCAAAACAAAAAGGAAGTGTATCATGTACACTTGAAGGGGGCCGGCCAAAATGACAAGAGAGGAGAGGAAGAGTTTTGTTCTTGGGTAGAAAAATAGCATGCAATGTAATGATGATGTTTGTCATGCATTTCCAAGCACAAGAAAACAAAACAAATAAAACAAATGGAAGCTTCTCCCACTTGCTCTATTTGGACGGTCCATGAGCTCCAATTTGGGTCCATTTTGTTTTCAATATTTGTCTCACAAATAGATATAATTTATCACTTAATTATCTAATATAATAAAGTGTAAATTAATTAAACTCTTCCTTAATATATATATGTACACTTACACATATATTAAAAATGTACTTTTACTAATCTCATTAGTAAAATATACATAATTAGTGAATTAACGTTTAATCACTAATTCCCATCTCCTCAAATAATTATATCGATATAAAATTCAAACGTCCGAGTTTACAACTCGATTTCTCTCTAAATTAATTCACCGACTAACCGTTAGTCAAATTATCAAGTCACTAACATAATCGTATCTCATACAATATATTAGCTTAAATATTTGGAGTACGTTCCTATAGGTGTGACTTAAAGGGATCAATTGATTACCGCCGTTCTCACGACAATAACGTCAAACTCTAGTCAGCCAACCGTTATTGATTTACGTTAATCAATTGACAATAATACAGGATTATCCCCATGTATTCCTTAATTGAGATTTATTAAGTAATCGCACTATTGTGGAGGACACATACTCCAACAGGTTACTCCTGCCATGGGTCTCTTGATTCGATTTTGCCGGGACGCGGTTCGCCCCGATCAGATCGATGATGGGTCTCGACCGCCCTTGGTTGGCCCTGGTCTGCTGATGGAGGTATGATTGCTTTGCTCTCTCCTTTTGTAATGTTTTATTGCTTCGCTGCTGTCATTCCTCCCTTTGGTGATGTATTTTTGTTTTTTCGTAGTCCTGGTGTTACGCTCATTTCCCGTCGCTGCTCCCTGACAACTTTGTCGTGAAGGCGAAGTACCCTGCTTTCCATGCTTATGCGCAGCGAATAGGAAGGGTATTCGCTTGACTTATGATGCTGCTCGAGTGTTGTTCAACGGGATGACCGTTGATAAGGTAAAAGGAATCTGTATTCTTTTTATGCTTTGTGTTCATGCTTTGGTCGTGTTTGCAGATCTTGATTCATTTCTTTGTTTTTGTAGTTTGTTCGTAATCCTTGGGCAGATTATGCGGATGTCCCTGCGTCAATTGCGACTCGCTTTGCTCTTCGCGATACACAGAGGTTGTATGTTGCTACTCAGTATGACTCGTACTGGTATTTAGGTGAGCGTCTGTCAGCGCAGACGGCTCGGGGTGAATTTGTTGTGCCTGTGGCTCCTCCCAAGGTCCTTTTTGTGCAGACGTCGGATGCCGATATTCGTCGTGAGGTACACCGTGAGGGTGAGTCAGATTCTCTGTTGAGACCAGATGAGGATTACCCGTCGTGGGCGTGCCTTGCTTTGGCGCCTGCTGTCATTGAGGTGTGTTTTTGTTTTTGCGCTTGCTTGTGCATATTGCTTGTTCAAAAACAAAAATTGACCCTGATTTTTGTGTTTTGTAGCCGCGTGATCCTGATCTTGAGGCTCAGCCTCCTCCATTCTACGAGAGCTTAGTTTTTGAGCATGATGATGGTCACAAGATTCGATTGCACCGCCTCGGATTTATCCGCAAAGAATCGATGCGTCGGTATGGATGGTTGGAGTTCTCAAGTGAAAAAGGTATGTCTTGTAGCTTATGCTTGCGTATGTATGCGTATCATGTAATGTATAGCCCCTAGTTTGAGTAAGATTTTGTCCTAAAATTGCTTAGTCGAACTTAAATAAAGCTGCTTTTGATTATAGCCCCCCAGTTTCAGTTAGATTTTGTCCTAAAATCGTTAGTCAAACTTCGTTGAAGCTGCTTTTGATCTAGTCAAACTTAAATAAAGCTGCTTTTGATTATAGCCCCCCAGTTTGAGTTAGATTTTGTCCTAAAATCGTTAGTCAAACTTCGTTGAAGCTGCTTTTGATTATAGCCCCCAGTTTGAGTTAGATTTTGTCCTAAAATCGTTAGTCAAACTTTGTTGAAGCTGTTTTAGAATATAGCCCCCAGTTTGAGTTAGATTTTGTCCTAAAATCGTTAGTCAAACTTTGTTGAAGCTGTTTTTGATTATAGCCCCCAGTTTGAGTTAGATTTTGTCTTAAAATCGTTAGTCAAACATTGTTGAAGCTGTTTTTGAATATAGCCCCCCAGTTTAAGTTAGATTTTGTCCTAAAATCGTTAGTCAAACTTCGTTGAAGCTGCTTTTGATTATAGCCCCCAGTTTGAGTTAGATTTTGTCCTAAAATCGTTAGTCAACTTTGTTGAAGCTGTTTTTGAATATAGCCCCCAGTTTGAGTTAGATTTTGTCCTAAAATCGTTAGTCAAACTTTGTTGAAGCTGTTTTTGAATATAGCCCCAGTTTGGGTTAGATTTTATCCTAAAATCGTTAGTCAAACTTTGTTGAAGCTGTTTTTGAATATAGCCCCCAGGTTGAGTATATGAAGGTCGTATTTGTTTGCAGGTGACTCTGGATGTCCACAAGAATTTATGGAGGGCGGCGAATCGGTGGCGAGTGGCTTTTAATGATAAAGCGGTCGCGCTCTACAAGGCTGAGAAGTATGTATCAGATCTGCAAGGTGCATTGGCGCAGAGCCAGATAGAGTTAGGGCGGGCCAGGGCTGCGGAGACTCAACGTGAGCAGGAGTTAGCCGCTTGTCGTGCTGAGATCGATTCATTTTGCGCAGAGCTTAGTAGTCAAGATCAAGCTAATTGATTTGGGATGTATGCTAGGACGCCGGCTTATCTTATGGACTTGTTTTATTTTGTGGTCATATTTGTACGTATTTGGATATGTAGGATCTCGTGTCAGGTCAATTTTGTGACCGCGGCTGGACGTGAGTAGGCTTTGTGACTTCTTGTGCGTATTGTGGATATTTTGTACGGTTGTACTTGTAGGGGCCGTACGACGTTGATTCATGTCCATGACTTGACACGAGTTGGCAACGCGACCTCGTACGCGTGCCTTGATTATGTAGCAGGTGTATCTGTTGACTATGGTAAACGCCCTGTTGGCGTAGCTTTCGTGATTAATGATCATGCGCGTGGCACCATAAGCCTTGTTGGTTATTTTGTCTTGTCTTGTAGTATGATCGCTTGCGTCATCGTTTGCGTTTGAAGCTCTCGCGACTTGCTTATTTAGTGTTCCTGCATTAAACGGTTAGTCGTAAAAAGAACACAAATCTCGATTGAGATGGTCTTACTCGTAGTAAGAGTATGTATGTTTGAAATATGTGAAATATGCAGTTTTGAGGGAAATATTTTGAGTCTGTAAAAGACGCTTTTGACGCTCGTAAAAAAAATGTGAATTTAAGCACGTCATGCTTTAATATAAGTTCGTGAAAATGAGACGATTAAATTTTGTGAGACCGTAAAAGGTGTTTTTGACGTTCGTAAAAATGCGAATTAAGAACGTCGTGTGTTAACGTAAGTTTACGAAATGTGACGATTAAATTTTGTGAGACCGTAAAAGGTGTTTTTGAAGTTCGTAAAAATACGAATTAAGAACGTTGTGCTTTAACGTAAGGTTACGAAATGCGACGATTTGAATTTTGTGAAGTGTATGTACAAAGTAATAGTCGAAAATCGAGGATAAAATGACACAATACGACGTAAAGCCGGGTAGCGAAAATGTAATCGATAGTACGCCGTAAAATGTAAAAACAGCGGTGCGTAGGCTGTGAAAAGCTTTCTGCAACTCGTAGGCTGCAAGACGGTGCGCAGTCGTCGCATCAATGTCAGAGATAACACAGAAAATCGCCTGTACACCAACAATTTTCACAAAAATCGCCAGAAAACAGGCGATTTGAGTGAAAATCGCCAGTCAACTGGCGATTTTAGTGAAAATCGCCAGTTTTCTGGCGATTTTGTGATGTTTTTTTGCTTTTTGTTTTGATTTTTTGGCTAATCGCTGGTTTACTAGCGATTATACTTCGTGTCGTTGCCTCTTGAAGACGTTGCCTATAAGAAGGATGCTCGTGTTAGTTCATTCATCCATCCCTCAATCATACTTCATACTACGTCTTACTTTGCAATTTCATTACTCGTATTGTAATAGTATTCATAATATCCCGCAGAGCGTTGTCCTTTTTTTCTGAGTAATGGAGCATTTGGAGGGACTTGTGAGAGTATGGTGTGCTATGCTGTCGGGAATCGAGAAAAGGAATCTCAGGGGCTGTGGCCTGGGCATTTTCCTAGGTTTAAGGCAGGTTCGGATGGAGCCTGAGTTCCTGGATGCCTGTCTGTATTACTGGGACCTGGCTTACCATGTATTTCGCTTCCCTGACGGGGAAGTTTGCCCCTTGGTCGAGGAGTTTGTTGCCATTGGAGGTTGGACCCGCACTGTTACTCCAGTGTGTGTTCGCCAGGAGCTTGGTTATCAGAGAACCATGCAAAACTTTCTTATGATGACGAGGCCCGAGACGGAGGACTTGTTCCTAGATGGGCGCTTGAATATCATCCGACTTTGCCAGCGGTTCATGGATTATGATAATGGGCACATTGGCGCTGTTGCTCGCAGGAGAGCCCTGGCCCTTTGCCTTGTACACTCACTACTACAAAATTAACCTCTTGCAACGCTACAAAAATGTTACATAAAATCCAATAAATGTTGCTTTAATGTTTTAGCAACGTTATTCATTTCGCTGCTTAATGTCTTGTTGCTTTAGCTTAATGCAACACTAATTGCAACGCGTTTCTATGTATTGCAACATTTATCTCAAACGTTGCAGTATAATATTCTAATGCAACGCTTCTTCTAGCAACACTTTAAGACAAATTTAGCAACACTTTAGAAATAGATATGCAACTCTTTGACATGGTATTGCAACATTTTATTATAATTCGATGCAACTGTATTTTCACACTATGGCAACATTTATTTTTTTGGATCCTTCTAATAACCACTTATCTAAAGCAACATTTTGAAAGCAACACATTTTTTAATTATAAATATAATTTTGCCCATATCTTAAAATTATAAACGTAAATGAGAATATCAACCCATAAGGCGAGTCTTTTAATTAAGAATGCATTAGTCATTGTACTAAATAAAAATTCAATACAAAATTGTTTCAACAATAAATCTCCAAAATGGCTAAACCAAATAAAGTTCCTACAGCTATCCTCTAACTCCTTCGGTACGTAATTCTAAGCAGAAGTCAACGTACTGCGCCACCATCCAATCCAAATCGTCCTCGATTATAATGACGTTAATCTGCACATGATTATTGACACAAAAGTATGAGATAAAGTAATGTAATTTAATCAGTTAGTGAGTGACCTAAAAATAAGTCAAGTATAGCACATTCATTGATTCTCATGAAATGTACCCATAGTACAAAAACTAATATGTTTTGGAACACACGTACAACAGAAGACTTACGTACAGAATAACACCTTCACAAATAGTACGTTTAATATGGCTTCAGCGCAACTCAATATCAAATTCGAGAACATTTACAGTGAATATGATCTACAAACAACAAGCTTTTCAACAAGTTGCAAGATAGGAGACCATCACTCAAGGAGCTGAGGGATGTGGGATTCAAGTGCCATATATTGCACTAGGTGAACACTGCATTACCGACAGGCTTCTTTGCGCCAGACCTTTCTAGCCCATAGTAGTCTTTTGCATTCCAAAGGATACGAGGAAGTATGAAATAGGAGTCATTGTAGATACCCGTATCCGTACCCCCCAAAAGCAAACCCGATGACGAAAAGGACTTTCATGCATGTTTTAAAATGAGATAAAACGGTACATAAGTGTCTAAAACATTTTAGTCATTTTTAACGTATTAATTTGAATTTGCATATTTCGTAAAAATGAATATTAATTTAGTCATTTTAAATCGTAAGTCAACACAATACACACAAACACGAGACATACACGCCTCACAAAATGGCCCGAAAATACAAAAACAACCCAAGCACACAGAAACGGCCTAAAACACACAAAATGGCCCAAGCACCCGAGCGGGCCAAAATGCGCCCCGGGTCACATTCTTACAAAACAAAATCCCACAAAGTCGTAAAATAATGCATTACAATATTATTTTACTTCGAGCCAAGATCGAAAAACACGACGAAAAACCGAAACACGAAACACGAAACACGAAAATCGGAGCCAAATAAAATAAGTTGACCAATCAACTTGTACAAGTTGATGATCCAAGGCACTCAAAGTCAAGCAAATTGCTCGACAAAAGCCTCACACCTACGAAAACATGTCATACAAAAATACGGCGCTACAATGTGTCAGAACCAGTCATAAAATCGCCTGAATACTGGCGATTTTTTGGAAAATCGCCAGTGTACAGGCGATTTTCCTGGCCTGTTCTGACATTCTGGCGATTTTTCACTTAATCGTTGGTTCTCTGGCGATTTTCTGAGCAATTAGGCATAAAACACGAAGCATTTGCTATAAATAGCAGCCCTTACTCGACCCAAAAATCAACAACTTACATCAAATACAACAATATCATCAATTCTTACAACACTCTCTAATCAATTCAATTCAATACAATACTTATACTCACAAAAGCCTCTCGCACTTATAAATTTCCACTCTAAAAACCGTCTTTGCATTTCAAGGTAAAGAAATTTTACCTTCCGATTGGACGTTCGAGACTTATAGGGTTACTCTAACCCACCCCGATATTGGCATTAACGAACTCGTATTCGCAATACGATTGTAGTAATTCGAATCAAATGATTCGTCTAAACCCCGCCAATATCGCATAAATAAACGACTCAAAATCACTAAATTAAGCACTCACTTTTACATTATGCAAATTCTCGATTCATGCATTAAATTACGACTAAAACACGGATTCGACATTTAACTGTACCGTTTCAACTAGTCTCTTTAAACATGCAAAACCGAGGGTTTTACAAAATCTTAGAATTGAATACAAGTCGGAAAATAACGTTGAGTTATTAATTCAAACACAATGAATTAGTGATTTCATGTATATTTCCTATAGCAAATCGTCATAGTTTTGACGGCTTACATTCATTTTACATATTTGTTGAGTCATATATTTGCATTTGTACGTAGCGTCCTATTAGCCCAAATATCGAAATTAAAGCATTTGTTTTCAAATTAGTAAAGACTACTTTTACGTAGGCCTTTTTATTACAGTTTTCAATACACATTTTGTCAAAACTTTAGAAAGGTAACCTCACTCCGAATCCTCTCTGGTTTCACAATAACCTCAGACGGATAGGTATCGACGCACCTTGAAATCTGAGACACCCGTGTCTTATATTTTAAGACGCGTTGAATAGGTTCCAAATTCCTTTAATATTTGGTGGCGACTCCAAAAACACGTTTTAAAAGGATTTTTATATTTCCTTTTATTATCTTCACATGCAATGACACCCCCCTTTTTAAAACAAAAGAACGCTCGAGCGAGTTGAGCCAAGCAAAGCAGTTAGAAGCGAAGCTTAGCGCGCCCGAGCGAGCTTCTTGCAAAATTTATTTTCCCGCGCCGTGCATTCCGCCCCATGACACGAGGGCGGGCGCGAGCGGGGCGTCGAGAAGGGATCACCCCAAGTCCCAGATCCTCGATTGGCGACTACTGGGACGAGCATGTTTTTTTTAATTTTGAAAATTAACTTTTCATTTTATCTTAAAAACATAAAGAAGTGAAACTTGAAACTTTGAAAACAAATCTGCTTTCGATATTTGGGCAATAGTACGTTTGAGTCGAATCCTCCTGATTCATAACCACACCCTTCGAGGGACGGCCCCAAGTAAAAACACGCTTCCTAAGCGTGTATACTCTGGACACGTCGATCTCTCACCCTTCCACGATCACAAGGATGGTATCCGAACAAGTGAATCGTAGCGATCAAACTCGAACGCTCTAGACCTCAGATTGAATCCACACCGATGTGTGTGATCTTGCGGATAACTCTACACAAACGCTATGAATGACCGGAAGGAACCTTACCCCGAAAGCCAAAACCCGCGTCTATACGTACAAATCCAAAGCTATAGCACCCTCGCTATGGTCGTCTTCCAAACAAAATGCATGCAAAAACATTTTCATATAGCATTACACTTTCAAAAGACGTCTATTTTGAAAGTACATTTTCAAACACTTTTCAAAAGGCATACTTTTAAGCATACAGTCAGGCTCATTGACCTATAGTCAACTGAACCTGACTAACATTACACCACAATGTTCAAAACCGATCGGAAATAATCACTACATTTCCTATCCTTTACAAAACATAAATGCATTATACGACTGACGTATCGTCATAATACATTTATTGCAAAAACATTTCGCAAAGCAAAACCCGAGAATGTCAACTCATTTCGGATATTTCAATTAAACAAACACTTATACATTTTTGAGATAGCCCTAGGTCGAGTGACTTGCTAGTCACCCCGACTTAAACAAACTATCCCTCTCAAAAAATGAACAAAACGCGGGCTCGTTCAAACATGAACCCGTTGATTTACATGTCAGGTCAGGTGACTCATCGTCATTATGGCCCGACCTCCTATGTCACACGTAAAAAACAGACAACAGCCGCTTTTTACCCAATTTAACATCCTCAGGTCGACTAGCTTATCGCTACTTCGGTCTGATTCCTTTTTATCACAACCTAACGGCAAACCCCGGGCGACGTGCCGCTAACTTGGGTTAGTCAGGTTGTGGTCATACAAAACCTTTATTTTCATCGAGATTAGGGACGCGCCAACGCATCCTTACCTCAAAAGCTTCCCGTGTCTTTTAAGCTAAAAACACGAGTCGAGTCCTGCACACGCTCTTCACACTTTTTACTTTTCTTTACAACAAATGCGATTTTTCTTTGAGTCTTTATTTTCTTTTGGAGGGCACTAAGGTTTGAGACTCTGCAGGTTCATCCCCTAAAAAGTCCTGGATACACGACGTACTAAAGACCGTCATCTGAACCCTCCGCCACCTCCAAAGAAACGTACCTACAACAGATCAAAACCAAAAACTAGCATGGCACTCAACAATGAAGAAAATGTCGGAGGAATCCCAACTCCTCCCCCGTCAGTGGTTACCGCAGAACATGTTCAATGTACCAACAAAGAAGATCCTTAGCCTCACTGCTGCAATCGAACAGATGGCCACTATGCAGAAACTCGAGGCCGAGAAAAATGCCAAGTACCTTGCTGAAGAGGCTGAACGAAATGCTAAAAGAATTCGTTCAATGGAAGAACGCCTCACCCACTCGAAGGGATATTCCATTTATGAGGAAACTGAACATGTCCCAAAAAGCGCCAAGTCCCATCACGGCTAAGCTCTCACTCAGCGATCTCCCCATCTTCAAGGGTCATGAAAGTCCGCTTGTACACATCAAGGATTTCAAGGCTAAAATGGCCGTCATGGGCGTCGATCCCTCGACCTGGGCTACTCTATTCCCGCATTCTTTGGATGCACAACCTAGGGCCTGGTTCTACGCCTTAGACCCACACAAGATTACTACTTTCAAAGAAATCACGGTCCAGTTCGACAATCAGTATCACGACAATAACGATACTCAAGTCTCGCTACGTACCCTGGAAGTTCTGTCACAAAAGGACAATGAAGGCTTCAGTGAATACCTCACGCGTTGGAAGAAACTCAGTGCCCAGATATCTAACCGTCCCAAGGACGCAGAACTGATCACCAAGTTCATTAATAATCTCACCCCCGTGATATCGCCGGATTTGCGCTACGGCAACTTTGACAGTTTTGCTTCGCTCAGTACGGTGGGTCAATTGATCGAAGACGACCTCCGTAAAGAGAAGACCAAGGTTGCAAGCCGAGGTTACCAGGGTAGCTCGTCACGAGCAGTCACCAAAGCGGAACCAGTTCACTGCATTAACGCTCTGGAAGAACTAGCGCCTTCCCCAACTTACACCACACCAACGAAATACACCGCGCCTCCTCCTAAGGCGTCATACCCATCTGCAGGTCAGACTTCGTCAAAGCCACGACGAAGCTTTGACCCGATCTACATGACCTACTCCAAGGCACTACAAAGACTTGTAAGCCGAAATGTGCTTCAACTCCTAGGACCTACTAGCGAGCCTCCTCAGGACAAAAAGCCTAAATCATGGGACCAAAATGCATACTGTGAGTTCCACAGGGGAAAAGGACACGATAATGAACAATGCTTCCGCCTAAAGAACATAGTTCAAGACCTGATCGATGACAAGACCATCGAGAAGCCTACTCCAGTCCTAAACCTCGAACCAAATTTCAATCCTCTACACACCCATGCCATCTTCGTGGGTACACACCCCATCCTCGACTGCTCTCACCTGATCATCTCAAAAGACCACGAAATCAATGGTATCTGGGACAGTTCTGATGAGGACAATCACACGGACAATACCGGTTACCTATTCCCGCCAGAAGAAGAAGAAGAGGAAGATCGAGAACCCACAGGGATATACGGGAAAATACCCCACAAATACCCAATCAGGTTGTCTGATAGTGACGATGAGATAGCCTACTTAACTCGCTCCGGTCGTCCATACAGAGCCTCGCCGAAGTCCGCTGAACCCCTGTGTTTCCCATCGAAAACAACTAGCCAAGACAAAAACAAAGGCGTAGTCATAAACGAGGCTACAACACCGCCCACAATGACTACACCATCACCTCAAGTAGCCACGCCTCCGCCTGCAGCTACTACACCTGTTCAATCGCAGACTGACATAGCATCGTCAAGCGCCACTCTAGCACATACGCCTGAAATTGGAGATTCAATTCAAAAACAGCTCCTAAAAACAAAAGCAGATATCTCAATCTGGCAGCTCTTAAGGGAATCATTGGGACACCGTGAAGCTCTCTACCGAGCTTTACAGGTCACCCCTATTACAACAGAGATGTCGCCTGAAAAACTAATCAGCCACATCACCCGTGAATGGCAAGCTAGCGCCATCACCTTCTCTGACAAAGACCTCCCGCCATTCGGAGGCACTCACAACCTAGCACTCTACATTAACGTAGAATGCCATGGCATGACACTACCTGTTGTCCTCATCGACAACGGATCTGCAAATAACGCCCTACCCCTGTAAACAAATTAAAAAGCTAGAATCAAGGAAAATGACTTCATTCCTGTGCAGACGGCACCGAGCCTACGACGGTATTTCGCCAAGAAGATAAAAGGGACCATCTCTTTTCCTATCATGACAGACCCGCCATAAGGGAAACCGAATTCCGTGATAATCGACATACCCCAGATACAACATGTTATTGGGTAGACCCTGGATCCACGCCACTAAAGCCGTCACTTCAAGCTTGCACCAAAAAGTCAAGCTTCCCCTGGACGATGAAGTCGTCACCATCCACGCATCAAACTTTCGAGCTTCCCTACAGCAGCAGAAGCCCGACAATGACACTGCAAGAATAAGCACCGAAACCCCGGACATCACCTGTGGTTTTGAGTTCGACTTTGACATCTGCACATTGACTCGCGAGGAGGAAATTACAGCACTCTATGTAAAGGATAACGACAACAAATGGCCTACCATGGGCCTGGGTTATGTACCATGGTCCTACGAAGTTACCCGTGGGGAACAAGCATTCAATGACCGTAAGAGAGGTCGTGACTTCCGCATAGAGCCATATCACATATTCACAGACAAATACTTCGTCAAAGAGGGCGCAAGCAAGATGCCCAAGGACTACTTCTATTGCACCATCGCAGGGATTGAACTCGTTTCTGACATCCTGCGCAACCACAGCTTTAACCCCACCGACCTGATTGTCCCGTTTGAGGAGAAGACGCACGACGGATGGTCAAAAACCCTTAAATGGACTTACGAGCAGGGTCGTACTTTCAAAATCACTACGGGAGAAGGCTACACTTTCGAGAATTCTGACTCGGGAGAAAGCGAAGGAGAGAACCCTGACGACAAATCCATCATAGAATTTAGGCCCCCGCGTCGTCACTTCAAGTCTTTCACCCCAACTAAGCCTCCGGGCTATATTCCCGATGAGATAGACATAGACAAAGAACTAGAGTCTCTAAAGTTGTCTAAAGCTCCTCTGTCTGAGCTGTCTTCAAATGTAACTGCTTTCGAAAACAATAATAACAACATTTCTGGTTACTACTTGCCTTGTTTTCCTCTAAAAACTGCATTTTCTAATACTCACGATAACATTAAGCATAATAGCATTGCATTACATAAATACATTGCAAGTATCGTCTCAAAACCCGAACAGGACCCCATCATTGAAGACACAACAATCATTGATGTGGGAACACCCGAAGAACCCCGAAAACTACAGCTGGGGGCTTCCTTGAGCATGGAAGAAAAAGCTGCGTACACCGAACTACTCACAGAATTCAAAGACGTCTTTGCTTGGTCCTACAAGGATATGCCTGGCATTGACCGCGAAATAGCAGAACATCGCATCCCACTCAAACCAGGAGCCAAACCTATTAGGCAAAAACTACGCCGCATTAAACCAGAATGGTCTCTCATGGTCAAAGAAGAGATCGAAAAGCAACTACAAGCAGGCTTCATCCAAGTCATCGAATATTCAGATTGGGTGTCAAACATGGTCCCAGTCATGAAGAAAAATGGAAAGATACGAGTATGTGCAGACTTTCGTGACCTTAACAAGGCTTGCCCAAAAGATGATTTCCCATTGCCCCACATGGACATACTTGTAGACAACACGGCCGACCACGCCACATCGCTATTCATGGATGGGTATGCAGTTACAACCAAATCAAAATGGCAACAGATGACATGTCTAAAACCACCTTTGTGACACCCTGGGCACGCATCGCTATCTTGTCATGCCTTTCGACTCATTAACGCAGGCGCCACATATCAACGTACCGCAACTACTCTGCTACATGACATGATGCATAAAGAAGTAGAGGTCTATGTCGACGACATGATTGTAAAATCAAAGCAAAGGGAAGATCACATCACCAACCTGCGTAAGTTCTTCACCGTAATCAGCAATACAAAATGCGCCAACCCACGTAAATGCACTTTTGGGGTTACGTCGGGCAAGTTATTGGGTCACATCGTAAGCCAACGTGGAATCGAGATCGACCCTGTCAAAATTAAAGCAATACTAGAGATGAAACCTCCAAGCAACATTGATGAGATCAGAAGTTTCTTGGGACAAGTCCAATACATTTCTCGGTTCATTAGCAAGCTCACACTGGTCTGCGAACCAATTTTCAAGAAGCTAAAAAAGGAAGAACACACAAAATGGGACGACAACTGTCAACAAGCATTCGACAAAGTCAAAACCCTACTTACCAATCCACCTGTTCTGATGCCACCCCAGAAAGATCTACCTCTTTCGCTCTACCTAACAACTACACCAAACGCCATGGGCGCCATGCTCGCTCAGGAAGTTAACAACGAAGAAAGAGCAATTTACTACATTAGCAAGAAATTCCAAGACTACGAGACTCGCTACGAGCCTGTGGAGAAAAGCTGCCTCGCTCTAGTCTGGGCCACCAAAAAGCTTAGACATTACCTCCTCGCTCACACAACCAGAGTATACTCCCTAATGGATCCACTCAAGTACTTATTCGAAAAACCAGTACTAAACGGCCGCATGGCCAGATGGACGCTACTGCTAGCAGAATATGAGCTCAAATACTTACCTTTGAAAGTCATTAAGGGAAGAGCTGTTTCAGACTTTCTCGCAGAGAATGCCATCATTGAACAACCTAAAATGGACACAACATCATTCCCTGATGATGAAATTTTCGCTGTCGAAACTGAGTACTGGCAACTCTACTTCGATGGAGCCTCGAACTACCGCGGCTATGGCGTGGGAATACTTCTAATATCTCCCAATGGCGATCACACACCCATCTCAATCAAGCTTGACTTTAACGTCACCAACAATGCCGCAGAATATGAAGCTTGCATATACGGCCTACAAGCAGCCATGGCCCTCAACGTAAAACACCTCAGGGTACACGGAGATTCCTTCCTCATCATAAATCAAGTGACAGGAGCATGGAAAATCATGAACGAAACCCTCGCAAAATACCAAGCAAGAATACAAACACTCCTGACAGAATTTGACTGCATAGAATTCTATCACCTCCCAAGAGAAGAAAACCAATTTGCCGACGCACTGTCAAAGCTTTCATCCCTTCTCAACATGCCACCAAATGTTGACACACTACCCATTGTCGTCGAAAGACGTGGTGAACCTGCATACATCCACACCATTGACATCGACGAAGCTGAACACACAGAACCATGGTACCAAGCTATACTCAACTACAAAACAAGCAATTCTTACCCACCTGACACCGACAAACGAGGTAAGAGGGCCATAAGACTTCTCGCATCCCAATTCGTACTAGAGATGGGACAATTACTCAAAAAGACATCACAAGGCACCCTACTCATGTGTGTCGACTACAAGAAGGGGCAAGAAATCATCGCCCAAGTACACGATGGCGAATGCGGCCCACACATGAATGCAAGAGCCCTATGCAAGCAAATCCTACGACTTGGATGGTATTGGACGACCATGGAAGCAGACTGCATTCATTACGTCAAACACTGCCATAATTGTCAGATATTCAGCAACGTACAACATGTACCTCCCTCACCCCTCTACAGCCTCACGTCTCCATGGCCTTTCTCAACCTGGGGCATTGACGTGATAGGCAAGGTCCATCCCATCGGAGCAGGAGGACACTGCTTCGTACTAGTGGCGATCGACTATTTCACAAAATGGGTAGAAGCAGCGTCCTTCCGCACCCTCGGCTCAAAGGAAGTCGCCAAATTCATACAAACAAACATCATATGCCGGTACGGTATACCTCACGAATTTATAAGCGATCAAGGTTCACATTTTCAAGACGAAACAGAAGCCATACTCGCCAAATACAGCATACAACATCACAAATCCTTCCCATCGACCCCAAACCAATGGAGCCGTGGAAGCAGCAAACAAAACGGTAGTCACTATCCTCGAGAAGATGATTGACAGTTGTCGGGACTGGCCCAACAAAATTCCTTACGCACTTTGGGGATATCGTACCACCATACGCACACCCACAGGCATGACGCCCTATTTTCTCACCTACGGCATGGAAGCTGTACAGCCAGTGGAGATAGAAATGCAATCCATACGAATACTAATGGAAAGTAGCATCCCAGAAGCAGAATGGGCCCGCGAGCGCTATGAGCAACTCATGCTCCTAGACGAACGTCGGCTAAACTCTTTAAGTATTGTACGGATGTACCAAGCACGACTACAAAAAGCATTCAACAAGCGAGTTCGACCACGAAACATTAAAGTGGGAGATCTCGTTTTAAAATCGGTACGCGCGCCACTTCCTGTCGACCCACGAGGAAAGTTCAAACCTAACTGGGCCGGACCTTACCTCGTCAAAGAAATCTACACAGGCGGAGCGGTCAAACTAACCGACCTAGACGGTCAAGAATTTAACCTAGCAACCAACCTTGATCAGCTGAAGAAATACTACCCCTGAAACGCTTGCAATGTATTTATAACATGTGCATAAACACAATTCCACGGGCCGGCATGCCCCTAAACATGCACATCCATCAAAAAAAAGCAAAACACAATTCTACGGGCAGGCGTGCCCCTAAACTTGCATTCAAAATAATACAACTCCGAACTACGCCGGCTTGATTCCATTTATATGGATACGTAGGCAGCTTTTTCAAAAGCACAGCCGACATTCAACACAAAATCACATACTCAAAACGTCTCAAGTGTGCAAACATAACAGGATTCAAAACACAAAACACGCGTGTCTCTAACCTTAAAAGAAACAAGGCAAGTTACACAAAAGAGATTTTGTTTTATTATGCTGGAAAGGGAAACATTTACATTTGGATTTTGCAATTGGGAGCACGAACATTACACTACTGGCACACACGACACCGACAAGCATTACATGATCCCGGCATTACCTTCAGGTTTAGGGAATACAAAAACAAACAAACAACTAACAACAAGCATCCAGATAACATTCTTCGACTGGGAGGAGAACTCAACCCATATGAGAAGCACCATCACTACCATCCTGGCCTGGAGCATTAACCATGATGAAGCCGAGATGACTAAGCTCCGCCTCCATGGACGGTGCGCTTCCGGAACTCGAACTTCCCCGACTTCCACGGCCAAAACGCACTGGGTGGAAGGCAGACGTCGGCGGCGGCTCATTTTGCTCTATAGCGCGAAGGCGGGCCCTCTGGCGAGTAGTTGTGGCCGTAGTCCACCGGATATACGACCTCGAAACCCTCACCGTGGCCGGTATCCCTGCCACCTGCCATCGGGGACGCAGAGCCCATCCTCGCGACCATGCATCAGTGATTTGGTTATTAAGTACGACCAAATCCTGGATCGTGGTATCCTGCCCTGGATAAACTGGGCGTAGCCCATTTGCCTTCTCACCCTCAGCGGGTGAATGAACACTCCAATGTCAAAACCGCATAACATGACCCCGGAAGGACCATCGCCAATCGCATCGCCTGGCCACCGAGGTAACCTCCCACCATGGCACAACCCAACGAATAGCCGACGCCCTCACAAAGGTGGAGAAGTAGTCACGAGGACGGCCATTGGGACCCATCCACCTCACGCCCGACCGTTACGCCGCCGCCGTAGGATACACCGTAGCGGATGGCTCCAAGCACGCCAAACGCTCCATCACCAAACTCGCAAAATGACGGACAACCGCGATAAGCATGCACTCTATTACACGCCCGATCAACTAGGCCTAAGATCGACTCCGCAAGGAACAACGCCGCAGGGTTGTACCCCATCTCCATCTGCTGCACGACGCACTAAGCGCCGCCGCCAAACCCCATCGCGCCCATCGAATCGGGAACATGAAACAAGGCACAAGGCAAAGGGCCGGAGCCCTCCCGCGAGCAACAAATACCAATACTCCCATCATCATAATTCATAAACTTTTGGCAGAGTCGGATCATATTCAAGCGCCCATCCAGGCACAAGTCCTCCGTCTCCGACCTCGTCATCTTAAAGAAGATTTGCATGTTCCTTAGGTCACCAAGCACCTGACGAACACACACCGGAGTCACAAAGGTCGAGTCCAACCTCCGATGGCAGCAAACTCCTCGACCAGGGGGCAAACCTCCCCGTCAGGGAAGCGAAATACGTGGTATGCCAAGTCCCAAAGAGTGCACAGCATCCAGAACTCCGGCTCCATCCGAACCTCGCCTTAATCCTAGGAATATGCCCAAGCCACTGCCCCTGAGGTTCCTCTTCTCGATACCCGATAGCATAGCACACCACATCCTCACAAGTCCCTCCAAATGCTCCATTACTCACAAAAAGGAAAGCGCTCTGCAGGATATTATGAATACTATTATAACACGAGTAATGAAGATGCAAGTTAAAACGTAATATGAAGTATGGTTGGAGAGATGGATGAATGAACTAACACGAGCACCCTTCCTATAGGCAACGTCTTCAAGAGGCAACGACACAACATATAATCGCTAGTGAACCAGCGATTAACCAAAAAATCAAAACAAAAAGCCAAAAACAACACAAAATCGCCAAACAGCGATTTACACAAAATCGCCAGATGATCGGGCGATTTTCACATAAATCGCCGCTTTCCGCGATTTTTGTGAAAACGCTGGTATACAGCGATTTCGTGCTTTTCCGACAGATTTGACGCGACGATCGCACACCGCCTTGCGACCTACGAAGTTGCGTAAAGTTTTTCACAAATTCTACGCACCGCTTTTACTTTTTACGACGCATTATCGATTACATGCTTCCGATAATCTCGCTTTACGTCGTATTGGGTCATTTTGTGATCGACTCTCGACTAATGTTTTGAACATACGCTTCACAAAATTCAACCGTCTCATTTCGCGGGCTTACGTTAGAGCACGACGTTCTTAATTCACATTTTACGAACCTCAAAAACACCTTTTACGGTCTCACAAAATTCAACCGTCACATTTCGTAAGCTTACGTTAAAGCACGGCGTTCTTAATTCACATTTTTACGAACCTCAAAAACGCCTTTACGGTCTCACAAAATTCAATCGTCATTTTTCGCAAGATTACGATAAAGCACGACATTTTCAATTAACATTCCTATGAGCGTCAAAAGCGTCTTTTACAGACTCAAAATATTTTCTTCAAAATGCATGTTTTATAAAAATCTTTACATATGCATACTCTTATTACAGGTCAGAAAAATCTCAATCGAGATTTGTGTTCTTTTTACGACTAACAATCTAATTGCAGGAACACTAGATGAGCACGTCGCGAAGATTTCAAGTGAAAACGACAACACAAGCGGTCGTACTACAAAACGAGGCACAATAACCAATAAAGCTTCCGGCACCACACGCATGATCATTAATCACGAAAGCTACGCCAACAGGGGCGCTTACCATAGTCAACAAATACACCTGCTACATAATCAAAGCACGCGTACGAGGTCACGTAACCTACTCACGTCAAGCCATGGACACGAGTCAACGTCGTACAACTCCTGCAAGTATGACCATACAAAAGTACCAAAACACGCACGCAAGGTCGCAGGGCCTTATCGCGTCAAGCCGCGGCCACAACAAAGAATAGACCTCACGGGGACTCCTACATGTCCAAATACATACAAATACGACCACAAAATGAAAACAAGTCCATGAAAATACGCCTACGATCGTAGCATACATCCCAAATCAATTAGCTTGATCTCGACGACTGAGCTCCGCGCGCAACGAATCAATCTGAGCACGGTAACCAGCTAGCTCCTGCTCCCGCTGTAGCTCAAATTCCGCTCGCAGACGTGCCTCCTCAGCCCTGGCCCGCCCTTGCTCTATCTGACTCTGCGCGACCGCGAGCTGCAACTCAAGCATACTGCGCTTTGCAAAGCGCGACCGCTTTATCATTAAAAGCCACGTACACCGGTTGGCTACCCTCCACAAATTCTTGTGGACATCCGTGAGTCACCGCAAACAAATACGGCCTTCATATGCTCAAATCGGGGCTACAATCAAAAGCAAATTTTCATTTGAAACCGACTAACGATTTTAGGACAAAATCTAACTCAAATCGGGGCTACAATCAAAAGCAATTTCATTTCAAACCGACTAACGATTTTAGGACAAAATCTAACTCAAACTGGGGCTATAATCAAAAGCGACCATTTCAAACCGACTAACGATTTTAGGACAAAATCTAACTCAGACTGGGGGCTATAATCAAAAGCAGCTTCATTTCAAGTCTGACTAACGATTTTAGGACAAAATCTAACTCAGACTGGGGGCTACAATCAAAAGCAGCTTCATTTCAAGTTTGACTAACGATTTTAGGACAAAATCTAACTCGAACTGGGGGCTATAATCAAAAGCAACTTCATTTCAAGTCTGACTAACGATTTTAGGACAAAATCTAACTCAGACTGGATGCTATAATCAAAAGCCGCTTCAACAAAGCTTGACTAATGATTTTAGGACAAAATCTTACTCAAGCTGGGGGCTATATACTACATAAAACGCAAACACAGAATATAAGTCATACCTGCTTCACCCGGGGGCTCCAACTATCCATGCCGCCACCACCGCAGATAAATCAAGCGGCGGGGCATCGAATGCCGACAGCCATCATCATGCTCAAAATCCAGACGCTCATAGAAAGGAGGAGGCTGAACCTCAAGGTCAGGATCACGTGGCTACAAAATACAAAAATCACGATCAATTTTTACTTTTTAAACAAGTAATGTACACAAGCAAACGCAAAAACAACAAAGAACTCAATAACAAAGCAGCGCCAAAGCAAGACGCGCCCACGATTTAATAATCCTCATCCAAATTTCGCCAGAGAACTGATTTCACCCTCGTGATATACATCACGACAAACATCGAGATCCTGCCTCAACAAAAAGGACCTTAGGAGGAGATGCAGCACAACAAACTTACCCTGGTCGTCATACGACAGACGCACACCTAAGAACCAATAGGAATCATACTGAGTTGCGATGTACAACCTCTGTGTATCGCGAAAAGCAAAGCGAGTCGCGATCGACGCAGGGATATCCGCATAATTTGCCCAAGGGTTACGAACGAACTGCAGAAAAAGGAAATAAATCAAGACCGCAACCACAATCAAAGCAGGAACACAAAGCATAAAAAGGAATACGGACTCTTCATACCTTATCAACAGTCATCCCGTTGAACCGCGCTCGAGCATCCTCATAGGTCAAGCGAATACCTTTCCTATTTGCCGTCGTGACACGCGTGAAAAGCAGTGGTACTCCGCCTTCACTAAAACGGTTTCGGGAAGCAATGACGGAAATGAGCATAACACCAGGACTACACAAAAACAGAAAATGCATCACTAAAGGAAGGGAAAACAGTAGCAAAGCAATAGGGCATCACAGAAAGGAAAGAGCAAAACAAACACACCTCCATCAGCAAGCCAGGGCCAACCAAGGACGGTTGAGACCCATCATCGATCCGATCAGGCCGAACCGCGTCCCTGCAGAATCGAATCAGGAGACCCATAGCAGGAGTAACCCAGTCAAAATCACCCAATCTGGACAAGTCCCTCAGCGCCATTAAAGCGGCTGATTGGCGCCCGCTTTCCTTTATGTCCAAAGTGATTGGACGTCAGAAACCACCATAGCCACAACCGAGCATTCTGCTCATGACTAACCTCGCTCACCTGCTTCTTTCCCTTGCCCTTAAAATAATCATCAAACCATGATGTCCGAGGCTGAAAAGTGTGCCTCTCATCCCTCGCACACCTAATACCACCCCCGATCAAACGGACAACCGTAGGGCTCGAGATAGCAGGGCGTACTCTGTCCCACTTAATCACCTCATCTCCATGGGGAAGCCCTCAAACAATCGCAAAGAGACGAAAGTAATACCAACCTCGCACTGGCATATGGAACGTGTTAGTAGTGTCCCAAAACCTGCCTAGCAACGCCGGCACGTAAAGATGAGAATTCACATTCTTCTTACGCGCTCCTTCCACTTTGTCACCAATCGGACCAAAGGTCAGGCTAAGGATTATTTTCTCAGTGACTCAGAGACAACTTCTTGTTAAAACAATCTATGACAAGATTTAAACCTAAAAGGTCCTCATATTACCCAGCTCGAAGCCAACCTTCACCCGGGTAGACAAATGCTCCATGGTGTTCCAAACTAAGCTTACACCATCCCAGTCCTTGGCAACCTTCGCCCACAGTCTCGGGCCATGAGGAAACGATGGCCTCAAGCCCAGCTCATCAACCACGCCCATGAACATATTTTGCGCAGCAGCCGGCCCGGCATCGGCACCAGCCTCACCACCTACGGCACCAGCAGCCGCAGCACCACCTCCAACATTACCTGCAACCTCAGCCGCCTCATCCACAACCTGCTCATCATCCTCACCACCTACGGAAGGCATAGGTAACTCTACGGCCGGCTCCACAGGAACCCCGGTCATGTCTGCGACACGCCCTGCATCACCAATGTAAGGTCCCGCTTCGGCTCTACTGGTAGTCAGTGCTCGCTAGTAGAGGGCATAGGAGACTCGAACGACCCACACTCGTTCCCTGGCGTCAAAATAGGAGGAGTTTTGAACAGATCAGACTGCGACGGACCTTCAGAAGTCGCCAAGTGATGACGCAGCTCGGACATTGGGGTACGCTCCTCCCCGGTAACAGTAAAGTCAATGTTCTCGATGACATCCTGCATAGCACTGGTCGTAGGTATCACGATCTCAGGGTCACCTGCATAGATTCAAGAGCAATCTTAAGCTACGCAGCCATATGATGATACACAAATGCACTTCAATTAAAGCAAGTTCATGACCAATGTAAGGATGCACATGCACAAAAGTAATGTAAAAGCAAGCCTTAGGCCTATCTTTGACAGAAGGGCTAAAAGGCGAAAAGAAATACGTAAATGCATTTCTAATGACACGTAGACGATATCTACGTTATAATGCTGTTTAAACCAAGGGACGAGGATGCACAGGGAGAGAGAAAAATCAAGCAAGACAGCAAAAAGCAAGCCTCAACCGTATCTTTGACAGAAAAGGTTAAAACGAAGCAGGAACCCGAAAATGCATATTTTGTGACAAATATACAATATACACGACATGCACAAAGAAACTCAAGAGCAACGGTATGCAAAAGCAAAGAAGAAGCAAATGAAACAACGAAAAGCAGACTTTAGGCCAAATTTTGACAGATAAGGCCGAAACAATGTGGGAGCGCAGAAATACATATATTATGACACGTATGCGATGTATACGTCATACACAACCAAGACAAAGAGCTAGAAAGGATAAAAATGACTAGAAACCAAACAAAAGAACAGAAAATACGCTTTAGGCTTATTTTTGACAGATAAGGCTAAAATGGCGCAGAGACACAGAAATACCCAGTGCATGACACGTATACGACATACAAGTCATAACGAACACCCACAAAAAGTTTCCTACAAAAATCATGTCCCGAACACCTCGACTGAATAGCTTTTGTAAACCACGTGCAAACTACAAAAACAACCTTTTTATGGCCTTTTCTTGACCAGAGAAGCCCTAACCTCCCACGAACCAACACTTTAGCCAACCCAAACAGCCTACATGACAATATGTCCTAGACTCGAAGCACGAGAAGCAAGGAAAACGGTTTCAAGAAGCCTAGCTCAATTACACAAAAACGCTCCAAAACGCTCCGAAACGCTCCAAAACACCTCCAAATCACGCATGCTCAACAAAAATGGGCAAGCCATACACCATACAAGTCATCATGACCCAAGACAAAAATTTTCGACAAGTTTCGGGACCGAAAATTTCGACCCAAGAAACCGTCTCCACACAAAAACACACGAAAATTACGGATTTTCAAACCGCTTACCACACACAAGACACCCATAGCCTTGTCATTAGCATACAACGACATTTCAAAAACAACCTGTTAATCGATTGTCGCTTACACGACAAAAACAAAGCAAAACCCCGATTTAAACCCTCTGTCACACTCGCTTTTAGCCCAAAAAACCCGACTTTCGCGCCAATTTCGACGAAACAAATTTACCCAAGCATTATACTACTAATGGGTAACCTACATTGAAATGTTGAGCATATTCCGAGACGAAAAACGAAAAATGACCAAAATGCCCTTGGCCTTCTACACGAAAAACAGCCCTAATACACGGGTTTTTCACATACAATCACCAACAAAGGCGAGACTAGTCTCATAGTACTCTCAAGCATCGATTTCAAGTGACAAAGATGGCTAAATTCGAAACATGCAAAACAAATCGACATAAACCCTAAAAAAACGAATTCTCAGTTAAAACCGACTCAAATCGACTTCAAAACACGAATTAGCAACTTGATTGAGTGCATACCTTGGTCCATTGCGAATCGTAGGAGTCGAAATCACGAATTTTGGTTGAGAAATCGCTGAGAACAAGTTTTTTCGATTAAGTGATGTTTGTGTGTGTGTTTTCGGCTGCCTTGCTCTCTTCCCCTTACCCGTGTTTTGAACCAAAAATGGCACACACACACTAAATCGCCAGAGTTCTGGCGATTAAGTGGTCAGGCACGGGTCAATTTTTAGTTTAGACTGGTTACTACGATCTATTACGCTATTAATTCACTCTTTTATGCGCTACTATGATAAAACACGAGAATACACATGCTCGTCACTAGTAGAGAGCCCAAGTTTTACAAAATAACAACACATATACACTCTTTACGAGTCACAAAATCAAAATACGTATATTTCCCACAAGTTAAATACGTATATTTTCAAAAACAAATACACTCTTTACGAGTCACAAATCAAAATACGTATACTCCTCGCGAGTTAAATACGTATATTTTCAAAAACAAGTACACTCTTTACGAATCACAATTCAAAATACGTATACTCCTCACGAGTTTAAATACGTATATTTTCAAAAACAAGTACACTCTTTACGAGTCACAAAATCAAAATACGTATATTTCCCACAAGTTAAATACGTATATTTTCGAAAACAAATACACTCTTTACGAGTCACAAATCAAAATACGTATACTCCTCACGAGTTAAATACGTATATTTTCAAAAACAAGTACACACTTTACGAGTCACAAATCAAAATACGTATACTCCTCGCGAGTTAAATACGTATATTTTCAAAAACAAGTACACTCTTTACGAATCACAATTCAAAATACGTATACTCCTCACGAGTTTAAATACGTATACTTTCAAAAACAAGTACACTCTTTACGAGTCACAAAATCAAAATACGTATATTTCCCACAAGTTAAATACGTATATTTTCGAAAACAAATACACTCTTTACGAGTCACAAATCAAAATACGTATACTCCTCACGAGTTAAATACGTATATTTTCAAAAACAAGTACACTCTTTACGAGTCACAAATCAAAATACGTATACTCCTCACGAGTTTAAATACGTATATTTTCAAAAACAAATACACTCTTTACGAGTCACAAAATCAAAATACGTATATTTCCCACAAGTTAAATACGTATATTTTCAAAAACAAATACACTTTTTACAACTTATAAATCAAAATACGTATACTCCTCGCGAGTTAAATACATATACTTTTCAAAACAAATACACCCTTTGCGAGTTACAAATCACAATACGTATACTCCTCACGAGTTAAATACGTATATTCCTCAAATACACACACTTTTTACGCCAACAAAATATACACTTCTTATTTCGAATCAAGGATGCAGAAACACAGATTTTCTTTGCACATCAAGAACGCTAACACCCATTCTCTCTGCGAGAAGGAAAGGCAAATCACAGATACACAAGCAAGCACGCAGCAAGCATGCGAGACGCAGGATATGGCCAAGCTACAAAACGCCATCAAATGACATCTAAGCAACAACAGGCCGGCAAGCCCTTAAACATGCAGGACCGTCATGTCCTTAAACATGCCGTCCCTCCCCGCATTCCCGGCGCTAAGTCCTCGTCTCTCCCCGAGACACATACTTAGCGTCGCTGTAGTATCGAGACCGTAATGGTCCTGATACTATCTTCTAAGTTTGACTAGCGCTTTAGTCCAAGCTCACTAAACCGGGGCTCAGAGATACCCGTATCCGCATTCCCCCAAAAGCAAACCCGATGACGAAAAGGACTTTCATGCATGTTTTAAAATGAGACAAAACGGTACATAAGTGTCTAAAACATTTTAGTCATTTTTAACGTATTAATTTGAATTTGCATATTTCGTAAAAATGAATATTAATTTAGTCATTTTAAATCGTAAGTGAACACAATACACACAAACACGAGACATACACGCCTCACAAAATGGCCCGAAAATACAAAAACAACCCAAGCACACAGAGACGGCCTAAAACACGCAAAATGGCCCAAGCACTGAAGGGCCAAAATGCGCCGGTCACATTCTTACAAAACAAAATCTCACAAAGTCGTAAAATAATACATTACAATATTATTTTACTTGAGCCAAGATCGAAAAACACGATTTAAAAACCGAAACACGAAACACGAAACACGAAAATCGGAGCCAAATAAAACAAGTTGACCAATCAACTTGTACAAGTTGATGATCCAAGGCACTCAAAGTCAAGCAAATTGCTCGACAAAAGCCTCACACCTACGAAAACATGTCATACAAAAATACGGCGCTACAATGTGTCAGAAACAGGCCAAAAAATCGCCTGAATACTGGCGATTTTTTGGAAAATCGCCAGTGTACAGGCGATTTTCCTGGCCTGTTCTGACATTCTGGCGATTTTTCACTTAATCGTTGGTTCTCTGGCGATTTTCTGAGCAATTAGGCATAAAACACGAAGCATTTGCTATAAATAGCAGCCCTTACTCGACCCAAAAATCAACAACTTACATCAAATACAACAATATCATCAATTCTTACAACACTCTCTAATCAATTCAATTCAATACAATACTTATACTCACAAAAGCCTCTCGCACTTATAAATTTCCACTCTAAAAACCGTCTTTGCATTTCAAGGTAAAGAAATTTTACCTTCCGATTGGACGTTCGAGACTTATAGGGTTACTCTAACCCACCCCGATATTGGTATTAACGAACTCGTATTCGCAATACGATTGTAGTAATTCGAATCAAATGATTCGTCTAAACCCCGCCAATATCGCATAAATAAACTACTCAAAATCACTAAATTAAGCACTCACTTTTACATTATGCAAATTCTCGATTCATGCATTAAATTACGACTAAAACACGGATTCGACATTTAACTGTACCGTTTCAACTAGTCTCTTTAAACATGCAAAACCGAGGGTTTTACAAAATCTCAGAATTGAATACAAGTCGGAAAATAACGTTTAGTTATTAATTCAAACACAATGAATTAGTGATTTCATGTATATTTCCTATAGCAAATCGTCATAGTTTTGACGGCTTACATTCATTTTACATATTTGTTGAGTCATATATTTGCATTTGTACGTAGCGTCCTATTAGCCCAAATATCGAAATTAAAGCATTTGTTTTCAAATTAGTAAAGACTACTTTTACGTAGGCCTTTTTATTACAGTTTTCAATACACATTTTGTCAAAACTTTAGAAAGGTAACCTCACTCCGAATCCTCTCTGGTTTCACAATAACCTCAGACGGATAGGTATCGACGCACCTTGAAATCTGAGACACCCGTGTCTTATATTTTAAGATGCGTTGAATAGGTTCCAAATTCCTTTAATATTTGGTGGCGACTCCAAAAACACGTTTTAAAAGGATTTTTATATTTCTTTTTATTATCTTCACATGCAATGACACCCCCCTTTTTAAAACAAAAGAACGCTCGAGCGAGTTGAGCCAAGCAAAGCAGTTAGAAGCGAAGCTTAGCGCGCCCGAGTGAGCTTCTTGCAAAATTTATTTTCCCGCGCCGTGCATTCCGCCCCATGACACGAGGGCGGGCGCGAGCGGGGCGTCGAGAAGGGATCACCCCAAGTCCGGTATCCTCAGTCATATGGCTTGACTGAGTGAGAAATAAAGAGAAGAAGACTAAAGTAACATCTGACTCTTCTTTTCTAAGTTAAGCAAAAAGAGGGAACACGATATTCTACTCTACTTCCACAGACAAAAGTTTGCTATAAGAAGTCTGATTGACGATCACGACTTGAACAAACTAACTACGGTGAATAGAAGTGACCCCGCTCTTGGAGAAGAGCATATCAGAAAGAGCTACAAATTTACGCTTATTTCACAGAAAATACTATAACACCATAATAGGAAAGGTTTGAGGCTTGAGCAATGATATGGAGCATTTATAAACACAATAGTGAAGGGGCATATACATTGTGTCAACTACGTTAATGCATGTAAATGATTTAATTGTCCGCGTTGTACAGATAAATTCAAGAATTGTCGAGGGGCTTACTCCACAATAGTCACAGCCAGCGCCGTAATGTAGTTTTGAGCCATGTTCTTTCCACCATGGTAAGAGATCCTCTTCATTCTTATATATTTTGAATCCTTTTTTGGTAGTTTTTTCAGAAGTAGAACCTGAAAACGTAGATCAACATCAATTGTATTCAGCATAAAAGATACAGAGTAAAATTCTAATGCCCTTATGTATCATACTCCATACGGAGTATTTGTTAAAACATACAGCCCTTGGGGAAAGAGATGAAACCAAGATAATCCATACAGGTACTCTGGAGATAAAGAAGAGTTTGTCGACAATTTGATGGAATATTACTAATATAAAAAAGATTGAAAACTTATTGAACGTTAAATCAATATACTTCAATGTACATAATGTAATGCTCATACCATCTCATTTCTAATGACCTAGATGCCAGCATAGAGATAACTCGTCGCATAAAAGCATAAAGAGCCGTGAATAGCCACTTTTGGTTCTAAAATTCCACTTGACAACCACAAACCTTAAAATAACACCATTGATTTATTGCTTGACTACAGGAACCTAGACCACCCATATTGCAAACAACAAATCGAAACAAGCGATTCTCTTATTCTGCAACAGCCACCTCAAAGCCATATGTTAACTCAAGTGACAAACTTAATATTCAAGTTGATGATGAAATCCTGAGTTACATTGGCTTCACATTTAAGATTGCCTTCTAAGTTTTGAAGTACAATATTTAGCTCTTTATGGATATAATTATGCAAGTTAAGTCTTTACTCTATCTTTAGTCAAATAAGTATGCTCTACATAACATGGTCCTACCAACAGCTTCCATAATTTCTAAAGTTTCATTGTTTAAAACAGATTGTGAATTTGGGTTGTCATGGCTCACACATTTATTTATATAGGTAAAATCATAGAGCATGGTCACAGCTTTATCATCATATTTCCTTCAACAGGTATTCACGACGAATAGATGAGTTAAGAAGGTAAACAAGTAAACATACATGATGATCGACTCTTACGTTGAAATTGCGACTTCAATTCTTCAGCATTTACTTTTCGTAGTGCATATTCGTCTGCGAATTCTTTCTCCAGAAACTTATTCAATTCCAAGCAAATGTTTGGGCAATCACTTGGATGTGGGACTTCACAAACTAACGGACTGCAGCAGAAAGACACTCAATCACACACACCCTCTCACACACTCATACGGCCTATAAACTTTACTTCCAACACGAATGCACACCCAACATCAGTTGGCACTACCAATAACATTCAATACACACAAACTGGACAACAATAGCAACAATAGTCACGGCTGTAGCAGCCCTCCAAAACACAGTAGCAAACAATAGGAATCAGCAGCCTATTCTCGGCAGAATTTACTCCTGAAATCGAACCTCCAACTTCCACATACAACTCACAACTAACATCAACCACATACATTCAACAATTCACACACACAAACTAAGTAAGGAGTAACCCTTACCTACTTATGTACACCAATAGTTTCAGCAAAACAAATACACCAATAGTTATGTACTCCGTCTAAAATTGAATTAACTCAAAAAATAAGTGATAAACAATCTTTAAAACTGGAAAAATTTGATGTCGACGTACTAGCAAAACCCATGATTATTACTCCGTATTATTTAACATAATATTTAACAGAAATCAAAACATATTCAAAGATTAAACATCATACAATTCAATAAAATCAAGAATAAGAGGAAATTCGATTGATTGATCCAAAACGGTGCCCAAATTTCAGTTAAACACAAAATTAACGGCAAAAATATTGTATAATAAGAGCAAATACCTAATACGAAAGAATCGTTATATGCACTGGATGAATTGAAGCCCTTGAGTATTTTTTGAATTGAAGGTGTATCAGATTTCAATTGAGATGTTTAATTTGTTTGTGTTTTGTGTGTGTTGCGTGAGTTTGTGGGTTTGTGTAACAACTCGGATTTTCCAACAAAATAAAATAAAGAAATAAAAAGGATTTATAAAATAAAAGAAAATAAAAGCGAGCCACGGTGGCGGAAACACCGTGGAATCCGGATCATTACTCACTAACCAACTAAACAACGATAAAAAGATAGGCCTTGAGGCCTAGACGCGGGGAGTAAATACCCCTTACAAATCCAGCTTCAAAAATGAAAGTAAAATAATAATAATAAAACTAAACATCCTAACAAGTCTAGTCAAAAATCACTTCAAGGCTAGCTATAGGTCATCCTCACGGCATCCTCACTTGACAAACCCGATCCCGCGCTAACCTGCCACAAAGAATGTAATAAATGACAATCATGGGAGTAACTAGGTGCTCCCTACCATATTTCAACGTAACCAAAATAGACAACAATACAACAAACAACCCAAAGGTATAGTAACCATAATGCAACCTCAAGCCAACTCATTAGCTACCAAACTCAACCAACTCACACCCAACAACCTCAGTAAACATGTATAACCAATACAACTCGACAATAACTAGTCCATCGACATACA
Organism: Dianthus caryophyllus; assembly: GCA_023091065.1. Classification (NCBI taxonomy): domain Eukaryota; kingdom Viridiplantae; phylum Streptophyta; class Magnoliopsida; order Caryophyllales; family Caryophyllaceae; genus Dianthus; species Dianthus caryophyllus. The sequence goes on from CM041527.1 coordinate 22,182,185, forward strand.
AGCTCAAATCACAACAACAAGATGACAGACAACAATCAACAACCCGCAAGGTAAGCACGAGCAATCGGGTGAAGCAACAAGAATCACCCGGATGAAGCAACAAGAATCATCCAAACCCTATGGCGAACAAAGAACAAGAAGTTCCTCAAACTCATTAGTCTAAATTTGGCCAAATTCCACCGAGCAACAAGAACGGTGACGACATTATATAAACCAAAGTCTCTAACCAACATGGTTGAGGACCCATAGTCGCTCTAACTAAGCAACAAGGATAGCCGAGGGGATCATGGGCGGTATCCGCCCACAAAAGACGTCGTAGCTCCTCACGCACGCGCGTATCAGCGATCTGTGACGCACACTCAACTCAAGCAATCAAACAAGTCAATTCAATAACCTGAATCAACTCACAATCAACAATAAACCAATCATCCTTTACTCAAAATCATCACAATGTCCATCATATACACAACTACAACATAATTGACCCCTTTTGTAAGCAATCTCAACACTAACCATAATCAACATGTTAAATACGGAGTAATAACCATAAGAACTCAAGAGTAGCCATAATAAACCATTATAATTCCCAAAGTTATCATCTTTCATCAACTAAATAACAATATAACCCAAATTCAAAGTAAACAAACATCCCAAATCGCATTATTAGACATAAGAGTGTGAGACCAACTCAAACAAGACCAAAGACCGCAACTTTACATCTCAAACATCCCAAAGGTAACACCTTTTCATTCATATCAACAATCAAAACATCCTCAATCAATTATATGGTCTCACACAAGTCAAAATATTACTAAGGATACACCTAGTTACCTTTTCAACATCAACTCCTTGCTATTCTTCCTCCTCTTCTACCAATATGGTGTCTCCTTCTTCAAGGTCTCCTTCTCCTTTGATGATCCAAGCCAAAACATACAAATAATGAATACACAACATGATAACACATAGGATAATATAAAACCAGAAAATAAAAGAGATAAAAGGAGATCATACACTAAGGGAAAGGCTAGGAAAGAGCTAGAGCACAAGAGATGAAAGCTTGGATGAAAACAATGGAGTTTTTAGGAGTTTTGAGAAAGATTTGTGAGAGGATTAAGGGGGATGAATGGGGATGAGATTAGGGAGAGGTTAGGAAGAGAGAAATCAGATTATAATGTTGCTATGATTAGGAGTTAATAGGATATTATAGTGCCTAGATCAAAAAGCTATCCAAAAACCCTAAACCCAACCTGAGCAATGGGGGATTCGGCTCGGTCCAGGGTGAACCGGTCCAATCTGGCTTCTGAAAATTTGGCAGTTGCAGCGGCGTTGAAAAAATACGCAGTTTAGCCTTTTGAATCACCTGAATCGGAGTTCGTATGAGGAAATTACACCGTTTTTAAGCTAATTACTCCGTATTTAAGTTCCGACTACAGAGTAGCTTATCCACGCGACAAGAGAACTGATCTTCTCGAGCTAAAAGAAATGAGAAAATCAAGAGAAATGAATTACGAATATGATTGAGACGAATAATTAATATTAGGAAAAGTCGGGGTGTTACAATCTCACCACCTAAAAGAAGTTTCGTCCTCGAAACTTGAGAACGAAAGAATACCCCCAAAGGATTAAGAAAACTACCTACTCCTATGGTCCTCAAGACAAGAATCGCTAACTCTACTCACCTCGATAACAAGGGCATAGACACGCTTAACGACGCTTAAGATAACCCGACATCACATATCACCCGAATGATGCTCAACTCACTCATATAACCCTTTAATACTATTGGTGCATCTTATGCTCGACAATCCTCAAATTAGGCATATTAGCCTCACAAGACCATATCGTTCAACCAAGCATCTTACTCACCAAGTCTAACCAAAACCTCGGACGGGTTTTAACCCAAAAGGCACCATTACCCATGTTACCAAGATAACTAACGCGTAAGCTAATCCCCAAATCAATGCTAATGACAAACCTCATAACCTTAATCATAACGTGATCTAAACTAAAGTCAATATCGCTCCCCATATAGTTCCACATTTTCCACAACGAAATAACCATAAATATGTCATACCATACCATCTCATTCTCAAGTCACACGTATACTAACACGTAGCAATCAAAATGTATCGTTAAAAGCTTACTACTCTCTCCACCCATTATTACCATACCCAAGTCTATCCACACCTTTCTCGAATGTCACTTCCTTACTGACCTCGAATTCTCTCCTCCCATCAATGAGTTTCCTTGTACTTAACACATACACAAAACCACAAAGATGCACACTGGTCATTCCTACATTATCCTTTAAAGTACAAACCCCAAAGTTTTATCGTGCTCACTATAACCTTTAAGTTTTCCTCAAAGCCGATTATTGCTCACCACAATATCACTTCCCAATTCTCACTAACTCAAGATTGTCACAACTCGTCTAGCAACATAACTAAGTCCTAAAATACTCCCTATGCAGATACTATAATCTCCATAACGTTCACTCACCATAATTTAAATCATCAATCTCAAAGACTAAGAATCCTCAAAAGTTACAACGACCAGCCATGTGCATTAGTTAGTAAACCACTCATACTATCAACTACTTATTAACCAAACTCTATCATCTATGACTCAAATAACAAATGATAAAATTTAAGGATCAGATCTCGAGCTAGATAAGGGTGAAGCACCTTACGGCTAGATGCCAAGGAGTACGATTATAGAAATTAATCAAGGATAAGATTGATGTTAATACATCAAGAGCTTTTACAAAATTGAGAACGTGAATAGCTACGGAAAGGAATGGAAAATAATAGAAGATCAATGTCTTAAAAGTCGGCTCAAAGGCAATAGAACTGAAGTAGCCACTAAAGGGAAACCTAAGGAATAGAATGACATAAGACCCAAATGACAAGACTAAAAGGTGATCAATAGGGTCATGATATAAAAATGATGAGTTATGACGAATAAGAAAGAAAAGAAGGAATGAAACGAATTAAGTAAAAATATGACATAATAAATCCTTTGCAAGAAACTGCTCAACAACCACCAATTTTTCAAAAGAAATTTTTAATATGAAATGATGAGAGAAAATGGAAATATTCTTTAAGAGTTCACAAATGAAGGCATAAGACTCGTTTCCAACAAAGAACTCAAATTGGTTTCGTTATGAAGGAGAGACGAAAAGGTAATTCCCAATAAGTTTGACAGATATAGAGTATGATCAGAAGTAACAATTTCAAAGAGAAGTCTTAAAGTCGAGTTTCCAGAATGACAGCGATTTTAGAAAAATGAAGCTACTAAAATACCAAGTAGAATAAATAATGTTTAAATAAACCAAATGCTCAAATTAGAAAATTTAATAAAAGAATATTTAGGATAACAAAGAGGTTTTGATCAAAAGTGGATGCAATCGATAAGTGTCAATCATTTCAAATTTAATTGAATAAAAAGCCATCAAAATGTATTGACGCGTTTAAAAATGAATGGAGAGTAAAACAAAACGGATTAAAATTTTCCTCAACATAGTTACGAAATAAGAAATTTCAAGAAGGATAAACAAACCATTATAGCACCAATATACAAAAATAGGTTTCGTTAATAGGACTGACTGAAAACATTTTTGAAATAAAAGAGTTTAGAAATTATTTCAGCACGATCTATTGAAAAAGATGAGGATGAACATAATAAGAAGTTTTATTGGGGAAAAAGAAACTCAAACTGTAATCACGAGCTGATAGTTTTAAAACAACTGTATAATAATATCAAGATTTAGAAGGATATACTAAGGACAAGTGTAGCTAGCAAGCTGAAAGACATCCCTACGAATACGGTAGGTGACTTAGATTAGGAGCTTCCGCTGCGTGCTCTGATAGTAGGACCATACATTCGCAATTCGGCTTTAAGTTTCTTGCTCCAGCTGATCAATAATACGAGTCAAAGACTTTAAGAGTTAAATTTCCAGATATTTCGAAAGGTCAAATGACAGAGAGAGATTTAAAGTAGAATACTCAAATGATTAAAGTTGAAGAAACGAATAAATCGAAAAGTTAAAACAAGGGATCGACAAGGCGTAAATAGACTAAATTTTTTTTGATAAAACAGAACTCTCAAATGAATAAATTCGTATAAACCAATAAATCAACAAAAAAATAAATTAAGACAATAAATCATCAAGAGATAGATAAATTAAAATTCTCAAAGGAATTGAGCTGTCAAACAAATATTGTTAAAAGCAAGCGTCATTAATAATAAAGGGAAATGCAAAAATACATTTGATAGGAAAAATAGGAGTATTAACATTCAATAAGAAAATAGAAGTATAGGGTATTTAATCTTAAAAGATGAGTTTTGAGGAAATCAAAGATGTCAGATAATAGCTAAGAATGTAATTATTAGAATAAAACATGTTGCAGTAAAGGAATAGGTTCAAAGAGAATGATTAAATCGAATGAAAAACCTTAACCAGTTATTTTGGAGATGAACAAGGAATATTTAAAGACATATCGAGTCAGTACACGGTCTCCCATGTCACCATTATAATTGTACCTGCATCCAAAGAAAACGTGTGGTCTAATGGTGGAGAACCTAAGTCCACCATTTCAACAACTACTCATACATATGCACAAATAACGTAGACCCCCTAATGTGTCTACCCCAACACTCTCACTCGGTGTTCTAAGTCAAATCCTACTCACTCGACTAAGAGAGTTGGGAGCGTATTCGCTCTGATAACAACTGTAACAACCCGGATTTTCCAACAAAATAAAATAAAGAAATAAAAAGGATTTATAAAATAAAAGAAAATAAAAGCGAGCCACGGTGGCGGAAAGACCGTGGAATCCGGATCATTACTCACTAACCAACTTAACAACGATAAAAAGATAGGCCTTGAGGCCTAGACGCGGGAAGTAAATACCCCTTACAAATCCAGCTCCAAAAATGAAAGTAAAATAATAATAATAAAACTAAACATCCTAACAAGTCTAGTCAAAAATCACTTCAAGGCTAGCTATAGGTCATCCTCACGGCATCCTCACTTGACAAACCCGATCCCGCGCTAACCTGCCACAAAGAATGTAATACAATCACAATCGGGGAGTAACTAGGTGCTCCCCTACCATATTTCAACGTAACCAAAATAGACAACAATACAACAAACAACCCAAAGGTATAGTAACCATAATGCAACCTCAAGCCAACTCATTAGCTACCAAACTCAACCAATCACACCCAACAACCTCAGAAACATGTATAACCAATACAACTCGACAATAACTAGTCCACTGACATACAAGCTCAAACTGTCAACAACAAGATGACAGACAACAATCAACAACCTGCAAGGTAAGCACGGAGCACTGGGTGAAGCAACAAGAATCACCCCGGATGAAGCAACAAGAATCATCCAAACCCTATGGCGGGACAAAGAACAAGAAGTTCCTCAAACTCATTAGTCTAAATTTGGCCAAATTCCACCGAGCAACAAGAACGGTGACGACATTATATAAACCATAGTCTCTAACCAACATGGTTGAGAACCCATAGTCGCTCTAACTAAGCAACAAGAATAGCCGAGGGGATCATGGGCGGTATCCGCCCACAAAGACGTCAGAGCTCCTCACGCACGCGCGTAAGAGCACTGTGACGCACACTCAACTCAAGCAATCAAACAAGTCAATTCAATAACCTGAATCAACTCACAATCAACAATAAACCAATCATCCTTTACTCAAAATCATCACAATGTCCATCATATACACAACTACAACATAATTGACCCTTTGTAAGCAATCTCAACACTAACCATAATCAACTTGTTAAATACGCAGTAATAACCATAAGAACTCAAGAGTAGCCATAATAAACCATTATAATTCCCAAAGTTATCATCTTTCATCAACTTAATAACAATATAACCCAAATTCAAAGTAAACAAACATCCCAAATCGCATTATTAGACATAAGAGTGTGAGACCAACTCAAACAAGACCAAAGACCGCAACTTTACATCTCAAACATCCCAAAGGTAACACCTTTTCATTCATATCAACAATCAAAACATCCTCAATCAATTATATGGTCTCACACAAGTCAAAATATCACTAAGGCTACACCTAGTTATCTTTTCAACATCAACTCCTTGCTATTCTTCCTCCTCTTCTACCAATATGGTGTCTCCTTCTTCAAGGTCTCCTTCTTCTTTGATGATCCAAGCCAAAATATACAAATAATGAATACACAACATGATAACACATAGGATAATATAAAACCAGAAAATAAAAGAGATAAAAGGAGATCATACACTAAGGGAAAGGCTAGGAAAGAGCTAGAGCACAAGAGATGAAAGCTTGGATGAAAACAATGGAGTTTTTAGGAGTTTTGAGAGAGATTTGTGAGAGGATTAAGGGGGATGAATGGGGATGAGATTAGGGAGAGGTTAGGAAGAGAGAAATCAGATTATAATGTTGCTATGATTAGGAGTTAATAGGATATTATAGTGCCTAGATCAAAAAGCTATCCAAAAACTCTAAACCCAACCCGAGCAATGGGGGATTCGGCTCGGTCCAGGGTGAACCGGTCCAAACTGGCTTCTGAAAATTTGGCAGTTGCAACGGCGTCGAAAAAATACGCAGTTTAGCCTTTTGAATCACCTGAATCGGAGTTCGTATGAGGAAATTACACCGTTTTTAAGCTAATTACTCCGTATTTAAGTTCCGACTACAGAGTAGCTTATCCACGCGACAAGAGAACTGATCTTCTCGAGCTAAAAGAAATGAGAAAATCAAGAGAAATGAATTACGAATATGATTGAGACGAATAATTAATATTAGGAAAAGTCGGGGTGTTACAGTTTGTGTTTTACTTTTTCATTTTTTAAATTTAATTAGTGAGGGTTATTATGTTACTTTTTTTATTCAAATTTTTTTATTCTTTGTTTTCACTAAATGTAAAAAAACCCTCCAAAATTTTTAGTTTTGGCTCTACAAATATTTTTAAATTTTAACAATTTTAATTTTTAGAATACTAGTAACAATTACATTAAATGCAACACTTATAAAAAAGTGTTGCATTTTAAATAATAATATGCAACACTTATAAAAAGTGTTGCATTTTATATTATAGAATGCAACACATATATAAAAAGGTTGCATTACTACTCATTATACGCAACACTTACGGAAAAGTGATGCCCTATGTTGTTATATGCAACATTTTTATACAAAGCGTTGCGAATTTCACTTTTGCGACAAAATTTGCAACACAAAGTTAAAGTGTTACGAATCAAATGTTGCATTAGGCTAAATTTGTAGTAGTGACTGTTTCATGTTCCCCAATTCAGTGGACGGGATGGGGTTTGGCGAGGCGCGTTTGGTCTGCGTTGTGCAGCAGATGGAGATGGGGTACAACCCTGCGGCGCTGATCCTGGCGGAGATGATCTTAGGCCTAGATGATCGGGCGTGTAACAGAGCGCATGCCTATCGTGGTTGTCCTCTCATTTTGCAGGTCTGGCTGATGGAGCGTTTGAGCGTACTTGGAGCCATCCCTTATGGCGTATCCTACACAGCGGCAGGCGTAACCAGCCGGGGCTTGAGGTGATGGGTCCCAATGGCCGTCCTCATGATTACTTCTCCACCTTTGTGAGAGCGTCGGCTATTCGTTGGGTTGTGCCATGGTGGGAGGTTACCTCCGTGACGGGCAGTGCGGTTGGCGATGGTCCTTCCGGGGTCATGCTATGCGGTTTTGACATTGGGGTGTTTATTCACCCTCTGAGGGTGAGAAGGCAAATGGGCTTTGCCCAGTTTATCCCAGGGCAGGATTGTAACACCCCGGCCCCAACTAAAGGCCGAAATGTCATTCACGGTAGCTCGCCAGGCTGCGTACATCGCCCACAAACCAACACGGGTCCTTTCCAGCGCACTTTGTCCTCACTCGTGCACATCCTGAGAACTTCCCAGGAGGTCACCCATCCTAAGACTACTCTCCAGCAAGCACGCTTAACTGAAGAGTTCTTAAGATGAGCCACCAGAAAAGAAGATGCATCTTGTTGATATGAGTAGTACTTACAATCCTTTTAAGCACTATGTCACTTGAGCCAACACATGAACCTCTTCAACGGGGTACCCGGCCCGAATAACCTCGGACAACACCGGGTGTTACACACCCCCACTTGAAGAACGCAACGTCCTCGTTGCGCCTGGTCGCTACTTACAATATAGCATTCCAGAATCCTCCCCAGCTAGGTGCGTACCTGGCCAACAAGACACAGGATTCGACCACACGGTCGCCGGGTTGCTCTGATACCATTTGTAACACCCCGGCCCCAACTAAAGGCCGAAATGTCATTCACGGTAGCTCGCCAGGCTGCGTACATCGCCCACAAACCAACACGGGTCCTTTCCAGCGCACTTTGTCCTCACTCGTGCACATTCTGAGAACTTCCCAGGAGGTCACCCATCCTAAGACTACTCTCCAGCAAGCACGCTTAACTGAAGAGTTCTTAAGATGAGCCACCAGAAAAGAAGCTGCATCTTGTTGATATGAGTAGTACTTACAATCCTTTTAAGCACTATGTCACTTGAGCCAACACATGAACCTCTTCAACGGGGTACCCGGCCCGAATAACCTCGGACAACACCGGGTGTTACAAGGATACCACGATCCAGGATTTGGTTGTACTTAATAACCAAATCACTGATGCATGGTCGCGAGGATGGGCTCTGCGTCCCCGATGGCAGGTGGCAGGGATACCGGCCACGGTGAGGGTTTCGAGGTCGTATATCCGGTGGACTACGGCCACAACTACTCGCCAGAGGGTCCGCCTTCGTGCTATAGAGCAAAATGAGCCACCGCCGACGTCGGCCTTTGATCCAGTACGTTTTGGTCGCGGAAGTCGTGGGAGCTCGAGCTCTGGGAGCGCAGCGTCCATGGAGACGGAGCTCAGTCATCTTGGCTTCATCATGGTTAACGCTCCGGGCCATGATGGTAGCGATCGTGCCCCGCATATGGGTTGAGCCCTCCTTTCTCTCAGTCGTGAAGAATGATGTCTGCTTGTGCTGTTGTCTGGTTACTGGTTGTATGCTTGTTGTTTTCCCTTTTTTGTTTTTAATTCCCTAAAGCCCGGGGGTTGTAGTGTTTGGTGAGGCTCCCGACTAGGAAAATCCAAATTGTACTGCTTTGCTTTTTATAATAAAACAAAAGTTCTTTGTATGTGACTTGCCTTTCTTCCTTTTAAAATTAAAGACTTGTATTTTTGAATTTTGTTGGTTATACCCTTAACCTCGGGTGTCTTGGGCATGTTGTTTTGTGTTGAATGTCGGCTGTGCTTTTGAAAAGCTGCCTACGTATCCATATGAATGGAATCAAGCCGGCGTAGTTTGGAGTTGTGTTTTGCTTTTTGTGATGTGTGTGCATGTTTTGGGGCATGCCGGCCCGTGAGGTTGTGTTTAATTACATGTTATAAATACATTGCAAAATGTTTCATGGATAGTATTTCTTTAGCTGGTCGAGATTGGTGGCCCGATTGAGCTCCTGACCGTCAGTGTCGATTAATTTGACCGCTCCTCCCGTAGATTTCTTTGACGCAGGTAAGGTCCAAAGCTTTGGTTTGAACTTTCCTCGCGGGTCAACAGGAAGTGGCGCGCGTACTGACTTCAACACTAGATCCCCCACTTTTATGTTTCGTGGTCGAATTCGCTTGTTGAATGCTTTTTGCAGTCGTGCTTGGTACATTCGCACAATGCTTAAGGAATTTAGCCTGCGTTCGTCTAGGAGCATCAGTTGCTCGTAGCGTTCGCGAGCCCATTCTGCTTCTGGGATGCTACTTTCCATCAGTATTCGTAGGGATTTCATTTCGATTTCTACGGGTTGCACGGCTTCCATGCCGTAGGTGAGAAAATAAGGCGTCATGCCTGTGGGTGTGCGTATGGTTGTGCGATATCCCCATAGTGCAAATGGAATTCTGTTGGGCCAATCCCGACAACTATCGATCATTTTCTCCAGGATGGTGACTACTGTTTTATTTGCTGCTTCCACGGCTCCGTTGGTTTGGGGTCGGTAAGGGGAGGATCTGTGATGTTGTATGTTATATTTGGCGAGTATGGCTTCTGCTTCGCCTTGAAAATGTGAACCTTGATCGCTTATAAACTCGTGCGGTATGCCGTATCGGCATATGATGTTCGTTTGTATGAATTTGGCAACCTCTTTTGAGCCGAGGGTGCGAAAAGACGCCGCTTCTACCCACTTTGTGAAATAGTCGATTGCTACTAGTACGAAGCAGTGTCCTCCTGCTCCGATGGGATGGATTTTGCCTATCACGTCAATGCCCCATGTTGAAAAGGGCCATGGAGACGTGAGGCTGTATAGTGGTGAAGGAGGTACGTGTTGTACGTTACTGAATATTTGACAATTATGGCAGTGTTTGACATAGTGAATGCAGTCTGCTTCCATAGTCGTCCAATACCATCCTAGTCGTAAGATTTGCTTGCATAGGGCTCTTGCGTTCATGTGTGGGCCACATTCGCCATCGCGTACTTGGGCAATGATTTCCTGCCCTTACTTATAATCGACACACATGAGTAGAGCGCCTTGGGGTGTCTTTTTGAGTAACTGTCCCATTTCTAGCATGAACTGGGAGGCAAGGAGTCTAATGGCTCTTTTACCGCGTTTGTCGGTGTCGGGAGGATAAGAATTGCTTGTTTTGTAGTCAAGTATGGCTTGGTACCATGGCTCCGTTTGTTTTGCTTCGTCGATGTCAATGGTGTGGATGTATGCGGGCTCACCACGTCTCTCAACGACAATGGGTAGTGTGTCAACATTTGGTGGCATGTTGAGAAGGGATGAAAGCTTTGACAGTGCGTCGGCAAATTGGTTTTCTTCCCTTGGGAGGTGATAGAATTCTATGCAGTCGAACTCTGTCAGGAGTGTTTGTATTTTTGCTTGGTATTTTGCGAGGGTTTCGTTCATGATTTTCCATGCTCCTGTCACTTGATTTATGATGAGGAAGGAGTCTCCATGCACTCGTAGGTGCTTTATGTTGAGGGCCATGGCTGCTTGCAAGCCGTAAATGCAGGCTTCATACTTTGCGGCATTGTTGGTGACGTTAAAGTCGAGCTTGATTGAGATGGGTGTATGATCGCCGCTAGGGGATATTAGGAGTATCCCTACGCCGTAACCACGGTAGTTCGAGGCTCCATCGAAGTAAAGTTGCCAGTACTCAGTTTCGACGGCGAAAATTCCATCGTCGGGGAAAGATGTTGTGTCAATTTTAGGTTGTTCAATGATAGCATTCTCTGCGAGAAAATCTGAAACAGCTCTACCCTTAATGACTTTCAAAGGCAGGTATTTGAGTTCATACTCGGCTAGCAGTAGTGTCCATATGGCCATACGGCCGTTTAATATTGGCTTTTCAAACAGGTATTTGAGTGGATCCATTAAGGAATAAACCCTGGGTAGGTGCGAGGAGAGGTAGTGCCTGAGCTTTTTGGTGGCCCAGACTAGAGCGAGACAGCTCTTTTCCACAGGTTCGTAGCGAGTCTCATAATCTTGGAATTTCTTGTTGATGTAGTAGATTGCTCTTTCTTCGTTGTTAACCTCCTGGGCGAGCATGGCGCCCATGGCGTTTGGTGTAGTCGTCAGGTAGAGCGAAAGGGGTAGATCTTTCTGGGGTGGTACCAGAACAGGTGGATTGGTGAGTAGGGTTTTGACTTTGTCGAATGCTTGTTGACAGTTGTCGTCCCATTTTGTGTGTTCTTCCTTTTTTAGCTTTTTGAAAATTGGTTCGCAGACCATCGTGAGCTTGCTAATGAATCGAGAGATGTATTGGACTTGTCCCAAGAAACTCCTGATCTCATCAATGTTGCTTGGAGGTTTCATCTCCAATATGGCCTTGATTTTGGCAGGGTCGATCTCAATTCCATGTTGGCTTACAATGTGACCTAATAACTTGCCTGATGTAACCCCAAAAGTGCACTTCTGTGGGTTTAGTCGCATTTTGTATTGCCTGATTCTGGTGAAGAATTTACGGAGGTTGGTAATGTGATCCTCCCTTTGCTTTGATTTTACAATCATATCGTTGACATAGACCTCTACTTCCTTATGCATCATGTCGTGCAGCAGAGTAGTGGCGGTACGTTGATAGGTGGCGCCTGCGTTAATGAGTCCGAAAGGCATGACAGTATAGCAGTATGTGCCCCAGGGTGTTACAAAGGTGGTTTTAGACATGTCGTCCGTCGCCATTTTGATTTGATTGTATCCTGCGTATCCATCCATGAATGATAGTAACGCGTGATCAGCAGTGTTGTCCACAAGTATGTCCATGTGAGGCAGTGGGAAATCGTCTTTGGGGCAAGCCTTGTTTAGGTCCCGAAAGTCTGCACATACTCGTATCTTTCCATTTTTCTTCATGACTGGGACCATGTTTGATACCCAGTCTGAGTATTCGATGACTTGGATAAAACCCGCTTGTAGTTGCTTTTCGATCTCTTCCTTGACCATGAGAGACCATTCTGGTTAAATACAGCGGACTTTTTGTTTAACAGGCTTGGCACCTGGTTTGAGTGGGATGCGGTGTTCGGCTATTTCGCGGTCAATGCCGGGCATGTCCTTGTAGGACCATGCGAAAACGTCTTTGAATTCTGTGAGTAGCTCGATGTATGTAGCTTTTTCTTCCATGCTTAAGGAAGCTCCTAGCTGTAGTTTTCGAGGTTCTTCAGGTGTTCCTATATCGAAGATTGTTGTATCCTCAATAATGGGGTCTTGCTCGGGTTTTGAAACGATGTTTGCAATGTATTTATATAATGCAATGTTGTTTTGTTTAATGTTATCGCCAGCATTGGAAAATACAGATTTTAAAGGAAAACAAGGCAAGTAGTAACCAAAAACGTTGTTATTATTATTGTTTTCAAAAGCAGTTACATTTGAAGATAGCTCAGACAGGGGAGCTTTAGACAACCTTAGAGACTCTAGTTCTTTGTCTATGTCTATCACATCAGGAATATAGCCTGGAGGTTTAGTGGGGGTGGAAGACTTGAAGTGACGACGCGGGAGTCTAAACTCTATGATAGATTTGTTGACAGGATCCTTGTCCTCGTTTTCTTCAGAGTCAGAGTTTTTGAAGGTGTAGCCTTCTCCAGTAGTGATTTTGAAAGTGCGACCTTGCTCATCGGTCCACTGAAGAGTCTTTGACCATCCGTCATGTGTCTTTTCCTCTAATGGGACAATCAGGTCGGTGGGGTTAAAGCTGTGGTTACGCAGGATGTCGGAGACGAGTTCGATCCCGGCGATGGTGCATGAAAAGAAGTCTCTGGGCATTTTTCCGACACCCTCCTTGACGAAGTATTTGTCAGTGAAGATGTGATATGGTTCCATGTGAAAGTCACGACATCTTTTACGGTCTTTGAATGCCTGTTCCCCACGGGTAACTTCGTAGGACCATGGTACATAACCTAGGCCCATGGTTGGCCATTTGTTATCGTTATCCTTTACATAGAGTGCCGTGATTTCCTCCTCGCGAGTCAATGTGCAGATGTCAAAGTCGAAATCAAAACCACACGTGATGTCTGAGGTTTCGGTGCTTATTCTTGCAGTGTCATTATCGAGCTTCTGCTGCTGTAGGGAAGCTCGGAAGTTTGAAGCATGGATGGTGACGACTTCGTTGTCCAGGGGAAGCTTAACTTTTTGGTGTAAGCTTGAGGTGACTGCTTTGGTTGCATGGATCCAGGGTCTACCCAATAACATGTTGTATGCCGGGGGTATGTCGATTATCCGAATTCGCTTCTTACGATGTGTCTGTCATGATGGGAAAGGAAATAGTTCCTTTTATGCTGCGGCGGGTACCATCGTAAGCTCTGACGCCATCGGCACAGGGAATGAAGTCATTTTCCTTGATTCCTAGATTTTTAGCTGTTTCAAGGGGCAGGACGTTGACTGCGGATCCGTTGTCGATGAGGATGACGGGTAGTGTCATGCCATGGCATTCTACGTTTATGTAGAGTACTAGGTTGTGCGTGCCTCCGAACGGCGGGTGGTCTTTGTCAGAGAAAGTGATGGCGTTGGCTTGCCATTCATGAGTGATGTGGCTGATGAGTTTTTCAGGTGACATTTTCGTTGTCATAGGGGTGATTTGTAGGGCTCGATTGAGATATCCGCTTAGGAGCTGCCAGATTGAGATATCCGCTTTTGTTTTGAGGAGTTGTTTCTGAATTGAGTCTCCAATTTCAGGCATAGGTGCTGGAGTGGCGGTTGACGATGCTACGTCAGTTTGCGGTTGAATTGGTGTAGTAATTGTAGGTGTGGGTGTAGTCACTGTAGGCTGTGGCGTAGTCATTGCGGGCGGTGGCGTTACCTCGTTTATGACTATACCTTTGTTTTTGTCCTGGCTAGTTGTTTTTGACGGGAAACCCGGAGGTTCAAGTAGACTCAGTGAGGCTCTGTATGGGCGACCGGAGCGTGTTAAGTAGGCTATCTCATCGTCGCTGTCGGACAATCTGATCGGGTATTTGCGGGGCACTTTCCCGTATATCCCCGTGGGCCGTTGATCTTCTTCTTCCTCTTCTTCTGGGGGGAAAAGGTAGCCATTATTGTTTATCCGATTATCTTCCTCATCAGAACTATCCCAGATACCATTGATTTCGTGGTCGTTTGAGACAATCAGGTGAGAACAGTCGAGGATGGGGTGTGTTCCTACGAAGATGGCGTGGGTATGCATGGGGTTGAGTTGGTTTGAGGGTTTAGGACCCGGCGAAGGTTTCTCGATGGTATTGTCATCGATCAGGTCTTGAACTATGTTTTTCAGGCGGAAGCATTGCTCGGTGTCGTGTCCTTTACCTCTGTGGAACTCACGAGGCATTTTGATCCCATGATTTAGGCTTTTTGTCCCGAGGAGGCTCGCTAGTAGGTCCTAGGAGTTGAAGCACATTTCGGCTCACAAGCCTTTGCAGCGCCTTGGAGTAAGTCATGTAGATCGGGTCAAAGTTTCGCCGTGGCTTTGACGGTCTCCGCCTCAGATGAGTACGACGCCTTAGGAGGAGGCGCAGTGTATTTTGTTGGTGTTGGGGAGGCCGCTAGTGCTTCCAAGGCGTTGATGCAGTGGACTGGGTCAGCCTTAGTGACGGCTCGTGATGAGTCGCTCGTAACCTCTACTGCGGGCCTTGGTTAGTTTTTCTTTGCGGAGATCATCTTCAATTAATTCACCCACAGCGCTGAGTGAAGAGAAATTGTCAAAGTTGCCATAACACAAATGCTGTTGATATGCAGGGGTTAGGTTGTTGATGAACTTGGTGATCAATTCCGTATCCTTAGGACGGTTTGGTATCTGGGCACTAAGTTTCTTCCAGCGGGTGAGGTATTCAGTGAAGCCTTCATTGTCTTTTTGCGCCAGAACTTCCAGAGTACGCAGCGAGACCTGAGTATCGTTATTGTCATGATACTGATTGTCGAATTGGACCGTGATCTCTTTGAAGGTAGTAAACTTGTGTGGGTCCAAGGCATAGAACCAGGCTCTAGGTTGTGTGATGAGGCTAAAGTCGCGTCACCTCAATCAAAATAAACCTAAGGTCAACTAACTGGGCAGTCAGTGGCAGTAGGGTCGAGATCCACAGAGAGAAGGAGTAGTCAAAGGAATGCTTAGCAATCTAGGTCAGTCTCAAAGTAACAAAGTCGGTGTTTTTAAGAGCTAAACTAAAAACAATGAGTAAAAAGGTATGAAAAGTGTATAAGAGAAGGAGATTAGGGTATCAGGTTCATGTGACATCGATTCAGAACTCAACTCGTTAGGAAATTCAATCAATTGGAAGTATGCAAATGATTAGGTTTTGGGAAAACACTCTCTCGAGTCAATTTCAACCTTAACCAAATTTAGCGGGCTCTCGCTACGTACTAAATTCGACTTATCAATTACGCGTGAGTCTAGTTTCAATTAGGCTTTCGATCTTAAACTGAAACAACCTAAATTCAATTCAATAAAGGCGTCCCTAAATTCAATTGATAATTAAAACGCGCAGGAAGAAATCAATTGCACAAATTCAATCGATATAAACAATTAAAACATGTTCTGAATCAATATCACAATCACCCTAAACCCTATTAAAGGATTAGCTATGCATAATAAGGGTAGAAACAAAGCAATTGATAATAGAAGACATAATGAAATAAACAAGAACAATAAGATTAAACCTGGAGTAATTCAAGAATTTCAATGTAAAAGATCGAATCTTGCAAGAGTAATTAAAGCTAAACTAAGGTTTTGTGAGTTTAAAAGAGAGGAAAAGTAGTTTCTAATCTAAAGCAGTAAAAATAAAACAAAGCATGAAGATAAAACCCTAACTCGACTTATATTTATAGGCCAACGAAAATCCGAAGAAAAGTGCAGCAGAACCTATCGGTTCGTGGGCAAACCGATCGGTTCTGAGGGGTGAACCGATTGGTTCAACCCAAACCGCTCGGTTCTAAGGCTTTGAACAATTTCCAGCAACTTTGCTCCTTGATTCACGTATCCAGAACCTATAGGTTTGCTCTGAACCTATAGGTTTGACGTCCCAAATTGTCGTATGACTTCCATATTCGCTCTCGAGCTTCGTCTTGACGTCTCGATACTCGTAAATGCTCCAAATGACTCAGGTTTTAGCTCAGGACCGCCAAAACCTGCAAAATGCACACGAGGAGCAACAGTATCGCAATATAAAGCAAATAACTACTAAGACAATAATGAAATCGAGCAAATGCGAGCTAAATGCAACTATATCGGGGGCATAAAAGCTATATAAATAACATGTATCATTGTGCATCCAGAGAATGCGGGAATAGAGTAGCCCAGGCTGAGGGATCGACTCCCATGACGGGCATTTTAGCCTTGAAATCCTTGATATGCACAAGCGGACTTTCATGACCCTTGAAGATGGGGAGATCGCTGAGTGAGAGCTTGGCTGGTAGCAAGGACTTGACACTTTTCGGGACGTGTTCAGTTTCCTCATAAATGGAATACCCCTTTGAGTTAGTGAGACGTTCTTCCATTGAACGAATTCTTTTAGCATTTCGTTCAGCCTCTTCAGCAAGGTATTTGGCATTTTTCTCGGCCTCAAGTTTCTGCATAGTGGCCATCTGCTCGATTGCAGCAGTGAGACTAAGGATCTTGCTGTTGAGCTGTTGAACATGTTCTGCGGTAACCACTGATGGGGGCGGAGTTGTGGTTCCTCCGACATTTTCTTCATTGTTAAGTGCTATGACAGTTCTTGGTTTTGATCTGTTGTAGGTACGTTTCTTTGGAGGTGGTGGAGGATTCAGATGACGGTCTTTAGTTCATCGCGTATCCAGGACTTTTTAGGGAAATGAACCTACCAGAGTTTCAAACCTTAGTGACCTTCAAAAAAAATAAAAGACTCAAAGAAAGGTCGCATTTGTAGTAAAGAAATTGTGTAACACCCCGACTTTTCCTAATATTAATTATTCGTCTCAATCATATTCGTGATTCATTTCTCTTGATTTTCTCATTTTTAGCTCAAGAAAATCAGTTCACTTGTCGCGTTGATTAAGCTACCCTGTAGTCAAACTTAAAAACGGAGTAATTAGCTTAAAAACGGTGTAATTTCTTCATACGAACTCCGATTCAGGTGATTCAAAAGGCTAAACTGCGTATTTTTTCGACGCCGTCGCAACTGCCAAATTTTCAGGAGTCAGTTTGAACCGGTACACCCTGGGCCGAGCCGAACCCCCCAGCTCGGGTTAGGTTTAGGGTTTCTTGTGTAGCTTTTTGATCAAGACATTAAATATCTTATTAACTCCTAGCCTAGCAACCTTAAGATCTGATTTCTATCTTCCTTCATCCTCTCTAAATCTCATAATCTCATCCTCATTAAATCCTCTATTAATTTCAGTCAAAGATTATCGCTTTTTCATCCTAAATTCATTCCTATCATTCTCCTACGGTAATCCTTTCATCCCTTTCGTTCTAGGTTTATTCTTTATAGTTTTTATATTCTTATATGTGTTTATTGTGGTGTACTTATGTATTGAATGATTTATGTGTGCCCTAATCAGAAGGGGGGAATTGGAGAGAAAACCCAAGTTCGGATTTCTCTGACCCAGGTTCACTAAACGGAAGATCGCCGAAGATCCGACCGTCCGATTTTGCCGAAATTTTGACAGAATGATCCTGACTCTTGGGGCTACCTTTTCACCTTTCAGTTTTTCATTTGGAGCTCTGGATCGTCTGTTATCGCGTCTGGACAGAAGGGGTGAAAACTGTGCTTTTCTTTGGCTTGTTTGGAAAAGGTAACTAGGTGTACCCTTAGCGATATTTTGACTTGTGTGAGACCATATAATTGATTGAGGATGTCTTGATTGTTGATATGAATGAAAAGGGTGTTACCTTTGGGATGTTTGAGATGTAAAGTTGCGGTCTTTGGTCTTGTTTGAGTTGGTCTCATACTCTTATGTCTAATAATGCGATTTGGGATGTTTGTTTACTTTGAATTTGGGTTATATTGTTATTAAGTTGATGAAAGATGATAACTTTGGGAATTATAATGGTTTATTATGGCTACTCTTGAGTTCTTATGGTTATTACTCCGTATTTAACATGTTGATTATGGTTAGTGTTGAGATTGCTTACAAAAGGGGTCAATTATGTTGTAGTTGTGTATATGATGGACATTGTGATGATTTTGAGTAAAGGATGATTGGTTTATTGTTGATTGTGAGTTGATTCAGGTTATTGAATTGACTTGTTTGATTGCTTGAGTTGAGTGTGCGTACGGCATCGCTCGCACGCACGCCGTGAGCTACGACGCCTTTGTGGACTCGATACCGCCCATGATCCCCTCGACTACTCTTGTTGCTTAGTTAGAGCGACTATGGGTTCTCAACCATGTTGGTTAGAGACTATGGTTTATATAATGTCGTCACCGCTCTTGTTGCTCGGTGGAATTTGGCCAAATTTAGACTAATGAGTTTGAGGGACTTCTTGGTGCTGTTCCGCCATAGGGTTTGCATGATTCTTGTTGCTTCACCCAAAGGTTCGCGTGCTTACCTTGCAGGATGTTGATTGTTGTCTGTCATCTTGTTGTTGACAGTTTGAGCTTGTATGTCAGTGGACTAGTTATTGTCGAGTTGTATTGGTTATACATGTTTACAGGTTGTTGGGTGACAGTTGGTTGAGTTTGGTAGCTAATGAGTTGGCTTGAGGTTGCATTATGGTTACTATACCTTTGGGTTGTTTGTTGTATTGTTGTCTATTTTGGTTACGTTGAAATATGACTGGGGAGCACCTAGTTACTCCCCACTGATTGTGGCTGTTACATTCTTTGTGGCAGGTTAGCGCGGGATCGGGTTTGTCAAGTGAGGATGTCGTGAGGATGACCTATAGCTAGCCTTGAAGTGACTTTTGACTAAACTTGTTAGGATGTTTAGTTTTATTATTATTATTTTACTTTCATTTTTGGAGCTGGATTTGTAAGGGGTATTTACTCCCCGCGTCTAGGCCTCAAGGCCTATCTTTTTATCGTTGTTTAGTTGGTTAGTGAGTAATGATCCGGATTCCACGGTGTTTCCGCCACCGTGGCTCACTTTTATTTTCTTTTATTTTATAAATCCTTTTTATTTCTTTATTTTATTTTGTTGGAAAATCCGGGTTGTTACAAATTGTGAAAGCGTGAAAGCGTGTGCAGGACTCGACTCGTGTTTTTAGCTTAAAAGACACGGGAAGCTTTTGAGGTAAGGATGCGTTGGGCGTCCCCAGCCTCGAAGTAAATAAAGTTTGTATGATCACAACCTGATTAACCCAAGTTAGCGGTATGTTGCCAGGGGTTTATCGTTAAATCGTGATGTAAAAAAGAATCAAACCGAAGTAGCGATAGGCTAGTCGGCCTGAGGATGTTAAATTGGGTAAAAAGCGGCTGTTGTCCGCTTTTTATGTGTGACACAGGATGTTGGGCCATAATGACGATAAATCACCTGACCTGACATGTAAATCAACGGGTTCATGTTTGAACGAGCCCGCGTTTTGTTCATTTTTGAGAGAGATAGTTTGTTTGAGTCGGGGTGACTAGCAAGTCACTCAACTCAGAGCTATCTCAAAATTGGAAAGGTGTTTGTCTTATTGAAATATCCGAAATGAATTGACATTTTCGGGTTTTGCTTTGCGAAATGTTTTTTGCGATAAATGTATTATGAAGATACGTCAGTCCTATAATGCATTTATGTTTTGTAAAGGACAGGAAATGTAGTGATTATTTCCGATCGGTTTTGAACATCGTGATGTGTTGTTTGTCAGGTTCAGTTGACTATAGGCCAATGATCCCGACAGTATGTTGAAAAGGTATGCTTTTTTTGGAAAATGTTTGAAAATGTATTTTCAAAACAGACGTAATGTGTCTTTGAAATGTTTTTGCTTGCATTTGTTTAGAAGACGACCATAGCGAGGGTGCTATAGCTTTGGATTTGTACGTATAGACGCGGCTTTTTGGCTTTCAGGGTAAGGTTCCTTCCGGTCATTCCCGCAACGTTTGTGTAGAGTTATCCGCAAGATCACACACATTCGTGTGGATTCAATACGGGGTCTAGAGCGTTCGAGTTTGACTGCTACGATTCACTTGTACGGATGCCGTACTTGTGATCGTGGAAGGGTGAGAGATCGACGTGTCCAGAGTATACTCGCTTAGGAAACGAGTTCTTACTTGGGGCCGTCCCTCGAAGGGTGTGGTTATGAATCAGGAGGATTCGACTCAAACGTACTATTGCCCAAATATCGAGAGCAGAAATGTTTTCAAAGTTTCAAGTTTCACTTCTTTATTTTTTTTTTTTAAAATAAAATGAAAAGCTAATTTTCAAAATAAAAAAATCAAAAAAAAACATGCTCGTCCCAGTGAGTCGCCAATCAAGATACCTGGATTTAGAGGTGATCCTTCTCGACGCCGCCGCGCGCCGCCGAGAAATGTCATGGGGCGGAATGCACTACATGAAAATGGGTTTTGCAAGAAGCTCGCCATGAGCTTTGCTCTTTTAGGGCTTGGCCCGCTCGAGCGTTCTTTTGCTTAATGGGGGAATGTCATTGCATGTAATTGTGACAAAAGAGGTATAAAATCCTTTTTTGAAATGTATTTTTGGAGTCGCCACCAAATATTAAAGGAATTTGGAACCTATTCAACGCGTCTTAAAATATAAGACACGGATGTCTCAGATTTCAAGGTGCGTCGATACCTATCCGTCTGAGGTTATTGTGAAACCAGAGAGGATTCGGAGTGAGGTTACTTTTCGAAAGTTTTGACAAAATGTATTATGAAAACTGTAATAAAAAAGCCTACGTAAAAGTAGTATTTACTAATTTGAAAACAAATGCTTTAATTTCGATATTTGGGCTAATAGGACGCTACGTACAAATGCAAATATGTGACTCGACAAATATGTAAAATAAATGTAAGCCGTCAAAACCATGACGATTTGTTATAGGAAATATACGTAAAATTACTAATTCAGTATTTGAATTAATAACTAAACGTTATTCTCCGACTTGTGTTCAATTCTAAGATTTTGTAAAACCCTCGGTTTTGCATGTTTAAAAGACTATATGAAGCATGCAGTTAAATGTCGAATCCGTGTTTTAGTCGTAATTTAATGCATGAATCGAGAATTTGCATAATGTAAAAATGGTGTTTAATTTAGCGATTTTGAGTCGTTTGTTTATGCGATATTGGCGAGGTTTAGACGAATCTTTCGATTCGAATTACTACAATCGTATTGCGAATACGGGTTCGTTAATGCCAATATCTGGTGGGTTAAAGTAACCCTATAAGTCTCAGACGTCAATCAAGGTAAAATTTCTTTACCTTGAAATGCGAAGCCGGTTTTTAAAGTGGAGATTTATAAGTGCGAGAGGCTTTGTGTGAGTATGAGTATTGATTTGTGTGGAAGAAGAGAATGTGTTGAGAGAGGATGATGAATGTTGATCGAATAAGGGCTGCTATTTATAGCAAATGCTTCGTGTTTTATGCCTAATTGCTCAGAAAATCGCCAGAGAACCAACGATTAAACATAAAATCGCCAGAATGTCAGAGGGGGAAGGGAAAATCGCCAGAGGTCTGGCGATTTTCTGAAAAATCGCCAGTATTCTGGCGATTTTCACCCTTCTCGGATGCATTCGTAGCGCCAGACACGTTATCGTAGGTGTGTAAGGTGTAGCACGCGCCACGCCGACTTTGAGGCCTTTGGTACGTATAATTGATACAAGTTGATCAATCAACTTGATTTTTGGTTCGATTTTCGTGTTTCGTGTTTCGGTTTTTCGTCGTGTTTTTCGACTTTGGCTCGAAATAAAATAATATTGTAGTATATTATTTTACGACCTTGTGGGATTTTGTTTTGTAAGGATGTGACTTAACGTGTTTTGGTCCGTTTGTGTTTGGGCCTTCTTGCGCGTTTTGGGCCGTTCTTGTGTGTTTGGGTCGTTTTTGTGTTCTTGGGCCATTTTTGTGAGGCGTTTATGTGTCGTGCTCGTGCGTATTGTGTCGACTTACGATTAAAATGACTAAATTAATATTCATTTTTACGAAATATGCAAATTCAAATTAATACGTTAAAAATGACTAAGATGTTTTAGACACTTATGTACCGTTTCGTCTCATTTTAAAACATGCATGAAAGTCTTTTTCGTCATCGGGTTTGTTTT
Organism: Dianthus caryophyllus; assembly: GCA_023091065.1. NCBI lineage: Eukaryota > Viridiplantae > Streptophyta > Magnoliopsida > Caryophyllales > Caryophyllaceae > Dianthus > Dianthus caryophyllus. Next base: position 22,204,836 of record CM041527.1, read on the forward strand.
TTGGGGGGTACGGATACGGGTATCTACACAGTTTGAACTGTACAATCCATATCAAAGTGTTCAAATGTAGTGGTAAGAATTGAATCACTATATCTCGGTTTACTTAGTTACAGATTATACATTCTTTATGTTTTACATTTTGTTTTTCGGTGCTTTTGAATTTTCAGATCTCTTTGTCCGTCTGTTCACGTTGATAAGTGGCAGTAAATTTTTTGTTTGCAGGAGATTAAATCTCGGTTGTGCAATGATCCTGATCAGGTCGTCGCTATTTTCTAAAACGTGAGCGTACTTCAGAGGTGAATCCCATCACAGCGGTCTTTCAAGCTCTGAGTACACCATATCTTTTCAAGGTCTTGCACTGGTAGATCAATGGTAACTACTCTCATTCTTACGTTTATGTTTTGCTCCAATTGTGTTGTAGAACATGTTGTGAAATCTGTCATATTGATTAACTAAAAAAGCAGTTATTTATTATCAAATGCATACTTTAGTTTTTGCCGAATATATATATTAATCTAGTACATATCTTTTTCTTAAGTTATTGTCGGTAAGTTTGAGTAAACTTCTCGATATACGATATTTCTTGTGTGTCCTTTATACTCCTGATTTGAGTCATCAATGAAAAATTTGAGTCCTTGTGGTGATGTTGTCCTTGAGGCTGCAACGTATAGTTGTCCATGGCTGAACACCGGCTTAGGTAAATAGATGCCAACATTTGTGAGGGACTGTCCTTGACTTTTATTGATTGTCATTGCATAACATGGTTTGAGAGAGTATTGTCTTCGTTTCAAAATGAAGGGTAGTTTTGTATCTGCTGATGTCATTATAATCCTTGGAATTAACACTTGTTTTCCTACTTGAGATCCTGTGATAATTCTTGCCACGACCACAAATTTACATGTACGTGTTATTATTAGTCGTGTTCCATTACACAATCCTTTGGATGGGTTAATGTTTCTCAATAGCATCACTGGCATCCCTACTTTTAGTTTTAGCTCATGTTTTGGCAAACCTTGCACGTGCAGTGTATTTAAATATTCTGTTGGATAAGCCGTGAACTGGTCTTCACTGTCCAGCGAAGACTGACAAATTACATCTCAACTTTTGTAGACCGTGTAATCACCAAGCATTAAATCAACCATGTAGTCATTGATGCTATCTGCATTCTCATTTAGTGGGGTGAGAATTGCTCTTTCTCTTAGGTATTCATCATTTTGACTATTAGCTAAGAAATTTGGGTAGATTTCAGCCACCACTTTATTGATTTCTATCTTTCCTGTAGTATCTTTATCCATGTAGGTTCACTTTCATCTGTTTCTGCCTTCGTCTCGAGTCGTCCATCCCCCATTGCAAGTAACCACTCATTAAACCTTTGGTTTGTCTTTTTCTTTTCGTCCTCGCTTTCTGTTTCCTGTACTCTCATACTTTTCTTAAGTGTAAACACTTTACATGACTTCCATATATATGATCTATTTATAGACGCTTGTATGATATCCTGTCGAGCTCCTTTTGAAACTATTGGGAGTACTTGTCTGAAGTCTCCCCCAAGTAACACCACTTTTCCTCCGAACAACTTTGACGATGCCTCAATGTTTTTACTCCCAACAATATCTCTTAAGGTACGATCAAGTGCTTCAAATGCGAATCTATGATCCATAGGAGCTTCATCCCATATAATTAATGACGCTAGCTGAAGGAGTTCTGCAAGTTGCGTGTTTTGTTTGACATTATATGTTGAATTATTAAATAATTCAATAGGTATTTCAAACCTACTGTGAGCCGTCCTCCCACCCGGTAGCAACAAAGCTGCAATTCATGTTCGTTGATTGTGTTGTGGTCGTTGGTTAGTATTTCTAAACAAAATAATTGTAGTTTGTTTTGTTATTTGTTGTAAATGTTACCTGATGATGCCACATTTAATACTATTTTGTTCTCAGCACGTAGCTTTGCTGATATTGTACCATATAGAAAGGTCTTTCCTGTTCCTCCATGTCCATACAAAAATATTACATCTTGAACGTTGTTATTTACATCATCAATGACTGCATTGTATACGTCTGTCAAAGCAAATAATGTCACTGTTAGTGAGTTTTTGATTGACACTAAATATGCAAATGATGTTTTTTTTTGTTATCTTCATACCTAGTTGTTCCGGGTTAAGTTGGTTTATTTTCGCTGACAGCATATTATAGTTTGTTTCCCAAAGATTTTTGACATCTGTTACTTCACAAAATAGTAGTATTGTGACGAATAGCTCTCTTAGTTGTGTTGGCATTGCCCATTGATTTACTTCGCGCATTGCGTCATTCCATTCTTTGTCATTACTTAGCAAACCGAGGGCATAACATGCTTCCTTAAATGTAGGATATAACTGACCGTTTATTGTTCGGATCTCTTCATAACTTCTTGAGCCTTTCACTATGTTGAGAAGCAGTCGAAGGTAGTATCTTTCCCCGGCAGTAGGGTGTACGTATGCCATTCTGCCAATACACATACGTTGTTTTCTCGGCCGCCATCCGCTGTCATCCCATACATATTTTTTCGGGAATTCTGCATATGTAAGTGTTCTGGCTTCTTCATATGCCTGATTTGTGGCCATCCATGATGTTAACATCGTTTCTGACTTTGTTGCCCTATTGATAACTACCTTTAGTACATCATCATCCCTAATTACGACAGCCTGCTCTCCTTCCAGGTGCACAGGTAGGCGTATAACTGACGGATTTCTTTCATGTATTTCGAATTCAAAGATTCTCCATGCAGCCTCAGCAGCCGACAGGTACCTACAATCCATGTACGCCTTTATTTCGTCTTGTGTGTCTTCCTTTATGATTAAAGTTGCTTTGTCTGGACCCTTAACAATGTACTTAAATAAGTACTTAATTGCTCTTGCAGTGCTACACCATTCCACGTTTATATGTGCGTCAAACATCATAAGCAGGCCGGGGGTTATACGGAACAATGGATCTATTGTCCAGGTAATGTTCACCCTTTTTAATGAACCTGTTTGCAAGAATTTACATTTATATCCAGTTAATTCTAATTTGCAACTGAATATATACACACTTGGTTATCGTAAATATGTGTTAAAATGAGATCCTGTACTGAAGTTAGTTGTTTCCACGACTTTATGGTTAATGCGCAGAACAATTGTGTTTTTCATTATTATACCTAGGTAGGCGATTTGATTGCAAGTGAATACTCCCTCCATTCAATTCCATTCACAACATTACACTATTTGCCACTATTCATGTACTCGGAGAATTTTCGATATTGTGGTTGATATATAATTGAGAATATGGTCAAGTGTGATTTTGTTTTATTCGTCTTTTTAAACTCTACATTAAAATTAAATTTGTATAATTTTGTATAATACGTAACTATAGATATTACCGTTGCAAAATTCGCCTCGACAAGTGGACCATGACATCATGTTGTGAATGGAGTTGAATGGAGGGAGTACTATTTTTGTACTCTATTTGTCATTATATATTCTTACTGGATGAAGTTAAATATTCGTACCTGTTGTTTTGCCTTCGTTTATATATAGGATAACCATTGTGGTCCAATTTCGTTTCTTCGCTGTATGGTTTTGGAAAGTTCTTGGTACATTTGTCTTTTGTCATACATGGGCATTTTGGATTTGCGGTGCCACATGGTCCGTGTACCATGTACTTAGTCACTGCTTCGTGTAAATCTGGTTCTTCATTTATATCTGGTATTTCCGCACTGATAATGCTGTCAATAAACTGTGTTGAGAACTCGGTTTCGTTCCTTTTTAACCATAAAAGGATATGGGCATGGGGTAATCCACGTTTTTGAAATTTGATTGTGTACACATCTGCAAATAAGATAATCCTTACGTTTAAAGAAAGTCTAATGCAAGGTAACCTAAAATCTTATGTATAGAGTTTTATAATCTAACCTGCAATGGTCGCACCAAAATAGTGATCTTTCTTTAAGCAATCCATGAGTTGTCTCAGCTTCAACTTAAATACCCTCGCTACAATATCTGGACGATCTTTTGCTTTTTGGTTTTCAATGTGCTATAACATTGACTCGATCTCTGGCCACTTTGGGTTTGCTGTAGATGCTATGAATATATGCAGTCGAACTCTGTCAGGAGTGTTTGTATTTTTGCTTGGTATTTTGCGAGGGTTTCGTTCATGATTTTCCATGCTCCTGTCACTTCATTTATGATACGGAAGGAGTCTCCATGCACTCGTAGGTGCTTTATGTTGAGGGCCATGGCTGCTTGCAAGCCGTAAATGCAGGCTTCATACTTTGCGGCATTGTTGGTGACGTTAAAGTCGAGCTTGATTGAGATGGGTGTATGATCGCCGCTAGGGGATATTAGGAGTATCCCTACGCCGTAACCACGGTAGTTCGAGGCTCCATCGAAGTAAAGTTGCCAGTACTCAGTTTCGACGGCGAAAATTCCATCGTCGGGGAAAGATGTTGTGTCAATTTTAGGTTGTTCAATGATAGCATTCTCTGCGAGAAAATCTGAAACAGCTCTACCCTTAATGACTTTCAAAGGCAGGTATTTGAGTTCATACTCGGCTAGCAGTAGTGTCCATATGGCCATACGGCCGTTTAATATTGGCTTTTCAAACAGGTATTTGAGTGGATCCATTAAGGAATAAACCCTGGTTGTGTGCGCGAGGAGGTAGTGCCTGAGCTTTTTGGTGGCCCAGACTAGAGCGAGACAGCTCTTTTCCACAGGTTCGTAGCGAGTCTCATAATCTTGGAATTTCTTGTTGATGTAGTAGATTGCTCTTTCTTCGTTGTTAACCTCCTGGGCGAGCATGGCGCCCATGGCGTTTGGTGTAGTCGTCAGGTAGAGCGAAAGGGGTAGATCTTTCTGGGGTGGTACCAGAACAGGTGGATTGGTGAGTAGGGTTTTGACTTTGTCGAATGCTTGTTGACAGTTGTCGTCCCATTTTGTGTGTTCTTCCTTTTTTAGCTTTTTGAAAATTGGTTCGCAGACCATCGTGAGCTTGCTAATGAATCGAGAGATGTATTGGACTTGTCCCAAGAAACTCCTGATCTCATCAATATTGCTTGGAGGTTTCATCTCCAATATGGCCTTGATTTTGGCAGGGTCGATCTCAATTCCATGTTGGCTTACAATGTGACCCAATAACTTGCCTGATGTAACCCCAAAAGTGCACTTCTGTGGGTTTAGTCGCATTTTGTATTGCCTGATTCTGGTGAAGAATTTACGGAGGTTGGTAATGTGATCCTCCCTTTGCTTTGATTTTACAATCATATCGTCGACATAGACCTCTACTTCCTTATGCATCATGTCGTGCAGCAGAGTAGTGGCGGTACGTTGATAGGTGGCGCCTGCGTTAATGAGTCCGAAAGGCATGACAGTATAGCAGTATGTGCACCAGGGTGTTACAAAGGTGGTTTTAGACATGTCGTCCGTCGCCATTTTGATTTGATTGTATCCTGCGTATCCATCCATGAATGATAGTAACGCGTGATCAGCAGTGTTGTCCACAAGTATGTCCATGTGAGGCAGTGGGAAATCGTCTTTGGGGCAAGCCTTGTTTAGGTCCCGAAAGTCTGCACATACTCGTATCTTTCCATTTTTCTTCATGACTGGGACCATGTTTGATACCCAGTCTGAGTATTCGATGACTTGGATAAAACCCGCTTGTAGTTGCTTTTCGATCTCTTCCTTGACCATGAGAGACCATTCTGGTTAAATACGGCGGACTTTTTGTTTAACAGGCTTGGCACCTGGTTTGAGTGGGATGCGGTGTTCGGCTATTTCGCGGTCAATGTCGGGCATGTCCTTGTAGGACCATGCGAAAACGTCTTTGAATTCTGTGAGTAGCTCGATGTATGTAGCTTTTTCTTCCATGCTTAAGGAAGCTCCTAAATTGTAGTTTTCGAGGTTCTTCAGGTGTTCCTATATCGACGATTGTTGTATCCTCAATAATGGGGTCTTGCTCGGGTTTTGAAACGATGTTTGCAATGTATTTATATAATGCAATGTTGTTTTGTTTAATGTTATCGCCAGAATTGGAAAATGCAGATTTTAAAGGAAAACAAGGCAAGTAGTAACCAAAAACGTTGTTATTATTATTGTTTTCAAAAGCAGTTACATTTGAAGATAGCTCAGACAGGGGAGCTTTAGACAACCTTAGAGACTCTAGTTCTTTGTCTATGTCTATCACATCAGGAATATAGCCTGGAGGTTTAGTGGGGGTGGAAGACTTGAAGTGACGACGCGGGAGTTTAAACTCTATGATAGATTTGTTGTCAGGATCCTTGTCCTCGTTTTCTTCAGAGTCAGAGTTTTCGAAGGTGTAGCCTTCTCCAGTAGTGATTTTGAAAGTGCGACCTTGCTCATCGGTCCACTGAAGAGTCTTTGACCATCCGTCATGTGTCTTTTCCTCTAATGGGACAATCAGGTCGGTGGGGTTAAAGCTGTGGTTACGCAGGATGTCGGAGACGAGTTCGATCCCGGCGATGGTGCATGAAAAGAAGTCTCTGGGCATTTTTCCGACACCCTCCTTGACGAAGTATTTGTCAGTGAAGATGTGATATGGTTCCATGTGAAAGTCACGACATCTTTTACGGTCTTTGAATGCCTGTTCCCCACGGGTAACTTCGTAGGACCATGGTACATAACCTAGGCCCATGGTTGGCCATTTGTTATCGTTATCCTTTACATAGAGTGCCGTGATTTCCTCCTCGCGAGTCAATGTGCAGATGTCAAAGTCGAAATCAAAACCACACGTGATGTCTGAGGTTTCGGTGCTTATTCTTGCAGTGTCATTATCGAGCTTCTGCTGCTGTAGGGAAGCTCGGAAGTTTGAAGCATGGATGGTGACGACTTCGTTGTCCAGGGGAAGCTTAACTTTTTGGTGTAAGCTTGAGGTGACTGCTTTGGTTGCATGGATCCAGGGTCTACCCAATAACATGTTGTATGCCGGGGGTATGTCGATTATCTGGAATTCAGTTTCCCTTACGACAGGTCCTGTCATGATGGGAAAGGAAATAGTTCCTTTTATGCTGCGGCGGGTACCATCGTAAGCTCTGACGCCATCGGCACAGGGAATGAAGTCATTTTCCTTGATTCCTAGATTTTTAGCTGTTTCTAGGGGCAGGACGTTGACTGCGGATCCGTTGTCGATGAGGACGACGGGTAGTGTCATGCCATGGCGTTCTACGTTTATGTAGAGTACTAGGTTGTGCGTGCCTCCGAACGGCGGGTGGTCTTTGTCAGAGAAAGTGATGGCGTTGGCTTGCCATTCATGAGTGATGTGGCTGATGAGTTTTTCAAGTGACATTTCCGTTGTCATAGGGGTGATTTGTAGGGCTCGATAAAGGGCTCCACGGTGTTCTAGTGATTCCCTTAGGAGCTGCCAGATTGAGATATCCGCTTTTGTTTTGAGGAGTTATTTCTGAATTGAGTCTCCAATTTCAGGCATAGGTGCTGGAGTGGCGCTTGACGATGCTACGTCAGTTTGCGGTTGAATTGGTGTAGTAATTGTAGGTGTGGGTGTAGTCACTGTAGGCTGTGGCGTAGTCATTGCGGGCGGTGGCGTTACCTCGTTTATGACTATACCTTTGTTTTTGTCCTGGCTAGTTGTTTTTGACGGGAAACCCGGAGGTTCAAGTACACTTAGTGAGGCTCTGTATGGGCGACCGGAGCGTGTTAAGTAGGCTATCTCATCGTCGCTGTCGGACAATCTGATCGGGTATTTGCGGGGCACTTTCCCGTATATCCCCGTGGGCCGTTGATCTTCTTCTTCCTCTTCTTCTGGGGGGTAAAGGTAGCCATTATTGTTTATCCGATTATCTTCCTCATCAGAACTATCCCAGGTACCATTGATTTCGTGGTCGTTTGAGACAATCAGGTGAGAACAGTCGAGGATGGGGTGTGTTCCTACGAAGATGGTGTTGGGGTTAGTGTCCTCCACAGTGAGTGCAATAACATAAATAAATCTCTAAAGGTACACAGGGTACATTTTGTATTTAATCAGTTGATTAACGTTTATCAATAACGGTTGGCTTGCTAGATAAGTTTGACGTTATTGTCATACAGATGGCGGTGATCAACTGGTCCCTAAGAGTCACACCTAAAGGATGTGTTTGAGAGATATGATTATTTGAGAAAATGATCATATTGACGCCTAACTTAATGACTAAACAGTTAGTTAGTGTTGTTGACTAAAAGGTTAGTCAAATGTGACTAAAATGTTAGTCAAGTGAGATGATGTTACTGACTAAAATGTTGGTCAGTGTAATGTTGGCACGGCAATTTAATACTGATTAAATAATATTAGCTAAAACGAATTAAATGTAATTCGTGAATTGAATATAAAATGTTATATTTAATTGTTGTGTATAATGCAAGCTAATTAAATATAAACCGTTATAATTAATTAGTAAATTATAAATATAAGGATATTTATAATATATTATAGTCGGTCCATACAGATGACACTAGTAATAAATTGCATTATATTAAAAGCTAAAATGACCAAATACAAAAGTGTCCAAATACATTATGGATTACTTGGTCAAAAAGATAATGTATTTGAGGAGAATAAAATCTCCCCAAATACCTATAGAAGTGGCCGGCCATTAGGAGAAGTTTGAGTAGTATATTTACTTCCTAATTCTACTCTAATTGCTCATCAATTCATTCACTATTATTTACAACACAAAAGACCTAGAGAGAAAACAAGTTTTTTTTTCTCTAAAATTCTCTAATTTTTCTAGCAATCAAAGAGGCATATCTCACACATATCTTGGGTGTTACAATTAGGAGATACCATATTATTGGTATTGTTCTTAGGCCAAATTTACAAGGATTAAAAGGTTAATTCTTGATTCTTTATACTTTGTTATGCAAATTTATTTTATGACTTTAAATCTTATAAAGTTTTTCATTATAATCCTGTGAATTTAATGGTTTATATACGGATATAAACCTGCAAGTGGTATCAAAGCCTTAGGGCACATGAAATTTTTATAAGGTTTTCATAAAAATCGATTTTGTGTAAATTTTTAAACAAAATTATGAGAAGGCCGAATTGTTTTTGTCAGTAGGCCGTGTGTTTTTGCAAGTTTTAGGCTATGTTTTGGTCTCTTTGATTCATAATTATCGATGTTTTAAGAAGTTAAAATTATCTGATATGAATTTGCAATAGTTTTGATTTAATACCGATAGAATTAAAACTTAAAAGGACCAAATTTGTGTATGTTGATGAACATATAATGTTGTTAATCATTAGATCTACTAATTTAAGATGTTTAATCTAAAAAGTTATTTTGAATGTCTTAAATCTATGTTTAATACGGATTAAAATTGAGTAAGTATCGATCTAATCATTAGCATAATCGAATTAAATCAGTTTAATTCATTTTTTTGTGATTGCCGAATTATTTTAAGTTTTTGGTAATTTATCCTTTTTTAATTGGCCGTGTATGTTTTAATTTAAAAAAAAAAAAAAAAAAAAATTACCACGGTTTATTTAATATTTCGGCCGAAATTTTCAAGTTTTTGGAAATTAATGTTTTTCAATATTTTGATATATTATAAAGATAATATTTTGTTGTGTTATTGTGAAACAGTTCATGATAACTAAGATACCTAATATTTTAAAAAAGTTTAAAATATCTTGAGATCGAATTTATGTTATACCGATAATATAAATTGATTTGGATTATATTTTGATTAAAAGATATTATGAACAATTAAGGAATTGTTGCATAATTTTAATCATTTTAAAAGAGGTGGTTTGGATTAAAATCAATTCGTATGCATTGTTATTATTATGTTTAGTTGATGCCATTTATTTATGTTTGTGAATGAATGTTTGAATGAATGGTTTATATTACGCATTAATTTTGTACAAACGGTTGTAATTTACTAGTGTGGCCTTAGAAAGTTGTGTTTTCGTAATGAAGGAAACACAATTTTGGTTGTATTTTTGAGATCTCGAATCTCCAATTTTGTAATATTTTTAATTTTGGCATATTTTGAATTAGAATATAAATAGGTTTATTTTTGTAATTCAAATATGTAATTTTGAGAAGATTCAAGTTGAAGATTCAAGATGGACTCCCACTTAATGCCCAAGATGAAGAATGAAGACTTGCTTAGGGTCCATGGATGGATTCCACTTTGTTTTGTCTTTATTTTCATAGGGATAGGCCACACTAGGTGTTTTTCCTTTTTGCGTTTTTCCTTTACCGTTTTTCATTGCATTCACGTTAGTTAGTAGCATCATATTCCGCCTAAACTAAACCAAACCACCTAATATGCATGAAAATGGATCATATAGTTGCATTCTTTTTCATAGACATACAGATGTCATTTGTTTAGAGCTATCACCTCAATTTAATCATTCACGATAATGCTAGATATTAGTTCACTTAAAATGAATTAAAATGAGTTGATGGGATCTTCCTCTAAAACGAAAATTGAGATTAGTCTTTATAGGAAAAGCATGCTATGAGCCCCTTCTTCGTCGGTAGGCATGTAGGACCTTACTCTCCACATTACCCCTTCTACATTGGGTAAGTAGTATGCGTTGACCTATTTTACCTCAACACTATAGTTCGAGTAATATCTCGTAGTTATAGTGGACTAATAGATAGGATTTACTGAAATCTATCGACCAAGAATTCTAACATTAGAATTAGCCAAGAGGTTGGCTTATCAATTTACAGAAATTGAGTCTTGGGATCACTTATGTAATTCTCGAGGAAGGTCGATTATATGAGTGCACGAGTCATTGCATTAAATCGTTATTGCTTTATACTTAAATTTTTAAAACCATGATTTCTTATCTTTTCTCTTCTTCTTCTTTCTTTTCACAGTTTCGAATACGTTATATACAGATATAACTACTATAACAAATGGCTGTCCGTACAGACGAACCAATGCCAAGTGCCACACTTATGCGCGAATCATGGCTTAGAATTTTCATGGGCAGCATGAATCAGTCTACTCGACTGAAGCATGATGGGTCCAACTTTTCTGATAGGGAGGCCGCATTACGGAATGCTGCCATCGCTGACGGTAAGCTCAAGTACTTGACTGAGCCACCGCCGGCTCTACCAGCTCCCGATGCAGAAGAAGATGAAACTTTTGCTTATAACGATTTCTTAATGGAAGCGGGTGCGTTACAGAACGTACTCATCTATGCAATGGAACCCAATTTGCAAAGACGTTTCATTACCCAAGGTGCAAACAAGATTTTCACCACCCTTACTAAGGAATTCTCGAAAGCTCCGAGAATTAAGAGTTACGAGTATACTACTCGTTTCTTTGAGGCTAGACTCCAGAAGGGCCAACCGGTTGGTCCACACCTTCTCGACATGATCGAGAATGTTGAGAAACTGGATGAGCTTGGTTGCAAAATCGATGAGAAGATCGTCATTGATCTAGTGCTCCACTCTCTTCATGATGGGTATGCCCTCTTTAGGGCAAACTATTACATGAATGACATGCAGAAAAGTCTGCATGAGCTTCACTCACTCCTCGCATGCACGAGAGTGATCTGAAGTTGAGTGGGAGCATGAAACAAGATGTTCTCATGATAGGCAACAAGCAGAAGGGTAGGGGTAAGGCTCCGGCTAACCTAACTGTAGGTAAGCCAAAATTCAAGAAGCCAGTGGTTGCTAAGAGTGGGCCTGGTGAGTCTAGCGGTAGCTCACAAGGCAAGGCAAAAGCTAAGCAAAGCATGGAGTGCCACCATTGCCACAAGCCTGGGCATTGGAGGCGGAACTGTCCTGTGTATGCTGAGGACATAAAAGCAGGCCGCGTCGCTCCTGTTGGTATGTCTTCTTTTATTCATATGATTGAGATTAACCATGCAAGTTTCGGAACTTGGGTACTAGATACTGGTTGTGGTTCTCATCTGTGCAATCATTTGCAGGGCCTAAGAAGCATCAGAACTCTGGCAAGAGGTGATGTAGACCTGCGAGTGGGGAATGGAGCAAGAGTTCTTCTGCTTTCAAGATGGGACATATGTAATCCAACTCCCGAGCGCTTTTGAGTTATTTCAATAAGCATTTACTATGTACCTAGTTTATCTAAAAACATTATTTACAGATCCGTTCTTGATAAAGAAGGATTTTCATTTTCAATAAAGAATAATAGCCGTATTTTCTCATTGAACGATATGATTTATGGTAAAGTCGTTTCCATGAACTAATTTATGTTTTAGATCAAACCACGTAAATCATGCATGTGAGTAACAAGAAAGCAAAGGTTGGTGACAAAGATCAAACGTATTTATGGCATTGCCGTATGGGACACATAAATGAGAAACGCGTGAAAAAGCTCATTGATAATGGGACAATTGCCCCATTTGACTATGAAACTTTTGGCACGTGTGAATCATGTCTCATAGGCAAGATGTCTCGAATTTCCTTCAAAGGTGTTGGAATGCACGCTGCTGACCTATTAGGACTCATACATACTGATGTGTGCGGACCTATGTCAATCAACGCTAGAGATGGCTATAGGTATTTTATCACTTTCATGGACGATTTGAGTAGATATGGACATGTCTACTTAATGAAGCACAAAAGTGAGTCCTTTGACAAGTTCAAGGAATTCCAGAATAAGGTTGAGAACCAACTGGATAGAAAGATAAAAGCACTACGTTCAGATCGTGGTGGCGAATATCTTTCAACTGAGTTTGATCGACACCTGAAAGACCGCGGGATAGTACTACAGTTAACTCCACCTGGAACACCACAACTGAATGGTGTGTCCGAACGCAGGAATCGAACATTACTTGATATGGTTCGATCCATGATGAGTCACACGGTAGTACCTGACTCATTGTGGGGCTATGCTCTTTTGTCACCGCTCTTATACTTAACCAAGTCCGCCTAAAGTCAGAGACAAGACTCCATACGAGTTATGGAAGGGAACGGTCCCTAACTTGTCCTTTATTCGGGTTTGGGGGTGCGAGGCTTATGTCAAGTGGAGACACGAGGATAAGCTCGGCCCGCGATCGGTGAAGACATACTTTATTGGTTATCCAAAAGGAATGTTTGGTCATTACTTCTATTAGCCAACCGAACAACGCGTTTTTGTTGCGGCTAGTGCGAAGTTCTTAGAGAAAGAGTTTCTCGAAGACAAGAGAGGTAATAGAACCTTCGATCTGTCGGAGATTCCTGAACCAACAACCGAGCAACCAATGGAGGAAGCAGTTCCTTCTACGTCTGCTGCGGTTAATGTCCCTTTGGAACCCAGGAGGTCGGGTAGAATCTCCATTCCTCCAGATCGATATATCGGTATAGTCGAGGAGAATGGGAGAGACGACGTTTTACTCCTTGAGAGTAACGAACCCGTAACCTATAAAGGTGCCATGACATGTTCCGACTCAAAGCTATGGCAAGAAGCCATGCAATCCGAGATGGACTCGATGTACGAGAACAATGTATGGGATCTGGTTGACTTACCTGATAAGGCTAGGCCTCTTCAGTGCAAATGGCTTTACAAGATAAAGCGATCTGTAGAAGGACAACCAGACATATACAAGGCACGACTAGTTGCAAAGGGTTTCACTCAAGTGCAAGGGTTGCACTATGATGAGATCTTTGCACCCGTAGTCATGCTTCGTTCCATTCGGATTCTCTTAGCGATCGCCGCATTTCATGACTATGAAATTTGGCAAATGGATGTGAAAACCGCCTTCTTAAACGGTTATTTGGAGGAGGAGTTGTACATGGTACAACCCGAAGGTTATATCGATCCTAAAGATCCTAAGAAAGTTTGCAAGCTTAAGCGTTCCATCTATGGACTTAAGCATGCTTCACGGAGTTGGAATCATCGCTTCGACCAAGTGATAAAGGAGAATGGATTCACTCGATCGGTCGAGGAACCATGCCTATATATCAAGTCGAGTGGGAGCAAGATTGTCTTCCTAATACTGTACGTCGATGACATACTCTTGATTGGGAATGACATACCTCTCTTAACTTCGGTAAAAGTATGGTTAAAGAACCATTTCCGGATGAAAGATCTGGGTGAGGCACAGCGTATTTTGGGGCTCCGTATCTATAGAGATAGATCACGACGGATGTTATCCCTCAGTCAGGAGTCTTATATAGATAAGATTCTTGAGAGGTTCAGCTTGACCAACTCCAAGAAGGGGAAACTTCCAATGATCTCAGGGGTGCACTTGAGTAAAGCTCAAGCACCAAAGACATCGGAAGAGGTCGAGCGCATGAGTCGGATTCCATATGCCTCGGCAATAGGATCGATCATGTATGCCATGATATGCACACGTCCGGACGTGGCATATGCATTGAGTATGACAAGCCGATACCAAGGCAATCCAGGTGAAGCACACTGGATGGCCGTAAAGAACATTCTTAAGTACCTACGGAGGACTAAAGATTAGGTATTGACTTATGGTGGAGACACTGAGCTATGCGCAACCGGTTACGCAGACGCTAGTTTCCAAACGGATCGAGATGACTCGAAGTCTCAATCTGGATTCGTTTTTACTCTTAATGGCGCCGCTGGTCACCGAAAAGCTCCAAACAAACCGTTATAGCAGATTCAACGATCGAGTCCGAGTACTATCTTTGCTTGAGAGGTCGAAGGAAGCTATATGGATGCGTCAGTTCTTACAAGGACTAACTGTAGTTCCTAGTTCGAATGACCCGATCACCATCTATTGTGACAATAGTTGTGCCATCTTCCAAGCAAAGGAGCCTAAGTCCAGCAACAAGTCTCGGCACGTGCAAAGGAAGGCTCACATGATCCGGGATTACGTGGAGCAGAAGGAGATAGTGATTGACAAGATTGCTACGGATGATAACATAGCGCATCCTCTCACTAAGCCGTTGAGACAAGATAAGCATGAAGGGCACGTTAAATCCATGGGAATTAAGCGTGTTCCTGAGTTGTATTAGTTGTTTTGTATGGATTTGACACTTGTATTTCCTAAAACTTCTAATAAAATCATCGTTTTGTTATATATATTGTTTTTCATGAGGGTTATGCAGACAACGTTGAACACCTCAAAGTGAACTGAATTGCTATATATTTTGGTTTGGTCCGTGGTCGCCACACGAGCCGATAACTCCTGGCAATCATTTTGTGACGTCGATTGATGGTGGGTTCAACGAGCCATAAGTCAAACTGCTGATCGATCGATCTCAGATGCGGGTTTACTGAAATCGCGCAGGACATTTTTGTGACGACAACATGGAGTCCTAAATGTTTCAGAACATTAGGTGCCTGGTCGTGGATAGGACATCCATTGTGTTCCTAGAGTCGATCCTTTTGACTATCGACTGTCTCTTGAGATTAAGGCAGATTTTGGGTGACTTTGGTTTCTTTCTCACGGTCGACCGTAACAGGAGGCCAAGCGCATTTTCACTGGTCATTTCATGCCGCGCTTACATCTGCAGGATTCGAGTTGAGGAAATATCCAAACTTCTATCGAGTTATAATATTTATTCTCGTGGCCACTCGAGGAGTCAGAATGTAAAAATGCATGGCCATGCTCGAATATTGATTCGTTTATCGCTTAAGTTACTCTCTAGTCGGAAACCACTCTTGATTACGATCGCTTGTGAACTACGACCTTTGAAAGTACAGACTTTGCAAATTGGTTTACATTGAGTGGGAGAAATTTATTATGGATATGAGAATCATTATCGCACCTTCACTTGTATGCGGACAAGTGGGAGATTGTTGGGGTTAGTGTCCTCCACAGTGAGTGCAATAACATAAATAAATCTCTAAAGGTACACAGGGTACATTTTGTATTTAATCAGCTGATTAACGCTTATCAATAACGGTTGGCTTGCTAGATAAGTTTGACGTTATTGTCATACGGATGGCGGTGATCAACTGGTCCATAAGAGTCACACCTAAAGGATGTGTTTGAGAGATATGATTATTTGAGAAAATGATCATATTGATGCCTAACTTAATGACTAAACAGTTAGTTAGTGTTGTTGACTAAAAGGTTAGTCAAATGTGACTAAAATGTTAGTCAAGTGAGATGATGTTACTGACTAAAATGTTGGTCAGTGTAATGTTGGCACGGCAATTTAATACTGATTAAATAATATTAGCTAAAACGAATTAAATGTAATTCGTGAATTGAATATAAAATGTTATATTTAATTGTTGTGTATAATGCAAGCTAATTAAATATAAACCGTTATAATTAATTAGTAAATTATAAATATAAGGATATTTATAATATATTATAGTCGGTCCATACAGATGACACTAGTAATAAATTGCATTATATTAAAAGCTAAAATGACCAAATACAAAAGTGTCCAAATACATTATGGATTACTTGGTCAAAAAGATAATGTATTTGAGGAGAATAAAATCTCCCCAAATACCTATAGAAGTGGCCGGCCATTAGGAGAAGTTTTAGTAGTATATTTACTTCCTAATTCTACTCTAATTGCTCATCAATTCATTCACTATTATTGACAACACAAAAGACCTAGAGAGAAAACAAGTTTTTTTTTTCTCTAAAAATTCTCTAATTTTTCTAGCAATCAAAGAGGCATATCTCACACATATCTTGGGTGTTACAATTAGGAGATACCATATTATTGGTATTGTTCTTAGGCCAAATTTACAAGGATTAAAAGGTTAATTCTTGATTCTTTATACTTTGTTATGCAAATTTATTTTATGACTTTAAATCTTATAAAGTTTTTCATTATAATCCTGTGAATTTAATGGTTTATATACGGATATAAACCTGCAAGTGGTATCAAAGCCTTAGGGCACATGAAATTTTTATAAGGTTTTCATAAAAATCGATTTTGTGTAAATTTTTAAACAAAATTATGAGAAGGCCGAATTGTTTTTGTCAGTAGGCCGTGTGTTTTTGCAAGTTTTAGGCTATGTTTTGGTCTCTTTGATTCATAATTATCGATGTTTTAAGAAGTTAAAATTATCTCATATGAATTTGCAATAGTTTTGATTTAATACCGATAGAATTAAAACTTAAAAGGACCAAATTTGTGTATGTTGATGAACATATAATGTTGTTAATCATTAGATCTACTAATTTAAGATGTTTAATCTAAAAAGTTATTTTGAATGTCTTAAATCTATGTTTAATACGGATTAAAATTGAGTAAGTATCGATCTAATCATTAGCATAATCGAATTAAATCAGTTTAATTCATTTTTTTGTGATTGCCGAATTATTTTAAGTTTTTGGTAATTTTATCCTTTTTTAATTGGCCGTGTATGTTTTAATTTAAAAAAAAAATAAAAAAAAATTACCACGGTTTATTTAATATTTTGGCCGAAATTTTCAAGTTTTTGGAAATTAATGTTTTTCAATATTTTGATATATTATAAAGATAATATTTTGTTGTGTTATTGTGAAACAGTTCATGATAACTAAGATACCTAATATTTTAAAAAAGTTTAAAATATCTTGAGATCGAATTTATGTTATACCGATAATATAAATTGATTTGGATTATATTTTGATTAAAAGATATTATGAACAATTAAGGAATTGTTGCGTAATTTTAATCATTTTAAAAGAGGTGGTTTGGATTAAAATCAATTCGTATGCATTGTTATTATTATGTTTAGTTGATGCCATTTATTTATGTTTGTGAATGAATGTTTGAATGAATGGTTTATATTACGCATTAATTTTGTACAAACGGTTGTAATTTACTAGTGTGGCCTTAGAAAGTTGTGTTTTCGTAATGAAGGAAACACAATTTTGGTTGTATTTTTGAGATCTCGAATCTCCAATTTTGTAATATTTTTAATTTTGGCATATTTTGAATTAGAATGTAAATAGGTTTATTTTTGTAATTCAAATATGTAATTTTGAGAAGATTCAAGTTGAAGATTCAAGATGGACTCCCACTTAATGCCCAAGATGAAGAATGAAGACTTGCTTAGGGTCCATGGATGGATTCCACTTTGTTTTGTCTTTATTTTCATAGGGATAGGCCACACTAGGTGTTTTTCCTTTTTGCGTTTTTCCTTTACCGTTTTTCATTGCATTCACGTTAGTTAGTAGCATCATATTCCGCCTAAACTAAACCAAACCACCTAATATGCATGAAAATGGATCATATAGTTGCATTCTTTTTCATAGACATACAGATGTCATTTGTTTAGAGCTATCACCTCAATTTAATCATTCACGATAATGCTAGATATTAGTTCACTTAAAATGAATTAAAATGAGTTGATGGGATCTTCCTCTAAAACGAAAATTGAGATTAGTCTTTATAGGAAAAGCATGCTATGAGCCCCTTCTTCGTCAGTAGGCATGTAGGACCTTACTCTCCACATTACCCCTTCTACGTTGGGTAAGTAGTATGCGTTGACCTATTTTACCTCAACACTATAGTTCGAGTAATATCTCGTAGTTATAGTGGACTAATAGATAGGATTTACTGAAATCTATCGACCAAGAATTCTAACATTAGAATTAGCCAAGAGGTTGGCTTATCAATTTACAGAAATTGAGTCTTGGGATCACTTATGTAATTCTCGAGGAAGGTCGATTATATGAGTGCACGAGTCATTGCATTAAATCGTTATTGCTTTATACTTAAATTTTTAAAACCATGATTTCTTATCTTTTCTCTTCTTCTTCTTTCTTTTCACAGTTTCGAATACGTTATATACAGATATAACTACTATAACAAATGGCTGTCCGTACAGACGAACCAATGCCAAGTGCCACACTTATGCGCGAATCATGGCTTAGAATTTTCATGGGCAGCATGAATCAGTCTACTCGACTGAAGCATGATGGGTCCAACTTTTCTGATAGGGAGGCCGCATTACGGAATCTTTGCCATCACGACGGTAAGCTCAAGTACTTGATCGAGCCACCGCCGCTCTACCACTCCGTCTGCGTAAGAAGATGAAGCTTTTGCTTATAACGATTTCTTAATGGAAGCGGGTGCGTTACAGAACGTACTCATCTATGCAATGGAACCCAATTTGCAAAGACGTTTCATTACCCAAGGTGCAAACAAGATTTTCACCACCCTTACTAAGGAATTCTCGAAAGCTCCGAGAATTAAGAGTTACGAGTATACTACTCGTTTCTTTGAGGCTAGACTCGGAAGGGCCAACCGGTTGGTCACACCTTCTCGACATGATCGAGAATGTTGAGAAACTGGATGAGCTTGGTTGCAAAATCGATGAGAAGATCGTCATTGATCGAGTGCTCCACTCTCTTCATGATGGGTATGCCCTCTTTAGGGCAAACTATTACATGAATGACATGCAGAAAAGTCTGCATGAGCTTCACTCACTCCTCGTACAGACGGAGAGTGATCTGAAGTTGAGTGGGAGCATGAAACAAGATGTTCTCATGATAGGCAACAAGCAGAAGGGTAGGGGTAAGGCTCCGGCTAACCTAACTGTAGGTAAGCCAAAATTCAAGAAGCCAGTGGTTGCTAAGAGTGGGCCTGGTGAGTCTAGCGGTAGCTCACAAGGCAAGGCAAAAGCTAAGCAAAGCATGGAGTGCCACCATTGCCACAAGCCTGGGCATTGGAGGCGGAACTGTCCTGTGTATGCTGAGGACATAAAAGCAGGCCGCGTTGCTCCTGTTGGTATGTCTTCTTTTATTCATATGATTGAGATTAACCATGCAAGTTTCGGAACTTGGGTACTAGATACTGGTTGTGGTTCTCATCTGTGCAATCATTTGCAGGGCCTAAGAAGCATCAGAACTCTGGCAAGAGGTGATGTAGACCTGCGAGTGGGGAATGGAGCAAGAGTTGCTGCCAAGCTTGATGGGACATATGTAATCCAACTCCCGAGCGCTTTGAGTTATTTCGAATAATCATACTATGTACCTAGTTTATCTAAAAACATTATTTCTGTATCCGTTCTTGATAAAGAAGGATTTTCATTTTCAATAAAGAATAATAGCTGTATTTTCTCATTGAACGATATGATTTATGGTAAAGCTGTTTCCATGAACGGAATTTATGTTTTAGATCAAACCACAGAAATCATGCATGTGAGTAACAAGAAAGCAAAGGTTGGTGACAAAGATCAAACGTATTTATGGCATTGCCGTATGGGACACATAAATGAGAAACGCGTGAAAAAGCTCATTGATAATGGGACAATTGCCCCATTTGACTATGAAACTTTTGGCACGTGTGAATCATGTCTCATAGGCAAGATGTCTCGAATTTCCTTCAAAGGTGTTGGAATGCGCGCTGCTGACCTATTAGGACTCATACATACTGATGTGTGCGGACCTATGTCAATCAACGCTAGAGATGGCTATAGGTATTTTATCACTTTCATGGACGATTTGAGTAGATATGGACATGTCTACTTAATGAAGCACAAAAGTGAGTCCTTTGACAAGTTCAAGGAATTCCAGAATAAGGTTGAGAACCAACTGGATTGAAAGATAAAAGCACTACGTTCAGATCGTGGTGGCGAATATCTTTCAACTGAGTTTGATCGACACCTGAAAGACCGCGGGATAGTACTACAGTTAACTCCACCTGGAACACCACAACTGAATGGTGTGTCCGAACGCAGGAATCGAACATTACTTGATATGGTTCGATCCATGATGAGTCACACGGTAGTACCTGACTCATTGTGGGGCTATGCTCTTCTGTCACCGCTCTTATACTTAACCAAGTCCGCCTAAAGTCAGTAGACAAGACTCCATACGAGTTATGGAAGGAACGGCCCCTAGCTTGTCCTTTATTCGGGGTTGGGGGTGCGAGGCTTATGTCAAGTGGAGACACGAGGATAAGCTCGGCCCGCGATCGGTCAAGACATACTTTATTGGTTATCCAAAAGGAATGTTTGGTCATTACTTCTATTCGCCAACCGAACAACGCGTTTTTGTTGCGGCTAGTGCGAAGTTCATAGAGAAAGAGTTTCTCGAAGACAAGAGAGGTAATAGAACCTTCGATCCGCTTGAGATTCCTGAACCAACAACCGAGCAACCAATGGAGGAAGCAGTTCCTTCTACGTCTGCTGCGGTTAATGTCCCTTTGGAACCCAGGAGGTCGGGTAGAATCTCCATTCCTCCAGATCGATATATCGGTATAGTCGAGGAGAATGGGAGAGACGACGTTTTACTCCTTGAGAGTAACGAACCCGTAACCTATAAAGGTGCCATGACATGTTCCGACTCAAAGCTATGGCAAGAAGCCATGCAATCCGAGATGGACTCGATGTACGAGAACAATGTATGGGATCTGGTTGACTTACCTGATAAGGCTAGGCCTCTTCAAAGGCAAATGGCTTTACAAGATAAAGCGATCTGTAGAAGGACAACCAGACATATACAAGGCACGACTAGTTGCAAAGGGTTTCACTCAAGTGCAAGGGTTGCACTATGATGAGATCTTTGCACCCGTAGTCATGCTTCGTTCCATTCGGATTCTCTTAGCGATCGCCGCATTTCATGACTATGAAATTTGGCAAATGGATGTGAAAACCGCCTTCTTAAACGGTTATTTGGAGGAGGAGTTGTACATGGTACAACCCGAAGGTTATATCGATCCTAAAGATCCTAAGAAAGTTTGCAAGCTTAAGCGTTCCATCTATGGACTTAAGCATGCTTCACGGAGTTGGAATCATCGCTTCGACCAAGTGATAAAGGAGAATGGATTCACTCGATCGGTCGAGGAACCATGCCTATATATCAAGTCGAGTGGGAGCAAGATTGTCTTCCTAATACTGTACGTCGATGACATACTCTTGATTGGGAATGACATAACTCTCTTAACTTCGGTAAAAGTATGGTTAAAGAACCATTTCCGGATGAAAGATCTGGGTGAGGCACAGCGTATTTTGGGGCTCCGTATCTATAGAGATAGATCACGACGGATGTTATCCCTCAGTCAGGAGTCTTATATAGATAAGATTCTTGAGAGGTTCAGCATGACCAACTCCAAGAAGGGGAACCTTCCAATGATCTCAGGGGTGCACTTGAGTAAAGCTCAAGCACCAAAGACATCGGAAGAGGTCGAGCGCATGAGTCGGATTCCATATGCTTCGGCAATAGGATCGATCATGTATGCCATGATATGCACACGTCCGGACGTGGCATATGCATTGAGTATGACGAGTCGATACCAAGGCAATCCAGGTGAAGCACACTGGATGGCCGTAAAGAACATTCTTAAGTACCTACGGAGGACTAAAGATTGGGTATTGACTTATGGTGGAGACACTGAGCTATGCGCAACCGGTTACGCAGACGCTAGTTTCCAAACGGATCGAGATGACTCGAAGTCTCAATCTGGATTCGTTTTTACTCTTAATGGCGCTGCGGTCAGCTGGAAAAGCTCCAAACAAACTGTTATAGCAGATTCAACGACTGAGTCCGAGTACTATGCTGCTTCAGAGGCTGCGAAGGAAGCTATATGGATGCGTCAGTTCTTACAAGGACTAACTGTAGTTCCTAGTTCGAATGACCCGATCACCATCTATTGTGACAATAGTGGTGCCATCTTCCAAGCAAAGGAGCCTAAGTCCAAAGAACAAGTCTCAGACGCAAAGGAAGGCTCACATGATCCGGATTACGTGGAGCGTAAGGAGATAGTGATTGACAAGATTGCTACGGATGATAACATAGCAGATCCTCTCACTAAGCCGTTGAGACAAGATAAGCATGAAGGGCACGTTAAATCCATGGGACTTAAGCGTGTTCCCGAGTTGTATTAGTTGTTTTGTATGGATTTGACACTTGTATTTCCTAAAACTTCTAATAAAATCATCGTTTTGTTATATATATTGTTTTTCATGAGGGTTGTGCAGACAACGTTGAACACCTCAAAGTGAACTGAATTGCTATATATTTTGTTTTGGTCCGTGGTCGCCTACACGAGCTGATAACTCTGGCAATCATTTTGTGACGTCGATTGATGGTGGGTTCAACGAGCCATAAGTCAAACTGTTGATTGATCGATCACAGACTTGCGTTTCTTCAAATCGCGCAGGACATTTTTGTGACGACAACATGGAGTCCTAAATGTTTCAGAACATTAGGTGCCTGGTCGTGGATAGGACATCCATTGTGTTCCTAGAGTCGATCCTTTTGACTATCGACTGTCTCTTGAGATTAAGGCAGATTTTGGGTGACTTTGGTTTCTTTCTCACTACGACCGTAACAGAGGCCAAGCAGATTTTCACTGGTCATTTCATGCTGCGCTTACATCTGCGGGATTCGAGTTGAGGAAATATCCAAACTTCTATCGAGTTATAATATTTATTCTCGTGGCCACTGAGGAGTCAGAATCGAAAATGCATGGCCATGCTCGAATATTGATTCGTTTATCAGTTAAGTTACTCTCTAGTCGGGGAAACCACTCTTGATTCTGATCGCTTGTGAACTACGACCTTTGAAAGTACAGACTTTGCAAATTGGTTTACATTGAGTGGGAGAAATTTATTATGGATATGAGAATCGGTTATCGCACCTTCACTTGTACGGACAAGTGGGAGATTGTTGGGGTTAGTGTCCTCCACAGTGAGTGCAATAACATAAATAAATCTCTAAAGGTACACAGGGTACATTTTGTATTTAATCAGTTGATTAACGTTTATCAATAACGGTTGGCTTGCTAGATAAGTTTGACGTTATTGTCATACAGATGGCGGTGATCAACTGGTCCCTAAGAGTCACACCTAAAGGATGTGTTTGAGAGATATGATTATTTGAGAAAATGATCATATTGATGCCTAACTTAATGACTAAACAGTTAGTTAGTGTTGTTGACTAAAAGGTTAGTCAAATGTGACTAAAATGTTAGTCAAGTGAGATGATGTTACTGACTAAAATGTTGGTCGCTGTAATGTTAACACGGCAATTTAATACTGATTAAATAATATTAGCTAAAACGAATTAAATGTAATTCGTGAATTGAATATAAAATGTTATATTTAATTGTTGTGTATAATGCAAGCTAATTAAATATAAACCGTTATAATTAATTAGTAAATTATAAATATAAGGATATTTATAATATATTATAGTCGGTCCATACAGATGACACTAGTAATAAATTGCATTATATTAAAAGCTAAAATGACCAAATACAAAAGTGTCCAAATACATTATGGATTACTTGGTCAAAAAGATAATGTATTTGAGGAGAATAAAATCTCCCCAAATACCTACAGAAGTGGCCGGCCATTAGGAGAAGTTTGAGTAGTATATTTACTTCCTAATTCTACTCTAATTGCTCATCAATTCATTCACTATTATTTACAACACAAAAGACCTAGAGAGAAAACAAGTTTTTTTTTCTCTAAAATTCTCTAATTTTTCTAGCAATCAAAGAGGCATATCTCACACATATCTTGGGTGTTACAATTAGGAGATACCATATTATTGGTATTGTTCTTAGGCCAAATTTACAAGGATTAAAAGGTTAATTCTTGATTCTTTATACTTTGTTATGCAAATTTATTTTATGACTTTAAATCTTATAAAGTTTTTCATTATAATCCTGTGAATTTAATGGTTTATATACGGATATAAACCTGCAGATGGCGTGGGTATGCATGGGGTTGAGTTGGTTTGAGGGTTTAGGACCCGGCGAAGGTTTCTCGATGGTATTGTCATCGATCAGGTCTTGAACTATGTTTTTCAGGCGGAAGCATTGCTCGGTGTCGTGTCCTTTTCCTCTGTGGAACTCACAGTAGGCATTTTGATCCCATGATTTAGGCTTTTTGTCCTGAGGAGGCTCGCTAGTAGGTCCTAGGAGTTGAAGCACATTTCGGCTCACAAGCCTTTGCAGTGCCTTGGAGTAAGTCATGTAGATTGGGTCAAAGTTTCGTCGTGGCTTTGACGAAGTCCGCCTGAGATGAGTCTGACGCCTTAGGAGGAGCGCGGTGTATTTTGTTGGTGTTGGGAGGCCGCTAGTGCTTCCAAGGCGTTGATGCAAATGGGTGGTTCAGCTTTAGTGTGACTCGTGATGAGCTGCCCTGGTAACCTCGGCCTGTGGCCTTGGTTAGTTTTTCTTTGCGGAGATCATCTTCAATTAATTCACCCACAGCGCTGAGTGAAGAGAAATTGTCAAAGTTGCCATAACGCAAATGCTGTTGATATGCAGGGGTTAGGTTGTTGATGAACTTGGTGATCAATTCCGTATCCTTAGGACGGTTTGGTATCTGGGCACTAAGTTTCTTCCAGCGGGTGAGGTATTCAGTGAAGCCTTCATTGTCTTTTTGCGCCAGAACTTCCAGAGTACGCAGCGAGACCTGAGTGTCGTTATTGTCATGATACTGATTGTCGAATTGGACCGTGATCTCTTTGAAGGTAGTAAACTTGTGTGGGTCCAAGGCGTAGAACCAGGCTCTAGGTTGTGTGATGAGGCTAAAGTCGCGTCACCTCAATCAAAATAAACCTAAGGTCAACTAACTGGGCAGTCAGTGGCAGTAGGGTCGAGATCCACAGAGAGAAGGAGTAGTCAAAGGAATGCTTAGCAATCTAGGTCAGTCTCAAAGTAACAAAGTCGGTGTTTTTAAGAGCTAAACTAAAAACAATGAGTAAAAAGGTATGAAAAGTGTATAAGAGAAGGAGATTAGGGCATCAGGTTCATGTGACATCGATTCAGAACTCAACTCGTTAGGAAATTCAATCAATTGGAAGCATGCAAATGATTAGGTTTTGGGAAAACGCTCTCTCGAGTCAATTTCAACCTTAAGCAAATTTAGCGGGCTCTCGCTACGTACTAAATTCGACTTATCAATTACGCGTGAGTCTAGTTTCAATTAGGCTTTCGATCTTAAACTGAAACAACCTAAATTCAATTCAATAAAGGCGTCCCTAAATTCAATTGATAATTAAAACGCGCAGGAAGAAATCAATTGCACAAATTCAATCGATATAAACAATTAAAATATGTTCTGAATCAATATCACAATCACCCTAAACCCTATTAAAGGATTAGCTATGCATAATAAGGGTCGAAACAAAGCAATTGATAATAGAAGACATAATGAAATAAACAAGAACAATAAGATTAAACCTGGAGTAATTCAAGAATTTCAATGTAAAAGATCGAATCTTGCAAGAGTAATTAAAGCTAAACTAAGGTTTTGTGAGTTTAAAAGAGAGGAAAAGTAGTTTCTAATCTAAAGCAGTAAAAATAAAACAAAGCATGAAGATAAAACCCTAACTCGACTTATATTTATAGGCCAACGAAAATCCGGAGAAAAGTGCAGCAGAACCTATCGGTTCGTGGGCAAACCGATCGGTTCTGGGGGTGAACCGATCGGTTCAACCCAAACCGCTCGGTTCTAAGGCTTTGAACAATTTCCAGCAACTTTGCTCCTTGATTCACGTATCCAGAACCTATAGGTTTGCTCCGAACCTATAGGTTTGACGTCCCAAATTGTCGTATGACTTCCATATTCGCTCTCGAGCTTCGTCTTGACGTCTCGATACTCGTAAATGCTCCAAATGACTCAGGTTTTAGCTCAGGACCGCCAAAACCTGCAAAATGCACACGCGGAGCAACAGTATCGCAATATAAAGCAAATAGCTACTAAGACAATAATGAAATCGAGCAAATGCGAGCTAAATGCAACTATATCGGGGGCATAAAAGCTATATAAATAACATGTATCATTGTGCATCCAGAGAATGCGGGAATAGAGTAGCCCAGGCTGAGGGATCGACTCCCATGACGGCCATTTTAGCCTTGAAATCCTTGATATGCACAAGCGGACTTTCATGACCCTTGAAGATGGGGAGATTGCTGAGTGAGAGCTTGGCTGGTAGCAAGGACTTGACACTTTTCGGGACGTGTTCAGTTTCCTCATAAATAGAATACCCCTTTGAGTTAGTGAGACGTTCTTCCATTGAACGAATTCTTTTAGCATTTCGTTCAGCCTCTTCAGCAAGGTATTTGGCATTTTTCTCGGCCTCAAGTTTCTGCATAGTGGCCATCTGCTCGATTGCAGCAGTGAGACTAAGGATCTTGCTGTTGAGCTGTTGAACATGTTCTGCGGTAACCACTGATGGGGGCGGAGTTGTGGTTCCTCCGACATTTTCTTCATTGTTAAGTGCCATGACAGTTCTTGGCTTTGATCTGTTGTAGGTACGTTTCTTTGGAGGTGGTGGAGGATTCAGATGACGGTCTTTAGTTCGTCGCGCATCCTGGACTTTTTAGGGAAATGAACCTGCCAGAGTTTCAAACCTTAGTGACCTCCAAAAAAAATAAAAGACTCAAAGAAAGGTCGCATTTGTGGTAAAGAAATTGTGAAAGCGTGAAAGCGTGTGCAGGACTCGACTCGTGTTTTTAGCTTAAAAGACACGGGAAGCTTTTGAGGTAAGGATGCGTTGGGCGTCCCCAGCCTCGAAGTAAATAAAGTTTGTATGATCACAACCTGATTAACCCAAGTTAGCGGTATGTTGCCAGGGGTTTATCGTTAAATCGTGATGTAAAAAAGAATCAAACCGAAGTAGCGATAGGCTAGTCGGCCTGAGGATGTTAAATTGGGTAAAAAGCGGCTGTTGTCCGCTTTTTATGTGTGACACAGGATGTTGGGCCATAATGACGATAAATCACCTGACCTGACATGTAAATCAACGGGTTCATGTTTGAACGAGCCCGCGTTTTGTTCATTTTTGAGAGAGATAGTTTGTTTGAGTCGGGGTGACTAGCAAGTCACTCAACTCAGAGCTATCTCAAAAATGGAAAGGTGTTTGTCTTATTGAAATATCCGAAATGAATTGACATTTTCGGGTTTTGCTTTGCGAAATGTTTTTTGCGATAAATGTATTATGAAGATACGTCAGTCCTATAATGCATTTATGTTTTGTAAAGGACAGGAAATGTAGTGATTATTTCCGATCGGTTTTGAACATCGTGATGTGTTGTTTGTCAGGTTCAGTTGACTATAGGCCAATGATCCCGACAGTATGCTTAAAAGGTATGCTTTTTTGGAAAATGTTTGAAAATGTATTTTCAAAACAGACGTAATGTGTCTTTGAAATGTTTTTGCATGCATTTGTTTAGAAGATGACCATAGCGAGGGTGCTATAGCTTTGGATTTGTACGTATAGACGCGGGTTTTTGGCTTTCAGGGTAAGGTTCCTTCCGGTCATTCCCGCAACGTTTGTGTAGAGTTATCCGCAAGATCACACACATTCGTGTGGATTCAATACGGGGTCTAGAGCGTTCGAGTTTGATCACATTTATTCACTTGTACGGATGCCGTACTTGTGATCGTGGAAGGGTGAGAGATCGACGTGTCCAGAGTATACTCGCTTAGGAAACGAGTTCTTACTTGGGGCCGTCCCTCGAAGGGTGTGGTTATGAATCAGGAGGATTCGACTCAAACGTACTATTGCCCAAATATCGAGAGCAGAAATGTTTTCAAAGTTTCAAGTTTCACTTCTTTATGTTTTTTTTTTAAAATAAAATGAAAAGCTAATTTTCAAAATAAAAAAAACAAAAAAAAACATGCTCGTCCCCAGCGGAGTCGCCAACTGAAGATACCGGATTTAGAGGTGATCCCTTCTCGACGCCCCGCTCGCGCCCGCCTTCGAGAAATGTCATGGGGCGGAATGCACGGCGCGGGAAAATGGGTTTTGCAAGAAGCTCGCTCGCGGGAGCTTTGCTCTTTTAGGGCTTGGCCCGCTCGAGCGTTCTTTTGCTTAATGGGGGAATGTCATTGCATGTAATTGTGACAAAAGAGGTATAAAATCCTTTTTTGAAATGTATTTTTGGAGTCGCCACCAAATATTAAAGGAATTTGGAACCTATTCAACGCGTCTTAAAATATAAGACACGGATGTCTCAGATTTCAAGGTGCGTCGATACCTATCCGTCTGAGGTTATTGTGAAACCAGAGAGGATTCGGAGTGAGGTTACTTTTCGAAAGTTTTGACAAAATGTATTATGAAAATCAGAATCAAAAAGCCTACGTAAAAGTAGTCTTTACTAATTTGAAAACAAATGCTTTAATTTCGATATTTGGGCTAATAGGACGCTACGTACAAATGCAAATATGTGACTCGACAAATATGTAAAATAAATGTAAGCCGTCAAAACCATGACGATTTATTATAGGAAATATACGTAAAATTACTAATTCAGTATTTGAATTAATAACTAAACGTTATTCTCCGACTTGTGTTCAATTCTAAGATTTTGTAAAACCCTCGGTTTTGCATGTTTAAAAGACTATATGAAACGGTACAGTTAAATGTCGAATCCGTGTTTTAGTCGTAATTTAATGCATGAATCGAGAATTTGCATAATGTAAAAATGGTGTTTAATTTAGCGATTTTGAGTCGTTTGTTTATGCGATATTGGCGAGGTTTAGACGAATCTTTCGATTCGAATTACTACAATCGTATTGCGAATACGGGTTCGTTAATGCCAATATCGGGGTGGGTTAAAGTAACCCTATAAGTCTCAGACGTCCAATCTGAAGGTAAAATTTCTTTTCCTTGAAATGCGAAGACGGTTTTTAAAGTGGAGATTTATAAGTGCGAGAGGCTTTGTGTGAGTATGAGTATTGATTTGTGTGGAAGAAGAGAATGTGTTGAGAGAGGATGATGAATGTTGATCGAATAAGGGCTGCTATTTATAGCAAATGCTTCGTGTTTTATGCCTAATTGCTCAGAAAATCGTCAGAGAACCAACGATTAAACATAAAATCGCCAGAATGTCAGAGGGGGAGGGGAAAATCGCCAGAGGTCTGGCGATTTACCTGAAAATCGCCAGTATTCTGGCGATTTTCAGCCCCTTTTCTGACAGATTCATTCGTACCGTGACACGTTATCGTAGGTGTGTAAGGTGTAGCCTGCTTGCTGCTGACTTTTGAGGCCTTTGGTACGTATAATTGATACAAGTTGATCAATCAACTTGATTTTTGGTTCGATTTTCGTGTTTCGTGTTTCGGTTTTTCGTCGTGTTTTTCGACTTTGGCTCGAAATAAAATAATATTGTAGTATATTATTTTACGACCTTGTGAGATTTTGTTTTGTAAGGATGTGACTCGGAACGTGTTTTGGTCCGTTTCGCGTGTTTGGGCCTTCTTGCGCGTTTTGGGCCGTTCTTGTGTGTTTGGGTCGTTTTTGTGTTCTTGGGCCATTTTTGTGAGGCGTTTATGTGTCGTGCTCGTGCGTATTGTGTCGACTTACGATTAAAATGACTAAATTAATATTCATTTTTACGAAATATGCAAATTCAAATTAATACGTTAAAAATGACTAAGATGTTTTAGACACTTATGTACCGTTTCGTCTCATTTTAAAACATGCATGAAAGTCCTTTTCGTCATCGGGTTTGTTTTTTGGGGGGTACGGATACGGGTATCTACACAGTTTGAACTGTACAATCCATATCAAAGTGTTCAAATGTAGTGGTAAGAATTGAATCACTATATCTCGGTTTACTTTGTTACAGATTATACATTCTTTATGTTTTACATTTTGTTTTTCGGTGCTTTTGAATTTTCAGATCTCTTTGTCCGTCTGTTCACGTTGATAAGTGGCAGTAAATTTTTTGTTTGCAGGAGATTAAATCTCGGTTGTGCAATGATCCTGATCAGGTCGTCGCTATTTTCTAAAACGTGAGCGTACTTCAGAGGTGAATCCCATCACAGCGGTCTTTCAAGCTCTGAGTACACCATATCTTTTCAAGGTCTTGCACTGGTAGATCAATGGTAACTACTCTCATTCTTACGTTTATGTTTTGCTCCAATTGTGTTGTAGAACATGTTGTGAAATCTGTCATATTGATTAACTAAAAAAGCAGTTATTTATTATCAAATGCATACTTTAGTTTTTGCCGAATATATATATTAATCTAGTACATATCTTTTTCCTAAGTTACTGTCGGTAAGTTTGAGTAAACTTCTCGATATACGATATTTCTTGTGTGTCCTTTATACTCCTTGTTCGGGGTGATTTTCTCACTCGATTTGATTAAGTGATTGTAGGTTTACTAGTACTATCCTTTAGGTTATTTTCGGTGATGATTTATGTGATTGAGTTTAAACGTAAAGAAGATAACTAAAACGAAACAAAACACACGATATGGTTACGTGGGAAAAACCCTTAAATGTTAAGGGAAAAACCACGGGCGCCAAGCCAGGAGAGGTTATGCACTAGTTCAGGAATATCTGGTACAGAGTCTGGACCAGCTGGTACAGGATACAAAAATGGCGAAAAATATCTAAAGTGTTTGGGTGCTTGTGAATTGCGTAGAGTGTTGTGTGCTCGAGTTGTATTATAATTCTCATGCCTTTCTCTTCTGAATTCTACTCCTTTTATAGTGTCTCTAGCTTCAACGTCCACTTCCTTCTTTGTAGCTAACTTCTCCCCTTCTCTTCTCCAACTGTTCCTATTTCTTAGGCTTCAGTTTCTGCATGCTTGACTTAGTCTCCCAACGTCTCTTTTAGGGTTGCTGCTGCACCTTGGGCTTTCTCCTTTGACATTTACTTCTTTTTGTTGGGCTTGGCCCATCTTGGCTTTTCCTCTCCTGACCTGCACCTTTGTTTTGTCTGCATGCAGTCTGGCGTCAGACATGCGTTCTCCTCGATCGTGGATCCTGCGCGTCTAGGCCTGGCCCAGGGTTCTGGACCAGCCTGGGTTTTTGGTCCCAACAGTTTGTCCCCCATCTCCTTGCCTTTCGCCCGAATCGGAGGGTAAGGAGATGCTACTGTCCTTTATCCTGGTCCAGGGCTGAGCCTGGCCCAAACCGCCTCTGTTCTGCTGTGCCTTTGGTCCTGAGACCTGAACTTTGTAATTAATGAGGTAGTTGGCTTTTTGTGGGGAAGTGCGCCCTATTTTGGCGCTCAATGTACTGCGCACGTCCCATCATGGGTCTTGTCATATCTCTTCGCGCGCTTATTTTCGTAAAAACTATCCAACTTCTTTTTTGTCTCACTATAAATACCCTAGTTTTTGTTTTGTTTCTCTAACTCATCTCTGATTTCCTTTGCTTTGCAATCAAGAACCCTAACAAAAATCCCCAAATTAATTTTGCAAAAACCCTAGCTTTCTTCTTTTTCTTTCTAACTCTGATCATGGCTTGCAATGATGTTGGCCCTTCTAGTGCTGTCCCTTACTCCCACGGTGGTTCCATCTCCAGTCTATCTCCTTTCGTATGTGCTTTTTCGTTCTTTCTGACTCTTGTTGCGGTTTTGTTTTGCAGTTTCCGATGACGATGATGATGTTATTGAGGTTGTTCCTTCCCCTGGAGAGGAAGGTCATGTCGGTGAAAGCGAAGAGAAAAATGACAGGAAAACTTCCCCATCCTTTGAGGCTATTACTGATGTGATTGATCGGGCTCGAGAGGCTTTGAGGAACGAAGATAGGAAGGCACCAGGGATAATCTTGACCAGATCCATCAAAACAGCTGATGAACCTCCTGCACGTAGCTCCGACCCGGAGAAGAAGATGGTAAAGGAGTTGCCCCAAATAAGTCCTGTGCTTTCAATACCTTTGCGCGCTCAAAGTCAATCTGAGTATGTCTCCTTGGGAGAGTCCCTGAGTGAAAAATTTGCTGCATTGTCCCCTGCACCTGCTGCCTTGGACCCTACACGGCTAGCGCATAAGATGGTGGGCTGCTGCGCCCAGGTTTGTGCTTTTCATGGCTTTAGTTTCATTCTGACTTGCTTTCGGCATGATTCTGACTTTCCGCTCTGTCATTTGTGTCGTAGTTGTTAAATATGTCGGCTAGCCTTGGCTCTCTTGCACTATCTTGGTGGGTGATAGAGTTAAGGCAGAGGCTGAGAACGAAGCACTTCGTTCTTCCCTCAAGATTACCAAATGGGAACTTGAGAGCGAGAGGTATCGCTGTGAGAAGCTAACTGCCATGGACAAGATCCACTTTCGAAGGATCCAGCAGCAGGACAATCTCATTGCCAGGCAGGACAAAGAGCTTGAAGAGTTGAGGGAGGATGCTCGTAAACACAATGCTGTCATATCAGACCTGCGTGCGTACTGGACCCAGCGCACTCGAGTGGAGATGATAAATGCTGGTCCGGAGGAACGCGCTACCTGGGACCTGTCTGCTGAGACTGCCATCTTTAAACGGATGTTCCCTGGGGAGGCAATCCTGGAGCGGGCTGAAGTCATCCCAGCCGTGCAGCCGGGTACAGGAGGTACCACTGGTCCAGGTACTGAGGTTGGTGCTGTTGGTTCATCCAATGCTGTCCCTACAGAAGAACATGCTGAAAGAAATGGTGAGTCAGTTGGTGGAGACCGATGAACTCTTGGTCTTGTTATTGGCTTCTGAACAATCTTTGAATTTGTCGGGGGGGGATGTCCCCTGTGATATTTGGTCTGTAATTATTAAACTTTGCTTTTGGTTTGAACTTTGCTCTAAACTTTGTTATCCATGCATAGGCATGGTTTGACTTTTGTCAACTTTTGTTAGTTTATGCTAGGCCATGTTATGCTATGTTTTGTTTATGCTATGCTTTGTTTATGCTATGTTTTGTTATGATGCGCATATAATTTGTTGTGAATCTGTAGAGTAGCATGCATGCGTTTGATAATTTAGGCGACTTACACTTTGGGGCTCCCTTAACGGACATTACTCCCTGTCCCGTTGGTGCAGTCGTTCGGGGGCTGGAGCCTTAGATTTTGTCTTTGTTTTTGCATTTGTCTTTGGTTCTGGTCTAGTCTGGCCTGGTCCAGATATTTGTACCGCTTTGTCTGCACAGAAAGGAGGGTCAGGACTGACCGTTGGCGTTAGCCAACGGCCCTCCGACGCTCAAGTCAGTACAATTGTATAGGATAAATTGTTAAGGAAAAGATTTGGGTTTTGTACGTTACCAGATGTGCTGGTCCAGGACACTTTACATGTGATAGAGCTTGAGGTGGAGTGTATTCCAAGGTCTTGGGATCATGTCTCCTTCCAGAGTTTGTAGTCTATAAGAGCCTTTTCCTGTTCTTTGAATCAATAAGGTACGGGCCTTCCCAGGTTGGGGCTAACTTGCCTGAAGCCTTGTCTCTTGTGTTCTGGAACACTTTTCTCAGGACCAGGTCTCCTGTCCTGAACATTCGTACTTTCACGTTCTTGTTGTAACTTCTGGCCACGCAGTTGTTGGTATCTTTGCTAACCTTCTGCCGCTAAGTCTCTGAGCTCCTGAGGTGTGTCCAGGTATCCGCAGTAGCTCATTATTTTCAGAAAATGTATTGAGTTCATACCTGACCGTTGGAACGTGCACTTCTATTGGTAGTACAGCTTCACATCCATAAACCATTGAGTATGGAGTTTGTCCTGTTGCTCTCTTTGGCGTGGTCCTGTCTGCCCATAGTACCAGTGGCAGCTCTTCAACCCATCTCCCTTGTTTCTCCATCAGCTTCTTCTTGATGCAATTGATCACAATCTTGTTGCTGGATTCAGCTTGTCCATTTGCTTGAGGATATCTTGGTGGAGAGGTTACCAAGTTGATGTTCCACCTTGTACAGAAATCTCTGGTCTTGTTTCCCACGAATGCAAGTCCATTGTCACATACTATTTCTGAGGGGATCCCATACCTACTGATGATGTTCTTCTTTATGAAGGCTATAACTTCTTTTTCTGTGACGTTCTTGTATGCATCTGCCTCTATCCACTTGGAGAAGTAGTCTGTCATTGCAAGCATGAACACTTTCTGTCCTGGAGCCATTGGTAGTTTGCCAACTAAGTCCATGCCCCATTTCATGAATGGCCATGGCGCAGATATTGAGTGCAGGTTCTGTGCAGGTTGATGTATCTCTGGACCATGCCTTTGACAGGCGTCACATTTTGTGGCATACTGGATGCTATCTGTTTTCATTGTGGGCGATGGTAGCCCATGCGTAGAATTTTGTTAACCATGCTTCTACCACCTGTGGTTTCCACGGTGTCCATCGTGTATTTCTCGACAAGATCTTGCCCGACCTGGTCGTTCTAAGCAGCCAGTCTGCGGCCTGAAGGACCTTCGAATAGTGCATACTGTATGATAGTATATCCGACGCCTTGATTCTCAATGCTCTTGCCTCGACCTTGTCCTGTGGTAACTTGCCCTGGACTAGCCACTCATAGTATGGTTTGGTCAGTGCAGGTTGCTTGGGTGTGCTCTGCCGGGGCCAGGCTGCGCTTTACGGGCTTTGGTTCCAAGATGTGAACAATTGGTATCTTGTCCGAGCACGAGGTTCAAATCTTGATCCAATGTTGGCGGAGCATCTGCCTGCACATTCTGATCTCTAGGAACTTGCTCAACCTCTACGTTAGTAAACTTTTGAAAAAGATTTTTAACCAAATCAAGATATGCAATCATCTTAGAATCTTTAGCAGCGTACGTACCATTGATTTGGTTTGCAACCAACAAAGAGTCTATCTTTACCTTTAGATTCTGAACCTTCATGTCCAGACACACATTCAGTCCTGCTATCAGTGCCTCATACTCAGCTTCATTGTTGGTAGTCCTGAACTCACAGGATACAGCTTGTACTATCTTGTCCCCCTGTGGCGACTTCAGGACCACACCTAGTCCAGTACCCCTGATGTTGGCTGAACCATCTGTCCAGAGTTCCCAGGTCTGCTGTTTCTGGTCCAGATGGAAGATTTCTTTTGTTACTTGCTTTTCTAGTGTGGGAGTGAAGTCAGCCACAAAGTCTGCTAATGCTTGAGATTTGATTGCTGTTCTGGGCTCATAGGATAGATCATAGGTGCTCAATTTTACTGACCATTTTGACATACGACCTGAAAGTTCTGGTCTAGACAGCACTGATCTCACAGGAACATTAGTACGAATGATAATATGATGCGCCTCAAAATAAGGGCGTAACTTGGTACAAGCAAATTAAAGCCAAAACAAATTTTTCCAATACGTAATACCTGGTCTCAAAGATCCGTAAGACTTTTACTTACATAATACACGGGATGTTGCTTTGTCCATCCGTTCTCTTACTAGATCGCACTTATAGAGGCTTCATTACGAGATAGGTACAGACCGGTGACTCTCTGGTTCAAAGGCTTGGGCAGAGTGGGCGATGATAGGTATATTTTCGTGTCCTGGAATGCTTTCTCATGCTCGTCCCCGCTTGAACTGTTTGTTCTTTCTTAGGAGATCATAGAATGGCTTGCACCTTTCTGAGGACCTGGAGATGAATCTGCTCGGCCGCTACCCTTTCGCCGGCCAGACGTCCTTTGAGTTCTGGGGGGACTGCAAGTTGATTATCGCTGAGATCTGTTCTGGACTAGCCTCTATGCCTCTTTTTGTCACCATATAGCCTAAGAACTTTCCTGCAGTGACACCAAAGGTGCATTTAGTAGGGTTTAATTTCATATTATATTTTTCCAGAATCTCAAACGCCTTTCCCAGGTCCAGGATGTGATCTTCAGCTTTCTTTGACTTCACCACCATATCATCAATGTAGACCTCCATTGTATCTCCAATCTGATCCTTGAACATCATGTTCACCAGCCTTTGATATGTTGCACCTGCATTCTTTAGTCCAAACGGCATTGCCTTGTAGCAATATATTCCTCTGCTGGTCATGAACGCTGTATGCTCCTGGTCTGGTGGGTGCATCCTGATCTGGTTGAATCCGCTTGCTGCATCCATGAATGTCAGCACCTCGTGTCCTGCAGTGGCATCTACCATAGCATCTATGTGTGGTAGTGGAAATGAGTCTTTTGGGCACGCCTTGTTCAGGTCTGTATAATCCACACATACTCTCCACTTGCCATTCTTTTTCTGGACCACAACTACATTTGCCAACCAATCTGGGTACATCACTTCTTTGATCATGTCCATGTCCAGCAATTTCTGCACCTCCTGGTTCACAATCTCATTACGTTACGTGCAAACTTCTGCGCTCGCTTTCACGGGCTTAAAACTTGGGTCAATATTTAACTTGTGCGTAATAACGTCTCAACTTATACCACCATATCAAAATGGGACCAAGCAAAACAATGCTCTTTTTCCTCGTAAAGTCAATTAGAGCGTGTCCGATTACCTCTGAGCATCGTAACCAACCGTAACCTTCTGTCGAGTCTTTCTTCAGCCAAAACAATTTCATCTGTCTCCATGCGTGGGACAGGATTCTCAACAGACCTGACAGGCTGCTTTAATTGCTATGCGAGGGACTTACCTGGGCCAGAAGGTTTCAGTCGTCTGTAACATTCTGTGCGATCGCTTTCTTCTCCTCAATTCTTTGTCCCCACTTTGTTGGGATCTTGATGCACTGGTGGTACGTTGAAGGTACAGCCTTGAGGTTGTGGATCCAGGGCCGCCCTAGGATCACGTTGTACGAGGATAGGCAGTCTATTACGCAGAACTTTTCGAAAGAGGTGACTCCTTCTACATAGGTTGGCAGGGTGATCTCTCCCAAGCTGTGCTTTGTCTCTCCACTGAACCCTACCAGACGCCGACCTCTTCGTTACATCCGACTCTTTCAAATTTCTTATAGCTTCCAGTGCCTCCATCATGATGATTTTGACTGAACTGCCTCCATCTACCAGGACCCTTCTGACCATGCAGGTTCCAATCTGGACCTTGATCACAAGTCCATCGTGGTGTGGCCCATGCACTCCTTGTAGATCTGACTCATCAAACACAATCTCCTAGGCTGGACCTGCTTGTCCTGCTGGTGGCTGTTGCCTGTTCTCCAGAGCTACACGCTTTGCAGCAGAATATGTTAGTCCACAAATATCTGAACCACCAGAAATAAATTTTACCTCATGTGTTGGCGGTGGTGGTGGAAGATCTCTGGGCTCATCTCGTTCATCCTTGTTCCTCCTGCTCTGGGCGGGATATCCTTCAGTGGCCATTCTTTAGTAGATGAGCTATCTCCTCCCGAGAGCTATGCAATCCTCGTGGTACGCCCAATCACATAATGGTACACTCACCACTTGGTCGTGTCCCGCCATGGATTAGGCTTCTCACGTGCTTTTGGCCATCAAACTGCTGAGCCCAACTTGTCCAGCTTGTTGATCAGGCCTGGCAGGTCTACAGAAAAGCAATACTCTGGCGGAGGTGGAACCTGGGTGCATCGACTTGTTCATCCACGGCGTTTGCTTCCCTCCTGTTTGGCCTCTGATATGGACCAGGCCTGTTGTTCTGTGCCTCTGGGTGGTGACTTTTCGTTCAGCCCTGCCCTGGTCCTGATATCTTGCCCTAAACTGCTGGTCCTCTTCTACCTCGATGCGGGCGAGCCTTAGCCTGCACATCCTCAAAGGTAGAACAAGGGTAGCGAGTTAGTTCAACATATAAATCGTAATCCTTACCAAACCTTGCCTCAAGGCCTCTATGGTCGTGCGATGTCGCATCCGGGATGGACACTTTCTCCTTGTTGAAGCGGTGCAGGAAATCCCTTAGAGACTCGTTCTCGCTCGACCACCAGTGCATGATCACCGGTCCTTTTCCAACAATCTGCTCTTGGCGAATCGACGTTGAAGAGGTTGATCGACTCTCGCAGCGACTTGATGGTCTTGATTGGCGCGTTGATATACCACCGAGGGTCGGGTCCGATCAAGGTTGAACCAAAGCTCTTGCACATGCATGCCTCCTCTTCTCTGTTTGGGATAGGGACGTTGAACATCCTGCTGTATTGAGCAACGTGTTCCGGAGGATCTCTTTGTCCCATCATAGAGTTTTAGGTTGGGCATCGTACTTCTTTGGCATTTCGACCATTGCAATGCAATCATCGAAGGGTGAATCGAGTAGCATCCTGGGGTTGCCTCTTCTATGGGTGGTGGAAGCCACGGAACCTTGCGCACCAAATCGAAGTTTCGCATTTCCATCATCATGTCTTTGCATGACTTCGCCTGCACCAACTCCCTCTGGTGTCTTTGGGTCTCCACCTCCACCTGCAGCATCATTCTCTGGATTCTCTTCCACATTGAGTGGATCATCTTTTGATCCTTTTGATCCTGCAGAAGAAAAAGTAGAGAAGTCAAGTTGCTTGATTATATCAGAAAATGGTATACCTGGTGGGATCCTGGATCCTGAGGCTTTCTTCTGGACTGAGGAATCCAGCTGTTTCCTTAGGGTTGCCTCAGTCTCTTTCAGTTTTGCTGCCTCGGCCTTAGCATCCTCTGCAGCTTTCTTGGCCTGCTCTGCAACCTGCTTGGCTTGTTGTAATTCCTCCTGGAGCTTGAGCATGGCTTCTGCACTTGTGCCTTCCATCTTTCACGTTGGCTGGACTTGTGCTGACTTGGAGTAATTTGTAGGATTAATAAACTAGTATCCCCACAGACGGCGCCAAACTGTTCGGGGTGATTTTCTCACTCGATTTGATTAAGTGATTGTAGGTTTACTAGTACTATCCTTTAGGTTATTTTCGGTGATGATTTATGTGATTGAGTTTAAACGTAAAGAAGATAACTAAAACGAAACAAAACACACGATATGGTTACGTGGGAAAAACCCTTAAATGTTAAGGGAAAAACCACGGGCGCCAAGCCAAGAGAGGTTATGCACTAGTTCAGGAATATCTGGTACAGAGTCTGGACCAGCTGGTACAGGATACAAAAATGGCGAAAAATATCTAAAGTGTTTGGGTGCTTGTGAATTGCGTAGAGTGTTGTGTGCTCGAGTTGTATTATAATTCTCATGCCTTTCTCTTCTGAATTCTACTCCTTTTATAGTGTCTCTAGCTTCAACGTCCACTTCCTTCTTTGTAGCTAACTTCTCCCCTTCTCTTCTCCAACTGTTCCTATTTCTTAGGCTTCAGTTTCTGCATGCTTGACTTAGTCTCCCAACGTCTCTTTTAGGGTTGCTGCTGCACCTTGGGCTTTCTCCTTTGACATTTACTTCTTTTTGTTGGGCTTGGCCCATCTTGGCTTTTCCTCTCCTGACCTGCACCTTTGTTTTGTCCTGCATACCGCGCCGTGCATGCGTTAGTCTCCGATCAGGATCCCTGCACTGCCTAGGCCTGGCCCAGGGTTCTGGACCAGCCTGGGTTTTTGGTCCCAACACTCCTGATTTGAGTCATCAATGAAAAATTTGAGTCCTTGTGGTGATGTTGTCCTTGAGGCTGCAACGTATAGTTGTCCATGGCTGAACACCGGCTTAGGTAAATAGATGCCAACATTTGTGAGGGACTGTCCTTGACTTTTATTGATTGTCATTGCATAACATGGTTTGAGAGAGTATTGTCTTCGTTTCAAAATGAAGGGTAGTTTTGTATCTGCTGATGTCATTATAATCCTTGGAATTAACACTTGTTTTCCTACTTGAGATCCTGTGATAATTCTTGCCACGACCACAAATTTACATGTACGTGTTATTATTAGTCGTGTTCCATTACACAATCCTTTGGATGGGTTAATGTTTCTCAATAGCATCACTGGCATCCCTACTTTTAGTTTTAGCTCATGTTTTGGCAAACCTTGCACGTGCAGTGTATTTAAATATTCTGTTGGATAAGCCGTGAACTGGTCTTCACTGTCCAGCGAAGACTGACAAATTTCATCTCAACTTTTGTAGACCGTGTAATCACCAAGCATTAAATCAACCATCTAGTCATTGATGCTATCTGCATTCTCATTTAGTGGGGTGAGAATTGCTCTTTCTCTTAGGTATTCATCATTTTGACTATTAGCTAAGAAATTTGGGTAGATTTCAGCCACCACTTTATTGATTTCTATCTTTCCTGTAGTATCTTTATCCATGTAGGTTCACTTTCATCTGTTTCTACCTTCGTCTCGAGTCGTCCATCCCCCATTGCAAGTAACCACTCATTAAACCTTTGGTTTGTCTTTTTCTTTTCGTCCTCGCTTTCTGTTTCCTGTACTCTCATACTTTTCTTAAGTGTAAACACTTTACATGACTTCCATATACATGATCTATTTATAGACGCTTGTACGATATCCTGTCGAGCTCCTTTTGAAACTATTGGGAGTACTTGTCTGAAGTCTCCCCCAAGTAACACCACTTTTCCTCCGAACAACTTTGACGATGCCTCAATGTTTTTACTCCCAACAATATCTCTTAAGGTACGATCAAGTGCTTCAAATGCGAATCTATGATCCATAGGAGCTTCATCCCATATAATTAATGACGCTAGCTGAAGGAGTTCTGCAAGTTGCGTGTTTTGTTTGACATTACATGTTGAATTATTAAATAATTCAATAGGTATTTCAAACCTACTGTGAGCCGTCCTCCCACCTGGTAGCAACAAAGCTGCAATTCCTGTTCGTTGATTGTGTTGTGGTCGTTGGTTAGTATTTCTAAACAAAATAATTGTAGTTTGTTTTGTTATTTGTTGTAAATGTTACCTGATGATGCCACATTTAATACTATTTTGTTCTCAGCACGTAGCTTTGCTGATATTGTACCATATAGAAAGGTCTTTCCTGTTCCACCATGTCCATACAAAAATATTACATCTTGAACGTTGTTATTTACAGCATCAATGACTGCATTGTATACGTCTGTCAAAGCAAATAATGTCACTGTTAGTGAGTTTTTGATTGACACTAAATATGCAAATGATGTTTTTTTTTGTTATCTTCATACCTAGTTGTTCCGGGTTAAGTTGGTTTATTTTCGCTGACAGCATATTATAGTTTGTTTCCCAAAGATTTTTGACATCTGTTACTTCACAAAATAGTAGTATTGTGACGAATAGCTCTCTTAGTTGTGTTGGCATTGCCCATTGATTTGCTTCGCGCATTGCGTCATTCCATTCTTTGTCATTACTTAGCAAACCGAGGGCATAACATGCTTCCTTAAATGTAGGATATAACTGACCGTTTATTGTTCGGATCTCTTCATAACTTCTTGAGCCTTTCACTATGTTGAGAAGCAGTCGAAGGTAGTATCTTTCCCCGGCAGTAGGGTATACGTATGCCATTCTGCCAATACACATACGTTGTTTTCTCGGCCGCCATCCGCTGTCATCCCATACATATTTTGTCGGGAATTCTGCATATGTAAGTGTTCTGGCTTCTTCATATGCCTGATTTGTCGCCATCCATGATGTTAACATCATTTCTGACTTTGTTGCCCTATTGATAACTACCTTTAGTACATCATCATCCCTAATTACGACAGCCTGCTCTCCTTCCAGGTGCACAGGTAGGCGTATAACTGACGGATTTCTTTCATGTATTTCGAATTCAAAGATTCTCCATGCAAATTTCAAAGAATTCTATTGTGTACCTACAATCCATGTACGCCTTTATTTCGTCTCTTGTGTCTTCCTTTATGATTAAAGTTGCTTTGTCTGGACCCTTAACAATGTACTTAAATAAGTACTTAATTGCTCTTGCAGTGCTACACCATTCCACGTTTATATGTGCGTTAAACATCATAAGCAGGCCGGGGGTTATACGGAACAATGGATCTATTGTCTAGGTAATGTTCATCCTTTTTAATGAACCTGTTTGCAAGAATTTACATTTATATCCAGTTAATTCTAATTTGCAACTGAATATATACACACTTGGTTATCGTAAATATGTGTTAAAATGAGATCCTGTACTGAAGTTAGTTGTTTTCACGACTTTATGGTTAATGCGCAGAACAATTGTGTTTTTCATTATTATACCTAGGTAGGCGATTTGATTGCAAGTGAATACTATTTTTGTACTCTATTTGTCATTATATATTCTTACTGGATGAAGTTAAATATTCGTACCTGTTGTTTTGCCTTCGTTTATATATAGGATAACCATTGTGGTCCAATTTTGTTTCTTCGCTGTATGGTTTTGGAAAGTTCTTGGTACGTTTGTCTTTTGTCATACATGGGCATTTTGGATTTGCGGTGCCACATGGTCCGTGTACCATGTACTTAGTCACTTCTTCGTGTAAATCTGGTTCTTCATTTATATCTGGTATTTCCGCACTGATAATGCTGTCAATAAACTGTGTTGAGAACTCGGTTTCGTTCCTTTTTAACCATAAAAGGATATGGGCATGGGGTAATCCACGTTTTTGAAATTCGATTGTGTACACATCTGCAAATAAGATAATCCTTACGTTTAAAGAAAGTCTAATGCAAGGTAACCTAAAATCTTATGTATAGAGTTTTATAATCTAACCTGCAATGGTCGCACCAAAATAGTGATCTTTCTTTAAGCAATCCATGAGTTGTCTCAGCTTCAACTTAAATACCCTCGCTACAATATCTGGACGATCTTTTGCTTTTTGGTTTCCAATGTGCTATAACATTGACTCGATCTCTGGCCACTTTGGGTTTGCTGTAGATGCTATGAATATATGAGGATTCCCATACCATCGGCAAATTGCCATTGCGTCCTGGTAATTTTGCTGCATATATCTAGGGCTTCTTGTGAATGAGGGTAGTAGATATATTATTTTCCCTACAGCTTGTCCAAATGAGTCTCCGTTGGTGACAGCATCGTACAAATTATTTAATATATCACACCTAAATAGTTCTTGGTTATCTTTGATGTACCATAATCTTTCCGATTCTATAGCACAACAACAGTCGACCAAATATTGTTGTATTCTGTAGGCATAGTAATCCCTCATTGTCACACTCTTTCGTTTGCGTCTAGCTTCTTCCTCACTATCAAGGTCGTATAATATTCCAAGGTGGAAACTGTCCTCTCCATAAGGAAATAATAGAGGGTATTGCAAGGCCATATATGATGGATGTAGCTCACTAATTGTTTTTAAACCGTCGTTTTTGTGCTCAATAATTATGTCTCTTCCATTTGTTTCTTCACCAATCGGCTGCACTATAAGTGCTGCTATTTCCGAGGCTGTTAGAGTGTTGTACACTTGACGAGGCTAAGTCGTATCACCTCTATCAAAGATAAATCCTACAAAACAACTAACTAGCAGCTAGTGGCAAGCAGGGTCGAATCCACAGAGAAACGATGTAGTCAAGACTTACTTAGCTAAACTTAGGCTATTTCTAAGGTAAACAAATCGTGGGTGAAGGAGGACTAAAACAAGACTAAAAGTAAAGTGTTGGGACCAGAAAACCAGGCTGGTCCAGAGGTCTCAGTCAGGTCCAGACAAGGTCAGGACCTACGGCTAGAACCAAGGCTTACAGCCAGTACCAGAATATACAGACAAAACGAAGGCGCAGGTCAGGAGAGGAAAGGACAAAATGGGCCAAGCCCAACAAGAAAGAAGATTGCATCGAACAAAGCCCAAAGTCGAAACAGCAACCCTAGAAGGAGACGTTGGAAGACTTGATCAAGGAACAAAACTGAAGCCTGAAAGATAGGAGTGCTGGAGAAGGAAAGGGAAGAAGTTGCCTACAAAGGAGGAAGTGAACGTTGGACCTAAGGGCACTATAAAAGGAGCAGATTTCAGAAGAAAGGGAGATCATAAGACACACCACTCAACAACTCGACACTCTACGAAATTCTCTATCAATCTCACACCTTACAATTATTTTACGCCTTTATTGTATCCTGTACCAGTTGGTCCAGAGTCTGTACCTCTTATTCCTGAACTAGTGAAGATCCTCTCCTGGCTTGGCGCCCGTGGTTTTTCCCTTAACATTTAAGGGTTTTTCCCACGTAACATATCGTGTGTCTTGTGTCATTTTTGTTGTCTTTTCATACGTTTCAGCTCGATTACATCAAATACCATAAAACACAACCTAAAGGATAGTACTAGTAAACCTACAATCTCTTAATCGGACCGTGTGAGAAAATCACCCCAAACAGATTGGCGCCGTCTGTGGGGATACTAGTTTATTAATCCTGCAAAAGTTCCAACCCAACACAAGTCCAACCAGCGAAAGATGGCAGATCCCAGTGCAGAAGCCATGCTCAAACTCCAG
Source organism: Dianthus caryophyllus (assembly GCA_023091065.1). Taxonomy (NCBI): domain Eukaryota; kingdom Viridiplantae; phylum Streptophyta; class Magnoliopsida; order Caryophyllales; family Caryophyllaceae; genus Dianthus; species Dianthus caryophyllus. Next base: position 22,249,526 of record CM041527.1, read on the forward strand.
GAGGAACTGCAACAAGCCAAGCAGGCTGCAGAAGAGGCCAAGGCAGAGGCTGCAAGACTAAAGGAGGCTGAGGCAGTCCTGAAGAAGCAGTTGGAGACCTCTGCCCAGAAGAAGGCCTCAGGATCCAGGATCCCACCAGGTACTCCATTTTCTAATGTGATCAAACAACTTGACTTCTCTACTTTCTCTTCTGCAGGATCAAAAGGATCAAGAGGAGACCCACTCAATGTAGAGGAAAACCCAGAAAACAACGCTGCAGGTGGAGATGGTGAACCAAAGACACCAGAAGGAGTTAGTGCAGGCCAGGTCATGCAATACATGATGATGGAGATGCAGAAACTCCCAGAGTTGGTACGAAAGGTTCCAGGACTCCCACCACCCATTGAAGAGGCAGCACCAGGGAGTTATGCTGATTCACCCTTTGATGACTGCATTGCGATGGTGGAGATGCCAAAGAAGTACTCAGCGCCCAACCTAAAGCTCTATGATGGGACAGCTGATCCTCTGGAACACGTTGCTCAGTACAGGCAGAGGATGTTCAACGTTCCTATCCCAGCAGAGAAGAGGGAGGCCTGCATGTGCAAAAGCTTTGGTTCAACCTTGACTGGTCCAGCCCTACAGTGGTATATCAACCTGCCGATCAAGACCATCAAATCCTTTGCAGAGCTGATCAACCTTTTCAACATCCAGTTCGCCAGTAGCAGATTGTTGGAGAAGCAAACGGTGACTGCACTGAGTCATCCGAGCGAACGAGTCTCTGAGGGACTTCTTGCACTGCTTTAACAAGGAGAAAGTGTCCATCCCCAGATATGACATCCGCACGGCCATTGAGGCCTTCAGGCAAGGTTTCGTTAGAGACTCTGATCTTTATGTTGAACTAACTCGTTACCCCTGTTCTACCTTTGAGGATGTGCAGGTGTGGAACCCGGGATCGGACGGGGGACCCAACTCGGCGTCTTGCTTAAGGGCGGATTAAAAGTTAAAAAAGATTAAGTTAGAAAAACCTTTAGAAATCGCTTTGAGTCGCCACCTAATTATCGCGGAAATTAGGAACCTGCTATCATGTCCTAAGCCTAAAGACATGTCCTAGATTTTGGAGCACGCCGACACCCCTAGATCTAAGGCTTGTGAAACCAGAATGAATTCGGGGTGAGGGTACTTTAGAAAAAGAGTTAATTCAATTAATGATTTATGAAAACCTTTTAGAAAAGCCTATGTAAAAATAGCCTCTACTGACCTAGAACAATCCATGTAAGATGATATTTGAGCTAATGTTATCGCTACGTACAAGTGCGAAAAAGTTTGTAAAAGAATGCAGATGCAGATGCAGATGCAAAAAGATTGATTAAAACCCTCAGTTTAGCATGTTTAACTTGTTAACGAAAACGGTTCAGTTAAAGGTCGAATTCATTGTTTAAGTTGATTTTAATGCAAAATAAGAAGGTGCAAGATGCATGCAAATAAAATAAAGTTCAATTGCCCATTGGTTTATTTTATAAGGGTCAGTTGCTTATGCGACTTTGGCGTGTCATCGGATATGGAGTGTACCCGAAGTAAATAGAACACTTGGAGTGCAAGCGCGCTGGGTGCCAAAGCCGGGAGGGGCGCTAGAGTGTAGTCCCCTTTGTTAGTCCATAGAAAATAAGAAAAAGCTTTGATCCAAGTGGATCGGTACCTACCTTGTCCTGACGCTTCAGATCTGGGCAGAGCTTCGCTTCTTGAACTTAAAAGGAGGATGAATTCAACACGAGATGGTGTGTAGAACTCAAGGATTTGAGTGCGTGAGGCTTTGAGAGAGTTTTGTAGTGTGTTTGCTGTGAAAACTGTTTGTGAATTCTCTTTTTCGAGGTCAGGTATAGGGGTGTATATATACTAAAAACATCGGAGAAATTAGGAAATCCGGGGATAAAAACAGGCCAGGAAACCGCATAGCCTTATGCGGTTGCCCACCCAAACCGCATAAGGCTATGCGGTTTGGAGGTGTGGTTTTTAGTGTAGTTTCCTAGTTCCGGTTTGATTATATCTCAAAAAGATTTAGTATAATCCTTGCTTGTACGTCAAGGAAAAGACCTAGGATATTTCTGGGATATTTTGATGTTCAGGGCTTTGGAGTGCGGGCCAAAGGTGAGTGCAGGCTTCGGTTTTGGGCAGAGACCCGAAAAAATGGAAAAGGTGTATTTGCATAGATTTTGTGAAATAAGGTAAGACGTGAGGTTGTATTTTGTGTAAGAGGAGCCTAAAGGGAAGATCTAGCCACCGGGCCTAAATTTAGGGATTTAGGAATGCTGAATTAGACCTTGTTAATGTAAAAGGGCTAATTGTAGTGCAAATGCGAAGCTCATGCCAAATGAAGCGGGACAAGGACCTAGTTAGACTCCAAGTGGACAAAATGAACGTTTATTTAAAGCGATGTGAAGCGACCTAAATCATTTTAACATTTCAAACGACTCACAATGAATTCGACATTAGTTAGAACCGTTTAAGTTAACGTTAAAGCATGCGTAATAAAAGTCCGTGTTACATCACAGGGTTTTGTGTGGGAGGGTACGGATATGGGTACCCACAGAGCCCCCAGTTTGACTGAGCTCGGACTAGAGCGTTAGTCAAACTCCACGACCATATCCGGACCATTACAGTCTCGATACAGTCAGCGGAACGAAGCATGTGTCCATGGGTGAGACGAGGACCTCGAACCGGGCTAAGCGGGGAGGGACGTGCGCACTTTAAGGACGTGGCGGTCCGTGCATACCTGTAAGGGCCTGCCGGCGTGTAGAGTGCCTTTTCTATGCTTTGCTGCCGTGTAGTGTTGATGTCGTTTGCTTGTGCTGATGTCGTTGTTGATGCTGATGCCGTTGCTGATGCTGCATATATCTAGGGCTTCCTGTGAATGAGGGTAGTAGATATATTATTTTCCCTACAGCTTGTCCAAATGAGTCTCCGTTGGTGACAGCATCGTACAAATTATTTAATATATCACACCTAAATAGTTCTTGGTTATCTTTGATGTACCATAATCTTTCAGATTCTATAGCACAACAACAGTCGACCAAATATTGTTGAAATAGCCTTCCCCCGCAAAGTAAAGTAGGACCTTCAGATATCCTTTGTTGTATTCTGTAGGCATAGTAATCCCTCATTGTCACACTCTTTCGTTTGCGTCTAGCTTCTTCCTCACTATCAAGGTCGTATAATATTCCAAGGTGGAAACTTTCCTCTCCATAAGGAAATAATAGAGGGTATTGCAAGGCCATATATGATGGATGTAGCTCACTAATTGTTTTCAAACCGTCGTTTTTGTGCTCAATAATTATGTCTCTTCCATTTGTTTCTTCACCAATCGGCTGCACTATAAGTGCTGCTATTTCCGAGGCTGTTGGAGTGTTGTACACTTGACGAGGCTAAGTCGTATCACCTCTATCAAAGATAAATCCTACAAAACAACTAATTAACAGCTAGTGGCAAGCAGGTTCGAATCCACAGAGAAACGATGTAGTCAACACTTACCTAGCTAAACTTAGGCTATTTCTAAGGTAAACAAATCGTGGGTGAAGGAGAACTAAAACAAGACTAAAAGTAAAGTGTTGGGACCAGAAAACCAGGCTGGTCCAGAGGTCTCAGTCAGGTCCAGACAAGGTCAGGACCTACGGCCAGAACCAAGGCTTACAGCCAGTACCAGAATATATACAGACAAAACGAAGGCGCAGGTCAGGAGAGGAAAGGACAAAATGGGCCAAGCCCAACAAGAAAGAAGATTGCATCGAACAAAGCCCAAAGTCGAAACAGTAACCCTAGAAGAAGACGTTGGAAGACTTGGTCAAGGAACAAAACTGAAGCCTGAAAGATAGGAGTGCTGGAGAAGGAAAGGGAAGAAGTTGCCTACAAAGGAGGAAGTGAACGTTGGACCTAAGGGCACTATAAAAGGAGCAGATTTCAGAAGAAAGGGAGATCATAAGACACACCACTCAACAACTCGACACTCTACGAAATTCTCTATCAATCTCACACCTTACAATTATTTTACGCCTTTATTGTATCCTGTACCAGTTGGTCCAGAGTCTGTACCTGTTATTCCTGAACTAGTGAAGATCCTCTCCTAGCTTGGCGCCCGTGGTTTTTCCCTTAACATTTAAGGGTTTTTCCCACGTAACATATCGTGTGTCTTGTGTCATTTTTGTTGTCTTTTCATACGTTTAAGCTCGATTACATCAAATACCATAAAACACAACCTAAAGGATAGTACTAGTAAACCTACAATCTCTTAATCGGACCGTGTGAGAAAATCACCCCAAACAGATTGGCGCCGTCTGTGGGGATACTAGTTTATTAATCCTGCAAAAGTTCCAACCCAACACAAGTCCAACCAAATGAAAGATGGCGGATCCCAAAGGCGTAAGCCATGCTCAAACTCCAGGAGGAACTGCAACAAGCCAAGCAGGCTACAGAAGAGGCCAAGGCAGAGGCTGCAAGATTAAAGGAGGCTGAGGCAGTCCTGAAGAAGCAGTTGGAGACCTCTGCCCAGAAGAAGGCCTCAGGATCCAGGATCCCACCAGGTACTCCATTTTCTAATGTGATCAAACAACTTGACTTCTCTACTTTCTCTTCTGCAGGATCAAAAGGATCAAGAGGAGACCCACTCAATGTAGAGGAAAACCCAGAAAACAACGCTGCAGGTGGAGATGGTGAACCAAAGACACCAGAAGGAGTTAGTGCAGGCCAGGTCATGCAATACATGATGATGGAGATTCAGAAACTCTCAGAGTTGGTACGAAAGGTTCCAGGACTCCCACCACCCATTGAAGAGGCAGCACCAGGGAGTTATGCTGATTCACCCTTTGATGACTGCATTGCAATGGTGGAGATGCCAAAGAAGTACTCAGCGCCCAACCTAAAGCTCTATGATGGGACAGCTGATCCTCTGGAACACGTTGCTCAGTACAGGCAGAGGATGTTCAACGTTCCTATCCCAGCAGAGAAGAGGGAGGCCTGCATGTGCAAAAGCTTTGGTTCAACCTTGACTGGTCCAGCCCTACAGTGGTATATCAACCTGCCAATCAAGACCATCAAATCCTTTGCGGAGCTGATCAACCTTTTCAACATCCAGTTCGCCAGTAGCAGATTGTTGGAGAAGCAGACCAGTGACCTGTACCGAGTCATCCAGAACGAGAACGAGTCTCTGAGGGACTTCTTGCACCGCTTTAACAAGGAGAAAGTGTCCATCCCCAGATGTGACATCGGCACGGCCATTGAGGCCTTCAGGCAAGGTTTGGTTAGAGACTCTGATCTTTATGTTGAACTAACTCGTTACCCCTGTTCTACCTTTGAGGATGTGCAGGTGTGGAACCCGGGATCGGACGGGGGACCCAACTCGGCGTCTTGCTTAAGGGCGGATTAAAAGTTAAAAAAGATTAAGTTAGAAAAACCTTTAGAAACTGTTTTGGAGTCGCCACCTAATTATCGCGGAAATTAGGAACCTGGAATGAAACTAGATGGGCTAAGTTTCACTCAAGGAATGAACTAAAATCGATTTGTGTTGGTGATGAATATTTCGGCCAAGTATGTTGTTTTTGTGGGATGATTTTTCTGATTTTTGTGAAACAAAATGAAAACATAAAGGATAGTAACTAAATCTAAACACAAAGTAATAGATTTAGGGTTTTGATTAGTTAAGCACTAAGCCACTAACTAATCACTCACTAAACTCAAGCACAAAGCAATGAGAAAAATGAAGAACACTCAACTTAAACACTAGGGTTTTCAATTCATCCAAATCTGAATTTTACAATGAGTTAGCTTGGCTTTTATAAGCCCCAAGCTTTGATCTCCACCCTACATCTATTACATGATCTAAGGGTCACAAATGACCCTAAAAGCCCTAAGAATTTTCGGCCCCTACAACCCTTCAAATCTGAATACAAACTACAACAACTACAACCAAAAGTATAAAGTAAAGACAACGACATTCGACTACATCTACTCCCTACAATTGAGACCTTAATCTAATGGATGAAATTATTGGCTTGGAGAGCAAGGATGAGTGGTCCTATTGACCCTTTCAAACTGATCAAAGACTAAAGAAAACAAGACAATAAAGTGAACAAGGACATAAAGCAAACTAAGGACCACAATTGACAATGACATGAACAAAAGTTGATCTTCTCTTTTGAATTGTGGAATGAGCTGAATTCCTTGTCTCCTCTTCTGTTAGCCACGACTCATGTGAGCCTTAGGATGATTATGAGGCTCCCAAATGGTCCCCAAGGTGAGCTCACCCAAGGAGAATGATGTAGGTTAAGTTCATGGCTCATTACTCCAAAACCGAGTTCCTTGAGACTGAAGTGACTTGTAGGCTTCACCATTTCTCGCTCACGTTGAATTATAAGGCCCATGATATGTCATTGGAAAGGTAATTGAGTTGGCTTTCCAATGCAAAAAGAATCATCCACAAATATGGCATACAACGCAAGATATTGAGCTTTTAGTACAGACATGTCCAACAGCCTATGGACTGAGTTTTCACAATCTGACCCCTGACTTGTAGAAGTCATAACTCTCAGCTCCCTTTGAACCAGATAGCCAACCATATGTCAAATGAAAGCTCTTTGAGCTAGCTTTCATATGAAAGTGGTTTCATCTCAATTGGTTGAGCAGATTGGGAGTTACGTTAAGATCTCTACCGACATGTCAAGATGGGCTTTATGGTTCATGGCCTAGATTGTTGCTTTCCATGTGTGGGCTGATTTCCTTCGTTCCTCCTTGTACATTTCACTTGGTTTGATCCTAATGATCACAAATTAAGCCATGGCTCGAGCCATAGGACCCAAGTAAGCCCAAGCCTCAAAATGAGCAAAAATGAGCTTATCCATTTTGGTGCAATCTCCTCTTCTTCAAAAAAGTTTGTCCTCAAACTTTGGGGTTCTTAACATTTTCTTGAGCTCCTCTTCTTGATTCCTACCTAGTGTGTTAGGGATGTTCTTGACTAAGCTCCCCATTTGAATTTCCATTTCAAGAATCCTCTTGACCTCTTGCTTGTGCCAAGCTTCCCATTCCACATGAGCTTCTTCTTCTTGGCCTTAGGTGAACATCTCATAAGATGAAGCTCAACCTTTCCCTTGAGATTATTCCCCATGCTCTCCTCTTGAATCTTAGGATCATCATTAGTAATGTGGATGGTTAAACTCTCACCAACATTCACCCTTTGACTTCCTTGTGATTTCCTTTGATGACCAACCTTATCATTCTCCTTGTGCTCCCCTTCTTTGTTTTCATCTTCAAACTTACATGGTTCCCAAGCCTTATCAAGGAGGAAATGACAAGGATCCCTCACAAGCACTTTACTCAAAACCTCATCAGATTTTTTCTTCACCTCGGCCCCATTGTTTATCCACCATGGCTTGTAAGGACTAGGATGCTCTTGTGAAGGTAAGGCTTTGATAGAGTTTCCTCCATCCATGGTCAAATCATACGGCCTCACCTCCATCTCGGTTTCATTTTGATCTTGCTTCACATCCTCTTCATCCTCATGAGCAAGGACCTCACTCCTTTCATCCTCACAATCAAGGATGTCACTCATCTCCCCATGAACAATCTCACACGAGTTCAAGGTTTTTTTTGTGGGACATTCTTTGGCATTGTGACCGTATCCTTGACATTGACAACATTTCTTAAGGGAGATGGTTGTTTTATGGCTAAGGTCAGCCCCCTTCCTCGTGTCTAGGGCTGGTGGTGTAGGATTTGTGGTGGGTTCAACAATTTTGGCTCTCATGGGTGGCTCATAGGGTGGTGTTTTTGTAGGAGAGTCAAGTAAAATAGCCATCCCTTTACTCAAACTCATTTGGGCAGCCTTTCCCCTCATCTTAGCCACCTTGGCTTCTATCTCTTTCCCAACTCTTTCCATGGACTCATAAACCGACTCAACTCTAGGAATTTCTTGTGAAGACCCATAGGAAAAAAGTGTAGACCCAAAAGTAAAAGAAAGACTCATTGTATCTCAAAAAAAACAAAACTGATTTTGTGAGAAAAAAAATTTCGGATCTTTGAATGTGTGAACCGAAATAAAAACTAACACAAGGGTGGATCTTGTGCTCTTGAACCAAAGCTCTGATAACCAATTTGGAATGAAACTAGATGGGCTAAGTTTCACTCAAGGAATGAACTAAAATCGATTTGTGTTGGTGATGAATATTTCGGCCAAGTATGTTGTTTTTGTGGGATGATTTTTCTGATTTTTGTGAAACAAAATGAAAACATAAAGGATAGTAACTAAATCTAAACACAAAGTAATAGATTTAGGGTTTTGATTAGTTAAGCACTAAGCCACTAACTAATCACTCACTAAACTCAAGCACAAAGCAATGAGAAAAATGAAGAACACTCAACTTAAACACTAGGGTTTTCAATTCATCCAAATCTGAATTTTACAATGAGTTAGCTTGGCTTTTATAAGCCCCAAGCTTTGATCTCCACCCTACATCTATTACATGATCTAAGGGTCACAAATGACCCTAAAAGCCCTAAGAATTTTCGGCCCCTACAACCCTTCAAATCTGAATACAAACTACAACAACTACAACCAAAAGTATAAAGTAAGACAATGACATTTGACTACATCTACTCCCTACAATTGAGACCTTAATCTAATGGATGAAATTATTGGCTTGGAGAGCAAGGATGAGTGGTCCTATTGACCCTTTCAAACTGATCAAAGACTAAAGAAAACAAGACAATAAAGTGAACAAGGACATAAAGCAAACTAAGCGACCACAATCGACAAACCATACGAACAAAAGTTGATCTTCTCTTTTGAATTGTGGAATGAGCTGAATTCCTTGTCTCCTCTTCTGTTAGCCACGACTCATGTGAGCCTTAGGATGATTATGAGGCTCCCAAATGGTCCCCAAGGTGAGCTCACCCAAGGAGAATGATGTAGGTTAAGTTCATGGCTCATTACTCCAAAACCGAGTTCCTTGAGACTGAAGTGACTTGTAGGCTTCACCATTTCTCGCTCACGTTGAATTATAAGGCCCATGATATGTCATTGGAAAGGTAATTGAGTTGGCTTTCCAATGCAAAAAGAATCATCCACAAATATGGCATACAACGCAAGATATTGAGCTTTTAGTACAGACATGTCCAACAGCCTATGGACTGAGTTTTCACAATCTGACCCCTGACTTGTAGAAGTCATAACTCTCAGCTCCCTTTGAACCAGATAGCCAACCATATGTCAAATGAAAGCTCTTTGAGCTAGCTTTCATATGAAAGTGGTTTCATCTCAATTGGATGAGCAGATTGGGAGTTACGTTAAGATCTCTACCGACATGTCAAGATGGGCTTCATGGTTCATGGCCTAGATTGTTGCTTTCCATGTGTGGGCTGATTTCCTTCGTTCCTCCTTGTACATTTCACTTGGTTTGATCCTAATGATCACAAATTAAGCCATGGCTCGAGCCATAGGACCCAAGTAAGCCCAAGCCTCAAAATGAGCAAAAATGAGCTTATCCATTTTGGTGCAGAACCTGCTATCATGTCCTAAGCCTAAAGACATGTCCTAGATTTTGGAGCACGCCGACACCCCTAGATCTAAGGCTTGTGAAACCAGAATGGATTCGGGGTGAGGGTACTTTAGAAAAAGTGTTAATTCAATTAATGATTTATGAAAACCTTTTAGAAAAGCCTATGTAAAAATAGCCTCTACTGACCTAGAACAATCCATGTAAGATGATATTTGAGCTAATGTTATCGCTACGTACAAGTGCGAAAAAGTTTGTAAAAGAATGCAGATGCAGATGCAAAAAGATTGATTAAAACCCTCAGTTTAGCATGTTTAACTTGTTAACGAAAACGGTTCAGTTAAAGGTCGAATTCATTGTTTAAGTTGATTTTAATGCAAAATAAGAAGGTGCAAGATGCATGCAAATAAAAAAAAGTTCAATTGTCCATTGGTTTATTTTATAAGGGTCGGTTGCTTATGCGACTTTGGCGTGTCGTCGGATATGGAGTGTACCCGAAGTAAATAGAACACTTGGAGTGCAAGCGCGCTGGGTGCCAAAGCCGGCGCTAGAGTGTAGTCCCCTTTGTTAGTCCATAGAAAATAAGAAAAAGCTTTGATCCAAGTAGATCGGTACCTACCTTGTCCTGACGCTTCAGATCTGGGCAAAGCTTCGCTTCTTGAACTTAAAAGGAGGATGAATTCAACACGAGATGGTGTGTTGAACTCAAGGATTTGAGTGCGTGAGGCTTTGAGAGAGTTTTGTAGTGTGTTTGCTGTGAAAACTGTTTGTGAATTCTCTTTTTCGAGGTCAGGTATAGGGGTGTATATATACTAAAAACATCGGAGAAATTAGGAAATCCGGGGATAAAAACAAGCCAGGAAACCACATAGCCTTATGCGGTTGCCAGGGCAAACCGCATAGGCTTATGCGGTTGCCCACCCGAACCGCATAAGGTTATGCGGTTTGGAGGTGTGGTTTTTAGTGTAGTGTCCTAGTTCCGGTTTGATTATATCTCGAAAAGATTTAGTATAATCCTTGCTTGTACGTCAAGGAAAAGACCTAGGATATTTCTGGGATATTTTGATGTTCAGGGCTTTGGAGTGCGGGCCAAAGGCTGGGTCTGGGCTCGGTTTTGGGCCCGAGACCCGGAAAAATGAAAAAGGTGTATTTGCATAGATTTTGTGAAATAAGGTAAGGCGTGAGGTTGTATTTTGTGTAAGAGGAGCCTAAAGGGAAGATCTAGCCACCGGGCCTAAATTTAGGGATTTAGGAATGCTGAATTAGACCAAGTTAATGTAAAAGGGCTAATTGTAGTGCAAATGCGAAGCTCATGCCAAATGAAGCGGGACAAGGACCTAGCTAGACTCCAAGTGGACAAAATGAACGTTTATTTAAAGCGATGTGAAGCGACCTAAATCATTTTAACATTTCAAACGACTCACAATGAATTCGACATTAGTTAGAACCGTTTAAGTCAACGTTAAAGCATGCGTAATAAAAGTCCGTGTTACATCACAGGGTTTTGTGTGGGAGGGTACGGATATGGGGATCCACAGAGCCCCCAGTTTGACTGAGCTCGGACTAGAGCGTTAGTCAAACTCCACGACCATATCCGGACCATTACAGTCTCGATACAGTCAGCGGAACGAAGAATGTGTCCATGGGTGAGACGAGGACCTCGAACCGGGCTAAGCGGGGATGGACGTGCGCATTTTAAGGACGTGGCGGTCCGTGCATACCTGTAAGGGCCTGCCGGCCTGTAGAGTGCCTTTTCTATGCTTTGCTGCCGTGTAGTGTTGATGTCGTTTGCTTGTGCTGATGTCGTTGTTGATGCTGATGCCGTTGCTGATGCTGCATATATCTAGGGCTTCCTGTGAATGAGGGTAGTACATATATTATTTTCCCTACTGCTTGTCCAAATGAGTCTCCGTTGGTGACAGCATCGTACAAATTATTTAATTTATCACACCTAAATAGTTCTTGGTTATCTTTGATGTACCATAATCTTTCTGATTCTATAGCACAACAACAGTCGACCAAATATTGTTGAAATAGCCTTCCCCCGCAAAGTAAAGTACGACCTTGAGATATCCTTTCTTGTATTCTGTAGGCATAGTAATCCCTCATTGTCACACTCTTTCGTTTGCGTCTAGCTTCTTCCTCACTATCAAGGTCGTATAATATTCCAAGGTGGAAACTTTCCTCTCCATAAGGAAATAATAGAGGGTATTGCAAGGCCATATATGATGGATGTAGCTCACTAATTGTTTTCAAACCGTCGTTTTTGTGCTTAATAATTATGTCTCTTCCATTTGTTTCTTCACCAATCGGCTGCACTATAAGCGCTGCTATTTCCGAGGCTGTTGGAGTGTTGCACACTTGACGAGGCTAAGTCGTATCACCTCTATCAAAGATAAATCCTACAAAACAACTAACTAGCAGCTAGTGGCAAGCAGGTTCGAATCCACAGAGAAACGATGTAGTCAAGACTTACTTAGCTAAACTTAGGCTATTTCTAAGGTAAACAAATCGTGGGTGAAGGAGGACTAAAACAAGACTAAAAGTAAAGTGTTGGGACCAGAAACCCAGGCTGGTCCAGAGGTCTCAGTCAGGTCCAGACAAGGTCAGGACCTACGGCCAGAACCAAGGCTTACAGCCAGTACCAGAATATACAGACAAAACGAAGGCGCAGGTCAGGAGAGGAAAGGACAAAATGGGCCAAGCCCAACAAGAAAGAAGATTGCATCGAACAAAGCCCAAAGTCGAAACAGCAACCCTAGAAGGAGACGTTGGAAGACTTGGTCAAGGAACAAAACTGAAGCCTAAAAGATAGGAGTGCTGGAGAAGGAAAGGGAAGAAGTTGCCTACAAAGGAGGAAGTGAACGTTGGACCTAAGGGCACTATAAAAGGAGCAGATTTCAGAAGAAAGGGAGATCATAAGACACACCACTCAACAACTCGACACTCTACGAAATTCTCTATCAATCTCACACCTTACAATTATTTTACGCCTTTATTGTATCCTGTACCAGTTGGTCCAGAGTCTGTACCTGTTATTCCTGAACTAGTGAAGATCCTCTCCTGGCTTGGCGCCCGTGGTTTTTCCCTTAACATTTAAGGGTTTTTCCCACGTAGCATATCGTGTGTCTTGTGTCATTTTTGTTGTCTTTTCATACGTTTAAGCTCGATTACATCAAATACCATAAAACACAACCTAAAGGATAGTACTACTAAACCTACAATCTCTTAATCGGACCGTGTGAGAAAATCACCCTAAACAGATTGGCGCCGTCTGTGGGGATACTAGTTTATTAATCCTGCAAAAGTTCCAACCCAACACAAGTCCAACCAGCGAAAGATGGCAGATCCCAGTGCAGAAGCCATGCTCAAACTCCAGGAGGAACTGCAACAAGCCAAGCTGTGGCAGAAGAGGCCAAGGCGTAGGCCGCAAGACTAAAGGAGGCCGAGGCGATCTGAAGAAGCGATTGGAGACCTCTCGCCGTAAGAAGGCCTCAGGATCCAGGATCCCACCAGGTACTCCATTTTCTGATGTGATCAAACAACTTGACTTCTCTACTTTCTCTTCTGCAGGATCAAAAGGATCAAGAGGAGACCCACTCAATGTAGAGGAAAACCCAGAAAACAACGCTGCAGGTGGAGATGGTGAACCAAAGACACCAGAAGGAGTTAGTGCAGGCCAGGTCATGCAATACATGATGATGGAGATGCAAAAACTCTCAGAGTTGGTACGAAAGGTTCCAGGACTCCCACCACCCATTGAAGAGGCAGCACCAGGGAGTTATGCTGATTCACCCTTTGATGACTGCATTGCGATGGTGGAGATGCCAAAGAAGTACTCAGCGCCCAACCTAAAGCTCTATGATGGGACAGCTGATCCTCTGGAACACGTTGCTCAGTACAGGCAGAGGATGTTCAACGTTCCTATCCCAGCAGAAAAGAGGGAGGCCTGCATGTGCAAAAGCTTTGGTTCAACCTTGACTGGTCCGACCCTACAGTGGTATATCAACCTGCCGATCAAGACCATCAAATCCTTTGCGGAGCTGATCAACCTTTTCAACATCCAGTTCGCCAGTAGCAGATTGTTGGAGAAGCAAACCAATGACTTGTACCGAGTCATCCAGAACGAGAACGAGTCTCTGAGGGACTTCTTGCACCGCTTTAACAAGGAGAAAGTGTCCATCCCCAGATGTGACATCTGCACGGCCATTGAGGCCTTCAGGCAAGGTTTGGTTAGAGACTCTGATCTTTATGTTGAACTAACTCGTTACCCCTGTTCTACCTTTGAGGATGTGCAGGTGTGGAACCCGGGATCGGACGGGGGACCCAACTCGGCGTCTTGCTTAAGGGCGGATTAAAAGTTAAAAAAGATTAAGTTAGAAAAACCTTTAGAAACTGTTTTGGAGTTGCCACCTAATTATCGCGGAAATTAGGAACCTGCTATCATGTCCTAAGCCTAAAGACATGTCCTAGATTTTGGAGCACGCCGACACCCCTAGATCTAAGGCTTGTGAAACCAGAATGGATTCGGGGTGAGGGTACTTTAGAAAAAGAGTTAATTCAATTAATGATTTATGAAAACCTTTTAGAAAAGCCTATGTAAAAATAGCCTCTACTGACCTAGAACAATCCATGTAAGATGATATTTGAGCTAATGTTATCGCTACGTACAAGTGCGAAAAAGTTTGCAAAAGAATGCAGATGCAAAAAGATTGATTAAAACCCTCAGTTTAGCATGTTTAACTTGTTAACGAAAACGGTTCAGTTAAAGGTCGAATTCATTGTTTAAGTTGATTTTAATGCAAAATAAGAAGGTGCAAGATGCATGCAAATAAAATAAAGTTCAATTGTCCATTGGTTTATTTTATAAGGGTCGGTTGCTTATGCGACTTTGGCGTGTCATCGGATATGGAGTGTACCCGAAGTAAATAGAACACTTGGAGTACAAGCGCGCTGGGTGCCAAAGCAAAGGGGGGGGGCGCTAGAGTGTAGTCCCCTTTGTTAGTCCATAGAAAATAAGAAAAAGCTTTGATCCAAGTGGATCGGTACCTACCTTGTCCTGACGCTTCAGATCTGGGCAGAGCTTCGCTTCTTGAACTTAAAAGGAGGATGAATTCAACACGAGATGGTGTGTTGAACTCAAGGATTTGAGTGCGTGAGGCTTTGAGAGAGTTTTGTAGTGTGTTTGCTGTGAAAACTAGTTGTGAATTCTCTTTTTCGAGGTCAGGTATAGGGGTGTATATATACTAAAAACCTCGGAGAAATTAGGAAATCCGGGGATAAAAACAAGCCAGGAAACCGCATAGCCTTATGCGGTTGCCCACCCAAACCGCATAAGGCTATGCGGTTTGGAGGTGTGGTTTTTAGTGTAGTTTCCTAGTTCCGGTTTGATTATATCTCGAAAAGATTTAGTATAATCCTTGCTTGTACGTCAAGGAAAAGACCTAGGATATTTCTGGGATATTTTGATGTTCAGGGCTTTGGAGTGCGGGCCAAAGGCTGGGTCTGGGCTCGGTTTTGGGCCCGAGACCCGAAAAAATGGAAAAGGTGTATTTGCATAGATTTTGTGAAATAAGGTAAGACGTGAGGTTGTATTTTGTGTAAGAGGAGCCTAAAGGGAAGATCTAGCCACCGGGCCTAAATTTAGGGATTTAGGAATGCTGAATTAGACCTTGTTAATGTAAAAGGGCTAATTGTAGTGCAAATGCGAAGCTCATGCCAAATGAAGCGGGACAAGGACCTAGCTAGACTCCAAGTGGACAAAATGAACGTTTATTTAAAGCGATGTGAAGCGACCTAAATCATTTTAACATTTTAAACGACTCACAATGAATTCGACATTAGTTAGAACCGTTTAAGTCAACGTTAAAGCATGCGTAATAAAAGTCCGTGTTACATCACAGGGTTTTGTGTGGGAGGGTACGGATATGGGTATCCACAGAGCCCCCAGTTTGACTGAGCTCGGACTAGAGCGTTAGTCAAACTCCACGACCATATCCGGACCATTACAGTCTCGATACAGTCAGCGGAACGAAGCATGTGTCCATGGGTGAGACGAGGACCTCGAACCGGGCTAAGCGGGGAGGGACGTGCGCATTTTAAGGACGTGGCGGTCCGTGCATACCTGTAAGGGCCTGCCGGCCTGTAGAGTGCCTTTTCTATGCTTTGCTGCCGTGTAGTGTTGATGTCGTTTGCTTGTGCTGATGTCGTTGTTGATGCTGATGCCGTTGCTGATGTTGGTGTCGTTGCTGATGTTGGTGTCGTTGCTGATGCCGTTGTTGATGTCGTGCTGGGTCTCGCCGAGGAGCGCAGGTGCTTGGTGTAGTATCTATTGGAGAAGTACTAGTCTGCCCGGGAAGGGTGTATATGTATGGTCTCGCCGAGGAGCGTTGGTGTAGTTGTAGTTGTTCGGTCTCGTGAAAGAGTGTTGGTGGTTCGTCTTGTAAGGGGTGTAGGTGTATATCGACCGGGAGTTATCGTCTGGGGAGGGTGTAGGTGCTCATGTATGTGCTTGCGTCTTGTACTTGGTGTAAAAGCTTTGACTTGCTGGATGTGCTGATGTAGATGTCTGGTGTTTATGCTACATTGGGGAAGTTGAAGGGTGACTCGTTCAGGATGTAGAGATGTATCTGCTAGGGAAGTCGAAAGATATGTCTTGGACTCCGTGGGAAATGTCTGTATAGGTGTGTGGACTCCATGGAAGTGATACTCCACAGGGACGTGTGAGGGGGTGTAAGGACTCGTGAAGAGCGTTCGTGTTTCTGCTTCTGTACCGTGTATTAAATGCTTAATACACGCGTATGGCGGACTGTAGGTGACGCCTTAATCATGAAAGCTTGCGTGCACGAAGAAAAATAATTAGGCTTGACGAGCCTAATATGGAGAGACAACATGGAACAAAACACGCTTCAGAAATTGCCTTGTTGACTAGTGATTCTTCCGGGGAATCTCTTATCAATTGGCGACTTCAAGCACGAACTCATTCACACATGTCGCGGCTTCAAATCCGGAATAATTCGAATTCTGCGATTGTCTTCTGAAATCTTCATTTTCGCCTGCTTGGACCATGAGACGTGGTATCTAGTGATTCGTTTGGATTCACGTGATACTCAACTCTCTCGGACTTGGATGCGTGGTGCCGGGGATGATTCTTGGACATGTTAAGGTGTTTGGTGTTAGGACCAACGTTCGGGTGGTTTTTGTTTGATGCACACATGGAAGTGTTATGCTTTTAGCGTGCATGTTTCATGTTTGTAGCGGTTCTGGAGGTGTCGCTAAACCGGAGGTGTGCGTGTTTATGGCAAGGGTGTCTTCAAAAATTCGAAAAATTAACCCATTTTTCGTTGTAAAGGTTGATTCTTGATAGGAAGCGTCAGCCCCCAGTTGTCTTGGTCATGGTTTCGTTCTAAAGGT
Source organism: Dianthus caryophyllus (assembly GCA_023091065.1). Taxonomy (NCBI): domain Eukaryota; kingdom Viridiplantae; phylum Streptophyta; class Magnoliopsida; order Caryophyllales; family Caryophyllaceae; genus Dianthus; species Dianthus caryophyllus. The sequence continues at coordinate 22,266,448 of CM041527.1, forward strand.
TTGATTCTTGATGGGAAGCGTCGGCCCCCAGTTATCTTGGTCATGGTGCCGGTGTATATGAGCCCCCAGTTTGACCAAGTTATGGTGTATAACGATGGTCAAACTATGTAAAAAGCTATGGGTTGCATTAGGATAAAGGTGTTTTTGAATTACCCCCTCGAGTTTGACTAAGTTTTGAATGAAAACTAAGTCAAAGTGGGGTGCAGGATGTGCCTTGGTAGCAGGAGTTTTTGGATAACCCCCTCGAGTTTGACTAAGTTTTGGATGAAAACTGAGTCAAAGTGAAGAGCATGGTGTTTGGAATACCGTCGTCTTCGCCCTTAGTTGTCCTGGTGATCTTGTGTAATAAGGATTGTGTGAATCCATCATTACATGACCGTTTGTTGTAGCTTGGCTTGAACTTCGTAGTTGTCTTTCTCTTCCGTGCTGTATTGTGCTTCCGTGGACCTGTATAGTTAGTAGGCTTGGGTTTGAAAGTGAAATGATTCCCGATTGGGATGTTTGGATTAAAATGTTTTTGTTGAAAAATCATTTTGGTGAAAGATTCATTTTAGTTGTCGAAATGAGCTTTAAAAATGAACGCTTGAAATGTCGGTTGTAAAGCTGAAAGAGGGTTGTAACGTTGTAAGTTCGAGCTAGAGTTGTGAAGACCGTGGAGGGTCATTTGAGTGCAAAGGTTGAAAAGCCCCAGTTGTCGAGGAGGAGAACTCGGTGGAATCTCATGACAACACGGAGTCGGATGTAGTGCTAGATTCGGTTGTGCTTTGCGTAAGCTGCCTACGTATCCACGAATGTGGAATCAAACCCGCGTAGTTCGATAGTGCTTTCGCTCAAAATGTGTTAACTCGAGTGAGTTAAGAGTGCTTTTTCTCAAAGTATGTTAACTCGAGTGGTGAGTTAAATTTTTGGGAAAAGCTTGGACTTCGAATAATCGAGATGCGTTTCAAGGATTTGAGATGCGTTTTCGAAAGGCACATTTTGCTTCTGCGAAAGCATGTGTTTGGAAAAGTGAAGTTTTGAGTGTTGAGTTACTTTTGAAAGGTGATTAGCTATTTTGAGGACGCATTAGTGTATCGGCTCGTGGGAGCGTTTTCAGAACTGAAAAGTTTTGAAAGGAGCGGTTTAAATGTCGCTAAATTGTTTGATTGGAAGAGAATTGACTCGATATCCGAGTCAATGTTTATGGTATGCTTAAAATGCCGAAAAGTTTGAAAAACAAAGACGAATCGCATGCGTGACTCGAGACTCGACATTGATAGGGATGTAAGTGACTGTGACATGTGCATCGGTAAAGCCCCTGGCTTGGCGACTCATGGTTGCTTCAGTGGCATGCTGTTATTCCTACAAGATGAACAAGGTTAGACGAAAAAGCAGAGTACTACTCCTAGGTCTAGCACAACTTTGTCTCGACGTAGTCGTTTTAACGTCTCGATAAAGAAACAGTTTGCCTTGGATTTTTGTGGGTCTTTGTGAGGAAGTCCTTGAGTTTGGAAGCTTTAGACATAGGGATGTTTTGTGTAAAAGGGTTGGTTGAGCTCAAGTGAGCGGCCTACGTATCCGTGGGTGCGGAATCAAACCTAGCGTAGTTCGAAAAGGATGTGTTTGTTTTGGTAAGGAGGTATTTATGTGGGAAGGTGCGTGTTTAAGGACCCGCTGGTCCATAAAGGGTGTTTATGTGTTTGACCTTGATACATTGCATCCTAAGGTAGGTTCTCCTTAGTTGATCTTGGCCGCTTGTTTGTCGCATCAAAGTCCAATTTGATGGAGGGAGGTGTTTGTGTTCGCCGTTTGGGAAAAGAGGAGTATTCCTATTTTCCAACCTCGATAATTGGACGAACCATCGAAGTATGTCGCTTCTTCATTGATGTTGTAAATTCTGTCGTCGGGAAATGATGTAGTGTCGATAACGGGCTCCTTGGTGTCAAATTCGGCTCAGAGCAATGTCCACCGTGCCATATGTCCTTTTGGCACGGGTTCCTTGAAGAGGTTTTAGACTGGGTCCATTTTTGTAGTAGACCTTAGTTCACTTAGCCACTTGACTTTCGGGCTTTCTCTTTGTTGTTTTTGTCCCTTTCTTAAAGACCTTGAGACTTGTTTCTTTTTTGATTGGAAACTTTGAGATTTGTTTCCTTTTGACTCTGCCCTTTTTGCCGTTGTTTTCACCTTTGATTGTATTCCCTTTTTATGTTTGAGAATTCGTCGGGCCCTTTGTGGCTTGGGCTCGAGCTTCGACTTTGCTAGACCCTATGGCGGGAAGGTTGCATGTGATCATGTGTCTATCACGCCGGACTCCTCTGACAAGTTCGTTTGCTTATTAGGCACGTGATCGAGTACACGGAGGGCGATCCAGGAATACTCATACTTTTGGTCGCGATCAAATTCATGACCACTGTGGAGCTCCAAATTAAATGGATCCTCCTCCAAACGCAGCGGAGTAGTAGACCACAAGCAGACTATCGAACCGTAGGTGTTTAGTCGTCGAAAACCTTCTTGTTTTTGTCTTGTACTTGATATTGACTTGGACCTTCGTACCCGGCCTAGACCTCCTTCGGACAGCTACTCCTAGGATGCAATGTATGTCGGCGCAAAATGTTTTTTTTTTTTTTTTTTTTTTGTGAGTAGAAAGGGTAAAAGGAAACTGGTTGTAGGCAAACTTATTCCCTTATCGATTTGTTAAAATGTCGTACGTCGGAGACTCGATTATCCTAGACTGACAGAGATTGACTCGATGCTTAAAAACTCGACCCGTATTTAAAAGACTCGAAATGCTTGAGGAGATCCGCCAGATCGTCGATGGTGCTTGAGTGGACGCCATGTCAGTTGATTCGTGATGTACGTGCCATGGGTACACGTTGATGCCCTTGGTGTCGAGACTCGATTAACGCATACTTTGGTTCGTCTTGTCTTTGAAACGATTTTGTTTTGATGAAAGTGAAAGGGCGTTTCGAGTTGAGATGTGTTGTCACATTTCGACTCTGTGCAAGAGATGATTCAAGGTAGTGATGAGCTACTTGAATTGAGGGTGCTTTGAAAATGCAATGGAGACGGTAGTGCCCGTTTTCATGCATTTACTTAAGGAAGAGTTAGACCGAAGCGGCTAGAGCCACTTGGTCCGACATCAAAAGTCCTTGGGATTGAGTTTGCATAGTCTCGGGTTTTGTGCTTTTGCGAAAATAGGAATGCCTGATCCTAGAAGGTTTTGGGCTAGTGAAAACCTTCGAAAAAATGCTTATATTGAAAGAGGTAAAGGCCTTGAGCCGTGAAACTCCTCGAGAATGGGCTGACATTCTCGGGTTTGAAACGAGTTTTGTGATAAAAGGGTTGTGATGACCGCGAGTCATGCGGCCGATTTTGAGCTAGAAATGTTTCAAAACGTTTCATGCTCGACGATGTTTAGTAATAGAAGGCTAGAAGTTTATGTTAACGGTGTGTTGCTAAGATCCTATTGGTGGATGCTCGAAATGGCGTTTAAGCTATTTGAGTCGCAGGTGTCAAAATGTGATGAGGACGAGCTTGCTCGTAAGCTCGTCCTCGTGGATTTTGTCAAATGAGAAATGGATCGAGGTGGTTTGAGCCATTCGATCTGATGTTAGAACCCACAAGATTGGGCTTGGCCATCCTTGGGTACGGCGAGGGACGCTACTTACTGGGCTGGTTCGACAATGAGTCGTTTGAAAAGATTTTGTTTAGAAAGGTTCGAAAAGGCCAAGGGCCGTGAGTTCGCTTTGAAAGACTCACCAAGAACGTGTCCTCATTCTTGGGTTATGCTTTGTGAAAAAGCATGTGATAAATGGGTTAGGATAACCGTGGGTTATTTAATCCATTTATGTTTTCAAAGATTTAGGGGAAAGTGGGTTTGCGTTGGGTTGCCCACGATGTTTGCAATGTATTTAGTTAACGATTGCTCATTCGTTAGTTCATTTTTATCGCACAGATTTTTATGTTGTGTTGTTTGATTGATTTGTTTAATTTTTGTTTGTTGTTCATTGTTTATTTGTTTGTTTTTAGCTTGAGACGAGACGTAAGCAAACTTATTCGTATTATTCATTAAAGAAGAATTGTTTGACAAATCAGGAGAAGAGCTGAAGCTAGCCTTCGAAAGTCTAAGCTAAAACTAGAAGGTGGGTCGACAGATGACCCGACATCTAAAGGATTAGATCCTAAGAGGATTTCTTCTTCTTTGCATTCGCTAACGCCTCCGTTTCTGCCATCTTCCTTTTAAGTCGTGATGGTTTGCATTTTATAGGTGCATCTCCGCTTGTCAGTTTATTCTCAATGTCTGCGTTAGGGGTTAAGTTGTTTTCGGGCATGGCAAAGTCAGAGTGATCTATGGGAGGAAGTGATCCTGTGAAGATCGTGTGGTTGTATGGAGGGTAATCTTTGTTAGATGGTTTGGGTTTTATGGTAAAAGAGTTAATCTTTTTGTCACCCTGGATCGTGGCTTGGTTGGACATAGACCATTCGTCCCCTTTATCGTTGAACGAAGCGCCAATGATTTGATTGTCGCTTGGTTTGATATTGTTGGAGCAGTTCATAATAGGAGGTGATCCCACGAAGATTGTGTGGTCGGCGAAAGGGTTGTCGTCGTTGGGCGGCTTGGACGGTTGAGACGATTTATCGAGCTTTCCTTGGTCGATGAGATCTTGGATGGCGTGCTTCAGTTTGAAGCAGTCTTCAGTGTCGTGGCCTTTGCCTCTGTGGTATGCACAGTAAGCATTTGGGTTCCAAAGTTTTGGCTTTCTGTCTTCGGGTGGCTCGTTGGTAGGCCCGATTGGTTGTAGGTAGTTGTTTTCAACCAACCTATGGAATGCCTTAGTGTAAGGCATGAAGCTCCTGTAGCTTTTGGTTGCAAATGCGTCGAAGTTATCCACAGTGCAGTTTTCCCCACTCTTGGTCGGACGAGGAGATTTTGGTGAGTTATCTTGGTAGGTATGGCCGGTGTATCTGGCCATCGTGCCGGTCCTAAGATCGTCTTCAATTTGAGTGCCAACCCTGATGAGTTGTTCGAAGTCTTGGATGTTGCTTCACCGCATGTATAACTGATACACGGGTCGCAGGTTGTTTATGAACTTAGGCACAAGCTCGTCCTCGTGTGGGCGATCTGGAATTCGTGCGCTTAGCTTTTTCCATCGAGAGAGATATTCGGTGAAGCCTTCATTGTCCTGTTGGTTAAGGGCCTCGAGAGTGTGGATGGAGACGTGCTTGTCGGTCTTGTCCTTGATACGTTGCTCCAAACGCCTCATCTCGGTCTTGTGGTGGTTCAGTAGGCGTTCGAGGTCGTCAGTCAGCTTTGTGACTTGGTCACGGAGTGCGTTGACTTCGTCATTGCCGGCCATTCTGCGGGTGTAGGTTCGTTTCTTGTAGGGGATGACTATGCGATTCTTAGTACGGCGAGTATCCAGCTGAGGCCTGTATTTCACTTCGTATATTAGTGACACGACTCGACCCACTAGACTCACGATCACTCTAAGCATTCATTTTTAGCTTATTTCTTTGTTTAGAAGGACCTTTTATGTTTTGAAAAAGAGGAGATTTTCGAAAAGGTTTTAGCTAAATGAAGCTTTTGAGGCGAGGACGCGTGCGCACGTCTCGTCTCGATGTTAAAGATGTTAGCTTTGTCGAGCCCATTTAACGGTTCATCGTTAAGGGCTCGAGACTAGGTGGGTGAAAGGGGTTTGACTTGAGAGCGATTAGCTAGTTGAGTCGTGAATGTTGAGAATGGATTAGGTTGTGTGGCGTGTATCTAGTTAGACCTACTAGGTTCAATGTTCATTTTAGGCGTTCATTTTAGCTCATTTCATTGTTTTGAAAGACCTTTTAAGCTTGAAAAAGGAGATTTTCGAAAAGTTTTGGCTAAAGGAAAGCTTTTGAGACGAGGATGTGTGCGCACATCTCATCTCGATGTTAAAAATTTTGCTTTGCACCCGTCGAACTAGTATCGGTGATTTGCCGAGGTGAGCTCGAGTTCGGATGTGTAAAAGAGAATGGATTCGACTCGAGAGGGGTTAACAAGTCGAGTCGAGGATGTTAAAAGTGGAGTCTAGGCCGTGTGACCTAGAGGAATAAATTCACGAGCTCGGGTTTTAATCCTTGCTCGGGTTTTTGCTTGTTAGTGAAAAAAGGAGAATTTTGAGAAAGCTTGTTTCGAAAATTCGCGATAGTTTTGTTTGAAAAGTGTTAGTTTGTTAGATGTTAGGTTCATTTGTCTTTGAAACGTTTAAGCGAGTTTTCGAGGATATGAATGCAAATGCTTATTTTGAAAAAGACTATGGAGTGCATAGCCTCGAACTTGTACGTATGACTCAAAAAGGGTGAAAATGAGTCAGTCGGGTACACCTCCAACTACCTTGAGTACGCTTTGGCAGATACTTAATCCCTTTATTTCCTTACGCCGGAGCGATAGGTTTTCTAAAGGGAGCACTGGGGCGGTCAAGATAGTCGTTTACGGCAAGCCGTGGAGGGGCGAGAGGAAAGCTAGTCCGGCATGTGCTTTATCGAGTGGACAAGCCTGCATGTGGGAACCACCTCTCGAGGGTGCAAAGGGTGCCTAGATTCCAAAAGGAATGGACTCTAAACGAATGTGCATAGCTCGAATATGTATACATGGATTGTTCAAGGCTTTCAAGTTTCACCTCTTTATTTTTAAAAAGAAAAAGCTAGTTTTAAGTTTTTTTTTTTTTTTTAAGAAAAAAAAATCTCCCCAGCGGAGTCGCCAAACTGTGGAACCCGGGATCGGACGGGGGACCCAACTCGGCGTCTTGCTTAAGGGCGGATTAAAAGTTAAAAAAGATTAAGTTAGAAAAACCTTTAGAAACTGTTTTGGAGTCGCCACCTAATTATCGCGGAAATTAGGAACCTGCTATCATGTCCTAAGCCTAAAGACATGTCCTAGATTTTGGAGCACGCCGACACCCCTAGATCTAAGGCTTGTGAAACCAGAATGGATTCGGGATGAGGGTACTTTAGAAAAAGAGTTAATTCAATTAATGATTTATGAAAACCTTTTAGAAAAGCCTATGTAAAAATAGCCTCTACTGACCTAGAACATTCCATGTAAGATGATATTTGAGCTAATATTATCGCTACGTACAAGTGCGAAAAAGTTTGTAAAAGAATGCAGATGCAGATGCAAAAAGATTGAATAAAACCCTCAGTTTAGCATGTTTAACTTGTTAACGAAAACGGTTTAGTTAAAGGTCGAATTCATTGTTTAAGTTGATTTTAATGCAAAATAAGAAGGTGCAAGATGCATGCAAATAAAATAAAGTTCAATTGTCCATTGGTTTATTTTATAAGGGTCGGTTGCTTATGCGACTTTGGCGTGTCATCGGATATGGAGTGTACCCGAAGTAAATAGAACACTTGGAGTGCAAGCTACTGGGTGCCAAAGCAAGGGCGCTAGAGTGTAGTCCCTTTGTTAGTCCATAGAAAATAAGAAAAAGCTTTGATCCAAGTGGATCGGTACCTACCTTGTCCCGACGCCAGATCTGGCGAGCTTCGCTTCTTGAACTTAAAAGGAGGATGAATTCAACACGAGATGGTGTGTTGAACTCAAGGATTTGAGTGCGTGAGGCTTTGAGAGAGTTTTGTAGTGTGTTTGCTGTGAAAACTGGTTGTGAATTCTCTTTTTCGAGGTCAGGTATAGGGGTGTATATATACTAAAAGCCTCGGAGAAATTAGGAAATCCGGGGAGAAAAACAAGCCAGGAAACCGCATAGCCTTATGCGGTTGCCAGGGCCAACCGCATAGGCTTATGCGGTTGCCCACCCAAACCGCATAAGGCTATGCGGTTTGGAGGTGTGGTTTTTAGTATAGTTTTCTAGTTCCGGTTTGATTATATCTCGAAAAGATTTAGTATAATCCTTGCTTGTACGTCAAGGAAAAGACCTAGGATATTTCTGGGATATTTTGATGTTCAGGGCTTTGGAGTTCGGGCCAAAGGCTGGGTCTGGGCTCGGTTTTGGGCCCGAGACCCGGAAAAATGGAAAAGGTGTATTTGCATAGATTTTGTGAAATAAGGTAAGACGTGAGGTTGTATTTTGTGTAAGAGGAGGCTAAAGGGAAGATCTAGCCACCGGGCCTAAATTTAGGGATTTAGGAATGCTGAATTAGACCTTGTTAATGTAAAAGGGCTAATTGTAGTGCAAATGCGAAACTCATGCCAAATGAAGCGGGACAAGGACCTAGCTAGACTCCAAGTGGACAAAATGAACGTTTATTTAAAGCGATGTGAAGCGACCTAAATCATTTTAACATTTCAAACAACTCACAATGAATTCGACATTAGTTAGAACCGTTTAAGTCAACGTTAAAGCATGCGTAATAAAAGTCCGTGTTACATCACAGGGTTTTGTGTGGGAGGGTACGGATATGGGTATCCACAGCAGGCTATGGCTCGCCCGCATCGCAGGTAGAAGGACCGCCAGCTCAGTGGCACGATATCGGGACCGTGGCGGTGAACGAAAGGTCACCACCCAGCGGCACAGCAACAACAGGCCTGGTCCATATCAGAGGCCAAGCAAGAGGGAGGCAAACGCCGTGGATGAACAGGCTGATGCACCCAGGGTTCCACCTCCGGGTTTGATCGCTTTTCTGTAGATCTGCCAGGCCTGATCAACAAGCTGGACAAGTTGGGCTCAGCAGTCAGATGGCCAAAAGCGAGTGAAAAGCCAAATCCAAGGCGAGACACGACCAAGTGGTGTGAGTACCACTCTGATATTGGACACACCACAGAGGACTGCATAGCCCTTAGGAGGGAAGTAGCTCATCTGCTAAAGAATGGTCACTTGAAGGATATTCTGCCCAGGAACAGGAGGAACAGAGATGAACGAGATGAGCCCAGAGATCTTCCTCCACCACCACCAACCCATGAGGCAACGACCACCAGCAGGACAACCAGGGTCAGCCCAGGAGATTGTGTTCGATGAGTCAGATCTTCAGGGAGTGCATGGGCCTCACCATGATGGACTGGTGATCAAGATCCAGATTGGGACCTGTATGGTCAGACGAGTCCTGGTAGATGGTGGCAGTTCAGTCAACATCATAATGATGGAAGCGCTGGAAGCTATGGGACTGAAAGATTCAGATGTGACGAAGAAGTCCAGCGTCCTGGTAGGATTCAGTGGAGAGACAAAGCACAGCTTGGGAGAGATCACCCTACCAACCTATGTGGAAGGAGTCACCTCTTTCGAGAAGTACTGCGTAATAGATTGCCTATCCTCGTACAACGTGATTCTAGGGCGACCCTGGATCCACAACCTCAAGGCTGTACCTTCAACGTACCACCAGTGCATAAAGATTCCAACGGCTGGGCGACAATGAGGAGGAGAACAAATAGATCGCACAGAGTGTTACAGATGTACCACAAACCTCCAAGCCCAGGTAAGTCCCTCGCATAGCAATTAAAGCAGCCTGTCAGGTCTGTTGAGAATCCTGTCCCACGCATGGAGACAGAGGAAATCGTTTTGGCAAAGGAAAGACCTGACAGGAAGGTTCTGGTTGGTTCTGACGCTCCAGAGGTAATCAGACCTGCTCTAATTGACTTTCTGAGGAAAAAAGAGCATTGTTTTGCTTGGTCCCATTTTGATATGACTGGTATAAGTTCTGATGTTATTACGCATAAGTTAAATATTGACCCAAGTTTTAAGCCTGTGAAACACAAGCGCAGGAAGTTTGCACCAGAGCGTAATGAAATTGTGAACCAAGAGGTACAGAAATTGCTGGACATGGACATGATTATATTTGTGATGTACCCAGACTGGCTGGCAAACGTAGTTGTAGTCCTGAAAAAGAATGGCAAGTGGAGAGTATGCGTGGACTATACAGACCTGAACAAGGCATGCCCAAAGGATTCATTTCCACTACCACATATAGATGCCATGGTGGATGCCACTGCAGGACATGAGGTGCTGACATTCATGGATGCAGCTAGTGGACTCAACCAGATCAGGATGCACCCCCCAGACCAGGAGCAGACAGCGTTCATGACCAGCAGGGGAATCTATTGCTACAAGGCAATGCCTTTTGGACTAAAGAATGCAGGTGCAACATATCAAAGGCTGGTGAACATGATGTTCAAAGACCAGATTGGAGACACAATGGAGGTCTACATCGATGATATGGTGGTGAAGTCAAAGAAAGCCGAAGACCACATCCTGGACCTGGAAAAGGCGTTTGAGATTCTGGAAAAGTATAATATGAAATTAAACCCTACTAAATGCACCTTTGGTGTCACTGCAGGAAAGTTCTTAGGCTATATGGTGACAAAAAGAGGCATAGAGGCTAGTCCGTAATGTATCTCAAAGAATAATCAACTTGCAGTCCCCCCAGAACTCGAAGGACGTCCAGAAACTGACTGGAAGTGTAGCGGCGCTGAATAGATTCATCTCCAGGTCTTCTGAAAGGTGCAAGCCATTCTATGATCTTCTGAGAAAGAACAAGCAGTTCAATTGGAGGACAGAGCATGAGAAAGCATTCCAGGACCTGAAAGCGTATTTGTCATCATCCCCACTTTTATCTAAACCAGAACCAGGGGAGTCACTGGTCCTGTACCTGTCTGTAACAGAAGCCTCTGTAAGTGCAGTCCTGGTAAGAGAGCCAGATGGACAGCAACACCCTGTGTATTATGTAAGTAAGAGTCTTCTGGATGCTGAGACCAGGTATTCTGTATTGGAAAAATTTGTTTTGGCTTTAACAGTTGCTTGTACCAAGTTGCGCCCATAGTTTGACGCACATCATGTTATCAATCGTACTAATGTTTCTGTGAGATCAGTACTGTGTAGACCAGAACTTTCAGGTCGTATGTCAAAGTGGTCAGTCAAATTAAGCACCTATGACTTATCCTATGAGCCCAGAACAGCAATCAAATCTCAAGCATTAGCAGACTTTGTGGCTGACTTCACTCCCACGCTAGAGCAGCTGGTGACAAAGGAGATCTTCCATCTGGACCAGAAACAGCAGACCTGGGAACTCTGGACAGATGGTTCAGCCAATATCAGGGGTACTGGACTAGGTGTGGTCCTGAAGTCACCACAGGGGGACTAGATAGTACAGGCTGTATCCTGTGAATTCAGGACTACCAACAATGAAGCTGAGTATGAGGCACTAATAGCAGGGCTAAACGTATATCTGGACATGAGGATCCAGAATCTGAAGGTAAAGATAGACTCTTTGCTAGTAGCAAACCAAATCAATGGTACGTACGCTGCCAAAGATTCTAAAATGATTGCATATCTTAATTTAGTTAAAAATCTTTTTCAAAAGTTAACTAACATTGAGGTTGAGCAAGTCCCTAGAGATCAGAATGTACAGGCAGATGCTCTGGCCAACATCGGATCAGCATTTGAACCTCGTGCTTTGGACAGTATACCAATTGTACACATCCTGAAACCAAGAAATTCGTAAAGTTCACCACCCCGCAACACGCCCGTTAGCTACCGACCAAACCATATTATGAATGGCTGGTCCAGGGCAAACTATCACAGGACAAAATTGAAGCAAGAGCATTTAGAATCAAGGCGTCCAGATATACAATCATATAAGGCATACTATTCAGAAGGTCCTTCAATCCGTCAGACTGCTACGCTTGTAGAACTCCACTGTGCCGGGACAGTACTATCAGAAATACATGATGGACATTGTGGAAATCACACAGGTGGTAGAAGCATGGTTAACAAAATCCTACGAGTGGGCTACTACTGGCCCACAATGAAAACAGATAGCATCCAGTAAGCCACAAAGTGTGACGCCTGCCAAAGGCATGGTCCAGAGATACATCAACCTCGCATTTAACCTCGTGACTCAATATCAGCACCATGGCCATTCATGAAATGGGGCATGGACTTAGTTGGCAAACTACCAATGGCTCCAGGGCAGAAGGTGTTTATGCTAGCAATGACGGACTACTTCTCCAAGTGGATAGAGGTAGATGCATACAAAAATGTCACAGAAAAAGAAGTAATCGCTTTCATAAAGAAGAACATCATCGGCAGGTATGGGATCCCCTCAGAAATAGTGTGTGACAATGGGCTTGCATTCGTGGGAAACAAGACCAGAGATTTCTGCACAAGGTGGAACATCAACTTGGTAACATCTGCACCAAGATATCCTCAAGCAAATGGACAGGCTGAGTCCAGCAACAAGATTGTGATCAGTTGCATCAAGAAGAAGCTAATGGAAAAACAAGGAAGATGGGTTGAAGAATTGCCACTAGTACTGTGGGCAGATAGGACTACGCCAAAGAGAGCAACAGGACAAACTCCATACTCAATGGTTTATGGATGTGAAGCTGTACTCCCAGTAGAAGTGCATGTTCCAACAATCAGGTATGGACTGAACACAATTTCTGAAAATAACGAATTATTGCAGATGTACTGGATACAAATTTCAGAGCTCGTAGATTTAGCGGCAGTAAGGTTAGCAAAGATACCAACAATCAGGCCGGTTACAACAAAAACGTGAAGGTACGAATGTTCAAGACTGGAGATCTGGTCCTGAGAAAGGTATTTCAGAACACAAGGGACAAGGCTGCAGGCAAGTTGGCCCCAACCTGGGAAGGCCCATACCTTATTGATTCAAAGAGCAGGAAGGGCTCCTACAGACTACAGACTCTGGAAGGAGACATGATCCCAAGACCCTGGAATACACTCCACCTCAAGCTCTATCACATGTAGAGTGTCCTGGACCAAGACATCTGGTAACCCACGAAACTCATAACTTTTCCTTTACAAATTATCCTATATAACTATACTGACTTGAGCGTCGGAGGGCCGTTGGCTAACGCCAACGGCCGGCCCCGACCTCTTCCCGTGCGCATAAGGCAAGATAGACGTCCGACCGCACTGTAACCAAAAACAAAAACAAAAACAAAAACAAAGCAAAGAAGGGCCCCAAATTTCAAGACGATCGCAACAACGGGACAGGAGTAATGTCCGCGGCGGAGCCCCAAAGTGTAAGTCGCCTAAACTATCAAACGCATGCATGCTACTTTACAAAATTCACAACAAATTATATGCGCATCATAACAAAGACAAAACATAACATAACATAGCATAACTTAGATAACAAAAGGATGACAGAAGTCAGGACCTAAAAAGTCAACCCATGCCTGTGCATGGGCACAGGAATCAAAACCAAAGTTCAAAACAGAAAACAAGTCTAAGTAATTACAGGCCAAATATCTACAGGGGACATTCCCCCCGGCAAATTCAAAGATTGTTCAAAAAGCACCAACAAATTCGGCCATTCACTGACTCACCAGACGCTCAAGATGTTCACTGCAGGATCGCGTGGAGGGACCAAAGAACCTCAACCCTAGCACTGGACCGGAAGATCCCCTCGCACTTGGTCAAGCAAGAACCGGTTACTTCACCGCCTCGAATAGGCTCCCAGAAACAACCGCTGAAAGTGGCAATCTCAGCAGAGAGGTCCCAGGTAGCACGAACTTCAGGACTGGCGTTCATCATTTCAATCCTGGCGCGAAGCGTGTAAAACACACTCAGGTCTGCCAGAGCTGCATTGTGCCGACTAGCATCAGCCCTCAGTCCCTCAATCTCCTGGGTCAACTTCGCAATAAGGATATCCTGCTGCTGGATCCTCTCAAAGTTGGTCTTATTCAATCTGGCCATCCTCTCGCAACGGTAGCTGACACTCTCAAGCTCCTTCTTAGCGGCCTCGAGGGAAGAATGAAGCGCTTCATTTTCAGCCTCAGCCCTGCCCCTACCACTCCCTAGAATTGGCACCGTAGAACCAAGACTGGCAGACATGAGTAGCAACTACAAACAACAGAACAGGAAATCAGAACCATACCAAAGGAAACTCTGGACAAAACCAAGACCATAAGAAGAGATACAGACCTGGGCACAACAACCCACCATTTTGTGCGCCAAAGACAGTTCCAGGCTCGAGCGGCGGTGCGGTGGATGAGTAGCAAAGTTTTCACTCAGAGATTTCCCCAAGGAAACATACTCAGATTGGCTTTGAGAGTGCAGAGGTATTGAAAGCACAGGATTCATTTGGGGTAACTTTCCTTTCTTCCTCTTTTTCTGGTCAGGCGAAGGTTCAGAAGATTCAAGACCATTCTCGTAGACTGTCCGACTCCTTCTGGCGCCTTCCTCTTGGAAGACTCAGAAAAGGGGGCCACCAGACTAGCAGCTGGAGTAGAGCTACCACCAGATTTCATAGCTTCACGAGCTTGTGCAATCCGAGCTGCGATAGCATCCATGGGCAGGAAGAGTTTCTTGCTGGGTCCAGAGGCTGGGAACATAGCAGGAAACAGATTACGCAGGAAGGGCAAATGTATCAATTCATGAGTCAGGGAAAATATGTCGATCAAGATGCAGCCGCTTAGTACGTAACTGGCCTGAACCAGGAATTTTCAAAGGCGGTAAGATGGAATGGCCAGCAGTACCAGCAGGTATAGAGCTCAAGGGGGTCACATGGATGGGCACCTGGTCAAGCATGCCTGCACCACTCCCACCAGCAACCTCGCTTACGGATTTCTCGCCTTCTTCAGGCACAAACTCCTCCTCAGCATCATCTTCTGTTCCTTCTTCGTCCTCTTCACTCTCACCACCATCGCCATCATGCTGCTCCGCTTCAGGAACAGGAACAACTTCAACAACATCATCATCACCGTCGGGATTCATGCACTTGGGCCACGCCCTCTTATCGCCAGTAAATTAGAACGCCTCAATCCTCCTCCTTGACTCAAGGTCATCAGGAGTAGGGATCCAGTCAGAAACTACAAATGATCCAAAGCAAAACTGAGCAAACAAACAAAGAGGCACATGCAAGAACAAAACGTACAGAAATTCAAAAGCTCAAGGCACATACCAGTCCCCTTCAAAGAAAACTCAGGCGCCCAGACAGTGGGGCCCAACGACTTGCTCCTGATAAACATGTAGTAGCTAGTCCAGTTTCTCTCGTCACCCACGTCTAGGCGGCTCAAGAGAGGCTGGCACCTATCCCTCAAACGAAAGTGAACCCGACTTTTCTTATGCATACGCAAGCGGTAAGTATTCCATATGTCAGCCAACTGGATTTCGACCCCATACCTCCGACAAAGGGAATCGATTCCGTGAATCAATCGCCAGACAGAAGGCATAACTTGACAGGGCGGTACTTGCACGGTACCCAAGAAGGCGCTCATCAATGGACAAAGCGGAAAGGAAGCTCCAAACCTGAAAGAAGACTCAAAGATTGAAAACCAACCGGGACTTACCCAGTCCACCCTGACATCTTTAGTGTCAGGGGCCCAAACCTCGGTGCTTTCTGGAATTTTTCCCTCAACTTTTAGCCTCGCCTCGACCCCTTGGGCGAGCAAGTTTGGGTAGATATTGATGTCTTTAATCAAGTCTGTTGCTTGAAAAGTAGAGTCGCCATGAGAGTAGGAGATCGCTGTGGAAGGACCGGTATCATTACGAGCCATGATCAGAGTGGAGAAGAAGGAAGAAGCTAGGGTTTCTTTCAGATTAATTTGGGGATTTTTGCTAGGGTTTTTGGTTACAAAACAAATGAATTCGGTAGAAATAAGATAGAGAGAGAAAGAAACAAAAGTAAGGTTATATATAGAGGAACAAAAAGAAGTTGGATGGTTTTTACAAAAATAAGCGCGCGAAGAGACGTGATGTGACCCATGACAGGACGTGCGCAGTACATTGAGCGCCAAAATAGGGCGCAATTCCCCACGAAAAGGCAACTACCTCATTAATTATAAAGTGCAGGTCCCAGGACCAAACGCACAGCAGAAAGAGCCTGGACCAGGCTCAGCCCTGGGCCAGGACAAATAACAGAAGCATCTCCTAACCCCCCCAGTTCAGGACTGAAGGGTAAGGAGATGGGGGACAAACTGTTGGGACCAGAAAACCAGGCTGGTCCAGAGGTCTCAGTCAGGTCCAGACAAGGTCAGGACCTACGGCCAGAACCAAGGCTTACAACAAGACTGTAATATACACAAAACGGCGCGCAGTCGAGAGAAAGGACAAAATGGGCCAAGCCCAACAAGAAAGAAGATTGCATCGAACAAAGCCCAAAGTCGAAACAGCAACCCTAGAAGGAGACGTTGGAAGACTTGGTCAAGGAACAAAACTGAAGCCTGAAAGATAGGAGCTGCTGGAGAAGGAAAGGGAAGAAGTTGCCTACAAAGGAGGAAGTGAACGTTGGACCTAAGGGCACTATAAAAGGAGCAGATTTCAGAAGAAAGGGAGATCATAAGACACACCACTCAACAACTCGACACTCTACGAAATTCTCTACCAATCTCACACCTTACAATTATTTTACACCTTTATTGTATCCTGTACCAGTTGGTCCAGAGTCTGTACCTGTTATTCCTGAACTAGTGAAGATCCTCTCCTGGCCTGGCGCCCGTGGTTTTTCCCTTAACATTTAAGGGTTTTTCCCACGTAACATATCGTGTGTCTTGTGTCATTTTTGTTGTCTTTTCATACGTTTAAGCTCGATTACATCAAATACCATAAAACACAACCTAAAGGATAGTACTAGTAAACCTACAATCTCTTAATCGAACCGTGTGAGAAAATCACCCCGAACATAAAGCGAGGGTAAAACGATATAGGGAGAAGACTAGGGCATCGGGTTCATTGTGACAACAGTCCAGGAACTCAAGTTCATAAGAATAAAGACCAAATAAAATCGTGCATGGTTGATTAGGGCGCAAATACGCTCTCTCGAGTCAATATTAACCTTAAGTTGATTTAACGGGCTCTCGCTACGTACTAAACCTAACTTATGAATTACGCGTGAGTCTAGTTTCGATTAGGCTTTCGATCTTAAACCAAAACTACCAAGGTTCAATTCAATTTAGGCGTCCCTAGATTCAATTGATAATATAAACGCGTAGGAAGACATCGATTAAGCACAATTCATTCAATCAATCAATTCAATCAAACAATTAAAGCATGTTCCCGGGATTGAAATCACAAATCTCCCTAAACCCTAGCTATAAAATTAGCTATGCATAGGAAAGGGGAAAACAAAGCAATGAATAAGGATGAACATGATATAAGAACAAGAACGATTGAGATTAAATAAAACCTGAATTGTAATTACAAACTCCGAGTAAAGATTCGATCTTGAAAAGCAATAAAAGTTAAACCTAATTATTGAGAGACTTTTAAGCAGTAAAAACTAAGTCTAAAAAAACTGAGTAAAAAGAATGTGTCAAAAAAAAGCTCTAAGTATATATATATATATATATATATATATATAGGTCTCAACTTAATGGGCCCAAAACAAACAATCCAATTTGTCGTCAAAACTGGGCAGGATTTTTCAGAAATCCGGTCGGATTTGGGACAAATCCGACCCAGGTATATTGGCTCGAGTTACTTCGTTTCTTCGCTTGTTTGGTTTGTTCGTCGCTTGTAGCTCAAATCCTCCACGTATTCACTCGTATCCCGGACTCTCGCGATGGCTCAAGCTTGGTCTCGTGGACTACATAACAAATAGCAGGACAACCAAAGAAGCAGGAAGTATCCCGGACTCTCGCGATGGCTCAAACTCCCCCAAACCAAACCTTTGCTTGTCCTCAAGCAAACTACCCAACAATAAGCACATAATCCAAGGACAAGCGAGCACAGAAAATCGCAACTGATCGTCACAAGCATCGTCGTCTGATACAAGAGTGAATCAAATCAAAACCCGCTTCCTCTTCAAATAAATTTGAAGAGTTAGGGAGCAAACTAAACAAATAAACGACGACAGAACATTATAACGTAAACTCCATGCAAAGACTTTCGACCGTATGTATCCACTAAGACGCTGAGATTATAAATAATCTCACAAACTCGATAGCTAGGAAAAGTACTAGAACTAAGCATGTCGTCACCCAAAATGCACTAAAAATCACATCGCGCGAGGTTTTCAAGGGTTGTAATGTTAGGCTCGGGTTAAAAGGGTAAAAGGTGGTAAATGCATTTGGAAATGTGGAGCTCAACAGCGAACAGCTGCATTAGAAATCAACACTCACATCCCAACATCGATACCTCATAACCATGCATCAAAATCAATCACAACTCCCGCGTAAGAATGATAAATTATCGCTTCCAACTTAACACTTCCGATCCTTTTATTGAAACAACTATGTACAAACAACTCTTTCTTTTGTTTTCTGTTTTTCTTCTTCTTTCTTTTCTTTTGTGTTCTTTTTC
This sequence comes from Dianthus caryophyllus, assembly GCA_023091065.1. Lineage (NCBI taxonomy): Eukaryota > Viridiplantae > Streptophyta > Magnoliopsida > Caryophyllales > Caryophyllaceae > Dianthus > Dianthus caryophyllus. Next base: position 22,284,618 of record CM041527.1, read on the forward strand.
GATTTTTTTTTCCTTTTTTTTTTCTTGAAATGAAATAAGACCGGGTATAACTTTGAAACTCGTAGAAAAGCGCATAATTAACGGGAATACTCACATAATAACAACCTCATAAACTCCAACTCACATAATAGACAATCACGGACTTAACCCACTTCCTTCTCAACCGAATACTCCGTGATAACTCAAGATTCCTAATGCAACTGATCAGCCCGGGTAGGATAAATTCTGGAATGTAGCTCAATATATATAATGTGGCTCAAGAAAAACAGGCTACAAAGGCTAGAACGGGCTACAAAATGAGGGACCTAAGTCTAAAGGGTAGAAAAGTAGGCCATTTAGCTATGTGGAGTTAACATAATATAGTAACCAAAATCAAGTACCTCTTCGTGCAATGCTCGATCATTTAAGTACAAATAGGCTCAAACAATGACATAAATTCAAGTTTTCATTTCACTAGTACGAGTATATACAATGTCAAGCGGATGGTTAGTCTAAGAAACGCGCCCCGTCTACGTCACATGTCCCTATGCCGAATTATAAGCTAGTCTACTCAAATCACCTTAAGGATGAATGGGATAGGGTAGGCAAGGTAATGAAAATCATACACGATCAAGAAACTCAACTAAGTGACAACGAGCGTGTCTCAAAAGACACTAAAGCTAATTTGCGCAAAAGGTTTCCAAAGCGACGACTAACAACTAGTTCTGGATTTTTTATTTTTTATTTTTTGGATTTTTTATTTAAATGCACTGTAACACCCCCACTTAAGCCGGGCGGACCCCACCTAAATGACGGTGTTACGGGACCCGACTGAACGGGTCCATGGGCAAACACCTGTTAACTCAAGACAAAACACCTGAAATATAAATATATAACAGCAAGCGTATAAAGGCAACAAGACTCCCAAATCTACAACTGTCGCTCAGACAGTGCCACGGCACGCAGGCCGGAAAAACTGTAAGTGATAAAACAAGAAAAGTCTACGGTGATAGCTAGACTCAGAACCGACTCCAGTGATCCCTCCTAGCGCCCCCACTAGCAAGCAAACGTCCGAGTACCTACGGGTGGCGAAAACAACACAAAACACACAACAACCAAAATCCTAGTTAGCTTTTACCAAGACAGTTTAAAGAGTGCGTATGGAAATAAGACTCAACTACAAAAGGCGGAGAAAGATATGCCATAACCATTATAATTACATAAGTCTTTACAAAATAAGGTATTCCACGAATACTAACTCGGACGCATCTCATACAACGCAAAACCACAATCAAATCGAGAACCCCCTTGTGTAACCTCCACACAAGGGACTTACCATGTCGTCAACGCTCCACACCTCCTCCAACATAACATCTCCGATCATTGGGCCACACAGACCTCATAACATTGGGCCACACAGACCTCATAATATCGGGCCACACAGACCTCGTAGTATCGGGCCACACAGACCTCGTAGTAATGGGCCACACAGACCTCGTAGTAATGGGCCACACAGACCTCGTAATAATGGGCCACACAGACCTCGTAATAATGGGCCACACAGACCTCGTAATAATGGGCCACACAGACCTCGTAATAATCTCGAGTACTGAACGTCATGGCAAGAGAACAACAGAGTATACACGCATATATTACATGATAAAGTATTCAATATTTAAACTCTTGCATAGAACATAATAAAGTTGTCAAGTACATAACAAACCACGATCCGCATTCATACGCACATACTTACATTTACTCATACAATACACACACACCCATTTCCTCCCAAATATACCATTATGATACATTCACCATATCAACCCACATTCCCATCACGACCGAAATTACAACATTCAAACATTACCACCGTTACAATAACACAAGCACACATACACACAAAGCCATAGAATACCAACACTACCAAAATTCATCACATTCACATGGTCCAACTTCCTTCACCATTCAACCCACTCATACATGATATGTCATTTATTTATTTATATACTTTTAGCCCCTGCTCAACAAATTTCTAATACGCGATGTAAAAACAAAGAAGAAGATTAACAGAAATTCCAAAGCCACTCACTACCAGACAGACACACCATTCACTGGCCAGAATAACAACGAAACGTGGTCGCTACAACAGCCTCTCTACTAAGAACCGTGCAAATACCACAAAAACAAAGAATCACCACGACAATTACAATCACCACAGAAATTTCAACTCTATGAATACAGTACTTAGCTTGGCAGGCCTCAACAGCCCAATACGGCTGTCATAACGACATGAACACAACAAATAACAAGAAATACGCCGCTGCAGACAGAAAACAGCAGCAGAGATCCGACAAACATCAGCATTAACACGACAATGACAGCCCCCATACGACCTTTAACAACAGTTCCTCACGGCCTTAAACCCCCACACATTTTCACAACGTTCACACACACAAATGCACATACAAAACTAAGTAAGGGTTAGTCCCTTACCTCGGAAAGAAGAAAACCGAATTACAAGCTCGCAAGTGAAGAAAATCGTCTCTAACCCGTCTCCTAGCCATCATACACATCAAACGATAGAACTACCATCAATTTCTACCCAAATAGGACCTAATTGAAGTATAAAAACAACTAAAACCGATACAATTTACAAACCCCCGGAAACTAGGGTTTGTGACCTACGAATTTCTTGAAATTGAAAAGGAAAACGAGTTTACCTCTCAAATTAAAGACTAGAGATGAACAGAGGAGAGTGAGAGGAAGAGAACACAACGAAAACGAGATGAAACCGTCGAGAAATAAATCGAAACCGAGTCCAGAAAGGACCGGTACCTGCTGCGTGTAATGAGGACTGCCACCGGTGCCGAAAAACGGTGGTGACGTGGACGATAGGCACAGCAAAGTGGAGGTTATTGTGAGTGTAGATGATGATGATGATGAATATTATGGTGGTGTTGTTTATTTTGATTAATGAAGGAAGTGTTTCAAGGAAGTTGGGGGAAAGAGGGAAATGAATTAACGAAGGAGGAAGAAAGAGTCTCGGTCTTAACCGAGTGATTTAGACCTTATTTTGTTCCGGGATCGTTTTATATGACTCGACTTAACTTTATTATATGAGCTCCACTTAACTCGCTTTAAACTATAAACTCGACACTCAAAGATATTATTAGTTTTAATATTATTATTATATTATTATTATTATCATTGTTTAAGTCCCCAAAAATCTTGGGTATTACATGCACACAAAAGATGAAAATGCAACTAAGATGCGCGAAAGATGCAACTCCCCTCCAAACCAATTCACACATTGTCCTCAATGTGGAAAACAGCACAACCACAAGCAGTAAGTAAGAGAACACATAAAATACAGGGCGGGAATAATGCAAATAATAAGGGAAAAGGGGACAAGAATCACTCACATTTTCACGATCGAGCTCCCCCAAACCATCATAAAGCAAGGGGCGTGGCCAGCTGCCACGAATCAGCGGAATAAGGTACCTTAAGATGAGCGAGACAAAGCGCCATAGTACCTGTAAGCTCGATCAAAAATCATCAATAACCCTCCCTCACGCGCGCTCGATAATAAAAAAAATAAATTAAAAAAAGTACTAGTACGCAAAGAAAATAAAAATTACATGTATTACAAAACGTCATCGGGTTGCCTCCCGGAAGCGCTGCTTTTTATGGCCCCACACGACCGTATTTAAAGCTCAAATAAGATAGCAAGATCTCGCCACACAAGTGGTTAAAGTAAAAACCATTTAATGCTCTTAGGAGTCGATCAAAAATCTGCGCATGTCCTAAACAAAAGCATAAGTAGCACCATGATGAAATACACTTACATAAAATCACGGTTAATGGTTGTCTCGACATATCAATCTGTCGACGACAATTTTCTTGGAGCTTTATCAAATGATTCGACCTTCCTAATTTTGTGATCTTAGAAAGGGTATGTGTGTCATCTCCTTGGTCAACATCATCGATATCCCCCTCCTCAACATCATCAATCAAAAGACTATCGAAGTTATAAGCAATGTTCAACGGTTTAAGGTCAGATTTTTGAACCTCAGCATCATATGAGGTTTCCACCAAGCTCGTTGTATCTGTGGGAGTGGGATCCTTCAGTTCATTCGCGTATAATAGAGCTTCCAATTCCGCGACTTCAGCACTCCACCGACTTGTTCCTCCTGCACTAGTCTTAGAACACATTAAAACCTCCAAAGGATCCTTGGTCAAGGATCCAATTGAAACCAACTCAACAGACTTATCATTCAGTGGACAAGTCTTACATACTCGTTCAGAAGTTTCATTCTCAATTATCTCAACAGAGGTCTTGAACTCAGTATAAGGTGGATTAGACGCTTCACAATTATACGCAGGCTCATAATCATCATCATCAAACAAATTATCATCACACAAAGAGTTGTATGAGTTAGTTAAAACACACGTTTGAGATGGAAAATTATTATCACAAGGAGCTCTATAATATTCATAAGCCTCATGATCAACACGTGCATCATCTAAATATTTCTGGAACTCAATGACAATCCTTTTCAAGTGAATCTTTATCTCAGATAAAATAGTTTGACGAGTTATATTCCAAAAGAATTTCCAAATCTCATAATTAGGCATATATGAAATTCTTCCATTACTCAAGTAATTAATTAAATTGTGAGACTCATAATTCATGCCTTTGCTAACAATGTAAACTTTCTCCCAATCAAGACAATAAAAACCAAATGAAGCAATATAAGTAACATAACTATTAAATCTAACAATATATTCATGAAATGGTTCATTATCATATTGAGCGAAATCAAAGATTGTCATAGGAGATAATAAAATAACCTAAACTAAGCAAAACTAACTAGCTAAACCGTTTCCCCGGCAACGGCGCCAAAATTTGACAAGGCTAAGTCGTATCACCTCAATCAAAGATAAATCCTACAAAACAACTAACTAGCAGCTAGTGGCAAGCAGGGTCGAATCCACAGAGAAACGATGTAGTCAAGATTTACTTAGCTAAACATAGGCTATTTCTAAGGTAAACAAATCGTGGGTGAAGGAGGACTAAAACAAGACTAAAAGTAAAGCGAGGGTAAAACGATATAGGGAGAAGACTAGGGCATCGGGTTCATTGTGACAACAATCCAGGAACTCAAGTTCATAAGAATAAAGACCAAATAAAATCGTGCAAGGTCGATTAGGGCGCAAATACGCTCTCTAGAGTCAATATTAACCTTAAGTTGATTTAGCGGGCTCTCGCTACGTACTAAACCTAACTTATCAATTACGCGTGAGTCTAGTTTCGATTAGGCTTTCGATCTTAAACCAAAACTACCAAGGTTCAATTCAATTTAGGCGTCCCTAGATTCAATTGATAATATAAACGCGTAGGAAGACATCGATTAAGCACAATTCATTCAATCAATCAATTCAATCAAACAATTATTGAAATCACAAATCTCCCTAAACCCTAGCTATAAAATTAGCTATGCATAGGAAAGGGGAAAACAAAGCAATGAATAAGGATGAACATGATATAAGAACAAGAACGATTGAGATTAAATAAAACCTGAATTGTAATTACAAACTCCGAGTAAAGATTCGATCTTGAAAAGCAATAAAAGTTAAACCTAATTATTGAGAGACTTTTAAGCAGTAAAAACTAAGTATAAAAAAACTGAGTAAAAAGAATGTGTCAAAAAAAAGCTCTAAGTATATATATATATATATATATATATATATATATATATATATATATATATATATATATATATATATGAAATAGGTTATATTAAGTCCCATACTATTAGGTAAGTCTTTAAGTCCTAATACTAACCCTTAGATGCAAATAAATGGAGGGTTTAGATTTAATCTAAAAATACCCTCCCATACCAAATTCCTATGCAAATTACTCCGTAAGAAGTGACATTGAAATTAATTCCTACCTACACTCTCTCTCATTCATGCCTTTTCTTTTTATTTTTCTGAAAATACACCATTTCTAAATCTTTCTCATTTTTATTCTCTTTATTTATTCATTCACCTTCACCATCGTTGCTACATATTAGTTAACTATTTTTTCTACATATTATTTATCACTATTGTATCTTGTATAACATCCTCCACTCGTGCTGCATATCATTTCAAGTTTGCTCGACTCCATCAATTTCAAATTAAATGCCATTTCTCGCTTCAATAAATCCAATTTTGGTAAATATATTCTTCATTTGGTTATTTATTGTCTTTTAATTTTATGTACTCAGTATAATATTCAAATTTTTCATTTTCATAGTCTATCAACTTTTATTTTCCATTGTTATCTTCTTTATAATCTAACAATTTGTTCTATTTTTTTTATTACTCATTCATAATTGTTTATCAATATCAATAAAATAACTATTTTGTATTGGTGTTAAATAATTGTAAATTTATTGAAGTCATATACGAAACTTTTTTCTGTTCTGTAAAATCCCTCATTTGAATATTTTAATGTGTCTTTTCATTGTTGTAACTATATAATGTACATTTGTGGATCTTATATACGGAGTATGATTATTAGTATGATTCATTATTCAAGTACACTATTTTTGTCTTATTTTTTTGATGTAAACTATCAGTTTTCAATGATAAATGTATTTGAATGAAGTTATACGAACTTGTATACAATTTCGATTTTAATGAGTAGGAGTTACACTTTTTATGAGTAAAAGTTACACTTATTTTTACTAAACAGTTTCAGTGGAATTGAACAATAGTTAGCTTTTTTTTTCATTTTTTATTTTTTATTCAATTAATCTCAATTCTAACAATTTGAAATGGTTTTTCTTAGATGACTTTTGATGCCGATGAAACTGTGGAGATATGAACAAGCAGTACTTGACCAATTGAAGAGGTTCATTGAATTTGCCGCATCACTTTGTAACATATATGTACAATTTATTTAAAAGAATAGTTCATTCGACGGGAAGGATATCTTATGAGAACAAATTTACGCCAAGCGTAAATTGCCAAGTTGTTGTCAAAAAAATATACGGAGTATATTGTTTCTTTTGAATAAAATTCCTATTTTATTGTTATAATATTTTGGTTTCTGTGAATTAGTTAACGTACTACTGCTACTATATCGGTAATCTTCACGGTTGTTATGACGATATATTTGATACTTGCTCTTTCGCTATCTTTAAAACTGCTAACTAACATTGTTGGAACTACTTAATAAGATTTTTGAAACTATTAATCATTAATGTTGTAATTCTTAATTCGTTTGATTTTAACATCACATTAAAAAAATTGTAACCACAGACGTATAGAAATGAAACTTTTTACAAGACTTTTTGTAACTCTTACTACCATAGTTCGACATCTTGCACATTTTTAAAACAAATGAAAAATAAAATGAAAAATAAATGAAAAAACAAAAAAACAAAAAACAAAAAATAAGACTAAACTTCATACCAAAATTTAATCAATTACTTCGTACTTATGGAGTTCCAAAAACTGAACTAAATATTTTAAAAATTCATCCAAAATTTAACAAATCAAAATTCATAAATAGAAAAAATAATTACAATATCTCTAAAAGACGGTTATAAAATACGTCTAAAATTTACCGTCTTTGAAGGACACAATTTGCAATTTCTCTATTAGTCATCAAATTTTTTAAAACCAAAACAATAGAAAAACAGATTGAATATAACACTTTATTTGAAAAATAATGAATTTTAAAAATGAAGAACCAAATGAAAATAAAAAAAGAACAAGAAAAAGCAAATGAAAAAGAAAAGCAATATTTGAATGGCAGTAGAATTAATCTTGGTAGTTTGGTGGGCATTAATTAGCTTAGGTAATCTAAACCTTACACCTTTGATTACCGAAAAACATGCCCCCTAATTGTTTTTTTTTTTTTTTTAATTTATCTAGCTCATTAAAATGCCATAATAATCTCAGCCATCCACTCATCTAAGATAAAGGGTCCTTATGAGGACTTAAGGACTTAATTTTTTAGATGGACTTATTATAACTCTTCTCTATATATATATATATATATATATATATATATATATATTAGAAATAGATTCAACAAAGTACTATAAATTTTGGAAGTACTGAAAGTACTGAGTTTGAAATACCAAAAATTCGAAATACCAACGGAAATATTTGAAATACTAACATGAAAGTTTGAAATATCAAGAATTTGAAATACCAAGGGGTTGTCAGTAGGTCAGGCCAGTTCTTGATCTGGGCCGTGGGACAAACCCTTGGTATTTCAAATACCAATTTTTTTTTGATATTTCAAACTTTCATGTTAGTATTTCAAATATTTCCGTTGGTATTTCGAATTTTTGGTATTTCGAACTTAGTACTTTCAGTACTCTCCCTATTTAGTGGACTTCATATAACTTACCTCTATATATATATATATATATATATATATATATATATATATATATATATATATATATATATATATATATATATATATATATATATAGGCCTCAACTTAATGGGCCCAAAACAAACAATCCAATTTGTCGTCAAAACTGGGCAGGATTTTTCAGAAATCCGGCCGGATTTGGGACAAATCCGACCCAGGTATATTGGCTCGAGTTACTTCGTTTCTTCGCTTGTTTGGTTTGTTCGTCGCTTGTAGCTCAAATCCTCCACGTATTCACTCGTATCCCAGACTCTCGCGATGGCTCAAGCTTGGTCTCGTGGTCTCGGTACTCGTGCTTATTTCACTTGACTCGGTATTTGGCTCAGGACCGCCAAAACCTGCAAAATATAACCAAAAAGAAGCAGTTTCGCAATACATAACAAATAGCTCGTAAAATAACATGGACTTGACTAAAACTCGAGCTAAAATGCAACTAAATCGGGGGTATAAAAATTATATAAAATGCACATATCAACACTTTATCTTTCTTTTCTCTGGTGCCTAACAACTTGATCGATAGTTTTACATCATCCTTTTCTCTTATTCTTTCTTGGGCCATTCGAAATGTTTGAGCTAGAGGGTTGACTTCGTCAAGCATACTTTTTAGTCCTCGAAGAATATCCTTGTTTAGTTTTGGGCTTCCTTCTTCTTTAGCCACCGTACACTCCCTCATTAGTACTTCCGAGGATGTGTCATAAACATATAATTGTGCATAAGACGGCTGTTTACCATCAGTAGGCAGTAACGAACCTATACGATGGAGAACTTGTCCGCTTATTCTGAACACATAAGTACCAGAGTTCAAGTTTATAGTGTTGTCTATATTTTCTCCCATTGATGTGAATGCGTAACATGAGTTGTAAATACGTATATTATGTCTGAATATTTTTGCATCGCTGTCTTGTTCGGTTAACAGTTTTTTCAAAAATTCTGGAGGTTCTTTTATTTTCGGCAAATGAGTCATGCCGTCTTTGCAGCACATGTTAAAGCATACGTTGTTTTTAGTACTCTTACTCTTGACTCTTTCATCATACCACATGATTGCATCGCATTTTGAGCAGTGATATTTAGGGTCACCCAAGTACAGATATTTCGAATTTATATTTCTTTTTCCTGCAATTTATATGTATGTAAAGGTCTGTTAAATTAAGAGAATATGCCTGAAAGGGCTATTTAATATTTTTTTGCATATGCAGAATTACAAAGTTCTTTTGATGAGTAAATAGGCGTTACCTCTGCTGGGAGCTTGGTTGTCTGTAATTGCTTGGTCTATTCTTCTTCGCTGTCGTCTATCAGTGAGAATCTCCTTTCGTCTTTTTCTACTTTCTTTGGATGTTTCGGCATCGTGTTGATTTGTAGACATAACTTACGTAATTGTTTTTCTAGTTTCGTTTCTTAGATAATTGAGTTGATGTATAATTGCTTTTATACTGTTAATTTTTCTGCCGATTATAGTATATTATGGTAATTGTTGAATCCTATTAGACTTTGTATTCCTCGATGATGTCGGTATATAATTTTGAATATGGTTGTGACTTAATACTATTAGGATTCAGAATTGTGTTATCATTTTATTTAAATCTGTTTGTTTTGAATTTTTTAATAAAATTTACTACACATTTCTATTTAGATTGTGAGTTTGTTACTACGTTTTAAATCTTTACAATTGGAGTGCGTCCTTAATTTTTTCTAATTTTGGAAACCCATTGTTATTGCATTATCAATTGTGTATTATGTTATGCAGGAACATGATTTGACTCTAGATTCAGTTCAACTAACGCTGAAATAGAGAGCATGCTCAACTTCTTGCATTCTGATTTGTCTTTATAAAAGTGCTGGAACATAGGTTTGTATTAATTTACCATGTCAAACAGCGTAAATGTTGGTAAATGGTTTGACTGTATGTTCTATTTTACTAAACTGTTACTGCAACTTATTTAATTTCTTTTTAGACTTGTTGTGTATTCATTTCTTTCAAATACTTCATCATCTCATAGACGTGATCAGTTTTTCCGGACTTTCCAATCTTCTTTTCTTTCAAATTGTTTAGCTATTTTGATAGAATTTTTGTTGTAGTGTACTCGAGCTATGTCGTCTAACATTTGACATGTCTAATGTTTATTCAACACCGCAAACTTGTAAATTGTTTCAACCTTGGTCGTTTTATCAAGTTATTATGTGCTAATTTTCAAAGGTGTCCTGTTGTATTCAAGTTGTGCTATTTTTCGTTATATATTCTCTTAGTTTTTGATGCAGATCAATTATATATGCAGATTTTGGCTTGGATGTCCATAGGCTGCTACTAACGCGCGCCCAGAGTACTGCTTTGATCGCACCTGCCTTATGCAATTTTGTAAACGTCAAAGTGTAGGTAAATTTCCCCCAAAATATCTGAGTTGCAACAAATAATAAATAACTTTACTATAAACCACTATTTGAAAGCTTTTTTAATGATATATATAGTACTTTTATACTAACCGATTTTCTAACTGTATGCTTATTGATTAATTACTCTAAAAGACTAAAATACCTAATGTTATTGTTAGAAAACCCCTAGATCGGTACCATGTGAATCGTTAAGAATAAATTAAACTGAATACGGAAGCGTACCTGAAGGATTCATAGTGCCTCTTTGAGATCTGATCTTCCTTTGAGACACACCCTTCACATTTCTTATTGTTGATGGGAGACCAAAAGAAAACCCTTAATTACTGTATTTTGTATTTGTGTGGATGGTGTGTTCAAAGGGGACCAAACCTATATTTATAGTGTGAGACCCTAATAGGGTTTTCACATAAGCTGCCAAATATCTACCCTCATTGATATGGGCCGCTACCTTGTTTTACACATTAAGTCCATGACCAATATTTCCTTATTACCCAATACCGATATTATTACCTTATGGATCACTTTATTTATCGGTTTATATTTTATAATAGTGCGACACATATTTAATTACATTAGTGGCCCATATCCGTACGAATATATAAATATATTCTAACAATCTCCCACTGGGACACACATGTAATTATATGTGTATAACCTTAGCGCGCAACTGAAATGCACTATTATAACCTTAGGGTATTCCTCAACAATCTCGTCCATTAATCATACTAATGTAGGATCAAGGCGGCTTTCGTCACAATTAGCGTAACTAAACCTTCCTTGGTCACACACACCAATACAACTAAATGACATAGATCAATCATGGATGTGTAAGTCGGAAATTACATGCAATGTGATCTGACATGCCTATTTCCAACTGGTCCTACCTTAACTTTAATTGAGATCAAACAATGCAAAAGCATCACCTTTTAGAGTGGATAAAACTTTAAACTTTAAACTTTAAACTTTATTTCTGCAGAATATTTGTATACGAAGTACACAAGGGAAAAATAAATACATAAGGAACAAGTACTCCCACTAAACCATAATATCCTGACTTGATATTACCCCCATATGAGTAGTATGCTCTACAAACTTATTTGGAGGCAATCCTTTAGTCAGCGGATCCGCAATCATGGAGTTTGTTCCTATATGTTCAATTGAAACCGTACCACTCTGTATTCGTTCCTTTATGATGAGGAACTTCCTTTCAATATGCCTGGATTTACTCGAGCTTCTTTTTAAAATAGATGCTTGATCATCACAGTATAACTTTAATGGTCTTTCGATACTATTCACAACTCTTAAATCAGCAACAAAATTTTGCAATCATATGCCCTGAACTGTTGCTTGGTGACAAGTTATGAATTTTATCTCCATAGTGGAATCAACAATAATAAAATGATTCCCACTTTACCATAAAATAGCTCATCCAGCCATTAGAAAGACACAACCTGAAGTGGACCTAAGACTGTCCAGGCATCTAACAAAATCGGAGTCTGAATAGCCAATGATCTCCAGAAACATCAGACCTCCGATTAGTGAGCATGCTAACCTTAGTCCCTTGGGATATCTAAGACCCCTTTTACTATATCTGGTCTTTTCATAAACTTGAGTATACATAAGGCTCCCTATATTATGTGCATAAGGAATCTCCTGCATTTCTTTAACTTTAAGGCTACCTTAAGGGCACTTTATTCGAGACTAAACTTGTCTAGCTCCCTTAACGATCGGAGTATACCATGGTTTACAGGCTTGCATGCCAAACTTCTTTAGTACCTTATATAGCTAGCAAAGTGTCATCCACACATAAAACCATAAACATAAATTTTCTCCCACTGAACTTGTGTTACCTTTGACGAGAAGCCTGTTTGAGCTCATAGATGGATTTCCTTAGTTTGCAAACCATATTCTTTGGGCCTCCTGACACAAATTTTTCTGGTTGCATCATATAAATCGTTTCATCAATGTCGCCATTAAGAAACGTTGTCTTTACATCCATCTGATGTAACTCAAGATCAAAATGTGCAACAAGCGCCATGGTTACTCTAAAAGAATCTTTAGTAGAAACAGGAGAAAATGTTTCTTTATAATCAATACCTTCCTTTTGAGTAAAACCTTTAACTATAAGACGAGCCTTAAATCTTTCCACATTACCCTTCGAATCCTTCTTGGTTTTAAATATCCATTTACAACCAATTGGCTTCGCACCTTCAGGTAATTGAATAAGATCCCAAACCTTATTGTCTTGCATAGACTTATATTCCTCATTCATGGCGTCAATCCACTTTTGAGCATTAGAACTTTTCATGGCCTGCTGGAAGTTGATTGGATCATCTTCCAACAGTTCACTAGAATCCTCATGTTCTTGGAGATATACCTCAAAATCATTCGGAATGGCACTTCTCCTTACTCTAGTGGATCTCCTTAAATCTTGAGGTTGTTGAGTTTGAATTTCTGGGATCTCGTTCTCAATGACAGGTTGTTCTTGTGGAACAAACAAATCATCTTGAACGGGATCAATATTGACATTGTCCTGACGAGGATCCTCATTTGTTCCTCCGATAGTAGTGACAGGTAAAGGAACCTGCACATCATCGGGAGCAACCATAGGATTCGAAATCGATTCTTCTTCAAATACAATGTCATTAACCTTATTTCTCCCCCCAAACTCAACATCCTCAAAAAATGTTGTAGTTCCCGTCTCAAATATATTCTTTACAGTGGGATCATAAAACTTGAAACCCCTTGATCGCTCCGAATAACCAATAAAGTAGCTGCTCACCGTTTTGGAGTCCAGTTTATTTTCATGCGGCCTATAAGGTCGCGCCTCAGCTGAACATCCCCATACATGAAAATGCTTAAGACTAGGCTTTTGACCCGTCCAAAGCTCATAAGGTGTCTTGGCAGCTGCTTTAGTTGGTACCCTATTTAGAATATAGGCTGCAGTCTTTAGCGCTTCTCCCCAGAGTGATGTAGGTAAGGTAGAATGACTGATCATACTCCTTACCATGTCCTTAAGAGTTCGGTTTCGTCTTTCAGCAACACCGTTCATGCTAGGTGAACCCAGCATAGTGTACTGAGGGACTATTCCACACTCCTCTAGGTACTTAGCAAATGGTCCTGGACGTTGTTCACCTGAACCGTCATATCTACCGTAGTATTCACCACCATGATCAGATTTGACAACTTTAATCCTTTTGTTGAGCTGAAGCTCAACCTCAGCTTTTAAAGCCTTGAACACGTCCAAAGACTCTGATTTCTCATGAATTAGGTAAAGGTAGCCATAACGAGAGTAATCGTCTATGAATGATATAAAATACCGTTGACCATTCCACGAAGCCGTAGGAAATGGCCCACATATGTCCATATGTATCAATTCTAAGACGTTCGTAGCTCTATTGGCTCCTAACCTCCTTACTTTGGTTTGTTTTCCTTTAATACAACTTACACAAACATTAAGGTCTGTGAAATCAAGCGAATCTAGAATGCCATCAGACACAAGCCTTTGAATTCTCTCTTTCGAGACATGACCTAACCTTTTGTGCCATAATGACGCTAAATTTTCCTGATTTAATTTACGCTTAGTACCACGTGATTCCACGTGCAGGTTTTCATTGTATGATGCAATATTATCAAGCATGTAAAGATTATCGAAACCACATAAAGAACCAGTTCCAACAACGTTTGAATTTAAAGACAACACAAATTTTCTGTCCGCAAATGAACAATAATAACCGGATTTGTCCAAAAGAGATACAGAAATTAAATTCCGTCTAAAAGACGGTACAACAAAAGTGTCTTTCAAATCCAAATAAAAACCAGTCCTTAATAATAATCTAAACATGCCAATAGCATCAACCTCCACTGACTTTCCATCTCCTACGTAGATGTATCTTTCGCCTTCACTTGGCTTTCGGTGTGCTAGGCAACCCTGCATAGAAACACTAATATGAGTAGTCGCACCAGAATCTACTCACCAAGTATTTCTAGGTACTGAAGCTAAATTAACTTCAGAACAAACCAAATTAAGAATTTTACCTTTCTTTGCTCGCTTAGCAAGCCAAGCCTGATATCTTGGACAATTCTTCTTTATGTGTCCTGGCTTTCCACAGAAGTAACAACCAGTTGGTTCATCACCTTCCTTCTGCTCATCAGGACCTTTAGTTGCAGCCTTAAATTCAAACTTTCTTTTCTTGCCCTTTCCTTTAGAGGTACTAGCCAAGAGAGCAACATCAACCTTATCTTGCTTCAACCTCTCTTCCTCTTGCACACCATAAGAAATGAGCTCATTTAGAGTCCACTTCTCCTTTTGACAGTTGTAGCTTACTTTAAACTGTCCAAATTGTGTAGGGAGAGATAACAATACTAAATGAACGAGCAAGTCATCCGACAAGTCGAGCTTTAGTGCCTTAAGTTTTGAAGCAATATGAGACATCTCCATGATGTACTCCCTTATATTTCCCTTACTGAATTGATATTTCCTTGAAATCAAGTGCTGCAATAGCGTACTTGTTTCTGCCTTATCGTTTTTAACAAAACGCTTTTCAATTTCAGCAAGAAATTCCTTGACATTGGTAATCTTTTCAGACACCGCACCTCAAAAAGCCTCCGGAATGCCGCGCTTTATGATCATAAGACTCATGCGATTGGATTTTTCCCACTTCTCAAATTCTCTCTTTCCATCGGGAGAACTTGCATCCGTAAGAGGAGTGGGAGCATCCACCCTGATAGCATGGTCTAGATCCATGCAGCCAAGAACAATTAACATGTTCTCTTTCCAATCCTTGAAATTCGTCCCATTTAGCAGTGGGAATAGAGCTTAAATTGCCAGAAATAGTAGCAGCAGACATATTAACTGAATAAAACAAACAACTTTAATAAGAAACATGCTCATAAACCTTATTTAAAATTTAAATTCAAATAAGAGGTATATATTTTCCCATCTCAAGACACCGCTAACAACATTAGAGTCAAGTCTTTGGACAGTAACACTAACTGTTAGTGGTAATCTTGTCGTAGTGATCAAACATTGACAATAATCATGTAAATACAACCTTCCTTTGGGCCGACTAGTATTTACACTTAATAACCCATATAATTGTCACATATTCACCACCACAGGTGTTGTGTGTATTTCTGCCAAATATGAGCCTTCCTTTGGGCCGACTCACACCCGCACGAAAATGCACACCCCACAATATCCAATGTTCTCAATAAATTAATCATTACAAGACTAAATTTTCCTTTGGTAGACATACCCTACCGATCAATTTATCTCAAATCATTAGACCCAAATATTTATACCATTAATTGAATTAAATTTAAACCTTAATATTTCAAGGTAAAAGAAACCGTCATCGAAATATATAATATAATAGCTGTAACACAAGCAAAAAAATTAACGCATGTTTAATTAATTACCATAAAACCATATGACAATTTCAAATAAAATTCGGAAACTTGCTGCAATATAATGTAATATACGGAGTAGCTACGGAAGAAACCAAGCAATACAAACCAAAGAAAACACGGCTCCGTAATAAATTTCCATAACCATAAGAAATAGCAGCAGAGCATTAAATGCTCAAACATCATCATTACTTAAAAAAGATCAAGCCCAACATCATGCTGAGTGCAGACGTCAAACGAATAAAAGCAATAACCCACAAACCTTATGTAATAATGCCAATAGTAAAAACATGACTACCAAAAGCAATAAGCATAAGCAATCATGATGACAGCCACTACTCCTTAATACTGACGAAACTAGACGAAACTAGCCGAAACAAAGAACAAACAATACGGAGCATGGATGCAAATAAATAACATGTGCCATACAAAAAACAAGCACGTGATTCAATTAAGAATCACTCAAGCGACATGGCTGAAGGGATAAAGAAAACCAAAGGGACATACGCGCGATTCAACACAAAATCACGCGATGAGAAAAATATAATAGCCAAAGACAATAATCCGACTATTCTTAACGATCTACACGATATCGCTCTGATACCAATTGTTAAAACCCAGATCGGCATCTACGTGAATCATTAAGAATAAATTAAACTGAATACGGAAGCGTACCTGAAGGATTCATAGTGCCCCTTTGAGATCTGATCTTCCTTTGAGACACACCCTTCACTTTTCTTATGGTTGATGGGAGACCAAAAGAAAACCCTTAATTACTGTATTTTGTATTTGTGTGGATGGTGTGTTGTAACACCCCGTGTTATTTTAACACAATTTGATAAAAGAATTTAATTCCTTAAATTAAATTCATCCTTTTCCTTATAATAAAAATACGTCTGAATTTTTTTCGCCAAATAATATTAAAATTTCTTAAGTCCAAATTTAAAAATCTTGAAAAATAAAATTTGTTATATTATCTTTAGAATTGAAAAAGAAACACATTTCAAAATTTTATAAAAATCAACACAAAATTAATATCGACTTTCAAATTTCAAAAATGTTAAGTTATGTTTACTATTCATAAGAATAAAAGTAAGGATTAATTGCCAAGAATAATCCGAACTGGTCCTTTTATTCCATAAATAATCCGAACTTGAATTAATCCACGAATAATCCCAATTATTGAAGTAACATTCCAATAATGAACTTTGGCCAATTTTAACATGCTTTAATCGATAAAAATAGAAGTGAAAACGGTTTGAATTTTACATAAAATAAGAGTGAGGCATAGTTAGAGTCGATTTCACTATTTTTTTTACGTGTTAGAGTCGATTGAAATTGGCCAAAGTATATTATTGGAATGTTACTTCAATAGTTGGGATTATTCGTGGATTAATTCGAGTTCGGATTATTTATGGAATAAGAGGACGAGTTCGGATTATTCTTGACAATTAATCCTAAAAGTAAAACCTTTTATTCATAAAATTCAATTTCGAACATGTTTCATTTTCAAATAAAAATGAACCGTTATACTTCCCCCGTCTCTGAAATTCGGGTCAACAATTTCAAACACGCAAATCAAAAACCAAACTATCTTATCCTCTTCCATTTCTTTTGTCTTCTTAATTTTTGAAGAGCCAAACTTAACATCAAGTTTAAAGAAAATATAATCATTTTGATTTTTTTTATATAAATCATATTATATTAAAAATCTAATTACTATTTCATTTTCATTAAATTAGCCTTTTTCTAAATTGTCGATATTTGAAGTCACACCTAATTTCATTTTCATTAAATTAGCCTTTTTTTAATTATGATTCATATGATTTTTATATTTAGTTATGTTTTAGTTATGTTATAATCATATATTAAATCTATGTGAAATATTAACAATGAGTTTAAAGTGAGTAAAATCGAAAATGAAAATTTATACACATATATACATATACACGGCATTTCCCATTTTTTTTTAATATATTTTCACTTTTAATTTTTGTAAATAATATGTTAGATTAAGTTAGTTAAAATAGATGTATTCATGTAAAAAAAATTAAATTAGGAAAATAAATTATAAGTTGTTAAAATCAAAAATGGTGTTCTTGAGCTTTATTTTGATCTTCATATGTGTTCATGTGTTCTTCATGTTGATGTTCATTATTATTGTTCATTTTGATTTTGTTTTATGTTATGTTTGTTAATATTTTGTGTTTATGTTTAGTTATTGTTTTATATATTGTTAGTATTATAATATAAATCCACTTAAAACATTATAAATCATTAAGATTAAAAAGTTAGAAATTTAAAGTGTTGAAAAACACTATTCATAAATATAAATGAAATTTTTAGTAAATTTCATTTTAGTTTAAATCGTTTTAGTATAATTAGAATAATTAAAATATAAAGACTTTAAGCTAAAAACCGATAAAAATTGAAAAACGAATTTTTGGACCAATACATGCTTGCTCACGGCATTAGGCCAAATTTTAGGTTAAAAATTGTTTTTATCACTTTTTAGTTTATTGTTAAAATAATTTAATTATTAGTTAATAAGTTAGAATTAAGAAATTAAAAGAAATAAATCAATTTTGACATATTTAAAATACTACACGACATTCTTAAGTAAAGTAGACTAAATTTGATCAAAATGAAAATATCATTAAGTCATTAAAGTTTAATAGTTAGTGGGATTGAAATTGAGTATAAGTCGATTTAGTTATAAATGAAATATATTAAACCGATAAAAATGATTAACCGTTATAAAAATGAATTAAATCGTGTGCTACTACCTTTGCAAATATTGGACTGTTGGATTTGGACATACGGACTAAAATGAACCATTCACGATACCATTATTATTAAAAATGAAAATCGCTAAATTTAGTAAATAGATGACTAAATTTAACTAAGTCTCGGTTTAAAATAAATATCATTGATCACTTTTACAAACCGAACTTAACGTCTTTAAAACTACACTTTTAAATATTTTCACAAATCACTTTTTACAAACCGAACTTAACGTTTTTAAAACTAGACATTTAAAATGTTTTCAAAAATCACTAAGTACAAAACGAACTTAACGACTTTGAAACTAGAAATTTATACTTAGCAAATAAAAAGAAATCTAAGTTTATACTTAGGAAAAATATCAATGTATAAAAATACTTATGAAATATTTATAAAATACGTATAAATATAAAAATACGTACAAGTATAAGAATACGTATAAGTATAAAAATACGTATAAAATACGAAGTATAAAAATACGAATACGTATAAAAATACGTATAAAATACGGTGAATAGTGAATAGTGAATAGTGAATAGTGAATAGTGAATAGTGAAATATTGAAAATAATTGAAAATTTTACTAAGTATAGAAAATTAAAAACGAATAAGTAAAAGACTTAAAGTGTTTGAAAAACACTTGAATAAAATTGGACATACTAATAAGCGTATCAATATAGAAACTTGAAAACGTTAATAATTAACAACACTTCAAATAATAAACGAACGTGTTATGTGATCATATGAAACCTACAATTCAAATAAAACGTTTGACGCTGAGACTAGGAGAGTCTAGTAACATGTGATATGTAAATATCAAATAAATAATGAATATTGAGTAAGTTAAATAAAAGGTCAAGCTTGGGCCTCAGATAAGGGAACGTCAATCGTGAGTGAAGTGGGGTTAAGATAGTCTTGTAGCGGTCGCCATTGCCGTACAAGATAAGGAATATGCCAACTCTTTTGGGTCAGGCTTTAGGAAATAGTCGTTTTATCCAGAGTTAAGGTGCTCTATGAATAGCATAGCCCATTCTTAAAGTGGATATTAGTGTACATGTACTAGACTAGGGTTTTATTCCCCTATTTCGCTAAAGTTACCAGGGCCACCGTGACATTATGTGCTTATGCGCTTTGCGGTTCTGTCTCCTTGCCGTGTTTCGTTCTTAGTGGGCGCGACACTTGCATTCGCTCTTACCACATGTACAGATCACTTGACGAGATTGTATCTGAAGTTCGAATCATTTCGAACACTAGAAGATGAGATGCAAGTACTATAGTATTCGGCGTGGTTTACGAGTCGAGTAAGTTGCTGCACTATGGTAGTGAGATGCAAGCGACTAGAGTACAATAGCCTACTCAGTGGTCAGGCTCGTAAGCAGTATGTGTTGTTTGTTGTATGATTAATTGAGAACGAGTGTGTACCATCTTTGAAAATTAAAGACCACAAGTTTCTGAAGTGAATCGAGTCTGCATGATGAGAATGATACGATATGTATGTCTGTTTGCGATCTGATATCGCATTGTAATCCTGTTGAATTATTGTGATACTATTGCTATGATATTATATGTTAATTGCTTTCATAACTGATTATCATGTTTACATGATTTATCGCTTTAAACCGCATGCTTATTATGACTTATATGTCTTTATATGCTATATGTAGTAAGCATGTTTATGTTTTTATCATAATGTTATGTTTATAAAGCGATAATATTAAACCAAAGTAATTGAAATCGAGGGTAAGTATGAGCATAGCTAGTCACTATCCGCTCAGCGGGCACCCCCCATCAGTTTATTGTGCAGGACGATCGTGGACCGAGAGCTGGATTTTGGACGAGGCCACGAGACGTGTTTATGCTTTACTTTTAGTTGTTTTTGAGAGATTTGTAATATATAACACTTTACTCTTCTAAATTCCGTACTTAGAGTTGTTTTATTCAACTCTTGAACGATGTTTGTAATATTTGGGTTTTATGTATAATTAATGACGCTGGTTTAAGACTTAATTAATTTCCGCCTTAGTAATTAAAGTCGACTAAAAACCAGGTTGTTACAGTTGGTATCAAAGCTGTCTTGCGACCGTGAATAACTTAATAGTTATTTCATCTAGCGAGAGACACCTGGGCCGGACATTCATATCGTATGTCAGGCATAGACTTATAGGATCAAATAATAAATTAGAAATGTTAGCTCGCTAAAATAATAACTTAGATCGCTTTAAAGTGTGAGAATGGGTAGAAACCTTAAGGACCGACCATAGGCTAAGGACTTTTAAATAACGAACTACTTCCCTCAAAATAAAATACACTAACTATCGTATGCTTGCTACTTGCTGATGTGACTAATTAAAACTAACAACTATCCTCGGATATAAAATCTAAGTGATAAGTTTAATTCTCGAAGATCGATGCCTTTAATCCAATACATGACGACAAGATCTCAAACGCAGCAAATGGACGCATCAAGGACCTTACAACTGACAAGACGTTCAAGATCTCGAAGATTTCTGTCGCAGAGAAGATTTCTACAACTTCATTTAATTATCCTCTTTAACTAAAATTCTTATTTCGTTCTCTTTTAAAAATTTTAACCTCCTTAACCTTTTCCTTCTAACTCTTAATTTTCCTAAACCTATAATTTCTAATAACTACTTCTCAAATGAACTTTCATCTCTCTTCCTTAATCTCGCAAAATGATTTCGTTTTTGCTGGTCAATTCCTTAAACTTCTTTTGATTGATTCTCAAAAACCTTCAAACTTTGTTACATTTTAAATCTCTTAAACTTACTATCTCTTTTAAAAATTTACAAATCTTCGTAAATTTATAATTCCTAATTATCTTCAAAAATTTACTTTCATGTTTCCCTTTGAAAATATCTCTGAAACCTTATTCAATTAATCCTTAAAATTTTATTTCGTATTTTAAATACCTTTGTGTGGACAAGGGATTTTGATCCACGCGATGTTTTATTTCAAAAAAAACATTTTCATTTGAAAAGAGTCGCCACTAAATTTTTAAGGTGGAATTTAGAAACCAATTTTAGAGAAAATGAGTTCGTGTGAATTTACGTGTTAGGAAGTTTAAAATAATTTCATTAATTTAACGCCTAACCCCGCCCGTTACAGTAACGGTCTCTACTAAGTAAAATCATGGCTATTACGAGTACACATGCGGATATGCAAACAGCGTTTTAACCCTAAACAAAATATATCCATTCTAGGTCGTTTTAATGCACACAAAATTTAAATCGAAGTTGCTTAACAGGTTCATTTACTATTCTAGCAAACAAAGAAAAGGAGCGAAATACTCACCGACAAAGATAAGATAGATTAACAAACGTTAGCGGCAGACGAAAATAATAAATAAGACTAATATATGAGCAAGTCTACGCAAGTAGCAGTAAGCAAATAAAAAAACGCATGTATAAGTCAGAAAATCAAACACAATTGAAAGGGGACGTGGACATAAGCAATTTGCAACAGGTGAACATAAATAAATATACCAACTAAATAATTCATATTAATAATCAATTAAAAATATACATCAACAAATGCTTGGGCAAACAAAATCCGACTAACGTGAATAATTAAACTCTACGCATAAATACAAAGAAGTAGCAGGATACGCATGAAAGCAAATGGATGCATAAACTAAAACGTCTAGTGGACATGTTGACACACACACACATAATAACAGACAACACAAATACACATACAGCCATTAATTCAACATAACTAATGCACATGCTACCCTACAGATCGACCGATAAACGTACCAACAAACGAAGGCGGAGACATGTGCAAATCGCAAGAAACATACATGAATAAACACACAAACGAGCGTGTGAACTGGTTTTTAAGTACGACTAATAATAGCACAAAGAAATAACGAATATACCGCAGTCGTATGAAAACTCACATTACCCGACCTTATGCAACCTAAAATCGACAAAGTAAACAAAACTAACAACCAAAGAAGAAGACGCCACACACAATTCTGCGAAATTAATCATCATACAAACACTAAATAAAATCACAACAACAAAGTCGACACGCAAACGTGAATTATCAATTTAAAGGAAAGCATGACAAATCAGATCTGAGATAAACAACATTACTGACAGAAAAACGTGAGAGATTAAATTTTAGACAACTAACGTAACTAAACACGAGTAAAATCTGACCATATAATAAGTTAACGAACTAATCAAACTAACGAGGAAACTACGATCATTTTACACAAAGAAATCGAGCATGAATGCTAAACAAACAAGGGACACAATCTATCCATACATATACGTGGAAGTATGCGAGGAACATAAATCTAAAACGAACAAGGAACGTAACAAATACAAAGACAAACAATGAAGCGACAGAGAGCAATAAAAATCGACAGAGAGCAATAACAAGCGATAAAAACAATGATTTAAATAAAGTAAAGTGAATATTTTGCACCCTCAACTTACATGTATCGTTGACCAAATATCCAAGTCGTAATCGATTGTAAGATTTTATCCCGAGGGGCCGTCGTCGACGAGACAATTGCAAAAAACCGTAACTTTGAAACAATGCTGACAGCGATTTTCAAAAGCTTGTAACTTATTCGTTTCTCAACGAAATTTCGAACCGAAAGATGTTTTGGAATCGTGGTAAAGTGAACTTTAAGATTAGGTAAAGAAATCAGAAAGATTGAGAAGTTTATGACACGAAAAATGAGGGAGAACAGGGATAGCTGCACGAAAATCAGAAAAGGGCGCTCTGTTTTTCGTGTGTCTATCTCGTCTTCTCTGGGGGCTTTCTTGAGGCTTTTTGTGACTTGAAGTTATGTGTGTGAGCTGTATAATTCGTATGTAATGAAGGCTTGAGGTGGGTGTGTATATATAAGGTAAAAAAGTAGGGTTTTCTCGAGGAAATGAGCAGCTTATCGTTCTCTTTGCAAGCTGCTGTTTTAGGCTCGGTTTAGGGTTTCGTAAGGAGCTTTCTTGAGGGTTAAGGCAAGGTAAATGAGTAGGATAGCTAGGGTTCTGATTTGGGTCGTGGGTAGGCGATTTGGTGGCCAGAAAAGCCTCGTCTTGGGCTGTTCAGAACAGAGCTCGGTGGTGGGGGTTTTGGGTTGGTTTTGAACGAATTACCTGGGCTGTCTGTGGCTGTTTTCGGCCAAGTAAGGAGGGAGTATGGCTGGGTAGAAAAGGCTTTGAAATTCGTGTTGAAACGGGCTCAAAATCGCTCTTAAAATCGAGCTTAAAACGAGCTTTAAAACTTGCTGTCAAGAAAACGAATTCGTCGAATACGATTTATTAAACTGTTTTAAAAGCATGAGAAACGACTTTTCAAGTCAAGAAAAGAATTTGTAAAAGCGATTTTTCAAATCGAAATACTTAAAATGATTTTTCAAATCGAAATGCTTTATTTTCAATAAAACACTACTTGCGACAAAATAAAATTTGACAGAGCTTATTAAATCAAAACATCCTTTAAATTAATAATCATTACGTCGACAGCGCCCGACTTACATCGTAAAACGAACTCAAATAAATGATACGAAAACACGTTGTCCTATCATCATTGGGTATTTGTCGGGTTTTCTATAAATTTCCATATTGACAGATACGGGTATCTACAGAGCCCCCACTTTGACTAAGGCTTGGACAGGCGAAAGTCAAAGTAGACTCTCGAGTCGATCATAACTTGAGAGCCTCACGGGTCGTTTATGGTCCCTTAGACCTGTGTATATAAGCTCACCAGCCATAAGAAGAAATCATACCTGAAACTTGATCATGGACGCCTTCATTCTCGGCCAAAGCGTGGGTTGAGCCTTATCCTCAGGCGCCTACGTATCTGTTGTGACAGAATCAAACCCGTATCGTAGTTCGAGCTCGCTGGCCTGTAGCTTTCTGCTGCTTCGGCCCAAAATGATATTTGTTTACTTTGATTAAGTAAAGCCAATATCTGCATTCTTTTAGGAAGTGTCACTTCGTTTAACTTCTGCTAATATTTCTTCATCTTGAGGATGTCATCCTGCTGTCGGGGTCTAAGGTGGATGACTTTAGAGCCCCCGGTTGGAGCGTTCCTGCTCAAACTTAAAAACAAGTCCTAGCACATAACTCACATAGTGAAATCTGCGACTTTTGAAATAAAAAGAATGGATCATCGATCCGAGCTGCGTATTTTTTGAAAATGGGTCATCGACCTGCTTTTTACACAAAAGGGATGGATCATCGATCCGAACTGAGAATTGTTAATTTTGAAAATGGGTCCTCGACCTGCTACTTTTTTCAAAATTTTAATTTGAAAATGGGTCCTCGACCCGAGCTTAAAACCAACATTACTTTGAGAAAAAGGTCGTCGACCTGAGCTATTTTGCGTCCTCGATTCGTATTTCAAAATTTCTGATTTATTTTTTTTTGTCCGCGACTTATTTTTTGGATTCGAGAGTTATGAGTATTTGACTCGTTTTTTGAAATGACAGATCATCGACTCGTACCTACGGACACACGTTTGGTCCGTGACTAGGCCCACATGTTCTTGTAAGGGCCGGACATGTGTCCCCGAGACATGTGTCACACGTTTTAGCGAGACATGTGTCTTTAAAATAAAAAAAAAAAAAAAAGAAAGGAAAGGATAAAAGACTCAAAAAGGCGTGTGGATCGGCAAAGAAGATTTTGTGCACAACTCAAACGTTTCACTTAAATCAAACGTGGGTCATCGACCCAATACCCACAAATAAAAAAAGAAACACAAGCCATAAGTGTGCACAGGGGGAATCCAAACTTCTTCGTACTTCTTCTATAGTGTTACTTATCAAATTTCCATGAGAGAAATCGAGTTTCCATAATTCCGTCGTATCAAATATCTTGGAAAATTGGAGTTTCCTTAATCCATGCTTGGTAAGTTTTCCATATTGTTTCTTTGAGTCTCTCTATATAAGGGAATCAAGAGCCCTTCATGGCGCACTCATATTGTTCAGCTTATTTCTCGCTGTCGTGGGTAAGAACATCGTCCCAAAATCATGAATGCTTTAGTAGGAGCCATGAAATCTTGGTCCAAGGATTTTAGGGGCGGGGAAACTCAAAGTCTGACTGACGCAGGGCTTCAACAAGTGCTTCCGTTTGTGCAAGTTATTCCCCAAAGGAGTTTTCTGACTGAATGCGTGAAGTTTTGGGACCCGGTTCATCACGTGTTATGCTTTTGGGTTTAGAACGACCCGTATATATTTATCCGGATCGTGTACGGCGTCAGTTTGGTCTCCAACAGACCATGCCCACGACTGAGGCTAGCCAAGGGCCTGAGTTTGACATTACGCGAGCTACATGTCAATCTTGGCTTCATGTTTGGAATTGTAGGACTATTTGGCATCTCCTCGAGCCGTGCGCGTCGACATGGGTATCCCCCTCGTATTTGAAATGGACTAAAGAGACTTCTGTCGAGGTGCGACGATCATTACTTGAAGATGACGCAGCCGATTGGAAGGCACGTGGTGAAGCGTTAAGGAACCGGAGAGTATACGCGAGACTGAACGAATCAAATGTGTCTCTTGGTGCTAGAGCGAGCCGCTCAAACGTGAGGCTGGTTGGGCCAGATGCAGCGCAACGGACCAATGCGAGGCGTTCCAAAGTGTGGCAAAGGTCAAACGCAGGTGGAGAGGTTCGTTCGAGTGTTGCCGATAGATTGGGTCCGCGTCTAAACGTGAAGGACCGCTTGGGGCCGCGAGAAGAAAGTGAGGTTCCTCCTAAGAAACGAGCCAGGATGATTATGGGTAGGACGTCGTCCCGTAACAAGGAGCTTCGTGATTAGCCTAAGGAGCGAGTTACAGCAGGACAAATACTACGTGATGATGCATGCTTAGATTTATTACTAATAACATACTAGGGTTTTATTAGTATTAGGAATTATTATAATGGTAGTATTGGTTATTATTAGGAATTATTATTATTGTTATTGACTAGGATTGGTTATTATTATTATTTACGACTACGTATTAGGACTTATTATTATTATTTGTGCTTTCCTCTTCGAGTGGTATGTGATGGGCTTCGCCCGCAACGAATAAAAGAAATAAATAAAAAAGTTACTATTTATTAGAAAAATTCCCGTTTCCACATTCATCAAGTTAACATTATTTCGATTGTACTCTTGTAAAGAGTTGCCTACATTATTTCGATTGTACTCTTGTCCCCACTTATTGTTAACTTTGACGGTGGTGTAATGGTAGTTGAACTTTGAATGTTAACTTGTTAACTTTGACGATGAATGTTAACTTTGACGGTGGTAGTGGCCGTATGACCGTTATATATGCTATGTTCGGTTTATGTGTTGTGTGTTTGGTGTGCTTGATTTTTCGGTGTATTGACACCGAAAACGAATTTCATTGCAGGTTTTTTAGGTGTAAAAACAGTCAAGCCAGCGTAGAAAACAGGCAGAAAGCGCAGAAAAACGTCAGTGACCTGCGACGGATTTTCATACTTGCGACGGAATTTCCGTCGCAATTAATATAACTTGCGACGGACAATCCGTCGCAAACAATATGACTTGCGACGGAAAATCCGTCGCAAGAAATATTAATTGCGACGGAAATTCCGTCGCAAGTTTTGCGACGGAAATAATGTCCGTCGCAAGTATATTGATTTGCGACGGATTGTTTTGCGACTGATTTGACCGTCGCAAAAATCATTTGCGACGACAGTTCCGTCGCAAATTTATTTTTTGCGACCAGTATTTGCGACGGGCCAGTTTAGTCGCAGAATCCGTCGCAAAACGCCTTTTTGCGACGGATTTAGGCGTTTTGCGACGGATTTCGTCCGTCGCATTTCGACTGTTTTTTTGTAGTGGTATCTGCTTTTTACACAGAATCAAATTGAATCCGTAGTTCGTATGTTAAACATTCGTGTGGTGGCAAATGCCAAGCTTTAAACTTATTCTAATACATCGCAATTCAAATATTATTTCATAACATTTGAGAATGAGGACTAAGGATAATATCGCTTCTGTTGATCCAAATTCGTTGGATTGGAAAAATCATTGCCGTCTAGATCAGTTATTCTAACTGCACCTCCTGTCAAGATTTTCTTTACCAAGTAAGGACCCGCCCAATTCGGCTTAAATTTTCCTCTCGCTCTGCAGAGTAATGCGTCTGCATCGATTTTAACACGAGATCACCCTCCATAATTCCTCGAGGCTTCACCTTTTTATTAAAAGAGCGCTCTATCCTTTTCTGATAGAGCTGCACATTGTATAGTGCATTCAAACGTCGTTCATCGAGCATCACAAGTGAGTCATACCTAGCCTGGACCCATTCCGCTTCTGGGACTATGCTTTCTAGCAGGATTCGCAGAGACGGTATTTCTAATTCAACGGGTTGGACTGCCTCCATCCCGTAAGTTAAGTAATATGGTGTTGCTCGGCCGCAGCTTCGATCGACGCGTTACGTACTCCCATAACGCCGAAGGGTATTTTATCGCCACTCACGGTAGTTGTCATCATTTTCTTAAGAATGATCAGAATCGTTTTATTAGCCGCCTCTACTGCGCCATTTGTCTGAGGACGATAGGGTGACGACTTGTGAAGCTTTATTTTATACTTTTCGAGTAGCTGTGCTGTCTCGGCTTGGAAGTGGGTGCCGTGGTCACTGATCATTTCATGAGGCACTCCGTATCGACAGATGACGTCATTTTGAATGAATTTTGCTACTTGCTTCGCATTTAGCACTTTGTAAGACTTGGCTTCTACCCACTTCGTGAAGTAGTCGATTGCCACCAAAATGAAACAAAGGCCCTCCGCCTCGAGGGTTAACTTTCCCAATGATATCGATGCCCCACGTTGAGAAAGGCCAAGGCGATGTCATTGTGTATAGCATAGAGGGTGGAACGTGTTGGACGTTTGCGAATATTTGACAACAGATTGTGATGTTGACGGACATATCTTCGACAATCCATCTCCATTGTCGTCCAATAATAACCAAGCCTCATGATTTTACGGACTAGCATGTGAGCATTCATGTGTGGCCCACATTCTCCGTCATGGACTTCTTCCATGACTTTTTCTGCCGTGGCCTTGTCAACACACCGTAAGCACTCCTTGTGCCGCTTTTTGTATAATTGCCCATCGTTAGTTGTAACAAATCACCGACAAAGCCGTAATGCCCGCTTCCCACGTGTGTCCGTGTCCGTGGGGTATTCTCTTGCGTTTTGTACCTTAAGATTGATGCGCATCTGGCTTACGCCTCGCTTTCCTCAAGATTGTCAACCACATTAATATATGCGGGTGATGATCTGCGTTGAACACATAACGGCATACTATCTATCTTTGTCGGGAATGTTAATTAGGTCGCTAATTTTGACAGAGCATCAATGACCGGTTTTCCTCCCTCGGGAGGTGGACGATCGTGCACTCGTCGAACAACTTTTCAAGCTCTTCTATCTTGGTTTGGTAAGGTGCCAAACTGCTACTCTTAATTTTCCATGCTCCACTCACTTGATTTATTACCAAGGATGAATCCCCGTGCACTAGTAGCCTTTTTACGCCTAAATTGACAAAGATCATGCGGACTCAGGAGCATGCTTCGTACTCCGCCGCGTTGTTAGTAACAGCAAAGTCCAATTTAATGGATACGGGTATATGTTCTCCTTTTGGTGAAATAAGGAGGATTCCAATCCCGTAGCCCATGTAATTCGATGCTCCATCGAAGTACAAATCCCACGTATCGTCTTCGACGTTCGCGACATTTTCATCTGGAAATGACCATGTATCTGTGATTTCAGTTTCGTCAATTGGATTGTCGGCAAGGAAATCGGCGACAGCTCTTCCTTTTATTACCTTCAGTGGTTTATACTTAAGGTCAAATTCTGCTAGCATGAGAGTCCATCTTGACATTCTGCCATTTAGTACCGGTTTTTCAAACAAGTACTTGATCGGGTCCATTTTGGAGTAG
The DNA here is from genome assembly GCA_023091065.1 of Dianthus caryophyllus. Taxonomy (NCBI): domain Eukaryota; kingdom Viridiplantae; phylum Streptophyta; class Magnoliopsida; order Caryophyllales; family Caryophyllaceae; genus Dianthus; species Dianthus caryophyllus. The sequence goes on from CM041527.1 coordinate 22,314,547, forward strand.
ATGCTCACACTGTAGCTAAGCATGTAATGTCTTAACTTCTTTGTGGCCCAAACCAGAGCGAGGCATGTCTTTTCTAGCACTGTGTACTTTATCTCATACTCCAAGAATTTTTTACTGATATAGTAAATCGCCCTTTCTTCTTTGTCAACAGTTTGAGCTAACATTGCTCCCATCGCGGTATTCGTCACTGTTAGGTACAATGATAATGGCAACCCAGCCACTGGTGGGCTTAAAACAGGTGGAGAAGACAACACCTCTTTTATTTTGTCAAACGCAGCTTGACATTGTTGGTCCCATGTAACGTGTTCTCCTACTTTGAGCTTTTTGAATATAGGTTCGCAGATCATGGTTAACTTAGCGGCTAAACGGCTAATGTATCAGACTCGACCCAAAAACCTCGAATTTCTTTCTCGGTCTTGGTGGGGCATTTCCAATATGGCTTTGATCTTTGAGGATCGACTTCAATGCCACGATGACTAACGATGTGGCCGAGTAGCTTACCCGAAGTGACTCCGAATCCACACTTCTGCGGATTTAGCCTCATGTTGTACTTTCTTAATCTCTCGAAGAATTTCTTTAATGCACTTAAATGACCATTGCGGACCTTGGATTTCACAATCATGTCATCGACATAAACCTCCACTTCTATGCATCATATCATGTAGCAATGTCGTCGCGGTTCGTTGATATGGCCCTCGCATTGATCACCCAAACGGCATCAACAGATAACAATAAGTTCCCCACTGCGTTGTGAATGCGGTCTTGTGCATATCTTCCTCGGCCATTTTTATCTGATTGTAACCCGCGTAACCGTCCATGAAGGACAATAATGCGTGGTTGGCGGTGTTGTCAACCAAGATATCGATGTGAGGTAATGGGAAATCGTCCTTCGGACTTGCCCTATTTAGATCACGAAAATCAACGCAGACACGCACCTTCCCATCTTTCTTTGGTACGGGTACCACGTTAGCTACCCAATCTGAGTATTCTGAAACTTTGATGAACCCGGCTTTGAATTGCTTGTCAATTTCTTCCTTGACTTTTAGGGACCATTCTGGTCGCATTCGGCGGAGTTTTTGTTTTACTGGCTTGAAACCTGGTTTAATCAGGATTCTGTGTTCTGCGATCTCCCTGTCAATACCCGGCATGTCTTTGTAAGACCATGCAAATACGTCTTTGAACTCGTTTAGCTGATTAATAAACCCTTGTTTTTCGACAGGGTCGAGAGTTGTTCCTATTTTGAGCTCTTGTGGCTCGAGAGTGGTTCCCACGTTGATTGTTTCGGTATCTTCGACTACCGAGTTTTTCTCATCATATTCTCAGATCCCTTTTAGCAATCGAGGAGATGGTTCTATCTCCTCAATTTCTACCTGTTCATCTTGGTCCTCATTCTCAATGTCATTATTAAAACAATCATTTTCAAAAATTGAATTGCAATGTAAAAGAGACAAGTCGTAAGCAAACTGGTTCATTTTATTATTAATTTGAAATTGTGCGAATTGTGCTAACATTTGGGCCAACTGATCAGGGTCGATGGTCGGATAGATGTGGTATCCAAGACAGCCTTGGAATACCGGAACTAGAAGAAGGTACATGAAAAGGAAAGACTGGGGAGGGGGTATCTTCGACACCTAGCTCCTTAGACTTAACACTAAGACTCCTATCATCATCGAGTTCGCACTAATCGGACTGGAATTTTCTTCCGCTCGGACATTTCTCCTTCTCCTACGGTCATCTTGAGCAATGATCCTTTGTTGTCGGTCCATTTGATGGTCTTCCTCCATCCTGACGTAGCCCCTGCGGATTAACATCTCAGAATGAGGGTGGATGGATCGAATCGGTCACTCTTGAGGATCATACTCACCAAAGCTTCGCTTGATGCTTCGATTTTTCTCTCTTCCCCAAAAAGAAGGCCCATGGCTTTCCCGTCTTCGACTGGGCCGCACTCCTTCCTTGTCGTAATTGTTGCCATGATGTCGTCCGGAATGTAGTAACAATCTTGGAATATTTCAATTCCTGGGACCCAACGGTGTACTTTATGGTCATAGATAGGCTCGGGAAAGTCCAAACATGGTGTGTCTTCTCCGGCTCTCACGAATTGCCCATTAAGTGTCAGCGGGTACGGTTTCAGCTTCGCATCTTGCCCCTTACCCTTGTTTAGACAATCCTCATCCTTTGTTGGGTCGTACCCAAGGCCAAACGTGATTCCCTTCGGGATTGTTGGAGGTGGAGTGAAGGCATTCTCTTTCCTTGGATATAAGGACAAGCCAAAGTATTTTCCGGTCCTTAGCACTGTTTCACACGCACGGCTTCCGGTGTATAATTCCATGTTTGACTCGTTGACTTGGGATTCGATTGCATTGACGACCTCAAAGCCACCCGTCTCAATGGTGACCTCATTTTGTACCTCGAAAGTCACATCTCCACCTGTTACGACCATTGGAGTAGCGTTAATGGTTACCACTCCTCCATTGAATGGAATTTTAATCTTTCGGTGGAGGGTTGACGACACAGCTCTTGCGGCGTGGATCCACGGTCTTCCAAGCAACATATTAAAAGACGAGACAAGGTCTATAACTTGGAAATTGACCGTCTTTTCTACTGCCCCCGTATTCAAGCTCAAAGTGACGAGCCCAGCTACGCGACGTATTGTACCATCGAAAGCTCGGACCGTTTGCGTAGTTGGAATAAGATCATTCTTCTCTAAGCCCAGAATATACGCGGTTTTCAAAGGAAGCACATTAACGGCGGACCCATCATCTACTAGCGTCATTGGAAGCCTCTTGTGACGACATTCTACCGTGATGTACATGGCTAAACAATGTTGAGGTCCGAAGGAAGGCAAGTCTTCATCCGAAAAGGTCACGACATTTGTAAGCCGTGGCTGATTTGACGAAACTAACGAGATCATATCGTTAGGCGTGGTGGTGGGAGACACAGTCATGTTCATCAAAGATTGTAGCAGAGCTTGACGGTGTTCAAACGAGCTTAGAATAAGCTCCCATATAGAGACATCCGCCTTAGTTTTCTGTAGTTGCTTGATAAGAGGATCCTTTGTGGTCGACACTTCTTCGAGTGCCTTTGTTACCGTAGGTGATATACGTTATTTTTATATGTTTTTACCCCTGTCCCGAGCTGCGTTTTATTGTCAAAATGCGCCCTTTAGGGCCATTTTGTTCTCACATTTCGCTCGAGTAGCGTTTTTGGTGTTTTTCCGTGGTTTGCAGGAATTTGTTGCATTTCCGTGCATTTGAGCTGAATATTGGAGTTATGACGGAAACCCGAAAGCCGAGGCGAAGACGAGCTCGGGAATTGAAGTGATACGAGTAACTTGGGCGAAATTTGGCGTTAAGGCCCAAGTAGAAAGAAGGGTCAAAGCCCAAAGTTGAGCCAGCCCATTTCTGAGGGCCGGCCGGTCAAACTCGACCGGCGGCCGGTCGGCCGGCTTAAGTGTTTATGTTGACTTTTTCACGAGATTTTAAGCCCAAAATTTGGGCTACGCATTCGGGCTCCGACCGGCAGCCGGCCGGCCGGCCTTGGGATTTTATTTGACGGATTTGTTTTGTAATTTAATTATTTTAATATTTTAGGAATTAGTATAAATAAGAAACTCGTGAGTTAGGTTTAGTTTATCTCTATTTTACTGCTTTCTACTGCTTTTTAGAATTACTCTCCTTAGAAAAACTTCAAGTTCTCTTTTAAGTTCATCTTCAACCTTGTAACCGTCGGTACTCAGGATTAATTTCAAGCTTATTTCAATTGGTAATTTCATGTTTATTGTTCTTTATTTCTTTAATTCAATTATTATTATGTCGTTTGCCCTAGTTATGAGTAGCTAATCCCCCAACTAGGGTTGAAGGGGAATTATGCCTTTAATCCGGTGTTTTGATTAAATTGTTGTATTTGATCGGTTTGTGCTTGAGCGATTTCTTCCTGCGTGATTAATTATCAATTGAATTTAGGGACGCCTTAATTGAATTGAACCTAGGGTAATATTGATTTAAGATCGAAAGCCTAATCAGTATTAGACCACTTCGCGTAATTGATAAGTTGAATTAGTAAGTCGCGAGAGCCCGCTAAATTGAACTTAAGGGAACATTGATTCGAGAGAACGTGTTCTGCCCTAATCGCCTTGCACAGTCCGATTGATTGCTATTTCGGTGAAACTTATATTATCCGGATTATTGACATAAGGAACCCGATACCCTAGTCTTCTCTCCCTAGTTTAAACCTCTCTTTATCATATTTGCTAGTAGTTTATAGTTTTCCGAACCAAACATTATCATACCTAGGAATAGCCTATCGACTAAGTGTCTTGTGAGTATACGTTTCTCTGTGGTTCGACCCCTTCTTACCGCTAGCTATTGTTAGTAGTCCGTAGGGTTTATCTTTGATTTCAGCGATACGACTTAGCTGTGTCAGTAGGCGTACTTGCTTGCGTTGTGTTTTGGGTGTCCCCAAAAATGGAAGTGCTCTTCGACTTTTCTACTCGATAAGGACGTCCGGATCGAGTTAGGTGATCGGACTCGAGGACATCCTTTCGCAATTGCATGATTTCTGCTTGGGTACGTGGGATGATCGCACCTTCGGTGAGATAAATATCATCTTCGTCGTCGGCCCAAACACCATTAATTTCATTCCTACTTTGAGCAAGGTATGGTGTACAATCAATGTTGAAATCTCCAATGCGAACATCATTTTTTGCCTTGGGAAAGAGGTCGGCACAATCTATGTAGACCTTTCCCACGAAAAACCCGGTGAGATAATTAACGGGTCGGATTAAATGAGACATATCATCATTGCTTCCAATGACCACGGCATTGGAGTGATTGCCGAAAGGATTAGTCACATTATTTGGCTTAACCGTAGGGATTGGCAAAGATCCATTTTCGATCATGTCTTGGATCTCGTGCTTAAGGCGAAAGCAATTTTCAGTATCGTGTCCTCTCCCTTGATGGAATGCACAATACGCATTTGGCTTGTACCATTTACCTTGTCGGTCGACAGGTGGGTCCGGAGTCGGACCAATTGGGCTTAGTTTCCCTTGGGCCGTGAGCCTTTGAAGAGCAGAGGTGTATGTGCACCCGAGATCAGTAAATGTTCTAGGTGCTCGACGTTGTTGTTCACGAGGGCCCCCAAAACTGATTGCTTGCACATGATTAGCCGAAGTGGATGCCCTTGATTTAGAGGAAGAGGGCCCTTGATACCCCTTAGGTTTTTCGGCCTCTGCAGTTCGGACATCGTCCTCTATTTTCCTCCCTACTCGGCTAAGGTCTTTGAATGAGCTGAAATTTTGGTATTTGATAGCATCTCGGTAGACAGGACGGAGATTCTTAACGAACTTATCTACCATTTCAACCTCTTCGGGCCTTTTTGGTAATTTCACGCTTTCTGCGCGCCATCGATTAAGGAATTCCGTGAATCCCTCCTTCTCCTTTTGGGTCATTACTTCCAATGTTCTCATAGTAGTCTGAATTTCAGCATTATCAGCAAAATGCTTACAAAATTCCACGGTGATATCCTCAAAAGTCGGAAAATTTTTGAGCTCGAGACCATAAAACCATTTCCTTGGGTGTTCCCCCAAAGATTGAGCAAAAACGTGAGACAACATTTCAGCGGGTACCCCTTTCAAAGCGAGGTATTCTTTGTAAGATCGGATATGTTGCAATGGGTCTTCAGTTCCCTTAAACTTAGGGATGTCAGTAAGCACAAAGTTGGTCGGTAGCTTATCTTGGACAGGCGTGTAGCCACGAGCATTCTCGAAGTGAATGCTTTCCCCATGAGACAATTTCAGTTGCTCCTCTATTAATTTGAAGCGCTTCTCGAGTTCAGTTGGTGGTGGAGGAGGTGGGTTTTCCACCGTCAACTTTTTTTCTACGGACTCCAAACGACTCATCATTGCAGCTAGTGTATCATTGAGCTTGCTTAACTGTTCTGCGGTAGTCATATTTCTTGTTTCGACCGGCCTTTCTACAATAAAACCCCGAACAGAATTCAGTCATTGAATTACCAACCCTCTGCACACTTATGACTCACACGTGAAACACAAGACTCGACAAAAGAGAGCTAAACCCTCTGTACTTAGACTCGACCAAAGGGAGCTAGCTCGACTCATTCTCACTCGTCTAGCCTAAACACGGACTCTAAAGCGGATTGACTCGAACTTCCTACTCTAGACTTGGGTTAGACTCGGAATGTGATTTGAAATTTGAAATCGAGGACGACTAAAGGAAAGCGACATTTGAAAAAAAACTTTTAAGAGTTAAAAAAGAATACGGATAGCATTTCAGCTAGGGAGAGATCTTTTTTCAAAAGAGCTAAGATCGGAAATAAATTAAGATTATTCTAATCCTAAAAAAAGGTATTTCAGCTTGGAGTGGGTCTTTTTTCAAAAGAGCTAGAATCGGAAGTTATTTAAGATTATTCTAATCCTAAAAAAAGGTATTTCAGCTTGGAGTGGGTCTTTTTTCAAAAGAGCTAGAATCGGAAGTTATTTAAGATTATTCTAATCCTAAACGGACGGCATTTCTGCTGGGAAAAGATCTTTTTTCAAAAGAGCTAAAATCGTGGATATCTAAAATTATTCTAATTTAGAAGGAAAGCGTTTCAGCTTGGACAGAAAACTTCGTTTTTCGGAAAAAGATAGTGTTTAAAATAGTTAAGATTATTCTAATCCTAAAAAGACAGCATTTCAGCTAAAAGGACACTTTTGGAAAACATTCGATTTGAAAGATGACAGTTTTGACTAAAAAGGATTGAAAACGTGGCTTTAGAAATCACAGAGCAATTAGTCACACACAGTTCAAGGATGCAATGCATGAGCTAGACTATTCTAAGTCTCAAAAAGGGTCCATGCCAATGATTCCACGTTGTTAGGGAACTCACAATCCTCCATAAGTCAGGGACGAAAGGGGGAGACTGCGGTTGCTAGCCTCGGCAGAACCACCTTGGTATTTAAACCAGACACAGTGAACGTCATTTCCCTACTTTGAGGTCGACCCAAAGGAAGAAATGGTTCGAATCCTAACAGTATGATGCATAAATAACATAAAAAAAGAAAGGGTACTCTAAATAGCCATCATTTTACTTTTCAAGTTTCACTGTCCCCAGCGGAGTCGCCAAATTGTGGACAAGGGATTTTGATCCACGCGATGTTTTATTTCAAAAAAAACATTTTCATTTGAAAAGAGTCGCCACTAAATTTTTAAGGTGGAATTTAGAAACCAATTTTAGAGAAAATGAGTTCGTGTGAATTTACGTGTTAGGAAGTTTAAAATAATTTCATTAATTTAACGCCTAACCCCGCCCGTTACAGTAACGGTCTCTACTAAGTAAAATCATGGCTATTACGAGTACACATGCGGATATGCAAACAGCGTTTTAACCCTAAACAAAATATATCCATTCTAGGTCGTTTTAATGCACACAAAATTTCGTCGAAGTTGCTTAACAGGGGTTCATTTACTATTCTAGCAAACAAAGAAAAGGAGCAGAAATACTCACCGACAGCATAAGATAGATTAACAAACGTTAGCGGCAGACGAAAATAATAAATAAGACTAATATATGAGCAAGTCTACGCAAGTAGCAGTAAGCAAATAAAAAAACGCATGTATAAGTCACAAAATCAAACACAATTGAAAGGGGACGTGGACATAAGCAATTTGCAACAGGTGAACATAAATAAATATACCAACTAAATAATTCATATTAATAATCAATTAAAAATATACATCAACAAATGCTTGGGCAAACAAAATCCGACTAACGTGAATAATTAAACTCTACGCATAAATACAAAGAAGTAGCAGGATACGCATGAAAGCAAATGGATGCATAAACTAAAACGTCTAGTGGACATGTTGACACACACACACATAATAACAGACAACACAAATACACATACAGGCCATTAATTCAACATAACTAACAGACATGCTACCCTACAGATCGACTGATAAACGTACCAACAAACGAAGGGGCAGACATGTGCAAATCGCAGCAAACATACATGAATAAACACACAAACGAGCGTGTGAACTGGTTTTTAAGTACGACTAATAATAGCACAGCAAATAACGAATATACCGCAGCGTATGAAAACTCACATTACCCGACCTTATGCAACCTAAAATCTGACAGGCGAAACAAAACTAACAACCAGCAGCAAGACGCCACACACAATTCTGCGAAATTAATCATCATACAAACACTAAATAAAATCACAACAACAAAGTCGACACGCAAACGTGAATTATCAATTTAAAGGAAAGCATGACAAATCAGATCTGAGATAAACAACATTACTGACAGAAAAACGTGAGAGATTAAATTTTAGACAACTAACGTAACTAAACACGAGTAAAATCTGACCATATAATAAGTTAACGAACTAATCAAACTAACGAGGAAACTACGATCATTTTACACAAAGAAATCGAGCATGAATGCTAAACAAACAAGGGACACAATCTATCCATACATATACGTGGAAGTATGCGAGGAACATAAATCTAAAACGAACAAGGAACGTAACAAATACAAAGACAAACAATGAAGCGACAGAGAGCAATAAAAATCGACAGAGAGCAATAACAAGCGATAAAAACAATGATTTAAATAAAGTAAAGTGAATATTTTGCACCCTCAACTTACATGTATCGTTGACCAAATATCCAAGTCGTAATCGATTGTAAGATTTTATCCCGAGGGGCCGTCGTCGACGACACAATTGCAAAAAACCGTAACTTTGAAACAATGCTGACAGCGATTTTCAAAAGCTTGTAACTTATTCGTTTCTCAACGAAATTTCGAACCGAAAGATGTTTTGGAATCGTGGTAAAGTGAACTTTAAGATTAGGTAAAGAAATCAGAAAGATTGAGAAGTTTATGACACGAAAAATGAGGGAGAACAGGGATAGCTGCACGAAAATCAGAAAAGGGCGCTCTGTTTTTCGTGTGTCTATCTCGTCTTCTCTGGGGGCTTTCTTGAGGCTTTTTGTGACTTGAAGTTATGTGTGTGAGCTGTATAATTCGTATGTAATGAAGGCTTGAGGTGGGTGTGTATATATAAGGTAAAAAAGTAGGGTTTTCTCGAGGAAATGAGCAGCTTATCGTTCTCTTTGCAAGCTGCTGTTTTAGGCTCGGTTTAGGGTTTCGTAAGGAGCTTTCTTGAGGGTTAAGGCAAGGTAAATGAGTAGGATAGCTAGGGTTCTGATTTGGGTCGTGGGTAGGCGATTTGGTGGCCAGAAAAGCCTCGTCTTGGGCTGTTCAGAACAGAGCTCGGTGGTGGGGGTTTTGGGTTGGTTTTGAACGAATTACCTGGGCTGTCTGTGGCTGTTTTCGGCCAAGTAAGGAGGGAGTATGGCTGGGTAGAAAAGGCTTTGAAATTCGTGTTGAAACGGGCTCAAAATCGCTCTTAAAATCGTGCTTAAAGCGAGCTTTAAAACTTCTTTGTCAAGAAAACGAATTCGTCGAATACGATTTATTAAACTGTTTTAAAAGCATGAGAAACGACTTTTCAAGTCAAGAAAAGAATTTGTAAAAGCGATTTTTCAAATCGAAATACTTAAAATGATTTTTCAAATCGAAATGCTTTATTTTCAATAAAACACTACTTGCGACAAAATAAAATTTGACAGAGCTTATTAAATCAAAACATCCTTTAAATTAATAATCATTACGTCGACAGCGCCCGACTTACATCGTAAAACGAACTCAAATAAATGATACGAAAACACGTTGTCCTATCATCATTGGGTATTTGTCGGGTTTTCTATAAATTTCCATATCGACAGATACGGGTATCTACACTTTGAAATTACTATGTTTTAAATCGTATATTCGTTACCGCATTTACAACCGAAGTTGATTATTTTCAAATTTTTGAACTTATCAATACCTTTTCCAAATCTTAAACCTTTAAAGTGAATTTTAATCTTTTCTATTAACTTCGTAGATATATGTTTAAAAATTTTCTTAAGGGGGTAGGACAAAATATGATGCTTTAAAATCATTGGTTAAAGTTATTTAAAATCATTATTTCAACCAACTTTAAACTATATATTTAATTTCAAAGAAAATTATAATTTGTTTTTATTCTAAAACCCTTATAATTTTTATTTAAATTAATTACGTACAAAACTTCTAGGCCCCACCTTTTTGAAAGTCCCTTTGAGGTCGATTTTGGAAAATAATAATCTAGCAACATTTCTATATTAATTCAAAATATTCCATTTGTAAATATAAAACGTTTATAGCTTTCAATCTTCCCACCTTATCTAACACCTTGATAATAATTCGGAAATTCAAACTTTTTAAAAAGTTTTATTCTACCAAAATAAAATATCTTTATCGAAACTTGTGAAGACTTGTTACCTTCTCAAACTGCCTTGTCTAACTGCGAGCAGCTATCCACTCTATCCAAGTTTCGGGACGAAACTTTTCTTAAGGGGGTAGGTTTGTAACACCCCGTGTTATTTTAACACAATTTGATAAAAGAATTTAATTCCTTAAATTAAATTCATCCTTTTCCTTATAATAAAAATACGTCTGAATTTTTTTCGCCAAATAATATTAAAATTTCTTAAGTCCAAATTTAAAAATCTTGAAAAATAAAATTTGTTATATTATCTTTAGAATTGAAAAAGAAACACATTTCAAAATTTTATAAAAATCAACACAAAATTAATATCGACTTTCAAATTTCAAAAATGTTAAGTTATGTTTACTATTCATAAGAATAAAAGTAAAACCTTTTATTCATAAAATTCAATTTCGAACATGTTTCATTTTCAAATAAAAATGAACCGTTATACTTCCCCCGTCTCTGAAATTCGGGTCAACAATTTCAAACACGCAAATCAAAAACCAAACTATCTTATCCTCTTCCATTTCTTTTGTCTTCTTAATTTTTGAAGAGCCAAACTTAACATCAAGTTTAAAGAAAATATAATCATTTTGATTTTTTTTATATAAATCATATTATATTAAAAATCTAATTACTGTTTCATTTTCATTAAATTAGCCTTTTTCTAAATTGTCGATATTTGAAGTCACACCTAATTTAAATTGATTAACGTTTTGACGTTTGAATATAATTCTTTAAATCTATAACATTCAACGAAAAAAATAAGTATTTCGACCTAGGAAATTTTTATTCAAAATTTCGAGGATTAGGATCCGATTTTTGTTTTAATACCCTTTCGAAAATTATTTTCATTTTTAATTCCGATTTTATTTCAAAACACTATTTTAAGATCATATCCTTTATTTTGAGACTTTCTGCGATCGCGCAAATCGAAAATTTCAAAAACGATATTCGAGCCCGAAAAATAAACCTTTGACTTTCGGACACTTTGGTCAAAGTTTTATCCTCTTCCATATTTTCTTACACAAATTTAATTTTTCTTACACATCTAATTTATCATCATTACTTTTATTTTTGTATTTAATTTAAAGATTATACTTAATAAAAATACATAAATACAAATTCAATACTACTACTTTAATACTACCATTTTCATTTCCATCACTTTTAAAATTTTTCTAAAGTAGTAAATAAAATATTTTAGTCTTAAATTTATAAAATGAATACTTTTCAGAAAATCGTCAAAACAGCACATTTTAACTTTTATCGCTTTTGACACCCGACTTTTTAAAACTGATTAATTTCGTGAAAAACTTTATTTTGATCAAATATCTTTAGGAACCTTCCTAAATCATCAAGTTGAGCCACTTGATTTGTATGACTCATAATTTAATTTAATTAAACTATATTTACTAAATAAAACCAAAATTTATCCTACTTTACTTAACCTAAACTTTCTAACTTACTTCACAAGTTTTATAAGGACAAAATGCTCTTGCTTGCTTCTTCATTTGGACGTGTACTTCCTCCATTTTCTCTCCTTTGTTTTCTTTCTTTTTTCTTCCAAAATCCTCTAAAATAAAACCCTAATAATATTTCTAATAAATCCTTAGTGTTCTAGTTCATTAGTGGGTATATTAGGAGCTAATTACTTGGATTATTTGGGTGAATAATGTAACACCCCGTGTTAATTTAAGCTAATTATAATTAGGAAATCAATAATTAATCATCCTCGCTCATTTATTTTTCTAAAACAATACACTACAATTATTATCGCGCACCTAAACTAAAACCATTTTGAATTACTTTGAAATTGAACTTTATTTTTACATTTTCAAACTCGATAAATCAAACAAAGAATCTACGACAATTTTCTCAACGACAAATTTTGGCACGCAAATCGAGGTCAAACGTTGACTAAATGGCCAAGCCACCTAAATGTGATTAAGTCACCTAATCCTTTCTTAAATATAATTACTCATAATCCAAATCTAATTAAAGTAGTTTAAGCTTAATCATCTTGATTATTACTAACAAAACATATAATAATAATATCAAATTACTATTTCATTTTGATTTAACTAACACATTCACTAAAACTCGATATATTGAGTTACACTAAGCCTAAACTGGTAAACTTTTTGACGTCTGAGGATAATGATTTAATTCGATAACATTCAACGAAAAAAATATATATTTCGATCGAATAAAATTTTATTTCAAAGTTGCGAGGAAAACTAGTACCCAATTTTTGTTTGAATTCGTTTTGGAGTCTATTTTCATTTTTATTTTCGATCTCACTTCTAAACATTATTTTAAGACTATATATTTCATTTCGGGACTTTTCACGTGCGCGTAAATCGAAAATTTCAAAAACGAGAAAATCGGGTCTTGGCTTGTCATTTGGCCGAGATATTTGGGGACTTTGGTCCAACTTATCTTCTTCCATTTTCTTCCTTACTCTTACACACCATGCCTCCTTTAGTAACTTGTCTAATCCACCTTACACACTACTAATTTCATCATCACATTTCCTAGCTTAATTAAAATTAAATGTTTATATAATTACATTAAACAAACACACATTACATTACTTAAAACTTACAACATAATACAAAGCACAACAACTACTATAAACTACTACTACTACTCGGTTTTTCTTATACACACACAACTCAAACACTTACTCATTTTCTATCTAATAAACTCATACTCAAACTTACTAGTAAGCATATTCATACAACCTCAAGAACACCATATGAACTCCATACTCTTTCATTTCTTTTCTTCTTTAAAACCTTCTTGTATTGCTTTAAATTTATTAAGAGCACATAGATAAATCCTCATCATTTATATTTAGTACTCACTTACTCTTTTAAACTTATAAATGAACATGAACATAAATCGAATTAGTGAAAAGTTTAACACATCACCTAAACTTAAAACTACAACTACACTTTAAATTCATAGTTAGTTAGTTTAGCTTCAATATTAATTACTAACTTTCTTATTTTCATTTTTATGTACTAATCCTAATCAAAGACGAGGAGCAAGGTGGTGGTGTCGATTTGAGCCAGTTTGATCATATCATTGATCCCGACAACTGTTGATCTTTTGCTCTTAAAACCTAACCTAAGGTGCTTCCCGCACACATATGTGATAAGCGCCTCGAATTTGTTTATATGCTATTGTTTTTGATGCATGTATGCTTTATCTTTATCACCTAAGTATCATATGTTAAATTAGGAGACAAAAATCGAAAAATAACATTTGTGTAACATAAGTATATCACACGGCCTACCCCTTTATTTTTGTCTAATTTTTCGTTTTAATTTTTGTAAATTGCATGCTTAAAATACTTGTAATAAAATGAACATGAAAATATAATTAGTTTATGTTTAGGACTTAAAATGAATTTGTTATGAAATTTAAATGTTTTAAAGAGTTATGTGTGTTCTTGAATGTTTTGTTGTTATTCTTGTGTTTGAATGATTTTTACTTATGTGTGTTAATGTTTGTTTATGATTTTCACATATGTTAAATATATAAATGTTATTAAGTAAGTTAGTTATTGAATTAGAAGTATAAAAATCGAAAATCAAAAATCATGAACATATATACATATACACGGCCAAATTGATTTTAATGGGCTAATTTTTAGTTTTAATTTTTCTAAATAACATATTAAGATTAGTTTAGGTAAATTAGACTTGCTATAAAAATTTGAGGAAATTATATAAACATATGAAAATTTGACTAATTAATAATCATATGAAAAATATTAGAGTTCTCCATATCTTCATGTGTTCTTCATTTTATGACTAAAATTGATTTATAAATTTTTATAAGTTTTAGTATTTATTGTTTTTATTTACTAGTTTAAATCACTTTAGCATAAACAAATTAATTGGTATATAAAAACTTTAAGTCAAAAACCGATAAAATTAGAAAACGAAAATAAATTGCTAAGTATAGAAGGCCACGGTTTTGGGCTGAAAATTTGACCTAAAATAATCTTGTCACTTTTTATTTTTATCACTTAAGTAATTAAAATAGTTAAAGTAATGATTTATTAATAAAAACAACAAAAGAAATAAATAGCTAATATAAATAAAGGCTCACGGCATTTATATTATTTTTGGGTCAATTTTGGTCAAAATGAATTTATCACTTAGTCACTAAATTTGAATAGTAATTAGGTTTATATTTGTTTATGTATTAAATCGTTAATAAAAAGAATCAACGAAACCGATAAAAATAAACGTTACACGTATTAAAATGAATGTTGTCGAATGTTACTACCTTTGCTTAAATTGGATATGGACATACGGACTATTTAAAATGAACTACGACAACCTCACTAAAAATGGAAACCGCTAAAATCTTAGTTAAGTATACGACTAAATTTAACCGAGTTTTACTTTTGAAATGTTATTTAAATTGACTAAGTACAAAATGAACTTAACAACTTTGAAACTAGATTTTGTACTTAAGTTTAAATCGAGTTTTACATTTAAAATAAATTCTCAAATCGCTAAATACAAAACGAACCTAACGACTTTAAAACTAGAATTTTGTACTTAGAAAATAAGATTTAGTTTTACATCTAAAAACTCCTAAGTATAACAATTTGTATAAAAGTATAAAAAAATACTAAGTATAAATAAAATATAATAAAAATACTAAGTATAAAGAATACATCTACATTATAAAAATACGTATAAAATACGAAGTATAAAAATACGCATACGTATAAAAATACGTACAAATACGAAATACGAAAATACGAATACGTATAAAATACGATGAATAGTAAATACGGTGAATAGTAAATACGGTGAATAGTAAAAACGGTGAATAGTAAAATGGATGAATAGTGAAAAATATTTAGAATTTACGAACGGACTCAAAATAAATAATTAAACTTTTCTATGTGTCCTGTTTTACCTGAAGAATTGCTGTTACTAAAATTTCATTATACAAAGTTCGACGATGTATTTATGTTTTAGAAATAACGCATGATACGATTAAACAAGGGAGTAAGAAAATGAGAAAAAGAATCGAGCTACTCGAATGAAATACTAGGATTGTTCGCCATGTAGCGACTCTTGAAATTCGAAGTTAATGAGATAGCTGTATATGGGGACTTGGGCTCCCTCCCTGAGTTGCCCAAGGCGATTTAACGATTTAAGATTGTTATTTGGCACGGTATATACAACCCTAGGGATAGGGCATCCTTGATATTTCCGTGGGCCCATATATGGTAATTGGAAAATACCAGCCCCATCCGGGGGTACCCGTCTCTGGTGATAGTCGAACTTTTTCGTCGGTGATACCTTTTGAATAGCGAATAAGTATGATCCTCGATAGGTAGTGTATGCATACATTAGACAATGGATTGAATCGTCCTTATTACCTTTGATATCTTTAAGCCTGGCAGCCATGTCCAAGTTATGTTGGCCCTGTCGGCTACTGCGCGGATTATGTCTGCATGATTCCGCCTTACTAACGAAGACTCATTTGTTATCACATGTTGAATGCATTTCCTTGTCTTGTTTGTTGGATGATTGTCTGAATGACTTGGTTATGAGTGTTGGAATACGATCTATTGAGTATGATTATTTGTGAGCATGTTACGTTATTTGATTGATTTATGCCTATACTTGGATCATCATGAATTTCTTACGTGATTAAATTGCTACTTGCTCTTTACATTACTTATTTATTATTCATATTGCATATTGTATTAGAATTGCATGTATCGAAAGAGTGTGCGGGAAAATGATGAGAGTTTAATGCAGGTACCCCGAGACCAACGCTATTGAATACTGGGGAGAGTTTACCTTCGTTATTTTGTACGTTTGAAAGGATGTAATCAAACTTATACTCTGTTATTCTAAACTCGTACTATGTATTTAGAGTTTTATTACGATTAACAGCTGGTTTTGTAATATATAGACTTAATTAATTTTCCGCCTCAGTTTAATTAAAGTCACGAAAAACCAGGTTGTTACAGTTGGTATCAAAGCCGTCTTGACCGTGAATCACTTAAAGTTATTTCATCTAGCGAGACGACACCTGGGCCAGACATACATATTAATATATATGTCAGGCATAGACTACTAGGATCAAATAATAAATTAGAAATCTCTAGACCGCTAAAAATAATAACGTAGATCAGTTTAAATGTGAGAAAGGGTAGAATCTTAAGGACCGACCTATTAATAATAAACTAGTTAGACGAGCGATAGAGTCTTATATTATTATAATTCTTTTACTTGCTATTTGCTCTATGGCTAACTCTAGTCTGACAAAGGCCCTTAGGATGTCATCTTTCCGTTCTTTCCGCTGCTATGCACCAAGGCGTCCACCAATGATGCCGCTGGGGACGTATATTCATCGCCAATCCCTCGTCATTGAACAACACGTGGAGGATCACGGATTCACGACGAGCCGAATCTACCACACGAGGGGTATCGGATTGAGTCTGACCCTGATCGAGAGCTTTCATCCATATGACGAGTTCTGGACACCTCTGGGTTGGCAACTTTTACTGGACTACGAGTTGTACATGGATCGCATGTACCACCCCGATCCACTTCAGAGGGTGATGGAACCACCTGCGTGGATGGAGTACGAGGTGCTCCTCGATAACTTGATGGATCAAGAATATAGACGCGACTATCCACCAATGCCAGACGACGCCATTATACCCCCAATCATATGGGAGAGGGATCTCACCTCTGGGAGACTCTTGAGAGTCGCAAATCATATTTAGGGTCATTCGACTCCAGTTTGTAAAATATTTGTAATCATATTTTTAACCATTCTAAGAACGATCTTAATATCGTCTCCTTTTCCTACGGCTATGGATGTTATATTCGGATGTGACGTTTGGTGAACTTATGTATTATATTCCTTTGAAATGTAATATTTTACCCATGTATATATTGATATATATGGAGACGTTATGTTATCACCTAGTCATGTGCTTTTCTTAACTCATTATTTTAAAATTTTACATGTATGTTTGTACTTCCAAATCTCATTTAAATTATCTTATCCAAATTGATTTCAGATGAGACTACCGTGCGGTAAGAGGTACTCTGAATGGACACCAAAAGAGAAGGCCCGCAAGAAAGCCATCGAGGCCTACGCGCGACGTCAACAATTGAAGTCCTGGAAGAGATCACAGGACTCGAGCAATTCGGAAGTCGACTGGAAGACTAGGGCACTTAAGACTCCGTATATGGAACATCGAATTCCTGACCATCTCCGCCGATCCTCAGAACATACCGATGTGATCGAAGCGTTCATGCAGGGAAAACCTGAGACATTTGTGGGAATCAGTGGGACACTCTACCCATGGATCAGGAGTATGAATGCGAGGTTCCTGGAACACTCAGATTAGAGAGGAATGGAAAACCTCCCTAGCAGCTGCGTGCCTTGATGAGGAGGCCAAAGCATGGTGGAGGCGACTACGCTCCCCAGCTATACTTGAGGGTGAGTACTACCTGAGCTGGGAGGATTTCAAACTTGGCTTGAGCGACATGACTTATGCTGTTAAGTATAAGCATAGCTTCGCGGAGGAGGAGTATTGCTACTCAAAATTTGCTTAGGATCTAGGGCTAATCTTTTGTCATTCTCGAATCCAACTTCATATCTCTTGAGAATGTATCTAAACTTTTATGTTATTTGCTGAACCTTGTATCTAGGTTTTCACCTTAGTTCATTTCATAGAGAATGTATTAGGAGGCTTTGTAACTTTTTGATGTAACCCTTTTACATTATCAATTGTTGATACCCGTATCTGTCGATATGGAAATTTATAGAAAACCCGACAAATACCCAATGATGATAGGACAACGTGTTTTCGTATCATTTATTTGAGTTCGTTTTACGATGTAAGTCGGGCGCTGTCGACGTAATGTTTTTAATTCAAAAGATATTTGATTTTAATAAACTCTGTCAAATTTAATTTAGTCGCAAGTAGTGTTTTATTGAAAATAAAATATTTTGATTTGAAAAATCATTTTAAGTAATTCGATTTGAAAAGTCGCTTTTACAAATTCCTTTTTTTGACTTGAAAAGTCGTTTCTCACACTTTTAAAACAGTTTAATAAATCGTATTCGACGAATTCGTTTTCTTAACAGCAAGTTTTATAACTCGTTTTAAGCTCGATTTTAAGAACGATTTTGAGCCCGTTTTAACACGAATTTCAAAGCCTTTTCTACCCATTCCCCTCTTCGACTGACCAGTCCAAGAAATAGCCTAAAAATCACGTCTTAAATCCACCAAGACAAGCCATAAAATAGCCCAAGGAAGCTCGAAAAATAGCAGCCCAAACCCCCTTTTTGTGCCCTGTTTGACAGCCCAGAAACGACCCAAAAACCCGACTCTTTTCTACCCAGCCATGCTCCCCCTACCTGACCACAAGCAGCCACGAATCAGCCCAATAGCTCGTCCAAAAGCAGCCCCAAAACCCCTTTTTCGTGCTCTGTTTTGAGCAGCCCAAGGATCGTCTTTCTGGAGCCTAAACCCCTGCCCACAAACAAGAACTTATGCCTGATCCTCATGACTCGTTTTCCTTGGCTTAACCCTCAAGAAAACCCCCTCCAAAAACCCTAGAACGAGCCTTGGACAACACTCCACGAAAATAGAGCAAGAGGTGCTCTTTTCCTCCTTAAACCCTACCTTTTTGACCTTATATATACACACCATCCACAAGCCTTCAGGACACACGAAATACACAACATACATACACAAGATCAAGCCACAAAAAGCCCTAAAAAAGCCTCAAAGAAGTCGAGATTTGCTGCACAAAAACAGAGCACGTTTTTTTTTCAGCTTTTTCATTCGGCTGTCACCTGTTTTACCCTATTTTTCGTGTTGAAACCACCATAGTCACTCTGATTTGTTTACATAGTCTTAAAGTTCACTTTACCACGATTCTAAAACATCTTTTGGTTCGAAGTTTCGTTGAGAAACGAAGAAGTTACAAGCCTTTGAAAATTGCTGTCAGTTTTGGTACGAAGTACGGATTTATTATTGGTTTTCGTCGACGACGGCCCCTCGGGATAAAATCTTACAATCGATTACGACTCGGATATTTGGTCAACGATACATGTAAGTTGAGGGTGCAAAATACTCTTTTTGTTTTGTTAATTTATCGTTTCTTTATTGTTTTTCATAGCCTCTGTCGTTTTCTATTACTCTCTGTCGCTCAATTGTTTATCTTTGTAGTTTGTCTTTTTATCATTTGTTTTAGGCTCATATTGTTAGCGTGATTGTGATGCGTGTGTGTGAATGTTTTGTGCCCTTTGTTCACCTAGTATGCCTGTTTAATTTCCTTGTATAACATGACTTGCGTGGTATGAATTATTGTCGTCAGTTTGATTTGTGTTTGCTCGTTAGCTTATTATACCACTAGATCATATTCATGTTTAGTCATGGTTATTTGATTTGTCACGTTTTCCTTCCAGATTTATGGTCCGCATTTATATGATAGATTAGCTGCCGTAATTTCATCCTGTCGATTAGTTTTGGTTTTGTGTTTTACCTCGTTGATCATTAGAAATCATGTTCGTATGGGTCTGTGGCCATCGTCTTTGTCTTGTCTCGATAAATTTGTTGTGGGGCTGTCGACCCGTTGAGTTATCTAGTTTATGCCTTCGTATACTATGATTAAGTACTCATATTTACTGCTTAGTTTATATATTTGTTAATTGTTTCCTTTCGAGTCTTAAATTAATTTGAGTAGTGTTATTTGGGTGTATGTCGGTTATTTCTTCGTATGAGTTTGTGTGACTTTGGGCTCCTACGTTATACTTCTGTTGTCTTCTATGTTTGCATATCCTTGAGTACTTAGGCTTTAGCTTGTGTGGAAAATTGTTTGATTAGTAGTGGTATCCATGTCATTTGACTACACTTGTGTTTATTTAGTCGAATTTAATTATTAGTTTACACGTCTCTTAGTTTGTTTGTTCATGTTTAGTGGTCATTTATTTGTGTTGGTCTGCACGTTTCTTTTTTTTAGCTACACTTGTTTATTGGTTGCTACGTTTAATTGTATTTGATTAACAACCTTATGTGTACTTGCGTTCGTTTGTTATCATGTGCGTGTGTGACAGTATTTCCTTTAGGTGTACTAGTTTGTGCGTATTAGTTTATTTATATTAGTCGTTCGTACGTGTTCATATTTTAGCCGTCAGTTCATTTTTATTCATCTGTCGCTAACGTTTGTTAATCTATCTTATGCTGTCGGTAAGTGTTTCTGCCCTTTTTCTTTGTTTGCTAGAATAGTAAATGAACCCATGTTAAATAACTTCGACGAAGCTATATGTGCATTAAATGACGTAGAATGGATATATTTTTGTTTAAGATTAAAACGCTGTTTGCATATTCGCATGTGTACTCATAATAGCCATGATTTTACTTAGTAGAGACCGTTACTGTAACGGGCGGGGTTAGGCGTTAAAATTAATGAAATTATTTTTTTTAAGCTTCCTAACACGTAAGCTCACACGAACTCATTTTCTCTAAAATTGGTTTCTAAATTCCACCTTAAAAATTTAGTGGCGACTCTTTTCAAATGAAAATGTTTTTGAAATAAAACATCGCGTGGATCAAGATCCCTTGTCCACAATTTGGCGACTCCGCTGGGGACGTGAAACTTGAAAAGTAAAACGATGGCTATTTAGAGTACCTTTTTTTCTTTATGTTGTTTTATGCATCATACTGTTAGGATTCGAACCATTTCTCCCCTTGGGTCGATTTCAGGCTGGGGAAATGACGTTCACTGTGTCTGATTTAAATATCAAGGTGGTTCCGTCGAGGCTAGCAACCGCACTTTCGCCATATAGTTACAAACTTATGGTGGTTGCGTAGGTTACCTAGCAGCGCGGGATCATTGGCATGGACCCTTTTGTCGAGACTTAGAACTAGCCTAGGTCATGCATTGCATCCTTGAACTGCGTATGACTAAATGCTCTGTGACTTCTGAAGCCATGTTTTCAATCCTTTTTAGTCAAAACTGTCATCTTTTCAATCAAATATTTTCCAAAAAGTTTCCTTCTTAGCGTAAATCTTTGTCTTTTAGGATTAGAATAATCTTAAATATTTTCCAACCCTACCTCATTCGAAAAAGATTTTTGATTCGAGCTGAAATGCTTTCCTTCAAAAAAAAAAATCATTCTTTAAGCTGAAATGCTGTCTTTTTAGGATTAGAATAATCTTAAATATTTTTCCAACACTTTCTTTTCCGAAAAAACAAAGATTTTTGTCCAAGCTGAAACGCTTTCCTTTTAGGATTAGAATAATCTTAAATTATTTCCGATTTTTAGCTCTTTTGAAAAAAGATCTTTTCCTAGCAGAAATGCTATTCTTTTAGGATCAGAATAATCTTAAAAGATTTCCGATATTAGCTCTTTTGAAAAAAGATTCATTCCTAGCTGAAACGCTCTCTTTTTTAGGATTAAAATAATCTTAAATATTTTCCCACACCATCTCTTTCAGAAAACAAAGATTTTTGTTTAAGCTGAAACGCTTTCCTTCTAAAATTAGAATAATCTTAGATATTTTCTGAATATTTGCTCTTTTGAAAAAAGATCTTTTCTTGGCCGAAATGCCATCCTCTTAGGATTAGAATAATCTTATATTATTTCCGATTTTTAGCTCTTTTGAAAAAAGACCTCTTCCTAGCTGAAAGGCTATCCATTTAGGATTAGAATAATCTTAAATAATTTTCGATTTTAGCTCTTTTGAAAAAAGATCCATTTCTAGCTGAAATGCTATTCGTGTAGGATTAGAATAATCAAATTTCCGATATTAGCTCCTTTGAAAAAAAGATCCATTTCTAGCTGAAATGCTATTCGTTTAGGATTAGAATAATCTTAGACAATTTTCGATATTAGCCCTTTTCAAAAAAAAAAAAGATCTTTTCCAAGCTGAAACGCTACTCGTTTAGGATTAGAACAATCTTAAATAATTTTCCTTTTAGGATTAGAATAATCTTAAATAATTTCCAGGTTTAGCTCTTTTGAAAAAATCTCTTCCTAGCTGAAACGCTATCCGTTTAGGGTTAGAATAATCTTAAACATTTTTCTTCGATGTTAGCTCTCTGAAAAAAAAAAAAAAAAGATCTCTTCCTAGCTGAAATGCTCTACGTTTAGGGTTAGAATAGTCTTAAACATTTTTTTTCAATGTTAGCTCTTTTGAAAAAAGATCTTTTCTAAGCTGAAATGCTGTCCGTTTAGGGTTAGAATAATCTTAAACAATTTTCGATATTAGCTCTTTTGAAAAGAGATCTTTTCTAAGCTGAAATGCTATTCGTTTAGGGTTAGAATAATCTTAAACAATTTTCGATACTGGCTCTTTTGAAAAATATTTTCTAAGCTGAAATGCTATTCATTTAGGGTTAGAATAATCTTAAATAATTTTCGATTGTAACTCCTTTGAAAAAAGATCCGTTTTAAGCTGAAACGCTACCCGTTTAAGATTAGAACAATCTCGAACGATCTTCGACGCTAACTCTTTTGAAAAAAGAATCCTTTCAAGCTGAAATGCTTCCAGATTAGGATTAGATTAATCCCGAACGATTTTTAACACTACGTCGGTCTTTTGAAAAAAGAATAGTTTTTAAGCTGAAATGCTATACGTTTAGGATTAGAATAATCTCGAACGCTTCTGAAATGCTACCCATTTGGGAATAGAATTTTTTCCAACCAAAACGAAGTTTTTCAATGGTAAAATCTAGCCCAAGTTAAACTGAAATTTCGAACCAAGTAAGCTTTTTTTTTTTGTAGTCGAAGTGCTGCCCATTTCAAACCTCAACTTCAAAAATAGGTTTCTTTTTCAAGTCGCGAGTAAGCATGAAATGCATCGAGTCGAGTCTAGTTGGAATCTAAGTCGTGTCCATCTAAAAGTCTTAGAGGTCTTACCTAGTTTGGTCACCCAGGCCTACTCTTGGCCCCAGGTCATGCATGTCAATTTTTTAGTTTTGAGTCAGGGCACAACAACGTCTCGTCCGAGCTATTTTTGAAAGTTTTGCATAAGCCTTAGAAACTTATTGGTCCAAACACGAGCTAATTACTTCAAGTCCATATCTAGTTAGGTCTAAGTCTCATACCATGAGTCTGTCTTTAAGTCCATATGTCGCACGCATTTGCATAATTAGGTCGTAGTCCATGTCGTTAAGCTCTGAGTCTTTTCATGATTAGTCTGGTCCAGTCCATTTGCATCCCGAGTTGTTAAATAGAATGAAACCTCTACCAATTTACAAATAGTGTCGAAACCATGTCGATTTCTGAACCTGAGTCGCATATTCTCCTCCTTAAGCCAAAATCAAGTTGCAAAAGTGGGATAACTTTCAAACCAAGCATCTGAATCAATTCCTGAAAGGAGAAAAGTTCAAAGCCGAGGTTGGTGATTATAAGTCAGAATTCATATTCAAGTCTCATGTCTGAGCTGAATCTAAGATTCGTTTTTTCACAATTATTTCTAAATCCTTCTCAAAATCAATGAAATTGATCTTGTCTCTAATTTGCTTCCATAATCCAACTGACGAAAATGCACAACATACTCGAAGGGTGTCCCTAGGGTAGAAATACGTATTCAAAGGTGCAACACCAACTCAAGACAAAAACAAAAACAAAAGGGGTTTCAATTCCATTAGTCGACTTGTGGTATACTATTCCTCTACCTTTGGAGGAGGATCCATTAATTTGGAGCTCCACAGTGGTCATGAATTTGATCGCGACCAAAAGTACGAATACTCATGGATCGCCCTCCGTGTACTCGATCGCGTGCCTAATAAGCAAACGAACTTGTCAGAGGAGTCCGGCGTGATATACATATGACCACATGCGACCGCCCACCGCAAGATCTAGGAAAGTCGGAACAAACCCAAGCCACAAAGGGCGCGGCATATTCTCAAAAAACGCAAGACAAGAATACAAAAAAATTGAGTGGCAACACGTCGAGATCGAAGATCAAAGTCAAAATTAAAGGCGAAGCCAAAGCGGTCGAAAATGCAGATTAATTCTTTTTTAAGTCGTTCTTAAAACGGTAACGGAGACATAGTCTTGAGTTCTGAGAATCTTTGGTTATTGTAGTTGTACCCAAGCGTTTAGGGTCCAGAAAGGATCCTACAACATGTTACCTTAGGTGAAACCTTCGAGGGTTACACACAAAAAAAATTGCCATGTTTGTGCACCTAGATCGAACTACATCGGATTTGATTTCGCTCCACGCGAATATGTAGGCAATCCTTTAGAATATAGGATACAATCCAGCACCACCCATCATCTAATTTGCCATCTTGTCAATTTTTTTACGGGTCTTCACAAAGTCCAAATGAAGCAACTTTTGTTGAGTCTGTCTTAGTGCTCGATTTAGATTGAGATGAGAATCAATGTTAGATAAGTAATTGTCCGATCTTGAATGATCTTTTTCTTAATAGGAATTGGCAAAGATGTTTACTTTGACAGTTAGTTCGCATCTCGACAAAGAATTTGCTTAGGGAGAGAACATAATACTTTTAACCCACGTCCATTTTAAACCACGTGCCAACAATCCTAAAAGACCTCGCACAGTTACTAGTCTACTTGTCATTGAAATGTTGTCTTAGGTCGAGTCGGTCATGGTCGAACGTTCAAATGTCAGTTGCTCATGTCATATTCTTGTCACATTCGTGTCGTATTTCATGCTAACTTGGCTATACTTCGATTTTAAAATAACTGGCATTTCAAGAACCTTTTTGCAAAGTCTGGGTCGATGATCCGAGGTCAAATTTCAAATTCAGGTCGATGACCCACTTCGATTTTCAAAATGATGCTTGCGGGCCGATGGCCCATTTCAATTTCTAAATAATGTCTACATTCAGAGTCGATGACTCTTCTTGATTTTTAATTTGACGTTTACAACGCGGGTCGAGGACCCAATTCGATTTGATGCATGCTAACCAATACCCCACGTCATTTTCTAAGAAATTTTTGTAGTCTAGATTGGACCCGCAATCTAACTTTAAAAAACGATGTTTTTAAACTAGGTTAATGGCCGAGTTATTCGAAGTGCTCAAAATCCAAAGTTCATGTCGATGACCTCTTTCGATTTTCAAATGAAATTTGCTATGCGGGTCAATGACCTATACGCTTTCCCAAAATAGGGGTCGATGACCTATTTTTCAAATGATGTCTTGCGCTCGGGTCGATGACCCATTTTCTAAAGTTGTGTTCCGCTTGGGTCGATGACCCATCCATCTTTTCCTTCAAAATCGAGGTCGATGGCCCCAATTTTCAATGACAATTATAGTTCGGGTCGATGACCTATCCGCCCTTTCCTCAAAATACGGGTCGATGGCCCCAATTTTCAAATGATTCACATAGTTCGGGTTGATGACCCATCCACTTAAATAAAAATGCGGGTTGAAGACCCATTTTCAAAAGATGTTTATAGTTCGAGTCGATGACTCATCCACTTTTCAAAATGCGGGTTGAAGACTCATTTTCAAAATATGTTTACGGTTTCGAGTTGACGACTCATCCACCTTTCAAAATGCGGGTTGAAGACTCATTTTCAAAAGATGTTAATAGTTCAAGTCGACGACTCATCCACTTTTCAAGATGCGGGTTGAAGACCCATTTTCAAAAGATGTTTATAGTTCGAGTCGATGACTCATCCACTTTTCAAGATGCGGGTCGACGACCTATTTTTCAAAAGATGTGTACGACTTCCGGTCGACGACCCACTCTCAAAAGATGTTTTCAGTTTCCGGTCGAAGACCCACCACTCTTTGATCTAAAAATATAGGTCGACGACACAAAATTTTGAATAGGTCGAGGACACAAAAATTTTGAAATGCGAATCGAGGACGCAAATGTTGGTTTTAGCTCGGGTCGATGACTCATTTCCAGCGCAATATCCATTTTCAAGCGATACTTAAAATTAAAGTTCGTAGTTCGGATCGATGATCCATCCCTTTTGTTTAAAAAGCAGGCCGATGACCCATTTTCAAAATTAAAATTCTCAGTTCGGATCGATGATCCATCCCTTTTGTTTAAAAAGCAGGTCGATGACCCATTTTCAAAATTAGTAATCTCAGTTCAGATCGATGATCCATTGTTTTTTTTAAAAAAGCAGGTCGAAGACCCATTTTCAAATTAAAATCCTCAGTTCGGATCGATGATCCATCCCTTTTGTTTAAAAAGTACGTCGATGACCCATTTTCGAATAAAATTCGCAGTTCGGATCAATGATCCATCCTTTTTGTTTCAAAAGTCGCAGATTTCACTATGTGAGTCGTGTGCTATGATTTGTTGTTAAGATTGAGCAGGAACGCTCCAACCGGGGGCTCTAAAGCCATCAACCTTAGACCGACGGCGATGACATCCTCGAAATGAAGAAGTACTAGCGTAAGCTAAAGAAGTGACACTTCCAAAGAATCACGAGATATTGGCTTTCTTGAATCAAGTAAACAAATATCATTTGTTTTGGGCGAAGCGTGGCTACTGAGCGGCCGAGCTCGAACTACGATACGGGTTTGATTACTGTCTAGCGGATACGTAGGCGCCTAAGGATAAGGCTCAACCCACACCTTGATGAAAGCGAAGGCATCCGTAATCAAGTTTGGTATGATTTCTTCTTATGGTGGTGAGCTTATATACAGGTCTAAGGGACCCTAAGCGACCGTGAGGCTCTCAAGTTGTGATCTTCGATCGACTCGAGGTCTACTTTGACTTTCGCTGTCAAGCCTTAGTCAAAGTGGGGGCTCTGTTGATACCGTATCTGTCGATATGGAAATTTATAGAAAACGACAAATACCCAATGATGATAGGACAACGTGTTTTCGTATCATTTATTTGAGTTCGTTTTACGATGTAAGTCGGGCGCTGTCGACGTAATGTTTTTAATTCAAAAGATATTTGATTTTAATAAACTCTGTCAAATTTAATTTAGTCGCAAGTAGTGTTTTATTGAAAATAAAATATTTTGATTTGAAAAATCATTTTAAGTAATTCGATTTGAAAAGTCGCTTTTACAAATTCCTTTTTTTGACTTGAAAAGTCGTTTCTCACACTTTTAAAACAGTTTAATAAATCGTATTCGACGAATTCGTTTTCTTAACAGCAAGTTTTATAACTCGTTTTAAGCTCGATTTTAAGAACGATTTTGAGCCCGTTTTAACACGAATTTCAAAGCCTTTTCTACCCATTCCCCTCTTCGACTGACCAGTCCAAGAAATAGCCTAAAAATCACGTCTTAAATCCACCAAGACAAGCCATAAAATAGCCCAAGGAAGCTCGAAAAATAGCAGCCCAAACCCCCTTTTTGTGCCCTGTTTGACAGCCCAGAAACGACCCAAAAACCCGACTCTTTTCTACCCAGCCATGCTCCCTCCCTACCTGACCACAAGCAGCCACGAATCAGCCCAATAGCTCGTCCAAAAGCAGCCCCAAAACCCCTTTTTCGTGCTCTGTTTTGAGCAGCCCAAGGATCGTCTTTCTGGAGCCTAAACCCCTGCCCACAAACAAGAACTTATGCCTGATCCTCATGACTCGTTTTCCTTGGCTTAACCCTCAAGAAAACCCCTCCAAAAACCCTAGAACAGGCCTTGGACAACACTCCACGAAAATAGAGCAAGAGGTGCTCTTTTCCTCCTTAAACCCTACCTTTTAACCTTATATATACACACCCTCCACAAGCCTTCAGGACAGACGAAATACCCAGCACACATACACAAGATCAAGCCACAAAAGCCCTAAAAGCCTCAAAGAAGTCGAGATTTGCTGCACAAAAACAGAGCACGTTTTTTTTTCAGCTTTTTCATTCGGCTGTCACCTGTTTTACCCTATTTTTCGTGTTGAAAACACCATAGTCACTCTGATTTGTTTACATAGTCTTAAAGTTCACTTTACCACGATTCTAAAACATCTTTTGGTTCGAAATTTCGTTGAGAAACGAAGAAGTTACAAGCTTTTGAAAATTGCTGTCAGTTTTGGTACGAAGTACGGATTTATTATTGGTTTTCGTCGACGACGGCCCCTCGGGATAAAATCTTACAATCGATTACGACTCGGATATTTGGTCAACGATACATGTAAGTTGAGGGTGCAAAATACTCTTTTTGTTTTGTTAATTTATCGTTTCTTTATTGTTTTTCATAGCCCTCTGTCGTTTTTTTATTACTCTCTGTCGCTCAATTGTTTATCTTTGTAGTTTGTCTTTTTATCATTTGTTTTAGGCTCATATTGTTAGCGTGATTGTGATGCGTGTGTGTGAATGTTTTGTGCCCTTTGTTCACCTAGTATGCCTGTTTAATTTCCTTGTATAACATGACTTGCGTGGTATGAATTATTGTCGTCAGTTTGATTTGTGTTTGCTCGTTAGCTTATTATACCACTAGATCATATTCATGTTTAGTCATGGTTATTTGATTTGTCACGTTTTCCTTCCAGATTTATGGTCCGCATTTATATGATAGATTAGCTGCCGTAATTTCATCCTGTCGATTAGTTTTGGTTTTGTGTTTTACCTCGTTGATCATTAGAAATCATGTTCCGTATGGGTCTGCTGGCCATCGTCTTTGTCTTGTCTGATAAATTTGTTGTGGGGCTGTCTGACCCGTTGAGTTATCTAGTTTATGCCTTCGTATACTATGATTAAGTACTCACGCTGCCTGCTTCCGTTTATATATTTGTTAATTGTTTCCTTTCGAGTCTTAAATTAATTTGAGTAGTGTTATTTGGGTGTATGTCGGTTATTTCTTCGTATGAGTTTGTGTGACTTTGGGCTCCTACGTTATACTTCTGTTGTCTTCTATGTTTGCATATCCTTGAGTACTTAGGCTTTAGCTTGTGTGGAAAATTGTTTGATTAGTAGTGGTATCCATGTCATTTGACTACACTTGTGTTTATTTAGTCGAATTTAATTATTAGTTTACATGTCTCTTAGTTTGTTTGTTCATGTTTAGTGGTCATTTATTTGTGTTGGTCTGCACGTTTCTTTTTTTTAGCTACACTTGTTTATTGGTTGCTACGTTTAATTGTATTTGATTAACAACCTTATGTGTACTTGCGTTCGTTTGTTATCATGTGCGTGTGTGACAGTATTTCCTTTAGGTGTACTAGTTTGTGCGTATTAGTTTATTTATATTAGTCGTTCGTACGTGTTCATATTTTAGCCGTCAGTTCATTTTTATTCATCTGTCGCTAACGTTTGTTAATCTATCTTATGCTGTCGTTAAGTGTTTCTGCCCTTTTTCTTTGTTTGCTAGAATAGTAAATGAACCCATGTTAAATAACCGGCCGAAGCTATATGTGCATTAAATGACGTAGAATGGATATATTTTTGTTTAAGATTAAAGCCGTTTGCATATTAGCATGTGTACTCATAATAGCCATGATTTTACTTAGTAGAGGCAGATTCTTTATGCTTGAGTGGGGTTAAGCGTTAAAATTAATGAAATTATTTTTAAGCTTCCTAACACGTAGCTCACGAACTCATTTTCTCTAAAATTGGTTTCTAAATTCCACCTTAAAAATTTAGTGGCGACTCTTTTCAAATGAAAATGTTTTTGAAATAAAACATCGCGTGGATCAAGATCCCTTGTCCCCAGTGGAGTCGCCAAATTGTGGACAAGGGATCTTGATCCACGCGATGTTTTATTTCAAAAACATTTTCATTTGAAAAGAGTCGCCACTAAATTTTTAAGGTGGAATTTAGAAACCAATTTTAGAGAAAATGAGTTCGTGTGAGCTTACGTGTTAGGAAGCTTAAAAAAAATAATTTCATTAATTTTAACGCCTAACCCCGCCCGTTACAGTAACGGTCTCTACTAAGTAAAATCATGGCTATTATGAGTATACATGCGA
Organism: Dianthus caryophyllus; assembly: GCA_023091065.1. Lineage (NCBI taxonomy): Eukaryota > Viridiplantae > Streptophyta > Magnoliopsida > Caryophyllales > Caryophyllaceae > Dianthus > Dianthus caryophyllus. Next base: position 22,344,785 of record CM041527.1, read on the forward strand.
ATATGCAAACAGCGTTTTAATCTTAAACAAAAATATATCCATTCTACGTCATTTAATGCACATATAGCTTCGTCGAAGTTATTTAACATGGGTTCATTTACTATTCTAGCAAACAAAGAAAAAGGGCGTAAACACTTACCGACAAAGATAAGATAGAGTAACAAACGTTAGCGACAGACGAATAAAAAAGAACTAATGGCTAAAATATGAACACGCATTTAACGACTAATATAAATAAACTAATACGCACAAACTAGTACACCTAAAGGAAATAATCACACACGCACATGATAACAAACGAACGCAAGTACACATAAGGTTGTTAATCAAATACAATTAAACGTAGCAACCAATAAACAAGTGTAGCTAAAAAGAAACGCGTGCACTAACACAAATAAATGACCACTAAACATGAACAAACAAACTAAGAGACGTGTAAACTAATAATTAAATTCGACTAAATAAACACAAGTGTAGACAAATGACATGGATACCACTAGTAATCAAACAATTTTCCACACAAGCAAAAGCCTAAGTAATCAAGGATATGCAAACATAGAAGTCAACAGAAGTATAACGTAGGAGCCAAAGTCACACACACTCATACGAAGAAATAACCGACATACACCCAAATAACACTACTCAAATTAATTTAAGACTCAAAAGAAAACAATTAACAAATATATAAACGGAAGCAGCAAATATGAGTACTTAATCATAGTATACGAAGGCATAAACTAGATAACTCCAACGGGTCGTGCAGCCCCACAACAAATTTATCAGACAAGACAAAGACGATGGCCACAGACTCCATACTTTAACATGATTTCTAATGATCAACGAGGTAAAACACAAAACCAAAACTAATCGACAGGATGAAATTACGGCAGCTAATCTATCATATAAATGCGGACCATAAATCTGGAAGGAAAACGTGACAAATCAAATAACCATGACTAAACATGAATATGATCTAGTGGTATAATAAGCTAACGAGCAAACACAAATCAAACTGACGACAATAATTCATACCACGCAAGTCATGTTATACAAGGAAATTAAACAGGCATACTAGGTGAACAAAGGGCACAAAACATTCACACACACGCATCACAATCACGCTAACAATATGAGCCTAAAACAAATGATAAAAAGACAAACTACAAAGATAAACAATTGAGCGACAGAGAGTAATAAAAAAACGAGAGGGCTATGAAAAACAATAAAGAAACGATAAATTAACAAAACTAAAAGAGTATTTTGCACCCTCAACTTACATGTATCGTTGACCAAATATCCGAGTCGTAATCGATTGTAAGATTTTATCCCGAGGGGCCGTCGTCGACGAAAACCAATAATAAATCCGTACTTCGTACCAAAACTGACAGCAATTTTCAAAGGCTTGTAACTTCTTCGTTTCTCAACGAAACTTCGAACCAAAAGATGTTTTAGAATCGTGGTAAAGTGAACTTTAAGACTATGTAAACAAATCAGAGTGACTATGGTGTTTTCAACACGAAAAATAGGGTAAAACAGGTGACAGCCGAATGAAAAAGCTGAAAAAAAAACGTGCTCTGTTTTTGTGCAGCAAATCTCGACTTCTTTGAGGCTTTTTTTTAGGGCTTTTTGTGGCTTGATCTTGTGTATGTATGTTGTGTATTTCGTGTGTCCTGAAGGCTTGTGGATGGTGTGTATATATAAGGTCAAAAAGGTAGGGTTTAAGGAGGAAAAGAGCACCTCTTGCTCTATTTTCGTGGAGTGTTGTCCAAGGCTCGTTCTAGGGTTTTTGGAGGGGGTTTTCTTGAGGGTTAAGCCAAGGAAAACGAGTCATGAGGATCAGGCATAAGTTCTTGTTTGTGGGCAGGGGTTTAGGCTCCAGAAAGACGATCCTTGGGCTGCTCAAAACAGAGCACGAAAAAGGGGTTTTGGGGCTGCTTTTGGACGAGCTATTGGGCTGATTCGTGGCTGCTTGTGGTCAGGTAGGGAGGGAGCATGGCTGGGTAGAAAAGAGTCGGGTTTTTGGGTCGTTTCTGGGCTGTCAAACAGGGCACAAAAAGGGGGTTTGGGCTGCTATTTTTCGAGCTTCCTTGGGCTATTTTATGGCTTGTCTTGGTGGATTTAAGACGTGATTTTTAGGCTATTTCTGGACTGGTCAGTCAAGAGGGAATGGGTAGAAAAGGCTTTGAAATTCGTGTTAAAACGGGCTCAAAATCGTTCTTAAAATCGAGCTTAAAACGAGTTATAAAACTTGCTGTTAAGAAAACGAATTCGTCGAATACGATTTATTAAACTGTTTTAAAAGTGTGAGAAACGACTTTTCAAGTCAAAAAAAGGAATTTGTAAAAGCGACTTTTCAAATCGAATTACTTAAAATGATTTTTCAAATCAAAATATTTTATTTTCAATAAAACACTACTTGCGACTAAATTAAATTTGACAGAGTTTATTAAAATCAAATATCTTTTGAATTAAAAACATTACGTCGACAGCGCCCGACTTACATCGTAAAACGAACTCAAATAAATGATACGAAAACACGTTGTCCTATCATCATTGGGTATTTGTCGGGTTTTCTATAAATTTCCATATCGACAGATACGGGTATCAACAGAGCCCCCACTTTGACTAAGGCTTGGACAGGCGAAAGTCAAAGTAGACCCTCGAGTCGATCAAGATCACAACTTGAGAGCCTCACGGTCGCTTAGGGTCCCTTAGACCTCGTATATAAGCTCACCACCATAAGAAGAAATCATACCAAACTTGATTCTGGATGCCTTCGCTTTCATCAAGGTGTGGGTTGAGCCTTATCCTTAGGCGCCACGATCCGCTGTGACAATCAAACCCGTGATCGTAGTTCGAGCTCGCCGCCTGTAGCCACGCTTCGCCCAAAACAAATGATATTTGTTTACTTGATTCAAGAAAGCCAATATCTGCATTCTTTGGAAGTGTCACTTCTTTTAGCTTCGCTAGTACTTCTTCATTTCGAGGATGTCATCCTCGTCGTCGGTCTAAGGTTGATGGCTTTAGAGCCCCGTGGAGCGTTCTCGCCAATCTTAACAACAAATCATAGCACACGACTCACATAGTGAAATCGCGACTTTTGAAACAAAAAGGATGGATCATTGATCCGAATCGCGAATTTTATTCAAAATGGGTCATCGACGATTTTTAAACAAAGGGATGGATCATCGATCCGAATCGAGGATTTTAATTTGAAAATGGGTCTTCGACCGCTTTTTTAAAAAGAACAATGGATCATCGATCTGAACTGAGATTACTAATTTTGAAAATGGGTCATCGACCTGCTTTTTAAACAAAAGGGATGGATCATCGATCCGAACTGAGAATTTTAATTTTGAAAATGGGTCATCGGCCTGCTTTTTAAACAAAAGGGATGGATCATCGATCCGAACTACGAACTTTAATTTTAAGTATCGCTTGAAAATGGATATTGCGCTGGAAATGAGTCATCGACCGAGCTAAAACCAACATTTGGCGTCCTCGATTCGCATTTCAAAATTTTTGTGTCCTCGACCTATTCAAAATTTTGTGTCGTCGACCTATATTTTTAGATCAAAGAGTGGTGGGTCTTCGACCGGAAACTGAAAACATCTTTTGAGAGTGGGTCGTCGACCGGAAGTCGTAAACATCTTTTGAAAAATAGGTCGTCGACCCGCATCTTGAAAAGTGGATGAGTCATCGACTCGAACTATAAACATCTTTTGAAAATGGGTCTTCAACCCGCATCTTGAAAAGTGGATGAGTCGTCGACTTGAACTATTAACATCTTTTGAAAATGAGTCTTCAACCCGCATTTTGAAAGGTGGATGAGTCGTCAACTCGAAACCGTAAACATATTTTGAAAATGAGTCTTCAACCCGCATTTTGAAAAGTGGATGAGTCATCGACTCGAACTATAAACATCTTTTGAAAATGAGTCTTCAACCCGCATTTTTATTTAAGTGGATGGGTCATCAACCCAACTATGTGAATCATTTGAAAATTGGGGCCATCGACCGTATTTTGAGGAAAGGCGGATAGGTCATCGACCAACTATAATTGTCATTGAAAATTGGGGCCATCGACCTCGATTTTGAAGGAAAGATGGATGGGTCATCGACCCAAGCGAACACAACTTTAGAAAATGGGTCATCGACCCGAGCGCAAGACATCATTTGAAAATAGGTCATCGACCCTATTTTGGGAAAGCGTATAGGTCATTGACCGCGATAGCAAATTTCATTTGAAAATCGAAAGAGGTCATCGACATGAACTTTGGATTTTGAGCACTTCGCATAACTCGGCCAGTAACCTAGTTTAAAAACATCGTTTTTTAAAGTTAGGTTGCGGGTCCAATCTAGACTACAAAAATTTCTTAGAAAAAGTCGTGGGGTATTGGTTAGCTTGCATCAAAGCGAACTGGGTCCTCGACCCGCGTTAAACGCCAAATTACAAATCAAGAAGAGTCATCGACTCAATGTAGACATTATTTAGAAATTGAAATGGGCCATCGGCCCGCAAGCATCATTTTGAAAATCGAAGTGGGTCATCGACCGAATTTGAAATTTGACCTGATCATCGACCTAGACTTTGCAAAAAGGTTCTTGAAATGCCAGTTATTTTAAAATCGAAGTATATATAGCCAAGTTAGCATGAAATACGACACGAATGTGACAAGAATATGACATGAGCAACTGACATTTGAACGTTCGACCATGACCGACTCGACCTAAGACAACATTTCAATGACAAGTAGACTAGTAACTGTGCGAGGTCTTTTAGGATTGTTGGCACGTGGTTTAAAATGGACGTGGGTTAAAAGTATTATGTTCTCTCCCTAAGCAAATTCTTTGTCGAGATGCGAACTAACTGTCAAAGTAAACATCTTTGCCAATTCCTATTAAGAAAAAGATCATTCGAAGACTGGACAATTACTTATCGGAACATTGATTCTCATCTCAATCTAAATCGAGCACTAAGACAGACTCAACAAAAGTTGCTTCATTTGGACTTTGTGAAGACCCGTAAAAAAATTGACAAGATGGCAAATTAGATGATGGGTGGTGCTGGATTGTATCCTATATTCTAAAGGATTGCCTACATATTCGCGTGGAGCGAAATCAAATCCGATGTAGTTCGATCTAGGTGCACAAACATGGCAATTTTTTTTGTGTGTAACCCTCGAAGGTTTCACCTAAGGTAACATGTTGTAGGATCCTTTCTGGACCCTAAACGCTTGGGTACAACTACAATAACCAAAGATTCTCAGAACTCAAGACTATGTCTCCGTTACCGTTTTAAGAACGACTTAAAAAAGAATTAACGGTACTTTCTGACCGTTTTGGCTTCGCCTTTAATTTTGACTTTGATCTTCGATCTCCGACGTGTTGCCACTCAATTTTTTTGTATTCTTGTCTTGCGTTTTTTGAGAATATGCCGCGCCCTTTGTGGCTTGGGTTTGTTCCGACTTTCCTAGATCTTGCGGTGGGCGGTCGCATGTGGTCATATGTATATCACGCCGGACTCCTCTGACAAGTTCGTTTGCTTATTAGGCACGCGATCGAGTACACGGAGGGCGATCCATGAGTATTCGTACTTTTGGTCGCGATCAAATTCATGACCACTGTGGAGCTCCAAATTAATGGATCCTCCTCCAAAGGTAGAGGAATAGTATACCACAAGTCGACTAATGGAATTGAAACCCCTTTTGTTTTTGTTTTTGTCTTGAGTTGGTGTTGCACCTTTGAATACGTATTTCTACCCTAGGGACACCCTTCGAGTATGTTGTGCATTTTCGTCAGTTGGATTATGGAAGCAAATTAGAGACAAGATCAATTTCATTGATTTTGAGAAGGATTTAGAAATAATTGTGAAAAAACGAATCTTAGATTCAGCTCAGACATGAGACTTGAATATGAATTCTGACTTATAATCACCAACCTCGGCTTTGAACTTTTCTCCTTTCAGGAATTGATTCAGATGCTTGGTTTGAAAGTTATCCCACTTTTGCAACTTGATTTTGGCTTAAGGAGGAGAATATGCGACTCAGGTTCAGAAATCGACATGGTTTCGACACTATTTGTAAATTGGTAGAGGTTTCATTCTATTTAACAACTCGGGATGCAAATGGACTGGACCAGACTAATCATGAAAAGACTCAGAGCTTAACGACATGGACTACGACCTAATTATGCAAATGCGTGCGACATATGGACTTAAAGACAGACTCATGGTATGAGACTTAGACCTAACTAGATATGGACTAAGGGGGTTGTCTAATGATGCCTATGGCTCGTGGGTTGCTGTCAACGCCATGGTTGTGTCCTGGATTCGTAACACTCTTGACAAGAGTCTACGCAGGACGGTCTCTTACCGCACCGTTGCTAAAGAACTATGGGACGACTTAAAGCAACGCTTTTCTGTCAGTAACGGCGCACGGATTTATCAGCTTAAATCTGCCATTGTCGACTGTAGGCAACAACCTAATGAGTCTGTACTGTCATATTATGGTCGACTACAGAAACTTTGGGACGACCTCGACTCTTGTGTCGTTTCTAGATCTTGCACCTGTAAAGGTTGTAAGTGTGGTCTTGATAAAAGTCTCGCTGCTGACCGCGAAGCTGATCGTATAAACGAATTTCTCATGGGACTCGACCCCTCTTATGCTGTGACTCGCAATCAAATTCTTGGGTTGGCTTCCTTTCCGTCCCTCAATCAAATTTATAATCGTCTAATACAGGAGGAAGATGTGCATAATTTTACCCATAAAGTCGACACCCGTCCTGAGCCCATGGCGTTTGTGGCTCGTTCCTCGGGGGGGGCTCGTGGCGTGATCGTTACGTTCTCCTGCTGCTGGCCCACCTCAGGTATGCCCTGCCTGTAACTCACCTGGGCATTCTGTCACGAAGTGTTTCCGTATTTCAGGTAAGTTTCCTCCGTGGTGGGGAAATCGCTCTCGCGAACGAATTGTGTGGCCTCCTGCTGACAGGTCTTCTGCTGCTGCTCCTACTTCCCGCACTGAGCCTGCTTCGAGTCAACGCGGGACTACTCGTGCCCACGCCGCAACTGGTGGGGCTTCGACTTCACAGGCGCCTTCTTTGACTGCCACTGATCGTGTCGATCTTAATTCTCTGAGTCAATCTGAATGGGACGTATTGGTTCAGTTGTGGCAGTCTCGCAATAAACAGACAGATCGCTTACATGGTAATGTTTCGGAACAGTCGTGGATTATTGATACTGGAGCTTCTCATCACATGTCTGGCAATCTCTCTTGTTTTCGAAATCTTGTTGATATTGATTCCTGGCCGGTTGGATTACCAAATGGCGAACTCACTGTAGCCACGAAACGTGGCGATATTGAACTCGCACCTCGCCTTATTCTTAAAGACGCTTTATATGCCCCCAACTTACATTGCAATTTGTTATCTGTGTCGAGTTTGCTCCGTGATTCCACTCTCTCCATTCAATTTACTCATCGTTTGTGTCTTATACAGGACCGTTCCTCGAGGATGGTGATTGGAGCGGGTGAGCAACGGGAGGGTCTTTACTATCTCTGTGGACTTCGCGGAGCTCGTACTTTTAACGTTCTTTCTAATAATTCAGTAGAACTTTGGCATAGGCGTTTAGGCCACCCTTCTAATAAAGTTATTAGTTCCTTACCTTTTATTAAGCATTCTCGAGCTAGTTTCGATAGTAGTACTTGTGATGTATGCTTACGAGCAAAACAAACACGTGATTCTTTTGCAATAAGTAATTCTCGAGCTTCTGCTCTTTTTGAAATTATTCATTGTGATTTATGGGGACCCTACTCTGCTAATGGTGCGTGTGGTTCTCGTTTCTTTTTAACCCTTGTTGACGACTATTCGCGATCTGTATGGGTATATTTATTACGTACGAAGGGTGAGGCCAATCAAAAGCTGGTCCAATTTTTCTAATCCTAAAAAGACAGCATTTCAGCTTAAAGAATGATTTTTTTTTTTGAAGGAAAGCATTTCAGCTCGAATCAAAAATCTTTTTCGAATGAGGTAGGGTTGGAAAATATTTAAGATTATTCTAATCCTAAAAAGACAGCATTTCTGCTAAGAAGGAAACTTTTTGGAAAATATTTGATTGAAAAGATGACAGTTTTGACTAAAAAGGATTGAAAACATGGCTTCAGAAGTCACAGAGCATTTAGTCATACGCAGTTCAAGGATGCAATGCATGACCTAGGCTAGTTCTAAGTCTCGACAAAAGGGTCCATGCCAATGATCCCGCGCTGCTAGGTAACCTACGCAACCACCATAAGTTTGTAACTATATGGCGAAAGTGCGGTTGCTAGCCTCGACGGAACCACCTTGATATTTAAATCAGACACAGTGAACGTCATTTCCCCAGCCTGAAATCGACCCAAGGGGAGAAATGGTTCGAATCCTAACAGTATGATGCATAAAACAACATAAAGAAAAAAAGGTACTCTAAATAGCCATCGTTTTACTTTTCAAGTTTCACGTCCCCAGCGGAGTCGCCAAATTAATGGATCCCCAGCGGAGTCGCCAAATTGTGGACAAGGGATCTTGATCCACGCGATGTTTTATTTCAAAAACATTTTCATTTGAAAAGAGTCGCCACTAAATTTTTAAGGTGGAATTTAGAAACCAATTTTAGAGAAAATGAGTTCGTGTGAGCTTACGTGTTAGGAAGCTTAAAAAAAATAATTTCATTAATTTTAACGCCTAACCCCGCCCGTTACAGTAACGGTCTCTACTAAGTAAAATCATGGCTATTATGAGTACACATGCGAATATGCAAACAGCGTTTTAATCTTAAACAAAAATATATCCATTCTACGTCATTTAATGCACATATAGCTTCAATCGGTTATTTAACATGGGTTCATTTACTATTCTAGCAAACAAAGAAAAAGGGCGTAAACACTTACCGACAAAGATAAGATAGATTAACAAACGTTAGCGACGGATGAATAAAAATGAACTGACGGCTAAAATATGAACACGCATTTAACGACTAATATAAATAAACTAATACGCACAAACTAGTACACCTAAAGGAAATATCACACACACGCACATGATAACAAACGAGCATAAGTACACATAAGGTTGTTAATCAAATACAATTAAACGTAGCAACCAATAAACAAGTGTAGCTAAAAAAGAAAGCGTGCAGACCAACACAAATAAATGACCACTAAACATGAACAAACAAACTAAGAGACGTGTAAACTAATAATTAAATTCGACTAAATAAACACAAGTGTAGTCAAATGACATGGATACCACTACTAATCAAACAATTTTCCACACAAGCTAAAGCCTAAGTACTCAAGGATATGCAAACATAGAAGACAACAGAAGTATAACGTAGGAGCCCAAAGTCACACAAACTCATACGAAGAAATAACCGACATACACCCAAATAACACTACTCAAATTAATTTAAGACTCGAAAGGAAACAATTAACAAATATATAAACGGAAGCAGGCAGCGTGAGTACTTAATCATAGTATACGAAGGCATAAACTAGATAACTCAACGGGTCAGACAGCCCCACAACAAATTTATCAGACAAGACAAAGACGATGGCCAGCAGACCCATACGGAACATGATTTCTAATGATCAACGAGGTAAAACACAAAACCAAAACTAATCGACAGGATGAAATTACGGCAGCTAATCTATCATATAAATGCGGACCATAAATCTGGAAGGAAAACGTGACAAATCAAATAACCATGACTAAACATGAATATGATCTAGTGGTATAATAAGCTAACGAGCAAACACAAATCAAACTGACGACAATAATTCATACCACGCAAGTCATGTTATACAAGGAAATTAAACAGGCATACTAGGTGAACAAAGGGCACAAAACATTCACACACACGCATCACAATCACGCTAACAATATGAGCCTAAAACAAATGATAAAAAGACAAACTACAAAGATAAACAATTGAGCGACAGAGAGTAATAAAAAAACGACAGAGGGCTATGAAAAACAATAAAGAAACGATAAATTAACAAAACAAAAAGAGTATTTTGCACCCTCAACTTACATGTATCGTTGACCAAATATCCGAGTCGTAATCGATTGTAAGATTTTATCCCGAGGGGCCGTCGTCGACGAAAACCAATAATAAATCCGTACTTCGTACCAAAACTGACAGCAATTTTCAAAGGCTTGTAACTTCTTCGTTTCTCAACGAAACTTCGAACCAAAAGATGTTTTAGAATCGTGGTAAAGTGAACTTTAAGACTATGTAAACAAATCAGAGTGACTATGGTGTTTTCAACACGAAAAATAGGGTAAAACAGGTGACAGCCGAATGAAAAAGCTGAAAAAAAAACGTGCTCTGTTTTTGTGCAGCAAATCTCGACTTCTTTGAGGCTTTTTTTAGGGCTTTTTGTGGCTTGATCTTGTGTATGTATGTTGTGTATTTCGTGTGTCCTGAAGGCTTGTGGATGGTGTGTATATATAAGGTCAAAAAGGTAGGGTTTAAGGAGGAAAAGAGCACCTCTTGCTCTATTTTCGTGGAGTGTTGTCCAAGGCTCGTTCTAGGGTTTTTGGAGGGGGTTTTCTTGAGGGTTAAGCCAAGGAAAACGAGTCATGAGGATCAGGCATAAGTTCTTGTTTGTGGGCAGGGGTTTAGGCTCCAGAAAGACGATCCTTGGGCTGCTCAAAACAGAGCACGAAAAAGGGGTTTTGGGGCTGCTTTTGGACGAGCTATTGGGCTGATTCGTGGCTGCTTGTGGTCAGGTAGGGAGGGAGCATGGCTGGGTAGAAAAGAGTCGGGTTTTTGGGTCGTTTCTGGGCTGTCAAACAGGGCACAAAAAGGGGGTTTGGGCTGCTATTTTTCGAGCTTCCTTGGGCTATTTTATGGCTTGTCTTGGTGGATTTAAGACGTGATTTTTAGGCTATTTCTTGGACTGGTCAGTCGAAGAGGGGAATGGGTAGAAAAGGCTTTGAAATTCGTGTTAAAACGGGCTCAAAATCGTTCTTAAAATCGAGCTTAAAACGAAGTTATAAAACTTGTCGTTAAGAAAAGCAGATTAAATCGAATACGATTTATTAAACTGTTTTAAAAGTGTGAGAAACGACTTTTCAAGTCAAAAAAAGGAATTTGTAAAAGCGACTTTTCAAATCGAATTACTTAAAATGATTTTTCAAATCAAAATATTTTATTTTCAATAAAACACTACTTGCGACTAAATTAAATTTGACAGAGTTTATTAAAATCAAATATCTTTTGAATTAAAAACATTACGTCGACAGCGCCCGACTTACATCGTAAAACGAACTCAAATAAATGATACGAAAACACGTTGTCCTATCATCATTGGGTATTTGTCGGGTTTTCTATAAATTTCCATATCGACAGATACGGGTATCAACAGAGCCCCCACTTTGACTAAGGCTTGGACAGGCGAAAGTCAAAGTAGACCCTCGAGTCGATCGAAGATCACAACTTGAGAGCCTCACGGGTCGTTTAGGGTCCCTTAGACCTGTGTATATAAGCTCACCAGCCATAAGAAGAAATCATACCTGAAACTTGATTCTGGATGCCTTCGTTTTCATCAAGGTGTGGGTTGAGCCTTATCCTTAGGCGCCTACGTATCCGTTGTGACAGAATCAAACCCGTATCGTAGTTCGAGCTCGCTGGCCTGTAGCTTTCTGCTGCTTCGGCCCAAAACAAATGATATTTGTTTACTTGATTCAGTAAAGCCAATATCTGCATTCTTTTTGGAAGTGTCACTTCTTTTAGCTTCTGCTAGTACTTCTTCATTTCGAGGATGTCATCCTGTCGTCGGGGTCTAAGGTTGATGGCTTTAGAGCCCCCGGTTGGAGCGTTCCTGCTCAATCTTAACAACAAATCATAGCACACGACTCACATAGTGAAATCTGCGACTTTTGAAACAAAAAGGATGGATCATTGATCCGAACTGCGAATTTTATTCGAAAATGGGTCATAGACGTACTTTTTAAACAAAAGGGATGGATCATCGATCCGAACTGAGGATTTTAATTTGAAAATGGGTCTTCGACCTGCTTTTTTAAAAAAAACAATGGATCATCGATCTGAACTGAGATTACTAATTTTGAAAATGGGTCATCGACCTGCTTTTTAAACAAAAGGGATGGATCATCGATCCGAACTGAGAATTTTAATTTTGAAAATGGGTCATCGGCCTGCTTTTTAAACAAAAGGGATGGATCATCGATCCGAACTACGAACTTTAATTTTAAGTATCGCTTGAAAATGGATATTGCGCTGGAAATGAGTCATCGACCCGAGCTAAAACCAACATTTGCGTCCTCGATTCGCATTTCAAAATTTTTGTGTCCTCGACCTATTCAAAATTTTGTGTCGTCGACCTATATTTTTAGATCAAAGAGTGGTGGGTCTTCGACCGGAAACTGAAAACATCTTTTGAGAGTGGGTCGTCGACCGGAAGTCGTAAACATCTTTTGAAAAATAGGTCGTCGACCCGCATCTTGAAAAGTGGATGAGTCATCGACTCGAACTATAAACATCTTTTGAAAATGGGTCTTCAACCCGCATCTTGAAAAGTGGATGAGTCGTCGACTTGAACTATTAACATCTTTTGAAAATGAGTCTTCAACCCGCATTTTGAAAGGTGGATGAGTCGTCAACTCGAAACCGTAAACATATTTTGAAAATGAGTCTTCAACCCGCATTTTGAAAAGTGGATGAGTCATCGACTCGAACTATAAACATCTTTTGAAAATGAGTCTTCAACCCGCATTTTTATTTAAGTGGATGGGTCATCAACCCGAACTATGTGAATCATTTGAAAATTGGGGCCATCGACCCGTATTTTGAGGAAAGGGCGGATAGGTCATCGACCCGAACTATAATTGTCATTGAAAATTGGGGCCATCGACCTCGATTTTGAAGGAAAAGATGGATGGGTCATCGACCCAAGCGGAACACAACTTTAGAAAATGGGTCATCGACCCGAGCGCAAGACATCATTTGAAAAATAGGTCATCGACCCCTATTTTGGGAAAGCGTATAGGTCATTGACCCGCATAGCAAATTTCATTTGAAAATCGAAAGAGGTCATCGACATGAACTTTGGATTTTGAGCACTTCGAATAACTCGGCCATTAACCTAGTTTAAAAACATCGTTTTTTAAAGTTAGATTGCGGGTCCAATCTAGACTACAAAAATTTCTTAGAAAATGACGTGGGGTATTGGTTAGCATGCATCAAATCGAATTGGGTCCTCGACCCGCGTTGTAAACGTCAAATTACAAATCAAGAAGAGTCATCGACTCTGAATGTAGACATTATTTAGAAATTGAAATGGGCCATCGGCCCGCAAGCATCATTTTGAAAATCGAAGTGGGTCATCGACCTGAATTTGAAATTTGACCTCGGATCATCGACCCAGACTTTGCAAAAAGGTTCTTGAAATGCCAGTTATTTTAAAATCGAAGTATATATAGCCAAGTTAGCATGAAATACGACACGAATGTGACAAGAATATGACATGAGCAACTGACATTTGAACGTTCGACCATGACCGACTCGACCTAAGACAACATTTCAATGACAAGTAGACTAGTAACTGTGCGAGGTCTTTTAGGATTGTTGGCACGTGGTTTAAAATGGACGTGGGTTAAAAGTATTATGTTCTCTCCCTAAGCAAATTCTTTGTCGAGATGCGAACTAACTGTCAAAGTAAACATCTTTGCCAATTCCTATTAAGAAAAAGATCATTCGAAGACTGGACAATTACTTATCGGAACATTGATTCTCATCTCAATCTAAATCGAGCACTAAGACAGACTCAACAAAAGTTGCTTCATTTGGACTTTGTGAAGACCCGTAAAAATTGACAAGATGGCAAATTAGATGATGGGTGGTGCTGGATTGTATCCTATATTCTAAAGGATTGCCTACATATTCGCGTGGAGCGAAATCAAATCCGATGTAGTTCGATCTAGGTGCACAAACATGGCAATTTTTTTTGTGTGTAACACTCGAAGGTTTCACCTAAGGTAACATGTTGTAGGATCCTTTCTGGACCCTAAACGCTTGGGTACAACTACAATAACCAAAGATTCTCAGAACTCAAGACTATGTCTCCGTTACCGTTTTAAGAACGACTTAAAAAAGAATTAACGGTACTTTCTGACCGTTTTGGCTTCGCCTTTAATTTTGACTTTGATCTTCGATCTCCGACGTGTTGCCACTCAATTTTTTTGTATTCTTGTCTTGCGTTTTTTGAGAATATGCCGCGCCCTTTGTGGCTTGGGTTTGTTCCGACTTTCCTAGATCTTGCGGTGGGCGGTCGCATGTGGTCATATGTATATCACGCCGGACTCCTCTGACAAGTTCGTTTGCTTATTAGGCACGCGATCGAGTACACGGAGGGCGATCCATGAGTATTCGTACTTTTGGTCGCGATCAAATTCATGACCACTGTGGAGCTCCAAATTAATGGATCCTCCTCCAAAGGTAGAGGAATAGTATACCACAAGTCGACTAATGGAATTGAAACCCCTTTTGTTTTTGTTTTTGGGTCGTTTCTGGGCTGTCAAACAGGGCACAAAAAGGGGGTTTGGGCTGCTATTTTTCGAGCTTCCTTGGGCTATTTTATGGCTTGTCTTGGTGGATTTAAGACGTGATTTTTAGGCTATTTCTTGGACTGGTCAGTCGAAGAGGGGAATGGGTAGAAAAGGCTTTGAAATTCGTGTTAAAACGGGCTCAAAATCGTTCTTAAAATCGAGCTTAAAACGAGTTATAAAACTTGCTGTTAAGAAAACGAATTCGTCGAATACGATTTATTAAACTGTTTTAAAAGTGTGAGAAACGACTTTTCAAGTCAAAAAAAGGAATTTGTAAAAGCGACTTTTCAAATCGAATTACTTAAAATGATTTTTCAAATCAAAATATTTTATTTTCAATAAAACACTACTTGCGACTAAATTAAATTTGACAGAGTTTATTAAAATCAAATATCTTTTGAATTAAAAACATTACGTCGACAGCGCCCGACTTACATCGTAAAACGAACTCAAATAAATGATACGAAAACACGTTGTCCTATCATCATTGGGTATTTGTCGGGTTTTCTATAAATTTCCATATCGACAGATACGGGTATCAACAGAGCCCCCACTTTGACTAAGGCTTGGACAGGCGAAAGTCAAAGTAGACCCTCGAGTCGATCGAAGATCACAACTTGAGAGCCTCACGGGTCGTTTAGGGTCCCTTAGACCTGTGTATATAAGCTCACCAGCCATAAGAAGAAATCATACCTGAAACTTGATTCTGGATGCCTTCGTTTTCATCAAGGTGTGGGTTGAGCCTTATCCTTAGGCGCCTACGTATCCGTTGTGACAGAATCAAACCCGTATCGTAGTTCGAGCTCGGCCCTTTGTAGCCACGCTTCGGCCCAAAACAAATGATATTTGTTTACTTGATTCAGTAAAGCCAATATCTGCATTCTTTTTGGAAGTGTCACTTCTTTTAGCTTCTGCTAGTACTTCTTCATTTCGAGGATGTCATCCTGTCGTCGGGGTCTAAGGTTGATGGCTTTAGAGCCCCCGGTTGGAGCGTTCCTGCTCAATCTTAACAACAAATCATAGCACACGACTCACATAGTGAAATCTGCGACTTTTGAAACAAAAAGGATGGATCATTGATCCGAACTGCGAATTTTATTCGAAAATGGGTCATCGACGTACTTTTTAAACAAAAGGGATGGATCATCGATCCGAACTGAGGATTTTAATTTGAAAATGGGTCTTCGACCTGCTTTTTTAAAAAAAACAATGGATCATCGATCTGAACTGAGATTACTAATTTTGAAAATGGGTCATTGACCTGCTTTTTAAACAAAAGGGATGGATCATCGATCCGAACTGAGAATTTTAATTTTGAAAATGGGTCATCGGCCTGCTTTTTAAACAAAAGGGATGGATCATCGATCCGAACTACGAACTTTAATTTTAAGTATCGCTTGAAAATGGATATTATACCGAGATGAGTCATCGACCCGAGCTAAAACCAACATTTGCGTCCTCGATTCGCATTTCAAAATTTTTGTGTCCTCGACCTATTCAAAATTTTGTGTCGTCGACCTATATTTTTAGATCAAAGAGTGGTGGGTCTTCGACCGGAAACTGAAAACATCTTTTGAGAGTGGGTCGTCGACCGGAAGTCGTAAACATCTTTTGAAAAATAGGTCGTCGACCCGCATCTTGAAAAGTGGATGAGTCATCGACTCGAACTATAAACATCTTTTGAAAATGGGTCTTCAACCCGCATCTTGAAAAGTGGATGAGTCGTCGACTTGAACTATTAACATCTTTTGAAAATGAGTCTTCAACCCGCATTTTGAAAGGTGGATGAGTCGTCAACTCGAAACCGTAAACATATTTTGAAAATGAGTCTTCAACCCGCATTTTGAAAAGTGGATGAGTCATCGACTCGAACTATAAACATCTTTTGAAAATGGGTCTTCAACCCGCATTTTTATTTAAGTGGATGGGTCATCAACCCGAACTATGTGAATCATTTGAAAATTGGGGCCATCGACCCGTATTTTGAGGAAAGGGCGGATAGGTCATCGACCCGAACTATAATTGTCATTGAAAATTGGGGCCATCGACCTCGATTTTGAAGGAAAAGATGGATGGGTCATCGACCCAAGCGGAACACAACTTTAGAAAATGGGTCATCGACCCGAGCGCAAGACATCATTTGAAAAATAGGTCATCGACCCCTATTTTGGGAAAGCGTATAGGTCATTGACCCGCATAGCAAATTTCATTTGAAAATCGAAAGAGGTCATCGACATGAACTTTGGATTTTGAGCACTTCGAATAACTCGGCCATTAACCTAGTTTAAAAACATCGTTTTTTAAAGTTAGATTGCGGGTCCAATCTAGACTACAAAATTTCTTAGAAAATGACGTGGGGTATTGGTTAGCATGCATCAACTCGAATTGGGTCCTCGGCCCGCGTTGTAAACGTCAAATTAAAAATCAAGAAGAGTCATCGACTCTGAATGTAGATATTATTTAGAAATTGAAATGGGCCATCGGCCCCAAGCATCATTTTGAAAATCGAAGTGGGTCATCGACCGAATTTGAAATTTGACCTCGGATCATCGACCCAGACTTTGCAAAAAGGTTCTTGAAATGCCAGTTATTTTAAAATCGAAGTATAGCCAAGTTAGCATGAAATACGACACGAATGTGACAAGAATATGACATGAGCAACTGACATTTGAACGTTCGACCATGACCGACTCGACCTAAGACAACATTTCAATGACAAGTAGACTAGTAACTGTGCGAGGTCTTTTAGGATTGTTGGCACGTGGTTTAAAATGGACGTGGGTTAAAAGTATTATGTTCTCTCCCTAAGCAAATTCTTTGTCGAGTTGCGAACTAATCACAAAGTAAACATCTTTGCCAATTCCTATTAAGAAAAAGATCATTCGAAGACTGGACAATTACTTATCGGAACATTGATTCTCATCTCAATCTAAATCGAGCACTAAGACAGACTCAACAAAAGTTGCTTCATTTGGACTTTGTGAAGACCCGTAAAAAAATTGACAAGATGGCAAATTAGATGATGGGTGGTGCTGGATTGTATCCTATATTCTAAAGGATTGCCTACATATTCGCGTGGAGCGAAATCAAATCCGATGTAGTTCGATCTAGGTGCACAAACATGGCAATTTTTTTTGTGTGTAACACTCGAAGGTTTCACCTAAGGTAACATGTTGTAGGATCCTTTCTGGACCCTAAACGCTTGGGTACAACTACAATAACCAAAGATTCTCAGAACTCAAGACTATGTCTCCGTTACCGTTTTAAGAACGACTTAAAAAAGAATTAACGGTACTTTCTGACCGTTTTGGCTTCGCCTTTAATTTTGACTTTGATCTTCGATCTCCGACGTGTTGCCACTCAATTTTTTTGTATTCTTGTCTTGCGTTTTTTGAGAATATGCCGCGCCCTTTGTGGCTTGGGTTTGTTCCGACTTTCCTAGATCTTGCGGTGGGCGGTCGCATGTGGTCATATGTATATCACGCCGGACTCCTCTGACAAGTTCGTTTGCTTATTAGGCACGCGATCGAGTACACGGAGGGCGATCCATGAGTATTCGTACTTTTGGTCGCGATCAAATTCATGACCACTGTGGAGCTCCAAATTAATGGATCCTCCTCCAAAGGTAGAGGAATAGTATACCACAAGTCGACTAATGGAATTGAAACCCCTTTTGTTTTTGTTTTTGTCTTGAGTTGGTGTTGCACCTTTGAATACGTATTTCTACCCTAGGGACACCCTTCGAGTATGTTGTGCATTTTAAATCGCTTGGATTATGGAAGCAAATTAGAGACAAGATCAATTTCATTGATTTTGAGAAGGATTTAGAAATAATTGTGAAAAAACGAATCTTAGATTCAGCTCAGACATGAGACTTGAATATGAATTCTGACTTATAATCACCAACCTCGGCTTTGAACTTTTCTCCTTTCAGGAATTGATTCAGATGCTTGGTTTGAAAGTTATCCCACTTTTGCAACTTGATTTTGGCTTAAGGAGGAGAATATGCGCCTCGAGGTTGTAAATCGACATGGTTTCGACACTATTTGTAAATTGGTAGAGGTTTCATTCTATTTAACAACTCGGGATGCAAATGGACTGGACCAGACTAATCATGAAAAGACTCAGAGCTTAACGACATGGACTACGACCTAATTATGCAAATGCGTGCGACATATGGACTTAAAGACAGACTCATGGTATGAGACTTAGACCTAACTAGATATGGACTTGAAGTAATTAGCTCGTGTTTGGACCAATAAGTTTCTAAGGCTTATGCAAAACTTTCAAAAATAGCTCGGACGAGACGTTGTTGTGCCCTGACTCAAAACTAAAAAATTGACATGCATGACCTGGGGCCAAGAGTAGGCCTGGGTGACCAAACTAGGTAAGACCTCTAAGACTTTTAGATGGACACGACTTAGATTCCAACTAGACTCGACTCGATGCATTTCATGCTTACTCGCGACTTGAAAAAGAAACCTATTTTTGAAGTTGAGGTTTGAAATGGGCAGCACTTCGACTACAAAAAAAAAAGCTTACTTGGTTCGAAATTTCAGTTTAACTTGGGCTAGATTTTACCATTGAAAAACTTCGTTTTGGTTGGAAAAAATTCTATTCCCAAATGGGTAGCATTTCAGAAGCGTTCGAGATTATTCTAATCCTAAACGTATAGCATTTCAGCTTAAAAACTATTCTTTTTTCAAAAGACCGACATAGTGTTAAAAATCGTTCGGGATTAATCTAATCCTAAACGGGAAGCATTTCAGCTTGAAAGGATTCTTTTTTCAAAAGAGTTAGCGTCGAAGATCGTTCGAGATTGTTCTAATCTTAAACGGGTAGCGTTTCAGCTTAAAACGGATCTTTTTTCAAAGGAGTTACAATCGAAAATTATTTAAGATTATTCTAACCCTAAATGAATAACATTTTAGCTTAGAAAATATTTTTCAAAAGAGCCAGTATCGAAAATTGTTTAAGATTATTCTAACCCTAAACGAATAGCATTTCAGCTTAGAAAAGATCTCTTTTCAAAAGAGCTAATATCGAAAATTGTTTAAGATTATTCTAACCCTAAACGGACAGCATTTCAGCTTAGAAAAGATCTTTTTTCAAAAGAGCTAACATTGAAAAAAAATGTTTAAGACTATTCTAACCCTAAACGTAGAGCATTTCAGCTAGGAAGAGATCTTTTTTTTTTTTTTTTTTTTTCAGAGAGCTAACATCGAAGAAAAATGTTTAAGATTATTCTAACCCTAAACGGATAGCGTTTCAGCTAGGAAGAGATTTTTTCAAAAGAGCTAAACCTGGAAATTATTTAAGATTATTCTAATCCTAAAAGGAAAATTATTTAAGATTGTTCTAATCCTAAACGAGTAGCGTTTCAGCTTGGAAAAGATCTTTTTTTTTTGAAAAGGGCTAATATCGAAAATTGTCTAAGATTATTCTAATCCTAAACGAATAGCATTTCAGCTAGAAATGGATCTTTTTTTCAAAGGAGCTAATATCGGAAATTTGATTATTCTAATCCTACACGAATAGCATTTCAGCTAGAAATGGATCTTTTTTCAAAAGAGCTAAAATCGAAAATTATTTAAGATTATTCTAATCCTAAATGGATAGCCTTTCAGCTAGGAAGAGGTCTTTTTTCAAAAGAGCTAAAAATCGGAAATAATATAAGATTATTCTAATCCTAAGAGGATGGCATTTCGGCCAAGAAAAGATCTTTTTTCAAAAGAGCAAATATTCAGAAAATATCTAAGATTATTCTAATTTTAGAAGGAAAGCGTTTCAGCTTAAACAAAAATCTTTGTTTTCTGAAAGAGATGGTGTGGGAAAATATTTAAGATTATTCTAATCCTAAAAAAGAGAGCGTTTCAGCTAGGAATGAATCTTTTTTCAAAAGAGCTAATATCGGAAATCTTTTAAGATTATTCTGATCCTAAAAGAATAGCATTTCTGCTAGGAAAAGATCTTTTCTCAAAAGAGCTAAAAATCGGAAATAATTTAAGATTATTCTAATCCTAAAAGGAAAGCGTTTCAGCTTGGACAAAAATCTTTGTTTTTTCGGAAAAGAAAGTGTTGGAAAAATATTTAAGATTATTCTAATCCTAAAAAGACAGCATTTCAGCTTAAAGAATGATTTTTTTTTTTGAAGGAAAGCATTTCAGCTCGAATCAAAAATCTTTTTCGAATGAGGTAGGGTTGGAAAATATTTAAGATTATTCTAATCCTAAAAAGACAGCATTTCTGCTAAGAAGGAAACTTTTTGGAAAATATTTGATTGAAAAGATGACAGTTTTGACTAAAAAGGATTGAAAACATGGCTTCAGAAGTCACAGAGCATTTAGTCATACGCAGTTCAAGGATGCAATGCATGACCTAGGCTAGTTCTAAGTCTCGACAAAAGGGTCCATGCCAATGATCCCGCGCTGCTAGGTAACCTACGCAACCACCATAAGTTTGTAACTATATGGCGAAAGTGCGGTTGCTAGCCTCGACGGAACCACCTTGATATTTAAATCGCATACGATGAACGCCATTTCCCGACTGAAATCGACCCAAGGGGAGAAATGGTTCGAATCCTAACAGTATGATGCATAAAACAACATAAAGAAAAAAAGGTACTCTAAATAGCCATCGTTTTACTTTTCAAGTTTCACGTCCCCAGCGGAGTCGCCAAATTGTGGACAAGGGATCTTGATCCACGCGATGTTTTATTTCAAAAACATTTTCATTTGAAAAGAGTCGCCACTAAATTTTTAAGGTGGAATTTAGAAACCAATTTTAGAGAAAATGAGTTCGTGTGAGCTTACGTGTTAGGAAGCTTAAAAAAAATAATTTCATTAATTTTAACGCCTAACCCCGCCCGTTACAGTAACGGTCTCTACTAAGTAAAATCATGGCTATTATGAGTACACATGCGAATATGCAAACAGCGTTTTAATCTTAAACAAAAATATATCCATTCTACGTCATTTAATGCACATATAGCTTCGTCGAAGTTATTTAACATGGGTTCATTTACTATTCTAGCAAACAAAGAAAAAGGGCAGAAACACTTACCGACAGCATAAGATAGATTAACAAACGTTAGCGACAGATGAATAAAAATGAACTGACGGCTAAAATATGAACACGTACGAACGACTAATATAAATAAACTAATACGCACAAACTAGTACACCTAAAGGAAATACTGTCACACACGCACATGATAACAAACGAACGCAAGTACACATAAGGTTGTTAATCAAATACAATTAAACGTAGCAACCAATAAACAAGTGTAGCTAAAAAAAGAAACGTGCAGACCAACACAAATAAATGACCACTAAACATGAACAAACAAACTAAGAGACGTGTAAACTAATAATTAAATTCGACTAAATAAACACAAGTGTAGTCAAATGACATGGATACCACTACTAATCAAACAATTTTCCACACAAGCTAAAGCCTAAGTACTCAAGGATATGCAAACATAGAAGACAACAGAAGTATAACGTAGGAGCCCAAAGTCACACAAACTCATACGAAGAAATAACCGACATACACCCAAATAACACTACTCAAATTAATTTAAGACTCGAAAGGAAACAATTAACAAATATATAAACGGAAGCAGGCAGCGTGAGTACTTAATCATAGTATACGAAGGCATAAACTAGATAACTCAACGGGTCAGACAAATTTCACAACAAATTTATCGACAAGACAAAGACGATGGCCACAGACTCCATACGGAACATGATTTCTAATGAACAACGAGGTAAAACACAAAACCAAACCTATTCGACAGGATGAAATTACGGCAGCTAATCTATCATATAAATGCGGACCATAAATCTGGAAGGAAAACGTGACAAATCAAATAACCATGACTAAACATGAATATGATCTAGTGGTATAATAAGCTAACGTGCAATCACAAATCAAAGCGGACGACAATAATTCATACCACGCAAGTCATGTTATACAAGGAAATTAAACAGCATACTAGGTGAACAAAGGGCACAAAACATTCACACACACGCATCACAATCACGCTAACAATATGAGCCTAAAACAAATGATAAAAAGACAAACTACAAAGATAAACAATTGAGCGACAGAGAGTAATAAAAAAACGACAGAGGGCTATGAAAAACAATAAAGAAACGATAAATTAACAAAACAAAAAGAGTATTTTGCACCCTCAACTTACATGTATCGTTGACCAAATATCCGAGTCGTAATCGATTGTAAGATTTTATCCCGAGGGGCCGTCGTCGACGAAAACCAATAATAAATCCGTACTTCGTACCAAAACTGACAGCAATTTTCAAAGGCTTGTAACTTCTTCGTTTCTCAACGAAACTTCGAACCAAAAGATGTTTTAGAATCGTGGTAAAGTGAACTTTAAGACTATGTAAACAAATCAGAGTGACTATGGTGTTTTCAACACGAAAAATAGGGTAAAACAGGTGACAGCCGAATGAAAAAGCTGAAAAAAAAACGTGCTTTGTTTTTGTGCAGCAAATCTCGACTTCTTTGAGGCTTTTTTAGGGCTTTTTGTGGCTTGATCTTGTGTATGTATGTTGTGTATTTCGTGTGTCCTGAAGGCTTGTGGATGGTGTGTATATATAAGGTCAAAAAGGTAGGGTTTAAGGAGGAAAAGAGCACCTCTTGCTCTATTTTCGTGGAGTGTTGTCCAAGGCTCGTTCTAGGGTTTTTGGAGGGGGTTTTCTTGAGGGTTAAGCCAAGGAAAACGAGTCATGAGGATCAGGCATAAGTTCTTGTTTGTGGGCAGGGGTTTAGGCTCCAGAAAGACGATCCTTGGGCTGCTCAAAACAGAGCACGAAAAAGGGGTTTTGGGGCTGCTTTTGGACGAGCTATTGGGCTGATTCGTGGCTGCTTGTGGTCAGGTAGGGAGGGAGCATGGCTGGGTAGAAAAGAGTCGGGTTTTTGGGTCGTTTCTGGGCTGTCAAACAGGGCACAAAAAGGGGGTTTGGGCTGCTATTTTTCGAGCTTCCTTGGGCTATTTTATGGCTTGTCTTGGTGGATTTAAGACGTGATTTTTAGGCTATTTCTTGGACTGGTCAGTCGAAGAGGGGAATGGGTAGAAAAGGCTTTGAAATTCGTGTTAAAACGGGCTCAAAATCGTTCTTAAAATCGAGCTTAAAACGAGTTATAAAACTTCTTTGTTAAGAAAGCGAATTAAATCGAATACGATTTATTAAACTGTTTTAAAAGTGTGAGAAACGACTTTTCAAGTCAAAAAAAGGAATTTGTAAAAGCGACTTTTCAAATCGAATTACTTAAAATGATTTTTCAAATCAAAATATTTTATTTTCAATAAAACACTACTTGCGACTAAATTAAATTTGACAGAGTTTATTAAAATCAAATATCTTTTGAATTAAAAACATTACGTCGACAGCGCCCGACTTACATCGTAAAACGAACTCAAATAAATGATACGAAAACACGTTGTCCTATCATCATTGGGTATTTGTCGGGTTTTCTATAAATTTCCATATCGACAGATACGGGTATCAACAGAAATGTGTTTTACCTTGTACTCTATAATGTGTCTCATTTGGGAACTACTCAAAACTCATGCGGCCTAATATTTTTCAGAATGGATGCAAACAACTTAAACAACATGGCTGACCCAAACTTCGCTCAACATTTTGCTGAGGAAGAAGCAAGGAGGAAAGGATTCGAAGATGCAATCACAAAAATTGCACAAAATATGCACCAACATCAGGGTGGCGGAAACAACCAGTCCGCATTTGAGAGATTCTCCAAACATCGACCCCAACCATATTCTGGCTCTGTCAACCCCACAGTCTTGACAGAGTGGATTGAAGAGATGGAGAAGTTGCTAGAACTTAGCAAGACTCCAGCTAACGGGAGGGTGAACGTAGTGGCCTATTACCTCAAGGGAGAGGCCAACAGTTGGTGGCGTTTAATCAGGTCCACCTTTCCCTTAAGAATCTACACCTGGAGTGAATTCAAGACTCTGTTAGAGAACAAATACTTTGGGGAAGAATTGAAATGGGATAAGGAAGAGGAGTTCAGGAACCTAAGCCAGGGCGATATGTCCCTACAGGCGTACACGGAAAAATACCAGGAACTGTCCAAGTTCGCTCCCAGGATAATAACGAACGAGGAGGAACTTGCGACTCGTTACGTTAGAGGCATGACTTACAGCCTGAGGACGAACATGAGCGGGTTCAACTGCAAGAACTTTGCGGAAGCCTACGAAAAGGCAACGAGTATCTGGGCCTCCATCCAAAAAGGAGAAGCTGAGGAGAAAAAGAAGAAGAAGACCTTTACGCCTCCTGTGGCGAGTGCTAGCTTTATCCACAAGCCTATGTTCGGTCGCCCCGGTTATCAGAATCAAGACAATCGTAGTAGAAACCAGGGCAGACCCATGTACCACAACCGCAACTCCACGCCGTTTGTCGCAAAGACCAACCAACAACCTCCCGGAGCTCCACCGTTTCAGGCAAACCAGTGCCGCTTTTGCCGACAACCGAGTCATCCAGGGAAACGCTGTAACGGAGAGCCAGTGGTTTGTTTTCTGTGTAAAGTGGTAGGGCACAAGGCTAACGAATGCCCAAAGAGGGTGGAATGAAACTAAGTGGATCAAGTTTCACTCAAAGGATGAACTAAAATCGACTTGTGAAGGTGCTTGAAAATCTCGGCCAAGTATCAATTTTTTGTGAAGTATTTTTCTGAAATTTTTGTAAACAAGGAAAACATAAAGGATAGTAACTAAATCTACACACAAAGTAATAGATTTAGGGTTTGATTAGTTTAAGCACAAAGCCACTAAACTAATCTTTCACTAACTCACACACAAAGTAATGAGAAAAATGAAGAGCACTCAAATAAACAACTAGGGTTTTCATTCAACTAAAATCTGAAAATTATGTTGTGTGAGGATGGGTTTATATAACACCCAAGGCCTCATCTCAACCATACATTACTAGGATCATCTAAGGGCTCACATGAGTCCCCAAGTAATACAAAAAAAACGGCTAGAGTAGCTCACATGTGAGCTGAAATTTTCAAAGGTAAACAACAAAATTCAAAAGCATAAAGTAGACAATGACTGAGCTCCCATCCTATCCTTGCATTTTGAAGATCATCCAAGGGTCAAGATAGGAGGTTTGGGGATCAAGGGCCGGTCCCAAGGGGTTTATTACAAGGTCAATTTGTCTACTTTCAATAAAACATAAAGCATAAAGAAAGCGACATGTATGAAAAAGACATAAAGAACAAAATAATGTGATTGTTTGTTGGGGTTTGAGTGAGCCGGCTCCATGGCCTCCTTGAGCTAGACTTTGTGAGCCATGTGAGTCCTTTTATTGGAGGATTGACTCACATGGTTGCACCCAATTTGAACCACATTCAAAAATAGCATTTTTCCTTGACATTTTAATTGCTCTCCATCTTGACTTCCCTTGACCACTAAGTTTGGCTTGATTTGACCATAGAATTGACTTGACTCTTCTCTTAGTGGTCCCTAGGATCATGACCTAGGCTAGGGTTTGAGCCCAAGGACTCAATCCTTGGCTCAACTCCATCTCCTCATTGACCACCTTGACCATTTTTGGTCCAATCTCCTCTCCTTGGAAAGGACTTGTCCTCAAGTCCTTGATGATCCTCTTGCTTCCACCTTGGCTCGATTTCATGCTCAATCCTCGACTTAACCCTTGCTCAACCTTGGTCTTCACGGTTTTGGACTTCCAAGGGCACCACTTAGCTAGGGTTTGGAGAATTGGTTGGATTCCTTTGCCTTGGCTCGAGGGATTGTTCATGTTGTCCTCCTTGGTCACGGTTTGCTTGACCACGCATTCTTCCTCGAGCATTTCTTTGAGCCCACGACTCATAGCCACGCCATCCATCCATTCTTGCTCATGATCGAGTCCTTCAATGATTCTCCACCTTAGAGATCCACTCGATCTTTCCTTGCCATCGATTTTTGTTCTTTCATTGACCACATTCTCATTGTAGCCGATTGTTTCATTCTTGATTGTTGCATCACCTTCATGTGGCTCCTCTCCTAGAATCCTTCTTGTCATGCTAGAGCTTCCTTCACATTCTAAGTTCATCACTTCTTTTTGCCCTCCACTACTCGGTGTAAGGCCTTTCAAGCCTTCATGCTCAATCAATTTCGGCCCCAACTTCATCTCCATGCTAGGGTTTGGCCCAAGGAAGGATTCAAACAAGCACGCATTGGATTTACAACCCATCATTGGTGGTAGGGGAGCTAAGACAATAAGCTTTTCACCATACTTGAATGAGTAGGTGTTGTCTCTTCCATGGTGGGAAGAATTCTTTTCATACTCCCAAGGCCTACCAAGCAACACATGACATGCATCCATGTCCAACACTTCACACACAATTTCATCTTTATAGTCTTGTCCAATCGAGAACGAGACTTTGCATTGCTTATCGACTTTTACCTCGGCTCCTTGATTAAGCCACCTTAGCTTGTAAGGATGAGGATGCTTCAAGGTTGGTAAGGCAAGTTTATCAATGAGGGTTTTCGAAGCAACATTAACACAACTTCCCCCATCGATAATGAGATTACACACCCTCCCCATGATTGTACACTTGGTTCGAAATAGTTGGTGTCTTTGATCCATGCTTTCACTTGAATCTTGAGTGTGCATTACTCGCCAAGTAACCAAGCTCAACCCCGAGTCCGGGGGAACAATTGTCTCGGCCACCTTCACATCCTCAACTCCCTCGTTTTTTTCTTCCTCACAAACTAACACTTCATCGTCTCCCCAATGCACAACCTCACTTGTGTTCAAGGTCCTCTTGCTAGGGCATTCCTTAGCAAAATGACCATACCCTTGACATTGGTAGCACTTCTTGAGAGGAATTGTTCTCTTAGGGCCATAGTCGATTCCCTTCCCCTTGTCAACACTTGATGGCTTGATAGTAGGGCTAGGTTCGACAATTTTGACCCCTCCTTGGCTCGAGTTAGGGTGGGCCTTGGTGTTGCTTTTGGCCGAATCCCCTCTCCCCTTCTCTAGCCTTTCCACACGTGTGGCCATGGTAACGGCCTCATCGAATGACCACAAGTTTTGCATCTTCACTCGGTTAGCAATCCTAGGGTTTAGGCCCTCGACAAACCTAGCTATTTTTTGTTCGGGTTTCTCATTCATCTCACATTGTAATGTGAGTTGCTCAAAGTCCCTAAGGTAAGACTCAATTGGTTGTGTCTCTTGTTTGAGTTGAGCTAGCTTGAGGAACATGTCTTGGGTATAATCCTTGGGAACAAACTTGTCTTTGAGTTTCTTTTTGAGTTTGAGCCATGACCTAATGGGTTCCTTTCCCTCTCGATTTCTTTGATTCTTAAGGTTTTCATACCAAAGGGAGGCATATCCTTTGAATTTCATGATGGCCACCTTAAAACACTTCCTATCGGGATATTCCTTAAATTCAAAGATCCTCTCTATCGACCTAAGCCAATCTAGGAGATCCTCGGGGTTCAAGCTACCATAAAAATCGGGTATATCCACTTTGATATCTCGGTCATGGTCTCTTGGGTGGGTTTCAAGGGACTCCTCCGAATCCGAAAATTGATCTACCATGTGAGGAGGTGGTCGACCCCTTCCACGGCCTCCTATCCCACGGCCCCTTCCTCCTCCACCCCTTCTTGGCTCCTCAATGTTATGATCCAAGAGAGTGTTTAGAGCATTCATCATTAAAGTACAATTACCGGTGAGTTGAGTTAACTTCTCTTCTAAATCGGAAAGCCTTTTATCCTCCCCTCTATCCCCTTCCATTTTGTGAAAATTTTGTGAGTTTTTTGTGGAAGTTTTGTGGAAGTTTTGTGGAAAATAAACAAGGAAAAGAAAAGAAAGAAAACGAAAAATGAAGAGGAAGAACAAGGGTGCAAACCGAGAAAAGTAAAAACAAATCGAAAACAAGAACAAACCTAGGCTTTGATGACCAATTTGGAATGAAACAAAGTGGATCAAGTTTCACTCAAAGGATGAACTAAAATCGACTTGTGAAGGTGCTTGAAAATCTCGGCCAAGTATCAATTTTTTGTGAAGTATTTTTCTGAAATTTTTGTAAACAAGGAAAACATAAAGGATAGTAACTAAATCTACACACAAAGTAATAGATTTAGGGTTTGATTAGTTTAAGCACAAAGCCACTAAACTAATCTTTCACTAACTCACACACAAAGTAATGAGAAAAATGAAGAGCACTCAAATAAACAACTAGGGTTTTCATTCAACTAAAATCTGAAAATTATGTTGTGTGAGGATGGGTTTATATAACACCCAAGGCCTCATCTCAACCATACATTACTAGGATCATCTAAGGGCTCACATGAGTCCCCAAGTAATACAAAAAAAACGGCTAGAGTAGCTCACATGTGAGCTGAAATTTTCAAAGGTAAACAACAAAATTCAAAAGCATAAAGTAGACAATGACTTGAGCTCCCATCCTATCCTTGCATTTTGAAGATCATCCAAGGGTCAAGATAGGGAGGTTTGGGGATCAAGGGCCGGTCCCAAGGGGGTTTATTACAAGGTCAATTTGTCTACTTTCAATAAAACATAAAGCATAAAGTAAAGAAAGCGACATGTATGAAAAAGACATAAAGAACAAAATAATGTGATTGTTTGTTGGGGTTTGAGTGAGCCGGCTCCATGGCCTCCTTGAGCTAGACTTTGTGAGCCATGTGAGTCCTTTTATTGGAGGATTGACTCACATGGTTGCACCCAATTTGAACCACATTCAAAAATAGCATTTTTCCTTGACATTTTAATTGCTCTCCATCTTGACTTCCCTTGACCACTAAGTTTGGCTTGATTTGACCATAGAATTGACTTGACTCTTCTCTTAGTGGTCCCTAGGATCATGACCTAGGCTAGGGTTTGAGCCCAAGGACTCAATCCTTGGCTCAACTCCATCTCCTCATTGACCACCTTGACCATTTTTGGTCCAGAGGGGCGCTGGTTCAAAGTCAAATGCGGGGCCACCGCCAGCCGTTAGAGTTCAGGGACGCGTTTACGTCTTGACCGAGTCTGAAGAAGGGTCTGATGATATTATCACTGTCGACGTCGTCACCGGTAAATTTTTGGTTAATTCTGTACCTGCTTTCATTTTATTTGATACCGGAGCATCTTTATCGTTTATATCCTCAAAATTTATCAAACAATCCAAACTCACAAATCCTGAACAAATCAGAACTAACATATCACTACCAGATGGTAAAAACGTTCCTTGTTCTTCAAAATACAATAATGTAAAAATCTCAATTCACAACACAGACTTCCTGTCAGACCTCGTATTGTTTGATCTTCCTGAGTTCGATGTAATTCTGGGGATGAACTGGCTAGCTCGTCATAATGCAACGTTCAAATGCCACGACCAGAAGATCACTTTGAAAACTAACCAAGGGAAGGAGGTATCATATCAGAGTTTGAAGAGGAAAGGAGTAAAATTGGTGTCAGTACTGAAAGTTCAAAGCTTAGAGAGAAAGGGACATCAAGTATATTTCTGCAGCATTAACAAGGTCGAGGACGCCTTGCGCATCGAGGACATTCCAATCGTTAATGAATACCCGGATGTATTCCCTGATGAACTGCCAGGCATGCCGCCGGCACGCGATGTGGAATTCTTAATCGATTTACTTCCAGGCACGGCACCTATCTCAAAAGCACCCTATCGAATGGCACCAGTAGAGCTTCAAGAGCTCAAGAAACAATTAGAGGAATTAATTGAGCTAGGCTTCATCAGACCGAGTGTTTCGCCTTGGGGCGCTCCGATACTCTTTGTGAAGAAAAAGGATGGAAGTATGCGACTGTGCATAGACTACAGAGAACTTAATAAGGTTACAATCAAGAACCGTTATCCTTTGCCAAGGATAGACGACCTTTTCGACCAACTCAAGGGAGCAGGTGTTTTCTCCAAAATTGATTTAAGGTCGGGTTACCATCAGATAGGCGTTCGAAAGGAGGACATACAGAAAACCGCGTTTCGATCGAGATATGGTCACTATGAGTTCAAAGTGATGCCTTTTGGCCTCACCAACGCACCTGCAGTATTCATGGACCAGATGAACAGAACTTTCCACGAGTATCTTGATGTTTGTGTGGTCGTTTTCATAGACGACATCCTAATCTACTCAAAGACCGAGAGAGAACACGAAGAACATCTGCGCACCATTTTGGAGATTTTGAGAAGAGATAGATGGTATGCCAAATTCTCGAAG
Source organism: Dianthus caryophyllus (assembly GCA_023091065.1). Taxonomy (NCBI): domain Eukaryota; kingdom Viridiplantae; phylum Streptophyta; class Magnoliopsida; order Caryophyllales; family Caryophyllaceae; genus Dianthus; species Dianthus caryophyllus. The sequence goes on from CM041527.1 coordinate 22,375,628, forward strand.
TGTGAATTTTGGCTAAACCAAGTAGCGTTCCTAGGCCACGTGATCTCCAAGGAGGGCGTAATGGTAGACCCAAAGAAAGATCAAGTCGCCAAAGAATGGGTAGCGCCAAAATCGATCCACTAAGTCGAAGCTTCTAGGATTGGTGGTTATTATAGGAGATTTGTTCTGATTTTTCAAAGGTAGCACGCCCAATGACTAAACTATCGAAGGACTCCAAGTTCTTGTGGAGCAGGAGGATCGTGAAAAGGCGTTCAAGAACTCAAGACAAGATCGACTCATCGCCTTGCTTGGCTCTACCAACTGACGGAGATGAATACGAGGTATATAGCGACGCATCCTTGAATGGACTAGGGTGTGTCCTAATGCAACAGGGCAAAGTAATCGCTTACGCATCCAGACAGCTCAAAGTACATGAAAGAAATTACCCGACCCATGACCTTGAACTCACAGCAGTTGTATTCGCATTAAAGATTTGGCGACACTACCTCTACGGTGTCAGCATAAAGTTCTACACTGACCACAAGAGTTTAAAATACATATTCACACAGAAAGAGCTGAATATGAGACAACGGAGGTGGTTAGAACTGATTAAAGATTACAAAATTGAACTGCTTTATCATGAGGGCAAAGCAAATGGCGTTTGACGCTTTAAGTCGTAAGACTTCACACTCACTGAACAATATTTGGGAGGTCCCATCGGACATCGTTCAGGACTTAAGGAGATTGGACTTGGATTTGGTACAGTCCGACGACGTTGAATTAAATGCAATGGTGGTCGAACCAGAGTTATATCATGACATTCGGGCATTGCAATGGGAAGACCCGGCTCTGTTAGAAATTAGAGAAAAGATTCCATCAGAAGGAACAGAAGGGTTTGAAATTTACACTGACGGGAGTCTACGCTTTAATGGTAGGTGGTGTATACCTAATGATGAAGCATTGAAACGCAAAATTCTTGATGAAGCACATAGCACTCCGCTACTCAAGACATCCTGGCTCGGATAAGATGTACAAAGACACGAAATTACGCTGGTGGATCAGGATGGAGGCGGAGATGGCCGAGTACGTAGCTAGGTGTATGATCTGCCAAAAGGTAAAATTTGAGCACCAAAGACCAGGAGGACTACTCCAACCGTTGGATATCCCCCAAGGGAAGTGGGATTCCATATCGATGGATTTTATCATGGGGTTGCCAAGGACATCGGGCAGCAAGGATGCGATTTGGGTTATTGTGGACCGCCTAACTAAAGCGGCCCATTTTGTTCCAATCAAGGAAACATGGGGATTGGAAGAACTAGCCAAAGCATACGAGAAAGAGATAATACGACTACATGGCGTTCCCCTTGACATCATATCAGACAGGGACGCCAGGTTTACATCTCATTTCTGGAATAAACTACAAGAGGCTTTGGGCAGTAAATTGAAGATGAGTACAGCCTTTCACCCAGCAACTGACGGTCAGACAGAGCGAACTATCCAGACACTGGAAGATATGTTGAGAGCGTGTACGATGGAATTTAATGTGAATTGGGAAAGGAGTCTACCCCTCATTGAATTCTCATACAACAATAGTTATCACGCTAGCCTGGGGTGTGCTCCTTTCGAAGCACTATACGGGAGGAAATGTCGCAGTCCTGTTTGTTGGGACGACGCGAGTGACAATGTGGGCACCGGACCCCAAGTTATTCAGGACCAAATCGAGCACATTAAAGTCATCCGAGAAAGACTACAGGCAGCTCAAGATAGGCAGAAGAAGTATGCCGATCAACATCGGAAGCCTATCGAATTCCAGGAAGGAGACAAAGTATTTTTGAAAGTATCACCCATGAAGGGAGTCAGACGATTCGGCTTAAAAGGAAAACTGAGCCCTAAGTATATTGGACCCTACGAGGTACTTGAGCGAATCGGAGAAGTGGCATATCGACTTGCTCTACCCCCTAACTTGTTAAGGGTACACAACGTTTTTCACGTATCTCAACTGCGAAGGTATCGGCTCGATCCGAGTCACATTATTACGCCGATGTGATCGCCATCGAGCCTAACATGCTCTACTCTGAGAAACCAGTGGAAATTCTCGCCAGGGAGACCAAATTTTTACGACGCAAGTCAATACCCTTAGTCAAGGTCCTTTGGAGAGGACAGAAGACTGAACAAGCAACATGGGAGACCGAAGCGTCGATGAAGGAAAAATACCCAGAACTGTTCAGCGCAGGTAACCTTAATTACCTAGTTAACTTTAAGTTTCGGGGACGAAACTTCTTTAAGGGGGGAAGATTGTAACACCCCGTGTTAATTTAAGCTAATTATAATTAGGAAATCAATAATTAATCATCCTCGCTCATTTATTTTTCTAAAACAATACACTACAATTATTATCGTACCTAAACTAAAACCATTTTGAATTACTTTGAAATTGAACTTTATTTTTACATTTTCAAACTCGATAAATCAAACAAAGAATCTACGACAATTTTCTCAACGACAAATTTTGGCACGCAAATCGAGGTCAAACGTTGACTAAATGGCCAAGCCACCTAAATGTGATTAAGTCACCTAATCCTTTCTTAAATATAATTACTCATAATCCAAATCTAATTAAAGTAGTTTAAGCTTAATCATCTTGATTATTACTAACAAAACATATAATAATAATAATATCAAATTACTATTTCATTTTGATTTAACTAACACATTCACTAAAACTCGATATATTGAGTTACACTAAGCCTAAACTGGTAAACTTTTTGACGTCTGAGGATAATGATTTAATTCGATAACATTCAACGAAAAAAATATATATTTCGATCGAATAAAATTTTATTTCAAAGTTGCGAGGAAAACTAGTACCCAATTTTTGTTTGAATTCGTTTTGGAGTCTATTTTCATTTTTATTTTCGATCTCACTTCTAAACATTATTTTAAGACTATATATTTCATTTCGAGACTTTTCACGTGCGCGTAAATCGAAAATTTCAAAAACGAGAAAATCGGGTCTTGGCTTGTCATTTGGCCGAGATATTTGGGGACTTTGGTCCAACTTATCTTCTTCCATTTTCTTCCTTACTCTTACACACCATGCCTCCATTAGTAACTTGTCTAATCCACCTTACACACTACTAATTTCATCATCACATTTCCTAGCTTAATTAAAATTAAATGTTTATATAATTACATTAAACAAACACACATTTCATTACTTAAAACTTACAACATAATACAAAGCACAACAACTACTATAAACTACTACTACTACTCGGTTTTTCTTACACACACACAAATCAAACACTTACTCATTTTCTCTCTAATAAACTCATACTCAAACTTACTAGTAAGCATATTCATACAACCTCAAGAACACCATATGAACTCCATACTCTTTCATTTCTTTTCTTCTTTAAAACCTTCTTGTATTGCTTTAAATTTATTAAGAGCACATAGATAAATCCTCATCATTTATAGTTAGTACTCACTTACTCTTTTAAACTTATAAATGAACATGAACATAAATCGAATTAGTGAAAAGTTTAACACATCACCTAAACTTAAAACTACAACTACACTTTAAATTCATAGTTAGTTAGTTTAGCTTCAATATTAATTACTAACTTTCTTATTTTCATTTTTATGTACTAATCCTAATCAAAGACGAGGAGCAAGGTGGTGGTGTCGATTTGAGCCAGTTTGATCATATCATTGATCCCGACAACTGTTGATCTTTTGCTCTTAAAACCTAACCTAAGGTGCTTCCCGCACACATATGTGATAAGCGCCTCGAATTTGTTTATATGCTATTGTTTTTGATGCATGTATGCTTTATCTTTATCACCTAAGTATCATATGTTAAATTAGGAGACAAAAATCGAAAAATAACATTTGTGTAACATAAGTATATCACACGTCCTTCCCCTTTATTTTTGTCTAATTTTTCGTTTTAATTTTTGTAAATTGCATGCTTAAGATACTTGTAATAAAATGAACATGAAAATATAATTAGTTTATGTTTAGGACTTAAAATGAATTTGTTATGAAATTTAAATGTTTTAAAGAGTTATGTGTGTTCTTGAATGTTTTGTTGTTATTCTTGTGTTTGAATGATTTTTACTTATGTGTGTTAATGTTTGTTTATGATTTTCACATATGTTAAATATATAAATGTTATTAAGTAAGTTAGTTATTGAATTAGAAGTATAAAAATCGAAAATCAAAAATCATGAACATATATACATATACACGGCCAAATTGATTTTAATGGGCTAATTTTTAGTTTTAATTTTTCTAAATAACATATTAAGATTAGTTTAGGTAAATTAGACTTGCTATAAAAATTTGAGGAAATTATATAAACATATGAAAATTTGACTAATTAATAATCATATGAAAAATATTAGAGTTCTCCATATCTTCATGTGTTCTTCATTTTATGACTAAAATTGATTTATAAATTTTTATAAGTTTTAGTATTTATTGTTTTTATTTACTAGTTTAAATCACTTTAGCATAAACAAATTAATTGGTATATAAAAACTTTAAGTCAAAACCGATAAAATTAGAAAAGCGAACATAAATTGCTAAGTATAGAAGGCCACGGTTTTGGGCTGAAAATTTGACCTAAAATAATCTTGTCACTTTTTATTTTTATCACTTAAGTAATTAAAATAGTTAAAGTAATGATTTATTAATAAAAACAACAAAAGAAATAAATAGCTAATATAAATAAAGGCTCACGGCATTTATATTATTTTTGGGTCAATTTTGGTCAAAATGAATTTATCACTTAGTCACTAAATTTGAATAGTAATTAGGTTTATATTTGTTTATGTATTAAATCGTTAATAAAAAGAATCAACGAAACCGATAAAAATAAACGTTACACGTATTAAAATGAATGTTGTCGAGTGTTACTACCTTTGCTTAAATTGGATATGGACATACGGACTATTTAAAATGAACTACGACAACCTCACTAAAAATGGAAACCGCTAAAATCTTAGTTAAGTATACGACTAAATTTAACTTAGAGTTTTACTTTTGAAATGTTATTTAAATTGACCAAGTACAAAATGAACTTAACAACTTTGAAACTAGATTTTGTACTTAAGTTTAAATCGAGTTTTACATTTAAAATAAATTCTCAAATCGCTAAATACAAAACGAACCTAACGACTTTAAAACTAGAATTTTGTACTTAGAAAATAAGATTTAGTTTTACATCTAAAAACTCCTAAGTATAACAATTTGTATAAAAGTATAAAAAAATACTAAGTATAAATAAAATATAATAAAAATACTAAGTATAAAGAATACATCTACGTATAAAAATACGTATAAAATACGAAGTATAAAAATACGCATACGTATAAAAATACGTACAAATACGAAATACGAAAATACGAATACGTATAAAATACGATGAATAGTAAATACGGTGAATAGTAAATACGATTGAATAGTAAAAACGGTGAATAGTAAAATGGATGAATAGTGAAAAATATTTAGAATTTACGAACGGACTCAAAATAAATAATTAAACTTTTCTATGTGTCCTGTTTTACCTGAAGAACTGCTGTTACTAAAATTTCATTATACAAAGTTCGACGATGTATTTATGTTTTAGAAATAACGCATGATACGATTAAACAAGGGAGTAAGAAAATGAGAAAAAGAATCGAGCTACTCGAATAAAATACTAGGATTGTTCGCCATGTAGCGACTCTTGAAATTCGAAGTTAATGAGGTAGTCAGATATGGGGACTTGGGCTCCTCCCCTGAGTTACTTGGCGATTTAACGATTTAAGATTGTTATTTGGCACGGTATATACAACCCTAGGGATAGGGCATCCTTGATATTTCCGTGGGCCCATATATGGTAATTGGAAAATACCCGGCCCATCCAAAGTGCAGTCTCTGGTGATAGTCGAACTTTTTCGTCGGTGATACCTTTTGAATAGCGAATAAGTATGATCCTCGATAGGTAGTGTATGCATACATTAGACAATGGATTGAATCGTCCTTATTACCTTTGATATCTTTAAGCCTGGCAGCCATGTCCAAGTTATGTTGGCCCTGTCGGCTACTGCGCGGATTATGTCTGCATGATTCCGCCTTACTAACGAAGACTCATTTGTTATCACATGTTGAATGCATTTCCTTGTCTTGTTTGTTGGATGATTGTCTGAATGACTTGGTTATGAGTGTTGGAATACGATCTATTGAGTATGATTATTTGTGAGCATGTTACGTTATTCGATTGATTTATGCCTATACTTGGATCATCATGAATTTCTTACGTGATTAAATTGCTACTTACTCTTTACATTACTTATTTATTATTCATATTGCATATTGTATTAGAATTGCATGTATCGAAAGAGTGTGCGGGAAAATGATGAGAGTTTAATGCAGGTACCCCGAGACCAACGCTATTGAATACTGGGGAGAGTTTACCTTCGTTATTTTGTACGTTTGAAAGGATGTAATCAAACTTATACTCTGTTATTATAAACTCGTACTATGTATTTAGAGTTTTATTACGATTAACAGCTGGTTTTGTAATATATAGACTTAATTAATTTTCCGCCTCAGTTTAATTAAAGTCACGAAAAACCAGGTTGTTACAGTTGGTTGGTCTTTGCGACAAACGGCGTGGAGTTGCGGTTGTGGTACATGGGTCTGCCCTGGTTTCTACTACGATTGTCTTGATTCTGATAACCGGGGCGACCGAACATAGGCTTGTGGATAAAGCTAGCACTCGCCACAGGAGGCGTAAAGGTCTTCTTCTTCTTTTTCTCCTCAGCTTCTCCTTTTTGGATGAAGGCCCAGATACTCGTTGCCTTTTCGTAGGCTTCCGCAAAGTTCTTGCAGTTGAACCCGCTCATGTTCGTCCTCAGGCTGTAAGTCATGCCTCTAACGTAACGAGTCGCAAGTTCCTCCTCGTTCGTTATTATCCTGGGAGCGAACTTGGACAGTTCCTGGTATTTTTCCGTGTACGCCTGTAGGGACATATCGCCCTGGCTTAGGTTCCTGAACTCCTCTTCCTTATCCCATTTCAATTCTTCCCCAAAGTATTTGTTCTCTAACAGAGTCTTGAATTCACTCCAGGTGTAGATTCTTAAGGGAAAGGTGGACCTGATTAAACGCCACCAACTGTTGGCCTCTCCCTTGAGGTAATAGGCCACTACGTTCACCCTCTCGTTAGCTGGAGTCTTGCTAAGTTCTAGCAACTTCTCCATCTCTTCAATCCACTCTGTCAAGACTGTGGGGTTGACAGAGCCAGAATATGGTTGGGGTCGATGTTTGGAGAATCTCTCAAATGCGGACTGGTTGTTTCCGCCACCCTGATGTTGGTGCATATTTTGTGCAATTTTTGTGATTGCATCTTCGAATCCTTTCCTCCTTGCTTCTTCCTCAGCAAAATGTTGAGCGAAGTTTGGGTCAGCCATGTTGTTTAAGTTGTTTGCATCCATTCTGAAAAATATTAGGCCGCATGAGTTTTGAGTAGTTCCCAAATGAGACACATTATAGAGTACAAGGTAAAACACTCATTGATAATGTAAAAGGGTTACATCAAAAAGTTACAAAGCCTCCTAATACATTCTCTATGAAATGAACTAAGGTGAAAACCTAGATACAAGGTTCAGCAAATAACATAAAAGTTTAGATACATTCTCAAGAGATATGAAGTTGGATTCGAGAATGACAAAAGATTAGCCCTAGATCCTAAGCAAATTTTGAGTAGCGATACTCCTCCTCCGCGAAGCTATGCTTATACTTAACAGCATAAGTCATGTCGCTCAAGCCAAGTTTGAAATCCTCCCAGCTCAGGTAGTACTCACCCTCAAGTATAGCTGGGGAGCGTAGTCGCCTCCACCATGCTTTGGCCTCCTCATCAAGGCACGCAGCTGCTAGGGAGGTTTTCCATTCCTCTCTAACGGAGTGTTCCAGGAACCTCGCATTCATACTCCTGATCCATGGGTAGAGTGTCCCACTGATTCCCTCAAATGTCTCAGGTTTTCCCTGCATGAACGCTTCGATCACATCGGTATGTTCTGAGGATCGGCGGAGATGGTCAGGAATTCGATGTTCCATATACGGAGTCTTAAGTGCCCTAGTCTTCCAGTCGACTTCCGAATTGCTCGAGTCCTGTGATCTCTTCCAGGACTTCAATTGTTGACGTCGCGCGTAGGCCTCGATGGCTTTCTTGCGGGCCTTCTCTTTTGGTGTCCATTCAGAGTACCTCTTACCGCACGGTAGTCTCATCTGAAATCAATTTGGATAAGATAATTTAAATGAGATTTGGAAGTACAAACATACATGTAAAATTTTAAAATAATGAGTTAAGAAAAGCACATGACTAGGTGATAACATAACGTCTCCATATATATCAATATATACATGGGTAAAATATTACATTTCAAAGGAATATAATACATAAGTTCACCAAACGTCACATCCGAATATAACATCCATAGCCGTAGGAAAAGGAGACGATATTAAGATCGTTCTTAGAATGGTTAAAAATATGATTACAAATATTTTACAAACTGGAGTCGAATGACCCTAAATATGATTTGCGACTCTCAAGAGTCTCCCAGAGGTGAGATCCCTCTCCCATATGATTGGGGGTATAATGGCGTCGTCTGGCATTGGTGGATAGTCGCGTCTATATTCTTGATCCATCAAGTTATCGAGGAGCACCTCGTACTCCATCCACGCAGGTGGTTCCATCACCCTCTGAAGTGGATCGGGGTGGTACATGCGATCCATGTACAACTCGTAGTCCAGTAAAAGTTGCCAACCCAGAGGTGTCCAGAACTCGTCATATGGATGAAAGCTCTCGGTCAGGGTCAGACTCAATCCGATACCCCTCGTGTGGTAGATTCGGCTCGTCGTGAATCCGTGATCCTCCACGTGTTGTTCAATGACGAGGGATTGGCGATGAATATACGTCCCCAGCGGCATCATTGGTGGACGCCTTGGTGCATAGCAGCGGAAAGAACGGAAAGATGACATCCTAAGGGCCTTTGTCAGACTAGAGTTAGCCATAGAGCAAATAGCAAGTAAAAGAATTATAATAATATAAGACTCTATCGCTCGTCTAACTAGTTTATTATTAATAGGTCGGTCCTTAAGATTCTACCCTTTCTCACATTTAAACTGATCTACGTTATTATTTTTAGCGGTCTAGAGATTTCTAATTTATTATTTGATCCTAGTAGTCTATGCCTGACATATATATTAATATGTATGTCTGGCCCAGGTGTCGTCTCGCTAGATGAAATAACTTTAAGTCATTCACGGTCGCAAGACGGCTTTGATACCAACTGTAACAACCTGGTTTTTCGTGACTTTAATTAAATTGAGGCGGAAAATTAATTAAGTCTATATATTACAAAACCAGCTGTTAATCGTAATAAAACTCTAAATACATAGTACGAGTTTAGAATAACAGAGTATAAGTTTGATTACATCCTTTCAAACGTACAAAATAACGAAGGTAAACTCTCCCCAGTATTCAATAGCGTTGGTCTCGGGGTACCTGCATTAAACTCTCATCATTTTCCCGCACACTCTTTCGATACATGCAATTCTAATACAATATGCAATATGAATAATAAATAAGTAATGTAAAGAGCAAGTAGCAATTTAATCACGTAAGAAATTCATGATGATCCAAGTATAGGCATAAATCAATCAAATAACGTAACATACTCACAAATAATCATACTCAATAGATCGTATTCCAACACTCATAACCAAGTCATTCAGACAATCATCCAACAAACAAGACAAGGAAATGCATTCAACATGTGATAACAAATGAGTCTTCGTTAGTAAGGCGGAATCATGCAGACATAATCCGCGCAGTAGCCGACAGGGCCAACATAACTTGGACATGGCTGCCAGGCTTAAAGATATCAAAGGTAATAAGGACGATTCAATCCATTGTCTAATGTATGCATACACTACCTATCGAGGATCATACTTATTCGCTATTCAAAAGGTATCACCGACGAAAAAGTTCGACTATCACCAGAGACGGGTACCCCCGGATGGGGCTGGTATTTTCCAATTACCATATATGGGCCCACGGAAATATCAAGGATGCCCTATCCCTAGGGTTGTATATACCGTGCCAAATAACAATCTTAAATCGTTAAATCGCCTTGGGCAACTCAGGGAGGGAGCCCAAGTCCCCATATACAGCTACCTCATTAACTTCGAATTTCAAGAGTCGCTACATGGCGAACAATCCTAGTATTTTATTCGAGTAGCTCGATTCTTTTTCTCATTTTCTTACTCCCTTGTTTAATCGTATCATGCGTTATTTCTAAAACATAAATACATCGTCGAACTTTGTATAATGAAATTTTAGTAACAGCAGTTCTTCAGGTAAAACAGGACACATAGAAAAGTTTAATTATTTATTTTGAGTCCGTTCGTAAATTCTAAATATTTTTCACTATTCATCCATTTTACTATTCACCGTTTTTACTATTCACCGTATTTACTATTCACCGTATTTACTATTCACCGTATTTACTATTCATCGTATTTACTATTCATCGTATTTTATACGTATTCGTATTTTCGTATTTCGTATTTGTACGTATTTTTATACGTATGCGTATTTTTATACTTCGTATTTTATACGTATTTTTATACGTAGATGTATTCTTTATACTTAGTATTTTTATTATATTTTATTTATACTTAGTATTTTTTTATACTTTTATACAAATTGTTATACTTAGGAGTTTTTAGATGTAAAACTAAATCTTATTTTCTAAGTACAAAATTCTAGTTTTAAAGTCGTTAGGTTCGTTTTGTATTTAGCGATTTGAGAATTTATTTTAAATGTAAAACTCGATTTAAACTTAAGTACAAAATCTAGTTTCAAAGTTGTTAAGTTCATTTTGTACTTGGTCAATTTAAATAACATTTCAAAAGTAAAACTCGGTTAAATTTAGTCGTATACTTAACTAAGATTTTAGCGGTTTCCATTTTTAGTGAGGTTGTCGTAGTTCATTTTAAATAGTCCGTATGTCCATATCCAATTTAAGCAAAGGTAGTAACACTAGACAACATTCATTTTAATACGTGTAACGTTTATTTTTATCGGTTTCGTTGATTCTTTTTATTAACGATTTAATACATAAACAAATATAAACCTAATTACTATTCAAATTTAGTGACTAAGTGATAAATTCATTTTGACCAAAATTGACCCAAAAATAATATAAATGCCGTGAGCCTTTATTTATATTAGCTATTTATTTCTTTTGTTGTTTTTATTAATAAATCATTACTTTAACTATTTTAATTACTTAAGTGATAAAAATAAAAAGTGACAAGATTATTTTAGGTCAAATTTTCAGCCCAAAACCGTGGCCTTCTATACTTAGCAATTTATTTTCGTTTTCTAATTTTATCGGTTTCTGACTTAAAGTTTTTATATACCAATTAATTTGTTTATGCTAAAGTGATTTAAACTAGTAAATAAAAACAATAAATACTAAAACTTATAAAAATTTATAAATCAATTTTAGTCATAAAATGAAGAACACATGAAGATATGGAGAACTCTAATATTTTTCATATGATTATTAATTAGTCAAATTTTCATATGTTTATATAATTTCCTCAAATTTTTATAGCAAGTCTAATTTACCTAAACTAATCTTAATATGTTATTTAGAAAAATTAAAACTAAAAATTAGCCCATTAAAATCAATTTGGCCGTGTATATGTATATATGTTCATGATTTTTGATTTTCGATTTTTATACTTCTAATTCAATAACTAACTTACTTAATAACATTTATATATTTAACATATGTGAAAATCATAAACAAACATTAACACACATAAGTAAAAATCATTCAAACACAAGAATAACAACAAAACATTCAAGAACACACATAACTCTTTAAAACATTTAAATTTCATAACAAATTCATTTTAAGTCCTAAACATAAACTAATTATATTTTCATGTTCATTTTATTACAAGTATTTTAAGCATGCAATTTACAACAATTAAAACGAAAAATTAGTCAAAAATAAAGGGGTAGGCCGTGTGATATACTTATGTTACACAAATGTTATTTTTCGATTTTTGTCTCCTAATTTAACATATGATACTTAGGTGATAAAGATAAAGCATACATGCATCAAAAACAATAGCATATAAACAAATTCGAGGCGCTTATCACATATGTGTGCGGGAAGCACCTTAGGTTAGGTTTTAAGAGCAAAAGATCAACAGTTGTCGGGATCAATGATATGATCAAACTGGCTCAAATCGACACCACCACCTTGCTCCTCGTCTTTGATTAGGATTAGTACATAAAAATGAAAATAAGAAAGTTAGTAATTAATATTGAAGCTAAACTAACTAACTATGAATTTAAAGTGTAGTTGTAGTTTTAAGTTTAGGTGATGTGTTAAACTTTTCACTAATTCGATTTATGTTCATGTTCATTTATAAGTTTAAAAGAGTAAGTGAGTACTAAATATAAATGAAGAGGATTTATCTATGTGCTCTTAATAAATTTAAAGCAATACAAGAAGGTTTTAAAAAAGAAAAGAAATGAAAGAGTATGGAGTTCATATGGTGTTCTTGAGGTTGTATGAATATGCTTACTAGTAAGTTTGAGTATGAGTTTATTAGAGAGAAAATGAGTAAGTGTTTGATTTGTGTGTGTGTAAGAAAAACCGAGTAGTAGTAGTAGTTTATAGTAGTTGTTGTGCTTTGTATTATGTTGTAAGTTTTAAGTAATGAAATGTGTGTTTGTTTAATGTAATTATATAAACATTTAATTTTAATTAAGCTAGGAAATGTGATGATGAAATTAGTAGTGTGTAAGGTGGATTAGACAAGTTACTAAAGGAGGCATGGTGTGTAAGAGTAAGGAAGAAAATGGAAGAAGATAAGTTGGACCAAAGTCCCCAAATATCTCGGCCAAATGACAAGCCAAGACCCGATTTTCTCGTTTTTGAAATTTTCGATTTACGCGCACGTGAAAAGTCCCGAAATGAAATATATAATCTTAAAATAATGTTTAGAAGTGAGATCGAAAATAAAAATGAAAATAGACTCCAAAACGAATTCAAACAAAAATTGGGTACTAGTTTTCCTCGCAACTTTGAAATAAAATTTTATTCGATCGAAATATATATTTTTTTCGTTGAATGTTATCGAATTAAATCATTATCCTCAGACGTCAAAAATTTTACCAGTTTAGGCTTAGTGTAACTCAATATATCGAGTTTTAGTGAATGTGTTAGTTAAATCAAAATGAAATAGTAATTTGATATTATTATTATATGTTTTGTTAGTAATAATCAAGATGATTAAGCTTAAACTACTTTAATTAGATTTGGATTATGAGTAATTATATTTAAGAAAGGATTAGGTGACTTAATCACATTTAGGTGGCTTGGCCATTTAGTCAACGTTTGACCTCGATTTGCGTGCCAAAATTTGTCGTTGAGAAAATTGTCATAGATTCTTTGTTTGATTTATCGAGTTTGAAAATGTAAAAATAAAGTTCAATTTCAAAGTAATTCAAAATGGTTTTAGTTTAGGTGCGATAATAATTGTAGTGTATTGTTTTAGAAAAATAAATGAGCGAGGATGATTAATTATTGATTTCCTAATTATAATTAGCTTAAATTAACACGGGGTGTTACACCAACAACCTCCCGGAGCTCCACCGTTTCAGGCAAACCAGTGCCGCTTTTGCCGACAACCGAGTCATCCAGGGAAACGCTGTAACGGAGAGCCAGTGGTTTGTTTTCTGTGTAAAGTGGTAGGGCACAAGGCTAACGAATGCCCAAAGAGGGGCGCTGGTTCAAAGTCAAATGCGGGGCCACCGCCAGCCGTTAGAGTTCAGGGACGCGTTTACGTCTTGACCGAGTCTGAAGAAGGGTCTGATGATATTATCACTGTCGACGTCGTCACCGGTAAATTTTTGGTTAATTCTGTACCTGCTTTCATTTTATTTGATACCGGAGCATCTTTATCGTTTATATCCTCAAAATTTATCAAACAATCCAAACTCACAAATCCTGAACAAATCAGAACTAACATATCACTACCAGATGGTAAAAACGTTCCTTGTTCTTCAAAATACAATAATGTAAAAATCTCAATTCACAACACAGACTTCCTGTCAGACCTCGTATTGTTTGATCTTCCTGAGTTCGATGTAATTCTGGGGATGAACTGGCTAGCTCGTCATAATGCAACGTTCAAATGCCACGACCAGAAGATCACTTTGAAAACTAACCAAGGAAGGAGGTATCATATCGTAGTTTGAAGAGGAAAGGAGTAAAATTGGTGTCGATCGAAAGTTCAAAGCTTAGAGAGAAAGGGACATCAAGTATATTTCTGCAGCATTAACAAGGTCGAGGACGCCTTGCGCATCGAGGACATTCCAATCGTTAATGAATACCCGGATGTATTCCCTGATGAACTGCCAGGCATGCCAAGACGCGATGTGGAATTCTCAATCGATTTACTTCCGCCACGGCACCTATCTCAAAAGCACCCTATCGAATGGCACCAGTAGAGCTTCAAGAGCTCAAGAAACAATTAGAGGAATTAATTGAGCTAGGCTTCATCAGACCCAGTGTTTCGCCTTGGGGCGCTCCGATACTCTTTGTGAAGAAAAAGGATGGAAGTATGCGACTGTGCATAGACTACAGAGAACTTAATAAGGTTACAATCAAGAACCGTTATCCTTTGCCAAGGATAGACGACCTTTTCGACCAACTCAAGGGAGCAGGTGTTTTCTCCAAAATTGATTTAAGGTCGGGTTACCATCAGATAGGCGTTCGAAAGGAGGACATACAGAAAACCGCGTTTCGATCGAGATATGGTCACTATGAGTTCAAAGTGATGCCTTTTGGCCTCACCAACGCACCTGCAGTATTCATGGACCAGATGAACAGAACTTTCCACGAGTATCTTGATGTTTGTGTGGTCGTTTTCATAGACGACATCCTAATCTACTCAAAGACCGAGAGAGAACACGAAGAACATCTGCGCACCATTTTGGAGATTTTGAGAAGAGATAGATGGTATGCCAAATTCTCGAAGTGTGAATTTTGGCTAAACCAAGTAGCGTTCCTAGGCCACGTGATCTCCAAGGAGGGCGTAATGGTAGACCCAGCAAAGATTGAAGCTGTCAAAGAATGGGTAGCGCCAAAATCAGTCACGGAAGTCAGAAGCTTCCTAGGATTGGCTGGTTATTATAGGAGATTTGTTCCTGATTTTTCAAAGGTAGCACGCCCAATGACTAAACTACTGCAGAAGGACTCCAAGTTCTTGTGGAACGAGGACTGTGAAAAGGCGTTCCAAGAACTCAAGACAAGACTGACTACTGCGCCGGTACTGGCTCTACCAACTGACGGAGATGAATACGAGGTATATAGCGACGCATCCTTGAATGGACTAGGGTGTGTCCTAATGCAACAGGGCAAAGTAATCGCTTACGCATCCAGACAGCTCAAAGTACATGAAAGAAATTACCCGACCCATGACCTTGAACTCACAGCAGTTGTATTCGCATTAAAGATTTGGCGACACTACCTCTACGGTGTCAGCATAAAGTTCTACACTGACCACAAGAGTTTAAAATACATATTCACACAGAAAGAGCTGAATATGAGACAACGGAGGTGGTTAGAACTGATTAAAGATTACAAAATTGAACTGCTTTATCATGAGGGCAAAGCAAATGTCGTTGCCGACGCTTTAAGTCGTAAGACTTCACACTCACTGAACAATATTTGGGAGGTCCCATCGGACATCGTTCAGGACTTAAGGAGATTGGACTTGGATTTGGTACAGTCCGACGACGTTGAATTAAATGCAATGGTGGTCGAACCAGAGTTATATCATGACATTCGGGCATTGCAATGGGAAGACCCGGCTCTGTTAGAAATTAGAGAAAAGATTCCATCAGAAGGAACAGAAGGGTTTGAAATTTACACTGACGGGAGTCTACGCTTTAATGGTAGGTGGTGTATACCTAATGATGAAGCATTGAAACGCAAAATTCTTGATGAAGCACATAGCACCCGCTACTCAGTACATCCTGGCTCAGATAAGATGTACAAAGACCTGAAATTACGCTTCTGGTGGATCAGGATGAAGGCGGAGATCGCCGAGTATGTAGCTAGGTGTATGATCTGCCAGAAGGTAAAATTTGAGCACCAAAGACCAGGAGGACTACTCCAACCGTTGGATATCCCCCAAGGGAAGTGGGATTCCATATCGATGGATTTTATCATGGGGTTGCCAAGGACATCGGGCAGCAAGGATGCGATTTGGGTTATTGTGGACCGCCTAACTAAAGCGGCCCATTTTGTTCCAATCAAGGAAACATGGGGATTGGAAGAACTAGCCAAAGCATACGAGAAAGAGATAATACGACTACATGGCGTTCCCCTTGACATCATATCAGACAGGGACGCCAGGTTTACATCTCATTTCTGGAATAAACTACAAGAGGCTTTGGGCAGTAAATTGAAGATGAGTCTGACCTTTCACCCAAAGAATCGACGGTCAGACAGAGCGAACTATCCAGACGCTGGAAGATATGTTGGGAGCGTGTACGATGGAATTTAATGTGAATTGGGAAAGGAGTCTACCCCTCATTGAATTCTCATACAACAATAGTTATCACGCTAGCCTGGGGTGTGCTCCTTTCGAAGCACTATACGGGAGGAAATGTCGCGATCTGTTTGTTGGGACGACGCGAGTGACAATGTGGGCACCGGACCCCAAGTTATTCAGACCAAATCGAGCACATTAAAGTCATCCGAGAAAGACTACGAGCTGACTCAAGATAGGCAGAAGAAGTATGCCGTTCAACATCGGCAGCCTATCGAAATCCAGGAAGGAGACAAAGTAACTTTGAAAGTATCACCCATGAAGGGGGACAGACGATTCGGCTTAAAAGGGAAGCGAGCCCTAAGTATATTGGACCCTACGAGGTACTTGAGCGAATCGAAGTGGCATATCGACTTGCTCTACCCCCTAACTTGTCAAGGGTACACAACGTTTTTCACGTATCTCAACTGCGAAGGTATCGGTCTGATCCGAGTCACATTGTTACGCCCGATGTGATCGCCATCGAGCCTAACATGCTCTACTCTGAGAAACCAGTGGAAATTCTCGCCAGGGAGACCAAATTTTTACGACGCAAGTCAATACCCTTAGTCAAGGTCCTTTGGAGAGGACAGAAGACTGAACAAGCAACATGGGAGACCGAAGCGTCGATGAAGGAAAAATACCCAGAACTGTTCAGCGCAGGTAACCTTAATTACCTAGTTAACTTTAAGTTTCGGGGACGAAACTTCTTTAAGGGGGGAAGATTGTAACACCCCGTGTTAATTTAAGCTAATTATAATTAGGAAATCAATAATTAATCATCCTCGCTCATTTATTTTTCTAAAACAATACACTACAATTATTATCGCACCTAAACTAAAACCATTTTGAATTACTTTGAAATTGAACTTTATTTTTACATTTTCAAACTCGATAAATCAAACAAAGAATCTACGACAATTTTCTCAACGACAAATTTTGGCACGCAAATCGAGGTCAAACGTTGACTAAATGGCCAAGCCACCTAAATGTGATTAAGTCACCTAATCCTTTCTTAAATGTAATTACTCATAATCCAAATCTAATTAAAGTAGTTTAAGCTTAATCATCTTGATTATTACTAACAAAACATATAATAATAATATCAAATTACTATTTCATTTTAATTTAACTAACACATTCACTAAAACTCGATATATTGAGTTACACTAAGCCTAAACTGGTAAACTTTTTGACGTCAGAGGATAATGATTTAATTCGATAACATTCAACGAAAAAAATATATATTTCGATCGAATAAAATTTTATTTCAAAGTTGCGAGGAAAACTAGTACCCAATTTTTGTTTGAATTCGTTTTGGAGTCTATTTTCATTTTTATTTTCGATCTCACTTCTAAACATTATTTTAAGACTATATATTTCATTTCGGGACTTTTCACGTGCGCGTAAATCGAAAATTTCAAAAACGAGAAAATCGGGTCTTGGCTTGTCATTTGGCCGAGATATTTGGGGACTTTGGTCCAACTTATCTTCTTCCATTTTCTTCCTTACTCTTACACACCATGCCTCCTTTAGTAACTTGTCTAATCCACCTTACACACTACTAATTTCATCATCACATTTCCTAGCTTAATTAAAATTAAATGTTTATATAATTACATTAAACAAACACACATTACATTACTTAAAACTTACAACATAATACAAAGCACAACAACTACTATAAACTACTACTACTACTCGGTTTTTCTTACACACACACAACTCAAACACTTACTCATTTTCTCTCTAATAAACTCATACTCAAACTTACTAGTAAGCATATTCATACAACCTCAAGAACACCATATGAACTCCATACTCTTTCATTTCTTTTCTTCTTTAAAACCTTCTTGTATTGCTTTAAATTTATTAAGAGCACATAGATAAATCCTCATCATTTATATTTAGTACTCACTTACTCTTTTAAACTTATAAATGAACATGAACATAAATCGAATTAGTGAAAAGTTTAACACATCACCTAAACTTAAAACTACAACTACACTTTAAATTCATAGTTAGTTAGTTTAGCTTCAATATTAATTACTAACTTTCTTATTTTCATTTTTATGTACTAATCCTAATCAAAGACGAGGAGCAAGGTGGTGGTGTCGATTTGAGCCAGTTTGATCATATCATTGATCCCGACAACTGTTGATCTTTTGCTCTTAAAACCTAACCTAAGGTGCTTCCCGCACACATATGTGATAAGCGCCTCGAATTTGTTTATATGCTATTGTTTTTGATGCATGTATGCTTTATCTTTATCACCTAAGTATCATATGTTAAATTAGGAGACAAAAATCTAAAAATAACATTTGTGTAACATAAGTATATCACACGGCCTACCCCTTTATTTTTGTCTAATTTTTCGTTTTAATTGTTGTAAATTGCATGCTTAAAATACTTGTAATAAAATGAACATGAAAATATAATTAGTTTATGTTTAGGACTTAAAATGAATTTGTTATGAAATTTAAATGTTTTAAAGAGTTATGTGTGTTCTTGAATGTTTTGTTGTTATTCTTGTGTTTGAATGATTTTTACTTATGTGTGTTAATGTTTGTTTATGATTTTCACATATGTTAAATATATAAATGTTATTAAGTAAGTTAGTTATTGAATTAGAAGTATAAAAATCGAAAATCAAAAATCATGAACATATATACATATACACGGCCAAATTGATTTTAATGGGCTAATTTTTAGTTTTAATTTTTCTAAATAACATATTAAGATTAGTTTAGGTAAATTAGACTTGCTATAAAAATTTGAGGAAATTATATAAACATAGGAAAATTTGACTAATTAATAATCATATGAAAAATATTAGAGTTCTCCATATCTTCATGTGTTCTTCATTTTATGACTAAAATTGATTTATAAATTTTTATAAGTTTTAGTATTTATTGTTTTTATTTACTAGTTTAAATCACTTTAGCATAAACAAATTAATTGGTATATAAAAACTTTAAGTCAAAAACCGATAAAATTAGAAAACGAAAATAAATTGCTAAGTATAGAAGGCCACGGTTTTGGGCTGAAAATTTGACCTAAAATAATCTTGTCACTTTTTATTTTTATCACTTAAGTAATTAAAATAGTTAAAGTAATGATTTATTAATAAAAACAACAAAAGAAATAAATAACTAATATAAATAAAGGCTCACGGCATTTATATTATTTTTGGGTCAATTTTGGTCAAAATGAATTTATCACTTAGTCACTAAATTTGAATAGTAATTAGGTTTATATTTGTTTATGTATTAAATCGTTAATAAAAAGAATCAACGAAACCGATAAAAATAAACGTTACACGTATTAAAATGAATGTTGTCGAGTGTTACTACCTTTGCTTAAATTGGATATGGACATACGGACTATTTAAAATGAACTACGACAACCTCACTAAAAATGGAAACCGCTAAAATCTTAGTTAAGTATACGACTAAATTTAACCGAGTTTTACTTTTGAAATGTTATTTAAATTGACCAAGTACAAAATGAACTTAACAACTTTGAAACTAGATTTTGTACTTAAGTTTAAATCGAGTTTTACATTTAAAACAAATTCTCAAATCGCTAAATACAAAACGAACCTAACGACTTTAAAACTAGAATTTTGTACTTAGAAAATAAGATTTAGTTTTACATCTAAAAACTCCTAAGTATAACAATTTGTATAAAAGTATAAAAAAAATACTAAGTATAAATAAAATATAATAAAAATACTAAGTATAAAGAATACATCTACGTATAAAAATACGTATAAAATACGAAGTATAAAAATACGCATACGTATAAAAATACGTACAAATACGAAATACGAAAATACGAATACGTATAAAATACGATGAATAGTAAATACGGTGAATAGTAAATACGGTGAATAGTAAAAACGGTGAATAGTAAAATGGATGAATAGTGAAAAATATTTAGAATTTACGAACGGACTCAAAATAAATAATTAAACTTTTCTATGAGTCCTGTTTTACCTGAAGAACTGCTGTTACTAAAATTTCATTATACAAAGTTCGACGATGTATTTATGTTTTAGAAATAACGCATGATACGATTAAACAAGGGAGTAAGAAAATGAGAAAAAGAATCGAGCTACTCGAATAAAATACTAGGATTGTTCGCCATGTAGCGACTCTTGAAATTCGAAGTTAATGAGGTAGCTGTATATGGGGACTTGGGCTCCCTCCCTGAGTTGCCCAAGGCGATTTAACGATTTAAGATTGTTATTTGGCACGATATATACAACCCTAGGGATAGGGCATCCTTGATATTTTCGTGGGCCCATATATGGTAATTGGAAAATACCAGCCCCATCCGGGGGTACCCGTCTCTGGTGATAGTCGAACTTTTTCGTCGGTGATACCTTTTGAATAGCGAATAAGTATGATCCTCGATAGGTAGTGTATGCATACATTAGACAATGGATTGAATCGTCCTTATTACCTTTGATATCTTTAAGCCTGGCAGCCATGTCCAAGTTATGTTGGCCCTGTCGGCTACTGCGCGGATTATGTCTGCAGGGTGCCGCCTTACTAACGAAGACTCATTTGTTATCACATGTTGAATGCATTTCCTTGTCTTGTTTGTTGGATGATTATGCAATGACTTGGTTATGAGTGTTGGAATACGATCTATTGAGTATGATTATTTGTGAGCATGTTACGTTATTTGATTGATTTATGCCTATACTTGGATCATCATGAATTTCTTACGTGATTAAATTGCTACTTGCTCTTTACATTACTTATTTATTATTCATATTGCATATTGTATTAGAATTGCATGTATCGAAAGAGTGTGCGGGAAAATGATGAGAGTTTAATGCAGGTACCCCGAGACCAACGCTATTGAATACTGGGGAGAGTTTACCTTCGTTATTTTGTACGTTTGAAAGGATGTAATCAAACTTATACTCTGTTATTCTAAACTCGTACTATGTATTTAGAGTTTTATTACGATTAACAGCTGGTTTTGTAATATATAGACTTAATTAATTTTCCGCCTCAGTTTAATTAAAGTCACGAAAAACCAGGTTGTTACAAATAACTTGGGTATTATGGGTGAAGAAATTCCGATCTAAAATTTATTTTAGATCCCCGACGATTAACATCCAAAATTAAGGTGACTAGCTTTGTCTTATTTTGGCCTCTTAGTAAATTAACTTGTTTTGTTATTATGTTTTTATGAATATGAAAATTATGTTAAATATGTTAAACATCACTTATGTGCACTTGAATGATTTTATGATGTATAAATAATGATAATAACTAAATAATGTTTTAAATAGAGTATTGTAGTAATATGTTCATATGTTTAGTTAAATTAATTTTGAGTATTTTTAATTATGATTCATATGATTTTTATATTTAGTTATGTTTTAGTTATGTTATAATCATATATTAAATCTATGTGAAATATTAACAATGAGTTTAAAGTGAGTAAAATCGAAAATGAAAATTTATACACATATATACATATACACGGCATTTCCCATTTTTTTTTAATATATTTTCACTTTTAATTTTTGTAAATAATATGTTAGATTAAGTTAGTTAAAATAGATGTATTCATGTGAAAAAAATTAAATTAGGAAAATAAATTATAAGTTGTTAAAATAAAAAATGGTGTTCTTGAGCTTTATTTTGATCTTCATATGTGTTCATGTGTTCTTCATGTTGATGTTCATTATTATTGTTCATTTTGATTTTGTTTTATGTTATGTTTGTTAATATTTTGTGTTTATGTTTAGTTATTGTTTTATATATTGTTAGTATTATAATATAAATCCACTTAAAACATTATAAATCATTAAGATTAAAAAGTTAGAAATTTAAAGTGTTGAAAAACACTATTCATAAATATAAATGAAATTTTTAGTAAATTTCATTTTAGTTTAAATCGTTTTAGTATAATTAGAATAATTAAAATATAAAGACTTTAAGCTAAAAACCGATAAAAATTGAAAAACGAATTTTTGGACCAATACATGCTTGCTCACGGCATTAGGCCAAATTTTAGGTTAAAAATTGTTTTTATCACTTTTTAGTTTATTGTTAAAATAATTTAATTATTAGTTAATAAGTTAGAATTAAGAAATTAAAAGAAATAAATCAATTTTGACATATTTAAAATACTACACGACATTCTTAAGTAAAGTAGACTAAATTTGATCAAAATGAAAATATCATTAAGTCATTAAAGTTTAATAGTTAGTGGGATTGAAATTGAGTATAAGTCGATTTAGTTATAAATGAAATATATTAAACCGATAAAAATGATTAACTTAGTTATAAAAATGAATTAAATCGTATTGCTACTACCTTTGCAAATATTGAATTTGTTGGATTTGGACATACGGACTAAAATGAACCATTCACGATACCATTATTATTAAAAATGAAAATCGCTAAATTTAGTAAATAGATGACTAAATTTAACTAAGTCTCGGTTTAAAATAAATATCATTGATCACTTTTACAAACCGAACTTAACGTCTTTAAAACTAGACTTTTAAATATTTTCACAAATCACTTTTTACAAACCGAACTTAACGTTTTTAAAACTAGACATTTAAAATGTTTTCAAAAATCACTAAGTACAAAACGAACTTAACGACTTTGAAACTAGAAATTTATACTTAGCAAATAAAAAGAAATCTAAGTTTATACTTAGGAAAAATATCAATGTATAAAAATACTTATGAAATATTTATAAAATACGTATAAATATAAAAATACGTACAAGTATAAGAATACGTATAAGTATAAAAATACGATAAAATCTGAAGTATAAAAATACGAATACGTATAAAAATACGTATAAAATACGGTGAATAGTGAATAGTGAATAGTGAATAGTGAAAAGTGAATAGTGAAATATTGAAAATAATTGAAAATTTTACTAAGTATAGAAAATTAAAAACGAATAAGTAAAAGACTTAAAGTGTTTGAAAAACACTTGAATAAAATTGGACATACTAATAAGCGTAACAATATAGAAACTTGAAAGCGTTAATAATTAACAACACTTGAATAATAAGCGAACGTGTTATGTGATCATATGAAACCTACAATTCAAATAAAGCGTTTGTGGCGAGACTAGGAGAGTCTAGTATCATGTGATATGTAAATATCAAATAAATAATGAATATTGAGTAAGTTAAATAAAAGGTCAAGCTTGGGCCTCAGATAAAGGGAGCGTCGATCGTGAGTGAAGTGGGGTTAAGATAGTCTTGTAGCGGTCGCCATTCTTGCGTACAAGATAAGGAATATGCCAACTCTTTTGGGTGGGGCTTTAGGAAATAGTCGTTTTATCCAGAGTTAAGGTGCTCTATGAATAGCATAGCCCATTCTTAAAGTGGATATTAGTGTACATGTACTAGACTAGGGTTTTATTCCCCTATTTCGCTAAAGTTACCAGGGCCACCGTGACATTATGTGCTTATGCGCTTTGCGGTTCTGTCTCCTTGCCGTGTTTCGTTCTTAGTGGGCGCGACACTTGCATTCGCTCTTACCACATGTACAGATCACTTGACGAGATTGTATCTGAAGTTCGAATCATTTCGAACACTAGAAGATGAGATGCAAGTACTATAGTATTCGGCGTGGTTTACGAGTCGAGTAAGCTGCTGCACTATGGTAGTGAGATGCAAGCGACTAGAGTACAATAGCTGACGCGCCTTTTACGTCGTTAATAAAAGTGGTCAAATTAACAATTTATATACCTAATCAATCACACACGAGTACGTAGTATAGCGATTAAGAAGGGTCGAACCCAAGGGAAGACGATATCTAGGCTAATGTTACGAAACAACTAAAAGTAAACAAAGGGGGGTTTTATAAGGTTGGTTTAGTCGAAAACTAAAATGCAAGTAATAAAAATGAGATTAAACAAGAAGAGAAAGGCACTTTCGGTGTAATCACACAAGGTTCCAACACACACCAAATGATCAAGTGAGTACAAAATATGTAACTACTACTCATATGAGCAATTCCTCAAACACTTACAATGCATGAACATACCCAAGAATGAATCGGCAAACCAAGGTAGAAATTGCACTAAAAACACGATGAAACCGCATTCAAATGTATTCATGCAACTCATGCACAAGTAAACATAAGAGGAATGAAAGAAAACCTAATGAAAACACATTCAAGAATCGACATGAAATAGTTTCGCATTAAAGATTCAAACTTTACTTCTCCAAACATGATTATAAGAGGATGAATCGACATACCACACATAATACATGATAACAATGCACACAAGAAAGATTAAGAGCATTCAAACAATGAACAACCAAAATCCTCAAGCATATAATTCAAGGAAATGCAACAATAGAATCAACACAAGTCACAAATCCAAGAATTATGTAAAAACAATGCATTAAGAGAAGTGAATACTCAAATGAAATAGTAAAGATGAAATCTTTCTCACATTGATCAAGAGGAGGGTTGAAACCCCAAAGATTACACCAAAAGCTAGGGAATTTAGTTACCCATAATCATCCAAACATAACCCAAATTGTTGAGAAAATCCATAAACATGAAATTAAAGACTAATTAAAGAGTAATTATTTGAAAACTTAACCTAAACCCTCTCCTAATTCTTCTCTCTAAAGCTGCCTAAAACAAAGGATAAGTAGGGTTTTTCAAGAAAGGAAGTATATATACTCCCATAAAACAAAGGGTCGAAATACAAAATAAGGAAAAATAAGCACGTAGCAGGGGGAGCGAGCCGCTCCTGAGAGGGAGCGGGCCGCTCATGAGGAGCGAGCCGCTCTGGTGGAAGGGCGAGCCGCTCTTCTGGGGCGAGCAGCTCCTTGAGAAAGGGCGGGCCGCTCCATAGGAGCGAGCAGCTCTTTTGCAGGAGCAACTCGCTTTTCTCGGCTGATCTTGCATTTTTCACTCGTTTTTGCTCCAAATCTCGTCGCTTGCACTCCGCTCCGTCTCCATGGTCCGTCGTGGGTCTTCAAGTGTAGGCGTGGTGGCTAGGATAACATTCCAACTCGTCTTTTAATTCGCGCTTTAGAACCCGTTCCGAAGCTTGCATGAGATACGTTTTACGCCGATTCTTCAAGTCTTCGGTTTCACATACTAAATGCCCTATTTTGCAACACATGACCGATAAGTCGAATTGTCCATAATTACCGCCAAGAGTGCCTCAAAACTTGCCTAAACTCCACTAAAAACCGCTTCTAAGGCTCACAAATTCGCCTTACATCAACTCCCCCATGCTTAGCCTTTTGCTCGTCCCGAGCAAAACAAGTAACACGCCTTAACTCAAGGCTCTTCCCACTCTCTTCTCTCACACCCCTACCTTCTTATCTCTCCCTCACTATCATGTTCCTATCCTCACTTCTCCCTCCTTAGGTCTCCCTCAAGATCCTCACTTAATGTCCACCAACTCCAATCCCCTCACTCCTAACTCCCTCGACAAAGAAACCTCCAACAAAAGCCAACTCACACTCCAAAACGTAGGAGAAATGCCTCACCTTAGCCAAAGCATTCCTCGAGACCCCCTCCTTATGTCTCCTCACTTGGTGAGCACCCTAAAAACAAAAACCAAGCCTTCTTAACATCCAAAGGCCTCACCAAGTGCTCCTACCCTTCCTCCCTCCGAACACCACAACTTATATCACCGCACATGTCATAAAACAAGCAAATTAAACGATCAAAAGCCCATAGTACGGGATATTACTACTAGCCTCATACTTAGGAGGTAATTATGGCCCATTTTTTTTTTCATTTTGCGGCTCTTTTGACCTCGATTTTCTTTGCCAAAAAGATGCATACTACGGCATCCTTAAGGCGAGGCCCCCCAAATTTTGCATAGGCCGCCCTTTCGGGTTTTCAACCTATCGGGGTTTCATATTTTTGTATTTTTTTTTTCTTTTTCAATTTTTTTTTTTTTTTTTTTTTTTTTTTCGAAATACTCAAATGAAATAACAAACATAAGGCAAAGTACTCAAACTATATACATATATCACAAAAAATTACAAGACAAGCTCACTACAACGCTCTTAACCCCTCCCCCATGCTTAATCTTTGCTTTGTCCTCAAAGCATATCGGTAATAGTATGAAACAAGCAAAACGGGAAGGGAACAAACACTCAATCACCACCTCCCGAGCCCGAAGGCTCGCCTCGCCTCCTCTCTTCTCTCCATTTCCGCCTCATCTCTCTCTCGGCCGCTCTTCTTGGCGGCGTGGTGACTCTCAGCGTGCAACTCGTCAAAACGGGATTGAGGAACCGGGTTATAATTGGGTGTTTCATTGGCAATGTGCATGTTATGCATTGCCATAGTCATGTCATAAGTAATGCCCACTTTGCTCTCCATAGTGAACATTCGGTCTCGATATTCGGGCCACCATGAGCCCGGAGTTGGTTGAAAAGGGGGCAAATCGTAGTTAGGAAGCCCATCCGGTCCCCACATCCTTTGCGTCTCCCCCGTATAACTCAAATGTCGAGGAGGAGCAAACCCATATCCTCCGTACGCACTCCCACTCTCAAATTGTTGTGGACGTACTCCGCTCCCGCTAGCTCCATCCGCTCTCCGTCGTGCATCACGCATAACCACATCCCCCCCACCGTCATCACCACTCAAATCATCACCCTTGTCAAGAGTGTACTCCGCGTCATCATCATCATCCTCCTCCAAATCCACAAACTCCGGCTCCTCCTCACTAGGTGCCCTCTCTTCGTCATCACCAAGCAAGCCGCGGGCTTGGTGAATAGCAAACTCATATTCACGGTCCGGGGGCATGTAGAGGAGGGGAGCTCGATCCCCCCAAGCTAAGGGCCGAGAGTGTGGTGGCCTAGGGAGCCACATGTAGGGTAGGTCTTTCCCCCAAAGCCATATACCCGCGTTAAGGACGCGACAATCACGCAAACCCGCTATGTCAAACAAATACCCACCAGGAACCATCGTGTCATTAGGTATCGGAATACCAAAGTGCTCGGCGATTAGGGTGACCATTCCCCCCATAGGAATCTTACCGGACTTTGAAGGGGCGTATTGAGCTCGACAACACGCAATGAACATTGACGCCCAATCCGGAATTCCCTCTCCCTCCGGACTCACGCACCACAAGTATTTGATGCTCGAATTTGTGGCCTTAGTCGGCTCACCTTGACCCAAAAAGGTCATGTTTAAGAACCGGTGCATAAGGCGAAGGGAGGGATGGGGGATAGTGCTATTCTTGTCGTTTTTCGTCTTACGATCCCCATCCGTGATCGCATACCAAAAGTCGGAAGTGTTGAAACCCAATTGTGCTCTACAAAAGTCGTTCGGGGGCAAAGTGACACCTAAGGCCTCTCTAAAATCGTCCATGGACACATGTTTCTTTTGACCACCTATTTGAAAAGAGACACCGGGTTCCCCACTTGGCAAGAGGTCATGTTTGACAGACGCAATAAACTCGAGAGTGATTTGGCGATAAGTAGGGGCACTACGATTAAAAAGACCGCCTAACCCTCCCTTTTCTAACATGAAAAGAATGTGACCATCTAGACCAAGAGCCTCGAGAGTCTCGACATGGAAGAAACGGGTTGACAAGAGAATTCGTTTTTGTATTATTCGAAAACGCACTTTATCCTCCTTGTCGAGAGTCTCGCTAGCTTTATAAGGGGGTGGTGGAGGTGGAGCCGAGGGTTCCTCGGCCCTTTGACGCTTAGTACCCGACGAGGAACCTTTCTTTTTACCGAAAAACTTTTTCATGGTGACAATTTAGAGAAGAAAACCGGTGAGAAACTCTAACACACTCTAAGAGACAATTCAACAAACACGTGGCGTGCGCTACGAAACGACTCGACCAAAAATCGACTCCACAATGAGCACAACCCAAATTTCACCTCAAAGTGCTCCACTAACAACAAACAACTACAACTAGACCAAAACAAGCCAAAAGAAATCGACTTAAAAGCCCCTAAAAATACAAATTCGGACTAAATAAGAGAAGAGTCGAAATTTATACCAAAACTCGATTTCAAGGCTCAAACTTGCAATGTTGTTGAAGTCCAAGCATCTAGGAACCCAAAAACTCCATTATTGACCCACTTTGAAGCTTGAAATTGGATGAAAATCGATTTTTGAAAAATTAGGGTTTGAGTGGAAAAATCGATTTTTGGGTCAAAATTAGTGTTTTTGATGGTTTTTGATGAGAAATAAGGTGATTTGGGTTGATTTTATGAAGTTTAGAAGCAAATGTGAGTGATTTTGGTGGAGATTTGAGTGGGTTTCGAAAGTTAGGGTTTATGTAGTGTGAGAGTGAGTGGTTGAAGGAAGAGAAATAATGAAGGAAGAAAAAGGGAGCAGCTCGACGAAATAACAAAATAAGGCTGAAAACAGAGGGAGCGAGCCGCTCCTAATATAGAGCGAGCCGCTCTTACGGGGCGAACCGCTCCTTAGGGGGGGCGAGCGTGTTTTCTGGGCGACATTTTTGCTCTTTGAAAAATAAAAGGGAGCTAGCCGCTCCACTGATGGGGCGGGCCGCTCCTATGGAGCGAGACGCTCCTTGGCTGGAGCGAGTGTGTTTTTTCGCCTGGTTGGTTTTTGGAAGTGGGCCCTCCTTGGTCCAACTTTTCCCGAGCGGGTCATTTTCGAGCGGTATTGACCTCCCACATGACACCCATCACATTGCCTTCTCGGGTTTCCGCCTTTTCGTGCCTCGGGAAGCGTGAAGCGTTGCACGAGTGAAAATTAGTGGTTGTTCCTACAAAAATGAGCAAACAACAAGGCAAAACTACTCTACTACTACTAAAATGAACTAAGTTATGCAAAAAGAGAATGGTCGGGTTGCCTCCTGCCTAGCGCCCTTGTTTATCGTCTTAGGCCCGACACGACACCGACTCAATCCGTGTAAATAGGGTCCGTAATAATGAATTCTTCGAACCCTTGCTTTGAAAAACCTTCATAATACGGTTTGAGTCGATGCCCATTGACATTCATGACCTTTCCGGTGGTCAAACTCCGGATCTCGATAGCTCCATAGTGATAAATTTTCACGATTTCAAAAGGTCCAAGCCAACGAGATTGAAGTTTGCCCGGAAATAAACGAAGTCGTGATTGATAGAGAAGAACTTTCTCACCAACTTTGAAGTCCTTTCTCGATATGAGCTTATCATGTAGTGCCTTGGACCGAGCCTTGTAAGTCTCCGCACTATCAAAGGCATCCCGTCGTATCTCCTCAAGCTCTTGGAGTTGGAGCTTCCTCGTGTCCCCCGCCTCATCATATCGCATGTTCATTTTCTTGACCGCCCAATACGACTTGTGTTCCACCTCCACCGGAAGGTGGCATTGTTTCCCATACACAAGTCGGTAAGGTGACATTCCAATGGGCGTCTTGTATGCGGTATGATAGGCCCACAACGCATCCTCCAATCGTTGACTCCAATCCTTCCTCGTCGGGTTAACCGTCTTCTCTAGTATGGACTTGATTTCGCGATTTGACACCTCCGCTTGACCGTTAGTTTGGGGGTGGTAAGCGGTGGAGACTTTATGTATCACTCCATACTTCTTGAGAAGAGCTTCAATAGCTCGGTTACAAAAGTGAGTCCCTCGATCACTTATTAAAGCTTTAGGAAACCCAAAACGAGAGACAATGTTTGCTTTGAAGAACTCCGCCACCACTTTGGCGTCGTCGGTACGCGTGGCCTTCGCTTCAACCCACTTTGAAACGTAATCCACGGCTAGAAGGATGTAGAGATTCCCATTTGAGCTCGGAAAGGGACCCATGAAGTCGATTCCCCATACATCAAAGACCTCGCAATAGAGCATCGGGTGTTGGGGCATTTCATTCTTTCTCGAGATGTTTCCGACTCGTTGGCATCTATCACAAGTGCGACAAAAGGCGTAAGCATCCTTGAAGAGACTAGGCCAAAAGAAACCACTATTGAGCACCTTGTGAGCGGTTCGCTTGGCTCCAAAATGACCACCACAAGCTTGCGAGTGACAAAATTCTAGAATAGAAGATATTTCATGGTCGGGAGCACACCGTCTTATCACCGAGTCACTACAATGCTTCCATAAGTATGGTTCATCCCAAACGTAGTTCTTGGAGTCACTCTTGATCCGATCTCTTTGAGCCTTAGACAAGTTAGGAGGGAATTGATGAGTGACAAGGTAGTTCACTAAGTTTGCATACCAAGGAGTGCAAACTTGGATTGCAAGAAGGTGTTCGTCGGGGAATAGTGCTTTAATCGGTGGTTGGGTATCCTTACTTTGCTCGGGGTGAATGATCCGACTCAAATGATCCGCTACCACATTGGAGCTTCCCTTCTTGTCGCGCACTTCCAAGTCAAACTCACTAAGTAAGAGAATCCAACGTATCAATCTCGGTTTTGACTCCTACTTCGTCATCAAGTGCCTCAAGGCGGCGTGATCGGAGTAGACTATCACTTTTGTTCCAAGCAAGTATGATCGGAAACGTTCCAAGGCAAAAACCACCGCAAGAAGCTCCTTTTCGGTTGTTGAATAGTTCTTTTGGGCCTCGTTGAGCGTCATGGAGGCATAGTAGATCACATGAGTGGCTCGACCCACGGATTGCCCAAGAACCGCTCCTAACGCATAGTCGCTTGCGTCACACATGATCTCAAAAGGTAACTTCCAATCGGGGGGTTGGATTATGGGGGCGGAAGTTAACCTTGCCTTGAGCTCATCGAAAGCCCTCTTGCATTGATCATCGAACACGAACTCAACATCCTTTTGGAGTAGCTTGCATAATGGCGAGGCAATCTTTGAAAAGTCCTTGATGAAACGTCGATAGAAGCCGGCGTGACCTAAAAAGGAACGTACTTCACGAAGATTAGTCGCATAAGGTAGGGACTTGATAGTGTCAATTTTTGCTTTGTCCACTTCAAGTCCCTTAGATGACACTACATGACCTAACACTATGCCCTCTTCGACCATGAAATGGCATTTCTCGGAGTTGAGAACAAGATTTGAGTCGATACAACGCTTGAGCATTAGTGTTAAGTGATGTAGGCATCTATCGAATGAGTCTCCATGAACGGTAAAGTCGTCCATGAAGACCTCGATAAAATCTTCCACATATTCGGAGAATATGGACAACATGCACCTTTGAAAGGTGGCGGGAGCGTTACATAGCCCAAATGGCATCCTTCTATAGGCGAATGTGCCAAATGGGCATGTAAAAGTCGTCTTTTCTTGGTCCTCGGGAGCAATTGGTATTTGAAAGTAGCCCGAGAACCCGTCCAAGAAACAATAGAAGGCACGCCCCGCCAACCTCTCGAGCATTTGATCAATGAATGGCAATGGGAAATGATCCTTTCGAGTCACCGCGTTCAAACGACGGTAATCTATGCATACTCTCCACCCATTTTGCACTCGGGTGGGAACCATTTCCCCATTGTCGTTCTCAACAACGGTAATACCCGACTTCTTAGGGACAACTTGGGTCGGACTAACCCACTTGCTATCCGAAATCGGGTATATCATGTCGACACTAAGGAGCTTAAGGATCTCCTTCTTGACAACCTCCATCATAGGAGGATTAAGCCTCCTTTGAGGTTGTCGAATCGGCTTTGACTCCTCCTCTAAGTATATATGATGCATGCAAGTAGAGGGAGAAATACCTCGTATGTCGGCTACCGTCCAACCCATTGCTAGTTTATGCTCAACCAAAACATCAAAAAGTTTACCTTCTTGCTCGGAAGTGAGTTTGCTTGAGATAATCACCGGAAGTGTCTCGTCTTTGCCCAAGAAGATGTACTTTAAGTGGCTTGGGAGCGGCTTCAATTCAACCTCCGGGGCCTTTAAAACTGAAGGGACAGGTTTCTCACTAACATAGGCTAGTGGAGGGGGGTTAGTACCAACAAATAACGAGCAAATATCATACGGAGGAGCAGAGGGAGCGAGCCGCTCCAAGGGAAGGGGCGAGCCGCTCCATAGGAGCGAACCGCTCCCATTGTGGAGCGAGCCGCTCCACAGGAGCGGGTAGCTCTCTGCAGGGGGCGGGTCTGTTTTTTCGCCTGTAAAATTCATATCACATCCATCCAAACTCAAATTTTCAACCCCATCACTCAAATCACATATCAAAGATTGCAAGCTCAAAGGAAAGACAAGATCGGCATTCAAATCATTACTCATTAAGCTATTAAAAAGCGCTATTTCAAGCTCATCATAACCATTCAAATCGAAAGCTTGCTCAACCAAAGGATCAATCACATCCACAAAACATAAAGAATGAGTATCCGGTGGGTACTTCATACAATCATAGATATTAAAATTCATCACCTCACCATCAAATTCCAAAGTCAAAGATCCACTAGCTACGTCTATCTTAGTCTTAGCCGTTTTGAGAAACGGCCTACCTAAAAGCATAGAGGCGGCATAACGATCCATATCCATATCCAACACATAGAAGTCGGCGGGAAACACAAGGTTCCCCACCTCAACCAACACATCCTCGACAATCCCTTTCGGGTAAGCATTTGACCTATCCGCCAATTGAATAACTATGCTAGTTTTCTCCAAAGGACCCAAATTCAACGTTTCAAACAAAGAGAACGGCATGACATTAATGGAAGCTCCTAAGTCTAGCATAGCATTTGCAATCTTCTTATCCCCGATTGTGCATGGTATAGTGAACATGCCCGGATCTTTGCATTTCGGAGGCAATTTCTTTTGAAAAATAGCCGAGACATGTTCACTCACCCGCACCTTCTTGGTGGCCTTAAGCTTATTGTTACGTCTAACCGTACACAAATCTTTCAAGAACTTAGCATATCGAGGCACACTCTTAAGCAAGTTAATCAAAGGGATGTTTACCTCACACTTTCGGAACGTCTCATAGATGTCTTTGTCTTGCTCGATCTTCCGGGTTTCCTTGAGAGCCAAAGGAAAAGGAGCAACCGGTTCGTAGATCGGCGATCCCATAGGTGGGACTTCATCCACATGACTTCCCTTGTGAGGTTGAGGTGATTGACGAACTTCATTATCCACGACCACGATCTCTTCTTCTTCCTCTCTAACCGGATCCAGGCTAGGTGATGAATTCCTAGCTCTCTTTTTCTTCTTTTCCGCTTCTTCTAATTGTCGACCATTCCTTAGAGAAACCGCACTCACATTGGGGTTAGGAATAACGGTGGGAGGAAGTTTGTTCGAGTCTTTAGCCTCAAGACGACCAATGGCACTCGACATTTGACCCATTTGGCGCTCCAAGTTAGAGATGCTTGCTTTGTTTTCATGTTGACCTTGAAGCATGGTGGTTTGCAATGTGTTCAAGTTCCCTTGCATTGTATTAACGGAGAGCGCCAAATTTCGAACTAAATCCTCGGTCGACATACCTTGGTTTGAGCAAGAAGAGTTAGAGGGATGATTTTGTGGTTGAGGATTGTAGGGTAGTGCTTGTTTGGGTTGAGAAGAACCACCTTGATGGAATTGAGGTTGAGTGAGTTGTGTTTGGGGTTTTTGATTGGAAAATCGGTT
This sequence comes from Dianthus caryophyllus, assembly GCA_023091065.1. Lineage (NCBI taxonomy): Eukaryota > Viridiplantae > Streptophyta > Magnoliopsida > Caryophyllales > Caryophyllaceae > Dianthus > Dianthus caryophyllus. Next base: position 22,409,758 of record CM041527.1, read on the forward strand.
GTTTTGTGCGTATTGAGGGTTTTGAGAGTAGTTTCCTCCTTGACCTTAATTCCACTTTGCTTCTTGAGGCTTCTCTTGGTTGGACCACCGAAAGTTAGGATGATCCTTCCACCCCGAATTGAAAGTATTAGAATGAGGGTCATAATTTTGACGAGGAGGCCGATTGCCAAACGCACTAACCGCATTCACCTCCTCTAGGTCTCCTTCCCCCATTTGAGAGCACATCATAGTAGGGTGGGTTGGAGATTCACATATCCCACACACTTGAGCTCGATTTCCCGACTTCTCTTGCATTAGCTCCTTAACCATGGCGGTTAAAGAACTCACTTCGTTCATGAGCTTTGAATCTTGAGTTGTTGATTGTTCCTTGACCATGTGCACACCCCTAGGTTTAGACTTGGTTCGAATATGACGAGAGCTCGCCGCTAACTCCTCAATTATAGTGGTAGCCGCTTCAACGGTCTTGTTCACTAAGGCACCCCCACTCGCCGCATTAACCATATTAGCCTCCTCGGGAAGTAACCCGGTGAAGAAGTACATAATAAGGTCTTGTTTGGTGTACCCGTGGTAGGCACAACTTGCGCACATCCTTTTGAAACGTTCCCAATACTCATAAAGCGTTTCTCCATCTAGTTGCTCAATGTTAGAGATTTGCTTTTTGAGCAAAGAAGATTGGGATGCGGGGAAGTACTTGGCGAGGAAGATTTGTTTCATCGTTTGCCATGTCGTAATCGAGTTAGACGGGAGATAATAGAGCCAATCTCGAGCGGCGTCCTTGAGTGTAAATGGAAAAGCGCGGAGTTTGAGGTCCTCCTCCTCTACTCCGTCCGGCATCATCGTACTACAAACCACGTGGAACTCCGCAAGATGACGGTTAGGATCATCACCGGCTCTACCATAGAATACGGGTAGGTGATGTATGATGCCCGATTTCAAGGCATAGTTATGACCGTCTTCATGCTCCGGAAAAGTGATACATAATGGTTGTTGAGTGAGATCGGGTGCGGTTAATTGCTTCAACGTGCGATTGTCGGGTGGACCTGCCATATTCAAGGGTTGAGGTTCTTCGGGTACGGCAAAAATGTTGTGAAAACCTTCGATATCGTCCACGATGTCTCCTTCGCTATCCAAATCGAAGACAATATCGTCGGGCGTAGGAGGTTCACCAATTACTCGACGAAGATCTCGTAACGTCTTTTCGATCTCTAAATCAATGGGCGCGATGGGAGCTCGAGATGACCGAGTTGGGTACATGCAAGAAGAAATAACCTACAAAATAAAAACAACACTAAAGAGATAAAATTCTACCCAACACTTGAGTGAGACTCAAGTTTGGGTGACAAAGAGGATAAGAAACTATTATACTAGCAATAAAAGCAACAATAAATACTCCTTAAAGATACTAGCAATAAATACTACACAAACAACTATGCAAAAAAAATAAACTAGGAAAACTAGGAAACTAAACAACCCACTAACTAACTAACTAACTAGCAAAGAAGAAAAACAAGAAAGCCTAATGCCTTCCCCGGCAACGGCGCCAAAATTTGACGCGCCTTTTACGTCGTTAATAAAAGTGGTCAAATTAACAATTTATAAACCTAATCAATCACACACGAGTACGTAGTATAGCGATTAAGAAGGGTCGAACCCAAGGGAAGACGATATCTAGGCTAATGTCACGAAACAACTAAAAGTAAACAAAGGGGGGTTTTATAAGGTTGGTTTAGTCGAAAACTAAAATGCAAGTAATAAAAATGAGATTAAACAAGAAGAGAAAGGCACTTTCGGTGTAATCACACAAGGTTCCAACACACACCAAATGATCAAGTGAGTACAAAATATGTAACTACTACTCATATGAGCAATTCCTCAAACACTTACAATGCATGAACATACCCAAGAATGAATCGGCAAACCAAGGTAGAAATTGCACTAAAAACACGATGAAACCGCATTCAAATGTATTCATGCAACTCATGCACAAGTAAACATAAGAGGAATGTAAGAAAACCTAATGAAAACACATTCAAGAATCGACATGAAATAGTTTCGCATTAAAGATTCAAACTTTACTTCTCCAAACATGATTATAAGAGGATGAATCGACATACCACACATAATACATGATAACAATGCACACAAGAAAGATTAAGAGCATTCAAACAATGAACAACCAAAATCCTCAAGCATATAATTCAAGGAAATGCAACAATAGAATCAACACAAGTCACAAATCCAAGAATTATGTAAAAACAATGCATTAAGAGAAGTGAATACTCAAATGAAATAGTAAAGATGAAATCTTTCTCACATTGATCAAGAGGAGGGTTGAAACCCCAAAGATTACACCAAAAGCTAGGGAATTTAGTTACCCATAATCATCCAAACATAACCCAAATTGTTGAGAAAATCCATAAACATGAAATTAAAGACTAATTAAAGAGTAATTATTTGAAAACTTAACCTAAACCCTCTCCTAATTCTTACTCTAAAGTCGCCTAAAACAAAGGATAAGTAGGGTTTTTCAAGAAAGGAAGTATATATACTCCCATAAAACAAAGGGTCGAAATACAAAATAAGGAAAAATAAGCGCGTAGCGAAGGGAGCGAGCCGCTCTGAGAGGAGCGGGCAGCTCATGAGGAGCGAGCCTCTGGTGGAAGAAGCGAGCCGCTCTTCAAGGCGGCGGCTCCTTGAGAAAGGGCGGGCCGCTCCATAGGAGCGAGCAGCTCTTTTGCAGGAGCAACTCGCTTTTCTCGGCTGATCTTGCATTTTTCACTCGTTTTTGCTCCAAATCTCATCGCTTGCACTCCGCTCCGTCTCCATGGTCCGTCGTGGGTCTTCAAGTGTAGGCGTGGTGGCTAGGATAACATTCCAACTCGTCTTTTAATTCGCGCTTTAGAACCCGTTCCGAAGCTTGCATGAGATACGTTTTACGCCGATTCTTCAAGTCTTCGGTTTCACATACTAAATGCCCTATTTTGCAACACATGACCGATAAGTCGAATTATCCATAATTACCGCCAAGAGTGCCTCAAAACTTGCCTAAACTCCACTAAAAACCGCTTCTAAGGCTCACAAATTCGCCTTACATCAATAGCCTACTCAGTGGTCAGGCTCGTAAGCAGTATGTGTTGTTTGTTGTATGATTAATTGAGAACGAGTGTGTACCATCTTTGAAAATTAAAGACCACAAGTTTCTGAAGTGAATCGAGTCTGCATGATGAGAATGATACGATATGTATGTCTGTTTGCGATCTGATATCGCATTGTAATCCTGTTGAATTATTGTGATACTATTGCTATGATATTATATGTTAATTGCTTTCATAACTGATTATCATGCTTACATGATTTATCGCTTTAAACCGCATGCTTATTATGACTTATATGTCTTTATATGCTATATGTAGTAAGCATGTTTATGTTTTTATCATAATGTTATGTTTATAAAGCGATAATATTAAACCAAAGTAATTGAAATCGAGGGTAAGTATGAGCATAGCTAGTCACTGTTCGCTCAGCGGGCACCCCCCATCAGTTTATTGTGCAGGACGATCGTGGACCGAGAGCTGGATTTTGGACGAGGCCACGATGTAACACCCCGTGTTATTTTAACACAATCTCATAAAAGAATTTAATTCCTTAAATTAAATTCATTCTTTTTCCTTATAATAAAAATACGTCTGAATTTTTTTCGCCAAATAATATTAAATTTTCCTAAGTACAAATTTAAAAATTTTGAAAAATAAAGTTTGTTCTATTACCTTCAGAATTGAAAAAGAAATACATTTCAAAATTTTATAAAAATCAACACAAGATTTATATCGCCTTTCAAATTTCAAAAAGGTTAAGTTATATTTACTATTCATAAAAATAAATGTAAAACCTTTTATTCATAAAATTCAATTTCAAACATTTTTCGTTTTCAAAATAAAAACTTTAGTTTTAATATCAAATTACTATTTCATTTCTATTAAACTAGCCTTTTTCTAAATTGTCGAAATTTGAAGTCACACTTACTTTAAATTGATTAACTTTTTGACGTTTGTTTATAATTCTTTAAATCTATAACATTCAACGAAAAAAATAAGTATTTCGACCTAGTAAAATTTTAATCAAAATCTCGAGGGTTAAGATCCGATTTTTATATTTAGTACCTTTTGAAAATTAGTTTTATTTTTATTTCCGATTTTATTTCAAAATACTATTTTAAGATCATATCTTTTATTTTGAGACTTTCTGCGATCGCGCAAATCGAAAATTTCGAGAAATGAAAATCGAGCCCGAAAATTTGACTTTTGACTTTTGGACCAATTAATTCAAAGTCTATCCTCTTCCATTATTACTTACACAAGTCCAATTTTTCTTACACATTTAATTTTTCATCATCACTTTTATTTTATTTTATATTTAAATTTAAAGTTTATACTTTTAATAAAAATATAAATACAAATTCAATACTACTACTTTAATATTATCATTTTCATTTCCGTCACTTTTAAAATTTTTCTAAAGTAGTGAATATAATATTTTAATCTTAAATTTATAAAATGAATACTTTTCAGAAAATCGTCAAAACAGCACTTTTTAACTTTTATCGCTTTTGACACCCGACTTTTTAAAAACTGACCAAATTCGAGGAAAACATTTTAAAACACAAATTAGACATTTTTAATGCCAAATAGTAACCAAGACTTTATCAACCAATTAAAAACAAGATGTTCCCTAATATTCATTTAATTAAACTTTAATTAATTAATTCATTACTTAACCAAAATATACTAACTTATTCTCATAATTTCTAAGAGCAAAATCAACCTCATTTCTCCTTCAATATGTCGTGTACTCTAGCTCCATTTTCTCTCTTTTGTTTTCTTTATTTTTCTTCCAAAAACCATTAAATAAAAACCCTTAATATTATTCTAATAAATCATAAGTAATTCTAGTTATATTAGTGGGTATATTAAGAGCTAATTACATGGTTTATTTGGGTGAATAACTTGGGTAATATGGGTGAAGAAAAATCCGATCTAAAATTTATTTTAGATCCCCGACGATTAACATCCTAATTAAGGTGACTAGTTATTTCTTATATTATCCTTTTAGTAAATTAATTTGATTTTTATTATATGTTTTATGAGTATGATTTTATGTTAAATATGTTGAACATCACTTATGTGTTATGTGTTGTATAATAAAATGATAATAAATAAGTAATAATGATAATAGTGTAATTGTAGTATTATGTTCATATCTTTAGTTAAATTTATTTTTGAGCATTTTTAATTTATGTTCATATGATTTTTATGTTTAGTTACGTTTTAATTGAGTAGTAGTTATATATAAAAATTATGTGAAATATTAAAAATGAGTTTAAAGTGATTAAAAATGAAAAATAAAAATAGTATGTTCATGTTTAATTATCTCGGCATTTCCCATTTTTTTTACTAAATATTCACTTTTAATTTTTGTAAATAATATGTTAGAATAAGTTAGTTAAAAAGGATGCTACCATGCAAAAATAATTAAATTAGGAGAATAAATTATAAGTTGTTAAAATCAAAAGTGGTGTTCTTGAGCTAGTTTATGTGTTCTTGAAATCTTCAAGTTGATGTTCATGTGTGTTCTTCATTTTTACTCTCTTTGATTTTGTTTTAGTTTATGTTTGTTATTATTTTGTGTTTATTTTTGGTTATTGTTTTTATACATTGTTAGTATTATGTTATAAATAACTTAAAACATTATAAATCATTTGGATTAAAAAGTTAGAAAATTAAAGTGTTGAAAAACACTATTCATAAATATAAATGAAATTTTTAGTAAATTTCATTTTAGTTTAAATCGTTTTAGTATAATTAGAATAATTAAAATATAAAGACTTTAAGCTAAAAACCGATAAAATCGAAAAATGAAATTTTAGAACATACTATACATGCTCACGGCATTTTCATTTATTTTGGGCCAAAAATTGTTTTTATCACTTTTTAGTTTATTGTTAATATAATTTAATTATTAGTTAATAAGTTAGATTTAAGAAATTAAAAGAAATAAATCAATTTTTGTGTTATATATGTTGTACACGGCTTTTTCATTTTTAATTGACTAAATTTGACTAAAATGAAATTATCACTAAGTCACTAAAGTTAAATAGTAATTAGAATTGAATTTTAGTATAAACCGATTTAGTTATAAATGAAATATTGTAAACCGATAAAAATATGTAACCGTTATAAAAATGAACTAAATCGTGTGTTACTGCCTTTGCTATTTGGACTGTTGATCTTGGACATACGGACTATAAATGAATCATCCACGATACTATCACTAACTTAAATAAATAGACGACTAAATTTAACCGAGTCTCGTTTTAAAATAAATATCATTATCACTTTTTACAAATTGAACTTAACGTTTTTAAAACTAATATCTTAAAATGAATATCATTATCACTTTTTACAAATTGAACTTAACGTTTTTAAAACTAGAATTTTAGAATATTTTCATAAATGACTAAATACAAACCGAACTTAACATTTTCAAAACTAGACTTTAGAATATTTTCAAAAATCGCCTAAGTACAAAACGAACCTAACGACTTTGAAACTAAAAATTTGTACTTAGAAAATAAAAACAAGATTAGTATTATACTAAAATACCTTAAGTATAAAAAAATAATAATAAGTATAAGTATAAGAATACATATAAAAATACGTATAGAATACGAAGTATAAAAATACGAATACATATAAAAATACGTATAAAATACGATGAATAGTAAATACGATGAATAGTAAATACAATGAATAGTAAATACGATGAATAGTAAAATACGATGAATAGTGAAAAGTGAATAGTGAAATACTGAAAATAATTGAAAATTTTACTAAGTATAGAAAATTTAAAATGAAGAAGTAAATGACTTAAAGTGTTTGAAAAACACTTAAATAAAATTTGACATATTAATAAACATATCAAATTAGAAATTTAAAAACGTTAATAATTAACAACACTTCAAATAATAAACGAATGTGTTATGTGATCATATGAAACCTACCATTCAAATAAAACGTTTGACGATGAGACTAGGAGAGTCTAGAAACATGTGATATGTAATATCAAATAAATAATAAATCATGAGTATGTTTAAATAAAAGGTCAAGCTTGGGTCTCAGATAAGGGAACGTCAATCGTGAGTGAAGTGGGGTTAAGATAGTCTTGTCGCGGTCGCCATTCTTGGGACAAGATAATTGAATATGCCAAGGCTTTTGTCTCAGAGCTTTAGGAGATAGTCGTTTTATCCTGAGTTAAGGTGCTCTATGATTAGCATAGCCCATTCTTAAATTGGATACTAGTGTACATGTACTAGACTAGGGTTTTATTCCCCTATTTCGCTAAAGTTACCAGGGTATCCGTGCCGATTTGGGCGATTATAGCGGTGGTCTCCTTGCGGTGTTTCGTTCTTAGTGGGCGCGACACTAGCATTCGTTCTTGCCACATGTACAGATCACTTGACGAGATTGTATCTGAAGTTCGAATCATTTCGAACACTAGAGGATGAGATGCAAGTATTATAGTATTCGGCGTGGTTTACGAGTCGAGTAAGCCTCTGCACTATGGAAGTGAGATGCAATCGATCAGAGTACAAAGGCCTACTCAGTGGTCAGGCTCGTAAGCAGTATGTGTTGTCTGTTGTATGTTTAATTGAGAATGAGTGTGTACCATCTTCGAAAATTAAAGACCACAAGTTTCTGAAGTGAATCGAGTCTGCATGATGAGAACAATACGATACGTATGTATGTATGCGATCTGATATCGCTTTGTAATCTTGCTGATATGTTGTGATACTATGGCTATGATATTATATGTTATTTGCTTTCATAACTGAATATCATGCTTATATGATTTATCGCTTTAACCGCATGCTTATTATGACATATATGTCTTTACATGCTAATTGTATTAAGCATGTTTATGTTTTATCATAATGTTATGTTTATAAAGCGATAATGTTAAACCAAAGTAATTGAAATCGAGGGTAAGTATGAGCATAGCTAGTCACTGTCCGCTCAGTGACATCCCCATCGATTTATTGTGCAGGTAATCATGGGTAGGAAGGCTGGATTTTGGACGGGGCCATGCAACGTTTTTACGCTTTACTTTATGTCATTTACGAGAGATTTGTAATATATAAGACGCTACTCTTTTAAATTTCCGTACACAGAGTTGTTTTATTCAACTCTTGAATTACGATGTAACATTTTGGGTTTTTATATATAATTAATAACGCTGGTTTAAGACTTAATTAATTTCCGCCTTAGTAATTAAAGTCGACTAAAAACCAGGTTGTTACTGTTGGTATCAGAGCTGTCTTGCGACCGTGAGTAACTTAATAGTTATTTCATCTAGCGAGAGACACCTGGGCCAGACATTCATATTGTATGTCAGGCATAGACTAATAGGATCAAATAATAAATTAGATTTTTTTCTTTTATTAGATCACTTAAATAATAAACTTGAAATCGCTTTAAAGTGTGAGGATGGGTAGAAACCTTAAGGGCCGACCATAGGCTTAGGACTTTTAAATAACGAACTACTGCCCTCAAAATAAAATACACTAACTATCGTATGCTTGCTACTTGCTGTTGTGACTAACTAAACTAACAACTATCCTCGGATATAAAATCTAATAATAAATTTAATTCTCGAAGAACGAAGCCATTAATCAAATTCATGACGACAAGACCTCAAACGCTGCAAATGGACGCATCAAGAACCTTACTACTGATGAGACGTTCAAGATCTCGAAGATTTCTATAGCAGAAAGGAATTCTACAACTTCATCTAATTATCCTCTTTAACTAAAATTCTTATTTCGTTCTCTTTTAAAAATTTTAAATCTCTTTAACCTTTTCTTCTAACTCTCTAATTTCCGAAATCTAAAATTCCTAATAACTACTTTTCAAATGAACTTTCATTCCTCTTCCTTAATTTCGCAAAATGATTTCATTTTTGCTTGTCAATTTCTTAAACTTCTTTTAATTGAATCTCAAAAACCTTCAAACTTTATTACATTTCAATCTCCTAAACTTATTATCTCATTCAAAATTTAAGGATCTTCGAAAATTTTATAATTCCTAATTATCTTCTCAAATTAACTTTCAAGTTTCCCTTTCAAAATTTATAATTATTCTTAAATTTATAAATTCTAAATACCTTCTAAAATTAACATTCATGTTTCCCTTTTAAAATATATTTGATACTTATTCAATTATTTCTTAAAACTTTAATTCGTAATCTCAAATATCTTCGAAATTATTTTGTTTTAAATCATATATTCTTTACCTCATTTACAATCGAATTTGGTTATTTTAAATTTTTGAACTTATCAATACCTATTCCAAATTCTCAACCTTTAAAATGAATTTTTATCTTTTCTCTTGAACTTGGTAAATATGTCTAAAACTTTCTTAAGGGGGTAGGACAAAATATAATGTTTTTAAAAAAAAAAACATTGATTAAAATTATTCAAAGTCATTATTTCAACCAACTTTAAACTATATATTTAATTTCAAGTAAAATTATAATTTGTTTTATTTTAAAACCCTTATAATTTTAATTTAAATTAATTCCGTACAAAACTTCTAGGCCCCACCTTTTTGAAAATTCCTTTCAAGACGATTTCAAAAATGTTAATCTAGCAATATTTCGATATTAATTCAAAATACCCCATTTGTAAATATAAAATGTTTATATCTTTCAATCTTTCCACTCTATCTAAACATCTTTATAATAATGCAAAAATTCACACATTTTGAAAAGTCTTATTCTACCAAAACAAAATGTCATTATCAAAACTTGTATAATCTTGACATTCTCTCTAACTGCCTTGCCTAACAGCGAGTAGTTATCCACTCTATTCAAGTTTCGGGACGAAACTTTTCTTAAGGGGGTAGGTTTGTAACACCCCGTGTTATTTTAACACAATCTCATAAAAGAATTTAATTCCTTAAATTAAATTCATTCTTTTTCCTTATAATAAAAATACGTCTGAATTTTTTTCGCCAAATAATATTAAATTTTCCTAAGTACAAATTTAAAAATTTTGAAAAATAAAGTTTGTTCTATTACCTTCAGAATTGAAAAAGAAATACATTTCAAAATTTTATAAAAATCAACACAAAATTTATATCGCCTTTCAAATTTCAAAAAGGTTAAGTTATATTTACTATTCATAAAAATAAATGTAAAACCTTTTATTCATAAAATTCAATTTCAAACATTTTTCGTTTTCAAAATAAAAACTTTAGTTTTAATATCAAATTACTATTTCATTTCTATTAAACTAGCCTTTTTCTAAATTGTCGAAATTTGAAGTCACACTTACTTTAAATTGATTAACTTTTTGACGTTTGTTTATAATTCTTTAAATCTATAACATTCAACGAAAAAATAAGTATTTCGACCTAGTAAAATTTTAATCAAAATCTCGAGGGTTAAGATCCGATTTTTATATTTAGTACCTTTTGAAAATTAGTTTTATTTTTATTTCCGATTTTATTTCAAAATACTATTTTAAGATCATATCTTTTATTTTGAGACTTTCTGCGATCGCGCAAATTCGAAAATTTCGAGAAATGAAAATCGAGCCCGAAAATTTGACTTTTGACTTTTGGACCAATTAATTCAAAGTCTATCCTCTTCCATTATTACTTACACAAGTCCAATTTTTCTTACACATTTAATTTTTCATCATCACTTTTATTTTATTTTATATTTAAATTTAAAGTTTATACTTTTAATAAAAATATAAATACAAATTCAATACTACTACTTTAATATTATCATTTTCATTTCCGTCACTTTTAAAATTTTTCTAAAGTAGTGAATAAAATATTTTAATCTTAAATTTATAAAATGAATACTTTTCAGAAAATCGTCAAAACAGCACTTTTTAACTTTTATCGCTTTTGACACCCGACTTTTTAAAAACTGACCAAATTCGAGGAAAACATTTTAAAACACAAATTAGACATTTTTAATGCCAAATAGTAACCAAGACTTTATCAACCAATTAAAAACAAGATGTTCCCTAATATTCATTTAATTAAACTTTAATTAATTAATTCATTACTTAACCAAAATATACTAACTTATTCTCATAATTTCTAAGAGCAAAATCAACCTCATTTCTCCTTCAATATGTCGTGTACTCTAGCTCCATTTTCTCTCTTTTGTTTTCTTTATTTTTCTTCCAAAAACCATTAAATAAAAACCCTTAATATTATTCTAATAAATCATAAGTAATTCTAGTTATATTAGTGGGTATATTAAGAGCTAATTACATGGTTTATTTGGGTGAATAACTTGGGTAATATGGGTGAAGAAAAATCCGATCTAAAATTTATTTTAGATCCCCGACGATTAACATCCTAATTAAGGTGACTAGTTATTTCTTATATTATCCTTTTAGTAAATTAATTTGATTTTTATTATATGTTTTATGAGTATGATTTTATGTTAAATATGTTGAACATCACTTATATGTTATGTGTTGTATAATAAAATGATAATAAATAAGTAATAATGATAATAGTGTAATTGTAGTATTATGTTCATATCTTTAGTTAAATTTATTTTTGAGCATTTTTAATTTATGTTCATATGATTTTTATGTTTAGTTACGTTTTAATTGAGTAGTAGTTATATATAAAAATTATGTGAAATATTAAAAATGAGTTTAAAGTGATTAAAAATGAAAAATAAAAATAGTATGTTCATGTTTAATTATCTCGGCATTTCCCATTTTTTTTACTAAATATTCACTTTTAATTTTTGTAAATAATATGTTAGAATAAGTTAGTTAAAAAGGATGCTACCATGCAAAAATAATTAAATTAGGAGAATAAATTATAAGTTGTTAAAATCAAAAGTGGTGTTCTTGAGCTAGTTTATGTGTTCTTGAAATCTTCAAGTTGATGTTCATGTGTGTTCTTCATTTTTACTCTCTTTGATTTTGTTTTAGTTTATGTTTGTTATTATTTTGTGTTTATTTTTGGTTATTGTTTTTATACATTGTTAGTATTATGTTATAAATAACTTAAAACATTATAAATCATTTGGATTAAAAAGTTAGAAAATTAAAGTGTTGAAAAACACTATTCATAAATATAAATGAAATTTTTAGTAAATTTCATTTTAGTTTAAATCGTTTTAGTATAATTAGAATAATTAAAATATAAAGACTTTAAGCTAAAAAACCGATAAAATCGAAAAATGAAATTTTAGAACATACTATACATGCTCACGGCATTTTCATTTATTTTGGGCCAAAAATTGTTTTTATCACTTTTTAGTTTATTGTTAATATAATTTAATTATTAGTTAATAAGTTAGATTTAAGAAATTAAAAGAAATAAATCAATTTTTGTGTTATATATGTTGTACACGGCTTTTTCATTTTTAATTGACTAAATTTGACTAAAATGAAATTATCACTAAGTCACTAAAGTTAAATAGTAATTAGAATTGAATTTTAGTATAAACCGATTTAGTTATAAATGAAATATTGTAAACCGATAAAAATATGTAACCGTTATAAAAATGAACTAAATCGTGTTATTCTTGCCTTTGCTATTTGGACTGTTGATCTTGGACATACTGACTATAAATGAATCATCCACGATACTATCACTAACTTAAATAAATAGACGACTAAATTTAACTTAGGAGTCTCGTTTTAAAATAAATATCATTATCACTTTTTACAAATTGAACTTAACGCTTTTTAAAACTAATATCTTAAAATAAATATCATTATCACTTTTTACAAATTGAACTTAACGTTTTTAAAAACTAGAATTTTAGAATATTTTCATAAATGACTAAATACAAACCGAACTTAACATTTTCAAAACTAGACTTTAGAATATTTTCAAAAATCGCCTAAGTACAAAACGAACCTAACGACTTTGAAACTAAAAATTTGTACTTAGAAAATAAAAACAAGATTAGTATTATACTAAAATACCTTAAGTATAAAAAAATAATAATAAGTATAAGTATAAGAATACATATAAAAATACGTATAGAATACGAAGTATAAAAATACGAATACATATAAAAATACGTATAAAATACGATGAATAGTAAATACGATGAATAGTAAATACAATGAATAGTAAATACGATGAATAGTAAAATACGATGAATAGTGAAAAGTGAATAGTGAAATACTGAAAATAATTGAAAATTTTACTAAGTATAGAAAATTTAAAATGAAGAAGTAAATGACTTAAAGTGTTTGAAAAACACTTAAATAAAATTTGACATATTAATAAACATATCAAATTAGAAATTTAAAAACGTTAATAATTAACAACACTTCAAATAATAAACGAATGTGTTATGTGATCATATGAAACCTACCATTCAAATAAAACGTTTGTGATGAGACTAGGAGAGTCTAGAAACATGTGATATGTAATATCAAATAAATAATAAATCATGAGTATGTTTAAATAAAAGGTCAAGCTTGGGCCTCAGATAAGGGAACGTCAATCGTGAGTGAAGTGGGGTTAAGATAGTCTTGTCGCGGTCGCCATTGCCGGACAAGATAATTGAATATGCCAAGGCTTTTGTCTCAGGCTTTAGGAAATAGTCGTTTTATCCTGAGTTAAGGTGCTCTATGATTAGCATAGCCCATTCTTAAATTGGATACTAGTGTACATGTACTAGACTAGGGTTTTATTCCCCTATTTCGCTAAAGTTACCAGGGTATCCGTGCCGATTTGGGCGATTATAGCGGTGGTCTCCTTGCGGTGTTTCGTTCTTAGTGGGCGCGACACTAGCATTCGTTCTTGCCACATGTACAGATCACTTGACGAGATTGTATCTGAAGTTCGAATCATTTCGAACACTAGAGGATGAGATGCAAGTATTATAGTATTCGGCGTGGTTTACGAGTCGAGTAAGCCTCTGCACTATGGAAGTGAGATGCAATCGATCAGAGTACAAAGGCCTACTCAGTGGTCAGGCTCGTAAGCAGTATGTGTTGTCTGTTGTATGTTTAATTGAGAATGAGTGTGTACCATCTTCGAAAATTAAAGACCACAAGTTTCGGGTGAATCGAGTGCATGATGAGAACAATACGATACGTATGTATGTATGCGATCTGATATCGCTTTGTAATCTTGCTGATATGTTGTGATACTATGGCTATGATATTATATGTTATTTGCTTTCATAACTGAATATCATGCTTATATGATTTATCGCTTTAACCGCATGCTTATTATGACATATATGTCTTTACATGCTAATTGTATTAAGCATGTTTATGTTTTATCATAATGTTATGTTTATAAAGCGATAATGTTAAACCAAAGTAATTGAAATCGAGGGTAAGTATGAGCATAGCTAGTCACTGTCCGCTCAGCGGGCATCCCCCCATCAGTTTATTGTGCAGGGTAATCATGGACCGGAAGCTGGATTTTGGACGGGGCCATGCAACGTTTTTACGCTTTACTTTATGTCATTTACGAGAGATTTGTAATATATAAGACGCTACTCTTTTAAATTTCCGTACACAGAGTTGTTTTATTCAACTCTTGAATTACGATGTAACATTTTGGGTTTTTATATATAATTAATAACGCTGGTTTAAGACTTAATTAATTTCCGCCTTAATAATTAAAGTCGACTAAAAACCAGGTTGTTACACACGAGACGTGTTTATGCTTTACTTTTAGTTGTTTTTGAGAGATTTGTAATATATAACACTTTACTCTTCTAAATTCCGTACTTAGAGTTGTTTTATTCAACTCTTGAACGATGTTTGTAATATTTGGGTTTTATGTATAATTAATGACTAAAAATCAGGTTGTTACATGTGTTCAAAGGGGACCAAACCTATATTTATAGTGTGAGACCCTAATAGGGTTTTCACATAAGCTGCCAAATATCTACCCTCATTGATATGGGCCGCTACCTTGTTTTACACATTAAGTCCATGACCAATATTTCCTTATTACCCAATAATACCGATATTTTTACCTTATGGATCACTTTATTTATCGGTTTATATTTTATAATATTGCGACACATATTTAATAACATTAGTGGCCCATATCCGTACGAATATATAAATATATCCTAATAGTTATTTCTTATTCTAATCATTAAAACAATAAAAACTATATATAACTAAGCTTTAACTAAATCATATGCTATTGGTCTACTTATTGATATATTACAATAAAAAATCTATAGTTGGCAGTCTTATTTCTTCTTCAATCCTTGAAGCCTTTGTTGGGTCTGTTCATCACTTTCACTGCGCAAAAAATAAAACAGTTAATAAACATGGTTATATGTGAGATTAAAAATCCGTTACTTGAGGAAAAGTAGAAAAACAAACTTTTGATTTTGTGAAATTCTTGGCTCTCTTTGCGATTTTTGATGTCGTAGGTTGTGTGCTTGTCTTCTCAAGATCAATTATTGACTGAAGTCTTTTCTGTCCAGTTGATATTTCTATAGGCATATGCTCTTCCTGTTTTAAGATAGTGTTGAGTGTTAATTTTCCAAATAATTGAATTTTATGTGTAGTCTGATGAAAGTTGAGATTATACGTACCATAACCATCTTGTCTTCTGAAATAGCTAAAATGTTGAAAATCTTCTTTTGGTCACTACTATGGTTGGAGTTAGTAATTTTGATTTTGCAAACAAATTCTTTTCCGACGAAAGTATTATATAGCAACTTTGGTATTGGGCTAGAATCTTCATCATCTTCTTTTTCCTATAGAGAAGACATTTTTTTTTAGTGGTTAAGCTGGCAGTTGTGTGCAATATGATTGTTAAAACAATTATATTTGTTAAGTATATATTACCTCAGCTTGATGGGCATCGTATATGCTCACAGCATTTTGACCAATTAGTTTTTTGGCTTCATTGTCAAATACAACGAAAATAGTACTGCAATGATTGTCTTCAACCTTTAGCTCGATGCTATATCTGTTCAAATTAATTCAGTAAAGTATAAATATATTTGAACATCAATGAAAGTTAAAAAAACTTGATTACTTTTAATTTATGATAAAATTATACCTAATAGTTTGAAACTCTACCATCTTGTCACATTTAGAGCAAAAATACTCTGAACATTTAAATTGTGGTCTTGTGGTGTATGTCATACATGATTGATAATACCATGGTTTTTCCGCAATGACGTCTTTCACTTTAGCAATGCAGTAGCAAATCAAATCCTATAAAAATTCGCATTATAATGTGAATAGGTGTATTTTTGGGAAAAGGTAAAAGTTTAGGAAAAGATTCAGAAGGTACCTCTTTATAATTGGTGTTGCAATGTTCAAGAATACTTTTGATATCTTTCTTGGTTATTTGATTGGTGACATTATCAATATCTAAAATTCCTTTCTTCCCACTGTAATAGAGATTTTCATATAAAATTATCTGAAATTAAAGACTATAGTTAGATTTGTTTCTATAGTAAACTTAAACGGCAACTTACCTCCATATTTCTTTTAATTCATTCACTTCAGGAATATCAAGATTAATGTACAGACTGCTCGAGGAAGATGTTGAAATACTATTATAACCTGCAAGGTAATACAGTTGGATCAATTAATTTTCACTATTATCAGGTTAGCTGCTATCTTTTTTATAAATTTACACTGCATTGTTGAGAAGTTGAATTGTAAATTTAATCTAAGTGTCAATCAACAAAAAATCATATACTAACCATTGTAATCTTTTACTAAGAGCGACGTCACAACCACAACGATTACATCTTGTCTCTCGTTATGTTTTTGCTTCTGTTCTCGGTAAACAGCTTGACATTGGTCCCACAATGTCACTCTTTCACGTTTACCACTATTTGGGATAAAAAAAAATTATTTCGTATATTGTGTCAAAATATTAAGTTCTTTCAATTGGCTTAAAAATTTTACCTTTCGTCTTCAATTTCAATTGCAAAGTAGTTTGCTTTTTCTATTTCTTTCACAACGACTCCAAACAAATCTAAATGAACAGAAAAAGAAACTTAGAAAATATAAATATGGAACGATAATTTATGAACTTAAATAAGAAATCGTACCTGTAAGAGTGTAATGATTATTTCGGCGACTATCAATGTGATGGAAATTTATGAAGTCAAATCTATGTTTAGGTATCTTAGGATCATCATTTTCTGTGGCCTTAACATATGTGTTATATAAGAATTTAATCATTATCTTACTATCGCTAACTACACGATATTGATCTCTGTTTGGGACAACTTCAAATCTCTTGATCACATGTATTTTGCCGTCAAAAATTTTGGGACGAAATCGATCACAAATATAGCTCGGAATATATGTGTATGTATATTGTCCCTGTAATACATGTATAACCATAAGTGAGTTAGTTGCTAATATGTAGAATAATAGAACAAAAATTTGAAAATCAAGAGTTCAGAGGAAAAAATGTTGTTACTTCCTCATCAAGAAGGACCATTGCTATATGTAACAACTCTTTCTTTTCCTTTTCGATAGATGGATTATGCACGTCATAAACTCTTGATATACGGACTTTTATTTTTTTTTATCTTTCTTATTTGAATCGTCATTGGCTGAATCAATTTTCAGTTCGCTAAGTAAAGCATAAGATCTGCAATTAATTATAACATATACGGAATATCAATCAATTGCTTTTGAAAAAATCTACAGATCAAGTACGGAAAAGTAAATGAAGAATTGAGTTGATGAGGTGGGTCACCTTGGTGCCATGATGAAAAGTGAGCTTTGACGTTGGCTAAAGAATATTAACGATGGATTTGTTGGATTAAAGCAAGTTCTTATATATATATATGGCTATTAAGTCAATCCTATCTAATGTTTGATTCTTGTACAGATATGATTTCTAATATTGTCACTTTAGATTATAATTGGTCTCATTAATTTTTAATTAATAAAGTTATTTTAATTAATTAAGGATTGGTTTTGTAAGGATCTATGTAGTGTGGGAGAAGGATTGATATATAACGTAATGTGATTGTAATTGGTCTCTTAAATTTTAACTTTTCTGATTATAATTGAGTAATGTGATTATAATTGGTTTTGTGAGGATCTATTTTAATTAATTAAGGATTGGTTTTGTGAGGATCTATGTAGTGTTGGAGAAGGATTGATATATAACGTAATGTGATTGTAATTGGTCTCTTAAATTTTAACTTTTCTGATTATAATTGGGTAATGTGATTATAATTGGTTTTGTGAGGATCTATTTTAATTAATTAAGGATTGGTTTTGTGAGGATCTATGTAGTGTTGGAGAATGATTGATATATAACGTAATGTGATTGTAATTGGTCTCTTAAATTTTAACTTTTCTGATTATAATTGGGTAATGTGATTATAATTGGTTTTGTAAGGATCTATTTTAATTAATTAAGGATTGGTTTTGTGAGGATCTATATAGTGTTGGTGAAGGATTGATATATAACGTAATGTGATTATAATTGGTCTCTTAAATTTTAACTTTTCTGATTATAATAGGACTCTTTAATTTTGGTCTCTTCAATTTTATTTTATTTTTAATAAAGTAATATAGAATTTTAATAAATTTGGAGTCTCTAATATTGCTCGAAAAAACTCGAAAATAGTTATATATTATGATTATGATTATGATTATGATTATGATTATGATTATGATATGATTATGATTATGATTATGATTATGATTATGATTTCCATATTATTTTTGTTTACAATTTAATTATTTAAATTATTTTACAAATAAATTTTTTTGATTGGATGAAATACCTTGATATTTACACTCATTTGATAGCATTTTTTAATACGAAACTAATGATGTTAATTTTATATTATCGCGATAAATACATTTTATAAAAAATTAAAACAAAAGATCTGAAAAAATATTATCTAATGTATTATAATTAAATAAGGAAATTATGTCCCATATAATTATTCATTTAAAAATTACTATTGTTCTTAATTTAAATTATTTAATCTATCTTTTAGGGTGCAATTTTCTTATTAGCTAAAACTCCTTGAATTAAGGAGAGCACTCGAAAAAAACCCTCTTTTATATATATATATAGAGCTATTGATTGATTGATTTTAATGTTTTCAATGCTTTCGATGATAGACTATATCCAAAATTTTTAAAACTCCTAGAATAATAATTTTTCATTTTAAATTACATGTTTTTTTTTGGGTGGATTTTAAAGATGGTAATAGAAATAAAGAATTTTTAAAAATTCTTTGTTCAAATTTACTAAAAATAGAACAGAACATTTATTTTTAAATGGAGGGGGCCGGTAATAAATAAAGATAATAACAAATTGGTGAATCAATGTTCATCTTTTACACTTAGTCTTATTAATTATATATTTAATTTTTTTAAAGTATAATAAACAATTAATCCATAATTTTATGAAAGTTCAACTATGATACCATCAATCAATTGTGACTTATTTGTCAATACTACAAGCAATGATAATTTAAATTCAAACCATTCAATACTAAGTGATACAAAATGGAAAATATGTTGGTAATTTAAGTGTAAATTGTCGGTCGTTTAAGTGTAGTCGGGATTTGTGCGAAATGTAGTAACGACTATACAACATTATAATATGGGTCGGGAGTGCGGAGTGCATGCTCATATAGAAATGATTGTATGTTACGGAACATTTTCAATAATATAATATTTTGATTACGTTGAATGATGATTTGTATCAAAAGTGAAGCGTTACATCTTTTTATTTAAATCGTTTCTTTTTGTTGAAAGGATGCATTGGCTTAATTTGATTCCAAGGGATGTATCACTTGGTTTAAGGGGATGTATATTCAATGAATACTCCTTTTAAATCAAGGGATGCGTCTTTTGATACGAAACATTGCGCCCCCTCATTCCCTATATAAGGGAGGGTCGTGTTGGAGGAAATTCATTACATTTTCCATGCTTTTTCTTTGCACATTATCGCTACAACAAACCAAAACAAAGACTTGAAATATTTCTTTGTTTCTAAGCCTAAGAAGCAAATGGTCGTACTTGTTTTATCCTGCGAGAAATTTCGTGTAACCCAAGGCTTATGAGGGTCGGAATATTCTCTAAGGAAAGCGGTATCCGTGACTCAAGTATTATCCAAGTAGATTATAACTTTGTCACTACAATTGTAGGGCGATCCTATTGTTGCTTTACATCGTAAAGTCCCCAAGAAGCTGAAATATACAACTACAAACTTAGAGAATATTACCTTATTGTGTTATGATGTCAAGCATCAAAGACATGACGTCAAAGTTTGGAAAACTTGGGAAGTTCGATGGTGTAGACTTCCGTCGTTGGCAAAAGAAGATGCATTTTTTGTTAACGACTTTAAAGGTTATCTATGTGTTAAGTACGCCAAAGCCCGAGGAGCAAGATGATGAAACATTAGAGGAGAAGAGGAAGCGAAACAAGTGGGAAAACGATGATTATATTTGTCGTGGCCACATTCTCAATGTATGTCCGATTATCTCTTCGATGTGTACCAATATATGGAATTTGCAACGGAGTTGTGGAACATATTGGAGACTAAGTACATGGAGGAAGATGCTTCTAGTAAGAAGTTTCTTGTCGGCAAGTTTATGAACTATAAAATGTCGGATTCTAGGCCGGTGATGGAGCAATACAATGAATTGCTTCGTATTTTGGGCCAATTTACACAACATAAGATGGAAATGGATGAAGCCATTTCGGTGTCTAGTATAACAGACAAACTTCCACCATCGTGGAAAGACTTCAAGCATATGCTGAAGCACAAGAAAAAGGAGTTGTCTTTGGTACAACTCAGTGGGCATTTGCGCATCGAAGAATCCCTATGGGATCAAGAAGGCAATAAGTTCGAAGGTAATGAAACTAAGGGATCTTCATCTATCAATATGATGGAGAAAGGTGAATGTTCTAAAAGGAACATGGGCAAGAAACGTCAGTTTAATAATACTAATAACGGTCCCAACAAGAAACCAAAAGGATCATGTTGGATTTGTGGAAAATCCGGACATTACAAGCGTGATTGTCGGGTTGGAAAAACTAAGAAATTAATGAAGACTAATCATTATGGGCATGGGTCTAAGGACCAAATGCCACCGCCTAATCAAGGTCAGATTTTCGAATGTGATTTAAATTTAGTAAAGAATTTCGTGTCACAAATATCTGAGGCATTTTATGTGCAGGATGATGATAAGGCATGGTGGATTGACTCGGGTGCTACAAAGCATGTTTGCAAAGATCGTCGTTGGTTCAAAACATATAAACTGGAAACGGATAGATCAATTCTCCATATGGGAAACGAGTCGACTCCACCAATTCTTGGCTGTGGATTAGTAACATTAGTTTTTAGTTCCGGGAAATCTATTGATTTGCATGATATTTTACATGTTCCCGAGATTTAAAAAAACTTAGTTTCTGGTAGTATTTTATCTAGATGTGGATATAAACAAGTTTATGAATCTTGTAAATATGTACTTAGTAAACATAGTGTGTTTATAGGTTTCGAATATTTATGTAATGGTATGTTTATGTTAAATATTAGTTATGATCATTATGCTATGTTTAACGTTTTTACATGTGATATCGTTTCTTCGAGTTTAGTTTCTTCTAATGATGCTAAGTTATGGCATGCTAGGTTAGGACATGTGCATTTAAAACGTATGATTTTTATGTCTAAACATGAGTTGATTCCTTCTTTTGATGTTAACATGGGTAAATGTGATTCTTGCATGTTAAATAAGATCACTAGAAAACCGTTTAAAAGCAATGAACGTAAGACTAGCATGTTAGAAGTCGTGTATAGTGATCTTTGTGATTTCATTCTACGTCGTCTTTAGGTCATAAAAAGTATTTGATAACTTTAATCGATGATTCTACTAGATTCTGTTATGTGTATTTGTTGCATGCTAAAGACGAGCCTTTGGAGAAATTCAAAGTATATAAGAATGAAGTCGAGTTACAAACATCGTGTATGATAAAGAAATTACACACCGATAGAGGCGGTGAATATTACGATGTCTCGTACTTTGAGTCTTGTGGTATCATCCATGAGGTAACTCCTCCGTATACACCTCAACTTAATGGGGTTGCGGAAAGGAAGAATAGGACACTAAAGGAGATGGTTAATTCCATATTGTCTTATTTCGGTTTAAGTGATGAATTTTGGGGTGAAGCGGCATTAATCGCTTGCTATTTACTAAGGATTCCTAATAAAAGGAATGTGACAACCCCATTTGAACTTTGGTATAAACGTAAACCAAATTTGAAGTATATTCGAATTTGGGGATGCAGGGCTGTCGTTAGACTACCTGAACCCAAAAGGAAAACTTTGGGTGAAAGAGGTGTTAATTAAATATTTATTGGATATGCGGAACACTCTTTAGCATATAGGTTCTACGTTATTGAACCAAATGATTTTGTTACGATGAAAACCGTAATAGAGTCAAGGGATGCCATTTTCGATGAAAATCGTTTTACATCTATGCCTAGACCAAAAGACCTAGTGTCTAACACTAGGGTAAATGTTAAGATAAATAAATCTTCTCGACAAGCATCACAAGAACTTCTTAGAAGCAAAAGGACTAGAATAGAAAAGTCCTTTGGTCCTGATTTTCAAACCTACTTAGTTGAAGGTTCGAGAAATGAAGTAAGATGTCAATACTCTTACTGCTTTCTTGTGGATGATGATCCTAAGACGTTTGATGAGGCTATGAAGTCTCAAGATGCTTCTTTTTGGAAGGAAGCGGTTAATGATGAGATGGATTCCATCATGAGTAACAACACGTGGATTCTAATGGATCTTCCACGTGGTTGTAAACCTCTAGGTTGTAAATGGATCTTCAAGAAGAAGATGAAAGTCGATGGGTCTATCGATAAGTTTAAGGCTCGATTAATAATCAAAGGCTCTAGACAGAAGGAAGGTATTGATTATTTCGATACATATGTTCTGGTTGCTAGAATCACCACTATTAGATTGTTGATTGCCTTGGCTGCTATTCAAAATTTAGTGATCCATCAAATGGATGTCAAGATGGCTTTCTTGAACGGTGATCTTGAAAAAGAGATTTACATGAAACAACCCGAAGGGTTCGTCATGCCAGGCAACAAGCACAAAGTGTGCAAGTTGGTGAAGTCGTTGTATGGGTTAAAACAAGCTCCTAAACAATAGCATAATAAGAACCTGTTCTTTCGGACTTTTTAAATTTGAATTAAATCGAATCGAATCAAAATGAAATAATCGAATCGAATCGAATCGAATCGAATTGAATCGAATGAATCGAATCGAATCGAATCGAATCGAATCAAACGAGCTGAAATGAACAAAAAACTGAACATCATTATTATTATTATTATTATTATTATTATTATTATTATTATTATTATTATTATTATTATTATTATTATTATTATTATTATTATTATTATTATTATTATTATATTTTTATTATTATTATTTATTATTATTATTATTATTATTATTATATTTTATTATTATTATTACTATTATTTATTATTATTATTATATTTATTATAATTATTATAATTATTATTATTATTAAAAACCAACAAAGTTGCAACCAACAAATTTTTATCTAACAATAGCATGAGAATATGTATTTAACCATAAAATATTGACAAATACCAATTCAATAGTTCCTACAAATTTTAATAGAAGATCAATTGATATAATCAATAAGCTAAGGTTACAATCCTATTGGTATTTATAATGACCATGATGATGACCATGATGATGAAACACATCAAGATGATGTGGAAGTCGATAACGAATAAACATAGATGATATCTTTTGAGTTTATGATACCTTTGTTTTCAAGATTATGATTTTCAATTGTATTAACAGTTATTATTATTTCAATGCTACCAAGTTTTTTTTTTCTTACGTACCTTTTGTTTTCACTACTTTCACATGTTTTACTAGTAGTAGTACTAGTTATCGTAGTAGTAGTGGTGATAGTAGTAGTAGTACTACTATTACTACTACTAATAATAATAATAACAACAACAACAATAATAATAATAAGAGTAAATTCATGACTTATACCTACTTTATAACCACATTTCATAATTTATACCTACATAATTTTTTCTTCATAACTTATACCTAGTTTACTATTTTTATTCATAATCAATACCATTAATGAATTCCGACCAAAAAAAACACAAACTTCCCGATTTGCCCTTGTTTACTGACATCGGTATTTCTCCCAAAAACAACCCCCAAATACATACCCCAAACAAAATAACTCTTAAAACACAACCCAAGTAAACTAAAACCCCCAAAAAAATTACTGTGAAAATAAAATCCCCAAATTAAATCCCCCATCGCAATAACCTCATGTTTCCCTAATTTTTGTTTAAATTTTTCTCTCCAAATCATCGACGTAGCTTGTAATTGCCATCTCCGTCAAGATTACACCAGTATGTACTTTTAATTGAACTCAAAATTGATTTCATTGAAGTTTAATTGAAATTATGGTTTTTATTTCCCGCTTTTGATTCGAAATTCTTGTAAATGACCGTAATTTAACTTCGATTCCTCATCTTTAATTTGTAGAGTTTTTTACACCATCAAGTTGTCAGATTTTGTGCATGCATTTGTTTGTTCTTCATCCACCCACTTGAAAAAGCGACAAAATCGGAACTTGCAAGTTAAGAACCTCCTCCCAGGATTGTCAGTGGTCCACGACTTAAACAACGCCGCAGGAACGCTACAATTACATTTAATTGGATTTCGGGATGACGACGAACTACTAATATTCGACATTTTCTGGAAAAAAAATTTGAAAACCCTAATTACGCAGAGTAATGATTTTTATCAAAGAAAAATAAGAAGAAGAGTAAATTAAAGTATAGAATCAACAAATAATTAAACAATTTTAAAATTTAAAGGAAGAAAAAATAGAGGGGAAAATTTAAAGGAAGAAAAAATTAATACCAGGAGAGAGATGACAAACTACTGAGCAGCAATGAAAAAGCTTGATAGAGTAAGAGGAGAATTTTATTTTAAATTAAAGGGATAATGGTGAGTTTATAACAATAAAATAAGAGGGGTAAAATAGGGATTTCATTAGTTAATTAAGGGGGGATTCAAATATTCCGACAATAACGGTCGTTTTTTTGGTCGGAATTCATTAATGGTATTGATTATGAATAAAAATAGTAAACTAGGTATAAGTTATGAAGAAAAAATTATGTAGGTATAAGTTATGAAATGTGGTTATAAAGTAGGTATAAGTCATGAATTTACTCTAATAATAATAATAATAACAATAACAATAACAATAATAACAACAACAATAATAATAATAATAATAATAATAATAATAATAATAATAATAATAATAATAATAATAATAATAATAATAATAATAATAATAATAATAATAATAATAATAATAATAATAATAATAATAATAATAATAATAATAATAACAAAAACAACTACAATATTATTTAATAATAATAATAATAATAATAATAATAATAATTATTATTATTATTATTATTATTATTATAATTATAATAATAATAATAATATTAATTATAATAATAATTATTATTATTATTATTATTATTATTATTATTATTATTATTATTATTACAATAATTATAATTATAATTATAATTATAATTATAATAATAATAATAATAATAATAATAATAATAATAATAATAATAATAATAATAATAATAATAATAATAATAATAATAATAATAATAATAATAATAATAATAATAATAATAAAATAATAATAATTTCATGTAAACTGTGTTTATATATCAATAAAAATTGCGGTTTATAAAAAAAAAAAAAAAAAAAAAAAAAAAAAAAAAAAAAATAATAATAATAATAATAATAATAATAATAATAATAATAATAATGAATCAAATGAAATTGAATCGAATCAATCGAATCGAATCGAATCAACTAAATGGAGTGAATCAATCGAATCGAATGAATCGAATCGAAATGTCTTTGAAAATAAGTCCGAAAGAACAGGTTCTAAGTTTGATGAAATTGTTTTGTCAAATGGATATGTGCTTAACCAATCGGATAAGTGTGTATATAGTAAGTTTGATGATTCCGGTAAAGGAATCATCATCTGTTTATATGTTGATATTTGGTACTGACCAAAATCAAGTTGATCTTGCAAAAGCATTTTTATCATCAAGCTTCAATATGAAGGATATGGGGGAGACCGATGTCATTCTTGGCATACGTATTAAAAGAAGGAAAAATGGAATATCTTTAACTCAATCTCATTATATTGAGAAAGTGTTGAAAAGGTTCCAGGCGATTGATTTTTCTCCGGTAAGAACCCCTATGGCTCCAAATGTGAAACTTATGCCTAATATGGGAGAACCAGTTTCACAGTTGAAGTACTCGCAAGTTATTGGTAGTCTTATGTACGCCATGACGAGTACAAGGCCAGATATCGCTTATGCGGTGAGCAAGTTTAGTAGATACACGAGTAATCCTAGCACAAATCATTGGGCTGCGGTTAATCATGTATTGAAATACTTAAAAGGAACAATGGACTACAGATTGTTCAATAGTGGATATCCTTCGATTTTAGAAGGATACTCGGATGCAAGTTGGATATCCAACATTGAAGATCATACTTCTACGAGTGGTTGGGTATTCTTGCTTGGGGGAGGCGTTATTTCTTAGACTTCTAAGAAACAAACTTGTATTACAAGTTCAACTATAGAGTCGGAGTTTATTGCTTTGGCATCAGCCGTAAAAGAGGCGGAATGGTTAAGGAATTTGGTATATGAAATTCCGTTATAGCCAAAATCAGTATCACCAATGGCTATTCATTGTGACAGTGCCGCTACTTTGGCTAAAGCATATAGTCAGGTTTATAATGGTAAATCGCGACATTTAGGCGTCAGGCATAGCGCGGTCCATGAACTGATCACTCACGGGGTGATATTGGTTGATTTTGTGAGATCTCAACATAATCTAATCGATCACTTGACAAAAGGATTGTCTAGGGACTTGGTTGAAAAGTCGGTTATCGGGATGGGTTTAAAGCCGGTATAAATTTTCGATCGTAAGACACCCAATTCCCCTCCAATACAACGTTAGAGGCAGAATTCAATGTGGAAAGCCTATTCTCGCATATTGAAGCACATTTTATATATTATCCCGAAGATATATGCTTGGACCTGCATGTTTGTTAGGTTGAAGATTTTCTTCTTAATGGACCTTTTGAAAAATTGCTTATGAAGGAGCAAGATCGAAAAGAGTCCACCTATGTGAGCGTGAAGTTAGGCTGCTTCAAGGGACTTTGGCTTGGTCTCGTATGCGTTCATGAATGGATTGTGACACTAGGCCTATAATAAGTGTCGGTTAATAAATTTTGAGTTCGTCTTAGACTTGTGTGTATTGTATCGTTATGTATTCAGAATGAGTTGACAGGGTTCAATCCTAAGAGACACCCCGATGCTCGAATGCGAATGTATGTAATACTAATGTGGAAATTCAATCTTCGTGACATTTTCATTTATGCACAAGTTTGGTTCTGTTTGTGGTGTTTAAATACAAGTCAAGGATTACACTTAAATGGGGGAGGAATGTTGGTAATTTAAGTGTAAATTGCCGGTCGTTTAAGTGTAGTCGGGATTTATGCGAAATATAGTAACTATACAACATTATAATATGGGTCGGAAGTGCAGAGTGCATGCTCATATAGAAATGATTGTATGTACAGAACGTTTTCAATAATATAATATTTTGATTACGTTGAATGATGATTTGTATCAAAATTGGAGCGTTGCATCTTTTTATTTAAATCGTTTCTTTTCGTTGAAAGGATGCATTGGCTTAATTTGATGGGATATTTTCCATGGTACCCTCGAACTTTGGCAGATTACATATGGTACCCCATGTGTGATGTTTGTTCATATGGTACCCCTATACTTTGTGAATATGTGTCCAATATGCCCATTTTGTGACGGAAAACTTGACGACGTTAAGTTTAAGGAAGAAGACATCAATTATGAGTTTAGGGTACAATTAAACCCATATTATTCCTCCATTAATTGGTGCCTATAAACTTAACGCTGTCAAGTTTTTCGTCACAAAATGGGCATATTGGGCACATATTCACAAAGTTTAGGGGTACCATGTGAACAAACCTCACACATGGCACTACGCCAGACCGCCAAAGTCGAGGTATCATGGGAAATATCCCTAATTTGATTCCAAGGGATGTATCACTTGGTTTAAGGGGATGTATATTCCATGAATACTCCTTTTGAATTAAGGGATGCGTCTTTTGATACGAAACATTGCGCCCCCTCATTCCCTATATAAGGGAGGGTCGTGTTGGAGGAAATTCATTACATTTTTCAAGCTTTTTCTTTGCACATTATCGCTACAACAAACCAACACAAAGACTTAAAATATTTCTTTGTTTCTAAGCCTAAAAAGCAAAGGGTCGTACTTGTTTTATCCTGCGAGAAATTTCGTGTAACCCAAGGCTTATAAGGGTCGGAATATTCTCTAAGGAAAGCGGTATCCGTGACTCAAGTATTATCCAAGTAGATTATAACTTTGTCACTACAATTGTAAGGCGATCCTATTGTTGCTTTACATCGTAAAGTCCCCAAGAAGCCGAACTATACAACTACAAAATAAACAATGAAAATGTCCACGATCCTCTTGATAATATGAGATAATTACAATTATATTTAGAGTTTTTTAATATCCAACCTTTTATTACATTTTTTTTTAATAACTCTCGCTTTTTATTAATTTTTATCTAAACTCTTACCTTATATAAACACAATGTTTAGAAACATCAGCAAATTCTCATTCAATCTTCGTCTGAAGTTTTCTGAACCAATCTGAAATTTTCTGAAATTTTCTTAAGTTATCTGAAGTTATCTGAAGTTTTTTGTAAAAATCTGATGTTTTCTGAAATAATTTGAAGTTTTATGAAGTTATCAGAAGTTTTCTGAAGTTATCTGAAATTTTTATATTATTGTTATGTTGTTATTATTATATTAATTTTATTATTATTATTATTATTATTATTATTATTATTATTATTATTATTATTATTATTATTATTATTATTATTATTATTATTATTATTATTATTATTATTATTATTATTTTTATTATTATTATTATTATTATTATTATTATTATTATTATTATTATTATTATTATTATTATTATTATTATTATTATTATTATTATCAACCGCAGCCTTTATTATAATTAAAGAAATTTACACATCGGTTACAAAAAATTGGTGGGAAGCCGAAAGACAATCTGGGCCCCCACCCCCTTTGCTATCGCAAAGCTAAGTCTAGAAAATATGTACGCGGCTACACGAGCCCCTACATCATGGGACGCAGAGAATTTACAACCTTTTATTTTCGTTTCATGTATTTCGCCTAAGTTTATTTTCAAACAATTTTACTCCCTCTGTCCCGGTCATTTGTTTACACTTTCTATTTAGGGGGTTACGAGTAATTTGTTTACACTTCCCATAAATGGTCATGAGTGACCCATGTGGGAGGTGGACCCCTACTCCCTTAACCAATTACATTTCATAATTTTAAGCAAGTGGGACCCCCTTTGTACTTATATTATTATTCAATTAGTTTTTTTCTCTACATCTCTCCTCACATCGATAAATGTGTATAAAGTAAATGTAAACAAATCACCGAGACGGAGGGAGTAGTAATATCTATCTATATAATAACCTTTAAAAGGCAAATAGGTTTTACTATTCTTACAATAGTGTTTTTCTAACTAATTTTCAACTTTTTTAACTTTCCCATTGTATTCTAACTTTTTTCTTCTATAATCAACTAATTTTCAACTTTCTCTAGCTTTCCCATTCTATTCCAACTTTTTTCGTCTATAACCAACTAAGTTTCAATTTTCTCTAATTTTCACATTTTATTCCAACTTTTTTCATCTATAACCTTTAGAAATAGGTTTTACTATTCTTACAATAGTGTTTTTCTAACTAATTTTCAACTTTTTTAACTTTCCCATTGTATTCTAACTTTTTTCTTCTATAATCAACTAATTTTCAACTTTCTCTAGCTTTCCCATTCTATTCCAACTTTTTTCGTCTATAACCAACTAAGTTTCAATTTTCTCTAATTTTCACATTTTATTCCAACTTTTTTCATCTATAACCTTTAGTTAGATTTTTTTTTTTTAAAAAAATTATGACACTATTGTAATTGGAATTTCTAAGAAAAGAACTTTTGACTTTAGTGGAAGAACGTTTTATTTTGTTATTATTTGGGACTCATCACTAATCATCTACCAATTAATTCTCACAATATTTTGAGGCGGATGAAAAATGAGAAGGGGTTAGATATTAGGGAGGAGGAAAGAAAGCGAAGAAAAATGAGCAAGAGGAAATAAGGCGAGAAAATATATGTTGAGGACTCGAGGAGAGAAACTCAAAGAAATATGAGGAATACGAGTATTATGATGGGGTAAGGAAATAAGAGGCGGATGAGTATGTTGAGAAAAAAAGAGTATCTTGACGGGTAACAAAAAAAAAAGCTCAGAAGAGAACTAAGAGGGAAATGGGTGTTAGGGGGTGAAGGAAAAGACAAGAAATTGATGGGGGAGGGGGGATGAATGAGAGGAGTAAAGGCGATGGGAAATTTGTTGAGGATGGAAACTCGAAAGAATAAGGGAATTAGAGGATTGTTGGGAGTAAGGAAAATAGAGGTGTATGAGTAAGAGAAATTCGAAGAAAGAATATTAAGAGGAAGGGGGGGAGATGAAATTAGGGGAAAAGAGTAAGCAGAGAGGAGGCGAGGATAAATACGTTGAGAAAGAAAAATAGAATGAATAAGTGGAATAAATTTATTGTGAGGTGTAAGGAAGAAAGAAACGTAAGAGTAAACAATGAAAAAGAGTATTATGAGGAGTAAGAAAAGAAAATACCAAAAATGAGAGAAAAATTATTAATATGAAGAGCAAGTGAGCAACTGCGAAGAATGAATATGATCTTACTTACGGTGGCAATGATTTAAGTAGTTTTGGCATAATGATGCTTCAGCTTCATCAAATTTACAAAACATTTAACGTAATATTAGTGATCTACGAAGTACGGAGTATATAACTTTCACGACCAAATAGATATCTAAAATAATCAACCACGCATTTCTGACGACAAAGCCAAGATCACTAGCGTAAATATAAAAACAACATACCGATTTTAACCAAAGAAAAACCCTCATTGAGAGATTGCGCGCGCAGTCCAACAAAACTAGTTATCCTAAAAGAACTTTTTTTTTTTTAAATTTACATTAGACTTGAGAAAAATGTTTGTCACACCGAGAAAATCAGAAGCTTCATTTATTGAAATTTAATTTGATGTAAGTTAAGGAGTAATATTTTATCAATGATTTATATAAACAAATAATATTTTCAAATGATATGATTACATTGAAATTAGTAACTTGAGTCTCCATCGTCAATTATATTTTCAATTGATTACTACTCCGTATTATAATTAGAAATTAGTAACTGATTTACAATAAAATGTTTTTTGAGTAATATTGTTTATGTTAAATTAATAATAATAATAATAATTATTATTAATATTATTATTATTATTATTATTATTATTATTATTGGTTTTTTTTACTTAATTTTTTTAGAAATCTGAAGTTTTTTGCAATTTTTTGGAGTTATTTAAGTTTTCTGAACTGATGTGAAGTTTTTTTTAAGTTATCTGAAGCTTAACTTTTTAATTATCTGAAGTTTCCTAAGAGAACAAACACTTAGGACCTGTTTTCTTGACTTTTAAATTGAATCAATCGAATCAATCAGATTGAATCGAATCGAATCGAATCGAATCGAATCAAATGGAATCGAATCGAATCGAATCGAATCGAATCGAATCGAATCTGCAATTTTATAACATTGTCTGAATCGAATCGAATCGAATCGAATCGAATCGAATGGAATGGAATGAATCGAATCGAATCGAATCGAATCGAATCGAATCGAATAATCGAATCTTTGAAAATAAGCTGAAAAACACGCCCCAAATCAACTCAACTTATTTTCGTTCAATTCAGTTCAGTTTAATTCAATTTTAAAAAGCTCGAAAAAAATTTGGGAAATTAATTTGTGCGTGCTCTTATTAAAAATTTGTTATCACGCTCTTAGTTCGGCGAACCCTAAAAATTGGGGAAAAATTAATTTCAAATCAATAGTTATGGCGGTTTCCGAGGAAGAATCATCCCCGTCATCCTCCACCACCGCCACTACCACCTCATCTTCGTCGTTGAAATCTCGATTTCCGCAATCCAACGGTGTACATTACCTCGCGAAATGTGTTCTTCGAGGTTCCGTTGTTCTACATGTTGTTCATGGCCACCTTCGTTCCCCTTCTTCATACGACGTCGTTTTCGGCAAGGTTTTTTTTTTTTTTTAGATATTATTAGACCATTTATATCATATTATAAGCTCACTCTTGATTGAAAATTGGTTTTCAAATTGTTATTCTTATGATATGAGTTGATTTCGATTATTGATGTTACTGGTATTATATACTCCGTATTGTTCCTGTGTTTGGAGTTGTTACAAAAACCTCGTAATACAAGAAATGTTATGTTTCCTGCATGTACTTTGATGTTCTGTTTTGGCACTTGTAACATGATATCAGCTCCGAGAACTCGTCTCCATTGGAAAGTATGATTGGAATTCAGCTTGTTGTTTGTTTATAATGCGTGGCAGTTATCAAAGGGTTGACTTTTGGAATGTTTTCGATATTATGTTAGTCCAATTATGGTTAATATATTCCCGAAACACCCGAGAAATGGAATAGGGAAACAAATGACTTGGACAAGGAGATTAATTACATTTATCTTTTGTAGATACCTACGGAAAAGTTTATCTTTCACATACGTTAGGAGTTGATTGTCGATTGAAGGATCCACATAGTGAAGTGCTTTTTGGATTTGTGAATTATAGGGAGTAGTGAGTACCATGGTTACTGGATTCGTTATGAATTCGTTTTTACCGATTCGCGATTCGCTCTTGTAGTGCATGTGTTATGTGTATTTTTAGTAAGAGACGAGATAGAATTCGCTCTTAGCAATTCGCGATTCGTGGGCCCCTGAACAAATCCGGTAACCATGGTGAGTACTGAGTAGTTAACATAGCTTGAAAGGCAAAAAGTAAGTACTCAGTAATCAGTATGTCTTATTTATGGTGCAATTATCTCTTTGGGTCTTTTTTGTTTAGGGGTAAGGGCTTAATGTTTTAGGTTGATATGCTTTCCGTTGTTTTTTTCCCTTTATATTTTTTAAGTAATTAAAGGCGAATGTTTGGGTTTGCTGAACTACTGTTAGGTTTTGGAGCGAAAACAAAGATTTTTTTTTTTTTTTTTCCAGAAATTGATGTTAACATCCATTTTGTCTCCAAGTTCATAATTGGAAATAAACA
The DNA here is from genome assembly GCA_023091065.1 of Dianthus caryophyllus. Lineage (NCBI taxonomy): Eukaryota > Viridiplantae > Streptophyta > Magnoliopsida > Caryophyllales > Caryophyllaceae > Dianthus > Dianthus caryophyllus. The sequence continues at coordinate 22,443,279 of CM041527.1, forward strand.
ATGATCAGAAATTAGCTGTTAATGTAGATATGCTGCTTTTTTCATTTTTAAATCACGTATTTGACATTTTGACTAGTTTATTGCCCATATGCCGTGTTTGTGTCATAATGAGGGTTTCTTCATTGTAGTTTGTACGGAGTACTGTTTTTAGAGGATACTTAAATCATTTTAGTGCTGTAATTAAAGTCTAGAAATAGAGGAACTTATCTCGTACGATGATGTGTTCTTTAGCCTGAGTATTCAATGGTTGCATACAACATATGCAGGAGACATCCATTGAGCTGGTGGCTGTTGGTGAAGATGGGGTTGTACAATCTGTTTGTGAGCAGCCAGTATTTGGTATCATAAACAATATGGCTGTTCTACCATGGAACGAGAAGTTACGTTCTGAAAATCCGCAGGTATTCCTTTTTCGATATGTCCTTATGTTAAATTGACTTGTGGAAAATTACTAACACTTTCACTATACTCTTTAAATCGTAGACTATAGGGAAGGATGTACTGGTTGTTGCTTCCGACTCTGGAAAGCTTTCTTTTCTCACGTTTTCCAATGAAATGCATAGGTGAATATCTTCGACTGCCTCACAGTCTAGGTTTGGCTTTTTGTTTGATTATATATAAGGCTGCGTTTGGAAACTTGGAATTGATTTGAAATACTTGAATTGAATTGTAGGATTTGAAATGTTGTATTTCAATTCCAAATCCAATTATATGATGATGTTTGGCTACTCATGAAATTGGAATTGGAATTAACAACTTTATATATAAAATTTTGTTAAAAACTTTGAAAAAATGAAATTAATAAATATTGTACCAACTTAAAAAAAAATATTTTCAGATTTTTATATTTTTAGTTGTAAGTGTAAACAAAAAAATTGAACGAGGAATTCAAATGACTACCTCCTACCAAGAATTTGAGAGGACCCTAAAATGAACTAGCTTGGAATTGGGATGGAATTGAGCCAATTCCAATTCCAATTCCTAAAGCTTCCCAAACATGGGAATTGGCCCAATTTCGGAATTGAATTCCAATTCCATGTTCCCAGACACACCATAAGGCGCGTGCTAGGTACTAGGCTCATTTCGTCACAATCTATTTGATTTAACCTGAAATGAAGCTCTGTCTTTGCTGTTTCGTGATGGATTAGATTCTTCCCATTGACTCATGTCCACCTCTCCGGTCCTGGAAACTCACTGCATCAGAGTGGTAGAATGCTTGCAGTTGATTCAAGGTATTTGTTTTGTCGAAGTTATCATTATAATGATTAGATTCTTATGCATGTCAATTTTGGCTACCTTGATGTGCATCGTTTTTCGTTTTTATTGTAATCATGTCCATATTCTGCAGTTAGGGTAAACATTCTGCCTTGCCATTCTTCGTACCTTATTTCATACTTTGCATTAGAGTGTTGGTTTATGTTTGTACTCATGGTTCAGTATTGAAACGAATTTTGCTAATATTGACCCGCATGATGGGTATATCTCACTTGTCCCTACAACTAAGAGTTGAAGATTGAGTTGCAGTGAATAATCTGGTGGATTCTGCAGCTCCATTGTTAAAGGCAAGAAATGCTTTTGGATTACTTGGTTCGAAACTTGTTGAAAAATCAGGACGGTTGCTCAATGCACTAAATTTCTTTTGTATCTTATTTTTGCACAGAGGACATTTGAAAATGGAAATTATCTTTTTATGGAGACAATTCTGGTAGTCAAAGTCATCATTTGTACTGTTCCTATGCAACTAAATTATGGATTAATTGTCAAACACCACCCTTTAAAAAAAAAAAAAACTTGTTACTTGACACCTTAAAATTTTTTTTGGTCGACTATGACCTTTTGGTTCGAGTTTGACTAACACCAACTAAATTCCGGCATTTGACTTACTAGAGCTCGAATTTTTTTTTTTTCTTCTCCATCTTTCCTCTATTTATCCCTTAACACAAATTTTCACTCCAACCAAAATTTTTCTCCAAATTTCCAAATACTTCTTGCATTTCTCTTTCCTTTATTTACTGAGAAATAGAAGGTTCTTTAGGGCAAAAGTTTGAAATTTTAGGGTATTTTCAGAGACCATGATGAAGGGGAAGAAATGATTATGGTTCTAATTGAAATTCAAAAATGGATAAAATGTGGAGATATTGGAGTGTTTTTGAAAATCAATATTGTTGTGGAAAGAGTAATGAATATATGAAGTTAATTGTGTAATACATTAAAGTTTGGAAGATGTATTCTGGATTTGAGAAATGTAATAGAGTGTGTTTGGATATGGGGATTTCATTTGAAAATGTGGATTTGATACAAATTACATGTTTGGGAAAGTTGTAAGATTTGGATTTGGATTTGGATTTGTATAAAATCCAAGCTTAATCCCATCCAAGCATAATTTTGATATTTTCAAATCCTACCCCCACCCCATGTCATTTACAAATACCAAATTTCACATTCCATATTTCAAATGAGGATTTACAAATTAAATGACCATTACCAAACACTATCTTAAGGAATTTGATTTGGAGGATAAATTTGTGGTTTGAGGGATGTATATTTAGGTGTCAATGATGAATTTCTAGATTTGAAAGATGAATTTGTGGGTTTGAGGAGTGTATTTTTGGATTTGAGATATGAAATTTAGGGTATTCTAGAAGAAGAAGTTTTTTAGAAGACACATCTCCGGTTAGTCAAACATCGGAATTTGGTCAACAAAGGCTAAAAGGTCATAGTCAACAATTTTTTTAATGGTGTCCATTAACAACTAACAAGTTTTTTTAATTTTTAAGGTGGTGTTTGACAAGTAATCCATAAATTATTCAAACAGTGTACTTTTTTAATTTTGCTTTCTGGTTGTAGTTCTGCTCTAATTTCTATTCCTGTCCATCTTCTTTTGTTTGAACTGTTCTTATTTTCTGATCATTGTCAGTGATTTTCTTTTACGATAAACGATTTATGCTGACATGTGAGTGTTTGGTTCCAGTGGTTGTTACATTGCTGTTGGTGCATTCGACGAACATGTCACTCTCTTCTCTGTTTCAGCTTCTAGCAACTTTGATATGATTGATAAGGTATTCAAAGCAGCAATCTGAATTTATACTTAATTATCTAAACTTAGGCTAACCAGAATGATATCTTTTTTTTTTAATTTTATTTTATTTTTTAAATGGTATAGTTTTGACATGATGGTAGTTATCTTTTGTTTGTTTCAGAGAGTACGATATCCAGCTGACACTGAGGATGAGTTGATGAGCAGCGGTTTTCAGCCAGCTAATGAATCCGTCTTAGTTAGCTCCTTGTCAGCAGAGTCAATAGGTGCAAACTCTGATAGAGATCCACTTAGACCTTGTACTAGTGGTACTATATGGAGCATGTGCTTCATCTCAAAGAGTTCAAATCAATTAAATAAGGGATTCAATCCTGTACTAGCGATTCTTGTGAACAGGTACTATAATTGTTATCCGTTGTTAAAATATGAAAGCATTATTGCGGAATTTGGAGTACATTATATTGCTGAAAATGTTCAATACAGAATAATTGTAACTCTTGGAAGTCAGAATTTATATTTCACTCTTACCTTTTATTAACCTGCAGGAAAGGATCATCTTTGAATGAGCTGGTATTATTAGAATGGGATCTCGCAAAGAATTCTGTTCATGTACTTTCTCGGTTTATCGAAGGTGGTAGTTTGGCCCTTAAAATAGCTGAAGTGCCTGGGTGTCATGGCCTTGCACTTTTGTTCAGGGAAGGTGATATCTTACTTTTGGATTTTAAGGATGTATGTAATCCTACTTGTGTACAAAGATTATGCTTGAGTTCCTCAGTTTCTATGGTCGACGAACATGATTCTATGGAAGACTCCTTCAGGTTACATGATGATGATGAAGGTTTCATTGCTGCTCGAGCACTTCTGGAGCTTCAAGATTATGGTATGGATCTTAGCAAAGGGGATGACCCTATGAGTATTGACAGTGACATATGTAGTACTAAAAGTGTGCTAAAATGTGAATGCCCATGTAGTTGGGAACCAGGAGCATATTTAAATCCAAGGATGGTGTTTGCGATCGATAGTGGGGAGATTTTTCTAATTGAAATAACCGTTGACATTGATGGTACAAATATGACGCTGTCTAATTGTCTTTATAAAGGTCATTCCTTTAATACACTATTGTGGACAGAAAGTGGCTTTGTGGCGGCTATAGTCGACATGGGCGATGGAGTGGTCTTGAAGTTTGAGGAAGGCAAGCTGGAATTCTCAAGTGCAATTCAGAATATTGCGCCAATCTTGGACATGTCAGTTATGGATTACCACAATGAAAAGCATGATCAAATGTTTGCTTGCTGTGGAAAGGCTCCTGAAGGATCACTAAGAATTATTAGGAATGGCATTAGTGTGGAGAGGTTATTGAGGACTGCTCCTATATATCAAGGAATAACTGCCATATGGACCCTCAAGATGAGGCTACACGATTTATGCCATTCTTTTGTTGTGCTTTCTTTTGTTGAAGAAACAAGGGTGCTGTCAGTTGGTGTAAGCTTCACTGATGTCACTGATTCTGTTGGTTTTTTGCCTGATGTCTGCACATTGGCATGTGGTCTCGTTACTGATGGCGTATTGGTACAGATTGATCATAGTGCAGTTAGACTTTGCTTGCCTACAGAAGCTGCTCATTCTGCTGGAATTCCAATGACTTCCCCTACATGCACTTCATGGTCTCCTAAAAGTATTAGCATTAGTCTAGGTTCAGTTGGACCCAATATAATTGTTGTGGCTACTTCCAATCCTTTCTTGCTTATAATTCTAGGTGTTAAGTCAGTTTCCTTGTATAGCTATGAAGTATACGAGATGCATCAGGTTAGACTTCATAGTGAATTATCCTGCATATCAGTACCACAAATGCACTGCAGTGAGAAAGGATCTCTTTCCCTTCCACTTGGAGTTGATATTGGTAAGATCTTTGTGATTGGGACACACAAGCCATCAGTTGAAATTGTTTCCTTTGCTAACGGTCAAGGCATGAGAGTTCTTGCTACTGGAACAATCTCACTAACAAGTACAACAGGAATTGCTGTTGGAGGGTGCATTCCTCAGGATGTGAGGCTTGTGATGGTTGATAGGTTATATGTGCTTTCTGGGTTAAGAAATGGAATGCTGCTACGCTTTGAGTGGCCAACAGTATCCTGGGCATCCGACTTCCCTAGTCGTAGGACCTCTTTATTTGCGAAGCCCGATTTATTGAGGACATCCTCTCCGGCTATAGTTGCCTCCCAACTATGTAGTGCCATTTCTTTTGAGAAGCCAAAGGATGAAGATCCTATTCATCTTCAGCTGATTGCTGTTCGTCGAATTGGTATTACTCCTGTGTTCCTTGTTCCCCTCACTGATTCTCTGGATGCAGACATTATTGCTCTTAGTGACAGGCCTTGGTTAGTTCAAGCTGCACGACAAAGCCTTTCTTACATTTCAATTTCATTCGAGCCTTCTACTTATGTGACTCCTGTATGCTCAGCTGAATGCCCCAAGGGACTTCTGTTTGTTGCAGAGAATTGTTTACATCTGGTGAGATTCTTTTGCTACTCGTTCGCAAGTAAAACTAAGCCTTTTTTATTTAATATTTGAATATTGGTCAAGGCCCAACCTTATGAACCCTCTTACCTGAAAAAATATTTTTATGATTTCGGGTCAATACAAATTCTCAAAATAATGATTAGTCTTTGAACTCCAAAACTCTGACTTTTCATAAACATGTACGAGTAAAATACTATGATACATTAAGTCTAACACCACCTGCAAGTCAAGCTATTTTAGAGGCCGGGTAGATAAGGTGAATTCCTTTCTGGAATTCACTCTTGTATGTTTGCTATCTACCTAGCACTTCTCTTATACGGAGTATATACAGCATACACAACTATAAAAAGTCGTCTTGCATTCATCTAGTTATTTCTTAAACACTATTAATATTAAAACTAAATCATTCCCTTGAGAAGACTCAATAGGAATACACATTCTATTAAAAGTTAATACATTCCTTATTATCATACTCATAGTATTGATCTCTCGGTAATCGTTGCAGTCATATTATCAGCTATTGTGGCGTTATCACTAAACACGGCCAACATCGCTTCAAAATGTGGGGTGATCTTTAAAACCATGTAACGGCCTTTATTTAAAACCATAATAATACTCATATGGTCTCCTATTTGATTGATGATTGCAATCTAGCTTTTGTTGGCAGTTAACTTCGATCATTTGAGAAATAAATGAGAAGCATCTTCAATGTCCCCATTTTTCTAGCACATGCTTTATTATAATACTTATAAAGTCAGCAGCGAAATCTTTTGCTTATATTGAACTTGAATCATTTGAGATATAGGCTGGTAAATTTGGGAGAAAAGCAGTTTAGTTTTGTTAATTAATTGGCATCAGCAAAATATTTGCTGTGATGCCAATCTCAATATAAAACCCTGTTTCCCGAAAAACCGTTCCTTCTGTTTCAAATTATCATACAAATTCTAGTTGTTTCACTCCTCTAAAATCCAAATTTAACTGGAGGCACAGTCGTCTGTGTTGTTTTCCGGTTGATCCTTCTCTTTGTTGTGTTTTCTGAAGTTCTATCAGTTTTTTTTGACTTGTAACTGGCATTTGTTTCTTAACTGTAATTTTCTAATCCGAGTACATTGGCTCTTAAAGTTTGAGTGTAACATATTACCAAATTTCACGTGTTACAGTTTAGTGAAATCATGAGAGTTCTTGTATATTACCAAATTTCACGTGTTACATTTTAGCGAAATTACCAAATTTCACGTGTTACAGTTTAGATCATGATCTTTCTTCCAGTCTCCCCCTTTCCTGTTCAGTTCACCCATTCCCTTTTTTTGTTTTTTTTTTCATAGGCTCAAAGTAGTGTTTGTTATTGATCAAGTTTGTGACCATGAATGTTGGGAGCGTGGCCTATGTTTGTTAGCTGATTGCTTTGAGGAGTTTGAGGCCTGAAGTAAATATGGTGCTGATGGTATAGAAGTTGTGGCGGTAATGTTAGCGGTAACATTGTCAGAGTCGAAGTGTACAAAATGTCGTCATTTACCTTCTTGAAAAAAATCAGTGGAAAGCTGACTATCCCGAGGGTTTTTCAGTCCTATAATTATGTTGGTGTCTATTTTTAGTTAAAATGGTGCTTATTTCGATAATTTGTCTAGCGCTGTCTTCTGATTCTGTGTCTGGTATAATCTCTTTGATACTGTAGGTTGAGATGGTGCACAGTAAAAGGCTTAATGTGCAAAAGTTTCATCTTGGTGGAACTCCAAGGAAGGTTCTGTATCATAGTGAGAGCAGGTTGCTACTGGTTTTGAGAACTGAACTGGGAAATGAATCATTTTCATCTGATATTTGCTGCGTCGATCCTCTTAGTGGGTCTGTGCTTTCGGCATTCAAATTTACCCTTGGTGAAACTGGTAAAAGCATGGAGCTAATTAAGGTTGGAAAAGAACAATTATTGGTGGTGGGAACAAGCTTATCATCTGGCCCTTCTATCATGTCTACCGGTGAAGCTGAAAGGTGAGTCATCTGTAGGCTTTCTATTTCTTTTGTGGGTTATATATATATATATATATATATATATATAGAGGCAAGATCCGGTGAGTCCACCTAAATATTTGAGTCCGTGAGTCCAGTTACAATATCACTGGTTTTAAGGAAGAATATCACAACATATAGGAAACAATATCACGAAAAAAAAAAACAAGAAAAATAAAGGGTTCAAAAAATTTGTGCGGCCTGGCATAGTGTTGATATTGTTAGTTATAGTATGTGATATTGTTAGTTATAGTATGTGTACAGTTGTAAAAAATCTCAGATTTTTGTGATATTGTTAGTTATAGTATGTGATATTGTTAGTTATAGTGTGTGATATTGTAATCTGGACTCACGGACTCAAAAAGATAAGTGGACTCACGTGATCCTAATTCTATATATATATATATATATATATATATATATATAGATAAGATCTTTCAAGCCCTAAGTTTTGGGAAAGTCATTGAGTCCAGACATCCGCTTTGAGATTTTAACACAAAAATTTGAGATTTTAACACAAAAATTTAGAACTGCAAAATTCCAGAATATTTGAGATTTTAACAATATATATAGATAAGATCTTTTAAGCCCAAGTAATGAGGGAAAGTCATTGAGTCCAGAATCCGCTTTGAGATTTTAACACAAAAATTTGTGATTTTAACACAAAAATTTGGAACTGCAAAATTCCAGAATATTTGAGATTTTAACATTGTTAAAATCTCAAATATTCTGGAATTTTGCAGTTCTAAATTTTTGTGTTAAAATCTCAAATTTTTGTGTTAAAATCTCAAAGCGGATGTCTGGACTCAATGACTTTCCCAAAACTTAGGGCTTGAAAGATCTTATCTCTATATAGATATATATATTTCCAGATATTATCACTGTTTGTGATTGGTCCTGATGAATTGAGCAACTTTTGAGGTTTAATTTATCCTTCTTGTCAGTACAAAAGGCCGTTTGATCGTGCTTTGTCTCGAGCACTCACAAAATGCAGATAGTGGGTCAGTGACAATATGTTCGGAGGTTGGCCAATATTCCCAACAAATTTCACGCATTTTTGGAGCTGGTGGCTATTCTGCTGAACTAATATCTCGCAGTAGCTGCTGTAGCAGTCCGGATGACAACGTATGTGATGGGGTAAAGCTCGAAGATGGTGAAGCTTGGCGGCTACGATTGTGTTACTCGTCCGTTTCGCCCGGAGCAATACTTGCAATTTGTCCGTACTTGGAAAACTACTTCTTGGCTAGTTCAGGCAATGCTGTAAGTTGCTTTTGTCTTTCAAGTCCAGCTAATGAGAAGATGAGCATATTAGTACATAATTACTTGTCATTTTCTGTTGGTACTGCAGTTCTATGTTTGTGGCTTTTTAAATGATAATCCTCGGAAAGTCAGGAGGTATGCTGTCGAAAGAACACGGTTTACTATAGTCTCCCTGACAGCCTACTTCACAACAATTGTCGTTGGCGACTGCCGTGATGGTGTACTATTTTATTCTTATCATGAGGTAACGACTGCTGGCATTCACTGACTTGTTATCCTTTATGCTTGCCGAAGATTTTACTTTCATGTGAAGTTTATATCTTGTAAGTTTTGTGCTGACATCAATATCTCTGGCCAAACTATTTGAAAGGAAGCAAAGAAACTGGAGCAAATGTATTGTGATCCTGGTCAAAGATTAATCGCTGATTGTTTGCTTACTGAACCCAAGACTGCTTTTGTTTCGGATCGTAAGGGAAGCTTTGCCATCTTGACGTCTTCAACCCACTCGGAAGGTTCTTCTATCTTTGAAACTTGTTCCCTTTGAACGTAATGTACATTGTCTACATTGTCCTGTCGTCTTCTGCTTCATACTTCATAGGCTTACTTATCTTTCCTTTTCTCCCTTTCTGCACAGCATTTATAATTTGTAGTGTTCTGTTCATCTGATTTTGAGTTATTGTAATCAAGTTATATTTTTTTGTGCGTAGTTTCTGACTGTTATCTTTGTGATCTAGATAATTTGAGTCCTGAATGCAACCTTACCTTGAGCTGTATCTACCATATGGGTGAAATTTCAATGAGCATAAAAAAGGTAAATCTAATGTTTTTGTACCTATCTGTTCTAAATTTTTTTTGTGCTGATATGTGTTATGGCGAAGTCCTGATTTACCTCGTCCACTCTTCACTGTACCTTCATTTTAAAAACGGCCATCAAGTATCCTAAGGTGATTCAGAGAGTGATATTTTCATTAGCTTAGCAGAATTGGGAGAGATGAAGCTTGAACAACTATGCAAATTTTAAAGAAGTTAAAGAGACAAGCAGATTAGAATTTTTAATATATAATTTGTCAACATTTACCAATAAAGATACTTGTAAGTTGTAACCTTCCTAAACTGGAGCCGCCGTATGAACCTGAGACAGCTCCAGTCCCGTGGCTTAAAATTTGACATTGCATGTGCCCGTCACGGCACTCTGTTGAAGTAACGATACTTAGCAAGACAACCTTTGTTAAAGACCGACTATACAGTGCCATTATACTATCCTCACAAATCAAGTCATTATGTTGAGCCTAGGTGAGGTACAATTTCATGACATTTTGGTTTGATAAATGATGATTCACCAAATTGGAGTGTATGAGAAAAATTGTAGCAGCTTGTGGCTGCTGACTGGATAGGGCTATTTGGATCATATTTTTATTTCTATTTTACTGGAAGGATTTTCCTAGTTTTGTGTTTTGGGTGGCGAGATTACGGGACAGTCAAGTGCAATTTGGAACTCTGGAACAGAACCTGTAACAACTAAAGGCCAAAATATTATGAGAAATAAACATACTATCAAGAATACAATATTGAGTCTTTATTAATGCTGGTGAATATAACATTGGAATTGTGAATAGTATTGAATAACGTATTGAGGCTTTATGCTTTCCTCTTTCCCAGTGAAGTAACCTCTTCTAAGCCCTTAGTTTTGGTCTCTCACTTTTGTCTAGTTAATTAGAATTGGACCCTGTTATTGAACTTGAGTAACCTAGCAAAATCAAATTGGTATAACTAATCAATCGCAGAATGGATCAGTTGCATAGTGAAGGACTGGTTATAGTGATGAAGGGTAAGTTTCAATTTTTTGGACCATGAACAGCTTCAAGAACCTCTTTGTACTGTGAGGCTTGTAAAAGCTACATTAAGTATTGTTGACCCCTTGGGTTTGAACCGGAGGATGCAAACTTTTATTTATCACCTAGAGGTTGCAACTTGATGCGCCGTTTCTAATGTTCATGCCTCGGTTAATGGTGTGCCCGTTTTCTGTAGTTTCTTCATGTTATTATATTATGCATCTTTGAAATCATTGTTTGAAGATTGTTTTGGCCCCCCTTTATGCAGGATGCCTTGTAGCATTAGTCAGCAATATTATGTTTTCATGTCACTTTTGTTAGCTTGTGTATGTTCGTTATTGTTCTATTGTATCCTTTGAGCAAGGTGTCACTAGTTTTCGTGTCCTCATGTAGGGTTCATTCTCTTACAAACTCCCAGCGGATGATGGATTTAAAGGATGTGCTACTGGAAATGATAAGCCACACTATAGTATTATGGCAGGCACTCTACTGGGAAGCATCGTGATATTTATCCCCATGTCAAGGTATCTATTCTTTTTAAAATGTAGACCCATAACATCTCAATTCTTAACTAATGTCAAGGAATTGAGCCTTTTTTTGTGGTTGTGGGAGAGTATATTCTGCCAAAGTGGTGTTCTTTATTACCTTCTCTTTGATTTTTAAAGACCTGGAAAAATGGTACAAGATTTAATGAAACAGTTTCTTCTAGTAATAATTTATTTTTCAAAAACATGAGATGTCAATTTCCCTCTCCTCCCTTCTTTGTGAACAAACAAAAAATTGGTTATAACTTCGTTATGTTCTCAAAGACGTTTTTCTTCAAAAATATTGTCGCCCACTGCAGATAAGCCTTAGTGACCTACTTAAGTTATGGGGTTGTTGGTATGAGGTGAAAAAATGAGACCCGTGTATTAGCTTTCACCATTAGAAATACACGTTGTGGGAGTTATGCTATGTATTCTTAACAAACACATGGAAAGCCTTTTGGATTTCTATCTCTAAGGTTTCTGCCACGATTGCCATTTTTTGTTGGTTATTTTTTGTATTATAATTTTTTTGTTTTTTTTTGTTTTTGTTTTTGTTTTTGCTTTTAGAATATTTTATGGTTCAGCGCATAAACCTAAGTGTGACCTATTTATGGGTTGCGGGTATGAGTTAAAAAAATGGAAATCCGTGTTTTAGCATTAACCATTAGAGATCAACCTGGTGAGAGTTACACTTATGAAGTTATGAAAATGACAGGCTTAGAGCACATGGGTGCATCCTTTTGAGAGTGTACATGATTCTTAGCGAGTATATTATGAATGAAAGATGTACCTCCTGTGTGTCACTCGTACAGATCTTAGTTTTTGTGATAGCTTGATCGACATGTTTAAGCAAAAATAGGGAAATCAACAGTGAAGATCTAGGGAAATCAACAGATTTTGCCTTTTGTTTCCTGCAGGGATGAGTATGAGCTTTTGAAAGTCGTACAGGCCAGACTTGCAGTTCATCCTTTGACTGCTCCTATTCTGGGAAACAATCATAATGAGTTTCGCAGTCGTGAAAATAAGGTACTTATATATTTTTTTTTCCGGCAATGTTTCATGTTTAGTAGGGAGTAAATTTTGTGCACATAATGACCAAGTATTATTATCATAATGTGTGCACATTTAAGAAGAATTTCTGTTTCCATTTGTTATTCTTATTTCTTGTGATGGCTCCATGCAAGCCTACTAAAGCTAAAGCAGGATGCATTGCTGATATGGCTGATATCATTTAAATTTATAGATTTATAGAGGTGTTTTTTTTTTTTTTTCCAACTGAAAAGCATTTCCCCTTGATTGAAAAAGCATCCTCCTAGATGGTCTAGCTAATTCAGGTCACGTGTAGCCCCTAACTCTAGATAATAAGTGATGCTTTCAAGGTCAAATTATGTCGGCAGCCCCCACACTCATGCACTTACCGTACCTATTGGACTTTGGTTTATTCGGTGTAAACGTCATTTCTAATACTCTGTATTGTGAACTTGGCAGTTGAAATAGTACCCATTTTTGTATATCAAAGCTTTTATAAAGTATGATAGTGTTTGTATTTCTACGAAGTGCACTACTGCAGTCTTCGTATGAGCCTATGAGGTTTTCTCCTACACCTGAGTTCAGTGGGTGGTTACAGGTCCTCAATAATGCTCATTGGTGAAAGAAAAGTGAACTTCCATGAATAATGGACGCACTCTATTAGAAAAAAACTGAAATAATTAGAGTACTTTATATCATTCCCGGATAAATAAAATGCTTCATATAATGGCTCAAAAATCTACCTGCTGCATGCATAGGCATTGTATTGATGTTTACAGCTTATTCGTTGGATTTGTCAAATACCAATAGCTCAATCGGCGGGTGATGATGGTGATCTCCTTTATCTATGTCGGGGGAATTCCCACCTTGTCCGACCATGTCAAAGGGTTGCTTTTTGTTATGCTTTAAATTACAACCCAATTGGTTCATTGGGCCTCTTTTCTTTGTGTATCAGGTGTCTGTTCCTACAATACTTGATGGAGACATGTTAGCTCAATTTTTGGAGCTTACAAGCATTCAACAAGAAGCCGTTTTGGCACTACCGTGTGCAACCGCTGAGGTGTCGTCTAGCTTAAGGTCGTCGCATTCAGCTATATCGGCCAACCACGTGGTGCAACTCCTCGAACGTGTTCATTATGCCCTAAATTGAATTATGTTCACTTCCCTTTTTCGAAGATCAATTCTATGCTCAACCCTATCCACCAAAATTATTTTGATATGAACAATTCATCTAAAGGCTTTTAGGAGCGGAGAAGCGAAAACGGCATGCAACCCATAAATTCGGACTTCTATGTGGAGGATGTGAAATGATCTTCAATTTGGATGACAACTTGTTATCATAGAAACTGCTTAAATAGCAGAGGTATGGGACTGAGTGTACTTGTACCATTTTGAGTAAATCGGGACTGTTTATCCGATTTTTGTTGTACTAGTATGACAACCGCTAGATATCGTACGTATATGATGTATATATAACTCAGTTAATAGAAATATATTCCGTAAAGAATAGGAAAGATTGTATACTTAGTATGAATCAAATTGTGGCATTTTTTTGTTTACTTGCTCTTGGATAATATAGTTTTCATCGTTGGTCATTTGCTTTTGGGGGTAGCCAATAACCTTGTTTGGCCTGACCTAGGATTATCCAAACCTACAAATCCTCTGGTGGGGGATGACACATTCAACTTGATATCTACGGATAGCAATGGGTCCAATACCCCAACCTGGACCCGTTAGACCCGATTCTGATGGGTTGAGTTGGGTCCTAAATTTTTTAAATCGGATGGAAAATGGTCGGGTCAGGTTTGGGTTTTTCAAAATATGGATCTGGGTCAGGTTCTGCTCTTGTTATCAAGATCTGAACCCGGATCCAGACCCAATCTGTAGATCCAAAAATTACGAAGAAAATACAAATTATTGGTCGCACAACTTTGCTATAATGTTAAAAAAAGTAAACACGGAAAAAAAAAAAAGAAGTAAAATGTTGTGTCTAGGTTTTTCGCTCTCCAAGATTGTTAGTGTTGGGTTGGTAAAGAAGATACAAAGAACAGGAAATCAAGATAGCCAAGACAACAAGCCAGATGTGGCGATTAAGGTAGATCATAGGATCATGACACCTTGGTCAGCAATAGGGATGTAATTGGGGCGGGGGCAGGGGAAGCATCTCCACCACCGCATCCACCAACAAAAACTCACCTCCACCTCCGCCCCATCATCCATGGCGGGTGACAACCCGTCCTCCACCACCCGCCTGACGGGGAATTTTTTAGACCCACCACCGCCCCATACCCGCCCCACCCGCCCCAGCTCCGCCCCACCGGCCCATGAAATCGGATTATCGCTACGTAAATTTCAATAATTTTTATTGAAAAATTTCTAATTACGACGACATAGTCAAATAAACACATTTTAAATAACCAACCAAAGTATTGTGAGTATCAAATAAAAATACATACAACACACATTTAAAGTTAACGAATTAAAGAAATAAAAATCAATCCGACACCTCCGACACTAAATATAAATAAAAAAAATGTTGTATACTTTATTCATATTTCAAAATATAAAAAAAAAAGTTAAAAGTAAATTTTTTCCTCTAATTTATATTTATATGAGTATGATTATATGAATTAGGCGGGTATAAGCGAGACGGATAAAGGCGGAGCAGGGGTGGCGAGGGGCGGGTACAGGGGCGAGGCGGTGTTTTGATGAAATCCACCACCGCCCCACGACCCGCGGCGGGGATTACTTTTAGGATCCACCACCGCTCCACGACCACTAAAGGGTCTCCTACCTCCACCCTAACTGGGGCGGGTGCGGGGCGGTATCCGCGTTGACCCGCCCCACTGACATCCCTAGTCAGCAAGTCTGAAGTGGAGAAAGTGGGTGGTTAAATAACTACCTATAAACATGGGAAAGAAGCTTAGATTGTAGCACTCGATTTTGAGCTTGTATTTAGTAAAAATAATATGAGCTCATTTTCACTGTTTTAGACACATTATTGATAGCATTCATTCCTAAGCACATAATTACATTGTATTAAGCAAAAACACTCAGTTTCGTACGAATAACGACATAAGTATATAAGACTGTAATCCAAGGCTTTGTAATCCCAACAAGAGTATTAATAAAAGAACTCCTAGCTTTGTCGACAGCAGTTTTCCCCATCTTCTTTTCGGGGTTTCTATGTCATCAATCTTGGCGTCTTTACTCTTTTACCCGTATAGCTCAGTCTTGTCTAGTTTCACTAACAGTACCAATTTATCCATTCTCGTTCTTTTTTAGTTCTGATAAAAAATTTACCAAAACAAATAGTCGCCCACTATGGGGCATCTAGTTTATTAGTTTGTGAAATTATTTCCACAAAAAATCCACAAAAAACTTACTCCTAACACGATCTAACGGCAGAAAGAAATCTCAAACAACTAAAGAATTGCAAGATTCAAATGACAATTTAGAGGATCACATAAGAGAATGCAAGGCTCAAGGAAATTGAGTCTACCCTCAAGACTAAACTGCACTCCACCAAGGCCCGTGCTTCCAAGATCTAACCCGGTTGTGGATACCCATATCCGTACCCTCCCAAACAAAACCCTGTGATGTATCACGGACTTTTATTACGCATGCTTTAACGTTGACTTATACGGTTCTAACTAATGTCGAATTCATTTTGAGTCGTTTTAAATGTTAAAATGTTTAAGGTCGCTTCACATCGCTTTAAATAAACGTTCATTTTGTCCATTTGGAGTCTAGCTAGGTCCTTGTCCTGCTTCATTTGGCATGAGCCAGATTTGCACTACAATTAGTCCTTTTACATTAACAAGGTCTAATTCAAGATTCCTAAATTCCTAAATTTAGGCCCTGTAGCTAAAACCGCCTTTTAGCCCTCTTACACAAAATACGGCTTCACGCCTTACCTTATTTCACAAAAACTATGCAAATACACCCTTTTCATTTTTCTGTCTCGGGCAAACCGAGCCCAAACCCAAGCCTTTAGCCCGCACTCCAAAGCCACGAACACCACAAAAATATCTCAGGATTATCCTAGCTGTTTTCTTGAGCCACACGTCCAAATTATCACGTAATCTTTCAAAGATTTCGTCAAACCGAAACTAGGAAATTAGGCCTAGAACCACACCTCCAAACCGCACAGCCTTATGCGGTTTGGAGGGGAAACCGCATAAGCTTATGCGGTTTGCCCTGGCAACCGCATAAGCCTATGCGGTTCCTCGGCTTGTTTTTATTCCCTGCTTTCCTAATTTCTCCGAGGTTTTTAGTATATATAGAGCCCTATACCTCGACATTCAAACATACTTTCAGATCACAATTCACAACCAGAATACATCCTTTACACCACAATTCTCTCATCTTACACCCTTTCACACTCACAAAAGCCTCAAGCACTCAAATCCTTGAGTTCAACACACCATCCCGTGTTGAATTCATCCTCCTTTCAAGTTCACGAAACGAAGCTCTGCCCAGATCTGAAGCGTCAGGACAAGGTAGGTACCGATCCACTTGGATCAAAACTTTTTCTTATTTTCTATGGACTAACAAAGGGGTCTACACTTTAGCGCCCCCCCCGGCTTTGGCACCCAGCGCGCTTGCACTCCAAGTGTTCTATTTACTTCGGGTACACTCCATATCCGATGACACGCCAAAGTCGCATAAGCAACCGACCTTATAAAACAAACCAATGGACAATTGAACTTTATTTTATTTGCATGCATCTTGCACCCTTTTTCTTTTGCATTAAAATCAACTTAAACAATGAATTCGACCTTTAACTGAACCGTTTTCGTTAACAAGTTAAACATGCTAAACTGAGGGTTTTAATCAATCTTTTTGCATCTGCATCTGCATTCTTTTACATCCTTATCGCACTTGTACGTAGCGATAACATTAGCTTAAATATCATCTTACAAGGATTGTTCTAGGTCAGTAGAGGCTATTTTTACATAGGCTTTTCTAAAAGGTTTTCATAAATCATTATTTGAATTAACTCTTTTTCTAAAGTACCCTCACCCCGAATCCGATCTGGTTTCACAAGCCTTAGATCTAGGGGTGTCGGCGTGCTCCAAAATCTAGGACATGTTTTTAACTTAGAACATGGTAGCAGGTTCCTATTTTCCGCGATAAATAGGTGGCAACTCCATAACAGTTCTTAAAGGTTTTTCCAACTTAATCTTTTTTAACTTTAAAATCCGCCCTTAAGCAAGACGCCGAGTTGGGTCCGATCCGGGTTCCATGATTTGGCGACTCATTTGGGAGATCTTATTTTTAAAACCAAAAACTAGCTTTTTCTTTTTAAAAATAAAGAGGTGAAACTTGAAAGCCTTGAACAATCCAAGTATACATATTTGAGCTATGCACATTCGTTTAGAGTCCATTCCTTTTGGAATCTAGGCACCCTTTGCACCCTCGAGAGGTGGTTCCCACATGCAGGCTTGTCCACTCGATAAAGCACATGCCGGACTAGCTTTCCTCTCGCCCCTCCACGGCTTGCCGTAAACGGCTATCTCGACCGCCCCAATACTCCCTTCAGAAAACCTATCGCCCCGGCGTAAGGAAATGAAGGGGTTAAGTATCTGCCAAAGCGTACTCGAGGTAGTTGGAGGTGTACCCGACTGACTCATTTTCACCCTTTTTGAGTCATACGTACAAGTTCGAGGCTATGCACCCCATAGTCCTTTTCAAAACGAGCATTTGCCTTCATATCTTGAAAACTTCGCTAAACGCGTTTCAAAGATAAATGAACCTAACGTCTAACAAACTAACACTTTTCAAACAAAACTATCGCGAATTTTTGAAACAAACTTTTTCAAAACTTCCTTTTTCACTAACAAGCAAAAACCCGAGCAAGGAATAAAACCCGAGCTCGCGGATTTCAATCTTCTAGGTCATACGGCCTAGTCTCTACATTTAACATCCTCGACTCGACTTGCTAATCGCTCTCGAGCCGAATCCTCTTCTTTTACACATCCGACTCGAGCTCACCTCGGCAAATCACCGATATCAGTTCGACGGATGCAAAGCAAAATCTTTTAACATCGAGACGAGATGTGCGCACACATCCTCGCCTCAAAAGCTTCCTTTAGCTAAAACTCTTTCGAAAACCTCCTTTTTCAAGCTTAAAATGTCTTTCTAAACAAAGAAATGAGCTAAAATGAATGCCTAAAATGAATGTGAGTCTAGTGGGTCGAGTCGTGTCGCTAATATACAAAGTGAAATGCAGGCCTCAGCTGGATACTCGTCGTACTAAGAACCGCCTAGTAATCCCTTACAAGAAACGAACCTACACCCGCAAAATGGCCGGCGATGACGAAGTTACCGCACTCCGTGACCAAGTCACAAAGCTGACCGCTGACCTTGAAAGGCTTCTGGCCACCCACACCACTGAGGTGGAACGTATGGAAGCCAAGATCAAGGAAGAGGCCGATAGGCACGCCAAGAAACTCCAAGCCATGGAAGAAAGGCTCTACGTCTCAAGCACCTACTCCATCCACAAGGAGAATGAAAACGTGCCTACTAGCATCAAGGACGAGCTCCCTAACAAGCTCGCCCTTAGTGACCTCCCTGTCTTCCAAGGACACGAGAGCCCGATCATCCACATCCGAGCTTTCAAGTCCCAAATGGCCATCAAAGGAGTCGACGCTAAGCATTGGCTAACTCTCTTCCCTCACTCTCTAGCAGCAGTGCCCAAGACATGGTTCTACTCACTTGACCCACAACGGGTCCCTACTTTTGAAGAACTCACAGTCGAGTTCGACCGACAGTATCGAGACAATGAAGACACTCAAGTTTCAATCCGCACCTTAGAAGTCCTATCTCAAAAGGACAATGAAGGCTTTACCGACTATCTTACTCGTTGGAAGAAGCTGAGCGCACAAATCCCCAACCGTCCCCGCGAGGACGAGCTCGTACCGAAGTTCATAAATAACCTGCGACCCGTGTATCAATTTTACATGAGGTACAAAGAACATTCAGAACTTCAAAGAACTAACTAAGGTCGGCACTCAAATCGAAGATGACCTTAGGACTGGCACCATGGCTAAATACACCGGCCATGCATATCAAGGGAGCTCCTCTAAGTCCTCCCGCGCGGTCAAGAACGACGAAAATCGTACCGTCGGTAACCTTGATGATGACACCCTTGACGCTTTTGCAACTACATTCTCGCCGCCTCCTAAGGCCAAGAGAAACTTCGACCCTCTCTTCATGTCCTACTCCAAGGCATTTCAAAGGTTGGTCGAGAAAAACTACCTGATCGATCGGGCCTACTAGCGAGCCGCTCAAGACAAGAAGCCTAAATCTTGGAACCCCAATGCCTTACATGCATACCACCGAGGCAAGGGGCATGACACCGAAGGCGCTTTAGGCTCAAGAACGCTATCCAAGATCTAATCGATCGTGAAAGCTCAAGAAACCATCTCGACCCGCCAAACCTTCAAACAACGAAAACCGCTCGGAAACCATGCAATCTTCGTGGGGTCAATCCCTATTCTAGATCGCTCTACCTAATCACACCCTCCAAGCGACCAAGTTAATGCGGTTTCTTGCGATGACGAAGACGACGAATCACGGCTACCCATCGACGGAAGTGATAAGTCACATCAATCAACTTGCAAAAGACATCGATCACCTAAAAGCTCTACATCGCACCGCAGCCGAACGTTTGGAACGTCGTGTCCAAAAAGAACTTAGCAACCCAGTCTCGCTCGACACTCTCGAAACTTTTCGTCAGAAAGACAACGAAGGTTTCGTCAAACACCTTACACAGTGGAGGAAATTACTTTCCCGGGTACCGAATCACCCACACGAAGATGAACTCATGTCCACTTTCCTCTTCAGCCTACGACCCGCCTGGCGATACTACTTTCACTTCTGCCACGCTCGGAACTTCGAACATCTCATCGAGATTGGCACTCGCATCGAAAAGGATCTCACATCTAGCTATGAGGATCCCACTCATCAAGCACCCTTCGAGGACACACTCTTAAAGGGCGAAGAATACACAACTCGCATGGCTCCGCAAGGAACTTTGACAAACTCTATATGCCCTACGCTGTGGCATTACAAAAACTAATCGAAAAGGACTACCTCACACCCATTGGACCTATTAACGAGCCACCCATGAATAAGAAATCAAAATCATGGGATCCCAACGCCTTCTGTGCATACCACCGGGGCATGGGACATAGCACTCAGAGTTGTCTCAAACTCAAACATGCCATTCAAGATCTTATCGATCAAGGAAGGATCAAGAAACCTCGGAGGAAAACCACACCTTCCTCCAGCAACGACGCAATTTACATCACAACTCAAGCAACCCAAGCAGCTCAAGCAGCTCAAGCACCTCCAACGACACAGAAGACGATGAAGAAGAAGAAGAAGTTCTTTTAGATTCTAATGCTCTTAGTGTCGGGTCATCTGTCGACCCATCTATCCTAGACTCTAGCTTTAATTTAGATTTTCTATTTACGGAGACTAACTCCAAGCAATTTTCTGATTTGTCGAATGATTCTCTTCAAAATAATGAAATGAATAAATTTGCTTACGTCTTGTCTCAAACTAAAACAAATAACAAAATACAAACAAACAAAAATCAACAAACAACAAACAACACACAAAATACAAAAGACACTAACTCATGCGAAAGTGAATCATTAAACAAATACATTGCAAACCTTGTACACCCAAAAACACAAGACCCAATCATCGAGGAAACCATAACCATAAACGTGGGAACCCCCGAAGAACCAAGGGAACTACAACTAGGAGCCTCACTAGACGAACACGAGCGCACCCAATTTATACAACTCCTAAGCGAATTCAAGGACGTATTCGCTTGGTCATACAAAGACATGCCCGGCATCGAACGAAGCACCGCCGAGCACCGCATCCCCATCAAACCCGGTTACAAACCCGTCAAGCAAAAGCTAAGAAGACTACGTCCCGAATGGTCTCTTATGGTCAAGGAAGAAATCGAAAAACAACTACAAGCCGGTTTCATCCAAGTCATCGAGTATCCTGAATGGGTCTCAAACATGGTCCCATCCACGAAAAAGAATGGCAAAATTCGAGTATCGTTGACTTTCGCGACTTGAACAAAGCTAGTCCCAAAGATGACTTTCCATTACCCCATGTGGGCGTCTAGTCGACAACACCGCCGACCACGCCTCCTATCCTTCATGGGCGGCTATGCAGCTCTACAATCAAATCAAAATGTCACTCGAAGACATGGCAAAACGGCCTTCATTACACCGTGGGGACATCTTCATACGCTTATGCCCTTCGGCCTAATCAATGCTGGCGCTACATACCAACGCACCGCTACAACCCTTTTACACGACATGATGCACAAAGAAGTCGAAGTTTACGTCGACGATATGATCGTAAAGTCAAAGGAGAGAAGTGGTCACATCACTAACCTCCGCAAGTTCTTCACTCGCCTACGACAATACAAAATGCGCCTCAACCCCCAAAAATGTACTTTTGGAGTTAAATCCGGTAAACTACTAGGACACGTAGTGAGCCAAAGAGGCACCGAGGTCGACCCCTCAAAAGTCAAAGCAATCCTTGAAATGCGACCCCCGGAGAACCTCGACGAAATTCGAAGTTTCTTGGGCCAAATCCAATACATCTCGCGCTTCATTAGCAAACTCACCATGATATGTGAACCAGTTTTCAAGAAACTCAAGAAGACCGACCACGTTGAATGGGACGAAGAATGTCAAAAAGCATTTGACAAGGTCAAGGAATTGCTAACTAACCCACCAGTTCTACGACCACCCCAAGCGGATTTACCGCTATCCTTATACCTTACAACCACACCTACCGCCATGGGCGCCATGCTCGCTCAAGAAATAAACGGCGAAGAACACGCAATCTACTACATAAGCAAGAAATTTCTCGATTACGAAACTCGATATTCACCCGTCGAGAAGAGTTGTCTAGCCTTAGTGTGGTCATCCAAGAAACTCCGTCACTATATGCTAGCTCACCAAACGAAGGTCTATTTCAAAATGGACCCCGTAAAGTACCTCTTCGAGAAACCTGTGCCTAACGGACGAATGGCCAGATGGACATTGCTCTGGCCGGTCGATCTTAAGTACGTACCCCTCAAAGCAATCAAGGGACGAGCAGTCTCCGATTTCCTAGCCGAAAATGCAATCAACGAAGAACCAATCATCGACACAACATCCCTTCCAGACGATGGGATCTACAACATCAACCAAGAACAATGGGAGTTATACTTCGATGGCTCCTCCAACTATCGAGGATGTGGAGTAGGAATACTTCTCATATCCCCGAATGGCGAACACACACCTTTATCAATCAAGCTAGATTTCGACGTCACAAACAACGCCGCGGAATACGAAGCATGCTTGCACGGTCTCCAAGCAGCGCTTGTACTCAACGCCCGCAATATAAGAGTCTATGGGGACTCCTCCCTCATAATCAACCAAGTATCCGGAGCATGGAAGATACTTAACGAAAACCTGGCACTATACCAAAGCAAAATACAAGAGCTCATAAACGAATTCTATCACGTAGAATTCATACACCTCCCTCGCGAAGAAAACCAATTCGCCGACGCGTTATCCAAACTCGCATCACTAATTAACATACCCCCGGGGATGGAAACACTACCCATTGTCGTGGAACGACGGAACGAACCCGCCTACGTCTGTGACATTGAAGCCGAGGAAGAACAAACCGACCCTTGGTACCAAGCAATCATCAACTACAAAACAAACGGTGAATACCCACCAAACATTGACAAACGGGCCAAACGAGCCCTGCGCCTATTATCATCACAATTCGTGATGGAAATGGGCAAACTACTCAAAAAGACACCCCAAGGCACACTACTCTTATGTGTCGATCACAAAAAGGGACACGATATTATGTCCCAAGTACACGATGGCGAATGCGGACCACACATGAACGCACGAGCCATGTGCAAACAAATCATAAGGCTAGGATGGTACTGGACAACCATGGAAGCCGACTGCGCAAAATATGTCAAACATTGCCATAATTGTCAAATCTTTGCAAACGTACAACACATACCTCCTTCACCACTATACAGTTTAACCTCGCCATGGCCCTTCTCCACATGGGGAATTGACGTCATTGGCAAAGTACAACCCGTGGGAGCGGGGAGGACAACGCTTCATCCTCGTGGCCATCGACTATTTCACCAAATGGGTCGGCCGCATCATACCGTCGCTAGGCACGAAAGAAGTTGCGAAATTCATACAAAACAACATCATTTGTCGTTCACGGCATACCCCACGAATTCATCGGCTGACCAAGGCACACACTTCCAAGGAGAGGTCGAACCACTCCTCCTCAAATACAAGATACAACGACACAAATCATCACCCTACCGACCACAAACTAACGGTAGCGGTCGAGGCGACAAACAAACCGTCGTGTCAATCCTCATAAAGATGATCGACACCGCCACGATCGCCCAACAAAATCTCATTTGCATTATGGGGATACCGCACAACCATCCGCACACCCACAGGCATGACACCCTATTTCCTAACCTACGGGATGGAAGCCGTCCAACCTGTAGAAATCGAGATGCAATCCCTTCGAATTCTCATGGAAGCAGACATTCCTGAGGCCGAATGCGCACGCGAACGATACGAACAACTCATCCTCCTAGACGAAAGACGGTTACATTCACTAAGTACAGTCCGAATGTATCAATCTCGCCTACAACGCGCCTACAACAAACGGGTCAAGCCACGAAACATCAAAGTGGGCGACCTAGTACTCAAATCAGTCCGAGCACCATTACCAGTCGACCCAAGAGGAAAATTCAAACCCAATTGGGCCGGACCGTACTTGGTCAAGGAAATCCTTCCCGGAGGAGCCGTGAAACTAACTGACCTCGACGGTCAGGACTTCCGATTACCAACAAATCTTGATCAACTCAAGAAATACTACCCCTAAAACACAGACGCTTCTGCAAAATTTCAAAACAAAACTCACTCTCGCATGGGTGAACTACGCTCGGTTTGATTCCACGCACTGTGGATACGTAGGCAGCTTTGCAAAGAGCTCAACCGAATCACACGAACTACGCCGGTTTGATTCTCAGATTCAAAAGCGAATCGTGGCGACTTGTCAAGAGTACAACCGAACTTTTCTAGCACGCATGCCCAAAGCTTAAAAAGGTCAAGGGCGTCGCACTCACAAAAAGACACGCTCAAAGCTTAAAAAGGTCAAGAGCACAGTCAACACAAAACAAAACACAAATCCAAGTCCAAAGCTTAAAAAGGTCGAGGACTTAAAAACGGAACAAGTCAAACAGGCGAATCCAAAGCTTAAAAAGGTCGAGGATTTAATGCGAATGTTCGAAGCTTAAAAAGGTCGAGAACATTTAAAAACAAACAAGAGAAAACAACGAGACAAGACAAAAGCAAATTAATTCTATTTTATTACTTTATTTAGAATTTTTCGCAATTTAGAAAGGAGCTAGGAACAAGCCTCCTTAGCCCCTTTATTCAAATCTAAAACATGTATTTAAATAAAGGAATCTTTCTAAACTAAACAAAACAAACTACTCAAGTCTTTTTCTGACGCTTTGGGTTGACCTCTTCATCTTCAAGAGGCCGATCCGCCACAACTTTCGACCTAAGGACGGGAGTAGATCTCTCAAAACCTGGGGGCTCGATCGGATCCTCATCCTGCTCAACTGGGGGCTCCTCGGTCCTTGGCCCTAGGCGATCTCTAACGGTCACCTTCGGTCCAAGCCTTTCCCGCACCGCTCTCGAAGTAGAAACACCTGCACCAACAGTACAAAGATCACCATAGTCTCTCCTTTCGCGCACCGCCTCATACGCCAAGGAGGGGCTTGGCCCATTCTTTTCCCTCCTCCTTTGATTCTCACGTTCCTTAGGATCATTGGAACGATACCACCGTGTATAGAAGTCCGTAACACGGCTAGACTCTATATGCTCCGGCACAGCCCAAGTAACACGGTCCGACCATCCTCGGATCCAAGCATCAATCATTTGGTTGTTTAGGACAACAACCCCTCCAACCTGAGTATCCTGCTCGGGTATGGTTTGAGCAAGCCCGATTTGCCTCTTCAAGCGAAGAGGATGAATCCACACTCCTCGTTCAAACCCGCACAACATCAACCCACGAGACGCATTTGCAATAGACGGCGCCGTAACCGCCGTAATACCCCACCAAGACACGTACCAACGAATGGTGCTCTCCTTTACAAACCACCGGTAGTAGTTTAGCGAACGCTCCCGAGGATCAGCCCATTCCATCTTCCGCGACGTCGTCCCCGCCGCCTTGAAGACACTTCCAAGGGGAAGAGCTTTATACACACTTAGCCTCTCCATGAGCCAAACGTTGAGAATCCTAGCGCAACCCTTGTACGAGCTCAGACGATTAGCATAACGGTCGTCTAAGCCCAGGATGGTCTCCGCTAGGATCAACGCAGAAGGATCATGTCGCCTCACCATCTCTTCGACAACACGAGCATACCTCGCGTTCCCGAACACCCCGTCTGGCATGGACCCCGCAAAAGCATAACGATGAACCAAACAAAAAGCAAGGGCCCTCCGCCTAGAACGGTCCGAAATACTAGTATCAGCCTTATTCATATATCGTTGACACAAGAGAAGCATGTTTACCTTGCCTCCCTCAAACAAACTCGCAAAGCATGGCGTTTGTCATCCCAAGGAAGTTTCGCAACATCCCGTTGTAACAAAGCTCACTCCTCACGGCCATCGAGTAGTCCGTTTCGACCATCCAGCAATGGCCGAGAACTCCTCCATCAAAGGGCACACCTCTCCCCCGGGAAACCTAAAAACATGCAAGCTAGGATCCCAATAATCTAAGCACGAATCAAGGAAGTCTAGATCGACTTTCATTTGACGAAAGGCAATAAATACACCCGCACCGTCATCATACACCGCCTTCTTCATTGACGAACTCAAGGAAGAAGTCCACTTCTTCAAAAGAGCATCAAAATGCCCCTCCATTTTCTTGGACACAAAAAAAAAACTTTTATAAATATACCCAATATATTTGTGGAAGCAAAATTCTAAAGCAAAAAAGAGAAGAGGAGTAGTTGTGAATGAATATTATGGCACGCACCCCCTCTCCTTATAAAGGAAAACAATATCCGAAATATGAAAATACAACTACATCTGAGCCAACAAACCGCATGACTCTATGCGGTTTCATCTAAACCGCACAAGCTTATGCGGTTTGGCCCACACCGCATAAGCCTATGCGGTTCAGGGTCGGTTTTTCTCAAAATTTTCCTAATTTCGTCTTTCCTAAAACACTACAACCTACTTTGGGCTACGACATTCTTTCGTTGTTCCCCATACACCAACATCACGCTTCACTTTAGCAATTCCGATTCTTACCACGAGTCAACGCATAACATTTTTCGCGTTCATACGAGCTCATTTCGCATTTAAAATGAACTTTTTGCAAAACATTTTCACAATCTAAAATGAACATCAACGCATCCCACTCGGGAATCATATCATTTCTTCAACCAAGCCCACCAAACAGGTTTACCGACGAAGTTCAAGCTACAACAACAAAGTTCAAAGTTCAAGCTACAACGACATAAAGGTTCATACAATCTTTAAATACACAAATTCACTCGGGGTGACGGCGCCGATACTCGTCAAACTCACGCCGAATCTGAGCCGTCTCAGCTCGGCTCTGACACAACTGAGCAGTCTGCTCAGCCCAAGCCATCCTCCACCTGTTGGCTATACGCCATAGCTTCTTATGCGCCTCCTTAGCCACCTGTGAAACACAACACAAACACAGTTCACACTTTTCTCCATTTTGCCTTAATTTCACTCAAATTAAGTCAAACTTAGGGGGGAAATTTCAAAACAAACGCAGTCAAACCCCACTTTACCTTAATTTCACCCAAATTAAACCAAACTGGAGGGGGTAACACAAAAAACGACTCTCACAAGTTTGATCATCGATATACTTCATACCTCGATCAAACTGGGGGCTTATACACATACATACAACCACACAAGTACATACCTTCTTCACCTTGCTCGTCCAGCTGTCCATGCCCGCGTCAGTAGTCACCGGCAAGTACGTCGGCAGAACAAAGGTACGACGGACGCCCGAGTCATCATACTCGATAGTAGAAGGGAAGTCATCAGGCTGCTCTGCCATCTCGGGATCGAACTCCTGCAAAACAAATACAAAACGCACACGCAAACCTAGCCCCAATGCCCTCAGGAATATCCCTGTACTGGCCCCACGGGAATGGCACGAACTACAAAACAAACAGAACACGCTCACAAATACAGATACAATACAATCATTTTAAGTACACTCTATTTAAAATGGTTCAAGCACAAACCTCATCAAATCGCATCCGGTTCAGACGATCCCTAACATCATCGTACGACCAATTAAATGCAGCACGGTTACACGTACCCCAAGTACGTACCGCCGGGTACTCCCTCATGATCCTCACAGCATGTGGGGGGAGCAGAAAAGGAAAGTGGCTAAGAATCCACGACTGCACACAAGAAACAAAAACATGTTACAAAGACAAAAGACAACAAAAATGAACAACAACGCACCTAAGACAAAAACAAAATCAATACGTACCTCCATCAAGAAGCCAGGCGCGACTAAGGACAGTCGCGACCCTCGATCCATGACCCGCGGTCTCATAGCATCCATGCAGAAACGAATGCACAAGCCCAGAGACGGCGTCACCCAGTCAAACGTCCCAATTGCATTCCAATCCAGGAGATGCATAAGGACCGATGTCGATGCCCGCTCACCCTTGTCGCCGAAGTACACGGCGCTCACAAACCACCACAACCACATACGAGCATTCTGCTCGTCACTCCACTCCGAGGGGTCATACTCGGTCTTCCCCTCAAAATACTCCAAGATATAGCTCGTCTTGAAAGTATAAGGTGGAGCACCCTCACAAATCACCTCCAAACCACCGCCAACCGCGTCAGTCACAACCTCGTCCACAACGGACGGCGCAAACTCAAAATCCATGTCGCGATCCCCAAACGGCAGCCCCGTTATGATCGCGTACTCAGACAAGGTAATGCCGGCCTCAAAGCCGGGCATATGGAACGTTGTCGTGGTGTCCCAATACCTATCCAAGAAGGCCCTGATCAACATCAGGTTCGCCCTCTGCTCCTTCCTCGCAATCTCCCTCCAATGGCCAACCAACGGGCCAAAAGCACTACGCAACACCCAAGCTTGCGCCCTCGGCGGAAGCCTCTCCTCAAAAGCACACATTGCGGACGAGACGCCCGAGAAAGTCCTCATCGGGCCCTTATCCCAACCCATCGTCGCTCGATAGGAAACATGTCTCTCCGGAGCAAGCAGAAGGTTGTGGCCATCCCAACCCTTCGCGAAAGCTCTGTTCGCGCGTGACTTTCGCGGCCTAGAGCTACTTGCCCTAGGCGCGACCTCCTCGACCTCCTCAGCCTGCTCCTCAGCAGCATCCATCTCAGCCTCCAGCTCCTCCACAAACTCCTGAGCAAACGCGTCAGCCTCCTCCTCCTCAGGATCGCGCACAGGAACATTTCTCCCACGACCCCTACCTCGTGACTGACCACGTCTCGTGGGCAGATCACGAGGGTCAGCATCCCTCTCACTACGAGTACGCCTCAAGCTACTCGAGCTAGAGGCTCCCTCGATCCTCGAGCTAGCACTCCTACGGGATTTCGACCTCGTAACACGACTAGAATCTTCCCCTACAACCAAACACAACCAATACATACAGCTATAATACACACAAGCATACAACTTGGCATACACATACGCAAATACACACAAATAATACTCACATAATACATATACGCCCCTTTACACATTGCACTGTACGCCCTACAGAGCATTTTTAGGCCTAATTCACAATTAAGCCGAAAACCGTTCTCTACATTTCAAAATCACAACTTTATGGTTTCTATGCGCCATAATAGTCCCCAACAACAACCCATTACAAGCAATTGCATTTTGGTCACCCCGATCAAAAACCCCCAATTCGCCTTAATTACTCCGTAAAACTACGACTTAAGACGGCGATTTGAAAGCTTTAACTCGACTTTTTCGCAAAACTAACGTTATAGGCATGCTATACTCGCTATGGGCATCCTACACCGAAGTTTAATTGAAATTCCGGGTCGGAAAATCCGGGTTCGTTTTCGGGCCCGAAACCTAATTTGGACGTTTTTCACACAAAGACGGTCTAAATCACAATCAATTCACACATACACGTTCACATGGCATAATGCAACACAATGACGTCAATTTCAAGCATTCAAACGGCGAATTTCAAGCAAAACTCGGGTTTTCATTCAAAACCCGTCTTTTCAACATTTCAAGGCAAAACTAGCTAATTACAACGACAAATAACGTAAAAGCAAGTTAAAATGGAGCAATACCTCGTTCCATAGCAAGGCAACGCAAGAAAAACGAGCAAATTTGGTTGAGAAATCGAAAAATGGTGTTTTTATGAGATATAAACCGAAAATGAAGTAATGAAGCTAAGCCACGACATATTCGTGCTTTATACAGCCCCAACAGCCACTAAGGCAAACCGCATAACCTTATGCGGTTTGCCCCATGAACCGCATAAGGCTATGCGGTTCCTGCCCCTGGTTTTTCTCGGTTTTTTCTCGTTTTTCGCCTACTTTTCGATTCCTAATTCATCCTAGCTCTAATACAACTCCAAGTACGTCCCGTGCTTGGGTCAGGGCGTCACCTACAGTCCGCCATACGCGTATATTAAGCATTTAATGTACGGTACAGAAACAGAAGCACGAACGCTCTTCACGAGCATTACATCATTTTCTCCACCACGGAAGGCAACCATATGCAACCCCAACTACATAGACACTCCTCGGCGAGCCCAAGCACATGCACTCTGCAATATACACCTAACTCCGAGCATTTCATTCCACATAGACGCTCCTCGGCGAGTTCAAGCACAAGCATTACACAGACGCTCTTTCACGAGACTAACACTTACACGAACATCCTACAAGCATATGCACCCTGCACATGCAATACGAAGACATTACAAGCACACGCAAAGGCACCAACAAACGACAACAAGCACGACGAAGACATCCGGCAGGCCGGCAGGCCCTTATAGCATGCACGGACCGCCAAGTCCTTAAAATGCGCACGCCCCTCCCCGTTTAACCCGGTTCGAAGTCCTCGTCTCACCCATGGACACATGCTTCGTTCACGATCAGACGAGACTGTAATGGTCCGGATATGGTCGTAGGAGTTTGACTAGCGCTCTAGTCCGAGCTCAGTCAAACTGGGGGCTCTGTGGATACCCATATCCGTACCCCCCCAAACAAAACCCTGTGATGTATCACGGACTTTTATTACGCATGCTTTAACGTTGACTTATACGGTTCTAACTAATGTCGAATTCATTTTGAGTCGTTTTAAATGTTAAAATGTTTAAGGTCGCTTCACATCGCTTTAAATAAACGTTCATTTTGTCCATTTGGAGTCTAGCTAGGTCCTTGTCCTGCTTCATTTGGCATGAAGCCAGATTTGCACTACAATTAGTCCTTTTACATTAACAAGGTCTAATTCAGCATTCCTAAATTCCTAAATTTAGGCCCGGTAGCTAAAACCGCCTTTTAGCCCCCTCTTACACAAAATACGGCTTCACGTCTTACCTTATTTCACAAAAACTATGCAAATACACCCTTTTCATTTTTCCGGGTCTCGGGCCCGAAACCGAGCCCAAACCCAAGCCTTTAGCCCGCACTCCAAAGCCCTGAACACCACAAAAATATCTCAGGATTATCCTAGCTGTTTTCTTGAGCCACACGTCCAAATTATCACGTAATCTTTCAAAGATTTCGTCAAACCGAAACTAGGAAATTAGGCCTAGAACCACACCTCCAAACCGCACAGCCTTATGCGGTTTGGAGGGGAAACCGCATAAGCTTATGCGGTTTGCCCTGGCAACCGCATAAGCCTATGCGGTTCCTCGGCTTGTTTTTATTCCCTGCTTTCCTAATTTCTCCGAGGTTTTTAGTATATATAGAGCCCTATATCTCGACATTCAAACATACTTTCAGATCACAATTCACAACCAGAATACATCCTTTACACCACAATTCTCTCATCTTACACCCTTTCACACTCACAAAAGCCTCAAGCACTCAAATCCTTGAGTTCAACACACCATCCCGTGTTGAATTCATCCTCCTTTCAAGTTCAAGAACGGCTCGCCCGGATCTGAGCGTCGGGACAAGGTAGGTACCGATCCACTTGGATCAAAGCTTTTCTTATTTTCTATGGACTAACAAAGGGTCTACGCTTAGCGCCCGCTTGGCACCCAGTACGCTTGCACTCCAAGTGTTCTATTTACTTCTGCACACTCCATATCCGATGACACGCCAAAGTCGCATAAGCAACCGACCTTATAAAACAAACCAATGGACAATTGAACTTTATTTTATTTGCATGCATCTTGCACCCTTTTTCTTTTGCATTAAAATCAACTTAAACAATGAATTCGACCTTTAACTGAACCGTTTTCGTTAACAAGTTAAACATGCTAAAGCGAGGGTTTTAATCAATCTTTTTGCATCTGCATCTGCATTCTTTTACATCCTTATCGCACTTGTACGTAG
Organism: Dianthus caryophyllus; assembly: GCA_023091065.1. NCBI lineage: Eukaryota > Viridiplantae > Streptophyta > Magnoliopsida > Caryophyllales > Caryophyllaceae > Dianthus > Dianthus caryophyllus. The sequence continues at coordinate 22,475,167 of CM041527.1, forward strand.
CGATAACATTAGCTTAAATATCATCTTACAAGGATTGTTCTAGGTCAGTAGAGGCTATTTTTACATAGGCTTTTCTAAAAGGTTTTCATATATCATTATTTGAATTAACTCTTTTTCTAAAGTACCCTCACCCCGAATCCGATCTGGTTTCACAAGCCTTAGATCTAGGGGTGTCGGCGTGCTCCAAAATCTAGGACATGTTTTTAACTTAGAACATGGTAGCAGGTTCCTATTTTCCGCGATAAATAGGTGGCGACTCCATAACAGTTCTTAAAGGTTTTTCCAACTTAATCTTTTTTAACTTTAAAATCCGCCCTTAAGCAAGACGCCGAGTTGGGTCCGATCCCGGGTTCCACACCGGTTCATTCTTGAGTTCCATCATGAGACAAATTGATTTCTCTAACTTCAATTCGAAGGAGATGAAGACCTAGAGAACCAGCTTTTGGGAGAAAGCTCCGAAGAAGACATGGCAGAGAATTCTGACAAGAGAAAGGGGAAGAAGAAGCTCAACTTTACTCTGATGATGATGCAAGAATTGCATAGGCTGAATGAAAAGGTTAACAAGATTCCAGGCATGCCTGCGCCAATAGAGGAAGCTTCATAAGATAGCTTTGCATACTCACCCTTCTTTGACGCTATTGCTTTGCAAGAGTTCCCCAGGAAGTTCAGTGTCCTAGGCATGAAGTTGTATGATCGAACATAAGATCCTTAAGACCATGTTGCCCATTATAAGCAGGAGATGTTTATTGTTCCTGACCCAAAAGAATGTAAAGAGGCGTGCATGTGTAAAGGCTTTGGCTCCACTCTCTCTGGCCAGCCTTGCAATGGTTTGTTAATGTACCAAATGGTACAGTTAAGTCTTTTGCCAACCTCATGAATATGTTTGTTGCTTAATTTTCTAGTAGTAGGAAGTTGGAGAAGCAAACCAGTGATCTGTATAGGAATGTACAGAAGCAAGATGAATCCCTCAGGGATTACCTCCAACGGTTCAACTAGGAGAAAATCTTCATTTCTAACTATGATATTGCCCCTGCAGGCTTATAGCCAAGGCTTGTTACGAAACTCTAAATTATATCGTGAACTAACCAAGTATCCCTACAGCACTTTTGAGGATGTACAGGCGAAGACCCTAGCACAAATCAGGCTAGCAGAGGATGCTTTCAGTCGTCAGGACAACTCAGTCTTCAAGAAGGTAAATAGGAAAGCTGGCAGTGGACGTCCTCTGACCAGACCAGCGTTGTATCAACGACCATCCATGACTCATGTCAACGCAGTCAGTTCTAAAACGGTAAATTTCGACGACTCTCTTGATATTAACAGTCTTGGTGTTGGTGAGCCGCAAAGTTTTGGATCTGGGGCAAGATGGCCCAAGATGAATAAGCCCCCAAATCCGAATAAAAATCACAACAATTATTGTGAGTACCATGGAGACATTGGCCACAACATCGAGGATTGCTATTCCTTAAAAAAGGAGATAGCGTATCAGCTCAGAGCATGATCGATTGAAGGATATCATCAAAGCTGTACAAAAAAATGCCAGGAAGAATGAGAGTGCCAAATCGCAGGACTCCAAGCCACAAGAACAAGATAGGCCGCCAAATCCCCCATACACACGAGGTATAATTTATTAATGGTGGATCAGATATTTGTGGCCTAACCTATTCTACATCTAAGAGAATAGCCAAGGAAGAAAAGATGCAACCCCCAACCAAGATAGAGAAGAATTGGAAACAATTACCTTCGATCATCAGAACTGTGAGGGCATTCCGGAGATCCACCATGACAGTCTTGTTATCAAACTTCAGATAGGCAGTAGTCTTGTGCGGAGAGTCCTAGTTGATGTGGGCAGTTATGTGAATATGATCATGTTAGATGCTTTGAAGGTGACGGGGCATAATTAGCCGCCCATCATGGACCGGCCGGCCAAAAGGCCTTCAAGACCCTCAAATCCCCCAGGAGAACTATTGGGGGACAAATGCCATAGGAGTTAGTGGGGGTGTGCTCCACGGCCCCGGAATCACAAGTATCTGGCCATGCAGCCAGTGTCTACCCTATGCTTCAAGGCTCGAGTTCATACGTGTCTCGGCAGGCCGATGATGTTCTCGGTACGTTCGTACGTAGACAAATGCGTCAGTTCTTGTCTGTGGAAATATATTATGTGGCAACACTACAAGACATTAGTCAGCTTTTACTAACACAAAGCATAAGAAGACAAAAGGTGAGAGTGTATATATAAGGAATAAAATTCAACAAATAAAGGTTTATTTACAAAACACATAAAAGGTATCATGTAGACTTTATCTCTCTATTCATAGTTCCTGCATTTAAACGTGTGGTGACTTAGGCATCGGAGGGGTTCTCCTCAGACACCCCCGAGACTAGGTTCACTGTTTGAGCTGGACCACGGAGTGAGAGAAAGTAGGCATAACACTCACGGAGACACAAGATATATAGCACAAACCTTGATTTTAGTTAGAGATACTCTAAGGAGTTTAGAGCTCGAAACAATTGGCGCCTTCTGTGGGGATAAAACTCGAAAGTCATGGCAGAAAGAAGACCAAATTCCAAGCAGATAGCTGAAGGTGTAGGGCCATCGGGCGAGGCTGCAGGGGGAACCCCCTACAACGACAAGCTCCTTACACCCTTAACTCCAAAAGAAAAGAAGATGAATGCCTTCCTTAAGAAAATTAGGAAGACACCACGACAACAAGCAACAGAAGATCCATCATCGAGAGAAATGCGAGAAAGAACGCGGGAAGCTACGGCTAGCAGAGTTATGCCCCGAAACCTCTTTGAAGATAAAAGAAACCACGAGTCTGCAGGAGAAACTGAAAGGCAAGACTCGACCGAGGCAGACTCAACTTATAAACCTGAGCCCTCAATTTGAGAGATACCCAGGCCGAAACACGACACCCCAAAGGGAGAAAAAGTCACTTTGAAATCACCCCTATCACCTTCAGTGTTAGACTTTTCCCTCCCAAAGATAAAACTGCCGACTGTGCAATATGACGGTAAGACCGACCCTGAGGAACACCTGGCTGCATATGAGAACCATATGATGATGTACGACATTTCTGACTACGTCTGGTGCAAGGTGTTATCTACCACTCTAACCGGCCTAGCACAGACGTGGTATCGTGGACTTCCCACAAGGCCCATAGGCAGATACGAGGACATGTGTAAGTTGTTCAAACAACCGTACGCGGGAAACCACAGGCGGGAGAAGTTGTCCACAGAATTGTTGAATGTAGTGCAAGGAAAGAATGAGAAGTTGAAAGACTACATGACAAGGTTCGACCGCGAGTCTTAGTAAATCAGGGACCTCGATCCGAAGATAGCCATCCATGCCCGGACAGTCAGACTTACGGAAGGAAACTTGAAGAGCATCCTGATAAGAGATTCACCCTCAGACATGATAAAGGATAGGGAGATAGCCGAGGAGTTCATCTGGGAAAAGCAATTTTACAAATCTATCATCAAGAGGTCAGATCGAAAGGACGAGCAAGGAAGCGGTTGGGACAAATGTGGCAGCCCACCGCAAAGTCGGACAGGCGGCCCCGGTATGATAAGTATACCTAACTTGACAGGTCAAGGGCTGAGATATATAAACTGGCTAAAGATGAGGTGAAATGGGCGACGCCACGGCCGGTGGCACGGGGATCAAACAAATCAAAATATTTCAAGTACCACAAGGTCTAGGGGCTCAGTACCGAGGAGTGTCATTCCTTGATAAATGAGATCGAACGCTTGATCTAGTAGGGGCAACTACATCAATACGCCAAGGGAAAAAGAGATAGCAACGACGAAAAGGAACAGAACGACCGCCGAAAGAATAAGCAACGAGTCGGTGTGATACAAATGATAGTCAAGACAAAAGAGTCAACTTTATCGAGAAGGAAGCGCAAAGCCGAAAAATGAGCTGAAACTCATCAGGCCATATATTCATCCCGTCGAAAGGAGCCCTAGACGGTGCCTACACTATCTGTCAGCAAGGAGGACTATGAGTGAGTCACCTATCCTCATAGTGACCCACTGGTGGTAGCCCTGGACATTAGCCACCACCTAGTCCACCGTTGTATGATAGACACGGGGGCGTGTGCTAACCTCTTGTACAAGAAGGTATTCCAAATATTGGGAGAGAAAAAGCACCTGACGCCGTACATATGGTCCTTGTATGGCTTTGCTGGAAATGGCATCAAACCCATCGGGATTATAACCCTACCAGTCACGGTGGGGGAAGGAGAATTCGCCAGGAACATAGACGTCAACTTTGTTGTCACGGACGCACCCTCGGCCTACAATGCCCTCATAGGCCGAGTAATTATGGATGAAATCCACGCTGTTGTGTCCGTGCGGGCTCTAACAATGGCGTATATCACTGATGGGGGAACCGCCGACAAACTATATGGTGACTAGAAGGCTGGGCGGTCCTGCAACTTGATGAGGCTAAAGTCGTGGTCACCTATCAAAATAAACCTAACAAACAATTAACAGAAGCTAGTGGTAAGCAGGATCGAATCCACAGGGAGAAGGAGTAGTCAATAGGATGCTCAGCTAATCTAGGTCGGTCTCAAAGGGTGTGAAAGAGGGTGTTTAAAAGGTCTAGACTAAGAACGATGAGTAAGAAGATATAAAAAGGTATAAGAGAGGGATATTAGGGCATCGGGGTCATGTGACATCGATTCAGGAATCAACTCAAAAGGGATTATCAATCAATTGAAATCATGCAAGCGATTAGGTTTGAGAAAACGCTCTCTCGAGTCAATTTTAACCTTAAGCAAATTTAGCGGGCTCTCGCTACGTACTAAATTCAACTTATCGATTACGCGTGAGTCTAGTTTCAATTAGGCTTTCGATCTTAAACTGAAACAACCTAAATTCAATTCAATAAAGGCGTCCCTAAATTCAATTGATAATAAAACGCGTAGGAAGAAATCGACATGCACAAATTCAATCAATAAAAGCAATTATAACATGTTCCTGAACCAATTCACAACCACCCTCAACCCTAATTGAAGGATTAGCTAGACATGGAAAGGGGAAGAACAAAGCAATTGCAATAACAAGACATGATAAAATAAATAAGAACGATTGAAATTAAACCTGGAGTAATTCAAGAATTGCAATGTAAAGATCGAATCTTGCAAGGAAACTTTAATCTAAACTAAGAGTTTTTGAGAGTTTAAAGGAGAGGAAACTAAGTCTAATGTAAAGCTGAAAAGTCTAATGAAAAAGCCCCCTCTAAAACCCTAACTCAACTTATATTTATAGGCCCGTGTAAACTCGTGAAACAGGGCAACCAAACCGATAGGTTCAGGCCAAACCGATCGGTTTGGGGTATGGAACCGATCCGTTCTACCTTGAACCGATAGGTTCTAAGGAAATCAGAATTTTCCAGCAACTTTAAGCCTTGATTTATGTATCCTGAACCTATAGGTTTGCTCGGAAACTATAGGTTTGACGTCCCAAATTGTCGTATTGACTCCGAATCAACTCTCGGACTTCGTCTTGACGTCACGATACTCGATAATGCTCCACTAACCTCAGGTTTTAGCTCAGGACCGCCAAAACCTGCAAAATACACACGAGGAACAACAGTATCGCAATATAAAGCATATAGCTACTAAAACAATAATGAAGTCGAGCGAATGCGAGCTAAATGCAACTATATCGGGGGAATAAAAGCTATATAAATGACATGTATCAAACTCCCCTAAACCAAACCTTTGCTTGTCCTCAAGCAAAAAGCGTCGGAGAAAATCAAAGTATCCAAATTAATCACGCTAGCATCTCAAAGCTGACGACCTATACACATAAACTTACTACCACAGTCTATTTCACTGAAAATAGAGCACAAGTCTCAACCATTCACACCAACGTCGTATTACTAGCTTCTCACGCTTTCGTAAAAATTAAACTTACGATAGTTGCAATACAAGCAAGGCCAACCGCGCATACCACTTTTCATTCCATCTTTCTTTCCACATCAAACCATTTTTTTTTTTTTCCTTTCAAATGTGGAGCATCCCTCGTATGTTATACCGTTTAGCTTGACATTCACTCGGTAAAGATCGCGCTCGGGTACACATATTTCCTTAAGGGTTACATCATTGCTCATACTCTCGGTCACAGCCAAATTCATGGCCATTGTGGTGAGTGAAATCAATGAGTCCCCTCCGAAAGCATCGAAGCATTGCTCCAACATTATATGATCTTTCCAAACATACCACATGCCAACATTCCAAACATTCCGCATACCATTGCCTTACTTGAATGCCAATATCGACAGTAAACAAACGAAAAGCGATAAGAATAAAGCAAATACAAGTGGGCTAGTGTTTGAGGCTCGCAATCTATTAACAGGAAACAAACATATAGTGCAAGCTACTACGATAGATTTTCAACTCGGAGATGCCAAAGATCAAAATAAGGACACTAATCAATCTCCAAACTCGACAATGCAATCCAAAATAGGCTTGGAATTTTCAAAATTTTTAATTTTTAAGGGTTTTTTTGAAATAATGCACGCAAAGAAAAGAGAAATGCAAATGAAAAGCGCGAAAGAGCTTTCCTCCCCCAAACCAGAATCACACATTGCCCTCAATGTGGAAAACAGCACAACCACAAGCAAAGAAGAACAAACAAAAGACGGGAGTAGGAAAATGAAGGCGAGGAAACGAGGGAAAAGGGGTAAAGAAAGCTCACATTATCAAGTTGGAGCTCCCCTAAACCGAAGCAAAGCATGGAGTGCGGCTTATGATCCACGAATATGCGTCCATTTCAGTCCAGCTATGTAGTGCTTCGGAGTAGCATGCGAGAAGAGGTGAGGCCGAATCAGCAGGAGGGGGTCGGCCAAGGCCGTCTTCGAGGCCGGTCTCAAAAATACTCAGGACGAAGAGTCCATAAGTACCTACATGCTACATCAATAATAAATCCCTCGTTCCTCACGCGCTCATAAAAGCAAACTAATAACGTCAAAGTCAAAAGCGAACCAAAACCAAAACAAAGTACAACAAATTACAAAATGTCAACGGGTTGCCTCCCGGAAAGCGCTGGTTTATAATGGTCCCGCACGACCGTCTTGAAAACTCAAATCAAGTCAAATTGGGCCAAGGACGTTGGCCACTAGCAGCAGCTTCACTTGGCGAAAGAGCATCTGTTCGCCATAAAACTCGACCACCTCGAGGAAGAGCAGCATAGTCCATCACGCAGGGGACTCCATCGCGAAATGGCTCGCCATAACAACTCCGTGCGCCACGCATCGCAGACCGTGGGTCTCCACCTTCATCGCCAGGATCATAGACATCCGCCTTCGTAGCCTTTCGTTCCCCCAAACCAGGATTGCAGCCATCCTGCGTAAGACCTGCACAAGGAAAAACAGAAGAAACAACCTCCAAAGTGTCTCCAGTAGAGTGAGACGGAGGGGTAAGGTCAATAGCAGCAACAGACTCAGGCTGCATAGGGGAGCGAGGGAGACTCGACTTGGTGTAGGTAAGCTTCTCCCCCCCGATCGAGAACGACAAGGTCTTATTCCCCACATCGATTACAGCACCTGCAGTATGCAGGAAAGGTCTCCCTAAAATGATCGGGATGTGGGGGTCCTCGGGAATGTCTAGGACCACAAAGTCTACGGGTATATAAAACTTCCCTATCTTGACCGGGACGTCCTCTAGGACACCTAAAGGTCTCTGCACAGTACGGTCGGCCATCTGCAAAGTCATGGAGGTAACTCCTAACTTAGTCATATTCAATTTCTTGCAGATGGAGTAGGGAATGATACTCACACTAGCCCCTAAGTCACACTAGGCGTTCTGAACCACATACTTCCCTATAGAGCAAGGGATAGAAAAGGTCCCGGGGTCACTCAGCTTCGGAGGTGAACTACCCTGCAAAAAGGCACTACCCTCCCCTAAGAAAGCAATGGTCTCAACCCCGTCTATGGTCCGCTTCCTAGATATGACCTCTATAAGAAACTTAGCATACGCAGGAATCTGCTTAACCAAATCAATGAATGGAAGATTTACCTGCAGTGCTTTGAGGATCTCAAAGAACTTACCGAGCTGGGGGTCCACATTAGCCGGGCGTACACGACCCGGAAAAGGAAGCTTGATTTGAATCTAAGCGAGGAGCGACAGAGCACGGAATTAACACCCGAACCATGCTTCCCCGTAGCATGAGAATCACCCAAACCATCTCTAACATCAGCACCCGTAGTTCGTGCAACCGGCGTAGGTGTAACAACCCGGATTTTAAATAAAGTAAAAATACATTTTTAAAAAGGTTTAGGTAAGAAAATGAATTTAAAATGAAAGCCACGGTGGCGGAAACACCGTGAATCCGAGTCATTACTCCCTACTAAATAAATAACAAAAGAAAGTAGGCCTTGAGCCTAGCAAATGGGGAATAAATACCCCTTACATCCAAACTAAAGTTCAACGAAATAAAAACATAAATGAGTCTAAACCAAACTAAACAACTCGACGACTAGCTAGTCAACTCGCCCAAGGCATGCTATGGGACACAATCTCACAACATTCTCACACGTAAGCTCGACCCGCGCGTACCTATAAAAAAAGGAAGCAACAACCACAATCAGTGGGGAGTAACTAGGTGCTCCCCAGTCATATTTTAACATAACAAACATAAACAACAATGCAACAAGCTCACCTTACCTGGCCTACGGCCTATGTTCAAAGTACAACAACAAATGAAACAACACAAGCATACTCAAACATCAACATTAGCATTAATTTAACAATGTCAAGTCAAACAATCATAAGTCAATACGATCATCAATCAAACCAATGCAAGAGTAAGCACGGAGGACTGGGTGAAGCGACAAGAATCACCCCGGAACGACAAAAGTCCCAACCCTATGGCGGAACGACAAAAGCTCCTCAAACTGTCTAAATTTGGCCAAACCCACCGCGAACAAAGACGGTGTCACCGCGACAAAAACGGTGTCGACATATCAATCAAACCATAGTCCCTATCCGTGACAAAAGCGGATGGGAACCCCTAAGGGCGGCATTCGTCCTAAAATGGACGTTGTATCTCCTCACGCACGTGCCCAACAGTGCACGTACGCACACTCAACTCAAGCTCAATCAAACCAACTCAAAATCAACGTCAAAACAATCATCTCAATGTCAAACTTTATCATAGCAAGCCATTTTCATACCCATCATCATTACAATTTATAACCACACAACTCAAGTTCGTTATTATTGTTATTTACGGATTAATAGTCAAGGTGATCAACATAAACTCATAACCAAACCATACTACCTCACAAGTTAGCAACTTTAAGCAATATAACAACATACTCAATGATATCATATGATCAAACAAGCCTAGACATGCTTCTAGACTCACACAAGTATGAGGCCGACTCACAAGTTCAAGTATAAGGATTAGGGCACAACCAAACAACCAAAGCATGCAACTTTTTCATCATACAATCATACAAAACATCCTAGACAACATTTAGGGCCTCATACATGTCAAAATATCACTAGGGCTACACCTAGTTACCTTATTCAAAGCAAATCCGGTCTACTCCTCGTCTTCCTCCACAAGAATGGTATCTCCTTCTTCTAGATCTCCTTCTCCTTCGATCAATCATCACATAAAACACATACAATTCATAGGATCATAAGCATACAATCATAAACACATAAAATAATACAAAATCAAAAAAATAAAAGAGCTAAAAGGGATCATATACCAAGGGAATTGACTAGGAAAGGATTAGGGCTTAAGAGATGAAAGAAAGGATGATCAACAATGGTGTTTGGATGAGATTTTGAGAGAGTTTTGAGGGAGAATTATGAGGTGAGATGAGGAATGAGATTAGGGAGATGAAAATCTGATCTTAAGGTTGCTAGGGCTAGGAGTGAACAAGATATTTAATGACTTGAGCAAAAAGCAACCACATGAAACCCTAAAACCCAACCCGAGTTGAGGGATCGGCTCGGCCCAGAGTGGAGCGGTTCGTTCTGACTCCTGAAAGTTTGGCAGTTGCGACGGCGTCGAAAAAATACGCAGTTTAGCCTTTTGAATCACCTGAATCGGAGTCCGTATGAGGAAATTACACCGTTTTTAAGTTAATTACACCGTTTTTAAGTTCTGACTACAGTGTAGCTTAATCCACGCGACAAGTGAACTGATTTTCTCGAGCTAAAAAAATGAGAAAATCAAGAGAAATGAATTACGAATATTATTGAGACGAACAATTAATATTAGGAAAAGTCGGGGTGTTACAGTAGGCGTAGGCGTGGTCCCCCTCGGAGCATCATAAGACGTATCGCTCCTCAATGTAATCGCACATGCTGTATCGGGAGGAGGGTTACCTTGGGGCAGGAGTGTTCCAGGTTGTCGGGACGCTCGCGAAGTAGCTAATTGGGCAACTTGATTTTCCAAAAGCTTGATCGCCGCATCCTTAGCTTGCCCATCCTTTTGCATCTGCTGCAGCATCATTTCCTGCGACTTCTGCATACCCACCATTATTTGTTGCATTTGCAACATCATAGCCTTAGTCTCAGCCAAAGGATCGGGTACCGGGGCAGGTTGAGGTGGTGTGTAGGTGGTTTTTTGGTAGTTGGGTGGAGGTGGTTGGTAATTTTTGTGAGGAGGGATGTATGGGGTGTTTTGTGGAGGTGGGGTGGTCGGGTTCAACACGTTTTGGTTACGATAGGAGAGAAGCGAGCGATCATAACCGGGTTGATTTTGGTAAGGCAAGTTCTGTGAGTAGGATTGGTAAGCATGAACTTGCTCGTGGGGCGCAGCATACCCCGAAGAATAACCCAAATCGTGCCCCGCAATAGCATTCACGTGGGCACTAGAAGAAACACCCCTATACAACATATCAATCGTCGTGGTTAGCGCGGCAACCTGACTAGTGAGCGCGCTAATGCTCTCCTTATCACGGTCATCATGCGCGGACCGTGAATTACCTAGTGGCTTCCCAAATTGAGATGAATGGATCGCCATCTCCTCGATCAAACCCCAAGCTTTGTCGTCATCGACGTTATTAGCAAAATGTCCCTCTGCAGCAGAATCAAGGATAGCCCGGCTCTCGGCATACAACCCGTTGTAGAATGTCATGATCACCAACCAATCGTTTAACCCGTGGTGAGGACAATCCCGGATGAGCTTCTTGTACCGCTCCCAAGCTTCAGCTAAAGATTCATCAAATGTTTGTTTGAAGCTTTGAATTTGACTCCTCATTTGGTTAGTACGCTCGGGAGGGTAAAACTTGGAGTAAAAAGCGAGAGCCAACCCCCTCCAATCAGTGATACCTGCGGCCTCCTTGTCGAGGTCCGTGATCCATTCACGGGCTCGATCCTTCAACGAAAAAGGGAATAGCATTTCCCTTATTTGTTCTTGGGTGATCCCGGCCTGCTTAATCGTCGAGCAGTAGTCGGTAAACACTTGCATATGCCGACCAGGATCCTCGGTGGGATAACCACCGAACTGATTCCGCTCCACCAAATTTAAGAAGGCGGGGCGGATCTCGAAGTTGCCCTGCAGAGTTGCGGGCATCATGAATCCATTGGGAATGGATTCTGGCTTGGGCACCGAGTGACTGTAGAGTTTAGGCATAGTCACTGGCGGTGGAGATAATGGAGTAAACGGAGGTGTGTCCTATTCGTAGGACGATTGCGTTGCACTAGACTCCCCTTGCGACGCTTCCTCAAAATCAAGATTGACTATTTGTATTGCTTCCTTACGTAGACGATGTAATGCTCGTTCAGGTTCGGGCTCAAATGGAACTAGAGTCCGAGGTGACCTGCGCATAAACACAACTACACAAAACAATGAGAAACGGTCTCAAGGAACTAGGTTCCTTGAGACAAGAGAGAAAAACCTAACTAAGCAAAACAAACACTATAACTAGCTAACCGTCTCCCCGGCAATGGCGCCAAAATTGATGAGGCTAAAGTCGTGGTCACCTATCAAAATAAACCTAACAAACAACTAACAGAAGCTAGTGGTAAGCAGGATCGAATCCACAGGGAGAAGGAGTAGTCAATAGGATGCTCAGCTAATCTAGGTCGGTCTCAAAGGGTGTGAAAGAGGGTGTTTAAAAGGTCTAGACTAAGAACGATGAGTAAGAAGATATAAAAAGGTATAAGAGAGGGATATTAGGGCATCGGGGTCATGTGACATCGATTCAGGAATCAACTCAAAAGGGATTATCAATCAATTGAAATCATGCAAGCGATTAGGTTTGAGAAAACGCTCTCTCGAGTCAATTTTAACCTTAAGCAAATTTAGCGGGCTCTCGCTACGTACTAAATTCAACTTATCGATTACGCGTGAGTCTAGTTTCAATTAGGCTTTCGATCTTAAACTGAAACAACCTAAATTCAATTCAATAAAGGCGTCCCTAAATTCAATTGATAATAAAACGCGTAGGAAGAAATCGACATGCACAAATTCAATCAATAAAAGCAATTATAACATGTTCCTGAACCAATTCACAATCACCCTCAACCCTAATTGAAGGATTAGCTAGACATGGAAAGGGGAAGAACAAAGCAATTGCAATAACAAGACATGATGAAATAAATAAGAACGATTGAAATTAAACCTGGAGTAATTCAAGAATTGCAATGTAAAGATCGAATCTTGCAAGGAAACTTTAATCTAAACTAAGAGTTTTTGAGAGTTTAAAGGAGAGGAAACTAAGTCTAATGTAAAGCTGAAAAGTCTAATGAAAAAGCCCCCTCTAAAACCCTAACTCAACTTATATTTATAGGCCCGTGTAAACTCGTGAAACAGGGCAACCAAACCGATAGGTTCAGGCCAAACCGATCGGTTTGGGGTATGGAACCGATCCGTTCTACCTTGAACCGATAGGTTCTAAGGAAATCAGAATTTTCCAGCAACTTTAAGCCTTGATTTATGTATCCTGAACCTATAGGTTTGCTCGGAAACTATAGGTTTGACGTCCCAAATTGTCGTATTGACTCCGAATCAACTCTCGGACTTCGTCTTGACGTCACGATACTCGATAATGCTCCACTAACCTCAGGTTTTAGCTCAGGACCGCCAAAACCTGCAAAATACACACGAGGAACAACAGTATCACAATATAAAGCATATAGCTACTAAAACAATAATGAAGTCGAGCGAATGCGAGCTAAATGCAACTATATCGGGGGAATAAAAGCTATATAAATGACATGTATCAAACTCCCCTAAACCAAACCTTTGCTTGTCCTCAAGCAAAAAGCGTCGGAGAAAATCAAAGTATCCAAATTAATCACGCTAGCATCTCAAAGCTGACGACCTATACACATAAACTTACTACCACAGTCTATTTCACTGAAAATAGAGCACAAGTCTCAACCATTCACACCAACGTCGTATTACTAGCTTCTCACGCTTTCGCAAAAATTAAACTTACGATAGTTGCAATACAAGCAAGGCCAACCGCGCATACCACTTTTCATTCCATCTTTCTTTCCACATCAAACCATTTTTTTTTTTCCTTTCAAATGTGGAGCATCCCTCGTATGTTATACCGTTTAGCTTGACATTCACTCGGTAAAGATCGCGCTCGGGTACACATATTTCCTTAAGGGTTACATCATTGCTCATACTCTCGGTCACAGCCAAATTCATGGCCATTGTGGTGAGTGAAATCAATGAGTCCCCTCCGAAAGCATCGAAGCATTGCTCCAACATTATATCGACATTGCTCCAACATTATATGATTTTTGAACTTCATCACCATACGAGATTTTTAGTACACTCGCTATGTCCGTGGGAACGGAATCCTTTAGTTCATCAACATATAACAAAGCTTCCAATTCTGCAATGTCAGCAGTCCACGGATTTGTTTGACCTGCACAATTCTCAGCACACATTAAAACCTCCAAAGGATCCTTGGTCAAGGATCCAATTGAAACCAACTCAACAGACTTATCATTCAGCGGACAATTTTTACATACTCGTTCAGAAGTTTCATTCTCAATTATCTCAACAGAGGTCTTGAACTCAGTATAAGGTGGATTAGACGCTTCACAATTATACGCAGGCTCATAATCATCATCATCAAACAAATTATCACCAGACAAAGAATTGTATGAGTTAGTTAAAACACACGTTTGAGATGGAAAATTATTATCACGAGGAGCTCTATAATATTCATAAGCCTTATGATCAACACGCACATCATCTAAATACTTCTGTAACTCAACGGCAATCCTTTTCAAGTCAATCTTTATCTCAGATAAAATAGTTTGACGAGTTATATTCCAAAAGAATTCCCAAATCTCATTATTAGGCATATATGAAATTCTTCCATTACTCAAGTAATTAATTAAATTGTGAGACTCATAATTCATGCCTTTGCTAACAATGTAAACTTTCTCCCAATCAAGACAATAAAAACCAAATGAACCAATATAAGTAACATAACTATTAAATCTAACAATATATTCATGAAATGGTTCATTATCATATTGAGGGAAATCAAAGATTGTCATGGAAAATAAAGAAATAACCTAAACTAAGCAAAACTAACTAGCTAAACCGTTTCCCCGGCAACGGCGCCAAAATTGACAAGGCTAAATCGTCACGCCTAATCAAAATAAAACCTAAACGAACAACTAACAGAAGCTAGCGGTAAGCAGGGTCGAATCCACAGAGAAACGGGCAGTCAATAGGATGCTCAGCTAAAACTAGGTCAATCTCAAAGTAACAAAGTCGGTGTTTTAAGAGACTAAGCTAAGAACAATAAACAAAAGAGTGTGTAAAAGTATATAAAAGGGAGATTAGGGCATCGGGATCAATGTGACATCGATTCAGGAACTCAACTCAAAAGGAAATAACAATCAATTGAAGCTATGCAAGTGACTAGGTTTAGGAATACGCTCTCTCGAGTCAATATTAACCTTAAGCAAATTTAGCGGGCTCTCGCAACTTACTAAACTTAACTTATCAAATACGCGTGAGTCTGGTTTCAATTAGGCTTTCGATCTTAAACTGAAACAACCTAAGTTCAATTCAATAAAGGCGTCCCTAAATTCAATTGATAATAAAACGCGTAGGAAGAAGTCAACTTGCACAAGTTCAATTAATATAAGCAATTAAAACATGTTCCTAAACCAATCTCACAATCACCCTAAACCCTAATTAGAAATTAGATACTCATGAAAAGAGGAAAATCAAAGCATGAAACAAGAATGAACATTATATAAAAACAAGAACGATTGAAATTAAATAAAACCTGAATTGAAATTGCAAACTCCGAGTAAAGATTTGATCTTTAATAATAATAAAAGCTAAACCTAATATTTAGAGAGTTTTCTGTAAAAGCTGTAGAAACTAAAAATAAAACTAGGAATAATAAAAAACTGAGCAGTAAAACTGAAAGTCTGCTTCTTTTATTTGTTTGAGTTACAAGTTGGGCTTTTATCCAAGTCTTCTTAGCCCATCTCTTTATTTAATTACTTCCGGTCCATAATGCTTTGTCTTGCTCGGGTTTTATCTTTGATCTTCATAATTCACAACCCTTGTTTGTTCCACGACAATTTTAGCTCATAAATCTCCATCCTGCAAATAATATAACAAACTCGTAGTAAACCGCAAAAGGAGAAAATATTATAGAAAACGTGCTAAAAATGTCATGCTAAGTATAAAATGTCGGGAAATAAATATATAAAATATCGGTAAAATATGGACCTATCATCTGCCACCGAGATGCTGGGGATCAACCCTGAGGTTATCGTCCATCAGTTGAACGTTAACCCTAACTTCAAGGCAGTAAAGCAAAGGTTGAGACCCATGAGCGTCGAAAAAGACGTGGCCATTCTAGAAAATATCAGTAAGCTACTGGAAGTAGGGTTCATTGGAAAATTACATGCGATTATCCAGAATGGCTAGATAATGATGTTACGGTGTAGAAGGCGTCCGGCGCCTGGAGGATGTGTGTGGACTTCACCAACCTCAATAAGGCATGTCCTAAGGATTGTTATCCACTACCGAGGATAGACCAACTGGTAGACTCAACTAGCGGTCACTTAATCTTAAGCTTTCTCGATGCATTCTCGGGATACCATCAGGTATACCTTTGGGAGGAAGATCGGCCGCGGTGCGCCTTTATCACCAGTCATGGGGTCTATATGTACAAATTGATGCCTTTCGGCTAAAGAACGCAGGAGCAACGTACCAACGGTTAGTTGATGCGGTATTCTCGAACAAAAAGAGGAGAAATATGGAAGTCTATGTTGATGACGCAATTGTGAAGAGCCGATCAGATGTACAACACTTGGAGGATCTGAAAAAATGTACTTTTGGGGTCATGTCCCAAGAAATTCCTTGGTTACCTGGTCAGTTGTCGTGGAATCGACGCCAACCCCAAGAAAGTGAAGGCTATCCTCGACCTTCATACTCCTTGGAACATCAAAGACACTCAAATACTAACGGGAAAGATGGTTGCCCTGTCTAGATTCATCGTCCGGTCGGCTGATAAGTCGACCTCATTTTTTCAAGCATTAAAGGGAAACAAGAAGTTTGAGTGGGGGGTATAGCAGAAAGATGCCTTCGAACAGCTAAAGAGTTGCCTCACTGCACTACCAACGCTGGCACGGCTAGTGACAGAAGAAACGCTTGTCCTCTATATCGCTGTGACAACTAGAACGGTGTCAGTAGTGATATTAGGAGAGGATGGCAAGCAGCAACAACCGATCTACTTCATCAGCCACGCCCTGTGACAATTAGAGAAAAACTACCCGCTGATCAAGAAAGCGGCCTACGCCATGGTCCTGGCTACTCGTAAGCCAAGGCCATACTTCGACTAGCATCTGGAACGCTACTCAAGTGGGCGATCGAGTAGTTTGGGTTCGGCATCAGATACACAAGCCGCACGACCATCAAGGCTAAAGCTCTAGTCGACTTCCTGGTTGAATGTACCCACCCGGCCATGGGGCATGAGCCGGATGGCGTATGGCAAGTTTATAGGGACGAATTTGCAATGATTCATGGCTCCAGCACGGGAGTTGTTATAGTTAGTCCTGAGGGGCTTGAGTTTGAACACGCCTTGAAGTTCGCGTTCCAGGCCACAGACAACGAGGCAAAGTACGAAGCCATACTGGTTGGACTCGAGCTTACAATGCCAATGGGGGCAGAGAGGTTGGTGCTGAGAACTGATTAGCAGCTTGTGGCTAACCAACTAAGGGGAGAGTATGAATCGAGGGACGAGGGTATGACACAATACCTACAGAAAGCAAAACGTTTGACGACCAGATTGAAATCATTAGAGGTCCACCATATACCGCGGTCGGAAACAACCAAGGCCGATGCACTTGAAAAATTTGCAAGTGCCACGACCGAAAATAAATCAAAAACGATAACAGTGGACATTCGCAGACACAAAGGGGTACCAATAGTGAATGCTATAACCGAAGATGATGGCTGGATGCGACCTATCTTACTGTACAAGCTGGGAGGGGAACTTCCCGAGGACAGGGCCGAGGCAACCAAACTGAAACGCCTCGCACCTGGTTTTGTCCTAGTTAACAGGGAGCTATACCGAAGATTGTTCACGACCTTGCTTCTGAAATGTGTGGGATGTAGTGACGCCGAGTTTATATTCAACAACATTTTGTGGATACCCGTATCCGTACCCTCCCAAAACAAGCCCTGTGATGTAACGGACTTTTAATATGCATGCTTTAACACTGACTTAGACGGTACTAATTATGTCGAATTCTAATTAAGTCGTTTAAATGTTAAAATGAGTCGAAATGTGTCATGACGCTTAATAAATGTTGTTTGGCTCATTTAGAGTCTAGCTTGATTCGCGTCTCGATTCAACCGGCATGAGCATCCCCTTTGCAATTTAATTGATCCTTTTACATTTACAAGGCTCAATCAATTATCTTAAATTCCTAAATTTAGGCCCGATAGCTAAAACCGCTATATAGCATTTTCATTCGTAAAATACGACCTCGCAGGTCTTCCTATTTTAAAATATACAACAAAATGCACCTCTTTCACATTTTCGGGTCTCAGGCCCAAAACTGAGTTCGACCTGCTCCTGGCCCGTATTCCAAGGCCCTGAGCTCTAAAAAAATATCCCTTATAACTTCTAGAAGGCTTACACATGGTATACGTGAGGCCTAAGTAAGAGATTATACCGTATCCTTCAAAAAAATACTTCAAATCGGATTTTGAAAAATACAAAAATCAGGAACTTTGCTCATCACCCTAATCACAAGACACTTTACGGTATGGAGGGTGAACCACAAAGTACCTTGCGGTTACACCTCTGGGTTTTGTCCTAATTTTCCAAATTTCTTCGAGCCTCTACTATAAATACCCCTCAATACCCAACACAATTCATACAGTTTTACACATCAATACACACGAAACACAACACATACAAACTCACAAAAGACTCACCCACTAATACTTTGAATTCATCACACATCTCGTGTTGAATTCCTCCCTTTTCTGAAGTGAAGCTCTGCCGGTTTTGAAGCTCGAGACAGGTAGGTCTTGATTCTAACATGGATCAAGGTTTTTTTTTTTTTTTTTTTTTTTTGTTTTAGACTAACAAAGGGACTACATTAGTGCCCAACTCGACTTTGGTTTGCGAATCCGTTTTTCATAAGGCTGTCTTGCGACTTGAATGCATTCTATTCGTTTTATACCCCACCAAATGTCGCATAAAACAACTGTTGGAGTATGTGTCCTCCACAATAGTGCGATTACTTAATAAATCTCAATTAAGGAATACATGGGGATAATCCTGTATTATTGTCAATTGATTAACGTAAATCAATAATGGTTGGCTGACTAGAGTTTGACGTTATTGTCGTGAGAACGGCGGTAATCAATTGATCCCTTTAAGTCACACCTATAGGAACGTACTCCAAATATTTAAGCTAATATATTGTATGAGATACGATTATATTAGTAACTTGATAATTTGACTAACAGTTAGTCAGTGTATTAATTTAGAGAGAAATCGAGTTGTGAACTCGGATGGTTTAATTTTATATCGATAAAATTATTAGAGGAGACGAGAATTAGTGATTAAGTGTTAATTCACTAATTGTGTATATTTTACTAATGAGATTAGTAAAAGTACATTTTAATATATGTGTAAGTGTACATGTATATTAAGGAAGAGTTTAATTAATTTACACTTTATTATATTAGATAATTAAGTGATAAATTATAAGTATTTGAGGCACAAATATTGAAAAACAAAATAGACTCCATGTGGGTCCATTTGGACCGTCCAAATGAAGCACAAAAGGGAGAGATTCCTTTTTGTCTTGTTTTGTTTTGTTTTTGATTTAGACAAGCATGCAAGGAACATAATGATGTGCATGCCTACAATTGTTCTAAACAATAAAACAACTCTTTCTCTCCTCTCTCTCCTTGGGCCGGTTTTGGTGGTGTGTTTCACACACTATATTTTTCTCTCTTTTGCTCATAAAAGAAAAGGAGAAAAATAGAGTAATAGGTATGCATTTTTCCTACACCATCTCTCAAAACTCTCTCTAAATACTACTCTAATTATTACTAAGAGTTAGTAAGTATTAGTGGTAATATTATACATACTATCAAGCTCTTGCTAGTGATTTCTAGATCAAAATCATTAGTGAATTTTGGTGTACTTCTTGGGTGCAATAAGAAGGAGGTTTCCTTGTTTGGAAACTTGGTTTGGAGGATCATCCATATTGATAGCTCAAGAAACAAAACAAGAAAGAAGTTCTTGTTTTGTGCCCTCTTTATTCCTTATGTGAAGGTATAAATTTCTAAACTTGTTAACAATGTAAATTTGTACTACATAGATCTTGCTAAATCAAATTAGAGTAATTTGATTTACACTAATATTTGATTAGTGAATGGGATCCGATCCCTACAAGTGGTATCAGAGCCAAGGCTTGTAGTTACAAATTTATTTTGTTGTTTTTGGAGTTTTATATATTTATTGAGAATAAATATGATAAAATCCGAAAATAGTGTTAAATGTGGTTTTAACACGAGATTTTTATTGCATGCAAAGTTTCTGGTCTCATGAAGTTACTGGTCAAATTTCGTAATTTTTGAAATTTGTTTGCTAATTTAAATGATTTTTATACAAAACCGAGTCAAAAAGTGTGTTTTTGGCTAAAATAATTACTATAAATAGTTATAGTTGGAATCTGGTCACGAAATTTTTAAACAGTGATATTTCATATTTATAAATTCTGCATGTAAATTTTCAAAGTCAGATTTTGAGTTTTGAATATTTATTCATATTTTTGTTTAAAATCGGTATAATATGCATTTTAATGTCCAAAATATAGTAAACGTTGTTTTCTGGACATGAAATTTATACCAATATTTTTAGACATTATGAGGATGCTCTCGTATAAATTTGGGATTTTTCCTCACAGTTTTAGACGTTTTCTTGATTTTATGAGATAAAATCGATGAAATCGTATGTTATTTATTATAAAATAATTCGTAAATTTTTCTGACCAAAATTTTTCTTTTCTGATATTTTGGAAGTGTTCCAGAATATACAAAATTTTGTCAAAATAAAAATGATTTTATTTTATTTTATTTTGATTTTATAAAGCTTTATTCATAAATAGTTATGATTAAAGTACTTCTAATTAGCAAATGACCATGTTTATGAACTAAAATCACCATAAGTTAGTATAAACTAATGTTGGGCGTTCTAAAATCAGTTTAGAAGTTTTGGTTCAAGCTTAAAAGGAGTTTTAAGCATTATTGATTAATATGAGATTAATCGATTAAAAATGAGATCGGTTTGAAACGTTTTAATGCGATTAAAGTTTAGGGCGATTTTGGCATGTTTTTATTTATAAGCTTTACATTATGCATGTTTGGATGAATGTTTATTGTTGAATGAATGTTTATTCTTACTAGTATGGCCATAGTTGTTATTTTTACCGATATTGCCCGTAATGAAAGGGAATATCGTGTGGTTTGTAATTAAATGCGATCTCGTATCGCCGGTTTGTAATTTAATAGTTTATTTCATTTATAAATGTATAATAGGATTGCTATGTATTCATTTGTAAATCATACTTGTAACTATTTGTAAATCGAAGACCGGTGATGGAGATCGACATGGAGCCTTAGAAGTGTTGTAAAGCTAGCAAGGAGGAGCTTGGATGAGATCCATATGAAGAGGGACCAAAGGAGTTGGTTTCCAATTTGTAACTTCTTGTATTTTTAATTCTTTAGGTGGCCATACTAGGTTTATGTTTGTTTGATGCTTGTTTGTTTGCTTATTTTCCGCACACATGCCAAAATCGCCATGCATGCCATGATATCCCACTATGATTGTCGATTTAAGTCACGATTCCTAAATTAGTTCACTTATAAAGAATTTAAATGACTAAAAATTGACAAGATCACCCACATTTTAACAAAAATGAATTGAGATTAAGCCTTTCCAAATGTAGCGACTATGAACCCCATGTTCGTGAGGACCTCCGCGACGTGGAACCTTGTTACCATGGGTAAGTAGTGGGAGGAAGTCCCGTGCTAATTTGGTTTGGACTCAACCGAATAAGAGTTATTTGGGGCTAATCGATGCATTTTATAGAAAATCATCAACCAAGCATTCTAGTGTAGAATTAGTCAAGTGTTGACTTATCGTTTTTATATAAAAGGAAACATGAGATGTCTAATTTTATATGAAAAAGAGTCTTGGAATCATTTATATAATTTCGTGGGAGATCATTATATAAATGGACATTTGTTTTAAAAAGAGTTTTAGCAAATGTCATCATATACAATGAATGTTAATATTTCCTCATATTTGTTGTAGAATTATTTATTTGAAATCGCAATGACAACTTCAACTCCCGCACCCATTTTGGGTATATATTCATGGTTGAGAACCGTGATGGATAAGTGTATCCTAAAGGATGGCCAGGCAACTTTGTCGAATGAGATTCGACTATAAGGGGCGCCGCTCAATCCGACAATGTGCTTAAATACCTTACCGAATAACCTCCCACCAAACCCGGACTTGGGGCCACCGTGGCGGCGCAAGCCGCGTACGATGTGCACCTAAAGGCTGACAATGACGTTAAAAGTGTTTTGATTTGGTCAATGTCACCTTCTCTCAAACTTCGCTTCGTTACTCATAAAAGTGCATATGAGATATTCACTAGAGTGACGACGATGTGCTTCCACCTAGAGAGCACGAAAGTGAATGAGATTGAGAGAAAAGATGTTCTTTCAATGAGATTGAAGAGCATAAACATTAGGGTCATGAAAGGGAAGGGAGCTTATAAAGCTCGGTTCAAGGAAGATATAGGGTAAGGGGAAGGCTATTGAGAATAGCAAGCCCAAACCCGGTCGTTGAAAGCGCAACTGTCCAAAATTCTTGAAGGAAAAGATTGATGGATGTGCGACATCCAAAGAAATTGTTCCTTCTAGTCTTTATATGATTGACATAAATCATTCTTGCATTTCTACATGGGTATGAGATACCGGATGTGGATCTCACCTTTGCAATCACTTGCAGGGGATGAGAAACGTGCGAGCACTAGCCAAGGGTGATGTAGATCTCCGCATGGGTAATGGAGCTAGAGTAGCGGCCATTTCCGTGGGATTTTTTTTGTACTCACTCTAGCTAGTGGTTTAGAGTTGTATTTGAATAACTGTTATTTTGTACCAACTCTAACCAAAAACATTATCTCCGTCTCCGTGTTTCATACGGAAGGCTTTTTGATTAAGGATAATCGGTGTTCTTTTTCATTTAATGAAACGGTTTATGGTGAAACCATTTCAATTGGAGGTATTTATGTTTTGAATAATGTCAATGATGTTTATCATATAGAGAACAAGAAGCTCAAAACGAATGAATCAAACAAATCCTACCTTTGGCATTGTCGTTTAAGTCATATAAACGATAGACGCATAAAGAGACTTGTTGAGACCAAGGTTCTCAAACCATTTGATTGCGAATCATATGGCACATGCGAGGCTTGCTTTTTAGGCAACATGACTCGTGCACCCTTTAGTGGTAAAGGGACACGAGCAAGTGAGATTTTAGGACTCATACATACCGATGTGTGTGGTCCATTAAACATCACCGCTAGAGGAGGATATCATTACTTCATTACTTTTACCGATGACTTAAGTAGATATGGCGATGTTTACTTAATAAGGCATAAAAGTGATGCTCTTGAGAAATTTAAAGAATTTCAAAATGAGGTTGAGAACCAATTGGATAAGAAGATAAAAGCACTACGATAGGATCGTGGTGGCGAATATCTAAGTAATGAGTTTGATTCACATGTTAAGAATTGTGATAGAGTATCAAAATGGACTCCTCCGGGCACACCACTATTGAATGGTGTTGCATAAAGGAGAAACCGAACTTTATGAGATATGGTTCGGTCTATGATGAGTCAAAGTGAGCTTCTTGGATCATTTTGGGGCTTTGCGCTATTGTCTGCCGCATTCTCACTAAATCGAAGTCCGACTAAAGCAGCCAACAAGACTCCATATGAGATATGGATGGGAAAGGTTCCCTATTTTGTCATTCATGAGAATTTGGGGTTGTGAGGCATTCGTTAAGAATAACTCTGACGATAAACTCGCACCAAGGTCTGACAAATGTCTTTTTGTAGGTTATCCTAAGGAAACGTGTGGTTATTACTTCTAAAACCCTCACGAGAACAAAGAGTTTGTGGCTCGTGATGCTGTCATTTTAGAAAATAAATACATTTCTAAAAGACAGAGTGGGAGAAAATGTGAACTTGATGAAGTTCAAGAGCCACAAACCGAAGCAGAAGATGAGGAAATCGTTCCCTCGATTTCTGACACGGTTGTAATCCATAGGAGATCGTTACCTCGGTAACATCGAGGAGGAGGGTGATTTGTTGTTATTCGAAAACAACGAACCCTCAACCTACAAGGCGGCTATTAGTAGCCCCAACTCCGAACAATGGCTTGAGGCCATGAAATCCGAAATGGATTCTATGTACGAGAACCAAGTTTGGGACTTGGTAGATTTACCTGAAGGAGTGCGACCCCTTCAGTGTAAATGGATATTCAAAATCAAACTCGGCATAGATAAACATATTGATGTTTACAAAGCTAGATTGGTGGCAAAGGGCTTTTCACAAGTCCAAGGCATTCATTATGATGAAACCTTTGCACCGGTTGCTATGCTTCGATCCATAAGGATAATCTTAGCGGTTGCCGCATTTCATGACTATGAAATATGGCAAATGGATGTAAAAACCGCCTTCTTGAATGGGATTCTAGAAGAGGAAGTGTTTATGACACAACCTGAAGGTTTTATAGACACATCCAACCCTAAGAAAGTATGCAAGCTTAAGAGATCCATTTATGGTCTTAAGCAAGCATCGAGGAGTTGGAATCACAGATTCGATCATGTTATCAAACAACATGGATTAGCTCATGATCTTGGGAACCTTGTTTGTACATGAAGTTTAGTGGGAGCAAGGTAACCTTCCTTGTTTTGTATGTGGATGACATACTACTAATTGGAAATGATGTTCCAACTCTGAACTCGGTAAAGGTGGAATTGGGAAACCATTTCCAAATGAAGGACTTGGGAGAGGCACAACGCATCTTGGGTATCCGGATCTATAGAGATAGATCTAAAAGGATACTAGCATTAAGTCAAGAAACTTATATTGATAAGATTTTTGATAGGTTCAATATGAAAGACTCTAAGAGAGGCTTTATTCCGATGAGTGTAGGAATAACATTGAAGAAATCTCAATGTCCTACGACTCCTGCGGAAATTGAACGCATGAAATTGATCCCTTATGCTTCCGCTGTAAGATCAATCATGTATGCTATGATGTGCACTCGTCCCGATGTCGCTTTCGCTTTGAGCTTGACGAGCCGGTATCAAGCTAATCCCGGTGAGAATCACTGGATAGCTGTAAAGAATATCCTTAAGTACTTGAGAAGAACTAAGGATTCGTTTCTAGTGTTTGGAGGAGAACTTGAGCTGCGTGTAAAGGGTTACACGGATGTAAGTTTCCAAACCGATGGGGATGATTTGAAATCCCAATCCGGCTATGTCTTTTGGTAAATGGAGGAGCTGTTTGTTGGAAAAGCTTCAAACAAAGTGTCATTGCGGATTCTACAACAGAAGCTGAATATTTGGCAGCTTTGGAAGCTGCTAAGAAAGCTGTATGGATTCGGCAGTTCTTGGATGGACTAAGTGTAGTCCCTAGTGCCGCAGATCCAATCACTATTTATTGAGATAATAGTAGGGCTATCTTTCGAGCAAAGGAGCCCAAGTCTAGTATTAAGTCTAGACACGTTTTGAGGAAATACCATGTTATAAGAGATAACGTGGAAAGAAAGGAAATAGATATTTGTAAGGTTGGGACAGACGATGATATCGCTGATCCTTTAACCAAGCCTCTTTCGAGGACTAAGCATGACGCTCACACCGCCTCTATGGGGTTGAGACGTATGCCTGATTTCCTTTAGTTTTTTGAGATATGTATTGGAAAAAGTATCCTATTACATATATGAAAATAACATTCATTGTTTGGAGTATATATTTACTCTTTTAAGTCATTATGAATGCATACCTTGTTTATCCGAATAGTTGTGTGACAACATTGAACATATTCAAGTGAACGGTATAAACTAAGTATTTGGTCCCTAGTCTCTCATATGAGGTGACGTCTCGGAGAGACTAGATTGCAAGTCGTTCGATGGTGGGTTCAACACCATGGGGTCATATGTGATGACTGCTCGTTTGCATAGACAGACTGTGAAACACTCTGTCGGACAGTGACGCTTATAGAATTCCTTTTCAATGAGATTGAAACCTGGTCGTGGTGGGAATTCTATAGTATTCCTTTGAGTCGATTCTTTGGTGGGCTGATTATGCAGTCGGTGCGCGGTTTAGAGTGACTTTCATTTTGTCCCACGCCATGCCGTGAAAGGGGTTATAAGGGCATCTTTGGGGTCATGGTGATCCTGCATTATACAAGATCAATCGAGTGGAAGGGAAATGTCCACCCTCGTCGAGTAAAACATCTTTGGGCCACTCGAGGAGTAGTCGGCGAAAATGCGTGGCCACGCCTGGTAAGAATCTACGGTAGATTCCCCAGGCATACCTACTCTCCTTATCGAGGAAACCACTCATGATATATATATCTCAGGATGCAAGTACGACCTGTAAGACACCTTGTATCGAGTGGGAGATGTGAAACGGACATGAGAATTGGTAATGCACAACTTGTCTCGGACAAGTGGGAGATTGTTGGAGTATGTGTCCTCCACAATAGTGCGATTACTTAATAAATCTCAATTAAGGAATACATGGGGATAATCCTGTATTATTGTCAATTGATTAACGTAAATCAATAATGGTTGGCTGACTAGAGTTTGACGTTATTGTCGTGAGAACGGCGGTAATCAATTGATCCCTTTAAGTCACACCTATAGAACGCATTCAAATATTTAAGCTAATATATTGTATGAGATACGATTATATTAGTAACTTGATAATTTGACTAACAGTTAGTCAGTGTATTAATTTAGAGAGAAATCGAGTTGTGAACTCGGATGGTTTAATTTTATATCGATAAAATTATTAGAGGAGACGAGAATTAGTGATTAAGTGTTAATTCACTAATTGTGTATATTTTACTAATGAGATTAGTAAAAGTACATTTTAATATATGTGTAAGTGTACATGTATATTAAGGAAGAGTTTAATTAATTTACACTTTATTATATTAGATAATTAAGTGATAAATTATAAGTATTTGTGGGACAAATATTGAAAAACAAAATAGACCCATGTGGGTCCATTTGGACCGTCCAAATGAAGCACAAAAGGGAGAGATTCCTTTTTGTCTTGTTTTGTTTTGTTTTTGATTTAGACAAGCATGCAAGGAACATAATGATGTGCATGCCTACAATTGTTCTAAACAATAAAACAACTCTTTCTCTCCTCTCTCTCCTTGGGCCGGTTTTGGTGGTGTGTTTCACACACTATATTTTTCTCTCTTTTGCTCATAAAAGAAAAGGAGAAAAATAGAGTAATAGGTATGCATTTTTCCTACACCATCTCTCAAAACTCTCTCTAAATACTACTCTAATTATTACTAAGAGTTAGTAAGTATTAGTGGTAATATTATACATATTATCAAGCTCTTGCTAGTGATTTCTAGATCAAAATCATTAGTGAATTTTGGTGTACTTCTTGGGTGCAACAAGAAGGAGGTTTCCTTGTTTGGAAACTTGGTTTGGAGGATCATCCATATTGATAGCTCAATAAACAAAACAAGAAAGGAGTTCTTGTTTTGTGCCCTCTTTATTCCTTATGTGAAGGTATAAATTTCTAAACTTGTTAACAATGTAAATTTGTACTACATAGATCTTGCTAAATCAAATTAGAGTAATTTGATTTACACTAATATTTGATTAGTGAATGGGATCCGATCCCTACAACAACAACCCCTTAAAGTAAACCAAACAGACTTTATTTTAAGTTTATGCATTAGCAATCCTCATCTTGTATTAAATCAACTTAACAATAAATTCGACATTAACTCTACCATTTTCGTTAACAAGTTTAAACATGCGAAATTGAGGGTTTTAAACAAACTTTTTGCAAATGCATTCATATATCTTTTTACAAACAAATATCGCACCTGTACGTAACTAATTAATTAAGCTCAAATATCACTAATGGATTGTTCTTAGACTAGTAGTGGCTATTTCTAAATTAGGTTTTTCTAAAAGGTTTTCATAAAGCAAATTGAATTAATCATTAGGAGAGTACCCTCACCTCGAATCTGAATCTGGTTTCACAATAGCCTTACATGGATGGGTGTCGACGTACCTTGAACTTTAAGACGTGTCTTAGAGCTCAAGATACGTAGGCGGGTTCCAAATTGCCGCACAATTGGGTGGCGACTCCAAAGCAGTTTTAAAGGTTTTTCTAACTTAATCTTTTCTACTTAAGAACCTCTTCTTTATTCGCCAAAAGACCCTTAAGCAAGACGTCGAGTGGTCTCCGCACCTCGGTACCCACACATTCATTTAGGCGTCTCCGGGCACCATATTGGGGGGTGAACCTTAGCCATAAAGCACTTAGAGCTAGTTACTTTTGGCCGACAATGTTGAAAGACGCCAAAGAACTCAGGAACCGTTGCCACAATTGCCAGATCCACGGCCCCAACATCCATCTGCCAGCAAGAGATCTACGCACCGTCCTAAGCCCGATCCCTTTTGATCAATAGGGAATGGATATCTTGAGACCGTTCGCCACTGCGACAGTGGGCATGAAATATGGCATGAAAATTCTAACATCCGTAAGAAAACTGCGTATTCGAGGTTTAAGGAACTAAGGTATAGCTATAGAGCACCCTACAACTTGTTAAGATACTTCCTCATACATCTTACAACTATCCATACAGGTTATACATTACATTTCCCAAAATAATACTCCTCTGTTCAAAGCATGCAAATAATCACACTTCCTAGCTTAACCGTCAAATCAACAGGGCACACCTCCTGCAGTTATAACGCGCATCTAAACCATCGCACCACAACTAACATTACACTTATATCACATCTGTTGACTCTTAAGAAACTTGAGGTATTACCGTAATCATACTCTTAACATAGCAAATAGAGCTTTAGGTCAAACCATCTTAACAATTCTAATCCACTGATTTAGCAACTGCACTCAACCATACACGTACCACTAATCTTGAGTTTTAACAATATACACCAATAAGTGTTACCGTACCTACTCATTCGTTCCATGCCCACACTTTTCACAATTACAAAGCTGTTATGCCAGCAACGCAGCCTTATCTAGATATCTATATTACTAACCCCTCATGCTCCGACTCCATCATGATTATACTTAATTCAACTCGGTCGATACATATTATCCTACTAGTTAATTGCTACGCTTGTATACATGTCTATCATGCTAGTATAGCCGCTCGACTTATATAACCATTCTTACCACTATGGCTGGTTTTGTTCCCCGATATACTGTAATAGACGTGCTTCAAGACTCTATCAGAATTACCCACTATCTTTATGGTGTAGTACTCTTGACGTTGTAAGAAGACACATTCACGCAGCTAAAAAAAAGTTTCCACAAAACACAAGGTCCATAATACTCAAGTCTACCCATTTAGGGTATCATATCACACCAACAGTCGTGAATTCTTCGGATTGTTCACGTGTAACTAACTATCATCCCTAAACTCATTTATTGCTCCGATTTATATATATGTATATATATATATATATATATATATATATATATATATATATATATCTATATATATATATATATATATATAGAGTAAAGTTATATCAAGACAGCAAATATTGCGAGACACAAACGAGACACAGCATTTTAGCCATTTTTGTGAAACTTTAACATAGTTTTATGAAACTTCAAAAATTGTGAAACTTTAACAAAATTGTGAAACTTTAAGACATTAAAGTTTCACAATTTTTGAAGTTTCATGAAACTATGTTAAAGTTTCACCAAAAAGGCTAAAATGCTGTGTCTCGTTTGTGTCTCGCAATATTTAGGTGTCTCGTTTGAACTTGTTTCTATATATATATATATATATATATATATATATATATATATATATATATATATGTATAGGAATAAGATCAAATAAGAACAGTCCTTTAGGTAAGAACGGTAAGAACATTCAAAATACATGATATATACACATAATGTACATTTTAAATTTATCATTTATATTAGTAATGAAAATTATGTGACACGAAATTTAAATTTATATTGTATAATCTCTTTATATTGTAGATATATGACAAAATTTTAAGGTACATTTATGCTATACCAAAAGTACATTTTATTTTTAAACTTCGAATATAAGTATAAATTTTGAATATATCTCATTATTTTGAAAAGTACATAACATGTATTAACATATATTTATAATGTACCTTAGGAAATGTACTTTTTGTGTGTTAATTAAATGTATCTTACGTGTAATTATTATGTACTTTGACTGTTCTTACCGTTCTTACCAAAGGTAGTGTTCTTACCGGATCTTAACATATATATATATATGTATATATATATATATATATATATATATATATATATATATATATATATATATATATAGGGACAAGATCTTTTAAGCCCAAGATATGAGAGAAAGTCGTTAAGCCCAAAATTCCAGGTTTGAGATTTTAACCCAAAAATTCGAGATTTTAACCAAAAAAAATGAGATTTAAAAAAAAAAAAAAAGATACCAATTTTTCCTAGGTTGATCTTTGTCCATGACCTACAGTCCCACATCCTTTTGAGATTTAATCTCAGCCGTTGATTTTGATGATCCAATGGCTTAGATTACGACTCAATGGCTTTCTCTAAACTTAGGGCTTGAAAGATCTTATCTCTCTCTCTATATATATATATATATATATATATATATATATATATATATATATATATAGGAATAAGATCAGGTAAGAACAGTCACTACTACAAATCTGAGCAAAAACAACGGAGCAAAAACAACACATATTAGCCTTTTCGTTGTTTATAATATTATAAACAACGCAATTAAAATTTCCGTTGTAAAAATTATAGGCGCCAAATCAAACTCATCAATAAAAACAACGAAAAAATCATTAAAAAAAACGGGAGGGCTATTAATAACGGTTTTTAGTAAAAATGTGTTGTTTTTAGTTAGACTTTAAATAACGGTTTCGTATAATAAAACCGTTATATTTAATTAAAATTAAAAAAACGGTTATTTGCTAATAACCGTTTTATTTGTTAATTATAAAAAATGGTTTTTAAAGATAAAAACCGTTTCATTTGATCTTTACATATAAAAAACGGTTCCTATATTTATTTGTTGTTTTTAATGTGAACTTATAAATAACATTATAACTATAAACTGTTTTTTTTAATTAAAAAACCAAAAAAAAACGAAATAATTCAATACTAATTCGTTTTAAATAACTATACTCATAATATTTATGTATTCTAATTTATTTACCTTAAAAGCTATATATATTTAAAATACTTTGTTTTTAATCATAATAATATAATCCAATACTAATTCAATACTAATTCGTTTTAAATAACTATACTCATAATATTCTTTAATTCTTTGTTTTTAAAATCACTATATTAGAAATCACTATATTTAAAATATTTTTAAAGCGAGGTTTTGTAATTTTAAATTACTTTATATTTTCTTCCTTATATTGAAATGTATTTAATTAAAGTGATATCGAATTAAAGGAATTAAAGTAGTTAAATTGATTAATAATATTATATATATGTATAATATATATTTTTGAATACCTAATATTTTTGTTATTTATATATCAATGCATGGTTTAATTTTAAATAACATTATTTTACGTACAATATTTTGTATATATATATATATATATATATATATATATATATATAGGGTTGAGTTCCCATGAGAAATACCCCTTATATGAGAAATATGAGAAATAATCATAACCATTCATTGTTTTAATCTAAGGGTTGAGATTAATAGTTTTTTGGTGAGGGGAGATTTTTTTTTTTTTTTTTTTTTAATGTAAGGGGAGATTTATTTATTTATTTCTTTTTTTTTATGAGGGTAGATTTATTTTTTTGTTTTTTTTTTTTTTCTTTATGTGGGGGGATTTATTTTTTTTTTATTTTTTTTTTCTTTATGAGGGGGGATTTATTTTTATTTTTTTTTCTTTCATATTTTTTCTTTCATTTTTTCTTTTTCTTTTTTTTTATTTTTTATTTTTTTCTTTTTTTTCCCAATTTTTTTTTGTTTTTTTTTTGTTTCTTTGTTTTTTTTGTTTTTTTTTTTTAAATTTTTTAAAAATTTTTTTTTTCAAAGCCATTTTTTATGATTTTATATTCTTTTTTATCAATTTGATTGTTTTTTTTTTTTCTTTTATATTTTTTTTCAATTTTATGTTCTTTATTTTTTTGGGGATAATTTAATATGTATATGTTTTTATAATGCATGTTATTGAAATTTACATCGCTTGTTACTAAAACGAACCTCCTATATTATTGAAATGTACCTCAAGTTATAGTAAAATGAACCTCGTATATTATTGAAATGTATCTCACTTGTTAGCAAATGTACCTCACGTTGTAGTAAAATAAACCTCGTATATTATTGAAATGTACCTCACTTTTCACTGAAATGTACCTCAAGTTATAGTAAAATGAACCTCGTATATTATTGAAATTTCTCACTCGTTATTGAGAAATTTAACTTAGTAACATGTAATTGGTACATGACTTATATCCTAAACATCCAACATAAAGTAAATGAAATGAACCTCGTATTTGAATGAAATGAATCTCGTATGTAAATGAAATGAAACTCGTATGTAAATGTAATGAACCTCGTATGTAACTGAAATGAACCTCATTTGTTACTGAAATGAACCTCGTATCTAAATGAAATGAACCTCGTATGTAAATGAAATGAATCTCGTATGTAAATGTAATGAACCTCGTTTGTAAATGAAATGAACCTCGTATTTGAATGAAATGAATCTCGTATGTAAATGAAATGAATCTCGTATGTAAATGTAATGAACCTCGTTTGTAAATGTAATGAACCTCGTATGCAATTGAAATGAACCTCAACTGTTACTGAAATGAACCTCCTATGTAACTGAAATGAACCTCAATTGTTACTGAAATGAACCTCGTATGTAAATGAAATGAACCTCGTATGTAAATGAAATGAACCTCGTATGTAAATGAAATGAACCTCGTATGTAAATGTAATGAACCTCGTTTGTAAATGTAATGAACCTCGTATGTAATTAAAATGAACCTCATTTGTTACTGAAATGAACCTCGTATGTAAATGAAATGAACCTCGTATGTAAATGAAATGAATCTCGTATGTAAATGTAATGAACCTCGTTTGTAAGTGTAATGAACCTCGTTTGTAAATGTAATGAACCTCGTATGTTACTGAAATAATGTACATCCAGTTATAATAAAAATGTATCTCGTATGTTACTTAAATGTAATTCACTTGTTACTAAAATGAAAAAAAAATGAAAAACGAATAAAAATGAAAAAAGTTACAAAAAAAAACAAGAAAATAAAATTACAAACATTAAAACAACGAAAAAAATCAATAAAAAAAATTGAAAAAAGAAAAAAAAATTAAAAAAAAAAAAACAAAGAAACAAAAAAATTGGTAAAACAAAAAAAATAAAAAAAATAAAAAAAATTTGAAAAATAAAAAAGAAAAAGAAAAAAAGGAAAGAAAAAAAAAAAAAAAAATCTCCCTAAAAAAAAACAAAAAAACTCCCCTCACAAAAAAAAAAAAAAAAAAAAGAAAAAAAAAACAAATCTCCCCTTACAAAAAAAAAAAAAAAAAAACAAATGTCCCCTCAAAAAAAAAAAAACAAATCTCCTTCACCAAAAAAAAACCAAAAAAAAACAAATCTCATCATAAAAAAAAAAAAAAGAAAAAACAAATCTCCTCAAAAAAAAAAAAAAAAAAAAACAATGAATATCAATAGATTAAAGCAATCGATGGTTATGATTCATTATATATTTTCATTTATTTTATTATCCTGAACCTAAATCTATATATATATATATATATATATATATATATATATATATATATATATATATATATAGATTTAGTGCTCATATAAAATAAGAACTTGTAAATATGAATAATCATAACTATCGATTGTTTTTAATCTAAGGGTTGATATACATTGTTTTCTTTTTTTTTTTTTTTTTTTTTTTTTTTTTTTTTTTTTTTTTTGATGGGAGATTCTTTTTTTTTTTTTTTTTTTTTTTGGGAGATTTGTTTTCTTTTTTTTTTTTTGTGATGGGAGTTTTTTTTTTTTTTTTTTTTTTTTTTTTTGAGGGATATTTTTTTTTCCTTTCTTTTTGTGATGGGAGATTTGTTTTTTTTTTTTTTTTTTTCTTTTCTTTTTTGTGAGGAAGCTTTTTTTTTTTTTTTTTGAGGGTGATTTGTTTTTTTCTTTTCTTTTTTTTTTCAAATTATTTTTTTAATTTCATTTTTTTCTATTTTTTTTTGTTTTTTTTTAAATTTTTTTTCTTTTTGATTTTTTTAATACGAGGTTCATTACATTTACAAACGAGGTTCATTACATTTAAAAACGAGGTTCATTACATTTATATACGAGGTTCACTTCATTTACATACGAGGTTCATTTCATTTACATACGAGGTTCATTTCAGTAACAAATGAAGTTCATTTCAGTTACATACGAGGTTCATTTCAGTAACAAATGAGGTTCATTTCAGTTACATACGAGGTTCATTACATTTACAAATGAGGTTCATTACATTTACATACGAGATTCATTTCATTTACATACGAGATTCATTTCATTCAAATACGAGGTTCATTTCATTTACAAACGAGGTTCATTTCAAAACAAAGAAACAAAAAAATAATTGAAAAAAAAAAATTGAAAAAAAAAAAATTGAAAAAAAAATAAAAAAAAAAAAAAATTGAAAAAAAAATTAAAAAAAAATAAATTGAAAAAAGAAATTGAAAAAAAAAAAATGAAAGAAAAAATATGAAAGGAAAAAAAACAAAAAAAAAAACAAAAAAAAAAAAAAAAAAATCCCCCCTCATAAAGAAACAAAAAAAAATAAAAAAAATAAATCCACCCTCATAAAAAAATAAATAAATAAATAAATCTCCCCTCACATTAAAAAAAAAAAATAAAAAAAAAATATAAATCTCCCCTCACCAAAAAACTATAAATCTCAACCCTTAGATTAAAATAATGAATGGTTATGATGATTTCTCATATTTCTCATATAAGGGGTATTTCTCATGGGAACTCAACCCTATATATATAAACCTCATTTATAAATTATTGTATATAGTTGTAATTATTGAATAATAACAACCTAAAAATATAAATAAATAGTAAAAAATAATAAATATAGAATCATTACTATATTTAATCTTTTCATCTATAAAATAATTTTATATTTATTATTTTTTACATAAATACGTTATATTAGTCTTAGCTTCTATAGATACGTTATTTTAGGCCTTGTAATTTGTAGTAGTAATTATTGTACAACCACCTCAAATAAATATAGTCTGAATTCAAATTCAATTTTAAAAGAGACTTTAAAAAACGGTTATTAGGCTAATAACCGTTTTTTTTACTATTTAAAACGGTTATTAGCCTAATAACCGTTATATTTAATGTAAAATTTCTATTTAAAACGGTTATTAGGCTAATAACCGTTTTTTTTTACAATTTAAAACGGTTATTAGGCTAATAACCGTTATTTTTAATGTATTTTGTTTTAATTTTAAGTTGTCGCTGATTTTGTTTTAATAGGGAGTTTAAACGTTTTTTGTCTCTACCTTCCCTTTAAGTTACTTAAAATTAGCCGTTATAAGGTTTATAATTTAATTTAAACTCATTATTTTCATTTTCACGGTTTATCTATCAATATTTCCTTAAAAAATTTCGATCAACTTTCAATTTCTCTCTTTATTATATTCATCAATAATATCGATCATACTTGAAAAGGTTCGTTTTTTTGATATTATATAATTGTGTATTCGTATGTTATATTGATTGTTGTTATAGTTATTGAATATTATTATATTGATTGTTTTTGTATATATTCTATGGTTATATATGGTTATTGATTATGTATGTCTATGTGTATGTGTAGTACGTATATGTATGTATAAAATATGTATGCATGGGAAAAACGTATATGTTGTTGTGTATGTATGGTTATGGTTATTGTTGTATGGTTATTATATATGGTTATTGTTGTACTATGTATATGTATATGTATGTATAGGTTGTATGGTTATGGTTATTGTTGTATGGTTATTATGGTTATTGTTGTAGTACGTATATGTGTATTGTATGTATATGTATATGTATGTATAGGTTGTATGGTTATATTATGGTTAATTATTGTTGCATGTAGTGCATTATATGTGTATTTGATCTTTGAAAGAAAACAGGAAATGAGTTTAGTTCGGTTTGTCGAATGGTTAAGAAAACTGTATCATTAAATCCGTCTCGAAAAATTAGGAGGTTTAGGCTTTTATTTTGTTAAATTCAGTCCAGTATGACTACTTTTGAACCTCGAAAGTTAGACCTCAAATGTTTATACGGGTTAAATTAAACAAAAAAAAAATTAGTTTATTAATTAAGGTTAAATTTAAATATGCATGTATGTAAATAAAGTATATATATATATATATATATATATATATATATATATATATATATATATATATATATATATATATATATATATATATATATATCAATGCAAATTAAAAACGGTTTGTTGTTGTTTGTAAATATTTATGTATGTAAATATGTATGTATGTAAATAAATTTAATATGTATATATGTATGTATGTAAATTAAATATGTATGTATGTAAATATGTTGTTGTATGTAAGATGGATTTTCCTCGCCATAAGAAATTTTCCGAATGGACCAAAGAAGAAAAAGATGGCTTACAAAAATTTGAGGCGTACAAACGACGTCAGTCACTTCGGATAAAGCAAATGATAAGTGACGGAACGTACTTTGTTACTGATTGGAAGAAAGTGGCACTCGAGACACCATTCGTCGAACGCCGAGTACCTTATTGCCTCCGCCGATGGTCCTCTAAAAGACGAGAATACGGCTGGTCGTTCATTAGAAGCAACCCTAGTTCAATTGAGGGGGTTGCCGGCACGCGTGAGGAATGGGTGAGAGAAATGGAGGAAAAGTTTGAGGAACTTGCTCTTCCAGAAGTATTTAAGACTTCTTTTGTAACTGGCCACTGCCTCAGGGGTGAAGTCCAGGCATGGTGGGTTCGAGTACGATCCAGAGCTGTACGCCGGGGCGACTATTTCATTCTTTGGGAGGTGTTCAAACTTCGCTTACGCGAAGTATTTTTTGCTGTTAAGCAGGGTTATACCTTCCTAGAGGAAGACGCCGCCTAGTGTAGTTGGTTACAATAATATTTTCACTATTATTTTTAAAAATTAAAAACAACGGTTAATAGGTAAAAACCGTTTTTTATAGTATATTTTAGAGTAAATTTAAGTTCGCGCTCATTATTTTTTTTTAATACGTAGGAAGTTTAAAAGGTTTTTATTTTTTTTCTTTAGTTTCATTCTTCTTCTTCATATGAACTTCTGCTCTTTCAATTAAAAAAAAAAAAACGTGCACTTTCGATCTTCTTCTTCATTCTTCTTCTTCATATCAACTACTACTCTTTCAATACAATTATATTTTTCGTTTTAGTTTTGCATAAACCCTAATTTATTCGTACTCTGTTCGAAATTTGCCTAAACCCTAATTTATATTGCTTATAAGAGGTTCGTTTTTCACTTTTATACCCTAATTTACATTGTTTAATTGATGTTGTTGTTGAATTTCTTTGTTTTTATGTTTTTATATACATTGTTGTTGTATTATTTCGTTGTTCTTGTTGTTGTATTATTTCGTTGTTCTTGTTGTTTAATTACTTTTATATACCCTAATTCACGTTTTTTACATTGTTGTTTACATTGTTGTTGTTGTTTACATTGTTGTTGTATTATTGTTGTTGTTTTTATATACCCTAATTCACGTTTTTTACAACCTTAAGTTATTGTTGCATGCTATTGATATGCTTAGGTTATTGTTGCATGCTATTGATATGCTTTTACGGTGTAATACGGAGTACTGTGGAGTCATGTGCAGCAACGTTGTTGTTGTTGTTGTTGTTGTTGTTGTTGTTGTTGTTGTTGTTGTTGTTGTTTAGGGTTTAATTTATGGAGAGGGTGGCATGGAGTAATACTAAATAATACGGAGCAATGTAAGGAGTAATGCTATGTTATATGTTGCACGTTGTATGTTGTAGGTTGTATGTTGTATGTTATGGAGTAATAAGGCGTAAAACAAGTAATACGGAGTAATTTCAGATTTGGCAGATTTGTGCACTTGTGGTATAAAATAGTTTTAAAAATCGAAATGATCTAATTTTGGTTTGAAATTTTTTGAGGATATACTAAGCCCCCTATAGGAAGTCTCTGCAAAAAATTAAGTCGAAATTCAAAGGATAAGTTACTGAAAAAAATCTGGACATATCAATCCGTTTAGAAAAGGCAGTTTAAAGTGATTTCACGAAAACGGCTCTATAGGATGATTTGTTAAGAGTTAGGGCTCGTGCTTTGGAGGGTATACTCTAGGCTCATAGTTCTACAACTTTTATTTTATAAGAAACCATCAGTTTGGTGCAGAAGTTTGAGAAAACATTAATCAAAGTGAACCCTTTTTTCTGAAAATTAATTTAGCTGAAATTTGTTACGAGATAAATTTGTTTAAAATATCAAAACACTCAAGTAACGTGATTTAAATATTTATATGCATCCTTGAGACTTTTATAATGATAGTACGAAATGTGATTTGTTTATTGTACGTGCAGGTTGCTATGGACTCGACCGGTAAACGAAAAAGAGACGACAGTGATAAACCAAAAAAACGTCGAGGTAGAGGACGTTCAGTACAACCGGAGGCAACAAAAGCCATTCTTGAAGGCAAACCGCTTCCACTAACATGGAACGAGGAATTAGGAGTGCCAAATGGTGATTTGCGTCATAAGTTTTCTTCTTGGATCGGGATTGTAACAAGACAGTGGGTTCCTCTCGACATACAAAATATAAAGAGATTGAATCCCAAAGTGAGGGAGCAAATTCTTTCACTGTTCAGGGTATATATTCATTGGTTAATTACTTCTAATAATATTGAAATTAAACAAACAAGCGTACACTAACTTTAATTTGTTTTATATTATTTCGTTATTTATCTGCAGAGAGCATACAATGTTCCCGAAAAATACGAACATTATTGTATGGACAAGGTATCTGATTTAGCCCGATCGTGGAGGAGTACTGTCTATAAAAAAATACTTGCTCGACCCGGAGACGGGAGAAGAAATAGATCCGCCGAAACTACCGGAAGATTGCCCATTTATCAAACCACAAGTGTGGGAGAACTATAAAAAACAACGTTTCAGCGAAGAGTTTAAGGTTTTATATATATATATATATATATATATATATATGTATATATA
This sequence comes from Dianthus caryophyllus, assembly GCA_023091065.1. NCBI lineage: Eukaryota > Viridiplantae > Streptophyta > Magnoliopsida > Caryophyllales > Caryophyllaceae > Dianthus > Dianthus caryophyllus. Next base: position 22,514,294 of record CM041527.1, read on the forward strand.
AGTTAATTAATTAATTAATTCACAAGCATGCATATATTTATTATATTTTTTTTGGTTATGATATTTTTAAGGCCTTGAGGGAGACGAACAAAAGAAACATTGCGAAAAAAAAATATCATCACAACACCGGTCGCAAAGGTTTTTTGGAGCTCGCCGAGGAACATGTAAGACTTATATATATTTGTATATATACAAAGTTATATATATCTTCTTTATAATTTAATTTTATATTGTAAAGCGACCTTAGCTTTAATTTATACAAGTATTATATAATAAACTTACTTGTTCTTTTTTCTATGAATGTGTAGGCAGAAAGGGATGAAGACGGCGTAATAATTAATCGACATGAATTATGGAAACTAGGTCACACCCCGAAATCCGGCAAATTTGATGAACCAACTCAAAGGGCGGTAGACAACATTGTACGTACTACTCTTTTATTCACGTACACCTTAGTCATTATTTATTAATTTTTTTAATTATCATCGTGTTAAATTATAATATTTGAATGTCGTATTTTTTCTATCAATAGGATAAATGTGTCGAGAAGGTCAAAGAAGGGTCATGGAAACCTGAAGGCGGCCGAAAGGACATTCTAGCCGAGGCAATTCAAAAACCTGATCACGACGGTCGTGTGTTAGGCATGCCAGCCCATGTTGGAAAAACCAAGGTTTTCGGGAGAGCTCCCAGAACACCAACGGCAAGTAGCACTAATGATCGTGTAATGGTAAACTAATTAAATTGTTAGTTCTTAGTTAATTTAAATGATGACGACGACTATCTAAATTAAATTGTTAGCTCTTAGTTCTTATTGAATTGTATATAATGTATTTGTTGCAGCTGAAAATGATGGCCAGGATGATGAAGAAAATAACCAGTGGTGGTACCCTGACGGCGGTGAGGAACTTAAAGCGATTGATGAAGTTCTTGGTGGCGACGAGAAAAGCGGACGATCAAATGACGTCTAAGGAAGGAGACGGTGACGATGAGGTAATTAAATAACTTAATAAGTTATATTTTTATTGGATATATATTTTATTTATTAATTAATAAAGTGTTATATATACGTAATTAACTAAACTAACACACGTATATATTGAATAAATAAATAAAATTAAGGGCGGCAAGACAAATATCGGGCAACAAGAAGAAGAAGACGGGGTCGATAAAATTGATGAGGTTGATAAAATTGATGAGGTAAATAAAGTGTTTTTGATGTTGTTGTCGTCATTGTATTGTTGTTGTTGTTAATGGTTATTGTGCAATACAAGTAGAACCAACTTAATTCCGATTTTGGCAGATTTGTGCACTCGTGGAATAAAATAGTTTTAAAAATCGAAACGATCTAATTTTCGTATGAAATTTTTTGAGGATATAATAAGCCCCCTATACTAAGTCTCTGTAAAAAATTAAGTCGAAATTCAAAGGATAAGTTACTGAAAAAAATCTGGAGATATCAATTCGTTCCGAAAAGGCAGTTTAGAGTGATTTCACCAGCGGCTCTACAGGATGATTTGTTAAGAGTTAGGACTCGTGCTTTGGAGGGTATACTCTAGGCTCATAGTTCTACAACTTTTATTTTATAAGAAACCATCAGTTTAGTACAGAAATTTGAGAAAACGTTACTCAAAGTAAACCCTTTTTTCTGAAAAATAATTTAGCTGAAATTTGTTTCTATATAAATTTGATTAAAATATATATATTGTTTATTAAATTTATATTGAGTGTTGATTATAATTGGTATGGAATTTGGATGAAGGTAAATGAAGATCTGTCCCGTAAGGGAAATTCAAACACTAAACAGACTATACAGATCTTTGGCACGGTAGCGTTTTAATGTTAAATAACTAATGTTTCTATTTATTATAAAATTTTCAGTTATATTCTATGTAATTGTAAATAATTTATGTTTAAAAATGTAGGGAGGAGAAAATTACATTTGCGCACTCAATCACCCAGACCTGCCGACAATACCTACTAAACGTGAAAATCAGGTTGCGATCGGAAATGCGTACTACCGGGACACACACTGGTCGAGACAATGACTGTTCACAACGTCCCTCTCCTAGCTAATCACTTAAAAGTCGAAATCAAGAAGGTCTTAAATAACTTTGGAGGTGTTCGGCTACCGGTTCCGGTTAGCACTGAGTTGCTCACGGTAGAGAGTGCCGTAGGTTCCTTTGTCCAATGGCCTCAGACTCATGTTGTGCCTGTTAAGCCGAGGAGCCCTAATAAGAATAAAGGTGACAAGAAGGTAATCTAAGCTATTTTATTGACTCCAAATTAATATTTGTTTTTTTTAATATATATTGAACTTTATCTTGTTAATATATGAAAATTGTGTTCTATATATTGTTATAGGAAAATAATGTAAATGAGAGGACGTTGGCGAATGACTTGCAAAAAGACCAACGTCCTACAACCAAGGACAAACAAAGAATCGAGGAGGTATTTTTACTATCACTCTAATGACATAATAAATTGGTATTATATTTAATATTATCGACATAATTAATACACTTTTGCAGGTGAGTCAATCAGACATTATTGGAACGAATGAAGATTCAAATTTCAAAGAACTTAGCGAAGGCACTTTTTGATGATAAGGTTTATTATAGCTAGTTACTACTTTAGCTCAATTATATATATCGTTAATTTAATTCCTTTGTTTTGACTCCGCGTTGTATTGTTTTTTGTAGGACGTTGGGAGTATCTCGAACGTTAATGTTGCGAGTACCTCGAACGTTAATGTTGCGCCCAAATTGAGTAAGCAGATGCAGAAATTATTACCTCGTGAATATACTACCGCTAAATTTATGCAACATGTGAGTAGAACCCAAACAATGACAAAATTGTTTCAAGAAGGGTGCACTCACTATGCTGATGACAGTATGATCTCTATTAAAATCCCTAAAGAAGTCGCAGGAAATGAAATGACTTCATTTTTGAATGCACCCTTACTATTCGAATGGGCTGGCCTTGAGGAAATTGATGCTCAGCATATGATCCTTTGGATGAAGTGAGTCATTTCATTAATTAGTTGAAGGGTGCACTCACTATGTACGTTATTATTATATAAATGCTTTATTTTTTGTTTGCTGATCGTGTAGGTACTTATTTGATAAAATCAACGAACGTGCTGACATTCCTTCCCACAACTGGGGTTTTATGAGCCCGTACATGTTGTCAATGGAAGTTGGACATGAAAGTGAAGAAGACCGAGTCAAACACATGGCCGAACAGCTGATGAAAAGCAAGAAAATAATCTTCGCCCCTTATAATGAAAACGCGTAAGTATATATATGATTCTATTATTAGAATTAAAAGTTCATGACGATTGGCGATACTGTTGAGTTTATTTCTTATATATGTGTTGTATATGTAGGAAACATTGGGTATTGACGGCATTTTGTGCTGAAACGAAAAGAGTGTATTGGTACGATTCAATTGGTGGAAACCCGACAGACATATTTAAAAAGTTGGCGAATCTGTAAGTTAATTTAAATCACATGCATTGTAGTAATTTTTTGACTTTATTATTAATATTTCTATTTTATCGACATTGTTTACTCATTATTAACTAATATTTGTAATTTTTTAGTGCTTTTGCCAGGAGAAGGTCTCTTGATCCGTTGGCGCAAGTCATGGAAACCGCTACTAGCCCTACATTTATAACCGTGAGCGATGTATGTTAATTATAATTAATCATATCATATATAATATATATATAAATATATATATATATATATATATATATATATATATATATATATATATATATATATATATATATATATATATATATATATAGAGGCGGGATCCGGTGAGTCCACTCATATATTTGAGTCTGTGAGTCCTACCAATAGCCGTTAGATCTGATGAAAATGAAGGGTGTAGATTAATCCACGTTTTGTTTTAATTCATGTATTTCTTCTTAATTCATGATTTTCATCCTCTTATTTATTTTTGTTTTTTTTTCGATTTTCCTTTCTAATTTTTTTTTTTTTGCGTGATATTCACTTTTAGTTCATGTTTTTTTTGTAATCATTATTTTATTTTTTCTTTTGAACTAATGTGTGTACAATATCTCACGTTATGGTGAACAATATCATACTTCATGTGCAACAATATCACCATACTTCTAAAACAATATCATAAAATCACATTTGAAGGACAATATCCATGTTGCGACAAACTTTCGCTAAGTTGAATGAGTATTACTCTTCTCAATTATTGTGCATGGTAGACATGTGTGCTTTTCTTATATTAAAAGATCTATTTTCAAATTTATGATGAACCAATTGATTTTTTTGACAGTTAGGGAGCATCAAGATAAGTGGGTATTGTTTGTGAGATTTGCTTGGATAATGGGATTGGGCTCGCGATGAAAACTGCAGAAGAAGACTCGCATTAGTTATTTAAGTGATTATTTTAGTTAGTCTTATGATGTATTAGTAGACTATTGTTTCAGTTAATATGGTAACACAGATTGATTGCCTCAGTTACAATATAATAGTTTAATCAAGATTTGTCATTTGTGTTATGTTTCACACGTTTGAATAAAAAAAAAAAAAAATCTTTATTTCACAGTTTAATATTAACAACGTCGAAAATTATAATTATGAGAAATAATATCACATGATTTGCTTAACAATATTACCCAATGAGATTAACAATATCACCCTTTGATAATGAATTATTACAACCATTACCAAAGAACATCGCACTTCACCTTATATAATTTCACAACTATAAAAATTGTTTTCGCTCATCTACTTTTGTGATATTAAGAAACAATGTCACACCCATTACTAAACAATATCAAACAATTGAATTAACTATATCACATTATGTCATTAACAATATCAAAGTTACAAAAATTTGCCTATATGAGATGTTCGAGAGATAATACAACAACAAGCCAATAGATAATATTATTATTGATCTTAAACAATATCATAAAATATCAGTAACAATACTAGTTTACGTCATTTATAATAGACTACCTATTATCCTACCAACATTACATCATCTTATTTTCAATTATAGTATTCTGTCAATATATTCTCTGTAGTTTTTTCGAGTTCCTTTCTCTGCCTCTGCCTCTGCCTCTACAGCTCTACCCCTAATACTTGCAACACCTTTGTATCGTCTTTTTTGTGTCTTAAGCTATTGTCCACCACCATCATCATCATCATCATCATCTTCATCATCATCATCTAGTCTTCCGCTCTTAGTTTAAGCTTATCTTCAAGGTAGCCATTCATGCAACATGCCTCTACAACATTAAACAAATTCATTGGAAAATTTCATAAACAATGCTAAAGCTAGGTATATATTGACGATTAAAAAACTACAAATGATAATTTCGTAATTTAAACAATTAAGAATGTTAAACCTAATACATTGAAAACTTCCAACTTCATAATTATTGTTGATACTTTATAGCTGTGATAATACATCGAACATTATCACAACCATTAATAGTCAATATTACAATGGTTTGTAACAATATCATAACCACTAACAAACAGTATCACAACCGTTAACAAACAATATCACAAATTTTTACGACAATGTCACAACTTCGTAAATAATATGCAATATTGTACGATAATTAAATACCGATAATCCTCACATTCAAAATCATAGTAGTCCAGTGACATATCATAGAAAACAAATGGCTGGTGTTAACTGAGAACAAATTATCAAGTCCTCAATTACATTGTCGAACAAATTCAATTCTACAATATGTAACGATTATTTCACAATTAAATAATGCTAAAACAAGGTATTGATAATTAAATAGTATATACATATAATTTTCGTGATTTAAACAGTTAAAAATGCTAAACCAAATTTTTGCAATGAAAAGAATATGAAAACCTAAATTAAACTTGAAAATCTAATAGACACCTCTGAAAATTTGATGTACATCACTAAATTTCCGATAAACACCACTGATAACTCATAATAAGTTCGATTTTGTGGATATAATATTAAAAAAAAAAAAAAAAAAAAACGTTTGAAATCATCTATTATTAACAATATACAACCTTAAACAAGAACATCAGAATACCACATGAAAATCAACCAAATTTCCGATAATTTTTATATAACTAAATCATATTGTTTTAATTCGACATACATACAATAATTTCGATCAAAAATAACATGAATTCAACAAGATAAACATCAAAATATCAGATCTCAATCAACATGAAGTTAAATCGGTGAAAAAATAAATTAAAAAAGAGTTTACCTGTTAATTTTAGAATCAAATTCAACGAAAATGGGGTATTGTAGTGGCTGACTTGAATTTCAAAGGTTAAATTGGGATGAGATTTGATGATTTTGTGTATTTTTAGAATGAATTTTGGGAGGATTTTCAAAATTAAATTTTAGAGAGAGGTGTTGTGCGTTGTATTGATTTTCTTGAAAGATTGTATGGGTTTTATTAGGGGTAACGTGGATTAATCTACACCCTTCATTTTCATCAGATCTAACGGCTATTGGTAGGACTCACGGACTCAAATAGAGTGGACTCACCGGATCCCGCCTCTATATATATATATATATATAAAGTGTCAAGTATTTTATTAATTACTTGAATAATTATATTGAATGTTTGTTACTATGTTAATATTTTAGGTTCCTCGACAACCCGATGACAAACAATGTGGATATTATGTTTGTCGGATTATGTATGAGATGATAACCCGTAATTTAGCGGCAAAGATGACACAAAAGGTAAGTGTTAAGTTGCATTATTAACTTTAAGCTCAAAAATTAACGGTTTTTTTATATTATCATTGCTTATGTACGTCTGATTCCTTATATATGCTCTATTTTTTTTGGTAGTACGTATATACTAGGAGAAACGCAAAAACATACACGAATTCTGAAATCGACGAAATTCGTGATTTATGGGCAAAATATGTGCTTGAACATCCCCCTGATGAACCCGAGGTGTAGCTAATAATGAGGTATTGCATGTGCACGGTGTATATTGAATGTTGTAAATTGAGTTTTGTTGAAAACTTGGCTTAATGGGAATGTATTGTTTTGCATAAATTATTGTATGTTGTGGATTTTGTTTTGTGCAGCAATAATATTTTGTATCGTCGTTTAGACGGGAAATAATAAATTTTAAATTTATTAAAAAAAAAAAATAGACATAAAAAACGGTTTTTATAACACAACCGTTTTAAAAAAATTAAACAAAAAAAACTGTTATTTTAATAAAAGCGTTATATATTAATAAATAAAAATAAAATATAAATCGTTATTTTACTAGAAATAAAATTATAAATAACGGTTATTATCAAAACAACCGTTTTATTTATTTTATTTTAAATAACGGTTATATATAAAAACCCGTTTGCTAAAATCATTTTCATAAATTTAATATCAATTGATAATTTTAATATTAATAGTTATAAACAACGGTTTTTAGCATATTAACCGTTTTTTTATATATAATAAAAAACGGTTTTTGTTAAAAACCGTTATTTAAAATATTAAAAAAAACGGTTGTTAGCTAATAACCGTTTTTTTTAATTGTTTTAAATAACGGTTTTTAGCTAATAACCGTTTTATTTAATTAAAAGCGCCAATTTTTAGTGATTTATATTTTTGATATATAAAAACTAAGCCAGATATTTTTTTGCGTTGTTTTTTATTATAAACAACGGCCATGGAAACAACGGTTGGATTTTTTATTTGAAACGGGTTTCTTGCGTTTTTTTTGCTCAATTTTCGGCTAGTGAGTCCTTTTGGTAAGAACGGTAAGAACGGTCAAAATACATTATTAAGATATATAAGGTACATTTTAAATTTAACGTGCGGGTTAGTCATGAATAATAGTTGATATGCATTTTAAAATTTAGAAGGTAAATTGTCATTAAATTGAAGATTTCTTTCAAATTTAAAGATACATTTTCACTATACTAAAAGTACATTTTAGTTTTGAACTTAAAATGTACCCAAAATTTTCAAATATAACTCTTAATTTTTAAATGTACATAATGTATATTTATAATGTACCTCACAAAATGTACTTTATGTGTTAAACGAATGTATTTTATGTATATTTATAATGTACCTTAACTGTTCTTACCGTTCTTACCAAAGGTAGTGTTCTTACCGGAACTCAACCCTATATATATATATATATATATATATATATATATATATATATATATATATGTATATAGAGATAAGATCTTTTAAGCCCAAAGTCTAGAGAAAGCCATTGAGTCGTAATCTAAGCCATTGGATTATCAAAATCAACGGCTGAGATTAAATCTCAAAAGGAGGTGGGAAGGCCGGTCAATGGGATTCCAGCGTAGGTCAACCGTAGGAAAACTTATAATCTTTTTTTTTTTGTTAAAATCTCATTTTTTTTTTATTAAAATTTCAAACCTGGAATTTTGGGCTTAACGACTTTCTCTCATAACTTGGGCTTGATTGATCTTATCCCTATGATGTATATATATGTACATATATATATATATATATATATATATATATATGTACATATATATATATATGTACATATATATATATATGTACATATATATATATATATATATAGATAGATATAGGATCCTGTGAGACCCCTCAACTCAATGAGACCCGTGAGACCCCTTATCAACCGTCAGATTAAAAGAAGATCAAGCGTTGGAAACAAACGTTTCCTGACTTCTCTTACTCAAAAAAGATTCCCCCAATGTTCCTTTTCTTCTCCCTCACTAAAACGCTCGACATTTTTAATCTCTAACTTCCTCACTACAACTTATCCCTAAATTCCTCAATTTCTTTACTTCGACAACTTTAATTTCAATTTTGTTTTTCTCCAATCAATATCTATCGTCAGTTTTTTTGTAAAATCAGGTATGAGTTTCAATTTTCCAGTGAACTTTTATTAATTTTTATGTCAATTTGATTCGATTTTAGGGGTTTATTGTTTGTTTTTCATTTTTAGTTGTTATTTTTCAATTACGTTCGTTATTTCGTTGTAATTTTTATTCGATTTTATGTCTAATATAGTTGTTACAATATTTGTATGTGTTTTGGCTATTTTGCTTAAAGATTACATCCAAAAGAATTGGTGAAAATTCAAGCAAAATCGAGAAATCAATGAAAAAATTGAAGAACACTGATGTAGTATCAGGTTTGTTTAGAATTCTAATTTTAAATTAATTATTCTTTTGTTTTTAAATTAATTGTTGAAGAGAGTGGAATTTTCTCAGTAGTTTTTTGATGCATGGTGTCATTATTTGATTTTGAATTAGAAATTTTGTGCACCGTAATCTCCTTGTCGGTTCTTTTGTTAGTAAGTGTACCTATTGCCAAAAATGATGTATCTGTAGGTTCTGATAAGTGTATCTACTGCTTAAAATGATCTATCATTCAAAATACATAAATTTGTTTGCTCGTCACTTTAGTAGAATTGTTTGTTGTGTTACTATCATAGATATTAAGGTTTAGATTGGATGGGTGAGATTGAAAGGGCTGTGGGGAGGATTTGTTTTAGTTGTGTAAGTTTATTTTATTGATGGCACTTGTTCTTGTAAGTCAGATTTTGTTTACCAATTAATGAAAAATGTACCTATAGTTTCATAATTGTGTATATACTGACGTGATTACATTTTCCATTGGTGTGAATGATACAGATTGAGCATGGTACAGGTCAAGCCTCAGGTCAAGCAGATATCTGATAACCAATATCAGTCCATGAAGCGATTTTGTGGATGGAAGTTTTCTATTGTTTGGGAAATGCATTGTTTCATGGTGAAACTTTTTCATTAGTTAAATGGATGTTTTGATGTCAAAACATAGGGGGATGTCCTATTATCAGTATGTAGTAGATACATTATCACAATGTAGCAGATACATTATCAGCATGTAGCAGATACACTTTTTTTTTAATCAGTTGCAGTAGCTTATGTTGGGGACAAGATTGTGTACTAGTATTACTTTCGAAAGGCTATTTTGGTTATAACAGATCCATTATCAGTATAAAATAGATACATTATCACTATGTCGCAGATACACTGTTTTTTGGCTATAACAATAATTAATCTAAAACCAGTGTATAACAGATACGTTATCACTATATAGCAGATACATTATCACTATGTAGCAGATACACTGTTGTTCTATAATAACTATGTATTTGCTACATTTTTTTAAAAAGAATTACATAAACTTGTTGACAAAAACATAAACTTTCACACAAGACACATATTATTAAATGAAGAATACAAGACACAAGACATGTATTATTTAAAAAAGGTTCCTATCTAATTAAGATATTGACGAAAACATAATCTTTGATTATAAGACAGTGTATCTACTACATATTTATAATGTATCTGCTACATAGAGATAATGTATCTACTACTATCTCGTCTCCAACACAATACTGATAATGTATCTGCTACAGTATGCTACAATCCGCGTTTAACATGAGAGAAAAAGACCAAAGTAGTTGAGTTACAAATAATGTTAAATACACAAAGATCCAAAGAACATCGATTATCCGTGCTTGTTCTTGCTCACAGCATTTATAACACCCCGTGCGTCACTCTTGACGATTTCAACCTTTTCAAGCTCCATCCTAGCAACCATAACTCTAACAAACCAGTTAATGTATCTGATTAAAAAACACAAACTGTTGCAACTGATGAAAAAACAGTGTACCTACTTCTTAGTCATAATGTATCTGCTACACACTAGTATTGTATCTAATGTGTTACAAATTGCGTATATAGCGTAAGTATGACTTTTGGAACATCGTTTATCTGCATTAATTTTTCAGTTGTAATGGTGTTAATTTCTTCATGTACAATAGGTGTAATTTCTTCATTTAAACTTATAATTGCATTCGATGATCTACATGAAAATAAAAATTAAAAAACAATAACTGCATAAATTCATCATTTTTCGATTGTGGTAACTCTAAATTACTGAAAATTACTGAAAATTATCGAAAATTACAGAAAATTATCGAAAATTATCGAAAATTACTGGAAATTTCTTACCCGGCAGAAATTGGGCTTAAATCACAAATTTTCATGACGAATTGATGTTTTCTCAACTTTGATTCGTAACACCTGTTTAAAAAATTGAGATTTAATGTTTGATTTTTAATTTTAAGGGTTTTGTTTGGTTATTTTTCATGGGAAATTGATGAAACAAGAAAGAAGAAATAGAATGTAAGGCCGCACAAATTTTTTGAACCCTTTATTTTTCTGTTTTTTTATCGTGATATTTGATGAGGCTAAAGTCGTGGTCACCTATCAAAATAACCTAAAGTCAACTAACTAGGTAGCTAGTGGCAGTAGGGTCGAATCCACAGAGAGAAGGAGTAGTCAAAAGGATGCTTAGCTAAACTTAGGTCGATCTCGTGGTAACAAAAGTGGGTGTTTTGAAGAACTAAACTAAGAACGATAAGTAAAACGATATAAAAGATATAAGAGAGGGAGATTAGGGCATCGGGATCAATGTGACATCGATTCAGGAACTCAACTCAGAAGGAAATACAATCAATTGAAGCTATGCAAGTGATTAGGTTTGGGAAAACGCTCTCTCGAGTCAATTTTAACCTTAAGCAAATTTAGCGGGCTCTCGCTACGTACTAAACTTGACTTATCAAATACGCGTGAGTCTAGTTTCAATTCGGCTTTCGATCTTAAACTGAAACAACCTAAATTCAATTCAATAAAGGCGTCCCTAAATTCAATTGATTATAAAACGCGTAGGAAGAAATCAGCTTGCACAAATTCAATAGATAAAAGCAATTAAAACATGTCCTGAATCAATATCACAATCAACCTAAACCCTAATTAAGAATTAGCTAGACATGGAAGGAGTAAGCAAAGCAATTGATAAATATAAACAGATGAGATAAAACAAGAACAATTGAATTAAACCTGGAGTAATCCTGAATTGTAATGTAAAGATCGAGTCTTGCAAGTAGTTTTAATCTAAACTAAGGAGTTTTTGAGAGGATTTAAAAGAGAGAAACTAATTCTAATTCTAAGGCTGAAAATATAATGAAAAGCATAAGTGATAAACCCTAACTCGAGTTATATATATAGGCACGAAAATCCGGATAAAAAGAGCAGCAGAACCGAGCGGTTCGTACCCAAACCGATCGGTTCAGGGGGTGGAACCGATCGGTTCCAGGGTGAACCGATAGGTTCTTAACTTCAGCAAATTTCCAGCAACTTTGGCTCTTATTCATGCATCCTGAACCTATAGGTTTGCTCTGAACCTATAGGTTTGACGTCCCAAATCGTCATATTGGCTCCGAATCAACTCTCGGGCTTCGTCTTGACGACACGATACTCGTAAATGCTCCAATTGACTCAGGTTTTAGCTCTGGACCGCCAAAACCTGCAAAATACACACAAGGAACGACAGTATCGCAATATAAAGCAAATAGCTCCTAAAACAATAATGAAATAGAGCGAATGCGAGCTAAATGCAACTATAACGGGGGCATATAATCAATATAAATGACATACATCAAACTCCCCCAAACCAAACCTTTGCTTGTCCTCAAGCAAACATCGTCGGAGAAAATCAAAGTGTAGCTAATTTATCACGCTAGCATCTCAGAGCTGACGACCTATACACATAAACTTACAAACCATAGTCTATTTCACCGAAAATAGAGCACAAGTCTCAACCATTCACACCAACATCGTATTACTAGCTCCTCACGCTTTCGCAAAAATTAAACCTACGATAATTGAATTCAAGCAAGGCCAACCGAACATACCACTAACTATTCCACCTTTCTTTCTACATCAATCCATTTTTTTCTTTTCTTTTTCTTTTCTTTCTTTCAAATGTGGACCATCCCTCGTATGTTATACCGTTTAGCTTGACATTTACTTGGTAAAGATCGCGCTCGGGAACACATATTTCCTTAAGGGTTACATCATTGCTCATACTCCCGGTCACAGCCAAATTCATGGCCATTGTGGTTACTCAAATCAATGAGTCCCCTCCGAAAGCATCGAAGCATTGCTCCAACATTATTAGCATCCATTGATAGGATTGGTCGCACTATCCTAATAAAAAATAAATCCAAACTCAACACTAGGGTAGCTAGGGTAAGTCGGGTCGAAATCCACAGGGAGAAGGTTGCAATGTTGGTTATTTTGTGTGATTCTAGTCTCGGTTCGAGTGGTTTAGGTATACTAAAGCTAGAGCGTAAAAGGTAAGGGTTTAAACTTATGGAGAAAGGTCTAGGAAGTCGGGTTAGGCAATGGGCAGGTCAAGGTCAAGGATAATGATCGGGATGAGTAGGTATCGCACATGCTAAGGATAATGCTCAGCCTCTCGGTCTTAAGCTCCTCTAGGTCTCGAATGCGGGCTCTCGCAACTTACAATCGAGGGTCCTAATGTTTAGTCTCGCGCCTACCCTAGAACTAGGCTTTCGTTCTTAAGTTCAAGGGTGCTAGATACTCGCTAAAATGTGATCAAGGAATCAACGAGAGCAATCAAGCAAGACATAAACAAAGCAAGCACAAAACCTACTCAAAAAGATCACCAAATACAACCAAAACCAAAACCCATGCTTCACCCTTCTCCCTAGATGAATAAACTACTCACACATGACGGAAATGATAATCAAAGCAATTGAAATAGATGAAAACATGATCACAAACAATATAAATTGAAATCACAATCAAATAGGGAGAAGTAGAAAGCAATACCAATCAGAAATTTGCAAGGAGAACAAGATGAATTCGACAACAAAACCCAAATAGAAGATCAAACTAAAGTAATCCGAGACGGGAATTGAAATTACAAAATTATAAAAGTATGAAACCTAAGAATTCTTGAGAATGAACTTTAAAGGGTCTAAAATATGCTGTAAAAAGTTGATCCGAAAATATGATGTATTTGGCCTTCAAATAGACGAAACAATTTAAGCACACGAGGAGTCGGAAGCCGTCCCTGGGCTCCGGGACAAGTGTCCCGTCCGGGACAAGGGTATCCCGTCCGGGACGAAGTGGTCCCGTGGAGTTCAGTTCAAGAGCTCTCTTTGCACTTTCGTTTCCTTAGCTTATTTTCACTCAAATGTCGTCCCAAGGTGTAGGGACAAGGCCTAGGTCGTCCCAAGGCATAGGGACGAGTTCCAAATTGAGAATATGAGCTCCAAATTCAGTCCCGAAGTCCCGAAACACCTTTAAACGCTAAAACGAAGCTCGTGCGCAAGCGAAACACAACGAAACCAACTCGAAACATCACGAAACTTTACGAAACTTCACGAAACCTCCCGAACAGCATCCTAACTTCCAAATATGCGCGTATACCTGCAATATAGACACAAAAACGCAGCAGGGCCAAAACGGAGAGAAATAGGAAGCGAAACGCAAGTAAAAGCAAGGGAAACGCGAAGTAAAGCTCGTGAACAAGGGGCTATAAGTACGTAAATATATGACACATCAAACTCCCCCAAACCGAACCGTTGCTTGTCCTCAAGCAACCAAGCGTAACAGAAAATAGAGGACAAAGCGAGATAAGAACACTTCCCCAAACAATCACCAAACCGCAAGCAGCTTAAGCAAATGGCAATCAATCCCGAAGCAGCGTGGGACGTATGGAAATAGCAAGCTAACGGATGAGATTTACAAGACGGCGCAGAATGAATAGCATGGCTTAAACAATGGCTCTCTAGAAATTAAATCACGGACCTCTCGCGGTTTCCACTCTAGCACAAATGATGAACAAGGTGATATATGTGATGACACTCACCTACTCGACTAGTGGAAGCACGCCCGCAATCGAATGTGGACCAAATCTCGCATTCCCGTACACAAATAATGTCACAAAAACGAAACAAACATGAGGGCTTACATAGGAAATGAGGGTGTAAAGGCCATAGAGAGGATAAGGGTGATAAGGTGGAACAAATGATTATGGAATCGTGGAGCTAAGCCACTAGAAACCACTCGTGCTACTCAAGTGCTCATCCAACCAAAATGAAACCCAACTCTCAATATAAGCGGACCGAAAACAGCAAATCGGTCTCCTCTACACATCATCGCAACATGACAACAAATTCCAAGTGCTCACTCATGTAACAACAACAACTTCTTCATTTTGTGCACACAATTTTCTTTCTTTGATTTTTTGTGTTATGTTTGTAATTTTTCTGATTTTTGTTTCTTTTTTCTTGAGCACAAGAGCACACTCACAAGTATAGTTGCGGAAATACCTCATAAAAGGTCGGGGAAACAGCAATCCCGACTCACATTCACCAACTCTCCAAGCATACGACATCAGCAAGTCGAAGCAACGATCAAAACCCAACGAACAAGCACAAGAGTAAGCAAAGCGGTAACTAGCAAGGCTAGGGTAGGCTATTTGGCAATGTAGCTAGCAAACTCATGTGTATAAGGGTAAAGGGATCATATATGAGAGGATAAAAGCGATATAAGAACAAGGTGAATAGAATGCAATCAACTAAAGCCTCATATGCGAAAACAAGTGACAAAATCGTGGAAAACACGGGATAGGGGCCACACTTATGCGTGTTGATATTACGTACCCCACGAGGAGAAACTACTCACAATCAAAGCACGGGGACCGGGATAGATGAACCGGCCGCAGGAGGCTAAAAAAAATTAAACCTCACAATAATAGTAACTATAGCCCATGAAATGATAAAGCCAAAACGTAAAAGCATGCCATCATCTACAAGCGTCTCAACATCCCCGTAGCGCTAATCCAAACAATAAGAAACATGCCAAAGCTCAAAGCAAACAAGGGAAGGGATGTCGGGAAAGATCAAGGTCAAAACAAGCTCGCAACAACGGAACGGGATACGTATTTATAGTATTTTTGAGAATTTTTCTGATTTTTTTGTAATTTTTGTGAATTTTCAGATTTTTTTGGATTTTTTTGAAGTTTTTGGAAAAGCGAAAAACGAAGAAGAAAATGCAAAACGAAAAGCAAAGCGAAAGCAAAGCATTCCTTCCCCCAAACCAAACGACACATTGTCCCCAATGTGTCCTAAAGCACATCAACCAGGGACCATAAAAATAAGGGAGAAAAACGAGTAAAAAGTCTCAAAAGAAACAAAGTACATACAATTTATTTACAATGAAAACGCTCCCCCAAACCAGCTTCAAACGGGGAGCTCAGCACGGGTACTAGAAGTACCACCATCCATGGGTCTCGTCATAGACGAACCCGGTTCCATCATCTTCCTCATCGTCATAACCATCGTCATCAACTCGGCCATCTACTCGGCCAACAGCACAAACATCCAAACGGCCATCACCATCATCATTATCTACTCCAACAGCTCGGCCTACACAAGCAACGCCACGCACGTCGTCTTTGATCACATCCTTGCCCGCGTCCTTCCTCCCTAAGGTACCTGAAATCATATCACAACAGAGCACGACCTCAAGAGGATCCCTCTCGAGGACTTGAGGTAAGTACTCGTCCACACAATCGTCAATAACATCCACTGCAAAGACATGCTCCTCCAACATGGGACGCTTCAAAGCGTTAGACAAGTTAAAAGTAATCGAATCACCTCCAACATCCAACGTCAACTTGCCGTTCTTGACGTCAATGATTGCACCAGCAGTGTGCAAGAAAGGCCGACCCAAAATGATAGGAATTTGGGAGTCCTCGGCCATGTCAAGAACGATAAAGTCAACGGGGATGAAAAACTTACCAACCTTGACAGGAACGTCCTCCAAAACACCGAGTAGGCATTTGACAGAACGATCCGCCATTTGGAGCGTGATATTCGTGACTTTCAAAGGCCCCATGTTGAGTTTCTCGCATACGGAGTAAGGCAGAACGCTTACACTTGCACCTAAATCACATAAAGCGTTAGGAATCGAAACTGTACCAATAGTGCAAGGTATGGAGAAACTACCCGGATCCTTTAGCTTAGGAGGAGACTGGTTTTGCAAAAGAGCACTACATTCTGCGGTAAACGCCACAGTCTCGACCTCGCTAAATGATCGTTTACGAGTGAGTATGTCTTTGAGAAATTTAGCGTACGCAGGGACTTGAGTAACGAGTTCAGTAAAGGGTACAGTTACCTTCAAGTCCTTCACTACCTCCATGAACTTACCGAATTGCGAGTCAAGTTTAGATTTTACCACTCGGCTCGGGAATGGTAGTTTGATTTGAATTGGCGGCTCGACAGGCTTGCTCTGCGCTTGCTGCGTCTCCTTGCTCTTCTCGGCTGCCCCATCTCCTCCTTTAGATCCTACGGCTGCTCCATTAGTGGGAGGCACGGCCACATCTCCATCATCCACGGCCCTTCCTTGCTTGGCCGAGTGGGGTCCCACGTGCATCCCCCCTTGTGGTGCTCCATTCGTGCTCGCTCCTGCAAAATCATCACTAGAAGCACTAAGATCATTAGGAGAAGGAGGAGGGCCTACCTCACTTACCACCTTAGGCATTGGAGGACCATCGTAGCTCGTGCCACTTCGCAAGGAGATGGCATTGATGGTATCATGAGGTTGTGACCCTTGCGAAGGAAGATTACCCGGCTTCCGCTGAGGATTAGAAGGAGCAAGTTGAGCCACTTGCGTTTCTAGCATTTTGATGGCCGCGTCCTTCGCTTGATCGCTCTTTTGCATTTGAGCCATCATCGTTTCTTGATTTTTAGCCATTTGCATCATCATGGCTTGCATTGCACTCATTGGGTCGGGGACCGGAGCGGCTTGCACGGGTGGTGGAGCACTTGGTTGTTGAAAATTAGGGCGATTGAAGCCCGGAGGGTTGTAAGGTCGTGGGTTGTTATATGAGCTGAAATTTTGAGAAGTATTGTATTGTGTTTGTTGTGGGCTGAAATTTTGTTGTTGTGGAGGTGGATTCAAAACGTTTTGGCTTTTGTATGACAAGTTGGGATGATTTTTGTAGCCTTCATTGTAGTAGTTAGAGTACGGGTTGTTTTGTGAATGTGTTTGAGATTGATAAGCATAGACGGGTGCATACATACCTCGGCATTCGGCTGAAGTGTGACCGGAAACGCCGCATGACCCGCAAGTTGGATCATTGGAAGTATGCATAGCCGCTACCGTTTGACCACTAGCGTTTGAGGAACCCGCTTGCATGTGACTCATTATCATCGCGGTCATGGCATCCATCTTAGCATTAAGCATGGCCACCGCGTCGCCATCATTCTTACCTCCGCTTCTAGGAACGTTCCTCGAGCTACCATATTGAGCATTGTAAATGGCCATGGCCTCGATCGTGTCAATGGCCTCCTCCACATCAATATTATCGAATCTCCCATTAGCGGCGGAGTCTAGCACTTGACGTGACTCGTTGTACAACCCATTATAGAATTGCATCACAATGAACCATTTGTCCATGCCATGATGAGGGCATTGACGTTGGAGTTCCTTGTATCGTTCCCATGCTTCAAAGAGACTCTCATCTCCTCTTTGCCTAAAGCTCGTGATTTGACTCCTTAGCATTGCGGTCTTCTCGGGCGGGAAGTACTTTTGATAGAATGCCAAGACCAAGGAGTTCCAATCCACGATAGCAAGAGCAACACGATTTAAAGAATTCAACCACAACTTTGCTTTGTCTCGGAGGGAAAACGGGAAGAGCATCTCCCGAATTTGATCTTGGGTCACACCCGTTTGCTTGATTGTGGAGCAATAATCACAAAAATTTTGGATGTTCAAGTTAGGGTCCTCACCGGGACTCCCTCCAAATTGAGTGCGCTCTATTAAGTTGATGAACGCGGGCTTTACTTCAAAGTTGTTCGCCGCTATGTTGGGCATAGCATTGCCCGTAGGAATTTGATCCGCGGTCGGCCTCGAGTGATCCGAGAGCTTCACCATTTTCTTTAATTCGGGCGTAGGTTCAATGTGAGTGGATGAAGTAGCAGGAGAAACAGTAGCTTCCAAGTCCTTTAGCAAATTCTTTCGCCTATGCAATGTACGCTCCGGCTCCGGGTCAAATGGAATTGCCAAGCCTTTTTGAGACTTACGTGATAACCTGGGCATGCACAACACTCGAGGAAGCTATAAGTAACGGCCTCAAGGAATGGAGGTTCCTTGAGACAAGAGTAACAAAGAGAAAAGAACCAAATAAACAACAAAAACAAAAGCCGTCTCCCCGGCAACGGCGCCAAAATTTGATAGGATTGGTCGCACTTTCCTAATCAAAAATAAATCCAAACTCAACACTAGGGTAGCTAGGGTAAGTCGGGTCGAAATCCACAGGGAGAAGGTTGCAATGTTGGTTATTTTGTGTGATTCTAGTCTCGGTTCGAGTGGTTTAGGTATACTAAAGCTAGAGCGTAAAAGGTAAGGGTTTAACCTTATGGAGAAAGGTCTAGGAAGTCGGGTTAGGTAATGGGTAGGTCAAGGTCAAGGATAATGATCGGGATGAGTAGGTATCGCACATGCTAAGGATAATGCTCGGCCTCTCGGTCTTAAGCTCCTCTAGGTCTCGAATGCGGGCTCTCGCAACTTACAATCGAGGGTCCTAATGTTTAGTCTCGCGCCTACCCTAGAACTAGGCTTTCGTTCTTAAGTTCAAGGGTGCTAGATACTCGCTAAAACATGATCAAGGAATCAACGAGAGCAATCAAGCAAGACATAAACAAAGCAAGCACAAAACCTACTCAAAAAGATCACCAAATACAACCAAAACCAAAACCCATACTTCACCCTTCTCCCTAGATGAATAAACTACTCACACATGACGGAAATGATAATCAAAGCAATTGAAATAGATGAAAACATGATCACAAACAATATAAATTGAAATCACAATCAAATAGGGAGAAGTAGAAAGCAATACCAATCAGAAATTTGCAAGGAGAACAAGATGAATTCGACAACAAAACCCAAATAGAAGATCAAACTAAACTAATCCGAGACGGGAATTGAAATTACAAAATTATAAAAGTATGAAACCTAAGAATTCTTGAGAATAAACTTTAAAGGGTCTAAAATATGCTGTAAAAAGTTGATCCGAAAATATGATGTATTTGGCCTTCAAATAGACGAAACAATTTAAGCACACGAGGAGTCAGAAGCCGTCCCTGGGCTCCGGGACAAGGGTATCCCGTCCGGGATGAAGTGGTCCCGTGGAGTTCAGTTCAAGAGCTCTCTTTGCACTTTCTTTTCCTTAGCTTATTTTCACTCAAATGTCGTCCCAAGGTGTAAGGACAAGGCCTAGGTCGTCCCAAGGCATAGGGACGAGTTCCAAAATGAGAATATGAGCTCCAAATTCAGTCCCGAGGTCCCGGAACACCTTCAAACGCTAAAACGAGGCTCGTGCGCAAGCGAAACGCAACGAAACCAACTCGAAACATCACGAAACTTTACGAAACTTCACGAAACCTCCCGAACAGCATCCTAACCTCCAAATATGCGCGTTTACCTGCAATATAGACACAAAAACGCAGCAGGGCTAAAACGGAGAGAAATAGGAAGCGAAACGCAAGTAAAAGCAAGGGAAACGCGAAGTAAAGCTCGTGAACAAGGGGCTATAAGTACGTAAATATATGACACATCATCCATCCATTTCATTCCACAAACCAAATTTCCAAACATTCCACAAACCGTTGCCTCGCAAGAATACCAATATCGAAAGTAAAAGAACGAAAAGCGATAAGAATTAAGCAAAAACAAGTGGGCTAGTGTTTGAGACTCGCAATCTATTAACAGGAAACAAACATATAGTGCAAGCTACGACGATGGATTTTCAACTCAGAGATGCCAAAGATCAAAATAAGGACACTAATCAATCTCCAAACTCGACAATTCGTACCAAAATAAGTTTGGAATTTTCAAAATTTTTAATTTTTATGGATTTTTGAAATAATGCACACAAAGAAAAGGAAAATGCAAATAAAAAGCGCGAAAGTGCTTTCCTCCCCTCAAACCAGAATTACACATTGTCCTCAATGTGGAAAACAGCACAACCACAAGCAGAGAAGGACAAATAAAAGACGGGGGTAGGAAAATTAAAGCAAGGAAACGAGGGAAAAGGAGTAAGAAAGCTCACATTATCAAGTCCGAGCTCCCCCAAACCGAAGCGAAGCATGGAGTGCGGCTACTAATCCACAAATTTGCATCCAATTCAGTCCAGCTATGAAGTACTTCGGAGTAGCACGCGAGAAAAAGCAAAGGCCGAACAGCAAGGGGGGTCGGCCAAGGCCTTCTTTGAGGCCCGGCTCAAAAATACAAAGGGCGAAGAGTCCTTAAGTACCTGCGTGCTAAATCAGTAATAAATCCCTCGTCCTCACGCGCTCAAAAGCAAACTAAAAATGTCAAAGTCAAAAACAAACCAAAGCAAAGCAAAGTACAACAAATTACAACGTCATTGGGTTGCCTCCCGGAAAGCGCTGGTTTATAATGGTCCCGCACGACCGTCCTCAAAGCTCAAAAATCATGTCCAATTAGGCCAAGGACGTTGGCCACTAGCGACTCCTTCACTTGGCGAAATAGTATCGGTTCGCCACAAAACCCGATCTCCTCGCGGAAGAGCAGCATAGTCCATCACGCATGGGATGCCATCTCGAAAGGGTTCTCCAAATCGCCCTTGTGCGCTTGGCGATTCAATCCTAAGACGGTCTCCTCCATCGCCAGGATCATAGACATCCGCCCTAGTGAGCTTCCGTTCCCCCAAACCAGGATCATAGCCAACCTTCGTAAGACCTGCACAAGGCAAAGCAGAAGAAACAACCTCCAAAGAGTCTCCAGGAGAGTGAGACGGAGGGGCAAGGTCAATAGCAGCAACAGACTCAGGCTGCATAGGGGAGCGAGGGAGACTCGACTTGGTGTAGGTAAGCTTTTCACCCCCCACCGAGAACGTCAGCGTCTTATTTCCCACATCGATAACGGCACCTGCAGTATGCAGGAAAGGTCTCCCTAAAATGATCGGGATGTGGGAGTCCTCGGGGATGTCTAGGACAACGAAGTCGACAGGTATATAAAATTTTCCTACCCAAACCGGAACGTCCTCTAATATACCTAAAGGTCTCTATGTAGTCCGGTCAGCCATCTGCAAAGTCATGGAGGTAACTCCTAACTTAGTGTGGATACCCATATCCGTACCCTCCCAAACAAAACCCTGTGATGTATCACGGACTTTTATTACGCATGCTTTAACGTTGACTTATACGGTTCTAACTAATGTCGAATTCATTTTGAGTCGTTTTAAATGTTAAAATGATTTAGGTCGCATCACATCGCATTTAAATAACGTTCATTTTGTCCTTTTGGAGTCTAGCTAGGTCCTTGTCCTGCTTCTTTTGGCATGAGCTTCGCATTTGCACTACAATTAGTCCTTTTACATTAACAAGGTCTGATTCAGCATTCCTAAATTCCTAAATTTAGGCCCGGTAGCTAAAACCGCTATTTAGCCCCCTCTTACACAAAATACAACTTCACGTCTTACCTTATTTTACAAAAACTATGCAAATACACCCTTTTCATTTTTCCGGGTCTCGGGCCCGAAACCGAGCCCAAACCCAGCCTTTGGCCCGCACTCCAAAGCCCTAAGCATCACAAAATATCTCAGAAATATCCTAGGGGTTTTCTTGAGCTTCACGTTCGAGATTATCACGAAATCTTTCAAAGATTCAATCTGGCCGAAACTTGGAAACTACACAAAAACCAGACCCTCAAACCGCATAAGCCTATGCGGTTTGGGTAGAGAACCGCATAAGCTTATGCGGTTTGCCCTGGCAACCGCATAAGGCTATGCGGTTCCTAGGCTTGTTTTTATTCCCTGCTTTCCTAATTTCTCCGAGGTTTTTAGTATATATAGAGCCCTATACCCAACCTCGAGATCATTGATTCACAATCAGAATACACCCTTTACACCACAAATTCTCTCATCTTACACTCTAACATCCACAAAAGCCTCAAGCACTCAAATCCTTGAGTTCAACACACCATCTCGTGTTGAATTCATCCTCCTTTCAAGTTCAAGAAGCGAAGCTCTGCCCAGATCTGAAGCGTCAGGACAAGGTAGGTACCGATCCACTTGGATCAAAGCTTTTTCTTATTTTCTATGGACTAACAAAGGGGTCTACACTTTAGCGCCCCCCCCGGCTTTGGCACCCGAGCGCGCTTGCCTTCCAAGTGTTCTTATTACTTCGGATACACTCCATATCCGATGACACGCCAAAGTCGCATAAGCAACCGACCCTTATAAAATAAACCAATGGACAATTGAACTTTATTTTATTTGCATGCATCTTGCACCTTCTTATTTTGCATTAAAATCAACTTAAACAATGAATTCGACCTTTAACTGAACCGTATTCGTTAACAAGTTAAACATGCTAAACTGAGGGTTTTAATCAATCTTTTGCATCTGCATCTGCATTCTTTTACATCTTTATCGCACTTGTACGTAGCGATAACATTAGCTCAAATATCATCTTACAAGGATTGTTCTAGGTCAGTAGAGGCTATTTTTACATAGGCTTTTCTAAAAGGTTTTCATAAATCATTATTTGAATTAACTCTTTTTCTAAAGTACCCTCACCCCGAATCCAATCTGGTTTCATAAGCCTTAGATCTAGGGGTGTCGGCGTGCTCCAAAATCTAGGACATGTTTTTAACTTAGAACATGGTAGCAGGTTCCTAATTTCCGCGATAATTAGGTGGCGACTCCATAACAGTTCTTAAAGGTTTTTCCAACTTAATCTTTTTTAACTTTAAAATCCGCCCTTAAGCAAGTCGCCGAGTTGGGTCCGATCCCGGGTTCCACAGTTTGGCGACTCCGCTGGGGATTTCTTATTTTTTAAAAAAAAATTAAAAACTAGCTTTTTCTTTTTAAAAATAAAGAGGTGAAACTTGAAAACCTTGAACAATCCAAATATACATATTTGAGCTATGCACATTCGTTTAGAGTCCATTCCTTTTGGAATCTAGGCACCCTTTGCACCCTTGAGAGGTGGTTCCAACACGCAGGCTTGTCCACTCGATAAAGCACGTGCAGGACTAACTTTCCTCTCTCCCCTCCACGGCTTGCCGTAAACGATTATCTCGACCGCCCCAGTGCTCCCTTCAGAAAACCTATCGCCCCGGCGTAAGGAAATGAAGGGGTTAAGTATCTGCCAAAGCGTACTCGAGGTAGTTGGAGGTGTACCCGACTGACTCATTTTTCACCCTTTTTGAGTCATACGTACAAGTTCGAGGCTATGCACCCCATGGTCTTTTTCAAAACGAGCATTTGCATTCATATCTTCGAAAACTCGCTTAAACGTTTCAAAGATAAATGAATCTAACAAACTAACACTTTTCAAACAAAACTATCGCGATTTTTTGAAATAAACTTTTTCAAAATTCCCTTTTACACTAACAAGCAAAAACCCGAGCAAGGAATAAAACCCAAGCTCGCGGATTTCAATCCTCTAGGTCACACAGGCCTAGTCTCTACATTTAACATCCTCGGCTCGACTTGCTAATCGCTCTCGAGCCGAATCCTTCTTCTTTTACACATCCGACTCGAGCTCACCTCGGAAAATCACCGATATCAGTTCAACGGGTGCAAAGCAAAACGTTTTAACATCGAGACGAGATGTGTGCACGCATCCTCGCCTCAAAAGCTTCCCTTAGCAAAAACCTTTTCGAAAACCTCCTTTTTCAAGCTTAAAAGGTCTTTCAAAACAATGAAATGAGCTAAAATGAATGCCTAAAATGAATGTGAGTCTAGTGGGTCGAGTCGTGTCGCTAATATGCAAAGTGAAATGCAGGCCTCAGCTGATTACTCACCATGAATCGCATCATCACCCCTTCCTTCAAACGCTCCTCAAAGATGGCTAACCTCAACAAGTTGAAGACCCTCCGTCACCGCATTGATCAGCTCACCAAAAACATTGACAACTTGAAGGCCTTGCATCAGTTCGAAGTTGCACGCTTGGAACAACGCTCCAAGGCCGACAAGCCTGTCTCCATCCACACTCTCATTACCCAACTCCAAAGGGACGAGGAAGATTTCACCCAATATCTCGTCCGTTGGAGAGGATTACTTGCTCGAGTTCCGAATCCTCCGCACGAAGACGAACTCATGTACACATTTCTCGGTAGTCTACGACCCGAGTGGCGAAAACATTTTGATTACGGCGACGCCGAGAATTTCGAAGAACTCATTGAAATTGCCCTCGGAGCCCAAAGCAACCCCACAATCTATGACAACCCGGCAACCTTCCTCGGACCAGCACCCGTCATGGATTGCTCCTACTTGGTCACACCCACCAACAACCAAATCAATGGGGTCTGGTTCAGTGATGACGAAGACGAAGAATGGCCACCCACTAACAAAACGGTAGCTCAACTCTCGACTACTCTTTCCTCGAATAAAAACAAAAGCAACAAGAAGGGAAAGAAAAAGAAGGGCAAGCAGTCCGAAAGCAAAGATCAAAAAGAAAAGGGCGAGCAGTCCGAAAGTAAAAGTCAAGAAGAAAAGGGTAAGCAACCCGAAAAGGAAGACCAACACGAGGTTTCACATCTCACACGCTCCGGTCGTCCTTATCAAAATATTTTCACAGATGAACATGCCAGAAAAGCAAGCTGCGGTAGAAAGGCAAGGCCGTAGCCCAAGAGGATAACCCTCTACAAGTACACCATCCACCTCTACAATAATTCCACCACCAAACACGAGTGAGGTGCTTTAGCAACTTCGCTCGCACAAAAGCCGATGTTTCCATCTGGGCCCTTTACGAGACTCGGTGAACATAGGAATGCATTTATTCGCTCTACAAATAGCATGTGCAGACGCAGAGATCTCCCAGATCAAATGGTCGACCATGTCACTAGGGATTAGTTCTGGGGCTATCACCTTCTCAAATAATGATCTCCCGCATTTGGATCAAACCACAACCTCGCCCTATACATCGGCGTTGAATGTATGAAGAAAACTTTGCCGTGTCCCTTGTTGATAACTTGGCTCTGCAGTCAATGTTCTACCATTGGCCACCGCACATCGCCTCGGCCTGTCCGATAAAGACTTCACCCCAAGCATGGACGGAGTCAAGGCTTTCGATGGAACCCGACGTCACGTGAAAGGAACCATTTCTCTTCACATACGCAGTGGTCCCATAGAAAGAAAAGTCGAGTTTCAAGTCATCGACATGACCCCTTCCTATAACATACTCCTGGGACGACCATGGATTCACTCCACCAAGGCCGTAACCTCTACTCTACATCAAAAGGTTAAGATCCCTCTCAACGAGGAAATCATAACTTTGAATGCCTCAAACTTCCGAGCCCTTTTTGATACACCAAAAGAGCCCAATTCTGCCGAAATCGTGGCTGAACCCGCAGAAGACTTATGCGGTTTCGACTTCGAAGTTGGCGCCATCACGCGTACACCAATCAAAACCTACAAACCTTTCAGAACAAAGAACAATAACAGCCTTTGGCTCACCATGGGTTTAGGCTACAAGCCCAAAAGTGGCGACCACGAGAAGATGGTTAAGGAAATCCAAAGACGAAAGTCAACCCACAAGGTCACCATGCGACCTTACATCCTCGACCTGAACGCATATTTCACCCCCGGAGGAACGGTCGACGGGAATACCTCCCTTCGAGACATCATTCATTCACCTGAAGCTTGTTTCTCTAGTGAGGCCGAGCCCAAAACACTCAAAGCCTCACCGAGCACCAAAAACGAAGAAATCGTCTCCACAATCATGCGAGACCGTCACTTCGATCCTAATTTACTCATAGCCGACGCCACAGACAAAACCCTCAACGGATGGTATAAGACGCTGAAATGGACCGATGCACAAGGTCACCACTTCCAGCTTATCACCGGTGAAGGACCACTCTTCGACCACGTCACCAATCTCAAAGACAAGGACGAGAGTGATTCAAACTCAGGCAACTCAAGCACCTCAAGCAGCTCAAGCAGCTCAAGCACCTCCAACGACACAGAAGAAGATGATGAAGAAGAAGAAATTCTTTTAGATTCTAATGCTCTTAGTGTCGGGTCACCTGTCGACCCATCTATCCTAGATTCTAGCTTTAGTTTAGACTTTCTTTTTACGGAGGCTAGCTCCAAGCAATTTTCTGAATTGTCGAATAATTCTTCTCAAAATAATGAAATGAATAAATTTGCTTACGCCTTGTCTCAAGTTAAAACAAACAACAAAGTACAAACAAATGACAATCAACAAACAACAAACAACACACAAAATACAAAAGACACTAACTCATGCGAAAGTGAATCATTAAACAAATACATTGCAAACCTTGTACACCCAAAAACACAAGACCCTATCATCGAGGAAACCATAACCATAAACGTGGGAACCCCCGAAGAACCAAGGGAACTACAACTAGGAGCCTCGCTAGACGAACACGAGCGCACCCAATTCACACAACTCCTAAGCGAATTCAAGGACGTATTCGCTTGGTCATACAAAGACATGCCCGGCATCGAACGAAGCATCGCCGAGCACCGCATCCCCATCAAACCCTTCTGAACCCGTCAAGCAAAAGCTAAGAAGACTACGTCCCGAATGGTCTCTTATGGTCAAGGAAGAAATCGAAAAACAACTACAGGCCGGTTTCATCCAAGTCATCGAGTATCCTGAATGGGTCTCAAACATGGTCCCAGTCCTGAAAAAGAATGGCAAAATTCGAGTATGCGTTGACTTTCGTGACTTGAACAAAGCTAGTCCCAAAGATGACTTTCCATTACCTCATGTGGATGTCCTAGTCGACAACACCGCCGACCACGCCCTCCTATCCTTCATGGACGGCTACGCAGGCTACAATCAAATCAAAATGTCACTGGAAGACATGGCAAAAACGGCCTTCATTACACCGTGGGGGACATACTGCTACACAGTTATGCCCTTCGGCCTAATCAATGCTGGCGCTACATACCAACGCACCGCTACAACCCTTTTACACGACATGATGCACAAAGAAGTCGAAGTTTACGTCGACGATATGATCGTAAAGTCGAAGGAGAGGAGTGGCCACATCACTAACCTCCGCAAGTTCTTTACTCGCCTACGACAATACAAAATGCGCCTCAACCCCCAAAAATGTACTTTTGGAGTTAAATCCGGTAAACTACTAGGACACGTAGTGAGCCAAAGAGGCATCGAGGTCGACCCCTCAAAAGTCAAAGCAATCCTAGAAATGCGACCCCCGGAGAACCTCGACGAAATTCGAAGTTTCTTGGGCCAAATCCAATACATCTCGCGCTTCATTAGCAAACTTACCATGATATGCGAACCAGTTTTCAAGAAACTCAAGAAAACCGACCACGTTGAATGGGACGACGAATGTCAAAAAGCATTTGACAAGGTCAAGGAATTGCTAACTAACCCACCAGTTCTACGACCACCCCAAGCGGATTTACCACTATCCTTATACCTTACAACCACACCTACCGCCATGGGCGCCATGCTCGCTCAAGAAATAAACGGCGAAGAACACGCAATCTACTACATAAGCAAGAAATTTCTCGATTCTGAACTTCGATATTCACCCGTCGAGAAGAGTTGTCTAGCCTTAGTGTGGTCATCCAAGAAACTCCGTCATTATATGCTAGCACACCAAACGAAGGTCTATTCCAAAATGGACCCCGTAAAGTACCTCTTCGAGAAACCTGTGCCTAACGGACGAATGGCCAGATGGACATTGCTCCTAGCCGAATTCGATCTTAAGTACGTACCCCTCAAAGCAACCAAGGGACGAGCAGTCTCCGATTTCCTAGCCGAAAATGCAATCGACGAAAAACCAATCATCGACACAACATCCCTTCCAGACGATGGGATCTACAACATCAACCAAGAACAATGGGAGTTATACTTCGATGGCTCCTCCAACTATCGAGGATGTGGAGTAGGAA
Organism: Dianthus caryophyllus; assembly: GCA_023091065.1. Taxonomy (NCBI): domain Eukaryota; kingdom Viridiplantae; phylum Streptophyta; class Magnoliopsida; order Caryophyllales; family Caryophyllaceae; genus Dianthus; species Dianthus caryophyllus. Next base: position 22,543,148 of record CM041527.1, read on the forward strand.
TACTTCTCATATCCCCGAATGGCGAACACACACCTCTGTCGATCAAACTAGACTTTTACGTAACAAACAACGCCGCGGAATACGAAGCGTGCTTGCACGGTCTCCAAGCAGCGCTTGTACTCAACGCCCGCAACATAAGAGTCTATGGGGACTCCTCCCTCATAATCAACCAAGTGTCCGGAGCATGGAAGATACTTAACGAAAACCTAGCATTATACCAAAACAAAATACAAGAACTCATAAACGAATTCTATCACGTAGAATTCATACACCTCCCACGCGAAGAAAACCAATTCGCCGACGCGCTATCCAAACTCGCGTCACTAATCAACATACCCCCGGGGATGGAAACGCTCCCCATTGTCGTGGAACGACGGAACGAACCCGCCTACATCTGCGACATTGAAACCGAGGAAGAACAAACCGACCCTTGGTACCAAGCAATCATCAACTACAAAACAAACGGTGAATACCCGCCAAACATTGACAAACGAGCCAAACGCGCCCTACGCCTGTTATCATCACAATTCGTGATGGAAATGGGCAAACTACTCAAAAAGACACCCCAAGGCACACTACTCTTGTGCGTCGACCACAAAAAGGGACACGATATTATGTCCCAAGTACACGATGGCGAATGCGGACCACACATGAACGCACGAGCCATGTGCAAACAAATCATAAGGCTAGGATGGTACTGGACAACCATGGAAGCCGACTGCGCAAAATATGTCAAACATTGCCATAATTGTCAAATCTTTGCAAACGTACAACACATACCTCCTTCACCACTATACAGTTTAACCTCGCCATGGCCCTTCTCCACATGGGGAATTGACGTCATTGGCAAAGTACAACCCGTGGGAGCAGGAGGACACTGCTTCATCCTCGTGGCCATCGACTATTTCACCAAATGGGTCGAAGCCGCATCATACCGTACGCTAGGCACGAAAGAAGTTGCGAAATTCATACAAAACAACATCATTTGTCGTTACGGCATACCCCACGAATTCATCAGCGACCAAGGCACACACTTCCAAGGAGAGGTCGAACCACTCCTCCTCAAATACAAGATACAACGACACAAATCATCACCCTACCGACCACAAACTAACGGCGCGGTCGAGGCAGCAAACAAAACCGTCGTATCAATCCTCATAAAGATGATCGACACCTGCCACGACTGGCCCAACAAAATCTCATTTGCATTATGGGGATACCGCACAACCATCCGCACACCCACAGGCATGACACCCTATTTCCTAACCTACGGGATGGAAGCCGTCCAACCTGTAGAAATCGAGATGCAATCCCTTCGAATTCTCATGGAAGCAGACATTCCTGAGGCCGAATGCGCACGCGAACGATACGAACAACTCATCCTCCTAGACGAAAGACGGTTACATTCACTAAGTACAGTCCGAATGTATCAATCTCGCCTACAACGCGCCTACAACAAACGGGTCAAGCCACGAAACATCAAAGTGGGCGACCTAGTACTCAAATCAGTCCGAGCACCATTACCAGTCGACCCAAGAGGAAAATTCAAACCCAATTGGGCCGGACCGTACTTGGTCAAGGAAATCCTTCCCGGAGGAGCCGTGAAACTAACTGACCTCGGCGGTCGGGACTTAGATTACCAACAAATCTTGATCAACTCAAGAAATACTACCCCTAAAACACAAACGCTTCTGCAAAATTTCAAAACAAAACTCACTCTCGCATGGGTGAACTACGCTCGGTTTGATTCCACGCACTGTGGATACGTAGGCAGCTTTGCAAAGAGCTCAACCGAATCACAAGAACTACGCCGGTTTGATTCTGTATTCAAAAAGCAGATACGTAGGCAGCTTGTCAAAAGTACAACCGAACTTTTCTAGCACGCATGCCCAAAGCTTAAAAAGGTCAAGGGCGTTGCACTCACAAAAAGACACGCTCCAAGCTTAAAAAAGTCGAGAGCACAGTCAACACAAAAACAAAACACAAATCCAAGTCCGAAGCTTAAAAAGGTCGAGGACTTAAAAACAAAACAATTCAAAACGCACAAGTCCAAAGCTTAAAAAGGTCGAGGACTTAAAAACAAAGCAATTCAAAACGCACGAATCCAAAGCTTAAAAAGGTCGAGGATTTGAGACAAAATGCAAGTGTTCGAAGCTTAAAAAGGTCGAGAACATTTAAAAAACAAACAAAAGAAGGCAACGAGACAAGGCAAAAGCAAATTAATTCTATTTTATTACTTTATTTAGAATTTTCCGCAACTTAGAAAGGAGCTAGGAACAAGCCTCCTTAGCCCTTTATTCGAATCTAAAACATATATTTAAATAAAGGAATCTTTCTAAACTAAGCAAAACAAACTACTCAAGTCCTTTTCTGACGCTTTGGGTTAACCTCTTCATCTCCAAGAGGCCGATCCGCCACGACTTTCGACCTAAGGACAGGAGTAGATCTCTCAAAACCTGGGGGCTCGACCGGATCCTCATCTTGCCCAACTGGGGGCTCCTCGGTCCTTGGCCCTAGGCGATCTTTAACGGTCACCTTCGGCCCAAGCCTTTCCCGCGCCGGTCTCGAAGTAGAAGCACCTGCATCAACAACACAGAGATCACCATAATCCCTCCTGTCACGCACTACTTCGTGCAACAAGGAGGGCCTTGGCCCATTTTTCTCTCTCCTCCTCTGATTCTCCCGTTCACGAGAATCCTTGGAATGACACCAACGCGTATAGAAATCCGTGACACGAGCAGACTCAATATGCTCCGGCACAGCCCAAGTAACACGATCCGACCACCCTCGGATCCAAGCATCAATCATCTGGTTGTCTAGGACAACAACCCCTCCAACCTGCGTATCCTGATCCGGAATGGTTTGAGCAAGCCCAATTTGCCTCTTCAAGCGAAGAGGATGAATCCATACGCCCCGTTCAAACCCGCACAACATCAACCCGCGAGCCGCGTTCGCCACCGACGGTGCCGTTACCTCCGTAATGCCCCACCACGAAACATACCAACGAATGCTGCTCTCCTTCACAAACCACCGGTAGTAGTTTAGCGAACGCTCCCGAGGGTTAGCCCAATCCATCTTCCGAGACGTCGTCCCCGCCGCCTTGAAGACACCTCCGAGGGGAAGAGCTCTATACACACTCAGCCTCTCCATGAGCCACACGTTGAGAATCCTAGCGCAACCTCGCATAAGCTCAGACGATCAGCATAACGGTCGTCTAAGCCCAGTATGGTCTCCGCTAGGATCAACGCAGAAGGATCATGTCCTCGCTCCATCTCTTCGACAACACGAGCATACCTCGCGTTCCCGAACACTCCATCTGGCATGGACCCCGCAAAAGCATAACGATGAACCAAACAAAAAGAGAGGGCCCTCCGCCTAGAACGGTCCGAAATACTAGTATCAGCCTTATTCATATATCGCTGACACAAGAGAAGCATGTTTACCTTGCCTCCCTCAAACAAACCTGCAGCATGAGCGTCCGTCATCCCAAGGAAGTTTCGCAACATCCCGTTATAACAAAGCTCACTCTTCACGACCACAGGAGTAGTCCGTTTCGACCATCCGTGATGGCCGAGAACTCCTCCATCAAAGGGCACACCTCTCCCAGGAAACCTAAACACATGCAAGCTAGGATCCCAATAATCTAAGCACGAATCAAGGAAGTCTAGATCGACTTTCATTTGACGAAAGCCGATAAATACACCCGCACCATCATCATACACCGCCTTCTTCATCCTCAACTCAAGGAAGACGGCCACCTCTTCAAAAGAGCATCAAAATGCTCCTCCATTTTCTTGGAAACAAAAAAAAAACTTTTATAAATATACCTATATATTTGTGAGAGCCAAATCCCAAAGCAAAAACACAAAGACGAGAAGTGATTGTGAATGAAGATTAGGCACGCACCCCCTCTCCTTATATAGGAAAACAATATCCTAAATATGGAAATACAAATACTAATACCAGGCCAACAAACCGCATGGCTCTATGCGGTTTAGAAACCCAACCGCATAAGCCTATGCGGTTCCTTGCAACCGCATAAGGCTATGCAGTTCCAGGGGTTGGTTTTTCTTAAAATTTTCCTAATTTCGCCTTTCCTAGAACACTACAACCTACCTTGGGCTACGACACTCTTTCGTTGTTCCCCATACATCAACATTACACTTCACTTTAGCAACTTCGTTTCTTACCACCAGACATCACATAACATTTTTCAGATTCATACGAGCTCATTTCGCATTTAAAATGAACTTTTCACAAAACATTTTCACACTCTAAAATGAACATCAACGCATCCCACTCTGAATCATATCATTTCTTCAAAACAAGCCAACCAAATGTGTTTATCGACGGCCATCAAATTCAACCGACGAAATCCAAGCTACAACAACAGCGTTCACTAATCAAGCTACAACGACATGTACATAAAGGTTCATACAATCTTTAAGTCCACAAATTCACTACGGGATGACGCCGATACTCGTCAAACTCACGCCGACCGAGCCGTCTCACTGGCTCGACACAACCGAGCTGGCTCGCTTCGGCCAAGCCATCCTCCACCTGTTGCTATACGCCATAGCTTCTTATCGCCTCCTTAGCCACACGAAACACAACACGAACACAATTCACACTTTTTCTCCATTTTGCCTTAATTTCACTCAAATTAAGTCAAACTTAGGGGAAATTTCAAAACAAACATACTAACCCCACTTTACCTTAATTTCACCCAAATTAAACCAAACCGAAAGTGGTAACACAAAAACGACTCACAAGTTTGATCATCGATATACTTCATACCTCGATCAAACCGGGGCTTATACACATACATACAACCACACAAGAACATACCTTCTTCACCTTGCTCGTCCAAATTGTCCATGCCCGTGATCAAGAGTCACCGCAAGTACGTCGGCAGAACAAAGGTACGACGGACGCCCGAGTCATCATACTCGATGGTAGTAGGAAGTCGTCGGTCAGCTCTGCCATCTCGGATCAAACTCTGCAAAACAAATACAAACGCACACGCCGGAAATTTTTCGCAAAATTACCCTACGCACCCCCAAACACCGGCACACATACCTCAATCGGCCCACAAGCAAGCCGAGACTGAGCAAAATGGGCATAATCTTCCCCAGGACAAAGGAGGCTCACTGACTCTCCCTCTCCATACAACGCCACGCGATCCTGAGCAGAAACCCCCCGCTCAAACAGGACCCTCGGCGGATCCTTAGGCACTACCGGAGCTGGCCACCCTGCCTGAAAGACCAAACGCTCTCCAAGGTACCAAACCGATCCATACGGCGTCGCTATGTATAGGCGCTGGGTCTCTCGCACCGCAAACCTAGCCCCAATGCCCTCAGGAATACCCCTGTACTGGCCCCACGGGAACGGCACGAACTACAAAGCAAACAGAACACGCTCACAAATACAGATACAGTACAATCATTTGAAGTACATCCTATTTAAAATGATTCAAGCACAAACCTCATCAAACCGCATCCGGTTCAGACGATCCCTAACATCATCATACGACCAGTTGAACGCCGCACGATTACACGTACCCCAAGTACGTACCGCCGGGTACTCCCTCACGATCCTCACAGCGTGTGGGGGAAGCAGAAAAGGAAAGTGGCTAAGAATCCACGACTACAAAAACAAGAAACAAAAACACGTTACAAAGACAACAAAAATGAACAACAATGCACCTGATACAAAAACAAAATCAATACATACCTCCATCAAGAAGCCAGGCGCGACCAAGGACAGTCGCGAACCTCCATCCATGACCCGCGGTCTCACGGCATCCATACAGAAGCGGATACACAAGCCCAGAGACGGCGTCACCCAGTCAAACGTCCCAATCGCATCCCAATCCAGGAGATGCATAAGAACCGATGTCGATGCCCGCTCACCCTTGTCGCCGAAGTACACGGCGCTCACGAACCACCACAACCACATACGAGCATTCTGCTCGTCGCTCCACTCCGAGGGGCCATACTCGGTCTTCCCCTCAAAATACTCCAAGATATAGCTCGTCTTGAAAGTATAGGGGGGCGCGCCCTCACAAATCACCTCCAAACAACCGCCAACCGCGTTGGTCACAACCTCGTCCACAACGGACGCAAGAAAGTCAAAATCCATGTCGCGGTCCCCAAATCGGTAACCCCGCTATGACAAAGATACCCAGACAAGGTAATACCGGCCAAAGCCGGGCATATGGAACGCCGTCGTGGTGTCCCAATACTGCCCAGAAGGCTCGATCAACATCGATTCGCCTGCTCCTTCCTCGCAATCTCCCTCCAATGGCCAACCAACGGGCCAAAAGCACTACGCAACACCCAAGCTTGCGCCCTCGGCGGAAGCTTCTCCTCAAAGGCACACATCGCGGACGAGACGCCCGAGAAAGTCCTCATTGGGCCCTTATCCCAACCCATCGTCGCTCGATAGGAAACATGTCTCTCCGGAGCAAGCAGAAGGTTGTGACCATCCCAATCCTTCGCGAAAGCCCTGTTCACACGTGATTTCCGCGGCCTAGAGCTACTTGCCCTAGGCGCAACCTCCTCAACCTCCTCACCGCGCCAAAGAACATCCATCTCAGCCTCCAACTCGTCTACAAACGCCTGAGCAAACGCATCCGCCTCCTCCTCAGGATCACGCACAGGGACATTTCTCCCACGGCCTCTACCTCGTGACTGACCACGCCTCGTGGGCAGGTCCCGAGGATCAGCCTCCCTCTCGCTACGTGTACGCCTCAAGCTACTCGAGCTAGAGGCTCCCTCAGTCCTCGAGCTAGCACTCTTACGAGATCTCGATCTCGTAACACGACCAGAACCCTCTCCTGCAACCAAATACAGCAAATACATACAACTATAATACACGCAAGTACACAACTTGGCATACACAAGTACACACAAATAGTATACACACATAATACAAATACATTCCTTACACACATTGCACTACACGCCCTACAGAGCATTTTCAGGCCTAATTCACAATTAAGCCGAAAACCGTTCTCTACTTTTCAAAATTACAACTTTATGGTTTCTATGCGCCATAATAGTCCCCAACAACAACCCATTACAAGCAATTGCATTTTGGTCACCCCGATCAAAAACCCCCAATTCGCCTTAATTACTCCGTATAACTACAACTTAAGGCGGCGATTTGAAAGCTTTAACTCGACTTTTTCGCAAAACTAACGCTATAGGCATGCTATACTCGCTATGGGCATCCTACACCGAAGTTTAATTGAAATTCCGGGTCGGAAAATCCGGGTTCGTTTTCGGGCCCGAAACCTAATTTGGACGTTTTTCACACAAAGACGGTCTAAATCACAATCAATTCACACATACACGTTCACATGACATAATGCAACACAACGGCGACAATTTCAAGCATTCAAACGGCAAATTTCGAGCAAAACTCGGGTTTTCATTCAAAACCCGTCTTTTCAACATTTCAAGGCAAAACTAGCTAATTACAACAACAAATAACGTAAAAGCAAGTTAAAATGGAGCATTACCTCGTTCCATAGCAAGGCAACGCAAGAAAAACGAGCAAAAACGGTTGAGAAATCGAAAAATGGTGTTTTTAGAGTTGGAAAACCGTAAGTGATGAGTGAAGCATAGCCACGGCTCAACTCGTGCTTATATAGCCCCCAATAGCCAACAGGGAAAACCGCATAGGCTTATGCGGTTTGTCCCCTGAACCGCATAAGCTTATGCGGTTCATGCCTGTGGTTTTTCTCGGGTTTTTCTCGTTTTACGCCTACTTTTCGATTCCTAATTCATTTTAGCCCCAATACAACTCCAAGTACGTCCCGTGCTTGGGTCAGGGTATCACCTACAGTCCGCCATACGCGTATATTAAGCATTTAATGTACGGTACAGAAGCAGAAGCCCAAACGCTCTTCACGAGCATTACATCATGTTCTACGGAAGACAACCATATGCAATTACAACTACATAGGCACTCCTCGGCGAGCCCAAGCACATGCACTCTGCAACATACACCTAATTCCAAGCATTTCACTCCACATAGACGCTCCTCGGCGAGTTCAAGCGCAAGCATCACACAGACGCTCTTTCACGAGACCTACACCTACACCTACCCAAACATCCTACAAGCATATGCACCCTGCACTCCAGCCCCTTATACACATGCAATACGAAGACATTACAAGCACCAAAGACTGTGCATTTGACATTACAAGCACACGCAAAGGCACCAACAAACGACAACAAGCACGACGAAGACATCCGGCAGTCGGCAGTTCTTATAGCATGCACGGACCGCCAAGTCCTTAAATGCGCACGCCTCCCCGTTTAGCCCGGTTCGAAGTCCTCGTCTCACCCATGGTCACATGCTTCGGTCCGCTGATCATATCGGGACTGTAATGGTCCGGATATGGTCGAGGAGTATGTCTAGCGCTCTAGTCCGAGCTCGATCAAACTGGGGCTCTGTGGATACCCATATCCGCATTCTCCCAAACAAAACCTGTGCTGTACCACGGACTTTTATTACGCATGCTTTAACGTTGACTTATACGGTTCTAACTAATGTCGAATTCATTTTGAGTCGTTTTAAATGTTAAAATGATTTAGGTCGCATCACATCGCATTTAAATAACGTTCATTTTGTCCTTTTGGAGTCTAGCTAGGTCCTTGTCCTGCTTCTTTTGGCATGAGCTTCGCATTTGCACTACAATTAGTCCTTTTACATTAACAAGGTCTGATTCAGCATTCCTAAATTCCTAAATTTAGGCCCGGTAGCTAAAACCGCTATTTAGCCCCCTCTTACACAAATACAACTTCACGTCTTACCTTATTTCACAAAAACTATGCAAATGCACCCTTTTCATTTTTTCGGGTCTCGGGCCCGAAACCGAGCCCAAACCCAGCCTTTGGCCCGCACTCCAAAGCCCTAAGCATCACAAAATATCTCAGAAATATCCTAGGGGTTTTCTTGAGCTTCACGTTCGAGATTATCACGAAATCTTTCAAAGATTCAATGCAACCGAAACTTGGAAACTACACAAAAACCAGACCCTCAAACCGCATAAGCCTATGCGGTTTGGGTAGAGAACCGCATAAGCTTATGCGGTTTGTCCCGGGAACCGCATAAGGCTATGCGGTTCCTAGGCTTGTTTTTATTCCTCGCTTCCTAGTTTCTCCGAGGTTTTTAGTATATATAGAGCCCTATACCCAACCTCGAGATCATTGATTCACAATCAGAATACACCCTTTACACCACAAATTCTCTCATCTTACACTCTAACATCCACAAAAGCCTCAAGCACTCAAATCCTTGAGTTCAACACACCATCTCGTGTTGAATTCATCCTCCTTTCAAGTTCAAGAAGCGAAGCTCTGCCTGCATCTCAAGCGTCAGGACAAGGTAGGTACCGATCCACTTGGATCAAAGCTTTTTCTTATTTTCTATGGACTAACAAAGGGGTCTACACTTTAGCGCCCCCCCCGGCTTTGGCACCCGAGCGCGCTTGCCTTCCAAGTGTTCTTATTACTTCGGATACACTCCATATCCGATGACACGCCAAAGTCGCATAAGCAACCGACCCTTATAAAATAAACCAATGGACAATTGAACTTTATTTTATTTGCATGCATCTTGCACCTTCTTATTTTGCATTAAAATCAACTTAAACAATGAATTCGACCTTTAATCGAACTGTATTCGTTAACAAGTTAACCATGCTAAACTGAGGGTTTTAATCAATCTTTTTGCATCTGCATCTGCATTCTTTTACATCTTTATCGCACTTGTACGTAGCGATAACATTAGCTCAAATATCATCTTACAAGGATTGTTCTAGGTCAGTAGAGGCTATTTTTACATAGGCTTTTCTAAAAGGTTTTCATAAATCATTATTTGAATTAACTCTTTTTCTAAAGTACCCTCACCCCGAATCCAATCTGGTTTCATAAGCCTTAGATCTAGGGGTGTCGGCGTGCTCCAAAATCTAGGACATGTTTTTAACTTAGAACATGGTAGCAGGTTCCTAATTTCCGCGATAATTAGGTGGCGACTCCATAACAGTTCTTAAAGGTTTTTCCAACTTAATCTTTTTTAACTTTAAAATCCGCCCTTAAGCAAGACGCCGAGTTGGGTCCGATCCCGGGTTCCACACTTAGTCATATTCAATTTTTGACAGATGGAGTAGGGGAGAACACTGACACTGGCCCCCAAGTCACATAAAGCGTTCTGGACCACGTATTTCCCTATAGAACAAGGGATGGAAAAGGTCCCGGGGTCACTCAGCTTTGGAGGTGAATTACCCTGTAAGAGAGCACTACCCTCCCCTACAAAAGACACAGACTCGGTTTCATTAATCGAACGCTTCCTAGATATGACCTCCTTAAGAAACTTAGCATACGCAGGAATCTGTTTAACCAAATCAATGAATGGAATATTTACCTGCAGTGCTTTGAGGATCTTAAAGAACTTACCGAGCTGGGGGTCCACGTTGGCCGGACGTACACGACCTAGAAAGGGTAGCTTGATCTGAATCGGGGGCGAGGGAGTAGCAACAGGAGCACCAGAAACAACACCCGCATCTTTCTACGTAGCGGCAGGTCCAGCCGGTTGGACGACCGGCTGGACTGTGGTTTTCCTCGGTTCATCGTAAGACGTACCGCTCCTCAATGTAATAGCACATACGGTATCGAGAGGACGATTAGGAGGATTACCTTGCGACGGTAATGAACCCGGTTGACGCGTCGCTTGTGACGTAGCGAGCTGTGCCACTTGAGACTCCAACATTTTTATTGCTACGTCCTTAGCTTGCCCGTCCTTCTGCATTTGCTGCAGCATCATTTCATGCGACTTCTGCACGGCCATTGTCACTTGCTGCATCTGCATCATCATGGCCTTCATCTCGGCCATAGGATCGGGTCCCGGGGTAGGTGGAGGTGCGATGTAAGTGGGTTTTTGGTAATTGGGCGGAGGTGGTTGGAAATTTTTGTGAGGGGGCATATAAGGTTGATTTTGTGGTGGTTGGGTGGTTGGGTTCAGCACGTTTTGGTTACGGTAGGACAAGAGAGAACGATCGTAACCCGGCTGGTTTTGGTACGGCAGGTTCTGAGAATAGGGCTGGTAGGCATAAACCTGCTCGTGGGGTGCAGCATACCCCGTAGAATAACCCGAATCGTGCCCTGCAACAGCGTTCACATGAGCACTAGAAGAGCCACCACCATGCATCATATCAATCTTAGTATTTAGCGCAGCAATCTGACTAATGAGCGCGCTAATGCTCTCCTTATCACGGTCATCATGCGCAGACCGTGAATTTCCCCTTGGCTTCCCAAACTGAAATGAATGGATAGCCATCTCCTCAATCAATCCCAAGCCTTATCATCATCGACGTTATTAGCAAAACGTCCCTCCGCAGCAGAATCAAGGATAGCCCGGCTCTCGGCATATAACCCGTTGTAGAATGTCGTGATCACCAACCAATCGTTTAACCCGTGGTGTGGACAATCCCTTATCAGCTTCTTGTACCGCTCCCAAGCTTCAGCTAAAGATTCATCAAATGTTTGCTTGAAGCCTTGGATTTGACTCCTCATTTGATTAGTACGCTCGGGAGGGTAAAACTTGGAGTAAAAAGCGAGAGCTAAACCCCTCCAATCCGTAATGCCAGCAGCCTCCTTGTCGAGGTCCGTGATCCATTCACGTGCTCGATCTTTCAATGAAAAAGGGAACAAAGATTTCCTTATCCGGATTCTCGTGATCCCTACCGCTTAATCGTGAAGCGATGAGTCGGTAAAAACTTGCATATGCCGACCAGGATCCTCGGTGGGATAACCACCAAACTGGTTCCGCTCCACCAAATTTAGGAAGACGGGGCGGATCTCGAAGTTGCCCTGTAGAGTTGCGGGCATCGTGAATCCATTAGGAATGGATTCCGGCTTAGGTACCGAGTGACTATATAGCTTTGGCATAGTCACAGGCGGTGGAGATAATGGAGTAACTGGAGGTGTGTCCTCTTCGTAGGACGATTGCGTTGCACTAGACTCCGCGTGCGACGCTTCCTCAAAATCAAGATCAACTATTTGAATTGCTTTCTTACGTAGCCTATGTAGTGCTCGCTCAGGTTCGGGCTCAAAAGGAACTAGAGTCCGAGGCGACCTGCGCATAAACAAAGCTACATGAAACAATGAGAAACGGTCTCAAGGAACTAGGTTCCTTGAGACAAGAGAGAAAAAACCTAAACTAAGCAAACACAAAAGCTAGCTAACCGTCTCCCCGGCAACGTCGCCAAAATTGATGAGGCTAAAGTCGTGGTCACCTATCAAAATAACCTAAAGTCAACTAACTAGGTAGCTAGTGGCAGTAGGGTCGAATCCACAAAGAGAAGGAGTAGTCAAAAGGATGCTTAGCTAAACTTAGGTCGATCTCGTGGTAACAAAAGTGGGTGTTTTGAAGAACTAAACTAAGAACGATAAGTAAAACGATATAAAAGATATAAGAGAGGGAGATTAGGGCATCGGGATCAATGTGACATCGATTCAGGAACTCAACTCAGAAGGAAATACAATCAATTGAAGCTATGCAAGTGATTAGGTTTGGGAAAACGCTCTCTCGAGTCAATTTTAACCTTAAGCAAATTTAGCGGGCTCTCGCTACGTACTAAACTTGACTTATCAAATACGCGTGAGTCTAGTTTCAATTCGGCTTTCGATCTTAAACTGAAACAACCTAAATTCAATTCAATAAAGGCGTCCCTAAATTCAATTGATTATAAAACGCATAGGAAGAAATCAACTTGCACAAATTCAATCGATAAAAGCAATTAAAACATGTCCTGAATCAATATCACAATCACCCTAAACCCTAATTGAGAATTAGCTAGACATGGAAGGAGTAAAAGCAAAGCAATTGATAAATATAAACATGATGAGATAAAACAAGAACAATTGAATTAAACCTGGAGTAATCCTGAATAGTAATGTAAAGATCGAGTCTTGCAAGTAGTTTTAATCTAAACTAAGGAGTTTTTGAGAGAGTTTAAAAGAGAGAAACTAATTCTAATTCTAAGGCTGAAAATATAATGAAAAGCATAAGTGATAAACCCTAACTCGAGTTATATATATAGGCACGAAAATCCGGATAAAAAGAGCAGCAGAACCGAGCGGTTCGTACCCAAACCGATCGGTTCAGGGGGTGGAACCGATCGGTTCCAGGGTGAATCGATAGGTTCTTAACTTCAGCAAATTTCCAGCAACTTTGGCTCTTATTCATGCATCCTGAACCTATAGGTTTGCTCTGAACCTATAGGTTTGACGTCCCAAATCGTCATATTGGCTCCGAATCAACTCTCGGGCTTCGTCTTGACGTCACGATACTCGTAAATGCTCCAATTGACTCAGGTTTTAGCTCAGGACCGCCAAAACCTGCAAAATACACACAAGGAACGACAGTATCGCAATATAAAGCAAATAGCTCCTAAAACAATAATGAAATAGAGCGAATGCGAGCTAAATGCAACTATAACGGGGGCATATAATCAATATAAATGACATACATCAAACTCCCCCAAACCAAACCTTTGCTTGTCCTCAAGCAAACATCGTCGGAGAAAATCAAAGTGTAGCTAATTTATCACGCTAGCATCTCAGAGCTGACGACCTATACACATAAACTTACAAACCATAGTCTATTTCACCGAAAATAGAGCACAAGTCTCAGAGCTGACGACCTATACACATTGTTAAAATCTCAAATATTCTGGAATTTTGCAGTTCTAAATTTTTGTGTTAAAATCTCAAATTTTTGTGTTAAAATCTCAAAGAGGATTCTAGACTCAATGACTTTCCCTCATTACTTGGGCTTAAAAGATCTTCTATATATATATATATATATATATATAGAAATAGATTCAACAAAGTACTATAAATTTTGGAAGTACTGAAAGTACTGAGTTTGAAATACCAAAAATTCGAAATACCAACGGAAATATTTGAAATACTAACATGAAAGTTTGAAATATCAAGAATTTGAAATACCAAGGGGGTTGTCAGTAGGTCCAGGCCGGCTCCGGTCGAGACCTAGGACAACTCCCTTGGTATTTCAAATACCAATTTTTTTTTTAATATTTCAAACTTTCATGTTAGTATTTCAAATATTTCCGTTGGTATTTCGAATTTTTGGTATTTCAAACTCAGTACTTTCAGTACTTTCCCTATTTAGTGGACTCTATATAACTTACCTCTATATATATATATATATATATATATATATATATATATATATATATATATATATATAGAAACAAGTTCAAACGAGACACCTAAATATTGCGAGACACAAACGAGACACAGCATTTTAGCCTTTTTGGTGAAACTTTAACATAGTTTCATGAAACTTCAAAATTGTGAAACTTTAATGTCTTAAAGTTTCACAATTTTGTTAAAGTTTCACAATTTTTGAAGTTTCATAAAACTATGTTAAAGTTTCACAAAAAAGGCTAAAATGTTGTGTCTCGTTTGTGTCTCGCAATATTTGCTGTCTTGATATAACTTTACTCTATATATATATATATATATATAAAATGAGACCGTCCCGCGAATCTGGACCGTCAGATGAGAGGCGATCTAAGGGCTGAGATGAAGCCACGTCATAAATGAAACCTCCCTCTTTCTCTTACCCGTTACTTCGACCTTCCCCCTTCCTTCAATTGAAAAAACACTTTCTCTCTAAACCTCCCCCTCTCTCTCTTAAACACCTTCGTCTTTTCAGATTATTTCAGTAAAAAAACACTTATTTACTACAGAAATCGAACGAAAAGACATAAATCAATCGATTATTTCAGATTTTCAACAATAATGAAGAGGTAAATCGCTTCTTTAACAACGTTTTATTACATTATTCTTATTATTTTGTTCGATTTTGTGTTGATTTTGTTCGTTTTTTTTTGTGTTGATTTTGATGTAGTATCTTCAATTTTCTTAGTTTTTCATCTTGATTTTGTAATGTAATTGCGTTTTGAAACTTGTATTTGATGTTTTGATCGCGAAAATTAGGTTTTCAAATTTGTGGTATGTTGATTTCGTTTGATTATGTGTTGATTTTGTTTGTTTTTCTTCGTTTTTCATCTTAATTTTGATGTTTTGCGTTTTTTGTGTTGATTTTGATTTTGTATTTGATGTTTTAATTGCAAAAATTAGGGTTTCAAATTTGTGGTGATTAAATCTGAAATTATGATCAAATCTGAAATTATGTGTTGATTTTGTTTGTTTTTTTGTGGTGACTTTGATGTAGTATCCTCAGTCTGCTTTTGTGTCATCGTTTCATTTTATTTTATGTATTTTGATGCGTTCTTGTATGAACATAGACGTTTCTTGTTATTATAACATTGTTATTATAATATGAAATTTGATGTAGTATCCTCAGTCTGCTATTGTGTCATCGTTTCATTTTATTTTATGTATTTTGATGCGTTCTTGTATGAACATAGACGTTTCCTGTTATTATAACATTGTTATTATAATATGAAATTTGTCGAGTTTCAAATTTGTGGTATACTTAGCAGATTACATTGTTATTATAATATGAACGAGTTGTTATTATAACTAAATGGCGTCCGTATCTGATAACTAAACGGCATCCAATGTGTTGTTTTGTATGCCAGGAAATCAAAATCAGTTTCTACAGAAGAAGGAAGTGAATCTCAAAAATCAAAGTTACAAAAACTATCACAAAGAACACCTTCACAAACTGGAAAAAGTAAATCACCAAGGTCAGACGTTGAGAAAATGACATTTAAAATGAAGGAGTCCAACAAACCAAATATTACGACTGTGAAAAAAGAAATGTAAGTATGTATTTATTTAGTTTTCATAACATTTGTGATAGTTTAGCATCCTGACTATGTTTTCTAATAATAATATGTGTCTTATAATTATTGAGTTTTTTTATATTGAAATTATGTTACAGATCTAAGAGCTTCACAACAAAATGTCGATCACAAACACTGGTCGAGATTATTGAGAAACTCAACGATAACCAAAAGCAATATGTTAGAGAGATTGGATTTGGTGGGCTCCTCGAACTAAAGATAAAAACAATTCCAAAAGGGATTCTGCATTGGCTTCTTGATGCATTCAATGAAAGCAATTGCATTCTGAAAGTCTCGCAGTCGAGAGGATTTAAGATCACAGAAGACGACGTCTATGATATTTTTTATCTGCCAAGAATTGGAGAAGACGTCGAGGTCATTCCAACTGGCCACTTCAAGTCAACACCGAGCGACAATCTCAAGGAGGAATGGCGTGCCAAATTTGGAATTGGTGGCACCACTCAAAGCATAAAGCTCAGTGATTTGTCAAAACGTCTTCAAAAAACCACTGATGATGCTGAGGAGTTTAAGAGGATGTTCGTTTTGTACGCTATGTCAACATTCCTTGCTCCGACATCAAATCACTCTCTTGACTTCAAGTTGTTGAAGGCTGTTCAAGATGTCCAGAAAATCAAAGACTATAACTGGTCAAAGTATGTGCATAGGCAGTTTGTCGGAGCTGTTAAATCGTTGAAGGGTGGTTCCAAATTTCTCGGTGGGCGCATTTTGTTATTGATGATAACATATATGCACAGAGTAGAATTGGAAGGTGTAGCTGAGAGTACTGAGTTACCTCTCATCAAACACTGGTCCGACGAGAAGTTTTCGGAGAGGGTTTCTAAGGAGAAGAAACTAGGCTCAATCGGGAAAGAGGTGATGACAAGAAATCGCTACCCCATCTGTCTTAACAAGAATAACTGTAATATATATTCTTTTTAACATCTTATTATTATACTTGGTTAATCATTGACAATGATAAAATGTAGCTATTTGTCATATCTGAATTATAATAACATTGGAACAGGTTATAATAACAGTTTAACAAGTTATAATAACAGTGAAACATGTTATAATAACAGTGAAACAGGTTATTATAACAATGAAACAAGTTATAATAACAGTATTATTTATAAGGTTATAGTAAGTTTTTGTCAACATCTGTGCAGTTGAGAAAGATAATGTACCTCCCTCACAACAAAATCAAACTAAAGGTGACGACGTTGGGAAGAGGTATATAACGATGGAGTTGCCCCCGGGCATTGAATCAGACGATGAGTTGAGGAAAAGAGCAATTGATGTAAGTATTACTGTTATTACAATTATACTTTTGCTGTTTTGGTATTCATATGTTTCTGTTTTTGTAATTTTCTAGCTACACTGATATTAAAACTATAATGACGTGTTTTTATTGTTGTCATTTTAAGGATGTGCATTATATTTTTTTGGAGATGAAAAGAGATTCTGATCTTTTTCATGCTCGAAATTTGAAACGGATGAACGACTTCAACGCCAAGTTAGCTGCTGGAGCTAAAAGTGTTGAAGGTGGAAAAGCTTCGGCGACATTATCCCCAACACAACAGTTTTTCCGGGACCCACTATATCACGTGTACTTGGATGAAGTGGTTCGAAGAACAAAAGAAACCAGCAAGTATGCAACCAGTGACATGCCATCATTTGATATATTAGGAGGGTTAATGACACAGCTGGAAAGGAATTTGAAGGACAAGTATAATAGTCCAGCAGTTGATAAACATGTCACGGATGTGAATAACGACAATGTAACTGGGTTGGATGATATCTCAAAAGATATTGTTTCGGAGGTTCTTGTTGATTTGGCAAATGCTGTATCCGAGCCAAATGACACAATGGAAGATGTTGTTTGGCATGGAAGCGAGAATCCCCGACGCGATGCCCAAGAAACAGCTCCCAATGTTCAGCTTGCACCTCAAATTGTGATTGACAATTATTTACTTCATTCGCCAATCGAGGAGGATTGGATGAGTGTAGTAAATCAGGATTGCGGTTGTACTCTGGATTGCGGAAGGCCAGCTCCAGATGCTTTGGTTGCGTCTGAATATATGATAGAATGTAAGAAGCTAATGGTGCCAGTGCTTGAGTTGAGAAAAGAGACCATGGATTATTGCTTCTTAGACGATGACGATTACTCTCTAGCGTAAGTTTTACTTATAACCTTTATTTAATTTGTCCAGATTTATAATAACAATGTTACATGTTATAATAACAGTTTAACAGGTTATAATAACAATGTTACATGTTATAATAACAGTGAAGCATGTTATAATAACATGTTATAATAACAGTGAAACAGGTTATAGTAACAATTAAACAAGTTATAATAACAGTGAAACATGTTATAATAACAGTGAAGCATGTTATAATAACATCTTATTATTAGACGATGACAATTTCTGTTGGTTCCTTTTAAGTAATACGCAGGGAGACTGTTGCTACGTATTGAATGGCCCATATGTTGTCATGGAAAGATGCGTTGTCTGTACGAAAAGACCGTTTAATATCTTCTCCGGTCATTGAGTGTTGGGCAATCATGTTGAATGAGTTGATACACAAGAAACAAGCGAAGAATAAACCTTCAAGAGTAGGGATGTCAGTGGGGCGGGTCGATGCGGATACCGCCCCGCATCCGCCCCAGTTAGGGTGGAGGTAGGATGTAGTTTAGTGGGTCGTGGAGCGGAGGTAGGAGCGAAAATTGACCTCCGCCGCGGGTCGTGGGGCGGAGGTGGATTCAATTAAAACTCCGCCCCGCCACCGCCCCCGCCTCGTCCCCGCCCCGCCACCCGCCCCGCTCCGTGTGTGTCGGATTAGTTTTTGAATATTTGATAACTTTGAATGTATTCCATTTGTGTTTTAATTTGATGTTAACATTGAATTGATATTTTGTATGTGTTTCTTCTATATTTCTTGAATTTTTGACGTCGGATATTTTTATGCCATGGGCGGGTGGGGCGGGTCTGGGGCGGATGGTGGGGCGGGTCAGGGGCGGGTGGGGTGGGTCTGGGGCGGATGGTGGGGCGGGTGGAGGTTTAAATTTTCCTCCATTAGACGGGTGGTAGAGGAGGGAGTGTCCTCCGCCATGGGTGATGGGGCGGAGGTGGAGGTCAATTTTTATTTGCGGATGCGGAGGTAGGGGACCCTTCCTCCGCCTCCGCCCCGCCCCGATGACATCCCTATTCAAGAGTATACTTTGGATTGACTCATAATGTATGCTACTTTATGGAGTGCCTTTCATTTTTGGTTTTAATAAATGTAAATGGATTATTTTATTGATTTTATTGATTTTTTGCAGGATCCTTTGGTAAAATTCATGTATGCAAAAACGCAGAATGTCAAGGATGACCTGGCTAAGGAGGTCATCGGTGCATACGAAATGTGGAGTAGTGATTGTTGCAAGCATCCTCTGAATTTTAATGCAGATTTGGTAAGCTTTGAAGACTTTTTAGTTATTAAATCATTTTTTTTTCATACGTTATTGAAACAATAAGTTTAGTTCCTAAATCATATGATATTGTTATTAAAACACTAATCTTAGTTATTAAATCATATGTATTTGTTATTAAAACAATAATGTTACTTATAACCTGAATTGAATTTGTGCAGATTTTTATTCCTCTACTGCTTCACGACCATTACTTTTGTGCATGTGTTAATTTCAAGACAAAGACAGTGCATTACCTAGACAACAAACCCCATGCTGATAATGGAGAAACCGATTACAGCCGCATGGCCTATCTTGCTGTAAGTAAAATCGTATTTAAAATAATTCGTGCATAACTAATCTTATTATCATATAACTAAAAATTGTGTAACTTAATGTTTTAGGCTTCGTTTATGGGACTGACTCTATTGAAGATGAACATTGCAAAGGGTGATGAAGTAAATGAATATAAAATGCAAATCGCCAATTTTGAGTGGAAATCTGAAGATCTCAATAATGATTGTGGTTGTTTTCTGATGATGCATATGATGTTCTATGTGGGGGAGATATTCAATGCCAATGTTACTTCAACTGAACATAGAGTCCTCTACCGTGCTGAGATCTTAGCAACGCTCTTGCTTAGTGACATGAATGACTCCAGAAATGAGTTACTGGAGAAGGTTAATGATTTTAAAAAGAACAAGGAAAAGTTGCTTCCGTTGCTCATAGACGAAAGAAAACGTAAGGCTGAAGAGGCTGCAGCAAAAGAGAGACAAAAAGAAGAAAACCAGACTGGAGTCGAGGGAGAGGAACAGCAATGTGAAGACGAGCAGCTGGTTGTGAAAAGTAAAGGCAAGAAGATAAGCAAGCAGTCCAAGAAGAATAAAGAAAACAAAAAGAAGAATTCTGATAATGTTGTTGATGCTGAGGTAGACATCGAAAACAGTCCCACAAACACCGGTGAACCCTGCTGGCCAGTCGAATGAAAATCAATCGCCTTTGTCGGTTCTTGGTAGCCGTGTAAAGGGGACATCTGATGGTATAGGATGTACATTGCATTGTGGTCCCCCCGACAAGGACGCTTTAATGATTTCGAGCTTCATTCGCGGAAATAAGACATTGTTGTCTAAAATGTTGCTCCCAGAAAGGAGGCAGCGGATTATGCGTTCTTTGATGATGACTATCTAAAACTAAGGTAAACTTTCTACTTGTATTTATAACCTCAATTTTCTGTAACTGTATTCAAAGTCTTTTCTTTTTATAAGTCTTTTCTTTTAGTTCTTTATAGTGTTAAATGTATACAAAATTCTTATCTTGTTTTATGTTTTCATTTTCAATTAGTGAAACGCTGGTACTCTATAGAGGTTTCCAAAGTTTAACAAGAGAAGACATGATCTCAATGCTACCGACAATGCATCTTAAAAACAGCGTGGTTGAGTGTTGGGCTCTTCTCTTGAATGACGTAGCGCACACTGAAAAAGGCGACGTTAGTTTGTTGTTCTTTGGACTAAAGCATATGGTATGTTTTTATTAAATTTCCACTCCAAATATGTTTTTAATTGATATAATAAATTGGAAATGTAGTGATTGTATTTTTATGACTTTGGTTTGTTGTGATTGTATATAGAAAAACATTCTTCAAATGGTTGAGGCGGAAAGTCAGAATGAAGCTGAAATGAATTAGTTGGTTGGAAAATGGGATGAATTCATCGAGAAGAATACCATACCTTGCCACTTGAATGCAGATCTTGTTTTTATTCCTCTTCAGATCCGATCTCATTACTTTTGTGTCTGTGTTAACTTCAAAGCCAAAAAAATAGAGGTTCTCGATAACCAGTCACATGAAAAGTGGGAGACGTGTGAGGTTTACAACGTCGCAAAGTTGGTAGTAAGTTATGGAAGATTTACTTCTTACTTATAAATGAAGGTTTATTAAATGTGACTTGTAATAAAAAAAAAATTCTGAATGTTTGACTGTGTTCAGGCTAATGTATTGAGTGACTACTTGGAAGGAAACACCAACAAACTTGCAGCCGACGTACCGAATTTTCCAGTGGTGAATGTTGCTTTCAAATGGCAGAAAAAGGAAGCAAATGATGAAGAGTCGGGGTTGTTTTTGTTGATGCATATGATATGCTATGAAGGTGAACTTTATGAGTCAAACATAGGATCCAAGATTTCTCGACGTGAATATTGTGCAGAATTGGTTGCTGCAATGATGTTGGCTGACATGAATGACTTAAGAGACACACTTTTGGTGAATTTGAAGGAGTTCCAGGTGAAGAAAAAGACTATCGCGCCATATGTCGAAGCAAAAAGAACCGTTCTGAAAAAATTTCAAGCTACTGTTGAAGCGGAAAAGTAGAAACAAGCTGCTGCGACATTGGCTACGGAGATCCCCGTTCTTCGCCTAGAGAAAGCAAAAAAAAAACAAAGCGGTGAATTGACGATCCATTGTTTGAAAGTATTTTGTAATTAATGACTGTATTAGAAAAATATATTTTGGTCAGAGGATAGCTGATGTAAAGTCTAGGATGTTTATTATAATAACATTGTTACTATAATATTGTTATTACAACAACTATTATTGTTACTATAACATTGTAAAGTCTAGGATGTAAGAGTTGACTTTTGCATTATTATTATTATTATAATATTGTTATTACAACAACTATTTAAAGACTATTTGTAACTATTTGAAAATCGACACACACATAAAGAAAATTGTATGTGACTTATATTTAAAATCAACACACACAAAAGAAAAACAAAATGTGTGACTTATAATGTCAGAAAATCGACATTGTAATTGTGTTGCGCACGAACTTGCTCATTTGGCTTTGGGCGTGCAGGATCGGGGTTTGTGTAATGGCTTTGTTCCTTCTAGCATTGACGGTTTTGTTCAACTTGATCGTGATAATATATGCTAACCCGAAATGGGATTTCAAAAAAAATAAAAAATAATGTCAGAAAATCGACACACAAATTAACTATTTGAAAGACAAGAGCATTACTACCAACAATTGTTTATTATAATAACATTGTTACTATAATGTAAGAGTTGATTTTTTTGACTATATAAAGATAACTAAAACAAAATATTTAATAGCTATTAAAGGAACAACCGCACTATAGCAACAATTTAAAGACTGTTTGTAACACGAAAAGACAAACCTACAAAAGAAAAACAGAATGTATGTGACTTATAATGAAGACAAAAGTATTTATACCAAAATTTGTTTATTACAATAACAATGTTACTATAATATAGGAGTCGACTGTTTTTTCTTTTTCTACAGTTAGCCTCATCAAGAATACGAACAAATATAGCTTTCTTCGATCGTGACTTCCCATTTCTTTGCAGTAAGCACATAGCCTCTTTGCCTTCTCTGCTTTTTCGATACATTGAGCCTTTGTAGATATTAATCTTTTTCCGCTGCCCTTATTATTTGATTTACTTGGTGGAAGAATTGAAATAGTTGATGTAGACGAACATCCAAGCAACATCTCCAGCTCTTGCTCTTTGGTTAGGTCTTGAGCCTTTGGACAAATTCCTTCTCTAAACTGCACAAGAAAACCACAAAACTCTTGCGTATGAATATCAGGCAAGGTTTTCAAAATGCTCACAGTAGCATGAATTTCAGACCAAAGTTTGGCCAAGTGAGTTTGAGGATTAGGGTCGTTATCCTCAACTACATTCCCGTCAACATCAAACAGAAGCTGTTGCTTCGCATTCTTTGTCCAACGACTTAGAATGTACTTTTCCGGTATGCTTTGAAAACGCTTACCTGAGTACACCCAAATAACATGCCTACAAAGAAGACCTTTCCGTTCAAAAAGTTTACATGTGCAGCTTGCGTCCTTAGTTGCGACATTAAATAAAACCTGATATGTCTTAGTCCGTTCAGCGTCTTCAACATCCATCCTCTCCTCCTCATTATTCTTTGTAAAGCCCGCAACACTGCAAGAAGATATTGAGGCTTTAACTTCTTCTTGAAATTCATAAAATATCGGATGTGTGTACACACGGGAAGCATGCGACTCCAACGGCAAAGGGCTAATCAAAATAGGCAACGCGTGGTCGCTGTCATTATCAGCACGCCTATGAGAGTATCGTTGCTGGTCAAGAGCGGTTTGAAACCTCATCCAAAACTCAACAAGGGTACCAAAATGGTTCTCATACCGCTTGAAGAAAGAATTCTGACTCTCTGACCTTTGGGTCGTTCTCAAAATGCAACCCATTGGTAAATCTCGATGATAAGTAGGGATCCAAAACTGCCTCAGAGAAAACATTGAGGACAACCAAGAGTGATCACCCATCTCAAAATCATTGATAACTTGAGTCCACTTTTGCTCAAAATCTGACGAGTCTAACTCAGCATCCCATACAATAGAATGCAATCTGCTCAAGAAGTCTGTATCACGACAAATAGAGGAACCAACTTTATCGTTTAGTTTCTCCATAATGTGCCAGATACAAAAACGGTGAGCTTTACAAAAGCAGATTGCACACCTTTTTAATTCTTTGGATCTTGGTCTGTGATTATAATTTGAGGTTCTTTTTGGCCCATTGCTTCCAAGAATTTCTCAAAACACCATCTGAACGAATTCTCATCCTCATTTGATAGCAAACAAGCACCGAAAAAGACAGACTTCTTGTGGTGATCTACACCGGTGAAAGGAGTGAATACCATAGAGTATTTATTTGTGCCATAATTAGGGTCAAAACTAATTGCATCGCCAAAGAGAGAATAGTTCCTAATTGCTTCAGCATCAGACCAAAACACCTTGGACAAACTTGTCGAATCATCGACATGATACGAGAAGAAAAAACCCCTTTTACTTTCAGACATCATTTGAAAGCGATCGATAAAGAGTTGAGCGTCCTTTTCTCCAATAAAACACTTGATATCTCGCTGGAAATTTTTAAAATCTAATAATGAAGCACCAACATTCGAATAACCATTGACATATTCTTTACAGATTCTGAAACTTTTCGACGCACCAATATTCAATTTCAAATGATCCACGATCAGCTGCTTGTGGAAAAGGGTAAGATTTCTCGACACCTTTTCAAAATCTCTCTCATTAGCAGAGAAAAGTCGATGGTTATGTGACTCATGAAACTCCACAACTGTAAAGGCTCCATCAACTAAGCAAAAATTTATACAAGCCTTACATCCAACCCTTGTAATTTTAACTTTCCTGCGTCTCACTTTTTTCGACTTAACACATGAAGGATCACGAAGTTTCTGAGGATTCTCTCTAAAACCTTGACGATTACACACAAGAATCTTATTTTTCAAAACACGACCTCTACTATGTCTGGAAGTGTACAATCGAGGAGTAAAACCACATGCAAAAGCATAAGCTCTATAGAATGAAACAGCCTCATCCAGTGAAGGAAATACCTTACCAACGGAAGGCATAAACTGACGTTCTACTCTCCTAACCCATTCTTCACTACCGCCAGGTGTATGCGACAAAACCAATGGGTACTGGCCTGGTATAGAAGAAACTGATTGTTTTGTTGGTGTGAGAGGGACAGATTGTCCTGATTTAGAACCTAAGACAATAAAGAAATAATCAAATTATTGTTACAACATTGTTATTATAACATGTAACATTGTTATTATAACATACAACATTGTTATTATAACATGTAACATTGTTATTATACTCCCTCTATTTCACTCAATTAGCCCCACTTTCCTTTTTTGGCAATTTCACTCATTTAGCCCCATTACTATTTAGGACAACTTTATACAATCAAAATAACACTTTTACCCCTACTAATATATTCATTTTACCAAAATACCACACACTTTATCCTTTAAAATGGACCCCACTTAACCAAACTACCAATATTACCCTTAACTTTTCATTGTTCTTAAAAATTGTGAAAAAGCTCATGGGGCTTTTTCAATGAAATAGAGGGAGTAACATTTTGTTTCTACGAAAAGTAGACATTTGTGAAACATGTATTACAATAACAGTTTAAGACGTTATTATACAACAGAAAACAGTTATCACAATTGAATCAATACAATGGAGAAACATGCATTATAACAACAAAAACAAAAACAAAGAAAACAAAAAAGATGCATTATACAATGGAGAAACATTTGAAAATTCTATTACAGAAACAGATTTTTACGTTATTATAACAACCAAAACAATCTAGCAAAGAAGATGCATGCATTAAAATATAAACTCACACTGAAGGAAGCTTAAGAAAACAAATATGATGAATGAATCAAACAGAAAATGCAATTACTAAAAAAACAACCGAAATTCCACAAAAAAAAACAACAAATATAAATTGATTTTACTGGAAAAACGAAAATATTCAAAAAAATTACCAGAAATTGTGTCATCGTTCTGAGGTTGTGAATCAATCATAGTTTCAACTTCAAAACGAACCTGCAACAATAAAATTACAATTTAAACGATCAATTACACAATAACTGAACAATTAAACTGAGAAATTGATCAATTACAACACTTACAATTCAAATTGAAAATTGATTAAAATTGCGAAAAACAGAGAAAAATTGAGAAGAATAAGCAGCGAAACAAATTCAAAACATACATGCAACAATGAAATAACAATTAAAACGATCAATTACACAATAAGTGAACAAATTAAACTGAGAAATCAATCAATTACGGCACTTACAATTCAAAATAGGAAATTGATTAAAATTGAGAAAAACAGAGGAAAATTGAGACGAATAAGCTGACAAAACAAATTCGGTGAAATTTGAGATGAAATTGAGTGAATTTGGAGGTGAATTTGAGAAGAAATTGAGTGAGGTGCGAATGTAGAATAGGTAAAAGAAATTCCGTGAATTTGAAGAGGGAAATTAAAAGAGAGAGAAAGTAGGGAGAGAAAGGAAAATTATAAGATTTGAGCGAGGCTTTGAAAAGGAAGGTATTTATAGGAGTTGGGAAGGGTAGATCTTAGGGTGAGATGAAATCTAATCTCAACCGTAGGATTAGTTTGATCCAACGGCCTATAATTACGGGACGGTCTTATTTTAAGGGGATGGTCTCATATGATCCTATGTTCAAACGAGACACCTAAATATTGCGAGACACAAACGAGACACAGCATTTTAGCCTTTTTGGTGAAACTTTAACATAGTTTCATGAAACTTCAAAAATTGTGAAACTTTAATATCTTAAAGTTTCACAATTTTGTTAAAGTTTCACAATTTTTGAAGTTTCATAAAACTATGTTAAAGTTTCACAAAAAAGGCTAAAATGCTGTGTCTCGTTTGTGTCTCTCATAATATTTCATTGCCTGATATAACTTTACTCTA
The DNA here is from genome assembly GCA_023091065.1 of Dianthus caryophyllus. Classification (NCBI taxonomy): domain Eukaryota; kingdom Viridiplantae; phylum Streptophyta; class Magnoliopsida; order Caryophyllales; family Caryophyllaceae; genus Dianthus; species Dianthus caryophyllus. The sequence goes on from CM041527.1 coordinate 22,569,783, forward strand.
TATATATATATATATATTTATATAACTATATATATATATATATATATATATATATATATATATATATATATATAAGGTAGGTTATATAGAGTCCACATATAGAATAGAGTCCTAGAGTCCTAATCTAAGCCCCCTAACTCGGTGAGACCTCGTGAGACCCCATGAAAATTGATCCTAATTCTATATATATATATATATATAGATTTAGGATCCGGTGAGACCCCTCAACTCGGTGAGACCTTGTGAGACCCCTTCTTAAAAAAGTTTTTATTTCAAAAATTCGGAGTAGTTGTCTTTCTTATCTAATTTATGGTCTAAGGAACATATTTGGGGTTCATAACTACCTTATCATGTAACGTTATATCGTCGTTAAATGTATTTTATAACTTTGGTGTACCTACGACATCTATTTGTGTATCTAATCTTTTTTGGTGTATCTAGTACGTCATTTAATGTATCTGCAGTATCAATTTTGTGTATCTAGTATATTATTCATCCTTGACATAAATATTTTATTAAAATTTTTAATATGTAATTTATATTTTTAACTCAACTAATGGTGAAAACAAATTGAAATAATGGATAGTGACGAGCCTATGCTTTCGGTTTAATCATCTATGTGATTTTCATGGCCGAAATTTGGACTCTAGGACTCTAATTTTTTTCGTAGACTCTAATGATCCTAATTCTATATATGTATGTATGTATATATATATATATATATATATATAGTTCTATCAAGTCAATGGTCTAGGGAAAGTCAGCAAGTTAGAATTGATTTTAACCAAAAAAATTGATTTTAACCAAAAAATTTTGCATTTTAACAAAGCATAGTGAATTCCAAAATGTGACGGCCGGTTGACCGGCCGGACAAAATATTTTTGAGACCCAATCTCAGTGTTTTGTTAAAATCCATTTTTTTTGGTTAAAATCCATTTTTTTCCGGTTAAAATCCACTATTTTGGAGAATCTGAAAATCTTGACTTTGCGACTCAAAATATTTAGCTGACTCAAAATAATTTATCTATATATAAATCTATATAGGGGTGGGATCCGGTGAGACCCCCTAACTCGGTGAGACCCCATGAAAATCACATTGTATGACTAAGCCGAAAGCATAGGCCCGTCACAATCCTTTATTTTAATTAGTTTTCACCATTAGTTGGGTTAAAAATATAAATTACATATTAAAAATTCTAATAAAATATTTATGTGTCGGGTGAATAATATGCTGGATACAAAAAATTGATGTTGTAGATACATTAAATGACGTATTAGATACACAAAAAATTATTAGGTACACAAAATTAATGCTGTAGGTACATCAAAGTTATAAAATGCGTTTAACGACGATATAAAGTGACATGATAACGTAGTTATGAACCCCAAATATGTTACTTAGACCATAAATTAGATAACAAAGACATCTATGCCGAATTTTTGAACTAAAAACTATTTTAAGAGGGGTCTCAACAGGTCTCACCGAGTTGAAGGGTCTCACCGGATCCTAAATCTATATATATATATATATATATATATATATATATATATATATATATATATATATATATATATATATATATATATATATATATATGGGATCTGGTGCGAACTCCTATTCATTACGAACCGTACGAACTAAGGTGATAAACAAAAAAGGCAGTGATAGAGTACTCTATCCTCTTTCTTCTTCGTGTGTTGCTGCTCATTATTCATCCTCACCACTCATTACTCATCTCCATTTACCTCCCCGACCACCCCATTACACCGCAACCGGAACTGACGTTTTCACGGCCGACCTTCCTCCGTTTTTTCTCTCTCTCCTCCGTTCTCTATCGTGGTTCTTCTGTTCGTCGTCGCTGTCGTCTGCCTCTATTCAACTTGCTTCAAATTTCCAAGATTGAGTTTCGAATTCATCGATTTTTTCTGAGTCTAAGCTTAATTATTCAAGTAATTGAAGGTATAATCCGTTTCTAATATTCCATTTCAGTTTCATATAAACCTAACCCTAGTTTTTGGGAATTATCGATTATAATCCGTTTCTAATATTCCATTACCGAGTTAATGAAGATTTCTGCACTGTGATTTGCCGCATTTTGTAGCGATATTGGTAATATTTTGGTTATATAAAGCTGTGATGCACAACACTGAGAGTGAAATGATGATGCTTTTTATTAGACTTTGTGAACAACAAAGGTTGTTGTCGAATGATGATTTGGATTAATTCTCACGACGGTCGTCTGAGATACTAAAGTGTGTCTTTGATGTCCTTACTTAGTCCGGTGTTAGCGTAGTTTGTTGTGTGTGTGTTGTATTGGTTGTGTGTCGAGTTGGATTTGAGTGTGAGGTGTTGCACGTGCAAGTCGGTGTACTTTGGAAACGATGTGTGAATCGGGTTGCTTCCTTCTTGACTCGCTGCTGCTCGTGTTACGCTTTTCGCTGCTGTTGCTGCACATTATTGCTGCTGCTATTTTGTTATTCTCGCTGTTGAAGTTCGCTATTATTACTGTTGCGTCTCCCTTATTGACTCGGTGAATTGTTGTTGTTGTTGTATGAGTTTGTGTATTGTGCTTAGGCATCGTCTAACGGTTAGTGAATGTGTAAGAACTGTAGTGTTGTGTGATTTATAGGATCAGTTTATGAGATTGCCAATTGTTATAAGCTTAAGTTCATAGTTAATGATGTATAATTGTGTACATGTGTAGACCATATGTGGAGAGGCTTGAGTGCGTTAGATAAATTTGTTGTCGTGTTTCTTTGATGTCCATTGTCTTTGTAACACAGTAGAGGTCAGCTGTATTATTGTTGTGTGTGCGAATTATTGTTGTAACAAGTATTTACATTAATTTTTTAAGTCGGTTAGCTCAAATGGTAGAGCATTGTGCGATGCACAAAATGTGGGTTCAATTCCCTCACCGACTATAAAAAACTAAATATTGAATGAATATAGTCATTTTTCCAACTTGAAGAAGTGTGGCTCGCAACTGTTACAGCTGAACAGAGGTACAAAGACGCTGAAGGAGCTGAATACGTTGAAGGAGCTAAAGTAGCTGAGAAATGGATGTCTAGGTCTCTCTAAGAGTGTCCTCACAGCAACATATTATGGGCAACTTACCTTGAGATGGTTCCTAAACATAAGAGGAAAAGTATGATCTACGACGCAACCAAAGCATGTGGCCAAGACGCATACGTTTCTGCAGCTGTAACTAGAGGGAAAATTACTGTAACTAAAGGTAAAATTCATGTAACTAGAGGAAAAATTCGTGTAACTAGAGGGGAAATTATTGTAACTAGGGGGGAAATTACTGTAACTATGGGTAAAAATAGTGTAACTAGAGGGACAATTCATGTAACTAGAGTGGAAATTCATGTAACTAGAACAAAATAAAGTGTAACTAGAAAATGTGATGCTTATTTCAACATACTACAAAATAAGTAGAAAGTGTAACTAGAACAAACACTACAAAAAAACAGTCAAAATGCGACGGACGAATTCCGTCGCAAAAGGGCTAAATCCGTCGCAAAATGGTCATTTGCGACGGATTATGCGACTAAATCGGCCCGTCGCAAAAACTGGTCGCAAAAATTTGAATTGCGACGGAATTATCGGTCGCAAACAACTTGCGACGGTATTTTTAGTCGCAAAATAGTCCGTCGCAAACAACATTATTTGCGACGGAAGAAAAGTCCGTCGCAAAATTTGCGACGGGTTGTCCGTCGCAAATAATGCTGTTTGCGACGGAATGTCCGTCGCAAGTTATGTAGTTTGCGACGGAATTTCCGTCGCAAGTTATAAAATCCGTCGCACGTCACTGCTATTTTCCTGCGCTTTCTGCCTGTTTTCTACGCCCCCAAAGCCTGTTTTTTACACCCAAAAAACCTGCAATGAAATTCGTTTTCGGTGTCAATACACCGAAAAATCAAAGCACACCAAACACACAACACATAAACCGAACATAGCATATATATATATTACGGTACTTAATATACAAACGGCCACTACCACCGTCAAAGTTAACATTCATCGTCAAAGTTAACAAGTTAACATTCATCAAAGTTCAATTACCACCGTCAAAGTTCAATATGTGGGGACATCGGCGCCGCCACTACCACTACCACCATCACCGTCAAACGGCCCACGCCTAAATAGGTCGTAGTCGGCGCCAAGGTTGCATGTCGGAGGAGGCTGAGTACCGAGGCGTTGAGACGTAATCAACTCCTCAATTGTAGAAATCCTTTGACTCAGCGACCTGTTCTCTTGTGTCAGGCGTGTTAGAATCCCGGGACTGTACGTAGACTGCTCCCCGACGGATGAGTGACGAGGCGGCGGACGGTCGTAATACATAGGCAGGTGAACTCGTACGTAAACACGACCTTTCTTGTCGTGTCCTCCCACTATCTCATAATACACCTTGCTCGTCAATAGGAGTGTCTGGTTGGGTTTGCTCGTGCTCCTCAACTCTTGGATTGAAGCGGTCCTAATTTTAAGATAGAAAATAAATTAAAATCATAGAAAGTAAATTAAAATCATAAAATTAATGTTGTAGTATAAATGGATTCTTACAAATAAATTTTTGACTTTGTTGGTAATAAAACCGCCTTTCTTGTTTGAGGTTTTTGATTTCCTCACGAGCTCGGGGACAGAAGGTGGTGTCGACGATCCTACAGACTTTACATACAAAAAAAAGAGTTGATTATTAACGTTGTTATTTATATATACATTAATTATAAAAGATTCACATAATAAAAAAAAAAAATTAAGAGTATTAACCAATTTGTCGATATATTGCATCATATCTTTGCGGCCCATGGTATGCGTCCCCGCCGCCTTTCCGTCTTCGCCTTGAGAATAACGATTCTTCTTCTGAATCTCTGCCTTTTTCTTGTAATTCTTTAAACAAAACAAAGTAAACGATAATTTATTAGTTTCTATATATTTAAAAATATAACAAGTATCGTTTAATAAGTTATAAATAGTATGTTAATTACGTCCGATGCCTTCCACTCATCATAGCCCTTCCTTAGCGCTGCAGTTTTGTCTATCCATGATTTTTTCACCCGACCTGTAATTTGTATTATAATCACCTTAGTTTTATCATGGCAACAAATTATATTTACGACTAATAAACGAAAATAAATAAAAACTAATACTACATATATTAATTGTTTACACCTTTTTGATAGACGTAGTCCGGAATCCTTTTTTTGGCCATCTCGTTGAAGGTCTCTCTAATTAGTGCTTCATTCTTCTGTTTGTACTGGTAGTTGAACTACAATTACATATTAAAAAATAAATTGCATCAATCCATTGCATAGACAATTTTAAAAACCGTTAAATCAAATATGCTTAAGTTAAAAAATAAGTACCCTGAAAGTGTTCCACCAAATCTCTTTTTGCGCGTCTGAAGCGTCCGACCAATTCGGAACAAATGGGTTCATCATAGAAGTTATCGACCTTCGAAGTGTGTTCTTCACTTTGTCCTTCGTGAACCTGCATCGACATAATATAACAAGTTTGTAATAGTATATGTAACGTACAATATTATACTGAACTAATTAAATTAAGTAAATAAAAATGCGTTTATTTATATTGAATTAATTAATAGTACACATAACGTACCATATGCCTATAGCCGGATCTGGATCTAATGTCGTAAGACCCTGTTCCGCGTTTACCATTATCTCCCCAATCTCCTCCTCGGTCAGCTGACGGTTTTCCCCCTCTTGATTATTTGGGGCTGAGTTACTCCCGCTACCCTGAAATCTGGTATTCACCATACTACAAATACACTTAAATCAAATGTTAGAACATGTATATATAAGACAAACAATTAATGATTATCATCAACCGGTACCACCGTGTATCTAGGTCTATCATCTACGGGAAAATCCTCTCCGTGACAAAACCAACTGAAGTAATTTTTCAGAAAACCTCTTTTAATCAAATGAGTTTTGACATCGGACTCATTCAACCATTCTGAGTTGCAACAATTCACACATGGACACCTAATCTTTTCACCATTACTGTTGAAATCCGGCAAAAGTTTAGCATGTTCGATAAATGAGATCACCCCATTAGCATATCCAACTTTCACTCGCTTATTATCATCCAAACGGTCGTACATCCAACTACGTTCTACTCTCTTCATGGTCAATCAGTCTACAAAAATAGAGTTTCAGCAACATAGTTAAATTTGTAGTGATTTCTTTTTTTTTGGAAAAAAACGTGTAGTCATAGGTAACTTCTTATCTCTCCAACCTAAACCCATCTTTGAATGATCAATATCACTAACAAATAGTTACAATTGTTTATGTAATAGTAAAAATTTCGGCAGCAATTCGCATCAGTTCTCCAGATACACAAATAAATCGAGTTTCCTCAAAATATATGTATCAAGAGAACATCAGCTTAATAATTGCTACCAAAATTTATACTATTACATAAACAAATATAACTAGTTGTCACCTAAGTGATATTAATCATTCAAAGACAGTCCCAAAAATGGGGACTATTCAAAAATTATTCCTAATGAATAATTCTCGAATGGGTATACTACGATCAACGCAAATTTTTTTTTCATTTTACATCATTTCAATAAAATACTTAATTTTAACAAAACACACAATCAACCTACTAATAATGGCTCTACAATTCTCTAAAATAACTGAATAATAGCTCTATTATTCTCTAAATTAACCTAACAATGGCTCTACAATTCTGTACATTAACCTAACAATAATGGCTCTATAATTCTTATCATTAACCTAACAAAGGCTCTACAATTCTCTAAATAAGCAAATGTTAAAGTGATTCAATTAACATAAACAATTTTAAACACATAAACTCAAAGTAATTCAATTTTAATTAACATAATCAACTTAAACAACCCAATTAACTCATTATTTATAACTAATTCAATTAACTTAACAAAACTTTAAACTTATCAACTCAAACATAATAAACAAATTCAATTAACTCATTATTTATAAGTAATTCAATTATTTATAATCAACTTAAAACTTAACATAATCAACTCAAACTAATCAACTTAACATAATATATTAACATAATAAACTAATCAAATTAACTTAACAAAACTTAAAACTAATCAACTCAAACATAACAAAACTAATCAACTTAACCCAATCAAATTAACTTAACAAAACTAATCAACTCAAACATAATAAACTAATCAACTTAACATATATTAACCCTAATATCAAACTTAATCAAATTAACTCAAACTAATTAAATGAAAACTTAACATAATAAACTTAAATTAACCTAAATTAACATAATAAACAAATTAAATCAAATCATTTTCACCCTAAAGTACTTAATTAATTACAAAGAAAAATTGAAAAAACCAAACTCTAATTAATTTGGGGAAAGTGTCGCCGGAGTAGGGAGGCCACCGGAGGAGATAGTGTCGCCGGAGTAGGGAAGCTCGCCGGAGTAATGGGACGACGGACGACTTTGGGGCGATTTGGGGGCGGTTTTTGTTTTTTTTTTTTTTTTAAGTCTGAAACAAATGAGGAAGGAAAGAAAATTCGCGAAATATTTAATGTGGTTTGCGACGGAATTTTGCGACGGACAGCTTTATCCGTCGCAAAATTTGCGACGGAATGCTTTATCCGTCGCAGCATCGACACAGGAATATGCCAAATAATATTCGGCCGCACCTTTATGTTTTGCGACGGACGCCAATTTCCGTCGCAAAATTTGCGACGGAATGCTTTATCCGTCGCAACAATCCGTCGCATAGTGTTAGAATTTTTCGCTCGAAATTTTGGCGGGAGTGGTTTGCGACGGGTTCGCGACGTCTCGCCGTCGCAAAACACTAATTCCGTCGCAAACTGTGTTGTCCGTCGCAAAATTTTGTTGTTTGCGACGGAATTTTTTTTCTGTCGCAAATTCCCTCGCATTTCGACTGTTTTTTTGTAGTGAAAATAATTGTAACTAGAGGGGAAATTCATGTAACTAGAGGGAAAATTCATGTAACTATAGGGGAAATTCATGTAACTAGAGGGGAGGGGAAATTCATGTAACTAGAAGGGAAATTCATGTAACTAGAGGGAAAATTACTGTAACTAGAGGGGAAATTCATGTAACTAGAGTGGAAATTCATGTAACTAGAACAAAATAAAGTGTAACTAGAAAATGTGATGCTTATTTAAACATACTACAAAATAATTGTAACTAGAGAGGAAATTCATGTAACTAGAGCGGAAATTACTGTAACTAGAGGGGAAATTCATGTAACTAGAACAAAATAAAGTGTAACTAGAAAATGTGATGCTCATTTCAACATACTACAAGGAAAAAGTGATGCTTGACTCATAATAAGTGTAACCACAAATGAAAAAACAATGTAACTAGGACGATAAAACCTGTAGCTACACTCATAATAAGCGTAACCACAAAGGGGAAACAATTCATAATTACTAGAGGAAAAATAACTATAACTAGAGGGAAAATAACTATAACTAGAAAATGTGATGCTTATTTCAACATACTACAAAATAAGTAGAAAGTGTAACTAGAACAAAATAATTGTAACTAGAGGGGAAACAATTCATAATTACTAGAGGGAAAAAATAACTATAACTAGAGGGAAAATAACTATAACTAGAAAATGTGATGCTTATTTCAACATACTACAAAATAAGTAGAAAGTGTAACTAGAACAAAATAATTGTAACTAGAGGGGAAATTACTGTAACTAGAGGGGAAATTCATGTAACTAGAGGGGAAATTTATGTAACTAGAGTGAAAATTCATGTAACTAGAACAAAATAAAGTGTAACTAGAAAATGTGATGCTCATTTCAACATACTACAAGGGAAAAGTGATGCTTGACTCATAATAAGTGTAACCACAAATGAAAAAACAATGTAACTAGGACTATAAAACCTGTAGCTACACTCATAATAAGCGTAACCACAAAGGGGAAACAATTCATAATTACTAGAGGGAAAATAACTATAACTAGTGGGGAAATTCATGTAACTAGAGGGAAAATAACTATAACTAGATGGGAAATTCATGTAACTAGAGTGGAAATTCATGTAACTAGAACAAAATAAAGTGTAACTAGAAAATGTGATGCTTATTTCAACATACTACAAAATAAGTAGAAAGTGTAACTAGAACAAAATAATTGTAACTAGAGGGGAAATTCATGTAACTAGAGGGGAAATTACTGTAACTAGAGGGGAAATTCATGTAACTAGAGGGGAAATTCATGTAAGTAGAGTGGAAATTCATGTAACTAGAACAAAATAAAGTGTAACTAGAAAATGTGATGCTCATTTCAACATACTACAAGGGAAAAGTGATGCTTGACTCATAATAAGTGTAACCACAAATGAAAAAACAATGTAACTAGGACGATAAAACCTGTAGCTACACTCATAATAAGCGTAACTAGAGGGGAAATTCATGTAACTAGAGGGAAAATAACTATAACTAGATGGGAAATTCATGTAACTAGATGGAAAATTACTGTAACTAGATGGGAAATTATTGTAATTAGAGGGGAAATTCATGTAACTAGAGGGAAAATTCATGTAACTAGAGGGGAAATTCATGTAACAAGAGGGGAAATTACTGTAACTAAAGGGAAAATACTGTTAGTAGAGTGAAAATTCATGTAACTAGAGGGAAAATTATTGTAACTAGAGGGAAAATTACTGGAAAAATAATGAATAATTGTTGGTACTAGTACCTAGAGGGAAATTAATGAATAATTGTTGGTACTAGTTTCAACAACGTTTACAAAGCAACTTACATTTTCCATAAATTGTATGATTGTTCGTACTACTTTTCGAAAAACAATGTATGTTATTATATAAGACACAAAATGATATTATCATTTTTTTGTACACGTGGGAAAATAATGTAACTATGGGCAAAAACAATTATTGTAAATAGATGGGAAATTACTGTAACTAGATGGGAAATTACTGTAACTAGAGCGGAAATTATTTTAACTATAGGGATAATTAATGTAAGTAGAAAACAATGTACGTACAGCGGAAAAAAATGAACCTAAAGTGGAAAACAATGAAACTAAAAGATCATGTCGAATCTCAAACTTGTTTACGATGATGTTCCAACATTGTCCTACATATTACGATGATGTTCCAACATTGTCCTACATATTAGATGATGATATTCCTCGAGTTAGATTATGCTTCATGCCAAATCCAAAAACTGTTTACGAAAAATCCTGCATGAAAAATAAAAATAAAAACTGTAAGTAGATGAATTTATCGGACACAAAATTGCAAAAGGTAACTACGGTGGAACAAAATGTAACTATACGGGGAAAAAATGTAACTACAGAGAAAAACAATGTAACTACAGGGGAAATTACTGTAACTATAAATTTAGATGTAAAACAAAAACAACAGCCTACAGAGCACTGGAAATACAGAGTAACACGTAAAATGAAATAAGCGAGTACAATTACCTCTCAATTGATAGACAAACCCTTGCACCGCAAATACGGATTAATATGATTCAACATCCTCAATGTTACCCGCATCTTATCTAGCTTCGACCTCAGCTGTTTAAAAAAAAAAAAAAAAAACACCATTTGTAACAAACTGATCAGTTTGTTCATTTTTCACCACCGCTTAATCATGATGATTACTCGAACTCGACACCGCTATTTCACTCATTTATTTTCCTTCTATTCCTCTCACTCTCTCTTAATCTCAATTAAAGCCACAAAACAATTTGCATTCGCAATTCAAGACACAAACACGAAGGCTGTCGTATACATTCTGTACATTCACGACCTTTCTAAAAGATCAGTTGCAGATACAAAGTACCTTATTAAGGCGGTTCAGCCAGACGCAGTCATAAGTGATTGGAGTTGGGCTGATAATATCGACCACGACTTTGGCGACAGTCCAAACGAGCCAATTTCAACTTCAGTTTTCGCTGTAAATAGGTAAAAAAAAAAATGTAACTAGGGGAAAAAATCATGTAACTAAAGCCAAAATTACTGTAACGAGGGGGAATAATCGTGTAACTAAACGCAAAATTACTGTAACCAGAAAATGAATTAACTAAAGCCAAAATGAATTATGTAAAAATAACTAGAAGTAGGGCGAAAAATCGTGTAACTAAAGCCAAAATTATTGCAACCAGAAAGTAACTGAAGGCAAAGTTAAAGTAACCAAAAAGTAATTGATCAATAAATGTTTCAAGGTGTAGTCTTATTCAATTCTATGAATCTAAGCAACGTCAAAACAAAACTCAAGTACTCAACCATAAAATCAAGAAAACAATGTACCGAGTACTAGCTATGAATTCTATAAATCATAGTACTCTGGATACGCAAAATAGTACTCCACGTACACAAAATTGAGGCTCGGATACACAATAATACCTAAGTCGCTTATGTGCATCATTGATTTGTTTTTGCAGTAGCCTCTCTTGATCAATAAGTTCCTAAATTCCCAATTCCGTGAACCAATTTAAGAACGCAACAAAAACAAGTATAGGGTTCCATCAACTGAACTATTGGTTGATGTTTATAGCAACGAAGAGATCATACCTCGGCTGTTTGGCTACTGCACGAGTAAAACAGAAGAAACAAAACAATAATTAGATGTTTACAAGTTCTGATTTATATGTGTTTGAACTAAACACAGTTCGAGAAATGCATACCTTGTACCTACAAAGTCATCTATATTTACATCGTGGTCGAGTAATATCTTGGTAAGGGAGTGTCGCCAAGAGTTGATCGGCAGGGAACTCCAGCAACCATATTTTTTCTGGGATTTTGACGGGTTCTCGTACACGAGCTGCAAACCAAAATTACTTTAGTTGATCGGCCAGTCGAATTGACGTGAATTGAAACAATTCAACCCAAAACAATTCAACCCAACAGTGACCTAATTTTATATATCACCGAAGAAATTATACTCCGTACTCTATACTAAAATCACAAAACTTTCATAACCCGAAATGACTCAATAACAACAAATCAATTAACCCATTTGCCAGGTCTAAAAAACGAGTAGATAGAACACAAATTAGAAGGAGAACTATGAAGAAACTACCTTTTCGGAGCTAAAACTAAGTGTCAAGTGTTCACAGTAGCGTAACTTAGCAAAGAACTGAAGAAGAAGTGCATAGTACTTGTCATTTATATCAGGGTTTAGGTAAATCGTCGCCTCCTGCAACCTAAGTGTCGGACCCCTTAACAGCAGTGACAAGAGACAATCGTCTTCGTAGTGAAAAACTTTCAAATTCGGTGTATTCAGTTCTGCTTTACGCAACCATCCACAGCGTGTGAACTCCAAATGAACTATGTTAGGGCCTGAAATCTAAATGTATCGTAAACAGTGACACTTATGCAATTCTAAACGCTCAAGCAACGGAAGCCTCCCTAGAAGGGAATGCAGGTCGTAATCGTCGAGTGCAGTGCCAATTGCTACAAATCGTTTCACGTTCGAGCAGTTGATTAATTCAAGTTCACAGTACCCTTGGTTGTCGTCCTCCACTCATCCATTTTTGTGCTAGTAATCCTTCCTCTTTCCTCCACTCGTCCATTTGAGCTCGCTGTAAAAACAACCTAGATACATAGATTAGTACTCTAGATAAACAAAATACTACTCCAGAAACACATATTTATTAGTGTATCTAGAATATAATAAAAACACCCATTTCAAAGAATCATAAAACATGATCTAATCAATGTCAAAACCATGAAAATGGCCTGCAAATTTACCACCAAAATTAAATTAATTAAATTAAATTTTATTCATGGATGAAACACACATTGAATCCGACACTTAATTTTAACAGTAAACAAAAATTAAAATTGATGGAACTATAAAATCGATGAATTTAAACAACCCAGCAAAAAAAAAAAGATGGAAAATTTGGAAGAAATAATAAGTGGCCATCAATTGAAATGGGGAATTAAAATGAGAAAGTGGAATTAATACGAAAATAGATCGAAAAAGAGTAAAATCATACCGGAGAAACCGAAATGAGACGGCCAATACACTGGTGGACGCGACGACCAGTGATCTCCGACGTAAGATTGGACAACGTCGTGGCGGCCGACGTCGATGGTAGGTGACTGAGGTGGCGGTGGATGTGGTGGTGGAGTAGTAATCTGTTTAAGGTTTGGGATTAAGATCAGTAATTGAAAAGGAAATGGGAGTGTTTTGGGGTTCTAATATTAGTCGTTGATTTGCTTTGATCTGAGGGTTGGTATTGAGTTAAATGCAGTTAAGTATCATATAGGGAGTTCAGATGCAGGATCCTATATATATATGTATATATATATATATATATATATATATATATATATATATATATATATATATATATATATGTATATATATATATATAAATATATATATATATATATATATATATATATATATGTATATATATATATATATATATGTATTTATATATATATATATACACATATATGTATATATATATATATAGGGTTAAGATCCGGTAAGAACACTAGCTTTGGTAAGAACGGTAAGAACAGACAAAGTACATAATAATTACACGTAAGGTACATTTAATTAACACACAAAAAGTACATTTCCTAAGGTACATTATAAATATATGTTAATATATGTTATGTACTTTTCAAAATAATGAGATATATTCAAAATTTATACGTATTTTCGAAGTTTAAAAATAAAATGTACTTTTGGTATAGCATAAATGTACCTTAAAATTTTGTCATATATCTACAATATAAAGAGATTATACAATATAAATTTAAATTTAGGTGTCACATAATTTTCATTACTAATATAAATGATAAATTTAAAATGTACATTATGTGTATATATCATGTATATTGAATGTTCTTACCGTTCTTACCTAAAGGACTGGTCTTATTTGATCTTATTTATATATATATATATATATATATATATATATATATATATATATATATATATATATATATATATATATATATATATATATATAGATTTAGGATTCATATGTAAATAAGACTTAGGTGAGAAATATGAGAAGTAATCATAAACCATTGATTGCTTTAATCTAGGGTTGATATTGTTTGTTTTTTTTTTTTTTTTTTTGAGGAGATTTGTTTTTTTTTCCTTTTTCTTTTTTTTTTTTTTTTTTTTTTTTGTATGAGATTTATTTATTTATTTTTTTTTTTTTTCCCTTTTCTTTTTTTGTGGATTTTTTTTTTTTTTTTTTTTGTAAAGGGAGATTTGTTTTTTTTTTTTTTTTTTTTTTTTGGGATTTTTTTTTTTTTTTTTTGGGAGATTTGTTTTTTTTTCTTTTAAGGAGATTTGTTTTTTTTTTTGTGAGGGAGTTTTTTTTGGGGAGATTTGTTTTTTTTTTCTTTTTCTTTTTTATTTTTCAAATTATTTTTTTTATTTTATTTTTTTTGTTTTTTCATTTTTTTTGTTTCTTTGTTTTTTTTAATTTTTTTTCTTTTTTCAATTTTTTTTATTGATTATTTTCGTTGTTTTAATGTTTGTAATTTTATTTTCTTTTTTTTTTTTGTAACTTTTTTCATTTTTATTCGTTTTTCATTTTTTTTTCATTATAGTAACAAGTGAATTATATTTAAGTAACATACGAGATACATTTTTATTATAACTGGATGTACATTATTTCAGTAACATCCGAGGTTCATTACATTTACAAACGAGGTTCATTACATTTATATACGAGATTCATTTCATTTACATATGAGGTTCATTTCATTTACATACGAGGTTCATTTCAGTAACAAATGAGGTTCATTTCAATTACATACGAGGTTCATTACATTTACAAACGAGGTTCATTACATTTACATACGAGATTCATTTTATTTACATACGAGGTTCATTTCATTTACATACGAGGTTCATTTCATTTACATACGAGGTTCATTTCAGTAACAAATGAGGTTCATTTCAGTTACATAGGAGGTTCATTTCAGTAACAATTGAGGTTCATTTCAATTGCATACGAGGTTCATTACATTTACAAACGAGGTTCATTACATTTACATACGAGATTCATTTCATTTACATACGAGATTCATTTCATTCAAATACGAGGTTCATTACATTTACAAACGAGGTTCATTACATTTACATACGAGATTCATTTCATTTACATACGAGATTCATTTCATTCAAATACGAGGTTCATTTCATTTACAAACGAGGTTCATTACATTTACATACGACATTCATTTCATTTACATTAATGAGGTTCATTTCATTTACATACGAGGTTCATTTCAATAACAAATGAGGTTTATTTCAGCTATACATACTTAGGTTCATTACATTTACATACGAGATTCATTTCATTTACATACTTAGATTCATTTCATTCAAATACGAGGTTCATTTCATTTACTTTATGTTGATGTTTAGGATATAAGTCATGTACCAATTACATAAAGAGTTAAGTTAAATTTCTCAATAACGGTAGAAATTTCAATAATATACGAGGTTCATTATACTATAACTTGAGGTACATTTCAGTTGAAAAGTGAGGTACATTTCAATAATATACGAGGTTCATTTTACTATAACGTGAGGTAAATTTGCTAACAAGTGAGATACATTTCAATAATATACTATGTTCATTTTACTATAACTCGAGGTACATTTCAATAATACAGAGGTTCATTTTAGTAACAAGCGTAAATTTCAATAACATGCATTATAAAACATATACATATTAAATTATCCCCAAAAAATAAAGAACATAAAATTGAAAAAATATAAAAGAAAAAAACAAACAATCAAATTGATAAAAAGAATATAAAATCATAAAAATGGCTTAGAAAAAAAAAATTTGAAAAAAAAAAAAAAAAAAAAACAAAGAAAAAAAAATTTAAAAAAAAAAATTGAAAAAAAAAAAAAAAAAAAAAGAAAAAAAAATGAAAGAAAAAAAAAGAAAAAAAAAAAAAAAAAAATTCCCCCTCATAAAGAAAAAAAAAAAAAAAAAAAAAAAAAACCCCCTCATAAAGAAAAAATAAAATAAATCTACCCTCATAAAAAAGAATAAATAAATAAATCTCCCTCACATTAAAAAAAAATAAAAATAAAATAAATCTCCTCACCAAAAAACTATAAATCTCAACCTCTTAGACAAAAACAATGAATGGTTATGATTATTTCTCATATTTCTCATATAAGTATTTCTATTTAACTCAACCCTATATATATATATATATATATATATATATATATATATATAGTGGTAGGTTATAGAGAGTCCACATATAGAATAGAGTCCAAGAGTCCTAATCTAAGCCATTAGATTGTGAAGATCAACTACTGAGATTAAATCTCAAAAAGGTGTGGACTAGGTCCCAGACTTAAGTCAACCTACTAAGAAAATCAACAATTTCATTTTTTTGTTGGAATTTCATTTTTGTGGTTGGAATTTCATTTTTTTCGATGGCCGAAATTTGGACTCTAGGACTCTAATTTTTTTGTGGACTCTAATGATCCTAATTATATATATATATATATATATATATATATATATATATATATATATATATATATAACCCTAGATAGATGAAACTAGTAATGGGCTTAAGGCCCAATGGACATCCACACTAATACAATACATTATTCATAACACTCCCCCTTGGATGTTCATTATTAAAGAACGTGCCTCAGTAAAGTCTTCCTAGAAAAACCACATGGGAAAAACACTAGCGAAAGAAAAAGAGTACAATATTCTCGAAACACGCATAAGCGATAAGCTGCCTCGTTAAAACCTTTTCATGGAAAATCCAATGGGACAAAACCATGGTTAAGGAAAAAGAGTACAACATGTCTCTACTCCCCCTAACGATTGCATTTGTTGCTTGACTTGTCTTGATATGCACCATTATGATGAAACCTTTTGTCGTTGAAAATAATTTTTCGTAGTAGATATATTTGAAGCAATCTTTGACCATAGAAACCATGTTCACCATTATTCCTTTCAAAACTCGCGATATGCAGGAGACAATAGCATTAAAATCTTCACTTGAAATCATATTTCAATTTTCTTGCTAGAGAATAATTCATTTTCCATCATTCATAGGCATATGTGCAATTGCCTAGAACATTTGTCGTCCAGACAAAGTGATAATCACAAATATCGCCAATTTGCGCATTGACCTGTTGCCTCGTTAAAAACCTTGCTAGGAAAAACTCACTTGGACAAAAACCTAGTCGAAGGGAAAAAGAGTGCAGCAACATTTCATACTCCATTGAATAATATTATTTCTTTAGGAGATACCTCTTAAAATCGGGATAAGAAATATGAATCCGCAATAAGTTTTACAAGGAGATTTCAACATACGGATTAATAATCTCATCATAAATCGGGTTTATCCCTCCAAGATCATGGTTCTTCCAAACCGTGAATTCCTTCAGTTTTCTAACCATTCAAAACATTTCATAGTCTCAAACTTCAGGCTGAGACAACATTGAATGATTTTCAACTCTTCAAGAGTTTCAGAGTTCCTCTATATAAATTCAAATCATAGACTTCGATTATACTACTCCGTAATATTAAATTGATGCGTCCTATAACCGCAACCATTATAGAGGTTCATGAGTTTCACAAAAAAAAAAAAAAAAAAAAAAAAAAAAAAAAAAACTCTTGATTCGTCATTACCAATTTGACGATCATCCACCATATATGCCTATACGGAGTTACTAATCGTAGGACCATATGTCTCCTTAATTATAAGTATTTGTAATAACAATGCCCATCATGAGCATGTATATGATATGAACTAAGAGTTAAATAATATATGTTCTAATATATGCAATAATGTAGTATCGAAACTAAAATGTATATGCAAATGATTAACTTATTTTTTTTAAATGCACATGATGACTCGATAATGCAAACTGTACAGTTTTCAAACCAATTACCATGATTTTAATGGACTCCACGTCCTTTGATAGACTTCGAGTCTATGAGCTCTTTTCAAACCATAGATTATGTCGACAAACAAAATGGACTTATGTATTAGATGCCCATCATCTAGTCCATTAGATCATGCGTGAAAATGCAAATACATATCGGTTCCTTACACGTATCGATACCATTTTATCATCTCGTGATATAAACAGTACTGATTAATGATATCTGAATATATGTGGTACCGTACTGCCATTTGCTTTTCACTATAGGCCATTTATTGTCATTCAGATATCTATGTCACTTCCAGGACATCCAAATTTCTACAGAAGTACCAACTGCTTATTCTTGTCACCAAAATATGTAAACCGATATGACATTCATACTACACTCCGTGTGTAGGTATTGTTCAATTTGACAACAATTTCAATGTTCATTACATATACTTTTCATGACTAATCTATAGCTCGATACGCCTTAGACCAGGTCATATATGTCTATAGTCAATGTAACACCCCGTGTTTTTATTATTTTTAATTAATTATTTTAACAAAATTTTTTTAATTTAAAATTTATATAATTTAGCTTTTATTCAATTACTTCAAAAACGCGGCTGAAAAATTTCGATTAAATAAACTTTTTCAAGATATTTCTAATTAAACTTTCTCTATTTTTATTAACCTATATTATATTTTTATTTCTAAAATACTTGTCAAACTAAAACATTGATTTTACTGATTTTATTAAACTTAATACATTTGCGTTTTACTTTAAAAATTATTATCACTTGAATAAATATAATTTTATTGAAATGTATCTTGCAAATAAACAAGCCGTTTGAAATTTTGTGAGACCGTAATAAAATTTATAACTGACAACTTTTATACATTTATATTTTCAAACTATAAATTTTATAATACTAATGATGAAACAAAAATTTAAAACAAATAATTTAAAACATAATATTTTAATAAATTATTAACGTTCATAAATAAGAGTAAATAAAACGGAGCAAACAAAATCAAACAGACTCACATAATAACACGAGTAACATGGCAGACAACACGCCGAAAGTACAACAGCCGAAAGCAAAAAAAAAAAAACATAATAATATAATAATAATAAAAATAAAATAATAATATTATATAATAATAATAAATATAATACAAATACTACAAAACAAACAAGAAAGCAGACATGTAAACAACTACAACACTATTAATAATATAATAATAATAATAATAACAATATATAATAATAATACGGAGTACACACAACTAACATACT
Organism: Dianthus caryophyllus; assembly: GCA_023091065.1. Classification (NCBI taxonomy): domain Eukaryota; kingdom Viridiplantae; phylum Streptophyta; class Magnoliopsida; order Caryophyllales; family Caryophyllaceae; genus Dianthus; species Dianthus caryophyllus. The sequence goes on from CM041527.1 coordinate 22,588,984, forward strand.
ACGTAAAACAACAAATCAACAAACACAAACAAACGCGCAACACCAGCAACATCACCGGACTCGACAACAACCACGGCCACCGTTCCCAACCACCATCACCGCCGGCCCCGGAGCACGTGCAGCCACCACCGTTGTCGCCCCTAGTTGCTACCACCATGAGCCGCCGCCACCGTGCTCTGCACCCCCATTCATCACCACCATCGTCATCATCCTCTGTTTTTGTTCCTCGGCAAAACTCGCCGGAAACCGCCACCTCAGACCACCGCCATCACCACCGACGTCCTCCCATGCTCTCCCTCTCTCTCCCCTGCTTCCTCTTCCTTCTTCTTCTTTCCTTTGCTCTTTCCGTCGTGCTCTGCTCTCCTCTCTTTGTTCAGCTCGCCGGAGTTAAGCTCCGACCACCGTGGTATGTCCTCCTTCCCTTCATCTTTTCCACTCTCCATTTTAATTCTCCCTATCACTCACTCTCACTGTCGTTTGCTTGAAAACGCCTTCATCGGAGCTGTCACCGTGACTCAGCCCTCGCCGGAGTCGGCCTTGTCGACTTGCTCACTGGAGAACCGCCGTGCCCTAGGCTCGCCTCCTATGGTGAGCCTCGTTTCAATCCTCTTCCATTTTAACATTAACTAAGCTCGGTTTTAGTTCGAGTCTCACTCTTTTCCTCTTTCATTTCGTTGTTTGCGATGTCGCGGCTGTCGAGCCGAGCTACCGTCCTTATTTGGGTGCATAGCTTTTGGATTTTTGGGTACACAAAAATGGGTTGGATTATTTTGGAGACCTCTGTTCGTGAGCCAAATTTAGGTGACTCGATTTCTTCCTCAAAATCTCTAACATTAACGTTTTGGTTTTATTTTAATTAATCTGTTATTAAAAGTGAAATTTAAGATGACAGACTTATACCTCCCGTTCCAGCTTATTTAATAACTTTGTATGATTAGCTATAGTATGAAATTGTGTGTTAATTTTAGTTATATTATGATGTCGAATTGAATTATGAAATATGATATTTATATGATTCTGTGATAATATGTTTTGGGTGAAAAATGCGTTGTTGAATTATTGTTGAATTTAATTATAATATTATCATGTTAAAATTATTTGTTATGTATAAATTAAAATATATAAAGTATAAGTATCACAAATATAAAATAAGACTAAAAATATCACTAAAATAACTTAAGCAAATAAATTAAACTAATATAAAATATTTATGGAACTAAAGTATTTATCTAAGACTAAAAAGGTTTAAATAAAACACAACTAAAAATTAAGAGTTAAATAAAAAGAGTATTGAGTTTAAAGTAGTATTAAGTAAATTTAAAGGTAAAAATATAAATTAAATACTACTCGTATAAATTTCTAAGATATATAGTTAAATAAAATGTCGTATTCATCATTTAATATAAAAACTCTAAAATTTAAAATGAACTTAAAATATACTAACTAAATATCTAGTTAAAATAATAAAAAAGAAATGAAGTAACTTGAAATTTATAATAAACCTAAGTAAATCTATTATTGAATAAAGTTAAAAATTAGTATCACTAACAAGAATTTTAAAAAAATAAAATAAAGTTAGACGAAGTTTTTTAATTAAAAAGGAATTTAAGAACTAACGTCACGAATATAAATTAGGACAAAAATAAAGTGTCAATAATTTACTAAGTATAAAAATGTGAGGATCAAAAAGATTATCAAATCATATAAATAACTTAGTAAGTATAACATTTTATATGAAAAGATTAACTTAAAGCGAAACTCACAAATTTAAACAATATCTTTAAAAATTAAGAATTCGTCTTAAAGTCGACAACTCACTAAATCAATGTAAGTCGTATAATAAAAATTAAACATATGGAACATAAGACATTATAAAAAGACACAAATGATACACAAAAATAATGTAGAAAAGATTCTAAGTTATAAAGACTTAAATAAGATTCTACGATCAAATTACCTTTTCACCTAAATCGAATAAGTAAAGAAAAATTATAATATGAAGTCGTAATAAGAAATTAAACCACCTAAAAGAAATTTAACTAAATGTCACTTAATTATATTCTATCAAGAATACAAGAATTTGTCGATTATCGTTTAAGTAATATTTTTACAACTCAAGCTAAATGGTATAACTACTAAATCACTAAACACTTTACGATTTAAATAAAAGGAAGAAATAAATGTGAGTTATAATGAAATTCAATTATTTATATTACTAATCACTAATCTATTTTAAATTTCTTAAAATTTAAATGAAACTAATTCGAGCTTATAAATAAAATGAACTATTTTTAATTACTAAAATATAAACTAATAATACGTATAAGTATAAAAGTGAAATATATAATAATTCAACCTTACCTCGTACGAATAAGAGGATACAAAGATATACATAAATAATATTTTAAATGTGACTAGCGCGTGTGTAACGTTTAATTGTTATATGTTGACTTTAATTAATTCAAAGTTTGACGATGTTTATATTTGAAATTTCACGTTTGATGTGTAAAATAGAATATAAAAATTGAATCGTATGCTAAAATATTAATGTTGAGTGTTATGTGATTTCCGTTAACTGCTAGAACTAAAATTTCATTATACAAGTTCGACGATGTTATAACTAATAAAAATTATAGCATGTGTTATGAATAATAAAAGAAGGAATGAATTAAAGGTTGAATACTTGATGTTACCGTTTTTCCTCACATATATAGAATAATACGCACCTCTCATTTGAATTGCCCCTTTTGATGACTTCTCTTGACCGTCCGCTCTAACTTGGGAACCCTAAGATTCTCTGCGGTTGTTTGGGTTGAATCCGATAATGAGGAATTTATTCCTCATACTCGATATTCCTTCGACAACTTAGGATTTGAATTAAAAGGCACGGCCTGACATGAGATTATACCCCTCGATTATAACGTTGTATGATTAGTACTCGGGTGTCTGCGATGTTAGACGCTATAGGGTCAGGGTTGGTAAGGTAGCCGCATATGGGGACACTATCACGCTTATTAGGTGCTAGTGGTAATTTAATGGCTCTCCTAGTCGTTATTTAACGTGATTTTCGCCCTGGGTATCGATTCGTTCACGGGCCCATATGAGGTAACGGAAAATAACCATTCCCATCCGGGGAATCTGTCGTAGTGTAATAGTCGTACCAATAGGGTAGTGTATGCATACAAAAGACAAGGGACTGATCCTCCTTATTACCTGCTTGATATCTTTAGCTATTAAAGTCCGTTGATGTGACCGGCATGCTATTGCGCGGACGCTTATTAGGTCTGCATGTTTCCATCCTTACTGGTTTGTTGGCTCATAGTGGATTCCATCTTAGATTATCCATATTGCGTTGGATATTAGGTAGTTATAATATCTACTACTTAGTGTTTGATCTGATCTACGAGTTTGAGTAACTAGTGCACTTGGATAGGAAGTCATATGGGTGATTTCCTATGGAAGTACACGAGCCGCTCTATAGTCAAGACTCGTGAGTTTTATTGATATTGTGATTTGAGAAGGGTCGACTATCCCTCGTGCTACGTGAGATATTGCATGATTGTTCACAACTATGTGTTTATTGAATTGATTACGACTTATGCATATATCTTGATTTCTACGATTTAAGTCCTATATATGTTACGATGTTATATGAACTGAGATGATAATTAAGTTTATATATTGTGTTCTATAAATTGAAATGTTTTAAGTTTTGTTTATCATGTTGTATGGGATTTAAATATCTATATGTGAGAACTGATATTATATGCTATTTGTCCAATTTTATTAATATAAGGGGTAAACGGTAGATATACGCGTTTAGTGCTGCCAAGTTACTTTTAATCATAGGTTAAATAAACCAAAACTTGGGTTTAGAGGTTGTTGGTCAGAACAGTCACTTCCCGCCTCTGAGCGGGAGATTCTCCTATTTTGTGTTTTTGTCTCCGTTGCAGGCAATTCTCGAGACTCAGGATTATCGGGACGATTAGGATGTTTCGTTTGTTTTCTTTGAGAAATTGTAATATATATTTGTATCCTATGCCACTTAAATGTAATTTAATTAACATCCGGCATGTATTAGACTTAATTAATTTTCCGCCTTAGTTTAATTAAGTCACGAAAATCCGGGTTGTTACAGTCAAATCATATATTTCAATGAATAAACATACCATATTTCGATAAGGTGATCAAGCTGGTATACTTTAGTACATCCTCATAACCATAGAGATTCCATCATTTTCATTTTTACGAACCTTTATTTGATGTACATTAAATTTCAAATAAATCACTGAACTTTTGGTTTAGTTGAGGATCAAAACCAATTGTCTGTTTTTACAAGCTTTCCTTATCATCCTCCCTCTAAAGTGGCAAAAACTATCAACACCGGATAGATTTATTGGGCAATCGATCATTGTATCCACCTTATACCACATCACATATCCTTTTTATGCCATATTTATAAAAGTTTTCAAAAGGATAGAACATGGGGAGTGAAACCGTATTATGCAGTTGCCTTTTTCAAGTGCTGAATTATAATGCCCAATTAAGGAGATCAAAGACTTAATGTCATAATCAAACTGTGATAATCTCCGATCACATGAATTACTCGTATGTGACTAAATGTCACTTAATATATTCATACATGAACATTTAAGTTCTTTAATTTAATTTCGAGTAATATATTCAGATCTCCAATATCAATATATTAAATCTCAATGTACAGTCTTGCCATTAAAGCCCTAATGATACATGAGAGAGTTTCAGCACTTTATTATTTTTCCTTTAAGATAAACTTCACGTTTATCAATACGGGTATAATAAGAACCCGGATGGCCTTTATCATCACATCTTGAATATTTCATGTCAACATTTCTTTAGCCATAACCCATGACAATTTCACCCAAATTTGTAGTTGACTATAATTATAGTGCTAAACTCCAGTTAGCAACATTTGATAATGTAATTAATCATTTTCCATCTGGCCAGATAACCATCGATGTGACACAAGACACTAACCGATGTGTCTCATTATTTATATTGACAAGACTTTAATGTCCCAATATTTCTTTTGTGAGTATATCACATTACTTGTTTTGAGTACCATATAAATCATAACTGGTTATTTGAGCAATCTTAACTATGTTCAATTAATTTATCTCTCCCTCAAGGGGATGTAATGAATTCAACGATTTTTAAGTGATCATTCCTTCATTATATATATTGATCACGTATCGCTTGCATTTATCCCACACCATTGTTGGTGGATCTATGAATTATCAAACTGGATACATTGATTTTTGTGAATGTTTAGTACTAGTCACTTAGTCCCTTAACCACTTAAAGTGGTATAACATTTATCCATTCCAATTTATATGTAATGTCATATTCACTTCGGGGAATACAAACCATTTATCATCAGATAACATTCACATTATCCATTTAATAACTCAATGCTTTATCAATCCACTGAGAGAAATAATCATAATTCATAACCAGCTCAAATAATTTGTGAGACCCTTTAATTCTCACAATGTATTGTCTTTAAGACAATATTGTTTGCATATGAGAAAGAGTATGATTTTTCTCCCATTTCTCATATTGTACATATTGCATCATGTTATTGACACGACTTCTCGTATTGTGTATACTTTCAATGATTGTGGCTCAAAATACCATGTCATTAGGCTCAATTAAGGCTACGTTAAAGATTTAAGTAAAATCATATTACCAATCCTCATTAGAGGTTTCATGTATTCAATTGTGAATTTAGCAATTCATAAATTACACAAGTGGACATCCGGCCACTAACATTTACATGTGGACCTCCAGCCACTAATTTTATATGTGGACTTCCAGCTACTAATTTTATTATGTGAGTTTGGACAGTATTTCGATCTCAAACCTTGAACTTCAGGCCAAAGTCTTACTCCATAAGATAAATATTTGGAACTTCAAGTCCAAATTAATATGTCATATTTCAAACCTTATACTCTTGATCATCCATGTCAAGAGTTTTAACCGTGATATCATAGCAAATTTATTTGCTCATTTATGGGATCTCCGGCCCAAAATTGTATTTAAATCAAATATTTTGAAATTTGTAATCCAAATAAAATAGTCCACATGACTAAATTAAATATAACACTCACGGGATCTCCAACCCAAAAATTATATGTGCTTAAATATTTTGGAATTTTAGTCCAATAACATATGAACATATGATACACAGTCCACATGACTGATTTATGCTTTACACTTCTTTCATCATCCCACTTCCTAGAGAGAAAGTTTTTAAGTTCATATGCTCAATATATGACCAACCCTGAGGTCACATTCTTAGCCACTTTCGGTGGAAAGGCAATTTTAAATAAATGGATTACACTTTTGACCGTAATCATGGTCATATTCTCAAGTCTCAACCATTTCAAGTGGGAGAAAATATTTACACCGAAATTTAATTTGAACCGTCTCCGCGGTCACATCCTCAACCACGTCCCGTAGGTGGAAGATGGGATATTACATTAGAATTCAAATCTTGAAAATAAACATATCCATGGTCATGTTCTCAACCACTCCTGGTGAGAGAAAATGTTGAATTAAAATTTTGACCTTGATATGCAATGACCCTAATCGTGGTCACATTTTCAACCACCCTGTGTGGGAGAAAAAGTTTTGATTGAAAATCGATTAGGACCGTCTCCATAAAATATGATTCACTGATATATTACCAAATAATAAACTTTTAGTAAAATATGAACTACCTATACTAAAGTAATCTTTAATTTAGGCCGCAAACCTTTTAATATTATAGTTAATTAAGGGTACTGATTTTTCATATACGAATTTTACTAACATCGTATACTTTTTTCGTTTAGTTTTCCCTGGCTACCTTTTTCTTACTCCCACAATATACAATTTTCTCTTCTTTTTCCACAACTTTTTTCAATCAAAATTCAATCGATTTCTCAATAAAAATCAATTATGAATTGCTATAATTGATTCAATCACCTAATAATCTACTTCAATTTCAATTTTGATATGAACTTATCAATTTTTTATAATTTTTTCTAATAGATTCAAATGAAATTAATTAGGGTTAGGGTATAAAGAGGTTATGGGACCGGTGGCTTGCGGCGGCAATTATTGCCGGAGGCAACGCCAGCAAAGGCGGCCGGCCGGTGGCTAGTACGGGCGCATGAATAAACACTTTTATTAATAAATAAAAAATTAAAAAAAAAAAAAAAAAAAAAAAAGCAACAACAACTCACGTACAGTACGACGAACACCCCACCCAATCCCATTGTCCCACCACTACACCAGCGATCCACGCGTACCGTCTGTGTTCCTTGCCGATGCAGCCTCTTGGTGTACTTTTCACTATCCGCCGCTACATACCACCAATTCCACCGCCTATTCAAACCCTAACTTTAAATTTTAATTAAATCTACTCCGTATAAAAATTACGATTATTAAAAATTGATATCTTAACATCTAAATTGAAATTGAAATAGATTGTTACATGATTAAATCGGTTATCATTGATGATTGGATTATTGAGTAATTGATCAATTTTGATTGAAAAATTGAAAAATAAAAAAACCTTGTATATCGTAAGAGTAAAAAAAGGGTAGTTGTGGAAAATTAAATGAAAAAAGTATACGACGAGAGTAAAATCCGTATACGAAAAATCAATTACGTTAATTAAAGCAAGAGATTGTAGAGCAAGATTGCGAAATAAAATACTCCGTACGAAGTACTCGAGAAAGAAGTAACTACTGACCAAACAATATCCCTCTTATTGAACTAGGATGCATGCAGCAATTAATTAAAAGGGAAATTAAGCATTGTTACCACAATGCATATCCTAATCAACAACAATGCATATGCGGTCAAAGCAGGGGCGGATCCAGGATTCAAAAACACCTTGGGCTAAATTTTGTTTTTTCCCGACAATTCCAATTTGCACGAAAGTATAACCCATCTTCAAAACTATCATTCAAAGACTAAAATAAATAGTGAATATATTAAATCATTCGTTCAGTTGTAGATAGTCAATCGAGGCCAAATATTTACTCTACAACTAGCCTAGGTAGTAGGCATATTAAATCATTCGTATTTTTTATATTATTGTTAAATATATCCTAAAACAATTGCAAAATATACGAAAATTTTTGGTAAACTTTTTAATTATATTATTATATCTAGTGTTGACATCCAAACTACTCCGTACTAAAGAAACAAACTCGTGTACATAAAAATTGAAAATTTGTTTTGCAAAATAGGCCATAAAGAAAATAGGTTCAAAGTAAAAATGTGATTGTGATAAACCGACTTTCTTAAAAATTTGGATGTATCAAATACTCATAAAAGACAGTTTTATTGCAATAATAATAAAAATAGAATTCCCAAAAAATAAAAAGTAGGCGTTGGGCATAGAACCCTTGACCAACCTCTAAAAGTTGCACAAATCTACCACTGCACTACTTATTACCTCTTTGTAAAAAAAACATTTCAAACTAATACAAACATAAAATTGCAGAAATTTTTTTTCGAAGCCCAAAAATTACTTGGGCCAAAGCCCAAGGCGCCCTACCCTAAATCCGCCCCTGGCTAAAAGACATTAAAGGTTACTAGTGTTATGCCCGTGCAAATTGCACGGGTATGTTGTTTATAAAGTTTAAGTAAGAACGTACGATTAATAAAGTCGGTGTATAATAAAAACGTCTTTTAAGATAATCAAATGTGTATATATGTATATCACTGAAAATCACTTAAAACGACGAAATTATATGACAAACAACCATAATTAAAGTTAAAAAAATTGAGTAAATTATAGGTCATTATATAATTCCGTTTAAATTATATGACTAATTAATTTAACCTAAAATAAAAATATATATCCATGTTTCATTGTGAGTATTTCACTTTTTAACCGATATGAGAAAATTATGAACTTTATATTAATGCAAATAATCTATAAGCATGTTTTCAAACTAAAATTAATTTTTTAGTTATCAAAATGAAGAAATTTTTATTCCAATTGTCAAATACTGTATTGATACTTTATGTGCTCATATATGAAATTTATAAAATGGGCCAATAAATTAAGGGTGTTGCTCTTTCACCCGCGAAACTTACTCAAACGCCCGTGAAAATGAAATATCGTTCTCTTCATTTACCACACTATTTCATTCATTCACTAAAATCTCTCTATTTACCCCCAATTTGTACCCGTACAACTATAGTAGAAAGATTATAAATTCATGCAATTATAAACTTTAGATCGACCTGTCGAAACACGACCTGACCCGACCCGCCCGATATTTTAGGGTCAAGGACCCGTCATTTTTTACCCGGGACCCGAAATGACCCGAACCCGTTTGAACAAATTCACAGCCCCGTACTCCACAACTCTCTCTTTTCTTTCTCTATATCACTTTCCCTCTTCTATAAACCAAAAACAACTTTTATTATTTTAAAAAAATTTCAAAATCCCCAAATTTTAAACCCTAACAGTAGATATTTTTACACCCAATCTGATTTCGTAGGGTTCTTAACCCCGATTAATGTCAATGAATTCGCAAAAGCAAGGCTACAAACCCAAATTGGATCCTTCATCCAGCGATCTGTGGGTTGTAAACTTACCTTTCGATATGATCGAGTTGGAATTAATGACGACGTTATAATCTGATAAATTTTTGTAAATAGATACGATTTAAAATTATCCATATTATTTTCTTAATTAATTTTAATATATTTAGTTATTATCATAATAATTTATATTTTTGTCTGTTATTATTTATCATATAATTTTAATTTTTCATTATCATGATCATTTAATTTATATTTGTACATGTAATTTTAACCAAACCTCAGTTAAATTTCAGTTAAATTGTACGGTCCAAACCTCAGTTAAAGCTGGTAGAAGAAAAGAATTGGTAATTAAAGGCCCAAACTTCAGTTAAATTTCAACCAAACAAACCCTAAACTCTTTGTCACCTCATCTCAGCTAACCTAAACAAATAAAAAATGTTGTAGATCTAAAGTTAATACATTTACAATTCAGCAATTAGGATTCAATCGTTCATCAACAAATTATGGTAAAAATAAATTTTGATTTTTCTCAAATTTTATTGTTCTTTCAAATTACATTTTGTTTTTGTTATGAAACCAATTATGTGGATGTCCATTGGGCTTTAAGGCCCATTATACTAGTTATGTAAATAGGTTTTCACCCATATGATGTACTATATATATGGCTTATAGGTGATTAATAAAAGGACAACCATTCCATCTATTTTCTCTTTTATTCTCTCCTTTCTCTTTCTTGTGTCTCACTTTTCTACTTTTATAACACGTTATCAGCACGCTCTAACCTATTAAACGGTAATTATTTATCAATATATATTTTTCCTCTCCAAATTTATTTAATACTAAAAAAAAAAAAATGTTGGAGCTAGTGTCCTCCACAGTTAGTGCAATAACATAAGTAAATCTCTAAAGGTACACAGGGTATATTTTGTATTTAATCAGTTGATTAATGTTTATCGATAACGGTTGGCTTGCTAGATAAGTTTGACGTTATTGTCATATAGATGGCGGTGATCAACTGGTCCCTAAAAGTCACACCTAAAGGATGTGTTTGAGAGATGTGATTATTTGAAAACATAATCATATCGATACCTTATTTAATGACTAAAAGGTTAGTCAGTGTTGGTGACTAAAATGTTAGTCAATGAAATGATGATACGGTTATTTAATAAGGATTAAATAATATTAGCTGAGACGAATTAAATGTAATTCGTAAATTGAATATAAAATGTTATATTTAATTGTTGTGTATAATGCAAGCTAATTAAACACAAACCGTTATAATTAATTAGCAAATTATAAATATATGGATATTTATATGATATATTATGTTGGTCCATACAGATGACATTAGTAATATATTGCATTATATTAAAAGCTAAAATGATCAAGAGAAAAGTGTCCAGATTCATTCTGTCCAGATACACTCTTTTACTTGATCAATAAGTTGTTATTTTGAGGAGAAGATATTCTCCCCAAAATAACAAAAGGGGCCGTGTGAAACAAGGGAAGCAGAGGAGTATATTACTTGCTCATATACTCTTATTCCTAACCCTAACTCATTAATTCACTCATCACTTTTACAACATAAAACTTGAGAGAAAAATTGTTTTCTTCTCTAATTCTTCTAGCAATCTCAAAGGGCATATCTCATATCATCTTGAGTGTCACAATTAGGAGATACCATCCATTTGGTATTGTTCTTAGGCCATATTTCAAGGATTCAAAGGTTGATTCTTATATCTATTTACTTTATTATGCAATTTCATTTTATGACTATAAATCATATAAAGTTTTCATTATAATCCTGTGATTTTAAAGGACTATATACCGATATAATCCTACAAGTGGTATCAGAGCCTTAGGGCATATGAATTTTTATATGGTTTTCATAAAAAATCGATTTTGTATAATTTTAAACCTTTTTATATGTTGGCCGAATTGTTTTCCTTGTAGGCCGTGTGTTTTAATTTTGGTTTTGTTATGGCTTGTTTTGCTCCTTTTGATTCATAATTATCAATGTTATAAGATGTTAAAACTATTACATATGATCTTGAATGAGTTTTGATTTAATACCGATTGAATTAAAACATAAAAGGACCAAATTTTGTATGTTAATGAACATATTAGTTTGTTAATCATTAGATCTATCAGTTTAAGATGTTTAATTTAAAAGGTTATTTTGAATCTCTTATAAATCAATGTTTAATACGTTTAAAAATGAGTTAGTATCGATCTAATTATTAGCATAATCGAATTAAATCAGTTTAATTCTATTCTTATGTTGGCCGAATTAAATTTTATTTTTTTGGCAATTTTTTTTATTTGGCCGTGATTTTCAATACATAAAAAAAAAATCGGTTTATTTGTTTTAATTTTGGCCGAGATAATTTTTTTTATTTTTGGGAAATTAAAATTTTGTTATATTTGTTATAAAGATAATGAATATTAAGTTATTATGAAAAAGTTCATAATATTTGATACCAAATATTTTAAAGATATTTAAAATATTTTTGTGACCTAATTTATGTTATACTGATAATATAAATTTATGGATTATGTTTTGATTAGGTTTTATGAACAATTAAGGAATTGTTGCATAATTATAATCATTTAAAAAGGTGGTTTGGATTTTAATCAATTGTATGCATTGGTTATATATATTGTTTTGTTGATGCTTTATTTTGTGAATGAATGTTTTGAATGGTTTATTTTTACGCATTAATTTTGTACAAAAGGTTGTAATTTACTAGTGTGGCCTTAGAAGATTGTGTTTTCGTAATGAAGGAAACATAATCGTTGGTTGTATTTTTGAGATCTCGAATCTCCCCTCTTGTAATTTTATTATTTTTGGTATTTTGGATTAGAATGTAAATAGGTTTATTTTGTAATTCAAAATGTAATTTCATAAGTTTCAAGATGAAGATTCAAGATGGAGATGCCCAACTCCCACATAAAGCCCAAGATGAAGAATGAAGACAAGCTTTAGGGTCCATGGATGGATTCCAATTTGTACTTTGTCTTTATTTTCATAGGTATAGGCCACACTAGGTATTTTATTTTTGCGTTTCTTTTACCGTTTTTCATTGCATTCACACGTTAGATAGTAGCATCATATTCCGCCTAAACTAAACCAAACCACCTAATATACATGAATATGGACCATGTAGTTGCATCATATATCATGGACATACGGATGTCATTCGTTATAGGGATATCACCTCAATTTAATCATTCACGTAATGCTAGATATTTGTTCACTTAAAATGAATTAAAAATGAGATGATGGGACCTTCCTCTATTCTAAAAATTTAGATTAGTCTTTATAGGAAAAGCTGCTATGAGCCCCTTCTTCGTCGGTAGGCATGTAGGACCTTACTCTCCACATGACCCCTTCTACGTTGGGTAAGTAGTAGGTGTTGACCTATTTTACCTCAACATTATAGTTCGAGTAATATCTCGTAGTTGTAATGGACTAATAGATAGGATTTATTGAAATCTATCGACCAAGAATTCTAACAGTAGAATTAGCCAAGAAGTTGGCTTATCAATTTAAAGAAATTGAGTCTTGGGATCACTTATATAATTCTCGAGGGAGGTCGATTATATGAGTGCACGAGTCATTGCATTAAATCGTTATTGCTTTTCGACTTAAACCTTTAAAACGATGTTTTCTTATCTTTTCTCTCTTCTCTTTTTTTTTTCACAGTTTCGAATTCGTTATATACAAATATAACTGCTAAAACAAATGGCTGGACGTATTGACGGCCCATGCCAAGTGCCACACTAGACCGCGAATCATGGCTAAGAATATTTATGGGCACCATGAATCAGTCAACTCGACTGAGGAATGATGGGTCCAACTTTACAGATTGGGAGGCCGTAATACGGAATGCTGCCATCGCTGACGGTAAGCTCAAGTACTTGACTGAGCCAATACCGACTGAACCAGCTCCCGATGCAGGAGCAAATGAAGTCGTTGCTTATAGTGATTTCGTGATAGAGGCGGGTGCGATAAAGAACGTACTCATCTATTCAATGGAATCAAATTTGCAAAGACGGTTCATAGCCCAGGATGGAAACAAGATTTTCACCACTCTGACTAAAGAATTCTCGAAAGCACCGAGAATCGTGAGTTATGAGTATACCACTCGCTTCTTTGAAGCGAAACTCCAGAAGGGCCAACCGGTTGGTCCACACCTTCTCGACATGATCGAGAATGTCGAGAAACTGGATGAGATTGGTTGCAAGATCGATGAGAAGATCGTCATTGATCGTGTGCTCCACTCCCTTCATGATGGGTATGCCCTCTTTAGGGCAAACTATTACATGAATGACATGCAGAAAAGTCTGCATGAGCTTCACTCACTCCTCGTGCAGACGAAGAGTGATCTGAAGTTGAGTGGGAGCATGAAACAAGATGTTCTCATGATTGGCAACAAAAGCAAGGGTAAGGGCAAGGCTCCGGCTAACCTAACTGCAAGAAAGCCAAAGTTTAAGAAGCTAGTGGTTGCAAAGAGTGGGCCTGGTGAGTCTAGCGGTAGCTCACAAGGCAAGGCAAAAGCAAAGCAAAGCATGGAGTGGCACCATTGCCACAAGTCTGGGCATTGGAAGCGGAACTGTCCCGTGTATGCTGGGGACATTAAAGCAGGCCGCGTCATTCCTGTTGGTATGTCTTCTTTTATTCATATGATTGAGATTAACCATGCAAGTTTCGGAACTTGGGTACTTGATACTGGTTGTGGTTCTCATCTGTGTAATCATTTGCAGGGCCTAAGAAACATCAAAACTCTGGCAAGAGGTGATGTGGACCCGCGAGTGGGGAATGGAGCAAGAGTTGCTGCCGTTTCAGTAGGAACATATGTAATTCAACTCCCGAGCGGATTTGAGTTATTACTGAATAACTGTTACTATGTACCTAGTTTGTCTAAAAACATTATTTATGTATCCGTACTTGATAAAGACGGATTTTCGTTTTTTAATAAAGAATAATAGCTGTATTTTCTCTTTGAACGATATGATTTATGGTAAAGCGGTTTCCATGAACGGAATTTATGTTTTAGATCAAACCACAGATATAATGCATGTGAGTAACAAGAAAGCAAAGGTTGGTGACAAAGATCAAACCTATCTATGGCATTGCCGTATGGGACACATAAATGAGAAACGCGTGAAAAAGCTCATTGATAATGGGACAATCGCCCCATTTGAATATGAAACTTTGGCACATGTGAATCATGTCTCATAGGCAAAATGTCTCGAATTTCCTTCAAAGGTGTTGGAATGCGCGTTGCTGACCTATTAGGACTCATACATACTGATGTGTGTGCACCTATGTCAATCAACGCTAGAGATGGCTATAGGTATTTCATCACTTTCACGGACGATTTGAGTAGATAAGGATATGTCTACTTAATGAAGTATAAAAGTGAGTCCTTCGACAAGTTCAAGGAATTCCAGAATAAGGTTGAGAACCAACTAGATAGAAAGATAAAAGCACTACAGTCAGATCGTGGTGGCGAATATCTTTCAACTGAGTTTGATCGACACCTGAAAGACCGCGGGATAGTACTATAGTTAACTCCACCCGGAACACCACAACTGAATGGTGTGTTCGAACACAGGAATCGAACATTAGTTGATATGGTTCGATCCATGATGAGTCACACGGTTGTACCTAACTCATTGTGGGGCTATGCTCTTTTGTCAGCTGCTCTTATACTTAACCGAAGTCCGTCTAAAACTGTTGACAAGACTCCATACGAGTTATGGAAGGGAACGGTCCCTAACTTGTCCTTTATTCGGGTTTGGGGGTGCGAGGCTTATGTCAAGTGGAGACACGAGGATAAGCTCGGCCCGCGATCGGTCAAGACATACTTTATTGGTTATCCAAAAGGAATGTTTGGTCATTACTTCTATTCGCCTACCGAACACCGAGTTTTTGTTGCGGCTAGTGCGAAGTTCTTAGAGAAAGAGTTTCTCGAAGACAAGAGAAGTAATAGAACCTTCGATCTGTCGGAGATTCCTGAACCAATAACCGAGCAACCAATGGAGGAAACTGTTCCTTCTTCGTCTGCTGCGGTTAATATTCCCTTGGAACCCAGGAGGTCGGGTAGACTCTCCATTCCTCCAGATAGATACATCGGTATGGTTGAGGAAAATGGGAGAGACGACGTTTTACTCCTTGAGAGTAACAAACCCGTAACCTATAAAGGTGCCATGACATGTTCTGACTCAAAGCTATGGCAAGAAGCCATGCAATCCGAGATGGACTCTATGTATGAGAACGATGTATGGGATCTGGTTGACTTACCTGATAAGGTTCGGCCTCTTCAGTGCAAATGGCTTTATAAGATAAAGCGATCTGTAGAAGGACAACCAGATATATACAAGGCACGACTAGTGGCAAAGGGTTTCACTCAAGTGCAAGGGTTGCACTATGATGAGATCTTTGCACCCGTAGTTATGCTTCGTTCCATTCGGATTGTCTTAGCGATTGCCGCTTTTCATGACTATGAAATTTGGCAAATGGACGTGAAAACCGTCTTCTTAAACGGTTATTTGGAGGAGGAGTTGTACATGGTACAACCCGAAGGTTACACAGATCCTGAAAATCCTAAGAAGGTTTGCAAGCTTAAGCGTTCCATCTATGAACTTAAGCAAGCTTCACGGAGTTGAAATCATCACTTCGACCAAGTGATAAAAGAGAATGGATTCACTCGATCGGTCGAGGAACCATGTCTATATATCAAGTCGAGTGGGAGCAAGATTGTCTTCCTAATACTATATGTCGATGACATACTTTTGATTGGGAATGACATACCTCTCTTAACTTCGGTAAAAGTTTGGTTAAAGAACCATTTCCAGATGAAAGATCTGGGCGAGGCACAACGTATTTTGGGGATCCGTATCTATAGAGATAGATCACGACGGATGTTATCCCTCAGTCAGGAGTCTTATATAGATAAGATTCTTGAGAGGTTCAGCATGACCAACTCCAAGAAGGGGAACCTTCCAATGATCTCTGGAGTGCAATTGAGTAAAGTTCAAGCACCAAAGACATCAGAAGAGGTCGAGCGCATGAGTCGGATTCCTTATGCATCAGCTGTAGGATCGATCATGTATGCCATGATATGCACACGTCCGGGCGTGGCATATGCATTGAGTATGACGAGCCGATACCAAGGCAATCCAGGTGAAGCACACTGGATGGTCAGAAAGAACATTCTTAAGTACCTACGAGGACTAAAGATTGGGTATTGACTTATGGAGGAAACAACGAGCTATGCGCTTGATCGATTCTGCAGATGCTAGTTTCCAAACGGATCGAGATGACTCGAAGTCTCAATCTGGAATCATTTTTACTCTTAATGGCGCTGCGGTCAGCTGGAAAAGCTCCAAACAAACTGTTATAGCAGATTCAACTACTGAGTCCGAGTACTATCTTTGCCGAGGTCGCGAAGGAAGCTATATGGATGCGTCAGTTCTTACAAGGACTAACTGTAGTTCCTAGTTCGAATGACCCGATCACCATCTATTGCGACAATAGTGGTGCCATTTTCCAGGCGAAGGAGCCGAAGTCCAGCAACAAGTCTCGGCACGTTCAAAGAAAGGCTCACATGATCCGAGATTACGTGGAGCAGAAGGAGATAGTGATTGACAAGATTGCTACGGATGATAACGTAGCAGATCCTCTCACTAAACCGTTGAGACATGATAAGCATGAAGGGCACGTTATTTCCATGGGAATTAAGCGTGTTCCTTAGTTATATTAGTTGTTTGTATGGACTAGACACGTGTATCTTTTTCATAAACCTACTAATAAAATCACCGTTTTTTTTGTTTTATATATTGTTTTTCATGAGAGTTGTACAGACAACGTTGAACACCTCAAAGTGAACTGAATTGCTTTATATTTGTTTTGGTCCGTGATCGCCTACACGAGCTGATAACTCAGGCAATTATTTTGTGACGTCGATTGATGGTGGGTTCAATGAGCCATAAGTCAAACTGTTGACTGATCGATCACAGATGCGGGTTTACTGAAATCGCGCAGGACGTTTTTGTGACGACAACATGGAGTCCTAAATGTTTCAGAACATTAGGTGCCGGGTCGTGGATAGGACATCCATAGTGTTCCTAGAGTCGATTCTTTTGGCTATCGACTGTCTCTTGAGATTAAGGCAGATTTTGGGTGACTTTGGTTTCTTTCTCACGGTCGACCGTAACAGGAGGCCAAGTAGATTTTCACTGGGTCATTTCATGCTGCTCTTACATCTGCAAGATTCGAGTTGAGGAAAATATCCAACTTCTATCGACTTATAATACTTCTCTCAGGGCCACTCGAGGAGCTGTAACTGAAAATGCATGGCCATGCTCGAATAGTGATTCGCTTATCAGTTAAGTTACTCTCTAGTCGGGGAAACCACTCTTGATACTGATCACTTGTGAACTACGACCTTTGTGAATACGGACTTTGCAAATTGGTTTACATTGAGTGGGAGAAATTTATTATGGATATGAGAATCGGTTATCGCACATACACTTGTACGGACAAGTGGGAGATTGTTGGAGCTAGTGTCCTCCACAGTTAGTGCAATAACATATGTAAATCTCTAAAGGTACACAGGGTACATTTTGTATTTAATCAGTTGATTAACGTTTATCGATAACGGTTGGCTTGCTAGATAAGTTTGACGTTATTGTCATACAGATGGCGGTGATCAACTGGTCCCTAAGAGTCACACCTAAAGGATGTGTTTGAGAGATGTGATTATTTGAGAAAAATAAGCATATCGATGCCTTATTATATGACTAAAAGGTTACTCAGTGTTGTTGACTAAAATGTTAGTCAGTGAAATGATGATACGACTATTTAATAAGGATTAAATAATATTAGCTGAGACGAATTAAATGTAATTCGTAAATTGAATATAAAATGTTATATTTAATTGTTGTGTATAATGCAAGCTAATTAAACATAAACCGTTATAATTAATTAGCAAATTGTAAATATATGGATATTTATATGATATATTATGTTGGTCCATACAGATGACATTAGTAATATATTGCATTATATTAAAAGCTAAAATAATCAAGAGAAAAGTGTCCAGATTCATTCTGTCCAGATACACTCTTTTACTTGATCAATAAGTTGTTATTTTGAGGAGAAGATATTCTCCCCAAAATAACAAAAGGGGCCGTGTGAAACAAGGGAAGCAGAGGAGTATATTACTTGCTCATATACTCTTATTCCTAACCCTGACTCATTAATTCACTCATCACTTTTACAACATAAAACTTGAGAGAAAAATTGTTTTCTTCTCTAATTCTTCTAGCAATCTCAAAGGGTATATCTCATATCATCTTGGGTGTCACAATTAGGAGATACCATCCATTTGGTATTGTTCTTAGGCCATATTTCAAGGATTCAAAGGTTGATTCTTATATCTATTTACTTTATTATGCATTTTCATTTTATGACTATAAATCATATAAAGTTTTCATTATAATCCTGTGATTTTAAAGGACTATATACCGATATAATCCTACAAAAAAAATCATTATTACTCCGTATGTATTGGATGTTTTCATGTGTGCGACAATGATCTAATGGTGCTCCATGCGACGCACTAGTACTACTCTAATGCGGAGTAACTATTATTAATTATTTTTTTTTTCTTTCTTTGCATTGCACATGCTGTGCACCAAACAATTCTTGTTTTGTCTTTCTTATACTCTAACATAGCCTCAGCAAT
Source organism: Dianthus caryophyllus (assembly GCA_023091065.1). Classification (NCBI taxonomy): domain Eukaryota; kingdom Viridiplantae; phylum Streptophyta; class Magnoliopsida; order Caryophyllales; family Caryophyllaceae; genus Dianthus; species Dianthus caryophyllus. The sequence continues at coordinate 22,608,336 of CM041527.1, forward strand.
GTTTTTTTTATGACCCGTGTTTTTTTTTTGGGTTATACATGTTTACATATTCATTGCAATTACCAATTAGTATTACTTTTTGATTAATTATATAAGCCATATTTATTCATTGGCTAATTAATCTTATGGTCATTAATTTATTGACCAATTTCTTTTGTGAATATATAGCCATATTTATTCATTGGCTAATTAATTTTATAGACATTACTTTATTTACCAAATTAGTTTTAGTGACTATATAGTCATATTTATTTATTGGTTAATCATCTCTTGGTCATATTAATTCATTGACCTAATCAACTTTTGTCATATCTTCATTGGCTACTTATTCTTTTGGTCACATCGATTAATTAAATTATTATTAATGATTATAAATCTATTGTCATATTCTATCATTTGCTAATTATTATTTTGATCATATTAATTCATTGATCAAACTAGCTAAGTATTGTCATATCAATTTATTGACCTAGTTATTTTTTTTCTTTGTGACACATATTATGTCTATTATATCATTTATTATTAATTGCAATCAATTAGTAATAATTTTTGTTTGATAATCACTATATAGCCATATTTATTCGTTGGCTAATTAATCTTATGGTCATTAATTTATTGATCAATTTTTTGTGATTATATGGCGATATTCATTCATTGGTTAATTAATTATTTTCTTGGTCATATTAATTCATTGATCCAATTATGTTTTCGTCATATTACTTTGGCTAATTGTTCTTTTGGTCATATTACTTCATTGACCAAATTAATCATACTAATTAATTGGGTATTAAAATCATACTACTTCTTATTTTGGTTAAAAATCATTTTTTTTATTCGTGGCTATATGACTTCGTTAGCCATGTCGAAAAATTGTCATATAAATTCGTTGACTAAGTATTTCATTCATGTGATGACCATAGTATATATTTAATTTGAATTAATCGATTTTAAGTTGCTTAAGATTATCAAATATCATTACCTTTTTTTTTCTTTAAGGTAATATTTTAATGTGTTTTAAATTCAACATTCATTATTTTAAGGACATTAATGTTCTTATTCCAACTTAATTTTGACAATTATTAACATGATTATTTTTTTTTTTTTTTCAAAATTCTTTCCTATTTTGACACTTTATTATCATAGTTACATTATTTTGATTTCTTTTTAATTTGGACAAGTTATCATTATAACCATATTATGATGATTCATTTCTATTTTTAAGGCTTATTATTATAACAAGAGAATTTAATGCAGCTTGATAATAATTGCTCTATTTATATCAAAAATGATGAAGCTAACATCAATTGGCACATTATTATCAAGTGCATTCAAAAGTATCGAGAAGCATTTCAATTATCATTAACTCAGATGCATATATGGACAACTATGCAGATTTAAGATATGTTATGTTTCAAAAATTTGTCAACATTATTTTACTTTGTATTACATATTGGAGATATTATTTATAATCTTCATTTTTTTTATACTAAGTATAATATTATGGAAATATTTTCACAATTTCCACATTTTCTTATATGGATATTGGAGATATTGCTTTTTATTCTCCGCATTGCTACAGTACATAATATTTGAGATTAAAATGATATTCAAAATTCAGTACGAAAATTATGTGCTCAATTATATCGATGAATGATATATTAGGTGGTGTATCTACCACATTCATAATTCTTTTGAGTCCATTATGGTAATAAAATTCATATTTATTATCATGTGAGAAGTGATTATATTGAGAAATAGTCAACATTTATTGGAGATATTATTTACAATCTCTATAGTACTAGTTGGGAGTTATCACTTTCATTCTCCATTTTTGTATTGGATGTACTCCATAATTTTTTGGAGATTCTAAATGACTATTCTAATTAATTAAGCAACATTTTTTTTTCAATAATTTGGTTGATGATATATAAAGTTGCTTGTAAATTATCGTACATTCACGATTAGTACGAGTAATTAATGTTATCATAATCACATGTCAATTATTTATGAATAATTTCATCTCCTAAATATGCATTTTAATTCAGTGCATAGAAAATCCAACTGCATTATACATTATTCTCCATTAAAGATGATATTTTTACCATCTTAGGGGGAAAAAAAAAAGATTAAGTATAAAGTTGGTAAAAGTGGTTATTCGTTATCACATACTTTCCATGAAGATCTAAACAATGAAATTTCACATTAATCGAGGTTGAAAAAACCTTCTAAATTCAATTGTATGAATTGATATCATTAGTGGCTTGAAAGCCACATATTCGAGTACCTTGTGTTATATTCACAGGTTATATTATGTGAACAATTTGATCTTCAATATTCATGATTTCTTTTCTCTTTTCAGCAATTTGATAATCAATTGCGTACTCCCTATATATCTTATAAAATCCTACGATAATGGTCATTAATGAAATCTCATTAGTATTTGATATGGGAAATTAAAATTGCATTCTAAGGTGGTTATGTAAATGATTGCAATCTATTGGATATAATTTTTACCACCTTAGGGGGAGAAAAAGAAGTGAAAAATTGGTAAAATAAAAGAAGTTTTATAAACTTAAATTACAGCTATGGTGTAATATATGTGGAATAGCGATTCCAGAAATTCAAGTACATGATAATGAAATAATATTCGTATGAAACGGATATATGTTTAAACGCAATATTCAATTGCTATTTAATTCGGACTTTATAAGTCCATTTGACAATCGACATATATATGGTTATTAATGAGCTCATAAACCTGAAATCCATCATGGATATTGAAAATAAAACTGTATAGTTTGCATTTTCAAGTCATCTATTGCACTAGTTTAGCACTTTCATTTTCATATTTTTACATCATTGCATTACTTCACATTCTATAATTTTTGAACCTAATCACATACCATATGCATATACGTTATTGTTGATGATGTGATCATTCAAGTAAAAGTGCAGCATTACAAAAGTGACAGGTTATTTAAAAGTGAAGATGCGAAAATATTTATGAGTTATTATTTTCATATTGTGAAAGTTGAAGCAATCAAGGATTCTTATTAATTGTAGGCACCTATAAAGTTGGTCAGAATGCAAAGACAATTATTCAAGATCAAGAAACTTGGCTACATCATGAGTTGTTTTGACAATAAATTCAAGTGATGTAACCATCAGGGGGAGTATGCACACGCTGTACTATTTTTCCTTATCCGTGGTTTTGTCCCACTGGGTTTTCCATGGAAAGGTTTTAATGAGGCAACTAATTATGCATATTTGAAGATTATTGTACTCTTTTCCTTTACTAGTGTTTTTCCCACCGGGTTTTTCTAGAATGGTTTTTAACGAGGCATGATTTTCAGTAATGTACATCCAAGGGGGAGTGTTATGAAACCAATTATGTGGATGTACATTGGGCTTTAAGGCCCATTATACTAGTTGTGTAAATAGGTTTTCACCCATATGATGTACTATATATATGGCTTATAGGTGATTAATAAAAGGACAACCATTCCTTCTATTCTCTCTTTTATTCTCTTCTTTCTCTTTCTTGTGTCTTACTTTTCTACTTTTATAACAGTTTTGACTTTTTTTTCTACTAGAATTTCGTATATTGGCTCACTGTTTGTATTTTAATGTTTTTCATCTTATTAAAACTTTTTAATCCATGTTTCATATACTCTAGTTTTCGGTTTTTATATACTTTATTTTTTGATTTTTGTTTTTGTTTTTGTAATACTTCATACTTTATTTTCATATTTACTACTTTATACTTTATTTTGTGATTGTAATTATCATATATAAAAAAGAAAAACTGAAAATAAAACATAATGATTACCCAGATCTTTTTTTTTTTATTTAAGTGCTAAGTCTTTGAATTTGATCAAAAGATTGAAACTTTTATTATTATAGTGTATTGATGATTTTCCGGTATAAATTTCATCAAAATTTGAAAATTACTTAGATCGTTCCTTCTAATATCAATTAATTTCGATTTTTGTTTAGCTTTTTTGGGTATTAATTGAAATTTTGAATTCATAAGATTGAAGCTTTTATGAATATAAATGCATAATTTTGATGAATTTTTCAATCAATAAAAAATGAAATGAGTAATGCAATTTTAATGAAACTGAAGAATTATTGATACTCTGCAAAGGAGGTGAAATCACTGAAATTAATTAGTAAAGAGGAACATGGGGGGCCCTACTTGATTGACCAACAAACAACCACAGGTTGACACGTGTCCCTGTGGTTGTTGCATTGTAGATATGATTGTTACGTGGTTGCAATACAAATCATACCATATTTTTTTGTTAAAACACACGAAGTTACTTCTTGTTGGGGTTAGTGTCCTCCACAGTGAGTGCAATAACATAAATAAATCTCTAAAGGTACACAGGGTACATTTTGTATTTAATCAGTTGATTAACGTTTATCGATAACGGTTGGCTTGCTAGATAAGTTTGACGTTATTGTCATACAGATGGCGGTGATCAACTGGTCCCTAAGAGTCACACCTAAAGGATGTGTTTGAGAAATATGATTATTTGAGAAAATGATCATATTGATGCCTTACTTTATGACTAAACGGTTAGTCAGTGTTGTTGACTAAAAGGTTAGTCGAATGTGACTAAAATGTTAGTCAAATGTGATGATGTTACTAACTAAAATGTTAGTCAGTATAATGGTGAACCGGCTATTTAATACTGATTAAATAATTTTAGCTGAAACGAATTAAATGTAATTCGTGAATTGAATATAAAATGTTATATTTAATTATTGTGTATAATGCAAGCTAATTAAATATAAACCGTTATAATTAATTAGCAAATTATAAATATAAGGATATTCATAATATATTATAGTCGGTCCATACAGATAACACTAGTAATATAATGCATTATATAAAAAGCTAAAATGACCAAGTACAGAAGTGTCCCGATACATTATGAATTACTTGGTCAACAAGTGGAGTATTTGAGGAGAACTAAATCTCCCCAAATATGATATAGGTGGCCGGCCATTAGGGCTCTTTTAGGAATATATTTAGTTTCCTAATTGCTCTTCTAAGTTGACTCTAATTCATTACTTCTTCTACAACACAAAAACTTGAGAAAAGAAAACCAGTTTTCTCTCTTATTTTTCTAGCAATCAAAAGGCATATCTCACACATATCTTGGGTGTTACAATTAGGAGATACCATATTATTGGTATTGTTCTGAGGCCAAATTTACAAGGATTAAAGGTTAATTCTAAATCTTCTTGTTTTAATATGCAATTTCAATTTATGACTTTAAATCTTATAAAAGTTTTCATTATAATCCTGTGAATTTAATGGTCTATATACGGATATAAACCTTCAAGTGGTATCAAAGCCTTAGGGCTCATGAAATTTTTATAAGGTTTTCATAAAAATCGATTTTGTGTAATTTTAACCAAAATTTTTATTGGCCGAATTGTTTCTCACTTTGGCCGAATGATTTGTGTTGATTTTGGCTTTGTTTTGGTCTATTTGATTCATAATTATCGATATTTTAAGATGTTAAAATTATCTCATATGAATTTGCATTAGTTTTGATTTAATATCGATTGAATTAAAACTTATAAGGACCAAAATTTTGTATGTTAATGAACATATATGTTGTTAATCATTAGATCTATCAGTTTTAAGTTGTTTAATTTAAAAAGTTAAATTGAATCTCTTATATCAATATTTAATACGGATTAAAATTGAGTTAGGATTGATCTAATTAGTAGCATAATCGAATTAAATCAGTTTAATTCATTGTAATTGTTTTGGTCAAATTATTTTAATTTTTTTGTTATTCTAATTTAATTAGGCCGTGAGTTTTTTTTTTTTTTTTTTTTTTAAATAAAAAAATTTTTTTTTTCGGATTTTCAATTTGGCCGAAATTAATTTTTGGAAATATTGTTTATTCCTTTTGGAATTTTTGATTTTTGGAAATTTGTTGATTTACAATATTTTATTGTATTATAAAGATAATATAATTTTATGTTATTGTGAAGCAGTTCATGATAAACATGATACCTAATATTTTAAAAAGGTTTAAGATATTTTGAGATCTAATTTATGTTATACTGATAATATAAATTGATTTTGGATTATTGTTTTGATTTAGATATTATGAACAATTAAGGACTTGTTGCATAATGATAATCATTTAAAAGAGGTGGTTTGGCAAATTTAATCATTTTGTATGCATTGATTTCATTATGTTTAGTTGATGCTATATATGTTTGTGAATGTATGAATGAATGGTTTTATTTTACGCATTAATTATGTACAAACGGTTGTAATTTACTAGTGTGGCCTTAGAAGATTATGTTTTCGTAATGAAAGGAAACATAATTTTGGTTGTATTTTGAGATCTCGAATCTCCCATCTTGTAATATTTTAATTTTGGCATATTTTGAATTAGAATGTAAATAGGTTTATTTTTGTAATTCAAATATGTAATTTTGAGAAGATTCAAGATGAAGATTCAAAATGGACTCCCACTTAAAGCCCAAGATGAAGAATGAAGACAGCTTAGGGTCCATGGATGGATTCCACTTTGTAATTGTCTTTATTTTCATAGGGTTAGGCCACACTAGGTGTTTTTCGTTTTTGCGTTTTCTTTTACTGTTTTCATTTGCATTCACGTTAGTTAGTAGCATCATATTCCGCCTAAACTAAACCAAACCACCTAATATGCATGAAAATGGATCATATAGTTGCATTCTTTTTCATAGACATACGGATGTCACTCGTTTAGGGCTATCACCTCAAATTAATCATTCACGTAAATGCTAGATATTAGTTCACTTAAAATGAATTAAAATGAGTTGATGGGATCTTCCTCTAAAACTGAAATTGAGAATTAGTCTTTATAAGTCGAACCACTATGAAATCCCTTCTTCGTCGGTAGGCATAATATGACCCCTTCTACGTTGGGTAAGTAGTGACTGTCGACTTAGTTTATCTCAACATTATGGTTCGAGTAATATCTCGAAGGTATGGTGGACTAATAGATAGGATTTACTGAAATCTATCGACCAAGAATTCTAACAGTAGAATTAGCCAACAGGTTGGCTTATCAATTTAAAGAAATTGAGTCTTGGGATCATTTATATAATTCTCGAGGGAGGTCGATTATATGAGTGCACGAGTCATTGCATTAAAACGTTATTGCTTTATGACTTAAACTTTTAAAACCATGATTTCTTATCTTTTCTCTTCTTCTTCTTTCTTTTTCACAGTTTCGAATACGTTATATACAGATATAACTACTATAACAAATGGTCAGTCTGCATCGATTTAACCAATGCCAAGTGCCACACTAATGCGCGAATCATGGCTTAGAATTTTCATGGCGGCATGAATCAGTCTACTCGATCAAGAATGATGGGTCCAACTTTTCTCGATTGGGAGGTCGCATTTAATGCCGCCATCGCCGACGGTAAGTTCAAGTACTTGATCGAGCCACCGCCGCTCTACCACCCCGATGCGAAGGTCAAATCTTTGCTTATAACGATTTCATGATGGAGGCGGTGCGTTACGTAACGTACTCATCTATGCAATGGAATCCAATTTGCAAAGACGTTACATTACCCAAGGTGCAAACAAGATTTTCACCACCTCGACCAAAGAATTCTCAAAGCACCGAGAATTAAGAGTTACGAGTATACTACTCGTTTCTTTGAGGCTAGACTCCAGAAGGGCCAACCGGTTGGTCCACACCTTCTCGACATGATCGAGAATGTTGAGAAACTGGATGAGCTTGGTTGCAAAATCGATGAGAAGATCGTCATTGATCGAGTACTCCACTCTCTTCATGATGGGTATGCCCTCTTTAGGGCAAACTATTACATGAATGACATGCAGAAAAGTCTGCATGAGCTTCACTCACTCCTCGTACAGACGGAGAGTGATCTGAAGTTAAGTGGGAGCATGAAACAAGATGTTCTCATGATAGGCAACAAGCGTAAGGGTAATGGTAAGGCTCCGGCTAATCTAACTGTAGGAAAGCCAAAGTTTAAAAAGCCAGTGATTACGAAGAGTGGGCCTGGTGAGTCTAGCGGTAGCTCACAAGGCAAGGCAAAAGCTAAGCAGAGCATGGAGTGCCACCATTGCCACAAGCCTGGGCATTGGAGGCGGAACTGTCCCGTGTATGCTGAGGACATAAAAGCAGGCCGCGTCGCTCCTGTTGGTATGTCTTCTTTTATTCATATGATTGAGATTAACCATGCAAGTTTCGGAACTTGGGTACTTGATACTGGATGTGGTTCTCATCTGTGCAATCATTTGTAGGGCCTAAGAAGCATCAGAACTCTGACAAGAGGTGATGTAGACCTGCGAGTGGGGAATGGAGCAAGGGTTGCTGCCGTTTCAGTAGGAACATATGTAATCCAACTCCCGAGCGGTTTTGAGTTATTTCAATAACTGCATTATGTACCTAGTTTATCTAAAAACATTATTTCAGATCCGCTCTTGATAAAGAAGGATTTTCATTTTCAATTAAGAATAATAGTGTATTTTCTCATTGAACGATATGATTTATGGTAAAGTCGTTTCCATGAACTAATTTATGTTTTAGATCAAACCACGTAAATCATGCATGTGAGTAACAAGAAAGCAAAGGTTGGTGACAAAGATCAAACGTATTTATGGCAAAGGTCGAATGGGACACATAAATGAGAAACGCGTGAAAAAGCTCATTGATAATGGGACAATAGCCCCATTTGACTATGAAACTTTGGCACGTGCGAATCATGTCTTATAGGCAAAATGTCTCAATTTCCTTCAAAGGTGTTGGAATGCGCACACCGACCTATTAGGACTCATACATACCGATGTGTGCGACCTATGTCAATCAACGCTAGAGACGGCTATAGGTATTTCATCACTTTCACTTGACGATTTGAGTAGATATGGACATGTCTACTTAATGAAGCATAAAAGTGAGTCCTTTGACAAGTTCAAGGAATTCCGTAATAAGGTTGAGAACCAACCGGATAGAAAGATAAAAGCACTACGCTCGCATCGTGGTGGCGAATATCTTTCAACCGAGTTTGATCGACACCAAAGACCGCTAATAGTATTACGATTAACTCCACCTGGAACACCACAACCGAATGGTGTGTCCGAACGCAGAATCGAACATTACTTGATATGGTTCGATCCATGATGAGTCACACGGTAGTACCGACCTATCATGGGGCTATGCTCTTTGTCACCGCTCTTATACTTAACCAAGTCCGTCTAAAGTCAGAGACAAGACTCCATACGAGTTATGGAAGGGAACGGTCCCTAACTTGTCCTTTATTCGGGTTTGGGGGTGCGAGGCATATGTCAAGTGGAGACACGAGGATAAGCTCGGCCCGCGATCGGTCAAGACATACTTTATTGGTTATCCAAAAGGAATGTTTGGTCATTACTTCTATTCGCCAACCGAACAACGCGTTTTTGTTGCGGCTAGTGCGAAGTTCTTAGAAAAAGAGTTTCTCGAAGACAAGAGAAGTAACAGAACCTTCGATCTGTCGGAGATTACTGAACCAACAACCGAGCAACCAATGGAGGAAGCTGTTCCTTCTACGTCTGCTGCGGTTAATGTCCCTTTGGAACCCAGGAGGTCGGGTAGACTCTCCATTCCACCAGATCGATATATCGGTATAGTCGAGGAGAATGGGAGAGACGACGTTTTACTCCTTGAGAGTAACGAACCCGTAACCTATAAAGGTGCCATGACATGTTCTGACTCAAAGCTTTGGCAAGAAGCCATGCAATCCGAGATGGACTCTATGTACGAGAACAATGTATGGGATCTGGTTGACTTACCTGATAAGGCTAGGCCTCTTCAGTGCAAATGGTTTTACAAGATAAAGCGATCTGTAGAACGACAACCAGATATATACAAGGCACGACTAGTGGCAAAGGGTTTCACTCAAGTGCAAGGGTTGCACTATGATGAGATCTTTGCACCCGTAGTCATGCTTCGTTCCATTCGGATTCTCTTAGCGATTGCCGCATTTCATGACTATGAAATTTGGCAAATGGATGTGAAAACCGCCATCTTAAACGGTTATTTGGAGGAGGAGTTGTACATGGTACAACCCGAAGGTTACACTGATCTTGAAAATCCTAAGCAGGTTTGCAAGCTTAAGCGTTCCATCTATGGACTTAAGCAAGTTTCACGGAGTTGGAATCATCGCTTCGACCAAGTGATAAAGGAGAATGGATTCACTCGATCAGTCGAGGAACCATGCCTATATATCAAGTCGAGTGGGAGCAAGATTGTCTTCCCACATCAGACGTCGATGACATACTCTTGATTGGGAATGACATACCTCTCTTAACTTCGGTAAAGTCCGGTTAAAGAACCATTTCCGGATGAAAGATCCGGGTGAGGCACAATAATTTGGGGCTCAGTATCTATAGAGATAGATCACGACGGATGTTATCCCTCACCAGAGTTTTATATAGATAAGATTCTTGAGAGGTTCAAAGATGACCAACTCCAAGAAGGGGAACCTTCCAATGATCTCAGGGGTGCACTTGAGTAAAGCTCAAGCACCAAAGACATCGGAAGAGGTCGAGCGCATGAGTCGGATTCCATATGCATCAGCTATAGGATCGATCATGTATGCCATGATATGCACACGTCCGGACGTGGCATATGCATTGAGTATGACGAGCCGATACCAAGGCAATCCAGGTGAAGCACACTGGATGGCCGTAAAGAACATTCTTAAGTACCTACGGAGGACTAAAGATTGGGTATTGACTTATGGAGGAGACACTGAGCCATGCGCAATCGGTTACGCAGATTCTAGTTTCCAAACGGATCGAGATGACTCGAAATCTCAATCTGGATTCGTTTTTACTCTTAATGGCGCTGCGGTCAGCTGGAAAAGCACCAAACAAACAGTTATAGCAGATTCAACGACTGAGTCCGAGTACTATGCTGCTCGTGAGGTCGCTGGCGTAGTTATATGGATGCGTCGGTTCTTACAAGGACTAATCAGTAGTTCCTAGTTCAATGACCCGATCACCATCTATTGCGATAATAGTGATGCCATCTTCCAAGCGGCGAGCCAAAGTCCAAAGAACAAGTCTCAGACGCGTGCAAAGGAAGGCTCACATGATCCGAGATTACGTGGAGCAGAAGAAGATAGTGATTGTCAAGATTGCGACGGATGGTCACATAGCAGATGCTCTCACTAAGCCGTTGTGACAAGACAAGCATGAAGGGCACGTTAAATCCATGGGAATTAAGCGTGTTCCTGAGTTGTATTAGTTGTTTGTATGGATTTGACACTTGTATTTCCTAAAACTTCTAATAAAGTCATCGTTTGTTATATATATTGTTTTTCATGAGGGTTGTGCAGACAACGTTGAACACCTCAAAGTGAACTGAATTGCTTTATATTTTTTGTTTTGGTCCGTGATCGCCTACACGAGCCGATAACTCGCAATCATTTTGTGACGCCGATTGATGGTGGGTCAACGAGCCATAAGTCAAACCGCTGATCGATCGATCAGATGCGGGTTTATCAAATCGCGCGGAGACATGTTTGTGACGTCAACATGGAGTCCTAAATGTTTCAGAACATTAGGTGCCTGGTCGTGGATAGGACATCCATAGTGTTCCTAGAGTCGATTCTTTTGACTATCGACTGTCTCTTGAGATTAAGGCAGATTTTGGGAGACTTTGGTTTCTTTCTCACGGTCGACCGTAACAGGAGGCCAAGCAGATTTTCACTGGGTCATTTCATGCTGCGCTTACATCTGCAGGATTCGAGTCATGAAATATCCAAACTTCTATCGAGTTATAATATTTATTCTCAGGGCCACTCGAGAAGCTGTAACTGAAAATGCATGGCCATGCTCGAATATTGATTCGTTTATCAGTTAAGTTACTCTCTAGTCGAGGAAACCACTCTTGATTCTGATCACTTGTGAACTACGACCTTTGAAAGTACGGACTTTGCAAATTGGTTTACATTGAGTGGGAGAAATTTATTATGGATATGAGAATCGGTTATCGCACCTACACTTGTACGGACAAGTGGGAGATTGTCAGGTTAGTGTCCTCCACAGTGAGTGCAATAACATAAATAAATCTCTAAAGGTACACAGGGTACATTTTGTATTTAATCAGTTGATTAACGTTTATCGATAACGGTTGGCTTGCTAGATAAGTTTGACGTTATTGTCATACAGATAGCGGTGATCAACTGGTCCCTAAGAGTCACACCTAAAGGATGTGTTTGAGAAATATGATTATTTGAGAAAATGATCATATTGATGTTTTTACTTTATGACTAAACGGTTAGTCAGTGTTGTTGACTAAAAGGTTAGTCGAATGTGACTAAAATGTTAGTCAAATGTGATGATGTTACTAACTAAAATGTTAGTCAGTATAATGGTGAACCGGCTATTTAATACTGATTAAATAATTTTAGCTGAAACGAATTAAATGTAATTCGTGAATTGAATATAAAATGTTATATTTAATTATTGTGTATAATGCAAGTTAATTAAATATAAACCGTTATAATTAATTAGCAAATTATAAATATAAGGATATTCATAATATATTATAGTCGGTCCATACAGATGACACTAGTAATATAATGCATTATATAAAAAGCTAAAATGACCAAGCATGTATGTCCCGATACATTATGAATTACTTGGTCAACAAGTGGAGTATTTGAGGAGAACTAAATCTCCCCAAATATGATATAGGTGGCCGGCCATTAGGGCTCTATTAGGAATATATTTAGTTTCCTAATTGCTCTTCTAAGTTGACCCTAATTCATTACTTCTTCTACAACACAAAAACTTGAGAAAAGAAAACCAGTTTTCTCTCTTATTTTTCTAGCAATCAAAAGGCATATCTCACACATATCTTGGGTGTTACAATTAGGAGATACCATATTATTGGTATTGTTCTGAGGCCAAATTTACAAGGATTAAAGGTTAATTCTAAATCTTGTTGTTTTAATATGCAATTTCAATTTATGACTTTAAATCTTATAAAAGTTTTCATTATAATCCTGTGAATTTAATGGTCTATATACGGATATAAACCTTCACTTCTAACATCTTTGCTTTCATTTTAAATTATTATGATAATATTAGTGATAATATTAATATCAAACTAAATCAAAGGAGCATACCTGAATATATAAGATAATAAAATAAAATCTGATATGAACCTCCCGAATATCAGATCTGATTTATAAATAGTTAAAATTTATTTGCCCAGTTATATAGAGTCTCGTGCTGATAACGTGTTATGAAATAATAAGAATAAGAGCGGAGAATAGATAAATGTATGTATTCATCCTTCATGAGGGTGTATATATATATATATAAATATATATATATATATAGAGTAAAGTTATATCAAGACAACAAATATTGCGAGACACAAACGAGACACAGCATTTTAGCCTTTTTTGTGAAACTTTAACATAGTTTTATGAAACTTCAAAAATTGTAAAACTTTAACAAAATTGTGAAACTTTAAGACATTAAAGTTTCACAATTTTTGAAGTTTCATGAAACTATGTTAAAGTTTCACCAAAAAATTTAAAATGCTTGCTTCGTTTGTTCTCATATTTAGTGTCTCGTTTGAACTGTTTATATATATATATATATATATATATATATATGTAGAAAGCTTCAATGAGACACCTAAATCTCAAATGAGGCGGAGAGGCACGATCTCAACCATTAGATGGAGGAAATGGAGGGGTGAGATTAAATCTCGTGAAGGAGGAGCGTCTTTGGCCCAGACTAAGAGCTACACTGGCGCCTCAATAGAACTATAACAAAATTTGTTAAAGTTTCACAGTTTAGTGTTATAGTTTCGCAGTTTACTGTTAAAGTTCTAATCTGTACTTGGTCTCACTTAAAGTAGAGATTGTCTGCTTGACTTAATTACATATATATATATATATATATATATATATATATATATATCTATATATATATATATATATTTATATATATATATATATGCACACGGAGTATATATAGTACATTAGTAATTAAGTTTCTCTCAAACCCTAGATAGATGAAACTAGTAATGGACTTAAGGCCCAATGGATATCCACACTAATACAATAAATTATTCATAACACAAATTTTATTTTTTTTGATTTATTTTTATTTTATTAAATGGACTTATATTGTTAAATGAGCTTGTCTCACCATAAGTTATGGTGAGACAGCCTCATCTTACAATTAGTGATTTAAGAATATGTCACCAATATAATATATATAGTATGTTACCATTTTTATCAATATTGTTACCATTTAAAGTTTGTATTTTTTCGCCTTTTGAGTTAAGTTAAAAAAAATATTAGATCTAGAAAAAATTAAAAAAAAAAAAAAAAATTTTAATGGAACAAAACGGGTCATATTTGATCCGTTTTAACCTGAAGACGGATAAATCGGTGACTTATTTCTCTTTTTTTTTTTTCCCGATTACTAAAAATCGTCGACGTTTTACTTAGAATCGTCGACGTTTTTCATAAAAATTACGCTACATGCCCCTACTCTCTCTCTACCCCTTTCTCTCCCATTTCTCATTTTCTCTCAATTTTGAGTAATCTGAAAATTTTGAAAAAAAAAAAAAAAAAAAAAGCATTCTGTCATTTAATTAAAACAAAACAAAATTGATTGAATCAAAAACCAAACATCACCACACACACACCACCATCTTCAATACCTTAACATTATTTTCAAAAACAAATTTTATTGAAAAAAAAAAAGAAAAAAAAAAAAACGTTAACACTGAAAAAAAAAAAAAAAAAAATCACCACGCACGCACCACCATCTTCAATACCACGCACCACCATCATCTTCAACGTTAACAACACGCACCACCATCACAACGCTGCGAAGAAGATGACGGCCAAAAACTCGACGGCCAAAACAAGTAAGTCACGGCCAAAAACACGTAAGGACAAAATACTGTTTGGCTAACCATGGAGAGACAAAAAAACTTTTTGTCTTAATCCGTATTGGACGTCCAGGTGGTTGTCCTTATCCATGTCAGACGTTAAAATTAATCGTCCTATACCTATTCAGACGTTGAAATTCATCGTCCCTCCATGGTAGGACAATAAAATTCATCGTCCATCCATGGTAGGACAATGAAATTCATCGTCCATCTATGGTTGGACGTCCAGATTTTTGTCCAAAATTACAATTTCGACGTGTTTATTCAATTTTTCGTCACTTCAATGTCCAAATTTCTACCAATGTCAAGCTTTTCAAGAGGCTATCTTTAACATAAACACATCAAATCTAACACATTGTTCAACAATGTTCATTCAAATTTATGTTAAATTGTGTATAATTTTTTTCTAAATCTCAATTAAGTAAACTTAAAAAATATGTAATTTGTTATAGTTAGTTAACTTACTACTGATTCGGCATCCGACATTGAGCTACTCTTTAAGTTTATTGTGTAATTTTAAGTTAAAAATATGTAACTTGAAGTGAAAAAGTGTTAGTTTTTTTTGGAGAAAAAGAGAGAGAAGAGAGGAAAATAGAGAGTTTAGGAGAAGAGAGAGAGTGAGGAAAAAAAATGAGGAGGGCAATTTGGTCATTTCAGCAAAAAGCGTCTTCGATTCTAAGTAAAACGTCGACGATTTTTATAAACCCTTTTTTTTTTGGTAGTTAGTAACTTAGTAAATCGGTGACTTATTAGCTATTGCACTTAAAATAACCATACTCCCTCGCAAGTCGCAACTGTCACAAGTCGTAAATCGACCCAAAGTCTGTTTCTCCTTCGTAGACCTGGTCAAGGGGCCGGGTTTGAACTGCCCAAGACGGACCGCCCAGAAACCGGACCGGCCAGGACCAAACCGGCGGTTCAAAATTGTCCGGTTCATCCTGGTTCACGCCGGTTTGCTTTCACTTTGAGACCCGACCGCTTCAACCCGGCCAAGAACCCTGAACCCTGACTCTACCTCAAGGTCGACCCTTAGACCTGACCTTAATCTGACCCACCATTACCCCCATAATCCCCAACGTCTCTTTTTCTTTAAAGTCAACGTATCTTTTTTTTTTTTTTTTTTTTTTTTTTGAACTCAACGTCTCTTTTTCTTATAATAGAGCCAAGACCTAACTCGTGATCGATACATGCATTTACGATGGATCATGACTTAAATTGATATTATTTTAGAATTATATTATTATCGAAGGAGCCCGTTTATTGTAACCAATAAATAATTTGGAAATTTGAAGTTTATTGAGTATCATATTTTGAATTTAGTATTTAAATTTTATATTTTTAATGTTTATATTCAATTTAAATTTATCTCAAAATTGTCACGAACCTAATTTGAGCGTAGTTTAAACCGCTGAACCGCTCAACCGCTTTTTAAACTGCTGAACCTGAGCCTGAACTGCCCAACCCGTTCCAAAACCGGCCCTAACCCGCCCTCGACCCGCACCCAACCCGGACAAACCGGAACCGGCCCTGAACCGGCCCGGCCCGGAGCAAACCGGACCCCCCTCCGGGCCGGTCCCGGGTCCATTTTTCGACCCTGGCCCGGAGTCAACCCGGCCCGGACCCGGCCCATGACCAGGTCTACTCCTTCGTCATCTTCTTCTTCTCTTCTCTTATCTTCTCGTCGTTCTTCCTTGTTCTCTTCCTTCCTTCTCTTCTTTTTTCACTTCTCATCTTCATCGTTCATCATCTTAAATCATCATCACGCTGTAATCGTCATCATCATCAAGCTGTAATCATCATCATCATCGTAATCGTCGTTCATCGAAATCGTCGTTCAGTTCGATCTGCTCATTCCTCGCTTTAATTCATCGAGTTAGGTTTCAATTTCACGATTTTCTCGAGTTTTAGCCTTCTCATTCAAGTATTGAAGGTATAACTCGTTTTAATCAATCAATTTTCGTTTTCGTTCAACTTTTACCTAATATTTGGGGCTTTTTAGTTTGAAATCAATTTTAGTGGTTTTATATGTCGATTAGTTAGTATTTTAGTAGTAATTGATAATAGTGTCGTAATTTTTAATTCCGCGGAGAAGCAGTTTTGACGATTTTGCCTTCTTGTGCTCAAGTTCGATGGATTTCTCTCGATGGTAAGGATATCCTCCTTACATAGTCCGGATTGGGTGAACTTTATGACTCTGCGTGTGTTATGTGAACCGTTATGTTGGTGTCGTTATGTTGCTGTTTCGCTGGCCATCTTCTATGTGAGGCTGCTACTGTTGTTGTGGAAGTGTTGGCTGCTGCGTACTCTGGTGTGCTTCGTCGTATAAGTGTGTTTTACTGTGTTGTGTAAGTTGCTGCCAATCGCTGCTGTTGTAGTGCTGTTGTTTCCAAAGCCAAATTGCTATCAAAACTTACTCGAGTGGCAGTCCATAGTAGTGGAGATTGCTTAATGGAACTTAGGCTTGGTTTTAGTGTAGTATACGCCCCGTAATGTTAATATTTTGTTAATTTGTGCGTGTAAAAACATGTCACAGATTGAGTGTGAAGGCTGAATTGTTGTTCAGCTATTGTTTTCCTATTATTGTTAACCATAGACTGTTATTGATGTCCGAAGAATGTGTGATGGGCCAGGGTACAGTGTTTTAGCTGCTGTACCTTGTTGGTACTGATGCGTGGCGATTTTGCTGCCGCGTCTAATCCGAGCTGCTGCGTCTTCTACATTGTTGTTACTTTTGCGGTTCATGTCGTTGTTGTCAGTATTGTTGCTGATTGCACAGTTGAGACTGATGTCACGCTTCTTCTAGCTGCTGTCTGTGGTTATTAAGGACGTAAGGAGGGGCTTAGGCTTGGTTTTAGGTCGTGTTTTAACGTGTTATGTTAGTATTTGTCACCCACGCATTTAGGAATAAAGGGAAAAATGTGGGAATGTATTTAAATTAGTTGAATGAGCCTTACGTCAGATAGGACGAACTGAAATATGGGGATTGATTTGCTGGTCAGATCAATCACCATATTTCAGTTGACTATGTGAGTGTATGTGATTCCGTTGACATGTGTTTTGGTATGACTTGTATGGTTGACTATGTGAGTGTATGTGATTCCGTTGACGTGAATGTATGGCGTGTAGTCTTGTGTGCTTGTGTGTGTTTCTGTGTGTGTGCGCGCGCGTGTGAGTATGTGTGTGTGATAACATGGATACGAGATGGAATGGATAAGAAATGTATAAGGAGGTTGAGATATTGGTGTTGGGCATGATATATATATATGTGTATAAGGAGAATGAGAAATGGTGTCGGGCGTGACATTTAATGTATAAGGAGTACGAGATTATGGTGTTGGATTGATGAGTATGACTGTATGAATGTATGAATTGTGTGTGTTACTTTGTATGGCTTGATTTGTGATGTGAACTAGACTAACTTTTCTTTCTTTGTTTTCTTTTTCCCTTTCCCCTAAGTACGAGGTCAATGGGGCTTATAGTGGAGGTTGACTGGAGGATGTTTTCTTTATGTTTGTTTTGTCGAAAAGATAGATTTTGTTTTGTAATTCTGTGAGATTGTCTTTGAAGGAAAAACTATGAATATGAGACAATATCTTAACATGAAACGGTTTTATAAAAGACTATCTTCGATTTGATCAATCTTATCTCCGATTTCAGTAATTTGATATTAATTCCATACAACTTGTAATTTTCATGTGTTCGCATCGATTGTTTCTATAAGTTCCTAAATTGATTGAATCGCGGACGGATCAATTTTACATAATTAACCATAATTTATTGTAATTTTTTCTTATTTTGAGATTTATTCGGTGTTTTTTGCTAGAATTATTGAGCTGATCGCGTTTGATTATGGCGAACAAATCTCTAATTCCGCAAAAGAACTCAGCGATCATCGCTATTATCGCTGATGAGGTGAGAAATCGCAGTTTATTTTTTTTTTTTCGCTTAAGTATTCAAATTGTTGAGATTAGATGTCTGATTTAAATTTTAAAAGTAGGTTGAATTTCTAGTTGATGTTGACTATTAATACGTTGATCGACGTGGATGCGTTTATATTCGATCATAACTCTCGTAAATTGTAAATTTGTAACTGCGAGAAATGCGAGATGAGTCGCGACTTGATGTACTCTCCATCTCGTTGAACGAGAATCATTCGAATTTTTAATTTGAAAAAAAAGCTAGACCTTGTGACGTTCGATTTATTGAAATAGTTGACAATGTTTTATGTTGTCGGTAAAAAACAAAATAATAAGTTCAAATGTTCAACCTATCTTATCAAATTACGCAAATGGGAAATTTTAAAGTGAGAAGAAAACTTAAATTACTAAGTTCCAGGCGTTTAAACTTTTGACGTCAAAATTGCTTTTGTAGTTGTGAACCGTGATAAGCCTTCCATCTGCCTTTTCAATTTCTTCTCAATTCTCAAATTACGCGTTAAGTAATCGGAAAAGTGGGAATAAAATAAAATAACGATTTGTGTTTCAAGTTGGAGGGTTTGAATTCTAAAGTTGTGTCTCGTTCCAATTTGAAGTCGTTTATCTATAAGGTGAAATCCTATGGGGAATAAAGTATGTAGTAGTTGTTAACAGCAGATTTTTAAGAGTTGCTTTCAATTTCTAATGTTGGGCAGTACCTTGAAACTTATATTATAATGTGTGTTATTTTCTTGTAGGATACCGTAACTGGATTTTTGCTTGCTGGAGTTGGGAACGTTGATATTCGGAGGAAAACAAATTACTTGATTGTGGACAATAGTAAGCTCCTTTAACTTTACTGTTTACATGTCACCGCTAACCTGATCTCGTTAAGTGCGGAAATCTAACTTCACGCGGAAGCATGCAAATTTCTGAGGAAGGTTGGGTGGTCTGTGAGTGCATGTTACATTTCTTGAATAGTTGTTTTGTACTTGGACAAAAAAACTATAGTAAGCCTGTTTTAGTGGGCTCCATCATGGTTTGAATCAAGCCCAAACCATAAATGTCGACCCTATCCTACCAAAGGACCGTCTTAGCTAGTTTTTGGTGTTGTTTGTTGGTTGTCAATAATTTCGAAGGGTAAAATTAATGAATTAGCTGATAACAAAATGGTATTTGCATGGTAGTGCGCGCACCGAGGTATTTTAGCCAGTGAATCACTGAGTCCTAAGCTTTAGGACGCTTGGACACGCTAGACTAAAAATATATCTGTGATGTCTAAGGCCTGTCGGATCGGCCCAATTAACGGAAATTAAAACAATAGACAAATATAAACATTGAGACGTCGTTCCCTTACATTTTGTGAGTACCATTTTTGCTACTCCGTATAATTTTGTTTCTTTCACAGGTTCACTTGTTTTTCTTTAACGATTTTCTAACTTTATCATGGACCATTTGGATATCTACCAAGCCCCCGCATCCACAACTTTGTGTGTGCGCGCGTTTCACCGATCGTATTTCTTATGCTTAGAAACAACTTTAAAACAAATCGAAGAAGCATTCAAGGAGTTCACAACAAGAGAGGATATTGCAATTGTGTTGATGAGCCAATTCGTATGTTACACTCGTGCATATCTTGTTTAACATTTCTCTTTATCACCTTACGTATAAAGTTTTAATGACAAATTTAGTGATTGGAAAGTCTTCTGACATGTTTTTGTAATAATAATGTTGTTGTTTGATTCGGTGATCAAATCGACACATTACACTTGCATCTAAACCCAATCGTGCTTTTGCAGGTTGCAAACATGATTAGATTTTTGGTTGACAGCTACAACAAACCCATTCCGGCAATTTTGGAGATCCCATCAAAGGACCATCCCTATGATCCTTCTCATGATTCGGTGCTTTCTCGTGTGAAGTACCTTTTCTCAGCAGAGTCTGCATCTAGCAGATAGATCTCAGTGTCTTTTTCCGTCGAAATTAGACTCTGATATATGAAGGCAACACTCCCATGTTTTTTATTCACGAAATAAAAAGTATGGTAAATTTATTGCATTTGTTTGTCAATGCTAGACGAGCTTATTTTAAAAGCAAACACATATTTGCACAACCCTTGTGATTGTACTTCACGAAAAACAAATTATTTGTTGAGCTTGTTTGTTCATTACTTCGTCATTCAAAGACCGTTGAAAACGCTCGTTTGATATTTGACTGAGCAAATGTTTCTCCCATAAAAAAATCCGGATCAACAAAATGGTCTATCGATCAGGCATATGGAAAAAGCAATTGCCTTATATTCCGTAATTCCTTCATTTATTTACTTTTTATTTTCGATTGAGAGATTAATTAATTTAAAGAATTGGATTGATTATCGAAGTGATTAACATTAATTTGACAAACTGTTCACACACAAGCTAGTTTTATCATCATAATATCTAACAATAGGTGTAACATGCGTACAAACTTTTGAGTTTCAAAACAATCACTACAGAAGTTAAGTACTCCTACCATTTAGGCGGTTGTAGATGTCTTTGTGGACGCATTTCCAAATACACCGGTACAAAAAATTTATTTGTCTAATATTGGTAAAATTCCATCCACCCCTCAAAGGGCTAAAATCTCGGGTAATAACCGAGTAAAAGTCCCAAAAGCGCAATTCAGAACAACAACTCAACTTTGTGTCATTGTAACAGACAAGGCATTATTTGAATTCAAATCCTTCAAATTCCGACATTAGCAAGCATCAAGGTCATGGCATAGTGGCGGCTTCAGTTCACCTAAAAATGTTGTGTTTCCTCCTTCAGGGCCACACCAGATTCGGTTTGGATTTTGGGTGCCGTGCTGAAATAGAACACAAGCAAATGTACGTGAGATTACAAGTAAAAGCTAACATCATTGAAAGCAACTTCCGTTACTTCCTCGACCTAATATGACTCGACTTCCTCGAACAAATTTTGCTCAATACGCGCGTAAGTTAATGGAAACTCATTCTGTTCACAATTATACTTTGTAATCCGTAGACCTCTACTGTAGTAAATTAGAAATTTGTCGTCATATTCTTTTATAGGTCTAGTAAAGCTTTGGACATTTTTATGCCATTGTTTGAATTTTGAGTGTCGCTGTAATATGTAGACCTCTACTATAGTAATCCGTAGAACTGACAAATACACTTAGGATCACACTCATCACAGTTATTTCCCTTTAATTCTCCATGTACATTATAGACTCGCATATCTAAAGCTCATACTTATCGGAAGCACGTCATCAAAGGTAAAAGATACAGTGAATCACTTATATAAGGCTTCTCTCCCTTCCCAAGTTGCTCAACAATTTCGACAACTCGTTTTAGAGTAACGTCCTCTTGTGCAAGCCAAGGAAGCTCACACTAATGTTCAGAGATTCTATTAACGAGGAAGTAAAGCATATAACAGTCTGACCTACCACCGTCGTAATACGACTCACCTAGTGGTGAAACGCACACTTTTGGGCTCGTTGTCTTCACTTAAGCCCAAAAGTACTAGGTCTTGTTATTAAGATGGTGGGTGTAATCCCTTATAAACACATCAAATCAACTTCCCCTCACCGATGTGTGACTTTTCTTTCCTTAAATCTCTTATGGCATGTTTGGCAACTTGGAATTGGAATTCAATTCCGGAATTGAGCCAATTCCATTGTTTGGGAAACTCCAAGAATTGGAATTGGTTCAATTCCATCCCAATTCCATGGTAGTTCAAATTTGGTTCATCTCAATTCCTAAGGTTTGGGTAGTCATTTGAATTCCTCATCCTTTTAGTTTTTTCACACTTACTCCGTATGACTTAAAAATGAGTAAAATCTTAAAATATTATTTTAAAAGTTGATACAATAGTCTTAAATTTCATTTTGTTATAAATTTTTAACAAAATTTTTATATTAAAGTTGTCAATTCCAATTCCAATTCCATGCGCCACCAAACATCATTATGGAATTGGATTTGGAATTGAAATGCAACATTTCAAATTTCACATTTGAATTCAAGAATTTCAAATTAATTCCAAGTTTTCAAACGCAGCCTTACGGTGTTACAAACTCCCCCATTTAAAGAACACAACGTCCTCGTTGTACCTTAGAGCTGACCGCAGCCAAGCTTAGAATCTTCCCCCGCTAGGTGGGTGACCCGGGTACCCCTGACCACGGGCTCAACACACGATCGCAAGGTTGCTCTGATACCATTTATAACACAGTCCGACCCACCACCGTTATAGTACTTTGACCTATAAATGTACCACTGTACTTTGACCAACAGAAGCTAAACCGTCTACACATTTGACAACATTTTTTTGGAACTGCCATTTAAAATTGATGTAAGAGCTGATTGGCAATTTTTGTAGTTACACAAACACAAACAAGCGGAATGAATGAATGAGCATTACCTTATAAAAATTATAAAAGCGCATTCATTTGCTGTAATACTCCGTATTACAATAATAATAATAATAATAATAATAATAATAATAATAATAATAATAGAGAAATTCCGCGGTTTACCCCTTTGTTTTTTCGTTTTTCACGTTATACCTTCACTTTTTTTAGAATTTCACGGTGTAAACTTTACAATCTCAACTTTTCTCGAATATAACCCTAAGTATTTTTTTTATATTGTTTCTAATATAACTATTTTCAACATAGCATAAATTTAAACAATTTATTAAACTTATAAATGTACCAATCGGTGCTCTTAAATTATTCGTTCAACCAATAACTTATCCTTTTAAACCATTATTCGTATTATATCACGATACTTATCGTTAGCAACTAATTGCCGTCAAATTTGTCAATTCCTAATTTCAATATTTATAGCAAACATTATTCATAATCAATTTCAATATAAACACCATCACTCCATTTGTTAACATCAATAACAGTAAGTTGGATAAGAAAAATGATGAATTATCAAGTGTAATGAATTATTTACTAAGAATGAATAAAGCTCATAATACAGATAAAATTTAAAACTTAGGGGGTATAAACTAGTATTTTCTAAATGTAAGGGTATGTCATGAAAAACAAAAAAAAATAGAAGAGTACACCACGAAATTTCCCATATATATATATATATATATATATATATACAGAGAGGATCACATGAATCCCTTATATTTGGTGCATCCTTTTCAGACACTCTGTGTTCTCTTGATCTAATGAAATCAATGGTTGAAATTTCTTTTTTTTTTTTTTTTTTTTTTTTCTTTTTTTTTCTTTCTTTCTTTTTCTTTTTCTTTTTCTTTTCTTTTCTTTTTTTTTTATTTTTTTTTTTTTACGTTTTTTTTTTTTTTTTTTTTTTTTTTTTTTTTCGTTTTTTTTTTTTTTTTTTTTTTTTTTTTTTTACGTTTTTTTTTTCGATTTTTTTTTTTTTTTTACGATTTTGTTTTTACGAATTTCTTTTTTTTTAAATTCTTTTAGTTTTTCAGTTATTTAATTATTTCATTGTTTTTGTTATTTTTTTTTAACGATTTTTGCTATTTTTTTAAAATTCTTTTAATTTTTCAATTACTTGATTATTTCGATGTTTTTGTTATTTTTTTTTTATTATATTAAGGTAATAACATATAAACGTTAAAGTAACAATTGACGAATAATTATATAAAATTTTATTACCATGATTTTGTCAAGTATTATAGCTTAAAGTAACATGTACAAGCTATTAGAGTAACAGTTGTTACCCTTTAAAGTAACATTGATTGCACTTTGAAGTAACAATAATATCATATCAAGAAAATATATGGATTAATAAATGTTTGTTAAAATAACACGTACAAGCTATTAGAGTTACAATTGTTACACTTTAAAGTGACATTGGTTTCACGTCAAAGAAATAGTAACATCGCATCAAGAAAATAGAAGGATTAATAAAATTTTGTTAAAATAAAACGTAAAAGTTATTAGAGTAACAATTGTTACACTTTGAAGTAACAGGCACATCGTATCAAAAAATACTTAAGAATTAATAAAAATTTGTTAAAATAACACATATAAGCTATTAGAGTAACAGTTGTTATACTTTAAAGTAACATTGAATATCGTATCAAGAAAATATATAAAAATATATAAAAATTTGTTAAAATAACATGTACTCCGTTTAAGTTATTAGAGTAACAGGAGTTACATTTTAAAGTAACATTAATTGCACTTCGAAGTAACAGCAATATTGTATCAAGTAATATAAGAATTAAAGGCAAAAAAAAAAAAGTAAAAAAAATAAATTATTAGAGTAACTTGTGTTACATTTTAAGATAGTTATTAGAGTAACAAGTGTTACATTTTAAAGTAACATTGATTGCACTTCGAAGAAACAATAACATTGTATCAAGTAATATAAGAATTAAAGGCAAACAAAAAAAAATAAAAAAAATTATTAGAGTAACATGTGTTACATTTTAAGATAGTTATTAGAGTAACAGGTGTTACATTTTAAAGTAACATTGATTGCACTTCGAAGAAACAATAACATTGTATCAAGTAATATAAGAATTAAAGGCAAACCAAAAAAAAATAAAAAATATTAGAGTAACATGTGTTACATTTTAAAGTAACATTGATTGCACTTCGAAATAACAGTGACATTGTATCAAATAATATAAGAATTAAAGACAAAAAAAAAAAAAATTGTAAAAAAAAAAAAAAAAAAAAAAAAAAAAAAAAAAAAAAAAAATGTCAAAAAAAAAAAAAAAAAAAAAAAAAAAAAAATTGTAAAAAGGGAAAAATAAACTTAAAAAAAGGTTGACCAAACAATTTAAGAAAAAAAAAAAACATAAATCGAAGAAAAAATTAGAAGGGAGAAAAAAAATCTAAAAATAAATTAGGAGAGATATCATGTGATAAGATCTCAACCATTAGATCAAGTAGATCTAAGGGTTGAGGAAGGGATGCATGACTCACCAAATTTGAGGGGATTCATGTGATCCTATTTCTATATACATATATATATATATATATATATATATATATATATATATATATATAGAAATAGGATCCCGTGCGCACCAACCTTACGGTGCGCACCGTACGCACCAAACAAAAGTCAACTTTAAACCCTAACTAATGTTCCCTTATCAGCCGCACTACAATATTGCTCACCCTCTCCCTTAACATTTTCCCCAAATTAAAAACCTAAATCAACTCCTCCACCTTCCTATTCTCAATGCTGCCATTTTTTACGACAGCGGCCGACCTCCTACACCTTCATCAATTCTTTATCTTTTCCTCATCTTTTTTTCTTTTTCCTCTACTCCTTAATTTCTTAGATCTGACATCACCACCTGCCGCCCACCATCGACATAGCTCCGGCGCACTACGATGTCAGTTTCGGTGGCAAAGAAGGACAACGTCGGCTAAACTTGTGGTGGCGTACAACACAAACGACATCCCTAACACCGGTAACATCGACAAACACTCATTCAACACGACGTCATTCTAGATTTGCGGTGATCCGGCGAGGAAAAGGCCGCAGATCTGAGAGAGGGAATGAGATTTGCGGCGGTCGTAGGTGAAGCTTGGTGGTCGACGTATGTTACAGTGGTGGTGGAGGTGGGTGTAAAGTTGTGGTGGTGCTCGTGCAATATGGTGCAGTAGATTGTTCATAAGTATTGTATGTATTTATTAGTAGTATTTTTTGTGTATCCAGATTATGTATTTGTGTACCCGGCTTACATTATTGTGTATCCAATTTAACGTCGTCGAATCTATGAAATAAATAAAAAATCAAATTATCATAAAAAACTTAACCAAAACTTTGTATTTTATTTGAATTTTTTGTGTACATAAATCATTTTTTTGTGTATCCGGGTGACATATTTGTGTACCTAATAAATCATGTTGTGTACCTAACTGTCAGACTTGTGTATCTAGTTTACAAATTTGTGTATCTAGTGGTGCGTACGGTGCGCACCGTAAGGTGGTGCGCACGGGATCCTGACCCTATATATATATATATATATATATATATATATATATATAGGAATTGAATCAGGTGAGACCACTCCCTTAAAATGAGACCACCCCTTAAAATGAGACCACTCTGTTATAATAACATAATATCTTATTACTGTAACAATGTATCTTCTTTATTGTTTTTTTTTTTTGGTAAAAAAAAAAAAAATTTAAAATTTTTTTTTTTAAAAAAAAAAAAAAAAAAATTAGCTCAATGTTGAAACTATGTTATAATAACAAATATTCATTTATGTTATAATAACATAATTTTAGTTGTGTTACTATAATAAACATAGGGTGTTATTATAACAGCCGCGACAGATCTAGGCCGTTGATTTTTAGATCTAACGGTCCAGATTTGCGGGACGGTCTTATTTTAAGGGGTGGTCTCACCGGATCCTCACTGTATATATATATATATATATATATATATATATATATATATATATATATATATATATATATATATATATATATATATATATATATATATATATATATATATATATATATATATATAGAAATAGGTTATATTAAGTCCCATAGTGTTTGTTAAGTTCTTAAGTCCTTATTAGAGCCGTTAGATTAGAAAAAATAAAGGGCCAAGATTCACTTACACATAATAAATGCTTTTTAATGATATACGGATTATTCAATTAAAAAAAAAAAAAAATGAAAATCAATTTAGAGTTTCCAAGAACTCTTTTACGGTTCCCCAACATTTTCCACTTCTGCTGTCATTACTCATTACTAAGTTCTCTTTCTACTCATATTGACTTTTCCCTTTCATCTTCTCTATTCTCTTATTCCAATTTTTTTCCATAGTCTACAACATTTTGTTGAATTTTTTTTTTAATTTCACGATTATTTATCATCGCCTTCATTGTTGATTTTGTTAATCTTCTCTCAAATCAATATTATGGTTGCATATCTCTTCGATTTCAGTAAGTTTGTTTTCATCTTATTTTAATTTATTAGTTAAGTTTTTATACGATTATGATTTTATTCAACAAGTTATTTTTTTGTTTTATTTGAAATTTAGTATAATCTCCATTTTTTCAACTTTTGGAAAGGTTATGAATTAAATATTTTTGTCGGTTATGAATTACAATGTTTAAATTATAATGTTTCATATAGTTGAATATTATCGAGTATTTCATTTCTTTTCTCATTTATTTTCTGCATATCTTCACTTGTGTATTCCTCATACTTCAGCAAACCACTATTGTTGCCTTCATCGACAATTTTAGTTTTAATTTTCAATTGTGTCATTTAAGGTTAATTTTTGGTAGTATTATATTCTTCCTTGTTTTAATTTCACTTTGAATATTGTAATGCTCTTCACTCTTCTTTTTCTTTTTTTCTTCTTTGTTTGTTAATATAGGGTTAATTAATTGTGTTGAATGTAGTTATTTGTTTCCTAATTTATTTTGAAGCTCAATTGTATATTTCATGAATTTCTCAATGTATGTTTTAAATTTGCGATACTTAATAAAATGTTTAAGTTACAATCTTTGTAAAATTAAATTTTTTTTATACACGTATCAGTTACAATCTTAGTAATATAAAGATTCTTTTTTATTTTTTTACGTAGCAGTTACAATTTTTGGATATAGAGTTTTTAAATACAGTTTTGCTTGGTATTCAGTTCTAATTCGATTAAGCGCAATTCTAACATTTTTTTATTTTATTTTTTCTCAAATGGCTTATGGTACAGGTGAAAGTGTAGAGAATGAAGAATTGACAAATCCCTCATCCTTTGTCAATTATCGTACAAGGAGACTCGTCAAGTTGTGAAATAAAGTTTCATATAGATTTTATAACAGTCACATAATGTATTTGCCGAAATTTGAATTTGTGTATTTTAAGTTATAGTAATTGGATTTAGATTTTCAATTTTATTGAATAAAAGTTACACTTTTTATTCAAAGAGTTTAAGTGGTTTTGAATTACTATTTGTTTTCTACTCCATATTTGTTTGTATTTCACTTGATCTTAGTTCTCATAATTTTTACCACTTATATGTTGTATTGACACTTTAGTCTTTTGTTTTAACATTATTAACTATCTATATTATACATCTATTGCGTATATATAGTTTCAACTTTAATGAATTATAGTTTCAGTTTTTCTACTAAATAGTTTCATATATATTGAATATAAGTTACACGTTATAAATTAAAAATTCCATATGAACAGTTTAATTTTGTTACAAAACAAATAACTACATACCATACTAAGCATAACTTCACGGAATTATAATGTACCAATTGCGTACCAATTCATGACCTTAAAATACCCAAATTAAATACATGACCTATTAAGTACCAATTCAAAATACATGACCTTTTCAAAAATAAGTTTTCATGAACATTTGATGCTAACAATTAGCTTGAATGCTTATTAAGCCTACTCCCCATTGTCATCCTCTTCTATATCATAAGTTGATACATGTTGCTGTTGCATCTTGTTTAAAACGAAAACCATCCTTTTAATATTTGTAACTGGTAGTGACTAAACTTGAAACTGTTAATTAATAATTTTGGATCTTCAATGATGAACGAGAGTCATACCTGGAACAGAGCACAAAAAATGATCAAAATACAATTTAACTTCACCACAAGCCAAATTACGAAAATTTCATTGCATAACCGATAGTAAAAATCAACCAATAATTACCACTCGTGAAAAATTTGAAGATTGAAATTCATAAAAAAGTCATTATGTTTACAAAAATTACTAAACGCATTAAACTTTATCATCTTAAAACAATTTTTTGATTAACAAATTCATCATACCCAAAAATAAAAAAAAAAAAAAATAAGAAAATAAAAAATAAATAAAAGGAAAAAAAACTTCCAACTTGCTTATTGGGATCATGTTTCATAATTAATATATACGCATCCAGATTAAACTTTGAATATGCAAATTAAATAACTTACCATCATCAATCGCTATAATAAGAGCAATGACGAAAAAACGTTTGGTTTGATGAATTTAATGGTAAAATTGAAGTAGATCAATAGAAGTTCATATGGATTTAGGTACTTTTAATGATTACAATAACAAGAAAATAATGGGTTAGAGAGTTAAGGAAAAATTGTCTTTATGGATGAAAAAAATTAGATGAAGAAAAAGAATGGAGGATGAGAAGATGTATGAATATTGAAAAGTGAAGAAGATGAAGTGGGAGAAACGAACGAAAAAAAATATCAGTTGTTCAATGAATTGAAATCACATTGAATGGTTAGGTAGATAATAATTAGCTTAGATTTTGTAGCCATTACCCTTGATTAACGCATAATTTGTCTCCTAATTTTGTTTTTATTTTTTAATAAATTGCTTCATATTTATTGCTACATCAATCTGAGCCATCCATTCACTCTCAATCCAATGGATGAGAATAGGACTTAGGGACTCAACTTTATATAGGGACTCACTATATCTCCCCTCTATATATATATAGATAAGTTCTATAGAGTCATAGTGTTTGGGAGAGTCATTGAGTCTTATTTCTAGCCCTTGGATCTTGTTTAGATGGATGGTTGAGATTTAAGGAGAGACTAAAAAATAAAGGAAAAGAAACAAAAAAAGGCAACCAATGAAATAATTAGGGTGAGTTGCACGAGAGAAATGCTGGAAATCATTTAATTCTCTAGGTTAACACAATTCATTATTATTCATTCTTTAATTATTTACTCTAGAACATTCATATAGAAAATTAATAACATTTCTTCTTCCTTTTGCTGTAAAAAGTCTCACTCAACAAAAAATCAAAAACCCATCTTCTTCCCTTTTCTCTTAAATTTTTTATTTTCCTCTGTACTTTTTTTTTGCTATTGCATCGATTTTTTTTTGTCAGAAATTACAACAACAAAAGAAAATATTCTAATCTTCAAGTCTCTCTTATCTCTCTATCAAAATTTTCATCAAAAAAAGCGATTGTCATCAACCTTTGATACATGTTATTTATATACGTTTTATGCCCCCGGTTCAATCGCATTTAGCTTTTATTTACTCGTGATTACTGCTAGTTTACGAGCTATTTGTTATATTTCTCGATACTGCTGCCTTTTATTTACATTTTGCAGGTTTTGGTGGTTTTGAGCCAAAACCCGAGACATTGGAGCAATACGAGAACCGAACCGAGAAGACCAACCCCGAGCACACGCAGGAGCTCGAGAACTCGAGCTCAAGGACCAAAAGACTAAAAAGATACGAGGAAGAATAAAGGCCCAAAGCAAGTATTGGGCTCGAGAATGAAGAGTAAACAAGGCCCAAGATAAAGGATGGGCCAAGGATGGAACCAAAGCGAGCCAGCCCAAGTGAGTCAGGCCGGCCGGTCTGGACCGGCTGCCGGCCGGCCGGCTCTGACGTATTATTTGACGGTTTTATTTTATTTTATGGTAAATTGTTTTGGAAGACTATAAATAGGTGCCTTAGGTCGTGACTTGTTTTTTGGATGCTTTATTTTTACATCGGAGGTTTAGTTTTAGTTTTACTGCTATTATTCTCTCTTTACAAAACATTCAAGCTTAAGTTTAGTTTAGTTTCAAGATTGCTCCTATTGTAACCGTCGGTACTCCGTAAGAATTCAGGTTTTATTTCATTTGCAATTATTCCTATTATTATGTCTTCTCTTATTGTTTTTATTGCTTTAACTTTTAATATGAGTAGCTAAATTATAATTAGGGTTTGAAGGTGATTTGTGATAGTTGATTCAGGCATGTTTTAATTGTTATTTTGATTGAAACTGTGCAAGTTGGTTTCTTCCTACGCGTTTTATTATCAATTGAATTTAGGGACGCCTTTATTGAATTGAACTTAGGTTGTTTCAGTTTAAGATCGAAAGCCTAATTGAAACTAGACTCACGCGTAATTGATAAGTTGAATTTAGTAAGTTGCGAGAGCCCGCTAAATTTGCTTAAGGTTAATATTGACTCGAGAGAGCGTATTCCTAAACCTAGCCACTTGCATAGCTTCAATTGAATGTTTTCTACTTTTGAGTTGAGTTCCTGAATCACTGTCATAATGATCCTGATGCCCTAATCTTCCTCTATATTGATTTTTGTTGATCTGCTCTATTTCTGCTCTAGTTTATAGCTTTTTCTCAAACCCACTTTTCACACCCGAGTTGAACCTGTTATTGCCGACTTTAACTTATAACTGAGCTGTTTCCCTGTGGATACGATCCTTCTTGCTGCTAGCTACTGTTAGTTGTCTTTTAGGTTTATTTTGATATTGGCGATACGACTTAGCCGTGTCAACCTTCCTTGCCATCGTTGTTGTCACCTCTTCGCATCCATTATCGCCAACCATTCCACAACATCGTCAACAACTATTGTCAATATTATTTTTAATATGTTTTAATATTATTTTAAAATCTAAATCTTAACTTTTTTTTAATTTTAAATTTTAAACCTGGAAAAATTAGTGCTCTATGTTTTTTTTTTTTTCCCTTTTTTCTAATAACTCTATAAAAGTCGATTGAATTAAACCTTTTTGTTAATTAACAAGTGTTTCATCTTTTGTTAGGTGTGATTAATGGAATTCTATTGAATCAAACTTATTTTCAGTAGCAATTTGTGATAGATGGTGGTGGAATTCAAAAGGGTATAGCGAAATTTTAGGGTAAGCGTGATGGAGTTTCAAAAATTAGTAAGCGTACAAGGTAAATCTGTTAAAATCAATTATTAGAACATTGTAATTCGTTTTATTTCCATTAGAATCTTCTTTTTTATTTATGATAGTTGAATTAAACTTTTTTGTTCATTAACTAACAAGTGTTTCATCTTTTGTTAGGTGTGATTAATGAATTTCTATTGAATCAAACTTATTTTCAGTAGCAATCTGTGATAGATGATGGTGGAATTCAAAAGGGCATAGTGAAATTTTAGGGTAAGCGTGATAGAGTTTCAAAATTTTGTAAGCGTACATGGTAAATCTGTTAAAATCAATTATTAGAACATTGTAATTCATTTTATTTTCGTTAGAATCTTCTTTTTTATTTATGATAGTTGTGGGTTGTTAAAATCAACTTTTAGGATGTTGAAATTCTTTTTGTTTTCTTTAGAATCTCATTTTTTACTGATGTTATTTGTAGATATTTTAGTTGAACATTGGCGCCACAAAGACATACAAGATGGTAAAGGAAGATGTAAATGGGTTCCAAAACATTGGTGCCACCGTAAACCATTTCAAGAATTTCCAAAGCGACATTAAGTGTTTAATTCACGATAGGGACGACCAACTTTTCATCGACTGATTTAAAAACCTTTGAAGGGAGACCGCCCAAGTTTTTTCTTTGCCTACGATGTTGACGAAGATGGCACGCCATGACGAAAGAAATTCCCCTAACTCATTTGTAGAAAGGGCTTCGATAGCAATTGATTCAGTCGATGAATATGAAGAATAAGGAGTGAAGTGTAGTTTTCATGTAATGTTTTTATGTATGAAGCATTTTGCAAACTGCGTCTGTATACACTAGTGTATCGTGTCTTTTTTATTGATATCATTTGTGATTAGTTAAAATCAATTTTTAGAACAATAAAATTCGTTTTTTCTCTATTAGAATCTTTTTTTTATTCATAGATATACAAAACATAGATGGAATTATGAAACGTTGAAATTCGTTTTTTCGTGTAATCTCTTTTACAACATTGAAATTCGTTTTTTCTCCATTAGAATTTTTTTCTTATGTTAAATGTGGGTAGTTAAAATCAATTATTAGAATGTTAGAATTCGTTTTTTGTCTGTTAGAATCATTTTTTTTATTCATAAATATACAGAACATAGATGGAATGATGGTACGTTGAAACTCGTTTTTTCGTGTAATCTCTTTTACAACATTGAAATTCGTTTTTTCTCCGTTATAATCTTTTTCTTATGTTATATGTGGATAGTTAAAATCAATTATTAGAACATTGGAATTCGTTTTTTCTCCAATAGAATATTCTTTTAATTTATGCTATTTGTTGGTAGTTAAAATCAATTATTAGAATGTTAGAATTCGTTTTATGTCCGTTAGAATCTTCTTTTTAATTTATGATATTTGTTGGTAGTTAAATCGTCACAGAGTGGAAGTTCAGCAAAGACGGGACTTATATCTCAATGAGGGACAATTTGATGCTTAACTTGAATATCTTTCCATATCGCGGGTTTGTTTTATATGAACTTGTACGTCCCCAACGTTCTTCATTTAATTTACCAATCATTTGTACAAAGCTTTCGTGTGCTAAACTTTACGACATAACTAGTTTCTTTGACCTCCTCAACAACATCTTCGGGCGTCTCAACATCATCAACCTCATTCTCATTAGTATAGGAAATACATCTGTAAATATTAAAATGTAGAGTGAGACTAAAATTATAACTTGAAAGTTAAAACAACTTTTTCACTATTAATTAACAACACAATAATCATCACTTCAATTCTTTTGCTGTCATTTATATTTTCGAAGTTCAAAATATCGGATTTAAAAATGAAATTGCAAATCCGCATAAAATAAAATCGGATTTATAAAAGACTCCGTAAATTTTCGTTTGAACTCCGATTTAGGCGAAACAAAAGGGTAAAATTATTATTTTTTTGAGCCCGTTCCAATGGTAACATTTTTGTGAGCTATTGAGTTTTCTAAATTTTCAGTATTCGTATTCTTGAATTATAATATATTCAATAATGGATTTTAAAATTAAAAATGAAAAAACTAAGAAAAAAACTTGTTCTTTTGTAAAAAGACTGCAAACACTAGACTAAGAAATTGAAAAAAAAAATCAATAGATTAAGATCTGAATAATTGAAATAAATGAAATTAATAAAATTGAATTCAATTGATTTCTAAAAAACTATCAATTAAAAAAACTTAGAATTACAATTTCTTAAGGTTTTAAAATTTAAAATTTCTAATATCATAACATATTAACAAAAATACCTGCAAATATTGATAAAATTGACGGCAACGGTGGCATGTGAGTGACGACGACGATAGCGATGGTTGATGATTGATGACAATAGCTTTATTTTTATTTTATTTCGATGAATTTTTAAATATAAAGAAAAGAGAAAAATAGGATGAGGAAAAAAAATTGAATAAGGGAAGAAGAGGAGATAAGTTAGATGAGTGTTTAATTTGGAGGGATGAATGATAAAAAGCTGAAAATGAAGAGAGGTGTGAGATTGTTTAGGGAAATACATATGTCGGATGAAATATTGGGAGAGTGTGAAATTATTATTTTTTTGATTTATTTTTTTTAGGTTGAATTTTCCTTTATTTTTTTTGGCAAAATAATAACTAAATTTGAGTTAATCTAGTCCATTGATTTCTTTTAATCTAATGGTCCATATTACGACTCAATGACTCTCCCTCACCCTATTGACTTAAAAGAACCTCCCTCTATATATATATATAGGAATAAGATCAGGTAAGAACAGTCCTTTTGGTAAGAACGGTAAGAACAGTCAAAATACATTATTAATATACATAAGGTGTAGGTTTATATCCGTATATAGACCATTAAATTCACAGGATTATAATGAAAATTTTACAAGATTTAAAATCATAAATTGAAATTGCATAATAAAACAACAAGATTTAGAAATAACCTTTGAAACCTTGTAATTTGGCCTAAGATCAATACCAAATAGATGGTATCTCCTAATTATCTCACCCAAGATGTTTTGAGAAATACCCTTGAATTTGCTAGAGAATTTTAGAGGAGAAAACTGATTTTCTCTCTAGGTTTTTGTGTTGTGTAATAGATGAATGAATGAATGAAAGAGTTAGATGAGATTAGGAGAGTGATTAGGTTAAGTAGAGAGGAAGGAAACAACTCCCTCTCCAACCCTAATCTACACGTCCAACTAGAGGTAGGAGTGGACTTTTCCACTTCTAAATTTTAAGCCCAAATCTAATTAAAAGATTAACCCATTTAATTAGTTGTCTTTGGCTTTTAATATATAATGTAATTATAATATCCTTATATTATAATGAATCATAAATATCCTTATATTTATAATTTACTAATTTATTATAACTGATTAAAATTAATTAGCCTACATTATACGTAATAATTAAATATAACCTTTTATATTCAATTCACGAATTACAGCTAATTCCTCTCATCTAATATTATTTAATCATTATTAAATAATATTCATTATCACATTTGACTAACCTCTTAGTCATATTCGACTGACCTTTCAGTTCACAACACTGACTAACTATTTAGTCATTAAATAAGGCATCGATATGATTATTTTCTCAAATAATCACATCTCTCAAACACATCCTTTAGGTGTGACTCTTAGGGACCAGTTGATCACCGCCATCTGTATGACAATAACGTCAAACTTATCTAGCAAGCCAACCGTTATTGATAAACGTTAATCAACTGATTAAATACAAAATGTACCCTGTGTACCTTTAGAGATTTATTTATGTTATTGCACTCACTGTGGAGGACACTAACCCCAACATAAGGTACATTTTAAATTTAACGTGCGGGTTAGTCATGAATAATAGTTGATACGCATTTTAAAATTTAGAAGGTAAATTGTCATTAAATTGAAGATTTCTTTCAAATTTTAAGGTACATTTTCACTATACTAAAAGTACATTTTAGTTTTGAATTTAAAATGTACCCAAAAAATTCAAATATTACTCTTAATTTTTAAATGTACCTAAAATATATTTATAATGTACCTCACAAAATGTACTTTATGTGTTAAACGAATGTATTTTACGCATATTTATAATGTACCTTAACTGTTCTTACCGTTCTTACCAAAGGTAGTGTTCTTACCGGAACTCAACCCTATATATATATAATATATAATATATATATATATATATATATATATATATATATATATATATATATATATATATATAGATTTGGGATCTTGTACGAACTCTCTACTCGCTACGAACTGTGCGAACTAATCCTACACCATCAGATCTTGATCTGACGGCCTACAACAAAAGCCCCAATTTTGTATTACAACCTCTCTACTCTTACTTCCCCTTCACTCTGATAAAACCAGGCGGGCGAATTTTCCATCTCCAAGGAAAAACACTCTGATCGCCTATCAAAAAAACCCCCTACAATCACGACTAACATCACTCCCACACTCACCACCACCAGCACCACCACCAGCACCACCACCAGCACCACCATCACCACCACCATCACCTTCGCCGGAGATCTGCTATTAACACCGTCGGAGAACGAACATCCCCACTGTATTTCTCTTCTAAATCAGGTATCTTCTCCCCTCAATTTAATTTATTTACTTCAGTTGTTTTCCAAATTATCTCCATTTTTTACGAAATTATTCTTTTGTTTTCAGTTTATTTTTACCTTTCTTCCCATTTGTTGAACTTAGTTATTGTCATTCTTGACGAATAACTGTATTTTTTTTGCTTTCACTGTAACCCTAACTTTGATCTTCTTCTAATGTACTCATAGTTGTTTAGTTAATGTATCTGCAACTAATTTGTGTTTCTGAAGCCTTAATTTTCTTTTTTCAGTGTTTTCCCCTTTACTCACATGATTTTCCCCTATAGTTACATTGTTTCCCGTTGTGCTTACATTGTTCACCATGTGAATCCGTAGAATACAAATTTGTTCTTCTCTGTTTGATTTATTTATTTGATCAGATTTGAGTTCTGATATTTAAGTTCTTACTGATCATGTTATATCTAACCTTAACATTTTTTAGAAAGTTTTGGTTCGACGATTTGCAGTTGGTTCGAGCGATGTATAATTTCGCGCGCTGTAAATTGTTCCATCTTTATTGCACTAAAATAGTCCTATATTAGTAGTTAGTACTACTGTTCTACTAGTGCTAATTGTCTTTCTGTTAGTGAAGGAGTAAGAGTGTACCAAAAATACAATATGATGAGATTTTGAAGCCCTTTGAGAATATGTCAATAGCTCCATACACGAATTACAATGCCTTTTAGCTCTGTCTCCTGATTTTATTCCTGTTGTAACCATGGTGGCAAACTCTGTAGATTAAGCAGTTGTATTTTCTTAAGGAGTTTCTTTCTCCTAGATACTTAGCTACCATTTTAATCTATCGTATTTGTGTAGTTTACTTTCTCTGTGGAAAAGAATTCATTGTATTGCATGTATGGTTTTACACTGTATGGCTTAACGATTTAATTCACTTTTCATTTGTAGGGAATAAAAGCTTTTTTCAGACCACATATTTGAGATTTCTCCGTATTGTGAATTCAACTTTTCAAGAGTAAGTACAAGGACTTTCACTTGTATATTTCTTTTTCTCGATCCTTTTAGTCCGGGCCTTTCGTACTTTCTTGGTATATTGTGTGTGTAGTGCATCTGGTTTTTGAACATGTGAAGTGAAAATTTGCTTCTGCTGTTGTCGAATACTTTATTGATTAATGATTTAATTCGATGCCCGGTATAGTTAGAATTTTATCAAGATGAGAAATACTTTATTGAGGAATATCAGAACTCAAATCTGATCAGTATGTAGTGTTCAGTAAATGTGGTTATACGGTGCTGCTATGGATCCGTAGAATACAAATTTGGGTATAGTAATATTCATATATCAGTTGATTTATGTCAGTATTAGTTTGTTTATATAGAGGATTTGTTCATGTATCTGGAACACTAATATGTGTATCCAGAGCTCTAATTTTTGTAACTGATTGTTTGCTTGGTGCATATGCGAATAGTAATCTTGGTATTGTTCACTTGGCTTTTAATCAGTGGTAGTGGTCGTATGTACTGTTCAGTGAATGTGGTGGTGTTGTTGATTCACAAAATATGACTTTAGATACAACAGTGAATGTGAGTTTTCAGTGAACAGTTTTCCCCTCCTACTTACGTTTTTTAGATGTCCTGTTACATTCATCATATTCATCATGTCTACTTTGTTCCCCAAATTCACTCCATTTTTGTTTCACTTGTTCTTTCCTTCCAAAATTGCAACTTTTCAGTTTATTTTTGTATTTCTTGTCATTTGTTTAACTTTCTTGTTGTTATTCTTGTTGAATTATTCCATTTGTTGAATTATTTCTTGTCATTTTTCAGCTATGTCATCTCCAAAGGAGAAAACAAAACTTACATTGGCCACTAGGACCAGTCCCCAACACAAGCAAGTTGTTCCTAAAAAGCGAAAGAGGGATGGTTTGTCTCCTGATCACCTACCTACTTTAATAACCCGTATGTCACCTAGTCTTCTAGAAAGATTCATAAAACTAGGTCCTAGCGCTCAACAAATTAATGATATAAAGTCAATGGGTTTTGGAGGTCTCCTCCAACTAAAAACTGATAAAGTCCCTGGACATCTAGCTTATTGGCTAGTGTCTAATTTTAGTACTGAGTCATGTTCTTTATTAAACGGTGCATTACGCATCGTTGATGAAGATATCCATCTAACGCTCGGTCTTCCAATGAGTCAAATACCGGTTAAATGTGCAACTACGTGTGATAAATGTGAGTCGTTTCTAGAAGCCAAAAAAACCTGGTTGTTGCAATTTGGTGGTGCTGACACAGTTTCGGTGAAAGAGGTTTACGAGAAAATGGTTCAGTTAGTTGATGGTGGTCCTGACTTTAAACGTATTTTTGTTGTCTATGTTGTGTCAGTATTCTTAATGGGGGTTAAGGGTAATGTTTGCAGTCTTAGAATTCTGAAATCACTTGATAATGTCGATAATATCAGTCATTTGAATTGGTGTGGTTTTGTCCGAAAGCAATTAATTGATAGCGTCGATAAATGGAAACAATCAAATAATCCAAATGTCACCTTTGGAGGTCCTATTATGGTCTTAGTGTTTATATATTTAGATCGAGTCTCATATAAGTTTAACGACATTCCTCGAGTATTCCCGACGTTGTCTACATGGACAAAGGACGCAATATATCGGCCGTGTCTCAGCTGAAAAAGCTTCTGGGTTTGGTCAAGGTGCTGTTGAACCACGGCTTAGAAAAGCTGTTACGGAACCATCGACTGTTAGGCAAGTCGAAAGAAAGAGTAATGTTGTCGAATTGTCTAATCTTGTTAATCAGCTAGCCGACGCTGCAATTAAATTCGCTGAATCATACGACAACTTCTATGTTGTCCTTAGAGAAGCACGGGCGAAGAGCCCTGATTCTGACGTCGTTCGTCAGATGGCTTCTCTAGCCAAGTCATTATTTCAAGGGTTTTCTACTGCTCAACAAGACGAGGACAAATTTGATGATGATGATGTTAAGAGTTCTAAAGAGAATGATATTCAAGTTGAAGCTAAGGAGGACAACACTGTTGAGCAGTCGTCCAAAGATGTGAATATCAAACGTACTGAAGCTTTTCGAGCGTTTGCGTCACATAAGAGCTTCGGTAGTGAAGACGAACTGATTGCCGCTCTAGTTAAGTTAGAAACTGCGCTTGGAAAGCGTCCTGTTTCTGGGTCGCAAACTACACAACATGAATCTGGTGTTCCCACTGCTGTCCCGCTGGTTTTCGTTGAGACCGAGTCTCAAGAGTTTGATAATCTTAACTGTGCTCAAGTTGTCCCTGAAAAAGGGTGTTCTGAAGAGCAGACCAAAGAACAAAGAGATCAAAGAACAAAGCAGACCAAAGAAACAAAGAGACCAAAGAACAAAGAGACAAGCGAACAACAGATGGCTGTTGAGACGGATGGAAAAGGAGTCCATCCCGAAAAAATCAATGAGGATGTCATTAATTTAGATGGTGTTTCACCTGTCATTCGTCAATCGCTGAAAAAGAGAACTTTTTCTGCCAGTCATGGAGCTCCTCAACTACATCGGTCACCAAGAATCAGTTCTCCATCTTTTAGCCCTCCTTCCTTAAAGCTGATTTCAAGTGCTGATTTCGAAGAAAGCAATGTTGTTAACTGTGGTCAAATCATGCCTGAAAAAAGTTTATCTGTTGAGGGCACCGAGAAACAGTCTGAGGGTGATAACACTAAACGTCCATGGAGTTGTGCTGACGCTACTACTGAGAAAATGCTTGATGATGTGATCGACTTAGTATGTGAATCTGCCGATGTGCATGATGTGCACAAGAGGAACAAAAAGACCACTGAGTCGGCTAGTAACCATGAGTCGCGAAGAACTGTTTCTCGTCCTCCAGTAAGGTCTTCCCCACGGTTGATAGCACGTGACACAATGATTAATGCTCAACCGATTTCATGCCTTGTTACTGAAGATGCACAGTTGGGTCAGATAAAAAGAACTGTTCACATTTCCGATGTTTTTAAGTCGCCATATCTGGAAAGAGTTATCAACTTACAACT
The DNA here is from genome assembly GCA_023091065.1 of Dianthus caryophyllus. Taxonomy (NCBI): domain Eukaryota; kingdom Viridiplantae; phylum Streptophyta; class Magnoliopsida; order Caryophyllales; family Caryophyllaceae; genus Dianthus; species Dianthus caryophyllus. The sequence goes on from CM041527.1 coordinate 22,649,460, forward strand.
TGATATAACATCTTCCGAGAAGCAAGTTGTAGACTTTGTTCTATCGGAGTCACTTGATAACAGGTATTCTTGATCTTTAACTATTAGTTTTTTTATTAATTTTTCTGGTTACAGTAACTATGAGTACAATTATAGGTTTTGTGCTTGTACTAGATTTTATGTAGGTCTTATCGCGTAAGTGTGGCCGTGCTAATGCCAGTATACCGAATACTTCTGCTCTTGCTTCACTCTGATCTGATGACTTGGTGTTTTGAGGTTGTGATGTTGTGTTTTGAGGCTGCTACTATGCTTTGCATCGTGCTACTGTGGTTGTTGTGTATAAGTGTGTTGTCGTTGTGTGTTGGTCGTTCCTCGCTGTTGGTACTGTTATTTACCCTACTGCTCATATTTTAATCTGCTCATATTTTGTGCTGTTGTTTTTATGGCTGCCTTCTGCTGGTGTAATTTAGAGCAGGTCAGACCTGCTGTCTGTATGTTCTAAGGTTGGTTGATTCTGTTGTGACCCGATTCTTCTAGAGTAATATAGCGTTCCGTTGTAAATTGACTGTATATCTGAATAATTACTATATTATTATAGGTTTTGTGCTTGTAGTTACACTATTTTTCACTTTAGCTACATTTTCTGAGTGACTTTTTGCACCGTTTTTGCAGTGAAATTCTCTTCAGATGTGATGATTTGACTCTCAGCCGGGGAGATTTGAAGACTCTTTTCATAGGAGACAGAGTATCGGAAAGTATTATCAAGTGTTGGTGTCACCTGTTGAACAAAAATGAAAAATTCAAATCTCAAGAATCACCTTCTCGCCTTTGGTTACCATATCCTGAATACCATGTTAGTTGACATTCATTACTGTTTCTAACTCTTTTTTTAATTGGCTTTTTTTTTTTTTTTTTTTTTTTTTTTTTTTTTTTTTTTTTAACTTACTATTTCTAACTCTTTTTTTTAATTTTATGTAGTCTATTGATAATCTTGACATTGATTACTCTTCATTGTCACTGGTAAGATTCATTTATTTATAAATTTACTAATGTTGACTTTTATTTCAACCATTTCTTTTTGTTTTTAATGTGTGTGTTGTTTGACAGATTTTCGTTCCAATCACGGACCTGAGTAACCCTTGTTTTCTACTGTGCGCCAATTTTAAGACCATGGAATTTCAAGTCATTCATCCTATGAAAAAGCAATATATCAGACATACTAGTTCTGTACATTGTGTTGTATGTTTGCCATTACACATTTGTATGGTTTGGCATATTGGTTTGACATTTTTTTTGTGATATTTTTTTGATGTTGATACTCGTGTGTTTTAGTTCTTTTAAAGGGGTGTGAATTTATAGTAGTATGAAGAAGTAAGAATCTTATTTGGTTCAAAAGAAACCAAATACTATGCTGGTTACTTTTTTTTCACCTTTAGTTACATGAATTTGCCTTTTAGTTACTCCTTTTTCTGCACAAGTTCAGCAATTTAATATGACTTGTCAAACCAATTTAATGCCAAGTTCAGCCATTTAATATGACTTGTCAAACCTATATTGTCATGAACTTCATATTTTCTTCTTTTCTTGATAAAAAAAAAACGTATATTTGCACTACCCAATTTAATACCAACTTCAGCAACAAAAACAGCAGAAACAGCAATAAAGTCAAACCAAAATTCAATTGTGACAGTCAAATACGATGAAATAACTACCCAACTCGGCTACTGTGACACAGAAAACTGATTGTTCAAGCAAGAAATCACGATTAAATCCAGAATTCGTACAAATAACTATTAATAAACTTTCTGCATACATGGCCAAAATATTTTACTCTTATATTCAGCTTCAGAATGAAAAAAAATGCTGAATACGACAATCAACAAACAGACAGTACAGATTTAAAGACCACTCTACACAGGACAAACACCTTCATAGACACAACGTGCCCTACATGTGAAAATATTTGCACCACGCAAAACATTTGGTGGAGCGGCCTATGGTCATGACCAACCAGAGTTACCTGACACAAAGCGACCCGAGAAATGGACAACAAGAATAGATAGTTTAGAGCAACCACAATAAGGCCTAAAAACAGCCACAACCTCTTCCCGTATTTCACAGTAAACAGCAGCAAGAATATGACGTAAAATCGCATGTATCAGTCAACCACGACACCCATAACTTCTAGTTACACTATTTTTCTGTTTAGTATCATAAAAAGCCAAATAGGAGAAATTAAAATTTATAATAATTTAGTAAATGACTTACCTCTTCTTCTTTTTGGATTGCCGAGATTTGTCACAATTCCGACTATCATGATTTGCCATTTCTCCAAGCACGACATTTTCTCAAGGGTTTTGATGCTCTTGTGTTGCTTTTTCTCGGCTACCATCATTCTTTTACCCGAGCCTTTATTTTTGGCAATGTTGGGAGGCAAAACATGAGCTTCAACGGGTATTTTAGACCCAATTAGAGTCTCGATTTCAGCTTTTTTACCTTTTCCTTTTGCCTTGTTCTTTGGATCCAACAAGAGTTGCTCATTGAACGCCTCGAGCAAAACCAACAATTCTTCCATCTTTTCCTCGTCGTTCTCAACCAATGACACGAAGTGAAGAGTTCCACCATAACTCTCCAACTTTCTGCCTCGTTTCTACTGATGAGCAATCCTCTAACAGTGTTGTGCCAACAACATTAAAGATCGGACGACACGTAGCTCTCTTGCTCCACCTACTCAACATATACTCCGATGGTATCTCCTGAAATCCCCTATCCTTCAACACCCACAAAGCATGCCTACTCAACATTCCAAACCTTTCAACGCGTTTGCACGAGCAATTATTTCATTCTCATGATATGCAACCTCATAGAGTTTCTTCCTTTGTCTATCATTGGTGTTATCATTTCAACATTTTCATCTGCTCTCATGCTATACGGACCACGGTTGAAGGACCATCTTTGTCAACTCCTCTTGAAACTCATAAAATAAAGCGGTGTCTAAAACTCCGATGCTTCTTATTCCATCAAGAGGGGTAGTAATGACAGGAGATGAATTCTTTGAATCTACCGTGAGTTTGGAGTTTTTCCACCTTTGGCGTCCATTGCAGTTGGAAACGCATGTAAAACTCAACGAGGGATAGTTGGGGGTTAGTGAAGTTCTTGAAGAAGTCGCTTTCGGATTCAGATCTTGATGTCGTACGCAACAGGCCTCCTAAATACGTATCTCTGAAGTAGGATGGTATCCATGATTTCCTCATATCAAATATTTGGGAGAGCCATTCATTGTCAGATAAAATCATATTTCTCAACGATATTCTTCCACTCCGCCTCAAACTCCTCAATCTCCACTTCATCTCCCCAAATAATGGCGGAGATTTCCTTCAAGAAGTCGGTGTCACGACTCACTGATGCCCCTACTTTTTCTGGCATCTTTTTGGTGATGTGCCACATACAGTACCTGTGGTGTGTTTTGTCCGAAAACACCTTATCGACACCCGCTTTTATCCCCAAACATTGATCAGTTATCAATGTTGTTGGATAACAACCACCTACTGCTTTTAGGAAGTTTTCAAAGAGCCAAGAAAAGGAGTCAGCATCTTCCTTTGAAATGAGACCGGCTCCGAAAGTGACACACTTCTTGTGGTTATCTACACCGTAAAGGTGCAAAACCATCTTATACTTGTTGAAGTCAAACGTCGTGTCGAAAGAGCGAGGAATCGCCATACAAAGCATAATTTTTATGCTTATAGGGTCCGCCAAAATAATTTCAGTAAGCTTCGATCTTCATCGACATCAAAGTCGAAATAAAACGACGGACACATTGCTCGTTTTTGTATGAAAGTTTCTATCATCATCTGCGCGTCATACTCCTTCAAAAACCTTTTCACATCTCTAGAGAAATTCTTGAAATCTTGAAGTGACGCACCGATATTGTTATACCCTTTGACATATTCCTTGAACATACGAAATGTTTTGACCGGACCATGGTTCACCCTAGAGTTGTCGATGATCATCTTCTTGTGCACAACATTTAACTCCCTTCCACTTTTCAAATGAACCATTGTAGTTGGCGTCATCATGTGGTGGTTATGTGCCTCTACAAATTTGTAAACCATGTATCACCCTTGTCAACCATTTTAAAGGCTACACACGCTTTGCACCCTTGTCTAGTCACTTCTCGTTTCTTTATTTTACCTTTAGCCTTCCCTTCTCCGTGCTTGTTACAAACCAAAGTTTTGTATGAAGGAAGTCCCTTCTCATTTCTTTTTTCACCTTCCTTTCTCATTGTAAACCCACAAGTGGTGGCATAGCTATTGTAGAATTCAATCCCTTGTTCTAATGAAGCAAACTTTTTTCCTACAAGTGGTTTTAGCTCATCACGACAGTAAGGTACACCATCACACGATTTAGTTGCTGTACTTTCTGGGCTATTTGCAGCACCTGTGAGTTTAAAAATTAGCAGCTGTAAGTACACAACAAAGTACCATAACGTGTGACAAATAGTCTAAGCATGAAAAGTTAAAAACTGACTACTCACTTTGGTTTTGAAATGTTACAGTAGGAGAGTCTGCTTCTTTTTGTGTAGTATCCTTCTCATTAGCACTACAACTACCTGCATTTGCAACAACAGTTTAACTTATCTATATAAAACTATCCTTATACAGTAAGTCAGAGTGTTAATTAGAAACAAGCATATATAAAACTTATTACCTACGCAATCCGTTGTTTCCATAGCATTTGTGGATTCAGTCTCAGTATTTGAAACATCCCTCATCATTGTATCTTGAATGCTAGTAGATGGAACTATTGTTTCACTAGGATCTTCTACTGTGCTTTCCATATTTTAAAATCCTACAAATGAAAAATATGTGAGTACACTAAATACTAGTTTAGTTACACAAAATAACTTATTATATTCAGTAAACAAATATTAAACAGAAAATCGAAATAGACAGACATTTCAAATCACACATCATTCACCAAACAGATGACATTTCATACAGAAAATGACATAGTAGTCATTTACATACATAATAATGTTCAAATATTCAACTACACAAAATATTCTAAATTCCTAGACCTTGTAGTCGTCATTTTACCTTCTAAATATTCAACTACAGAAGATACTCTTACTTTCTAAACCTTGTTATATATTACAAAGAAAATTACAAGATTCTTCCTTCCTAGACACATCAACTACAAACAAAACAACATAGTCGTCATTTGAACTAGTCAATTATTACTATATCCTTAGCTCTGTGTAGTAGACGATTTGCCATCTTGTATGATTCTCCAAACATAGCATCGTCCCAGTGGTCAAGGTAGGTTACTTCATCAAAATCTTCCAAATTCACTAGGTGTTCAATATGAGTTTTCTTCCAAGCTTGAAAATAATGTATCACCGCGTGTACATTCAATCGATGTCCAATCACAGACGCAACGTTTTGATATGATATTGTTATTTCTCAGAACAATCTCAACACCATTCTCATAAGTTGTCTCAAGGCTAGCTTCATATTCGGTCGGGATACGAGGATCATTTTTAGATAACAAAAACATTGCAGCCCAACACTTACAAACAAAAGGCAGTTTCGCCTTATCGTTAGGATTGTCAAGTTTTTCAACGATTAACTCCATGTAATCAACACCACTAAAAACATCTACTATAGGTTGAACCCGTTTTCTTCGTTGTCGTTTTATATCCACTAAATGAGGTTCTCCAAATATCGATTTCATATTTTCTTTTTTTTGGTTCAGATACTCATCAACAAAATGCTTTTTGTCTTCATCATAATTATTCACACCCCATCCTATACATTCTAGGACCATTTTCTGAATCAACACCTAACTCAATTTCAAAAAATAAAAGAAGAAAAAGTCATTAGAAGTTACTAAAAATATAGCTAACAAACTCAGAAGTTGGTGACTTAAACTTTAAACGAAACAGAAGCATCAAGACACACAGAAGTAATGAAAATAATTAAGGCAACAAAGACTAGCAAAGAGCATCACAGTAACAAAGATGTCCAACAAAAATGAAACCCTAATAACACAAATTAAAGTTACAGAAACCCTAATTTGATTTTGCAGAAGTTTAAGCTTTAATAACACAAATTAAAGTTTTAGTTACAGAAATTAAACCCTAATTTGATTTATCTGTAATTTTAATAAAACCCTAATTTGATTTATCCCTAATTTTAGTATGAATTAGTTACACAAATGAACAACTACAACAAACACTATTTAGTTACAGAAAAATGAACATTATTTACATCAATTTGAAGCTCAATTGCAGTAAAAATCGTATCTTTATACATAAATACTTACCCCTAATTTTATTTATCGGTAATTTTAATGAAACCCTAATTTAATTTATACCTAATTTTAGTATGAATTAGTTACACAAATGAACAAGTACAACAAACACAATTTAGTTACAGAAAAATAGACATTATTTACATCAATTCGAAGTTCAATTGCAGTAAAAATGGAATCTTCATACATAAATACTTACCGTTTGACTTGCTGACGGTGGTGGTTGACTGCTGACGACGGCGGTGGTTGACTGCTGACGACGGCGGTGGTTGGCTTCTGATGCCGGTGAAATAGAGTGGTGTTGAATGAGTGAAGGGGAAGGGGAAGGTGTTTTGTTTTTTGTTTTTTAGGTTTTGTCGAGCGAGTATTGCTGAGGGAAGGGGAAGGTTTAATTAAGTGAGGTAGCTGAGTGAGGAGTTCGTACGGTTCGTAATGAGTGAGAGTTCGTACCAGATCCCACCTCTATATATATATATATATATATATATATATATTGGTACGCTCAAGTTCAATTAAGTTGACAAATATTGGTACGCTCACTACGCTGGCGAAACTGTTATTAATATTTTGTGAAACTGTAAATTTACAAAGAACAACAGTTTTACAAAATTTTGTGAAATACAGTTTCATTTACAAAGAACAACAGTTTCACAAAATATTAATAACAGTTTCGCCAGCGTAGTGAGCGTACCAATATTTGTCAACTTAATTGATCTTGTTTATATATATATATAGGTTCTTTAGAGTCCATGGGGGTGGGAGAGTCCTAGAGTCCTAATGTGAGCCATAGGATTAAAAAAAATCAAGCTCCTAGATTAACCTAATATTTAATAATTATTAGACCAAAAAAAAAACCAGAAAAAAATTAAATCAAAAAACAAAATATTTCACATTGTCACACAAATTCAGCCGACATTCATCTCCCCTCCCTATACATTTTATTTTTTATTTTTAAATTTCTAAACAATCAATTCAACTCTCTCTCTCTCTTCTTTTTCTTCTTCATTTTCTCAATTCATCTCCTTACTTTCTCATTCATCTTTATTTTTTATCATCCATTATTGATGGTTTCATCTCATATTTAAGTAGAGGTAATTTTTTTTTTTTCGTTTTTCTTCCATTGTTTTATTGAATTTTGAATTTTGTTAACACTAAGTTGTTTATCATTGTTGTTTCTTTGTTCAATTTATGTTCCACTTTAATCGTTTTTCGTATACTGTTTTCAATTTATAATATTTTCTTTAATTTTACGAGTTTCAATTTTGTGTAATTGCTATAAACTTGTTCATTGTATTATTTACCAAATCTATCATAAAAACCTAATTTATTACTTTATTTTGTTTTAATATTATTTTTAATATAAGTTATTGTTAAATTTACAGTATTTTTTCACTTTGAAAATTCGAGTATTATCAATCTATTGAAGATGGTGGTTGGAATTCAACGGGACGTGGTGCAATTTTAAGGTGAGTCTGTTGAGATTTCAAAATTTTGTGTTGAAATTTTAAAAATTTATGTTGAAATTGCTTAATTAATAATTGCAGTTTTTCGTCTTATAATTTTGTTTTTTCAATCAATTGTTTTTATATTTGAAATATCATTCAACTAAAGATTGAGATTATAAGTTTTATCAACTTTGAAATTTGATTCGATAATTTTTTTTTTGGATTTAATAGTTTTTTAAATCTTGTATGGATTCAATTTTTACATGTGAAGATGGTGGTTGAATTCAAAAGGACATGGTGTCATTTTAGGGTAAATGTGTTAAAGTTTCAAAAATTTGTGATGAAATTTCAAAAATTTGTGTTGAAATTTCAAAAAATTGTGTCGAAATTGCTTTTTTAAGATTTACAGTTTCATTATTATTAATCGCTTATGCAAACCATTTTCGCCTGTACTTTGTATAGTTCTTTTTTATTTTAACTCACTCACTTTGTGTGTGTATTCACAGATGTCTTCGATTAATGTCGATAACGTTGAGAAGCCTAAAGATTTATTGATTTATTATCAAGTATTGGACACGAAAGGTTGTTAATTTGATCAACGATGTTAATGAATGTTAACTAGCCTTAGGTTGAAGAAGTATCAACGCTATCTCGCTGGTCAACTTGCAGCGGCGGTCGTACTTATTGATTGGAATTTTATAAACAACCTGATGACTTTTGCTTTTTGGAATACTAATTTGTTGCATTGTATTTTATGTCAAAACATCATTAAGTTTATGTCAACAATTTGTTAATTTTTTTAATCTCAATTTAGTAGTTATAAATCAACTATGTTTCATCTCTACAGAATTTCAACATACTCGTATATTTGAAAAACTATAACATCAATTCATAAATATAAAATTTCTACTATGTTTGTAACCATAATTTAACAGTACTTCAACACGTATATTTGAAATTTTAACAACCTTATTTGTAATTGCAAGAAATTCTTTTCGAATTTCTAGTATGTTTACTCAATATACTAACAATTCAACAAATATATTTGAAAATTTGATAAGTATGTTTTGCCTTTTTCTAAGAAATCTTATTGTATGTACTAACCATAACAGAACCTCAACTCACATTTTCTAGAATTTCAACATGTTTTTTGGGATTTAAACATAATTTTAAAAACCTCAACAACAACAACTCACACATCATCAATGATTTTTGGTGTTAATTAAGTATTTGTGACTCCAACAGTTACATACTAGTATATAATTTCAATCTCTGAATGAAACTCTTTCTTTTGCTCATCGAACAAAGAAAAATAATTCGGCAACAACGATAAAATTACAAAATATGTATAAACTTAACATAAACTAAACACATTACAAATTCATTCTAATCTAACCACACTAAACTTCGATGTCACCAGACCCATTAGGTGATGAGTCGCATAAAACTGGAGCCTTTTCAACCATTGAGTATTTGTTGGTCGAGTAAGTTCGATGGAACGAAACAACATTGCTGAACACCTCGTAACTACTCCTTGCCAATCCGTCAGGCCATATTGTACGATTTTTTTAGCATCAACCTTCGTTCACAACACCAAACAATGTAAAAGCCCAATTAATATACAACTCCAGTGATAAAACAACATTCAAATTCTAAAATTTCTACACGAAAATTTATAATTTCAGTCTCAAAACCGAATTCCAATTTTAATGCACTGCCAGTAATACAAAGAATATATTTCATTTCTGAAATTTCAACAACAATATTTAGAATTTCGACAACCATAAAAAGAATTCCAATTTAAAGCAATGCCCAATAATTGAAAAACAAACACTAATTTTGAGTTTTTAACATCAGTATTAACAAGTAATAAAGGATTCCAACACATAAGCAATGTTTAATTTAACAACATACAATTTCGGAAATTTTAAAACTACAATCCTGAAAAATAGAATTTCAATTTACAATTTCGATGTTAAAAAAAAGAATTCCAACATCTGTTTTTAAAATATTAATATCTGTATTTAGAATTTCAATTCTTCAGAATAAAATACCTTAAATACCGTCTTGCAGCATTCACTCTTTCTTACTCCACCGCTATTTTCATCTATAATGACACCCAAAAACCCAAGTAAAAAAAAGAATTACAATCCTACTTACAACGACAGTTACACTAATTTCTGAAATTTTAACATCTTTTTTTAGAATTTTAGTATCTGTATTTAGAATTTCAATCCATCAGAATAAAATACCTTAAAAACCGAATTCCAATTTTAATACACAGCCAGTAATACAAAGAACATATTTCAATTATGAGATTTCAACAACAATATTTAGAATTTCAAGACTGTAGACTAGAATTTCAATTTCATAACAATATCGGTCAGACAAACAACATATACCAAATATAAAATTTCAGCTCCAAAATTTAGAATTTCGAGTCTGGTAAAAGAAATTCCAATTTACTGACCTTAAATTAGAGACAATGAACGACTTGTGAATCGTGATAATCAGTCAAGTTGATGAAAGTTGCTGAAATTCCTTATCTTGGACTGAAGCAAGTTCATGGTTGTGTTTTTCAACAATTTTGGTTCTCCTTTCAACCTTCTCTCCACCGTTTTCTTCTTCTAATTTCTTCCTCTTCGATTTATAAAACAAAAAACAAGGAATCAATGAACAACAAAAATTTTACAGAAAAATAACATAATTTTAAACATAACAAAAAAAAAAAAACTAAAATTAGAACAACAAAATAGTTCAACTATTACCGTCATCCAAACTCACTTTGCAGATCATCCATAAACAAAATACTTCACAAATTACGCTAAAAATGAATAATCAATTTTTGGTTTTTTTTTTCAGAGAATTTTTGAATCAAAATCAATTGAAATAAAGAAGAAGATGTGGAAAGGCATTGATAGAGATTGAAATTCAAAATAAAAAACAAAATAAGAGACAAGAATACCAATGGTTTTTTTGGGAGAAGAAGATGTCGACTCTTTTTTTCCTCGTTCAACTGCACAAAATTTCTATTGGCTTGTTATTTTTTTTTTTTTTAATCTTTTTTTAAATTAATCAAAACCAAATCTCAACCATCCATTCCACCTAAATCTAAAGGCTATTATGAGGACTCTAGGACTCTTTAGAGAACTAGAATTCTATATAACCTTTTTTTATTTATTTATTTTTTTTTTTTTTTTTCTCTCTCTCTCTCTCTCTCTCTCTCTATATATATATATATATATATATATATATAGAGTCAGGTTCAAATAAGTTCCTAAATATTGGTAAGTCCGTAAGCCCGAAACTGTTATACTTATAAATGAAACTGTAACTGTAATACTTGTAAATGAAACTGTAATTTTCAAAAAAAATTGTAATTTTTAATAAATAAATTTGAATTTATGTTATTCGAAGATTAATTTTTTCAAATTTCGAGCTTTTGCGAATGTAACTTTAGCGTTTTGCGATTGTAACTATTAATATTTTATTTTGAAACTTTAGATTAATATGTGTTTTTTAATAAATAATTTGAATTTACGCAATTTAAGACTTTTACGAATCAGAATCATTGCTTCTTACTTAATCAGAATCATTGTATACTACGAGTGACACTCTTGTTCATTCTGAGTGAAACTTTTGTTCTTCTGAGTGAAACTTTAATTAGTTGCTGGTTCACATGTCCCCTCCATTCTCACCAACCAGATCTGGTCCCCACCACCTTACCCCTACTCTACCAGCCACCACCTCAGTCGCCGCCACCACCACCACCATACCGCCACCACCATACCGCCACCACCACCACCGATTTAAACGAAAAAAAAAAAGATAATTTTCAAAAAAACCCTAACCACCACCACCATACCGCCACCACCACCATACCGCCACCACCACCACCGATTTAAACGAAAAAAAAAAAAAGACAAATTCAAAAAAAAACCTACCCACCACCACCATACCGCCACCACCACCATTGTTTTTGAAAAAAAAAAGTTGAAAAAAAAGTTGTAAATCAAATAGATCTGGGAAAAAATAGTGTAATACCACCACCACCATACCACCACCGAGTTAGATTTTTGAAAAAAAAGATGTAAATGCTGAGATTTCGAGTTTTTCAGACCAGAAAAATAAGTGGGGGATCTGGTAGTGGTGGCGACGGCGGCAGCCTGGTGGTGGTTGTGGACATAGCACGAAGGAGAAGGCAGGGGTGGTGGTCTTTGGCGGTGGTGATGCCGGAAAGAGGAGGCGACTGGTGGTGGTGTGGTGAGGCCGGTGGAAGCGAGTGGTGGTGTTGGACTGGTGGTGACTGGTGTGGTGATGCCGGCAAGAGTGGAGGTGATGCCGGCAAGAGTGGAGGCGGCAAGAGTGGAGGCGAGAGAGTGGTGGTGGTGGAGAGAGGGAGGGAGAGAGAGTGAGGGAAGGTAGGGTTTTAGAGAGGGAGGGAGTTGTTTTAGAGAGAGAGGGAGGGTGGCTGAGAATGAGTGAGGGAATTAGGGTTTTTTTTCTTTTAATCTCAAATTTCTTCATTTGTTTTTGATCCAAGGGTTTAGATTGGAACTTACGGACTTATCATTTTGGGAGAACTTACTTGATCCTAATTCTATATATATATATATATATATATATATATATATATATATATATATATATATATATATATATATATATATATATATATATATATATATAGGCAAGATCCGGTACATCCTTATATATTTTTAAATCCTACATCCTAATCTAAGCCATTAGATCAAAGTAATGGAGGGTCAAGATTGAGCCAAACAAAAAAACAAGCGTGCGGCCTACTCAGGTTGCCACACTGAAACTTTTGGTTCTACTCAGTGATACTTTTAGTCATACAGTTACTAGATTTTTTTTGATACTTTTAGCTATACTCAGTGATACTTTTAGTTATTTTAAGTGATACTTTTTGCTGGAGGTAGGACTTAAATATTTGTTATGAATGTTGAACGTTGTGATACTTTTAATAAAAGATTGTGATACTTTTTATAGATTGTTGTGATACTTTTAGTTATGAAGGATCGATACTTTTGATACTAATCAATATCTACTGTGATTGTGTAATATTTATTATATAACATTTTGATACTTTTTATATTAACACTTGATACTTCTTACCTTAAATTCATATATTGAGTAATGAAACATTGTAGAATCAAAATCATAATAAATTCAATTCAACAGCATAGTGATACTTCTTGTGTAATAATGTGATACTTCTAGTGTATATTTGTGATACTTCTGTTTAAAACAATCACAAACACTTCATTGAGACATTTCATCGAACACCTAGTGTGAACACAAAAGAACAAAATAATAACTTAATTGAACAGATTAGCTCCACCATATAAAATTGACATGACGATGAATGATGACGATGATGATGATGATGACGATGACGTTGAACATAAAGTTGCACGATGACGAGAATTCAATAGAATTCGATGTATAAATTGATAAAGGAGAATTCACAATCGTGATGAATTCTCAAATAAACTCGGAATTAATGCAAAATCTTTGCGAACATGATTTCAGTACCTAAAGAAAACAATATCGTGAAGAAATTGATTTCGATTTCGGCTGAATTTTTGACGTTGAACTCGTGACGATGAATTGTTGAATTTGACGTTGAAATTGAATTTGATTTTGGTTGAATTTGACGTTGAAGAAATGAAATTCAATTTCAGTTGTTAAAATTGAGTAAAAGAGATAAGGTAGAGAAAGAAATGATTGGGAGAAGTTTAGGGAGGGCTTTGTTTACGTATTAACTTTTTTATTTAATAATAATTGATTTGAGCCATTGGATCTACATGATCCTACGGTTGAGATTTGGATGTAAGATTTAAAAATATGGGTAGGATTTACATGACCCTATATATATATATATATATATATATATATATATAGAGAGAGAGAGAGAGAGAGGCAAGATCCGGTGAGTCCACCTAAATATTTGAGTCCGTGAGTCCAGTTACAATATCACTGGTTTTAAGGAAGAATATCACAACATATAAGAAACAATATCACGAAAAAAAAAGAAAAATAAAGGGTTCAAAAAATTTGTTCGCCCTGGCATAGTGTGTGATATTGTTAGTTATAGTATGTGATATTGTTAGTTATAGTATGTGTACAGTTGTAAAAAATCTCATATATTTGTGATATTGATAGTTATAGTATGTGATATTGTTAGTTATAGTGTGTGATATTGTAATCTGGACTCACGGACTCAAAAAGATAAGTGGACTCACGTGATCCTAATTCTATATATATATATATATATATATAGAGTCAGGTTCAAATAAGTTCCTAAATATTGGTAAGTCCGTAAGCCCGTAACTGTAATACTTGTAAATGAAACTGTAACTGTAATACTTGTAAATGAAACTGTAATTTTCAAAAAAAAATGTAATTTTTAATAAATAAATTTGAATTTATGTTATTCGAAGATAAATTTTTTCAAATTTCGGACTTTTGCGAATGTAACTTTAGCGTTTTACGATTGTAACTATTAATAATTTATTTTGAAACTTTAGATTAAAATGTGATTTTTAATAAATAAAATGTGTTATTTAAAAAATAAATTGAATTTACGCAATTTAAGACTTTTACGAATCAGAATCATTGCTTACTTAATCAGAATCGTTGTATACTACGAGTAAAACTCTTGTTCATTAATAGTGAAACTCTTGTTCTTTACGAGTGAAACTTTAATACACGTTTCAGTCCATCAAAACCAACGTTCATGTCCCATCCATTCTCACCAACCAGATCTGGTCCAACCACCTTACCCCTACTCTACCAGCCACCACCATCCGCCACCACCACCACCTTAGTCGCCGCCACCAGTCGCCACCACCACCACCTCAGTCGCCGCCACCACCACCACCACAAAGATATGAAAAAAACAGATTTAAATGAAAAAAAAGGACAAATTCAAAAAAAAACCCTAATCTACTCACCCGTCACCGTCACCACCTCAGTCGTCGCCGCCGCCGCCCCCACCACTAGATCTGTCACCACCACCACCTCAGTCGCCGCCACCACCACCACCACAAAGATATGAAAAAATCAATTTAAATGAAAAAAAAAAAAATCTGGGTTTTCAAAAAAAAATCTGGGTTTTCAAAAAAAAAAATCTGGGTTTTCAAAAAAAACCAATTTAAATGAAAAAAAAAAAAAATCGTGGTGGTGTGGTGGTGGTTGGTGCGGTGGTGGCGGCTGGAGGAAGTTGGTGGTGTGGTGGTGGCGGCTGGAGGAAGCCGGTGGTGTGGTGGTGGCGGCTGGAGGAGGTTGGTGCGTGGTGCGGTGGTGGTGGGTGGAGTGGTGGTGGTGGTTGGTGCGTGGTGGTGTGGTGGTGGTTGGTGCGGGGTGTGGAAGTGGTGGTGGTGGTGGTGGGTGGAGTGAAAAGAGTTTAGGGTTTGAGAGAGAGAGAGAGATGTTTAATTTAGAGAGAGAGAGGGAGAAGTTTAGAGAGAGGGTGAATTCTGATGGGAATGAGGAGTGGAGGGTTGATTTTGGCTTTTAATCTCAGCCCTCCATCTTGTTTTGATCTAAGGGCTGAGATTAGAACTTACGGACTTACCAAAAATCATGGAACTTACCTGATCCTAATTCTATATATATATATATGTATATATATATATATATATATATATATATATATATATATATATATATATATATATAGGGGAGGGATCCCATGAGACCCCCCAACTCAATGAGACCCGTGAGACCCTCATCTTTGCCGTCAAACTAAACATACATCTAACGGTGCCAAAGAAATAACAACATCCATCAATAACAGGCCCACCTCCTAGTTTCCCTTTTATTTATTTTTCATCAAGTACCTAGAATAAACCCTCCCAAAAAAAAACCCCTAAAATTGAAATTGAAATCCCAAAACTCAAAAGGTTTTGATTTTATACGCAATTACATAATTTGGTTTTCAACACAACATGGAATTAATCATGGAAAACTGTGATTCAAGTATAATTTCTGCTGGGTAAGAATTTAAAACATTACTCATTTAAGTAATTTTGGTGTTTCGGGTATTGCAAAGTTTTGATCTATGCACGAATTAAATAATGTATTCTTTAATTCTTGTTTCTATTTAGAGCTTCGAATACAATTGCAATTTTGAGAGAATAAATTACATCAATTGTGAATGAACATAAAGATTTAATGCAAATTTATAATATTAACCCTAATAACGGATTTACAAATTCAGGTATGCAATTAGTGTACAGTAATGTTAAATCTTCTATTTTAATTATTGAAATAGATTGAATTAAATTAACAAATGGCTGATTGTAATAAGTTGTTGAAGACCTGCATCGCGCCACCTGGTTGGATGAAGTTGAAGAGAATGAGAAGTCTAAGTCGATCCAGATTAATGTCCGTAGCGGCATACGGTGGCAAAGAAATTCATGTAAACTTGATGATGTTTTGCTACACTTTGAGTATTCGGTGACTCAAGTGAAGAATTTGGTACTTCTTAGAGTTAATGGATTACGTATTTAAAATGGTAAGGATAGTGCTTGGTTAAGGAGCCTCCGAGATTAGTTGGATGATATCTCCCTCACGTGAATGTTGCTAAAAGTGTAGAGATAAACATATGTATGTGGTTTTTAATTTAATGAAAAACTTACATTTCTACTTAAAAAAAAAAAGCAAATTAATTTGTTGATTAGAGATGTTATAGTTAATTAATGAAGTGTTGTAGAGTGAAAATTAGATACAATGATACACAATACTTTAATTCACCAACAGATACAAATTTGGCTTATTATGTATGATACAAAATCAGTACTCTTTAGATACACTATCTATACTCTGTAGATACATTTAATTTACCAACAGATATAATTTTGGCTTATTATGTAAGATACAGAATCAATATCTTGTAGATACACAATCAATACTATGTAGATACATTTAATTCACCAACAGATACAATTCTTTAGATACACTATACTCTGTAGATATATTTAATTGACCAACAGATACAATTTTGGCTTATTATGTAAGATACACAATCAATACTCTGTAGATACATTTAATTCATCAAAAGATACAATTTTGGCTTATTATGTATGTAAGATACAGAATCAGTACTCTTTATATACGCTATTTATACTCAGTAGATACATTTAATTGACCAAAAGATACAGTTTTGGCTGATATATGTAAAGCAACCTTATCAATAGAAAAGTTCTAATATTTACATACACTAGACAACCATGAAGATTTTTATGTAGAAAAGATTTTATGTCGGAAATAGACCCAAACCCCATCTCTTTACTTTTCCGCTATATTACAGTCTTGAATGCTTCACCTGTAACATGCTCAATCTAAATTCTTCTGTTACTAACACCTGATGGAAAAAGGTAGTCACATAAAGCAGATACACAATTGTAAAGGTGTAGATACATATTGTATATACAGTAGAGACAAATAAAATAGATTAATTAGTTAAAAAGTATAATAATTACGAGTACGAGGTTGGCATATCTTACGACTAACTACTCCAACATTGTCCATTACATCAGCTTTTTGCATTCTTGTCCGTGATTGCTCGCTTTTGTTTGAAGTTTCAGGACCATTTTTGGATTTTGTCTCTTCACGGCCAATTTTTTATTTCATTTCTAATAAAAAAAATATTAATGATCTTAGAAAAAAATTAACACATGATAACCGGAATAAAACACTAAAACATTGTAAAATTATACTCCATAACACGTAAAGAACACACGATAAGCTGGAAAAAGTTCAAATTCTTAAGAAATCATGAAAAAAAAAACAAAAAAAAAAACAACAAACAATGGAACACAAATAATGAAAGCTGGAAAAATATGTACAAAAATGACGAAAAATCAAAATAATTAATATTATCATAATGCAAAAATTAGAACAACTATATAATGAAAAAAATCAACAATATAATGGACAACTATATAATGAACAAAAATTATGAAAGAAATGTAAAACTTACAATACACATTAATAAACAGATATGAAAGATCAAAAATTGAGGAAAAATAAAATAGAAATAAACTTGAAATTGAAAAACTAAATTAGCAAAACAATGAAATGAAAATCAATTATACATATCGAGACAATGAAATAAATCGTATAATCGTATCTGATTGAAGTTGAATCGACAAAAAATGCAGATTAATCAAGGAAAAGTAAAATATTGCCGACAAAATTAGGGTTGGGCAAATAAAAAAATTAAAAAATTGAAAAAAATGAATGGGAAGTGAGAGTTAGTGGAGGAGTACAGAGAGATAAATATAAGCAGAATTTGTTGACTAAAACAATTAGTATATCTTTTTTATATTCAAGAATAAAAGAGGTTTAAAAGAGAGAAGCATAACCGTAGATTGCCAATCTAATCTAACGGTTAATAGGGGGTCTCACGGGTCTCATTGAGTTGAAGGGTCTCACGGGATCCTATATCTATATATATATATATATATATATATATATATATATATATAGAGGTAGGTTATATAAAGTCCACATATAGAATAGAGTCCTAGAGTCCTAATCTAAGGCATTAGATTGTGATGATCAACGGCTGAGATTAAATCTCAAAAAAGGTGTGGGACGGTAGGTCAGACTAAGCCAGAAAGTCAACCGTAGGCAAAATCAACAATTTCATTTTTAGCTTGGAATTTCATTTTTGTGGTTGGAGTTTCATTTTTTTTCGATTGTCTAAATTTGGTCTCTAGTACTCTAATTTTTTTGTGGACTCTAATGATCCTATTTCTATATATATATATATATATATATATATATATATATATATATATATATATATATATATATATATATATATATATATATATAGGGTTGAGTTCCGGTAAGAACACTACATTTGGTAAGAACGGTAAGAACAGTTAAGGTACATTATAAATATACGCAAAATACATTCGTTTAACACATAAAGTACATTTTGTGAGGTACATTATAAATATATATTAGGTACATTTAAAAATTAAGAGTTATATTTGAAAATTTTGGGTACATTTCAAGTTCAAAACTAAAATGTACTTTTAGTACAGTGAAAATGTACCTTAAAATTTGAATGAAATCTTCAATTTAAAGACAATTTACGTTCTAAATTTTAAAATGCGTATCAACTATTATTCATGACTAACCCGCACGTTAAGTTTAAAATGTACCTTATGTATATTAATAATGTATTTTGACTGTTCTTACCGTTCTTACCAAAAGGATTTATTCTTACTGATCTTATTCCTATATATATATATATATATATATATATATATATATATATATATATATATATATATATATATATATATATATATATAGATAAGATCTTTTAAGCCCAAAGCCTAGAGAAAGCCATTGAGTCCTAATCTTAGCCATTGGATTATCAAAATCAACGGCTGAGATTAAATCTCGAAAGGAGGTGGTCGTAGGTCAATGGACCAGTGGAGTCAGCAAGTAGGAAAACTTATAATTTTTTTTTTTTTTGTTAAAACCTCATGTTTTTTGGTTAAAATCTCGAATTTCTTGGTTAAAATCTCAAACCTGGAATTTTGGGTTTAACGACTTTCCCTCATAACTTGTGTAACACCCCGTGTTTTTATTAATACTAATTAATTATTTTAACTAAATTATTAAATTAAAATTTATATAATTTAACTTTTACTCAATTGTTTTGAAAACGCGACTGAAAAATTTCGTTCGAATAAACTTTCTCAAGATATTTCTAATTAACTTTCTCGATTTTTATATTAATATGTATTATATTTTTATTCCTAAAATACTTGTCAAACTAAAACCTTGATTCAATTGATTTTATTAAACTTAATAAATTTGCGTTTTACTTTAAAAATTATTATTACTTGAATAAATATAATTTTATTGAAATGTATCTTGCAAATTAGCAGACTGTTTGAAAATCTGTAAGACCGTAACAAAATTTGTAACTAATATTTTTATATACCATTTAATTTTAAAATATAAGTTTAAAGATATAGAAAATAAAAATAGAACTACAACGAAATTTATTATAAATAATACACTTTATAAAATATAAAGATTTATAAATAAGAGCGAATGAAACAGAGCAAATCGGAAAAACTGACCCAAATACTCCCTCATGTATGTCGGCCTCCATTCTCATCCACACATTTTATTTCAGATATTTCATCACCTCCTTATATCCCATTTTTCATTTCCATTTTTCTGATCTTACTCATACTCCTTCTTCTTGCTTTAGTTCTTTTAATTCCTCCATTAACAATACAATAACAACAATAACAAAATCAACAATAACAACAACGAAAACAACAGCAACAACAGGACAACACACTACAACAACAAACAAAAACGACAACAACAATGGCAACCATCAACAACGGCGGCAACAACAGCAGCTCCGACCACCACCTGCCACCGTGGTCCTTCCTCTGCCTCATCCCTGCTCCGTTCATCACCCCCGACGTCTCCCGCCACCGTGGACTCTCTCTCCTCTGCCCCTGCTCTATTTTTAGGTCACCGGAGAAGCACCGCTTTCGACGCCACCGTGAGCCACCACCACCGTCGACGTCATCACCACCGGAGCCGCCTCTCGAACTCCATCCTCTTCCCCTGTTTTCCCTGCTCTCGCCTCCCCTGTTTCTGCCCCCTTTCTCGACTCAGGCCAGTCTCACCGGAGCTCTGAGCTCCGACCACCCCACGTAAGTCACCCACCTTGGTCCTCTAACTATCCTTTATTTCTAATATTTAACTCGACTATTTAATTTATATTGTCGTTTTTTTTAATTGATTCATCCTCTACATTTCGATTTCAATTTCTCGGCTCAATCGATGTCTACCTTGGCTTGTTCTATTCTACCTATTTCATTTCTGAATTTTTTTTTTTTTGATACAACTAAAACCGTTGTTATTTTCTTTCAATTTTTGGTCGACAAACTACGCTCCGTACCGTGTCCTCTGCCACGCTAATGACGCCCGAAGTCGCCACGAGCCGACCCGCCATTGCCACGCTCCACGTGACCACAGCCAGCACCCCCGTGGCTCATCGTGTCAGCTACCAGGTGTTCTAATTTTGCTTCATAGTTGCTGATTTTGGGTACACCAGTTTTTGGGTTGGATTTTTGGAGGCCTCTGTTCGTGAGCCAATTTTAGGTGACTCGATTTCTTCCTCAAAATCTCCAACATTAACGTTTTGGTTTTATTATAATTAATTTGTTATTAAAAGTGAGCTAGTATGCATTAGACACGTATGAGTCCCGTTTCAGTTTAATTTGATAACTTTGTATGATTAGTTATAGTATGAAATTGTGTGTTAATTTTAGTTACGATATAATGTTAAATTGAATTGTGAAATATGATATTTACCTGGTTTTGTGATAATATGTTTTGAGTGAAAAATGCGTTGTTGAATTAATGTTGAATTTATATGTAATATTATCATGTTGAAATTGTTGTTATGTGTGAATTAAAATATATAAAGTTTATGTATCACAAGTATAAAACAAAACTTAAAATATTATTAAATAACTTAAGTAAATAAATTAAATTAATATAACTTATCTATCGTCACTAAAATGTTAAATCGAAATATAACTAAAAATAAAGAATTAAGTTAAAAGAATATTAAGTTTAAATTAATATTAAATCATACTAAAAGTAAAAATATAAATTAAATTACTCATATTAAAGTTTCTAAAATAAATAATTATATAAAAAGTCATATCTCACAATTACTATAAAGATTACTTTGTTAAAACTCTAAAATTTACAATGAACTTAAAATATACTAAATAAATATTTAGTTAAAATATTAAAAGAAAATAAAAGAACATGAAACTTAAAATAAATCTAAGTAAGGTTATTATTGAATTAAGTTATAAATTAGTATCACTAACAAGATTTTTGAAAATAAAATGAAATTAGGCAAAGTCGTATAAAAAGAAATTTAAGAAAACTAAAGTCAAAAATACTAAAATCATTAAATATCATTTTAGTAACATTTCTAATATTAAAATAAATGTTATGAATATTACGTAACTAAACACCTTCATTATTATTTATATTAACTATGAAAATATCAAATAATTATTATATTAAACGAAACTTAGAATATTTATATCACTAATTGTAAACATACTTAAGTTGAAATTTAAAGCGAAACTAAATCATCTTAAATGAACTATTATTATTAATTACTAAAATATAAGTAAATAGCGTAAAATGTAATTTAACTAAATAACATTTGGAAAACGTTCGAAAGTTATACAAATATATGATATATATATCGAGTTATCATCTCACCCAAATTGAATAAGTAAAAATTATAAAGGACACTTAGTTAATGATCATTAAAATACATTTCGTCACTGACACTAAATTATACTAAGTATCATTAGCTAATAATTATAAAGTTAAATGTGAATGTATAAATTTTATGTTACTAAGTAACTTGACTATATAAATAAAACTAAGTAATGAATTTGAATTATAATATAACTTTAAAAATATTTATAATACCAATTTTTAAATCTACTTAACATACTTACAAGTTAAATGAAATTAAATCACGTTTAAAAATAAATTATTAGTAATTACTAAAATATAAAAATACGTATAAAAATACGATGAATAGTAAATACGGTGAATAGTAAAATAATGAATAGTGAAAAATATTTAAAATTTACGAAACGGACTCAAAATAAATAATTAAGCTTTTCTATGTGTTCTGTTTTATCTGAAGAACTGCTGTTACTAAAATTTCATTATATAAAGTTCGACGATATAATTAAGTTACAGAATTGTCATTTTATTACATGTGAACGAGAAAATAAGAATTTGAGAAAATGAACTACTTGAATAAAATACTTGGATTGTTCGCCATGTTGCGACTCTTGAAATTCGAAGTTAACGAGGTAGCTGTATATGGGGACTTGGGCTCCCTCCCAGAGTTGCCCAAGGCGATTAACGATCTTGAGATTTCTTTTAGTGCGGAGTATCAACCTCGAGGATGGGGCATACTTGATATTCTTGTGGGCCCATATATCGATGGTGGAAAGCGCCATCCAGGTAGTGCCTCTGGTGATAGTCGAACTTTTTTTCGGTGATACCTTTTGAATAGCGAATAAGTATGATCCTCGATAGGTAGTGTATGCATACATTAGACAAGGGATTGAATCATCCTTATTACCTTAGATATCTTTAGCCTGTCAGTCATGTCCAAGTGAAGTTGGCCCTGATCGCTACTGCGCGGATTATGTCTGCATGCTTCCGCCTTACTAACGAAGATTCATTTGTTATCACATGTTGAATGCATTTCCTTGCTTGTTTGATTGATTATTGTCTGAATGACTTGATTTCCCGAGTATTGAAGTACGACTTATTGAGAATGATTATCATTGAGTGTTGTACGTCATGTGATTGGATTTATACTCGTGTTTGAATCATCATGTATCCTTATATGTTTTGCTTGCCTACCTGCAATGTGATTTATTTATTTATTTTATATATTGCATATGTTTTAGAATTGCATGATTGTTCACGACTATGTGTTTATTGAACTGATTACGACTTATGCATATATCTTGATTGCTATGATTTAAGTTTTTATATGTATTACGATGTTATATGAATTGAGATGATGATTAAGTTTATATATTGTGTTCTATAAATTGAAATGTTGTAAGTTTTGTTTATCATGTTGTATGAGATTTAAATATCTATATGTGAGAACTGATATTATATGCTAATTGTCCAATTTTATCGAAATATGCGGCTGCTGGAGTTATACGCGTTTAGTGCTGCCAAGTTACTTTTGATCATAGGTTAAATAAACCAAAACTGTGGTTTAGAGGTTGTTGGTTAGAACAGTCACTTCCCGCCTCTGAGCGGGAGATCCTCCTATTTTGTGTTTTTGTCTCCGTTGCAGGCAATTCTCGAGACTCAGGATTATCGGGACGATTGGGATGTTTCATTTGTTTTCTTTGAGAGATTGTAACATATATTTGTATCCTATGCCATTTGAATGTAATTTAATTAACATCCGGCATGTATTAGACTTAATTAATTTTCCGCCTTAGTTTAATTAAGTTACGAAAAACCGGGTTGTTACAGTTGGTATCAAAGCTGTCTTGCGACCGTGAATAACTTAAAGTTATCTCATCTAGCGAGACGACACCTGGGCCAGACATTCATATCGTATGTCAGGCATAGACTTATAGGATCAAATAATAAATTAGAAATCTTAGATCGCTAAAATAATAATCTTAGAACGCTTTAACATGTGAGAATGGGTAGAAATATTAAGGATTGACCGACTGACCTAGATTTTAGAATTTTCAACCGTCATTCAACCTCGATAGATTTTTATTTCTCTTTTCTTGCCTGCTAAGTGCTCTATGACTAATCTTTTTGACTAACAAGTCTCATATGCTAACATTACCAAAAAGCGAGACGTATAAATCGAAGTCAAGACGACAAGAATTCAAGCGCAACAAATGGACGCAACAAGAATTATGTGGCACAAGAAGACATTCAAGATTTGAAGAATTCTATTGAATTAAAAATATTCATACAGCTATATCAAAATCGTTCTTAAATATCACCATCGTTTCAAGTCTTTTCGTTCTTCCTATCTCCTAATAGTAAAGTTCCTAATATTTTCTTCCATAAAATAAAATAAAATTTTACTACAAATTTCCTACTTCATAAAATTTCGATTCCTTCTGAAGATCTAATTTCCTTATCAATAATTGCTAATAATCTACTTCGTAAAACGAAGCTTCATTTTTCCAATAATAATGTTGTAAAATAACTCAATCCTGTTATTTTTCATTTTCAAACTCCTTAATCTTTATACTCAAAAACCTTCGAACTTTACATCGTATTTTAGCCCTCGTACAATTATTATTATCTTCTAAAATTCCTAATCTCGAAATCTATAATTCCTACTAATTGATTTCGTAAAGAAAATTTTCATTTGTTCTATTTAATCTCGAAAAAAAAAATGATTTTTACCTTTCCTTTATAATTTCGTTAACTTTTTATTCAATCTCTGAAACTTTTTACCTTGTCTAAAATTTTGAACTCTCAAATTTTAATTTCTACAAAATACGTATTAATCTCATACGATAAAATTTTGTCCAATTTCTTCATTTTTGTAAACTCTTTATCTTTTTATTAAGGGATTTTCTATTGTGTGCATACTATGCACACAATAACAACATAATATGCACACAATAATAATATAATATGCACATGTTAAGGAAACTATCCTAAATAAATGGGTAGTTATTTAAAGAATATTCTTTTTACTCTCTCCTCTCTTTCCCCCTCTTTTTTACTGCGTAATTTCAATTGTTTTTTTCCATTCATATTCTTTTCCACTTACAACTCTTTCATCACTCATGTACCAATTTTAATGGAACAAAATTTGATTATTTCTACTAGATTAAATCATCAATATGAAAGGTATGAATTTTCTTTTTCAATTTTGTAGTTTTTTTTTTTTTTTTTTTTTTTTTAATTAATCTCATTAATTATTACTAAAAATTAATTGGATTTAAATAATCAATTTCTTTTGTGGTATTTTTTTTGTAGGTCGTCAGACATTGTTAATTATTTTGATTTGAATAAAGAGCCGGATGATGAGACACAAGCTATTGTATCGAATGACTGCGAGGTTCGTAGTAGTTGTGATAATTGTTTTGAACCTTTTATTGGACAATTTTTTCTTAGTGAAGAAGAGGCGTACAAATTTTATGAAAACTATGCTAAAAACAATGGCTTTTCTGTTCGAAAATCTCGTTTTATTACTAATAAAGATGGGATGATGATTAAGCGGGATTTTGTTTGTCATCGAGAAGGATTTGCAAATAAGAAAATTGTAGACCCTTCGAAAGACCAACGTAATCGATCATCTTCACGGTGTGGTTGTTCTGCCTTAATGAGAATGACATTGAAAAAAACTAATGATATATTTCCTCAGGAGTGGCATGTCACCCAATTTAAGTCGGAACATAACCATGAATTATTAAAACCTGTGCAAATGCGTTTTTTGCCTTCCTATCGCACTATCTCAAAAGAAGACGAGAAAGAATTGTTGTTATATAAAGACGCTGGGCTTACAGTGAAGCAAATTATGCGCGTCATGGAGCTTCAAAAAAATGTGAAGCATGGGGATCTTCCATTCTTACACAAAGATGTCCATAATTTTTTCGCAAAAATTCAAAGAGAAGCTTTGGACAATGACGCTAGTGATCTTCTTGAATATTTTAAGGAGACAAAGAGTAATGACTCAAATTTTCAATTTGACTATACTATCGATGATGATGGTAGACTTGAAAATTTATTTTGGTCGCCAGCTCATTGTTTTTATTTGTTCCAAGAGTATGGAGACTCCGTTGGATTAGATACCACTTATAGGGTCAACTCTTACGACATGCCTTTTGCAATTTTTATCGGTATCGACAACCATGGAAGAACTATACTATTTGGTTGTGCTCTTCTTCGTAATGAGACATTTGCTACTTTTCGATGGCTGATGAAGGTAAAAAAAAGTTCCTTCCAATTATATTATTGTATGTAAATTTTTGTATGTATTAAATCTGCTGACTAATTTTTTTTTCTTATGTTGATAGACATTTGTGAAACTCATGAAGAAGTCACCAACGACAATAATAACTGATCAGGATCAATGGATGGCACGTGCGATTACACTAGAAATGCCATTTACAAAGCATGCATTTTGTATATGGCACATTACGTGCAAATTTTCAGGCTGGTTTACAGCAGTTCTTAGGGACAAATATTCAAATTGGTGTGCTGAGTTTTACAGGCTCTACAAGTTAGACAACATCGATGAATTTGAACGAGAATGGCCACTCGTGATTTCAAAGTTTAACTTGCAAGATAACAAACACATATGTGGTTTATATAAGATTAGACGAAGTTGGTTGCCGGCTTATCTCCGTGAATTCTTTTTTGGTGGTATGACAACCACAGGAAGGTGTGAAAGTATCAACAGTTTCGTGAAACGCTTTACATCTTCACGTTCATGTTTGACACAACTTGTTAAACAGGTTATTTTAGGCTACTTTCCTTTTTTTTTTTTATCTCGTATATTATATATAACTTTGGATTTAAATTATCGTACTTACAGGTGAATCTTGCGATTGAGGATGTCGGCCAAACTCATCTACATTATACGATGTTAGATAGTTATAGGGGCTCAACTTTACGCACTTTATCTCCATTGGAAGAGCAAGTGTATAAATTATTCACGGCGTATTCTTTCAAGAAGTTTCAGCAGGAGTTTGAGAGAGCTTCTCAATATACGGTATGTATGGATGACTGCTTTAAATTCGTTGTTCAACATTACATGGAAGAACACACACATAAACACATGGTGTCATGGAATGGTGACATTATACATTGCACTTGTAAGCTTTTTGAATTTTGGGGCATTCTTTGTCGCCATGTTTTATCTGTGTTCTTACATAGGGATTGTTTTGTAATTCCTAAGCGATACTTACCCTTGCGTTGGTGTCGTGATGAGTTTCATGTTGAACTTGACTTTCTGATGAATAATCGCGTGGTGGTTAATTCTGAAGAAATGTTTGAGGATACTATTAATCTTGGGGAAGTTGATACTCCGAGTGTACTAAGTAATCCTCCGATTTCAAAAACCAAAGGTCGTCCTAAATTTAGACGAGAAATAGGTGGGAAGGAAGCCTCCCAAAAACGACTGCGAACTTGTACTATGTGCAAAAAGACAGGTCACAATATTACTACATGTCCAGAAAAGGAGAACGTCCAAAGTAATATCAATTCAAGTACGATCTCTAGAAAGAGGAAGACAAATAGACAACTAGATGAAGATTTAAATCCAGTTTTATGTATAAAGCAGATAAATTAATTGTTTTTTTTTATTGTATCGTCTTTGATGACTTTTTAGTTATTTTGTTTGGAATTTTTTAGGCGAATTTTATTTTTTGGAAATCTATTTTATTTAAATTTAAAAGATTATTTTTAGTTTGTTATTACTGTGTAAAAAGTGTTTAGCAAGAATAATTAAATGAAAGTCTAAAAAAAAAAAAGTAATGAATGTGTAAAAATTTAATCCGTGTGATGATTATAAGAAGTTGGAAAGCAATGTGATTATGGGGAGGTGATTATGTGCAGGAGAAAAAAGAGGGTAAGAGAGGAGAGAGAAAAAAAGAATCTAGATAATTATCCATTTAATTAGGATAATTTCTCTTAAAATGTGCATATTATGTTGTTATTGTGTGCATACTATGCACACAATAGAAAATCCCTTTTATTAAATACCTTTGAAACTTGTCCTATCTATTACAATTATCTCTTTTCGGTGTTTATATACATATATTATTTCCTTTTTCTTTTTATATAACCCCTTATTATAAATTTCAAATCTTATCCTAAATAATATGATTTATAACATTTCCATTTCACCTAATAACTTTATAATAAAAATTTTAAGAAAATGAGCTATATCAACAAGGTTATCCATAATTCTCGAAAATTTTATTTAATCATTCAACGATAACCTATATTCTCTTAATTTCATTAAAGCTCATATTTTCATTATGATCACTACGACTTTTACATATTTTTCCTAAATGCCGTTTTTCCTAAGGCTATATATCATATACACGTGATCATTAAAAGTAACAATAATAATATAATGTATATACGTTTAAAACTTCTTAAGGGGGTAGGACAAAAATTTGATTATACTAAAATCCTAACTAAATCATAAAACTTCTTATTTCAACCTATTTTATTTTAAGGTTAATATTTATTTCTAGATTTAAATAAATTGTTTTATTCTTAAAACGCTTATTATTTTAATTTAATTTAATTCCGTACAAAACTTCTAGGCCCTACCTTTTTGAAAACCTCTTTCTCGCTGATTTTGAAAATGACAATGCAGCAACATTTAGATATTAATTCGAAAAAAGAATTATTTATATTTTAAAATTATTAAATTCATCAATCTTTCCTTTTTAGAAAACTCATATCCAATCAAGAGCAATATTAATATTCCAATTCCAAAAACATCAATGTTTTCTCCAACTGCTTTTTAATCTCGAGCAGTTATCCATCCTATTCAAGTTTCGGGGACGAAACTTTTCTTAAGGGGGTAGGATTGTAACACCCCGTGTTTTTATTAATACTAATTAATTATTTTAACTAAATTATTAAATTAAAATTTATATAATTTAACTTTTACTCAACTGTTTTGAAAACGCGACTGAAAAATTTCGTTCGAATAAACTTTCTCAAGATATTTCTAATTAACTTTCTCGATTTTTATATTAATATGCATTATATTTTTATTCCTAAAATACTTGTCAAACTAAAACCTTGATTCAATTGATTTTATTAAACTTAATAAATTTGCGTTTTACTTTAAAAATTATTATTACTTGAATAAATATAATTTTATTGAAATGTATCTTGCAAATTAGCAGACTGTTTGAAAATCTGTAAGACCGTAACAAAATTTGTAACTAATATTTTTATATACCATTTAATTTTAAAATATAAGTTTAAAGATATAGAAAATAAAAATAGAACTACAACGAAATTTATTATAAATAATACACTTTATAAAATATAAAGATTTATAAATAAGAGCGAATGAAACAGAGCAAATCGGAAAAACTGACCCAAATACTCCCTCATGTATGTCGGCCTCCATTCTCATCCACACATTTTATTTCAGATATTTCATCACCTCCTTATATCCCATTTTTCATTTCCATTTTTCTGATCTTACTCATACTCCTTCTTCTTGCTTTAGTTCTTTTAATTCCTCCATTAACAATACAATAACAACAATAACAAAATCAACAATAACAACAACGAAACAACAAAGAACAACAGACAACACACTACAACAACAAACAAAAACGACAACAACAATGGCAACCATCAACAACGGCGGCAACAGCAGCGACTCAGGCCACCACACCGCCACCGTGGTCCTTCCTCTGCCTCATCCCTGCTCCGTTCATCACCCCCGACGTCTCCCGCCACCGTGGACTCTCTCTCCTCTGCCCCTGCTCTATTTTTAGGTCACCGGAGAAGCACCGCTTTCGACGCCACCGTGAGCCACCACCACCGTCGACGTCATCACCACCGGAGCCGCCTCTCGAACTCCATCCTCTTCCCCTGTTTTCCCTGCTCTCGCCTCCCCTGTTTCTGCCCCCTTTCTCGACTCAGGCCAGTCTCACCGGAGCTCTGAGCTCCGACCACCCCACGTAAGTCACCCACCTTGGTCCTCTAACTATCCTTTATTTCTAATATTTAACTCGACTATTTAATTTATATTGTCGCTTTTAATTGATTCATCCTCTACATTTCGATTTCAATTTCTACTCAATCGATGTCTACCTTGGCTTGTTCTATTCTACCTATTTCATTTCTGAATTTTTTTTTTTTTGATACAACTAAAACCGTTGTTATTTTCTTTCAATTTTTGGTCGACAAACTACGCTCCGTACCGTGTCCTCTGCCACGCTAATGACGCCCGAAGTCGCCACGAGCCGACCGCCGCCGCCACGCTCCACGTGACCACAGCCAGCACCCCCGTGGCTCATCGTGTCAGCTACCAGGTGTTCTAATTTTGCTTCATAGTTGCTGATTTTGGGTACACCAGTTTTTGGGTTGGATTTTTGGAGGCCTCTGTTCGTGAGCCAATTTTAGGTGACTCGATTTCTTCCTCAAAATCTCCAACATTAACGTTTTGGTTTTATTATAATTAATTAGTTATTAAAAGTGAGCTAGTATGCATTAGACACGTATGAGTCCCGTTTCAGTTTAATTTGATAACTTTGTATGATTAGTTATAGTATGAAATTGTGTGTTAATTTTAGTTACGATATAATGTTAAATTGAATTGTGAAATATGATATTTACCTGGTTTTGTGATAATATGTTTTGAGTGAAAAATGCGTTGTTGAATTAATGTTGAATTTATATGTAATATTATCATGTTGAAATTGTTGTTATGTGTGAATTAAAATATATAAAGTTTATGTATCACAAGTATAAAACAAAACTTAAAATATTATTAAATAACTTAAGTAAATAAATTAAATTAATATAACTTATCTATCGTCACTAAAATGTTAAATCGAAATATAACTAAAAATAAAGAATTAAGTTAAAAGAATATTAAGTTTAAATTAATATTAAATCATACTAAAAGTAAAAATATAAATTAAATTACTCATATTAAAGTTTCTAAAATAAATAATTATATAAAAGTCATATCTCACAATTACTATAAAGATTACTTTGTTAAAACTCTAAAATTTACAATGAACTTAAAATATACTAAATAAATATTTAGTTAAAATATTAAAAGAAAATAAAAGAACATGAAACTTAAAATAAATCTAAGTAAGGTTATTATTGAATTAAGTTATAAATTAGTATCACTAACAAGATTTTTGAAAATAAAATGAAATTAGGCAAAGTCGTATAAAAAGAAATTTAAGAAAACTAAAGTCAAAAATACTAAAATCATTAAATATCATTTTAGTAACATTTCTAATATTAAAATAAATGTTATGAATATTACGTAACTAAACACCTTCATTATTATTTATATTAACTATGAAAATATCAAATAATTATTATATTAAACGAAACTTAGAATATTTATATCACTAATTGTAAACATACTTAAGTTGAAATTTAAACGAAACTAAATCATCTTAAATGAACTATTATTATTAATTACTAAAATATAAGTAAATAGCGTAAAATGTAATTTAACTAAATAACATTTGGAAAACGTTCGAAAGTTATACAAATATATGATATATATATCGAGTTATCATCTCACCCAAATTGAATAAGTAAAAATTATAAAGGACACTTAGTTAATGATCATTAAAATACATTTCGTCACTGACACTAAATTATACTAAGTATCATTAGCTAATAATTATAAAGTTAAATGTGAATGTATAAATTTTATGTTACTAAGTAACTTGACTATATAAATAAAACTAAGTAATGAATTTGAATTATAATATAACTTTAAAAATATTTATAATACCAATTTTTAAATCTACTTAACATACTTACAAGTTAAATGAAATTAAATCACGTTTAAAAATAAATTATTAGTAATTACTAAAATATAAAAATACGTATAAAAATACGATGAATAGTAAATACGGTGAATAGTAAAATAATGAATAGTGAAAAATATTTAAAATTTACGAAACGGACTCAAAATAAATAATTAAGCTTTTCTATGTGTTCTGTTTTATCTGAAGAACTGCTGTTACTAAAATTTCATTATATAAAGTTCGACGATATAATTAAGTTACAAAATTGTCATTTTATTACATGTGAACGAGAAAATAAGAATTTGAGAAAATGAACTACTTGAATAAAATACTTGGATTGTTCGCCATGTTGCGACTCTTGAAATTCGAAGTTAACGAGGTAGCTGTATATGGGGACTTGGGCTCCCTCCCAGAGTTGCCCAAGGCGATTAACGATCTTGAGATTTCTTTTCGGCGCGGAGTATCAACCTCAGGGATGGGGCATACTTGATATTACCGTGGGCCCATATATCAGTAATTGGAAACGCCAGCCCCATCCGGGGGTACCCGTCTCTGGTGATAGTCGAACTTTTTCGTCGGTGATACCTTTTGAATAGCGAATAAGTATGATCCTCGATAGGTAGTGTATGCATACATTAGACAAGGGATTGAATCATCCTTATTACCTTAGATATCTTTAGCCTGTCAGTCATGTCCAAGTGAAGTTGGCCCTGATCGCTACTGCGCGGATTATGTCTGCATGCTTCCGCCTTACTAACGAAGATTCATTTGTTATCACATGTTGAATGCATTTCCTTGCTTGTTTGATTGATTATTGTCTGAATGACTTGATTTCCCGAGTATTGAAGTACGACTTATTGAGAATGATTATCATTGAGTGTTGTACGTCATGTGATTGGATTTATACTCGTGTTTGAATCATCATGTATCCTTATATGTTTTGCTTGCCTACCTGCAATGTGATTTATTTATTTATTTTATATATTGCATATGTTTTAGAATTGCATGATTGTTCACGACTATGTGTTTATTGAACTGATTACGACTTATGCATATATCTTGATTGCTATGATTTAAGTTTTTATATGTATTACGATGTTATATGAATTGAGATGATGATTAAGTTTATATATTGTGTTCTATAAATTGAAATGTTGTAAGTTTTGTTTATCATGTTGTATGAGATTTAAATATCTATATGTGAGAACTGATATTATATGCTAATTGTCCAATTTTATCGAAATATGCTACATTCTTTGAGTTATACGCGTTTAGTCTTTGTAAGTTACTTTTGATCATAGGTTAAATAAACCAAAAGCGTGGTTTAGAGGTTGTTGGTTAGAATACTCACTTCCGGCCTCGAGCGGAGATCCTCCTATTTTGTGTTTTTGTCTCCGCTGCAGCAATTCTCGAGACTCTGGATTATCGGGACGATTGGGATGTTTCATTTGTTTTCTTTGAGAGATTGTAACATATATTTGTATCCTATGCCATTTGAATGTAATTTAATTAACATCCGGCATGTATTAGACTTAATTAATTTTCCGCCTTAGTTTAATTAAGTCACGAAAAACCGGGTTGTTACAACTTGGGCTTGATTGATCTTATCCCTATATATATATATATATATATATATATATATATATAGATTTAGGATCATGTGAGAACCATCAACTCGGTGAGAACCGTGAGAACCAATCTATACCGTCAGATTTTATTAACTTTGAAGGGCTGAGATCAACCCAATTAAACACGCCAAACTCTTCTCTATCCCTCGACCTTTCACTTTCGCTGTATCATTCGTTCATTCATCATTCTTCTCATTCTCCATCATTCTCCACCATTTTCACTCCATCATTCGTTCATTCTCCATCATTATCCACCATTTTCACTCCCAATTTTCGTCTATCAATCATTCGTTCGTCGCTTTTTTTACAGGTAATTTCGTTGTTTTTTTTATTAATTTCCTTGCTGTTATAGTGATTAATTTGGTGTAATTAGCTGAAAATTATGTCTAATTCGTTCTAAATTTTGACTAATTCGTTCAAATTATGTTTGATTCTTTCTAATTTACTCAATTTTGTTGTAATTAGTCAAAAATAATGTCGAATTCGTTCTAATTAGGTCAAATTCGTTCTAATTATGTTTGATTCTTTCTAATTTACTCAATTTTGTTGTAATTAGTCAAAAATAATGTCGAATTCGTTCTAATTAGTTCAAATTCGTTCTAATTAGGTCAAACTCGTTCTAATTAGGTCAAATTCGTTTTAAATAGTTCAAATTCTTGCTAATTAGGTCAAATTTGTTTAGGTGTTTAGGTGCATAAATTTGTTATAGTTTGTGCATCTTAAGATAAGAATATTATTCTATATAATTTTGCTAAACTAATTTGTGTGAGATAAAACATTTCTTGTTACAAGTCTATTCTGTGAGTTGTTTTGTTTAGCTTGATTTGGAGTTAGGTTCTTAATTAGTTCATTTTCAGTATCATTTACCCGCGATTTACATAGTAGGTACACTGTTATGTGCTCGACGTACAAAGTTTTGCTAATCACGCTCAACAATTTTTGATTTTTTTGTATTTTCTGGCAATTCAAGTATGTCATTGATCAATTTTGTGCATATGAGATGATTTTTAAAAGATACTTGGTACTTACGTGGCTAGGATGGCTGATGGCAGCTATTTAAATGGGCGGCCGAATTCCTCAGATCGTCTTGAATATGAGCCTTTCTTTCCGAAACAAGTTTAACCATAAATTCACTTTATATTATGCGTCATGTCCAATGCTAATCAATGTAAAAAATGTCTTTTAATGTCCAGATCAAATTAAAAGAGGAAGCGTAGAGGCATCATTTTGATTCTTATTACAGTTACATCAGAAGGCGGAACTCAAGGGCTGAAGATCAGAACAACTACTACTTCGAAGAAGCGCCCAAGTCTGCCGATTCGTGAGTGCAATATGGGAGTATCATAACTATTGTATGCATGGTATTTGTGAATTGTGATTTGTGAGGACTGTAATATAGGATATGAGTTATTAGTGTTCTTCTTTCATGTATTATTAATGTGTTTATTTATAAATAAATGTGTTAATTTTCATCTAGATACAATAATATGTTTACTAGATACAATAATATTTCATCTAGATACAATAATATGTTTACTAGATACAATAATAATTCATCTAGATACAATAATATGTTTACTAGATACAATAATAATTCATCTAGATACAATAATATGTTTACTAGATACAATAATATTTCATCTAGATATAATAATATGTTTACTAGATACAATAATATTTCTGCCCGGTTACGTAAATTATCAGTCCAGATACACCAGTATTAGCAGTAGCTAAGTTGATATTGAGAATAAATTTTATATAATTATATCCGATATGGGAGTCGAACCCATATTTTGTGCATCGCACAATACTTTACCGTTTGAGCTAATCGGCTGATAAAGAAGACCGTTCATATAAGAAATACCAGCCATAACAATTGCACGAAGATTATCAACTCTAAAAGAGTGATCTTGGTCAAACAGTGCATCATATAGACACATGCAGGATCTGGTTCACGGTGCGAGCCATGTGAACTACAATAACAGTTGGTAGGTACATTGAAATACAATCCAGATACACTAAAGTACAGTCTACATACGTCTTTTCCCAGATATATTTAATGTATCTACAATCATAATCAATGTATCTGCTGCCGTATTTTGTGTATCCAATATGATAGGATGATTCCAACAATGAGACCGTACAACGCCAAAGCTTCAGCGAAAATGAGGATCAAGATCATTCCAACAAAAAGCTTGGGCTGCTGTGCGATTGCCCTATAGGAAACAAGGTTTATCCATTAGACTAAACATTTGGAAGAGAAAATAGTGCATACCACAAGAAAATGGATGTCCAGAGATTAGTTCCTTAATTTTCAGTAAAGAGAAGAAAGAAGTGAACGATTTGGAAAATATGACTTGTTTCAGTAAGCCACAAAACAAGTCTCGTGTAATTGAAACCACAATAATCGAGAAAATAAACAGTCCAGCTCTTCATATACTCAAATGTCGACAACTACAACTACAACGACTACCACCATCAGTGAATACCCCCCTGGCCATCGCCACCATCTATGTCCTCACGACCATCACACAAGCGTTAACATAACCCCCCATACACGTGACATTTAATCAAAACACAATAGCTCAATGTATCCGACCAAATTTAAACCATTCACACATCTCGATAAGTAAACAGAACAACTCTAATCACTCTCCCATGATTCAAAATAACGCATAAATATAACTAAATTAATAAAAAGACCACAAAATAGAAAAGAATGAAAAACAGAAAAAGAAATGAGTAACTATTGATAACTTTGACTATAGTGCCTTGAAAGGGTAATTGAGTACTCACCAATGAAAACATTAGGGACCGTGTGCTTACCAGTAAGTCTCTCCAATACCTTCTGCAGTTGAGGGCCTTGGGCACATACAAGTTAAAGGTTCCCAGCATCTCGGAAATCTATGACGGAGTGTACTTCTATGATAACAATTTGATGTAACAGAGAAAAATCTAAGTAAGCTAAACAATCATCGTCAAAAAATTTATTCCAAAAATGACGCAGCAATGATAGCAGTGAAGGACGTTCCACTTCCCTTATTTCGCAGATGCACTAGCAGTAGCACTTTCTAAACATTTGTGCAAACTCACATTCAGTGCAAAAAGTCGGAATAACACGAATACACATTTAAGTACTCCAGATACAGAATTTAGTCCTCCAGGTACGTAAATAAATGCTTCAGATACACAAATAGATTTATGTACCGAAACTACGAATTTATGCATTTTCACTGATATTTCATGTATCAACCCACACCCATGAATAATACCACCATCGTACCACCACATCCAGCCACCCATATGCGCTCCTTGAAACACCATTACAAACGCCGTTACACGTACTTGCAGCCACAATCGACACATTGGTGACGAGTTCTAACATCATAACACTCAAACATCAAGGATGAGTCAAAGCCATAGATGAAATTAGAAACACCAAACTTCAAAAATTCACAACCAAATAACACTTGCTCACAACTTCAAATTACACACTGATTTACTTCAAAACTCTACCCCAACTAGTAAAGCTAACAGAACAATGACCAATTCATATATAGATACACTTATATGCTTTCCAGATACAATTATATAATATCAAGATACACCAAAACTATAACAGTTCAATCATACTAATTGGTACAATAATTCAATCAAAATTGTTCACAGTTCAATCATACACAAAAATTATTATTGATGTTATAATGGCACTACAAATCAATCAAAAATTAAGTTTTAGTGTTACCTAATAATGTTATCGATGTTGCCACTGTCGTCGATATTGATGACTCAAATCCTATTATCGATCTGGAAGAAATGAGTCCAATTGTTTCTTCATTTGTTGTTATTGTATTTTCAGTATTCAAATTTGAATTCATAAAACACTACAGTCAAAAAAATATTACTCAAAAATGAAAGACCCAATTTTTCTCTACATAAACCCTAATTTATAAATTGAGACGACATAAAAATCAAACTTACCTTCTTGTATTGACTTCAAAAAAAGACACGGTGGTCGGATGGTTGTACGTGATCTGGCGGTGGTCCAATTTCAGCTTCATTACTTGTTGTTGCTGCTGATGTCGATGAATCAAACATTATTGGTGTTGAATAAACCCTAATTTTTTTGAATTGTCGATGATTTTGCGGTGGCTTTTGGTCTTTGCGATGTTTCCCGGCGACGGCGTTGATAGGACGGGGCGGTGGCAGTGGTTGTCGATGATTTGGCGGTGGTTTTGGGTGATTTGGCGGTGTTTTTGGGTGATTTGGCGGTGGTTTGGGGGTTTTGATCTAGTAGTATGAAGAAGAAAGGGGAATGAAACGCATTAGAAAGGGGGATGTCGAGATTTAATGTCAGCCGTAAGATCATCTAAAATCTAGTGGCTACCATTGGTTCTCACAGTTCTCACTGAGTTGGTGGTTCTCACTGGATCTTTACTCTATATATATATATATATATATATATATATATATATATATATATATATATATATATATAGAATTAGGATCACGTGAGTCCATTTATCTTTTTGAGTCTGTGAATCCAGATTACAATATCACACACTATAACCAACAATATCACATACTATAACTAGCAATATCTCAAAAATCTGAGATTTTTTACAACTGTACACATACTATAACTAACAATATCACACACTATGCCAGGGCGCACAAATTTTTTGAACCCTTTATTTTTCTTGTTTTTTTTTCGTGATATTGTTTCCTATATGTTGTGATATTGTTCCTTAAAACCAGTGATATTGTAACTGGACTCACGAACTCAAATATTTAGGTGGACTCACCGGATCTTGCCTCTCTCTGTGTCTCTATATATATATATATATATATATATATATATATAGAGTCAAGTTCAATTAAGTTGACAAATATTGGTACGCTCACTACGCTGGCGAAACTGTTATTAATATTTTGTGAAACTGTTGTTCTTTGTAAATGAAACTGTAAATTTAATAAATGTAATACCAGACTAATAAAGAGAGAAATACAGTTTCATTTACAAAGAACAACAGTTTCACAAAATAGTGATAACAGTTTCGCCAGCGTAGTGAGCGTACCAATATTTGTCAACTTAATTGATCCTCTTTCTATATATATATATATATATATATATATATATATATATATATATATATATATATATATATATATATATATATATATATATATATATATATATAAACATATATATATATATATATACATATATATATATATATATAGGATCCTGTAAGACCCCCCAACTCAATGAGACCCGTGAGACCCCCCTTATAACCGTCAGATCTATCACTTAATCTACGGCCAATTTTGAAATTATCAAAAAACAAACATTCCCCTGACAAAACACGCGCACAGGATCTCATTCACCATTCTTCACTTTTCCCTCACCATTCTTCGACATTTACACTTCATTCATTGATATCCCTAATTTCCTCTTTTTTTTCAATTCGACAGGCCTAATTTTAATTTTGTTCTTCTCTATTCTATTTTTGCTGTCGATTCAAGTGAAATCAGGTATGAATTTCATTTTTAGGGTTCGAGTTTTAGGGTTTTATTGTTTGAATTTCATTTTTAGTTGTCATTTTCAATTTCCTTGTTCATTTTCTCTAATTTTTGGGGATTTGGTCAACTTTGATTGATAATTGGATGAATTTATTATTTGATTTGTTCGAGTAATTAGAGGTATAAATCATATCTAATCATTCAATTTCAGTTTCATATAAACCTAACCCTAGTTTGTCGGATTTCTCAATTAAAATCGTTTTCGTGTTATTGTAGTGCGCAATTCAGGGGAGAAGCTTCCGACGTTTTTCCTCGCTTTTCTTTGCTTATATCGTCCTTTTGCCGTCGTTATTCGAGGTAAGGGTGATCCCCTTACTTAGTCTGGTTGGTTTTGTGTGTTTCGTGTGTGGTTCGTGGCCGTGTGTATAGCTAATGCCGTGTGTAAGTGTGTGTGTATGCTTCTGCACATTGTATGTATATATTGAACTAGTGATGAGCATTGAGTGTTATTCTTTGTATTGTTGTTGCTGTTTCTGTCTAAGTGCACTTTATATATTGCCGCTGTTATGAATACTAAGTTGTTATCGAGCTGGGAGTCGGGGCTGCGCTGCTGTGACAGTGTGTCGGTGCGTTTGTTAATGGGATGTTGTTGTACATGCTGTTGCTGGGCTCTGTTTACTGTTGTCTGTTGTGTGTGCTGCCGTTTTGGCGTATTTTGCTGCCCAATTGTGGTTGTTGTTGCTGACCCGTCAGGTTGTTGTTGCTGCCTTCTCGTGTTGTTGTTGTGGCCGTGTTTGTTGTTGCTTTGGGCTGCCGTATAAGGGTTGTTATGGGCAGCCGCTTATGTTGTTTTAATCGCATTTGGTTATGATTGAGGGTCATGTTTGAGTCTATGATTGGTCGTGTGAACTGCGTTTTGACTGCTGTTTAGGGGTTGCTGTTACAGCCGTATATGGTGGGGGTATTTGACGTGTTGGGGCCGCCGCCTCCTTTTCTGTCACCGTGAGTCGCCATGATTAGTCATTGTCATGGCCATAATTGGCTGCGTTAATTTTGTTAATTCTCTATGTTAATTTTTAGAATTTGGGCGAGTATAGACGTTCGTTGCAAGTTGGACTTTTTCGTTGGGATCAAAATAAGATAAAGGTATGATTCTTTTCATTGGCGTTTTCTTTAAACCTAACCTAACATTTAAATTTTTCATTAACAAATATTTTATTTTATTTTGTGTTATGTAGGTACTTTGAAGTTTAGTTCATGAAAGGATTTTGTTGATGGAAATGCATCGGGTTCATTGCAAAACTTTTTCATTAGTTGTTTGGGTATTTTGATGTCATAACATAGGGGGATGTCCTATTCACTACTTAGCAGATACATTATCACTATGTAGCAGATACATTTTCACTATGTAGTAGATACATTATCAACATGTAGCAGATACATTATCAACATGTAGCAGATACATTATCAACATGTAGTAGATACACTGTTTTTTAATCAGTTGCAATAGCTTGTGTTGGACAACAATTAATCAAAAAGTGTATAGCAGATACATTATTACTATACAGCAGATACACTATCACCATGTAGTAGATACACTTTTTTAAACAGCTGAAATCGTTTTCCTCGGATAACAATTAGACTTCATGACCAATAAATCATCTCCCGTGACATCAGTTTTAAGAGTTCAATGAATAATAAATCTTAAACAAATAAGTTTTAAGTGCCCTAAACATTTTGTTACACATAATCTACATTTAGATCGTTATGTGATCACCTATAACTAAATGTTTGGTTCACAAAAATTTGAATGACGAACCAATTGTTGGTGATTACAAGCCATCTGCTACAATCGATCCAAAGAACGTCGATTATCCGTGCTTGCTCACCGGATTTATAACACGCTGTGCGTCACTCTTGATTTAAACCTTAATTTTAAAAACAGTGTATACGAGTTATATAAACTTGTTGACAAAAACATAATCTTTCACACAAGACACACATTATTAAAAAAGGTACAGTCCGCGTTTAACATGAGACGAAAAGACCAAACTAGTTCAGTTACAAATAATGTTAAATACACAAAGATCCAAAGAACATCGACTATCCGTGCTTGCTCTTGCTCACAGCATTTTATAACACCCCGTGCGTCACTCTTGATTTCAACCTTTTCAAGCTCCATCCTAGCAGCCAATTGTAACAAACCACTTAATGTATTGGATTAAAAAACAAAGCTATTCTGCATCGATGAAAAAGCGATTGTACCTACTTCTCAGTCATAATGTATCTGCTACATACTAGAATTGTATCTAATGTGTTACAAATTGCGTATATAGCGTAAGTACGAGTTTTGGAACATACCTTTGAATTAGAGTTTTCCCGGACAGTTCCTACTGTCATGATATCCAATTTCCCCACAATCATTGCATTTCCTAGGTGCTTTCTTGTGTTCTTGTATTGCTTTTTCCTTTTCCGATAATAATCTTTTTCCTGAACCTTTGTTTTTTGATTGTTTTGGAGGTAAGATAGTCACCTCATTTGGTATGCTTGTTCCAATTAACATCTCTAGTTCAGACATTTTGTCTTTCACTTTG
The DNA here is from genome assembly GCA_023091065.1 of Dianthus caryophyllus. Lineage (NCBI taxonomy): Eukaryota > Viridiplantae > Streptophyta > Magnoliopsida > Caryophyllales > Caryophyllaceae > Dianthus > Dianthus caryophyllus. The sequence goes on from CM041527.1 coordinate 22,691,084, forward strand.
TTTTCCACCATCTGTGCAGGTTTGTTTGTCTTAAAGTCATGAAGCAACTGGATTAATTCATCCATACACCCTTCATCGTTCTCAACAAAAGATACACAACTAAACATTTCTGACCATAATTCATTTATCTTGTTTTTGTTTGCAACAAATGATGCACAATCAGTAAGCAAGCTACCATCAATGTTGAACAATGGGCGACAAGTTGCTAACTTACTCCACCTATGCAACATATACTTGTCAGATACTTTTTCAAAACCCTTTTCTTTTAGAACCCACAAAGCATGTCGACATAGTATACCATGTCTTTGAAATCTTTTGCAAGAACACAACAATTTCTCATCATTAGTAGTGAAAACAACAGTGCACTTCACGTCACGTTCACGGTTTCTTATTTCAATGTGTTCAGCATCTTCTTTCCTTATTGTATCTGCTGGTGAATTAAATGTATCTACAGAGTACTGATTCTGTATCTACAGAGTACTCATTCTGTTTCATACAAAATCAGCCAAAATTGTATCTGCTGGTGAATTAAATGTATCTACAGAGTGATGATTGTGTATCTACAGAGTACTCATTCTGTTTCATACAAAATCAGCCAAAATTGTATCTGCTGGTGAATTAAATGTATCTACAGAGTATTGATTGTGTATCTACAGAGTAAGTATTATGTACCTGATTGTGTTGGTACATCTATCTGCATTAAATCATCGATTCTGTGGGTGATGATTTCTTCATGTAAAATGGTTGTAATTTCTTCATTCAAAATTGTAATTGCATTCGAAGATCTACATGAAAAACACATCAATCAAGTAAATTAGCACACAAAATAATCAAAAGGGCATGATTAAATACAACTTGAGTTAATTAACCAACACAATAATTGAAATTAAAACAGCCAAATTAAGCAAAATACAGTTAATAAACACAAAAAATTAAGCAAAAGGGCATGCGTCCCACTTTGCATCCCAGTTGTAATCTTTTGGTATTTTCTCTTCGATTTTGTTTTCCGCCATTAATTTTATTGGATTTATTTATCAATTGAAAGGATTTAATTGTGAAAATTACAGAAAATAACTGAAAATTACTGAAAATTTCTTACCCAGCAGAAATTATGCTTGAATCACAAATTTCCATGACGAATTGATGAAGAATTGATGTATTTTCGACTGAAAATTACTGAATTGATGTATTTTCGACTTTTAACTGACAAATTGATGAAGAATTGATGAAGAATTGATGTATTTTCGATTAAATATTTGATTTTTAATTTTAGGGTTTTGTTTGGGTGTTTTTTCTGGGAAATTGATGAAAGAGTGAAGAAGAAAGGTGGGGGGAATATTCTTGCTTGTGTTTTGTTTGTGCACGTGTTTTGTTTCCAACCCTAGATCTGTTATTAATCTAACGGATGTAAGGGGGGTCTCATGGGTCTCATTGAGTTGGTGGGTCTCATGGGATCCCACCCCTATATATATATATATATATATATATATATATATATATATATATAGATAAGATCTTTCAAGCCCTAAGTTTTGGGAAAGTCATTGAGTCCAGACATCCGCTTTGAGATTTTAACACAAAAATTTGAGATTTTAACACAAAAATTTAGAACTGCAAAATTTCAGAATATTTGAGATTTTAACAATGTTAAAATCTCAAATATTCTGGAATTTTACAGTTTCAAATTTTTGTATTAAAATCTCAAATTTTTGTGTTAAAATCTCAAAGCGGATTCAGGACTCAATGACTTTCTCTAATAAGTTGGGCTTAAAAGATCTTATCTCTATATATATATATATATATATATATATATATATTTAGGATCTGGTGAGACCCTTCAACTCGGTGAGACCTCGTGAGACCTCCTCTTAAAATAGTTTTTACTTAAAAAATTCGGCATAGTTGTCTTTGTTATCTTATTTATGGTCTAAATAACATATTTGTGGTTCGTAAGTATCTTATCATGTCACTTTATATCGTCGTTAAATGCATTGTTTAACTTTGACGTACCTACGACACTTATTTGTGTACCTAATAATTTTTGGTGTATCTAATACGTCATTTAATATATCTGCAATATCAATTTTGTGTGTCTAGCATATTATTCACCCGACACATAAATATTTTATTAAATTTTTTAATATATAATTTATATTTTTTACCCAACTAATGGTGAAAACTAATTAAAGTAAAGGATAATGACGGGTCTATGCTTTCGGTTTAGTCATACAATGTGATTTTCATGGGTTCATCAGATTTATATGAAGGAGACTAGTTGGATGGAGTATGTTCCAAACATTCAGTCTAGTTGGTCTTGGAAGCAAATTTGTAAAATCAAGGAGCTGTTTAAGCACGGATTTGAGACTGAACATTGGTTAACTGGTGACTACACCATTAAAGCAGGGTACAAGTGGTTGCAGGGGGTTCAGACCTCCCCTCCATGGAGGTTTTATGTGTGGACCAAATTCAACATCCCTAAACACGCGTTCCTGGCTTGGCTTATTCTTCAAAATCGACTGTTAACGTTGGATAGGTTATGCAAGATGGGTCTCACAGGTATGTCTTTGTGCTTTCTGTGTGGTTCAAGTTCTGAATCTGTTCAGCACTTGTTCTTCGAGTGTGAGTACAGTAGAATGTGTATTGAAGGGCTGGGACGGTTATTGAGGCTGCACATTCCTCTGACTTATACCTGGCGTTGGTGCTTGCGGGTCAGGAAGTTAGCAAAGAGGCAAAAAATGGTACTTAACTTGATTCTTTGTGCGTTGATGTATTGGCTATGGAAGGAGCGTAACTGGTGTCGGTTGAATTTGAATATGCGAACTCCGGGGTGGTTGTGTCAACAAGTTATGGGGGATGTAGCAATGAGATTGAAAGGGTTGGGATGATTGAGATTATAGGATTTGAGATCTGTGTTTATTAGTACATTTGCGAAAGTGGTGATGTATTGACTCTTGTATTTGGATGTGATTGGTTTTAATGATATTTTACATTCTACCAAAAAAAAAAAAATGTGATTTTCATGGGGTCTCACAAGGTCTCACCGAGTTAGGGGGTCTCACCGGATCTCACCCCTATATATATAAGTCCGCAAATATTGGTAAGTCCGGTAAGTCCGTGTAGCTGTTACTACCATTTGGCTAAATCATAGCTTCTTGGTAAATGTAATCAGAATCGTAATACTTTGTAATGAAACTGAAAAAATGTTGCAAATACAGTTACATCTACAAAGAATTACAGTTTCAGAAAATGGTGCTAACAGTCACAGGGACTTACCGGACTTACCAATATTTCATGACTTAGTTGATTGATTTCTCTCTCTCTATATATATATATATATATATATATATATATATATATATATATATATATATATATATATATATATATATATAGAGAGAGAGAGAGAGAGAGAGAGAGATAAGATCTTTTAAGCCCAACTTATTAGAGAAAGTCATTGAGTCCTGAATCCGCTTTGAGATTTTAACACAAAAATTTGAGATTTTAACACAAATATTTGAAACTGCCAAATTCCAGAATATTTGAGTTTTTAACATTGTTAAAATCTCAAATATTCTGGAATTTTGCAGTTCTAAATTTTTGTGTTAAAATCTCAAATTTTTGTGTTAAAATCTCAAAGCGGATGTCTGGACTCAATGACTTTCCCAAAACTTAGGGCTTGAAAGATCTTATATATATATATATATATATATATATATATATATATATATATATATATATATATATATATATATATATATATATATAGGGTTGAGTTCCGGTAAGAACACTACCTTTGATAAGAACGGTAAGAACAGTTAAGGCACATTATAAATATACGTAAAATACATTCGTTTAACACATAAAGTACATTTTGTGAGGTACATTATAAATATATATTAGGTACATTTAAAAATTATTTGTTATATTTGAAAATTTTGGGTACATTTCAAGTTCAAAACTAAAATGTACTTTTAGTATAGTGAAAATGTACCTTAAAATTTGAAAGAAATCTTCAATTTAATGACAATTTACCTTCTAAATTTTAAAATGCGTATCAACTATTATTCATGACTAACCCGCACGTTAAATTTAAAATGTACCTTATGTATATTAATAATGTATTTTGACTGTTCTTACCGTTCTTACCAAAAGGACTGTTCTTACCTGATCTTATTCCTATATATATATATATATATATATTTGGATCCGGTACATCCTAACATCTTTTTACATTTTACATCCTAATCTAAGCCGTTAGATCAATGCAATGGAGGACCAAGATTAATTCGAGCAAAAAAAAAAAGGTGCGGCCGGTCCACTGGCTGCCTGTCCAGACCGACCGGCCGGCCGGCCAGTACAAATACAATGTTTTTTTTGTGATACTTTTAGCTCTCACGAGTGATAGTTTTAGTTATATTAAGTGATAATTTTTGCAGGAATGCCCTTACAAATTACTGTGTTATGTTCTGATACTTTTAGGTCTCACCGGTGATACTTTTAGTTATATTAACTGATACTTTTTCAGGCTGTAGCAGGATGTAGGATTTATTTTTTTTTACTAAGGATGTACGTGATCCTATTTCTATATTTCTATATATATAGGGGCGGGGTCCCATGAGACCCTCCAACTCAATGAGACCCGTGAGACCCCCTCTCAGCCGTTAGATTAAAACTAAATCTAGCGGTGCAAACAAAACACACCCTCAAAACAAAACAAACGCTCAAACAACCCCACCCCTAGTTTTCTCTCTCATCTTTCTTGTTACATAAATTCCCCTGAAGAAAAGCCTAAACAAAACCCTAAAAATTAAATTAAAATTAAATATTAAATCTCAAAAATTAAAACAGGGTGTAACAAATCAAAGTCGAAAATACATAATTTCATCATTAAAAACTGTGATTCAAGTGTAATTTCTGAAAGGTAAGAAATTTAAATATTTCTCATTTCAGTAATTTAGATTTACCACTATTGAAAAAGTTAGAATCTATGCACATATTATAAACCACATTTTTTAATTTATATTTTCAAGTAGATCTTTGAATACAATTGCGATTTGAATGAAGAAATTACACCAATTGTGAATGAAGAAATCATCACCCCTATAACTACTGAAGATTTGATGCAAATAAACGATGTGAATTCTAATTCATCTGTATCTACACTTTTAGGTATTAAAATAATATACATTACAATCAATTTTTTTTCGTCTATTATTCAAGTAGCTTGATTTTAATTTGTACAGGGTAAATACAGAATCACTATTCTGTAGATACATTAATTTGATCAACAGATACAATTTTGACTGAATAAGTAAAAGACATCAGTATGGTAAGAGAGTTTTAATGCATGTATTTCAATTGAGAACATTTCTGAAATAAATAATTCATTTTCCGTTCAAATCTCGTGAGAGTTCCAAATTTTATATTTTAATTTTATCATAAACTTCAAGAAAATATTACGGATAAAGCTGTCTAAATTTTACTTGCATGCCTGTGCTAAGCTTACTTGTGAAGTCTAATATCTTTTTTATTTTTAGCTTTTTGAGATTTTTGGGGCGATATAGAATCAAGTAGATATAAAAGCAAAGTATCTTGAAATACTTTGAGGAATGTGTCATATCTTTTGTTGTTTTGTTTTGGGTAGGTATAATTGCTCAATTGTGAAATGAAAACGTAACAATGCTTTTGTAGAAGATGCTTCTACTTCAATTCCATTACTCATGTATAAGTAACAAAAAAGACTGACTAGTAACTGTGGATACCCATATCCGTACCCTCCCACACAAAACCCTGTGATGTATCACGGACTTTTATTATGCATGCTTTAACATTGACTTAAACGGTTCTAACTAATGTCGAATTCATTTTGAGTCGTTTGAAATGTTAAAATGATTTAGGTCGCTTCACATCGCTTTAAATAAACGTTCATTTTGTCCATTTGGAGTCTAGCTAGGTCCTTGTCTCGCTTCATTTGGCATGAGCTTCGCATTTGCACTACAATTAGCCCTTTTACATTAACAAGGTCTAATTCAGCATTCCTAAATCCCTAAATTTAGGCCCGGTGGCTAGATCTTCCCTTTAGCCTTCTCTTACACAAAATACAACCTCACGTCTTACCTTATTTCACAAAATCTATGCAAATACATCCTTTTCATAATTCCGGGTCTCGGGCCCGAAACCGAGCCCAAGCCCAGCCTTTGGCCCGCACTCCAAAGCCCTGAACACCACGAATATCTCAGAAATATCCCAGGTGTTTTCTTGACGTGCAAGGTCGAGATTATACTGTATCTTTCCAAGATTTTATCAAGCCGAAACTTGGAAACAAGGTTTAAAGCCACACCCACAAACCGCATAGCCTTATGCGGTTTGGGGTGGCAACCGCATAAGCTTATGCGGTTTGCCTGGGCAACCGCATAAGGCTATGCGGTTTCCTGGCTTGTTTTTATCCCCGAATTTCCTAATTTCTCCGAGGTTTTTAGTATATATACACCCCTATACCTGACCTCGAAAAACACAATTGACACCCACAATTCTCAGCATACACACTCCAAAACTCTCTCAAAGCCTCAAACCGCATAAGGCTATGCGGTTTCCTGGCTTGTTTTTATCCCCGGATTTCCTAATTTCTCCGAGGTTTTTAGTATATATGCACCCCTATACCTGACCTCGAAAAACACAATTGACACCCACAATTCTCAGCATACACACTCCAAAACTCTCTCAAAGCCTCACGCACTCAAATCCTTGAGTTCAACACACCATCCCGTGTTGAATTCATCCTCCTTTTTAAGTTCAAGAAGCGAAGCTCTGCCCAAATCTGAAGCGCCAGGACCAGGTAGGTACCGATCCACTTGGATCAAAGCTTTTTCTTATTTTCTATGGACTAACAAAGGGGACTACACTCTAGCGCCCCCCCCCACCCCCCCCCCCCCCCCCCCCCCCGGGCTTTGGCATCGAGCGCGCTTGCATTCCAAGTGTTCTTATTACTTCGGGTACACTCCATATCCGATGACACGCCAGAGTCGCATAAGCAACCGACCCTTATAAAATACACCAATGGACAATTGAACTTTATTTTATTTGCATGCATCTTGCACCCTTCTTTTTGCATTAAAATCAACTTAAACAATGAATTCGACCTTTAACTGAACCGTTTTCGTTAACAAGTTAAACATGCTAAACTGAGGGTTTTAATCAATCTTTCTGCATCTGCATCTGCATTCTTTTACAAACTTTTTCGCACTTGTACGTAGCGATAACATTAGCTCAAATATCATCTTACTTGCATTGTTCTAGGTCAGTAGAGGCTATTTTTACATAGGCTTTTCTAAAAGGTTTTCATAAATCATTAATTGAATTACTCTTTTTCTAAAGTACCCTCACCCCGAATCCAATCTGGTTTCACAAGCCTTAGATCTAGGGGTGTCGGCGTGCTCCAAAATCTAGGACATGTCTTTAGGCTTAGGACATGATAGCAGGTTCCTAATTTCCGCGATAATTAGGTGGCGACTCCAAAACAGTTTTAAAGGTTTTTCTAAATTAGTCTTTTGAACTTAAATGCGCCCTTACGCAAGACGCCAAGTTGGGTCCCTCTTGATCCTGAGTTCCATAGTTTGGCGACTCCGTTGGGGACATCTTTTTTTTAAAAAACTTAAAACTAGCTTTTTCTTTTTAAAAAAATAAAGAGGTGAAACTTGAAAGCCTTGAACAATCCATGTATACATATTTGAGCTATGCACATTCGTTTAGAGTCCATTCCTTTTGGAATCTAGGCACCCTTTGCACCCTCGAGATGTGGTTCCCACATGCAGGCTTGTCCACTCGATAAAGCACATGCCGGACTAACTTTCCTCTCGCCCCTCCACGGCTTGCCGTAAACGACTATCTTGACCGCCCCAGTGCTTCCTTTAGAAAGCCTATCGCTCCGGCGTAAGGAAATAAAGGGGTTAAGTATCTGCCAAAGCGTACTCAAGATAGTTGGAGGTGTACCCGACTTGACCCTACCCTTGAGTCGAGTCATACGTACAAGTCCGAGGCTATGCACTCCATGGTCTTTTTCAAAATGAGCATTTGCATTCATATCTTCAAAAACTCGCTTAAACTTTTCAAAGATAAATGAACCTAACATCTAACAAACTAACACTTTTCAAACAAAACTATCGCGAATTTTTGAAACAAGCTTTCTCAAAATTCTCCTTTTTCACTAACAAGCAAAAACCCGAGCGAGGACTAAAACCCAAGCTCGTGGATTTCAATCCTCTAGGTCACACGGCCTAGACTCCGCTTTAAACATCCTCGACTCGACTTGCTAACCACTCTCGAGTCGAATCCCTTCTCTTTTACACATCCGAACTCGAGCTCACCTCGGCAAATCGCCGATATCAGTTCATACGGGTGCAAAGCAAAATCTTTAACATCGAGACGAGATGTGCGCACGCATCCTCGCCTCAGAAGCTTCCCTTTAGCTAAAACCTTTTCGAAAATCTCCTCTTTTCAAAACATAAAAGGTCTTTCTAAGCAAAGAAATGAGCTAAAATGAATGCCTAAAATGTATGTGAGTCTAGTGGGTCGAGTCGTGTCACTAATATACGAAGTGAAATGCAGGACCAAGTCTCAACTGGATACTCGTCGTACCATGAATCGCATCATCACCCCTCTTTTCAAACGCAAACGCACCTCGAAGATGGCTAACCTCAACAGATTGAGAACTCTCCGTAACCGTATTAACCAACTCACAAAAGACATTAGCAACTTGAAGGCCTTGCATCAAGCCGAAGTTGAACGCTTGAAACGGCATACCAAGAACAAGGCCGACAAGCATGCTTCCCTCTACACTCTCGCAAATCAGCGTCAAGGAGACAAGGAAGACATCAACCACTTAAAAGCTTTACATCGCACTGAAGTCGAGCGTTTGGAACGGCGCATCAAGAAAGAGCTCGACAATCCCGCCTCACTTGATGACCTCGAGGCCTTCCATCAAAAAGACAATGAAGGTTTCGTCAAATATCTCGTCCAGTGGAGGAGACTACTTTCCCGAGTGCCGGATCACCCACACGAAGACACACTCATACCCACTTTCCTTTTCAGTTTGCGACCCGCCTGGCGATACTACTTTCATTTCTGCAACGTTCGGAATTTTGAACATCTCATCGAAATTGGCACCCGCATTGAAAAGGATCTCACATCCAGCTATGATGATCCCGCTTATCAAAATAGCTCTCCAGGACCTGCTCACACGACCAGGAACTGGAGAAACCGCACTGCAAATGGCTCTACAAGGAACTTCGATAAACTCTACATGCCATACGCTATAGCATTGCAGAAATTAATCGAAAAGGACTACCTTCAACCGATCGGTCCTATAGACGAACCACCCATGAGCAAGAAATCAAAGTCATGGGACCCTAACGCCTTCTGTGCATACCATAGGGGCATGGGGCACAGCACTGAAAGTTGCCTCAAACTCAAGCACGCCATCCAAGATCTCATCGATCAGGGAAGAATCAAGAAACCTAGGATGAAAAATGCACCCCCAAGCAAGAGCAACTCCTCAGCAAAACATGCGGCCTTCACTGACCCAAGGGACAGTCAAGACGACAGTCCCTCCTTATACAACAAGAAGAAAAGGTGGTTTCGACCTAGGCACAGCCAAAACAACGGTACAATCTACCTCACCGTTTCATCACCAACCTCAAAGACAATGAGGAAAGCAACTCAAGCAACTCAAGCAACTCCGGCAACTCAAGCAACTCAAGCAACTCAAGCAGCTCAAGCGACAGTGAAGACAGTGAAGAGCTTGAAGAGATTCTACTAACTTTTAATGCTCTCAGTGTCGGGTCATCTGTCGACCCATCTATCCTAGACTCTAGCTTTAGTTTAGATTTTCTTTTTACGGAGGCTAGCTCCAAGCAATTTTCTGAATTGTCGAATAAATCTTTTCAAGGTAATGAAATGAATAAATTGGCTTACGTCTTGTCTCAAGCTAAAACAAACAACAAAGAACAAACAATTACAAATCAACAAACAACAAACAAATCACAAAATACAAATGACACTAACTCATGCGAAGAAAATGAACAAGCAAATGAATCTCTAAACAAATACATTGCAAACATTATCTCTCCGAAAACACAAGACCCTATCATCGAGGAAACCATAACCATAAACGTGGGAACCCCCGAAGAGCCAAGGGAATTACAACTAGGTGCCTCACTAGACAAAGATGAACGCGACCAATTCACACAACTCCTAAGCGAATTTAAGGACGTATTCGCTTGGTCATACAAGGATATGCCCGGAATCGAACGAAGCATAGCCGAACACCGCATCCCCATCAAACCCGGTTACAAACCAATCAAACAAAAGCTAAGAAGACTACGCCCCGAATGGTCCCTTATGGTCAAGGAAGAAATCGAGAAACAACTACAAGCCGGTTTCATCCAAGTCATCGACTATCCTGAATGGGTCTCAAACATGGTCGCAGTCCTGAAAAAGAATGGCAAGATTCGAGTATGCGTTGACTTTCGCGACTTGAACAAAGCCAGTCCAAAAGATGACTTCCCATTACCCCATGTGGATGTCCTAGTCGACAACACCGCCGACCACGTCCTCCTATCCTTCATGGACGGCTACACAGGCTATAATCAAATCAAAATGGCTTGCGAAGACATGGCAAAAACGGCCTTCATTACACCGTGGGGCACATACTGCTACACGGTCATGCCTTTCGGTCTAATCAACGCCGGTGCCATGATGAGGGTAAAGTCGCGTCTCCTCAATCAAAATAACCTAAGGTCAACTAACTGGGTAGCTAGTGGCAGTAGGGTCGAGATCCACAGAGAGAAGGAAGTAGTCAAGAGGATGTTTAGCTAAGAAGGTCAATCTCAAGGTATGAAAAGTCGGTGTTTTAGGGATCAAACTAAGAACAAAGAGTAAAACGAGTAGAAAATGAATAAGAGGGAGATTAGGGCATTCGGGATCATGTGACATCGATTCAAGTACTAACTCAAAGGGGAGTATCAATCAAATGAAGTCATGCAAGTGATTAGGTTTTAGGAAAACGCTCTCTCGAGTCAAATTCAACCTTAAGCAAGTTTAGCGGGCTCTCGCTACGTACTAAATTCAACTTATCAATTACGCGTGAGTCTAGTTTCAATTCGGCTTTCGATCTTAAACTGAAACAACCTAAATTCAATTCAATAAAGGCGTCCCTAAATTGAATTGATGATGAAACGCGTAGGAAGAAATCAACTTGCACAAATTCAATCGATTAAAGCAATTAAAACATGACTTGAATCAATATCACAATCACCCTAAACCCTAATGAAGAATTAGCTAGACATGATTAAAGTAGAAGCAATAAACATAGTAATAATAAACATGATGAGAAAGAGAAAAGCAATTAAATTAAACCTGGAAGAATTCTTGAATTATAATCTAAAGATCGGAACTTGCAAGATGAAATCAATCTAAACTAAGGAGTATTTGAGAGTTTGAAAGAGAGAAACTAATTTCTAATGTAAAGCTGAAAATATAATGAAAAGCATAATTGGAAAACCCTAACTCGAACTTATTTATAGGCCACGAGTATCCGGAGAAACAGGGCAAGCAGAACCGCTCGGTTCGAGGCAGAACCGATCGGTTTGGGGGTGGAACCGATCGGTTCACCTCTGAACCGATAGGTTCTAAGGAAATCAGGAGTTTACAGCAGCTTTAAGTCTTGATTCAACTATCCGGAACCTATAGGTTTGCTTTGAACCTATAGGTTTAACTTCACAAATCATCGTATGACCTCCATATCGACTCTCGGGCTTCGTCTTGACTTCATGATACTCGATAATGCTCCATTTGACTCAGGTTTTAGCTCAGGACCGCCAAAACCTGCAAAATACACACGAGGAACGACAGTATCGCAATATAAAGCAAATAGCTACTAAAACAATAATGAAATCGAGCAAGTGTGAGCTAAATGCAACTAACACGGGGGCATAAATGCTATATAAATGACATGTATCAAACTCCCCCAAACCAAACCTTTGCTTGTCCTCAAGCAAATAGCGTCGGAGAAAATCAAAGCATAGCTAGTTAATCACGTTAGCATCTCGAAGTGGACGACCTATGCACATAAACCTGCGACCATAGTCTATTTCGCCGAAAATAGAGCACAAGTCTCAACCATTCACAACACATTATATTGCTAGCCTCTAATGCTTTCGCAAAAATTAAACTAACGACAATTGGATTCGAGCAAGGCCAACCGAGCATACCACTTTCCATCATACCATTCTTACCACATCATTTCATATTTTTTTCTTTTCTTTTCTTTTCTCCTTTTTTTCTTTTGCAAATGTGGAGCATCCCTCGTATGTAGTACCGTTTAGCTTGACGTTCACTCGGTAAAAATTGCGCTCGGGTACACATATTCCCTTAAGGGTTACATTATTGCTCATACTCTCGGTCGCAACCAAATTCATGGCCACTGTGGTTACTCAAATCAATGAGTCCCCTCCGAGAGCATCGAAGCATTGCTCCATCATTAAATGATCGGTCCAAACAAACCACATTCCAACATTCCAAACTTTCCACAAGCCAATTGCCTCGCAAGAATACCAATGTCGAAAGTAAAAGGAACGAAAAGCGATAAGAATTAAGCAAATACAAGTGGGCTAGTGTTTGAGACTCGCAATCTATGGATAGGAAACAAACATATAGTGCAAGCTACGACGATAGGAAGTCGACTCGGAGATACTAAAGATCAAAACAGCACACTAATCAATTCTCCAAACTAACAATTCAAAGCGAAAAAAGGTTTGGAAATGCAAAAATTTTTAAAATTAAGTTATTAAGCACACAAAATGGAAAATGCAAAGCAATAAGCGCGAAAGAGCTTTCCTCCCCCAAACCAGAATCACACATTGCCCTCAATGTGGAAAACAGCATAACCACAAACAGCAGGAAGGGACAAGATAAGACGGGGGTAGGAAAAACAAAGCGAGGAAACGAGGGAAAAGGGGTAAAGAAAGCTCACATGTTCAAATTGGAGCTCCCCCAAACCGAAGTGAAGCGTGGAGTGCGGCTTATGATCCACAAATTTGCATCCAATTCAGTCCAGCTGCAAGATACTTCGGAGTAGCATGCGAGAACCAGTAAGGCCGAACAGCAGAAGAGGGCCGAGTAAGGCCCTTCGAGGCCTGTTCTCTAGAATACTAAGGACAAGAGTCCGTGAGTACCTGCATGCTAAAACAGATAATAATCCCTCATCCTCACGCGCTCAACAAAAAGTCTAAAAGCAATAAAGTCAAAGTCAAAAACAAACCAAACCAAAACAAAGTACAACAAATTACAAAAAAGTCAACGGGTTGCCTCCCGGAAAGCGCTGGTTTATAATGGTCCCGCACGACCGTCGTCAAGCTCATCATCAAGTCAAATTGGGCCAAGGACGTTGGCCACTTGCAGCAGCTTCACTTGGCGAAATAACATCCGTTCGCCAAAGAACTCGATCTCCACGAGGAAGAGCAGCATAATCCATCACGCAAGGTATTCCGTCGCGAAATGGCTCTCCAAAACAGCTCCGTGCGCCACGCACCGCCGACCGTGGGTCTCCACCACCATCACCGGGATCATAAACGTCCGCCTTGGGAAGCTTTCGTTCCCCCAAACCAGGATCGTAGCCATGCTGCGTAAAACCTGCACAAGAAACAGCAGAAGAAACAACCTCCAAAGAGTCTCCAATAAAGTGAGACGGAGGGGCAAGGTCAATAGCAAAAGCAGACTCAGGCTGCATAGGGGCACGGGGGAGACTAGATTTAGTATAGGTAAGCTTCTCACCCCCCACCAAGAACGTAAGTGTCTTGTTCCCCACATCGATCACTGCACCAGCAGTGTGCAGAAAAGGTCTCCCTAAAATGATCGGGACGTGGGAGTCCTCGGGGATGTCTAGGACAATAAAGTCAACGGGGATGTAAAACTTCCCTACCTTAACCGGGACGTCCTCTAATATACCTAAAGGTCTCTGTGTAGTCCGGTCAGCCATTTGCAGGGTCATAGAGGTGACTCCTAACTTAGTCATATTGAGTTTTTGACAGATGGAGTAAGGAATGACACTCACGCTAGCCCCCAAGTCACATAAAGCGTTCTGGACCACGTATTTCCCTATAGCACAAGGGATAGAAAAGGTCCCGGGGTCACTCAGCTTAGGGGGTGAACTACCCTGCAAAAGAGCACTACCCTCCCCCACAAAGGACACGGTCTCAGTCGCATTTATCGTGCGCTTCTTAGATATGACCTCCTTGAGAAACTTGGCATATGCAGGAATTTGCTTGACCAAATCAATAAAAGGAAGATTTACCTGCAGTGTCTTTAGGATCTCAAAGAACCGATCGAGCTTGGGGTCCATCAGAGTCGGCCGTCCACGACCCGGAAAAGGTAGCCTGATCTGAATCGGCGGTGTCGTGTTCTCAACAGCATCATCCACAGTCTGCGGACGCGGGGTCGGCCTCTGGTCACTCGGCCTGGCCGTGTGATCTTTCCCGTTCGTCGCCTCTTCCTCCGCTTGCTTCGGGCTATCATAAACTGTACCACTACGCAAAGTAATAGCACATGCAGTATCATGAGGAGGGTTAGGAGGATTACCTTGGGGTGGCAGGGTACCCTGTTGACGCGATGCTTGCGAAGCGGCCAATTGAGCCACTTGGTTCTCGAGCATTTTAATCGCGGCGTCCTTGGCTTGCTCGCTCTTCTGCATCTGCTGCATCATTATCTCGTGTGACTTGGCCATCTGCAGCATCATGGCCTTCAATTCACTCACACCCGAATCAACAACAGGAGCAGGAGCAGGTTGAACTGGTGGTGGGACATATTGGGGTCTTTGGTAGTTGGGAGGGGATGGTTGGAAATTTTTATGTGGAGGGATGTAGGGTAGATTTTGTGGTGGTTGGGTGGTTGGGTTTAGGACATTCAGTTCACGATCTGAAAGGAGTGATCGATCATAACCCATTTGGTTTTGGTATGGCGAGTTACGGTTGTAGGATTGATATGCGAAAACCTCGCTCTGGGCACAAAGATACCCCGTAGTATAACCCAAGTCGTGCCCTGTGACAGCATTCACATGAGCACTAGAAGAACCACCTCCCTGCATCCTGCTAATCTGCGCAGTCAGCGCAGCAACCTGATCAGTGAGTGCACTAATAGTCCCCTTATCACGGTCGTCATGCGCGGACCGTGAATTCCCTCGCGGCTTACCAAACTGAGAAGAGTGAACGGCCATCTCCTCTATCAAACCCCAAGCTTTGTCGTCGTCGACGTTATTAGCGAAACGTCCCTCTGCAGCTGAGTCAAGTATAGCCCGGCTCTCGGCATACAACCCGTTGTAGAATGTCATGATCACCAACCATTCGTTCAACCCGTGGTGAGGACAATCCCTTATGAGCTTCTTGTACCGCTCCCACGCTTGAAGTGACTCATCAAACGTTTGCTTGAAGCCTTGGATTTGGCTTCGCGCTGATTAATGCGCTCGGGAGGGTAAAACTTTGAGTAGAAGGCAAGAGCTAACCCATTCCAATCAGTGATCCCCGCAGTCTCCTTGTCGAGGTCCGTGATCCACTCACGAGCTCGATCTTTTAGTGAAAAAGGGAACAACATTTCCCTTATCTGGTTTTGTGTGATCCCGGCCTGCTTAATCGTAGAAACGATGAGTCGGTAAACACCTGCATATGCCTACCCGGATCCTCAGTTGTGTAACCACCGCATTGATTTCGCTCCACCAAGTTTAGGAAAGCGGGCGGATCTCAAAATTGCCTGCGGCGTAGCGGCGGCGTGAATCCAGTAGGAATGGATTAGGTGTAGGCACCGAGGGACAAGCAAGTTTAGGCATAGTCACTGGCGGTGGAGATAATGGAGTAAATGGAGGTGTGTCCTCTTCGTAGGACGATTGCGTAGCACTAGACGACGCTTCCTCGGTATTAAGATCAACGATTTGAATTGCTTGCTTGCGTAGCCTATGTAACGCTCGTTCAGGTTCAGGTTCAAATGGGACAAGAGTCCGGGGTGACCTGTGCATAAACAAAACTACAAGCAAATGATAAGAACGGTCTCAAGGAACTAGGTTCCTTGAGACAAGAGAGAAAAAACCTAAGCAAAAACTAAACAAACACTAACTAGCTAACCGTCTCCCCGGCAACGGCGCCAAAATTGATGAGGGTAAAGTCGCGTCTCCTCAATCAAAATAACCTAAGGTCAACTAACTGGGTAGCTAGTGGCAGTAGGGTCGAGATCCACAGAGAGAAGGAAGTAGTCAAGAGGATGTTTAGCTAAGAAGGTCAATCTCAAGGTATGAAAAGTCGGTGTTTTAGGGATCAAACTAAGAACAAAGAGTAAAACGAGTAGAAAATGAATAAGAGGGAGATTAGGGCATTCGGGATCATGTGACATCGATTCAAGTACTAACTCAAAGGGGAGTATCAATCAAATGAAGTCATGCAAGTGATTAGGTTTTAGGAAAACGCTCTCTCGAGTCAAATTCAACCTTAAGCAAGTTTAGCGGGCTCTCGCTACGTACTAAATTCAACTTATCAATTACGCGTGAGTCTAGTTTCAATTCGGCTTTCGATCTTAAACTGAAACAACCTAAATTCAATTCAATAAAGGCGTCCCTAAATTGAATTGATGATGAAACGCGTAGGAAGAAATCAACTTGCACAAATTCAATCGATTAAAGCAATTAAAACATGACTTGAATCAATATCACAATCACCCTAAACCCTAATGAAGAATTAGCTAGACATGATTAAAGTAGAAGCAATAAACATAGTAATAATAAACATGATGAGAAAGAGAAAAGCAATTAAATTAAACCTGGAAGAATTCTTGAATTATAATCTAAAGATCGGAACTTGCAAGATGAAATCAATCTAAACTAAGGAGTATTTGAGAGTTTGAAAGAGAAACTAATTTCTAATGTAAAGCTGAAAATATAATGAAAAGCATAATTGGAAAACCCTAACTCGAACTTATTTATAGGCCACGAGTATCCGGAGAAACAGGGCAAGCAGAACCGCTCGGTTCGAGGCAGAACCGATCGGTTTGGGGGTGGAACCGATCGGTTCACCTCTGAACCGATAGGTTCTAAGGAAATCAGGAGTTTACAGCAGCTTTAAGTCTTGATTCAACTATCCGGAACCTATAGGTTTGCTTTGAACCTATAGGTTTAACTTCACAAATCATCGTATGACCTCCATATCGACTCTCGGGCTTCGTCTTGACTTCATGATACTCGATAATGCTCCATTTGACTCAGGTTTTAGCTCAGGACCGCCAAAACGTGCAAAATACACACGAGGAACGACAGTATCGCAATATAAAGCAAATAGCTACTAAAACAATAATGAAATCGAGCAAGTGTGAGCTAAATGCAACTAACACGGGGGCATAAATGCTATATAAATGACATGTATCATGCCACATACCAACGCACCGCTACAACCCTCTTACATGACATGATGCACAAAGAAGTCGAAGTCTACGTCGACGACATGATCGTGAAGTCAAAGGAGAGAAATGGTCATATCACTAACCTCCGCAAGTTCTTCACTCGCCTACGACAATACAAAATGCGTTTGAATCCCCAAAAATGTACTTTTGGAGTCAAATCCGGTAAACTACTAGGACACGTAGTGAGCCAAAGAGGCATCGAGGTCGACCCCTCGAAAGTCAAAGCAATTCTCGAAATGCAACCCCTGAAGAACCTCGACGAAATTCGAAGTTTCTTGGGCCAAATCCAATACATCTCACGCTTCATTAGCAAACTTACCATGATATGTGAACCAGTTTTCAAAAAGCTCAAGAAAACCGACCACGTTGAATGGGACGAAGAATGTCAAAAAGCATTTGACAAAGTCAAAGAATTACTAACCAACCCGCCAGTTCTACGACCGCCCCAAAAGGATCTGCCACTATCATTATACCTTACAACAACCCCTACCGCCATGGGCGCCATGCTCGCTTAGGAAATAAATGGTGAAGAACACGCAATCTTTTACATAAGCAAGATGTTTCTCGATTACGAAACTCGATATTCGCCTGTCGAGAAGAGTTGTCTAGCCTTAGTATGGTCATCCAAGAAACTCCGTCACTATATGCTAGCACACCAAACGAAGGTCTACTCTAGAATGGACCCCGTAAAGTACCTTTTTAGAAACTCAGTATAACGGACGAATGGCCAGATGGACGCTGCTCCTAGCCGAATTCGACCTTAAGTACGTACCCCTCAAAGCAATCAAAGGACAGGCAGTCTCTGATTTCTTAGCCGAAAATGCAATCACCGAAGAGCCAATCATAGACACGACATCCCTTCCAGAAGATCGGATTTACAACATCGACCAAGAACAATGGGAATTATACTTCGATGGTTCATCCAACTATCGGGGTTGTGGGGTAGGAATACTTCTGATATCCCCAAATGGCGAACATACACCCTTGTCCATCAAACTGGATTTCGACGTAACAAACAACGCCGCGGAATACGAAGCATGCTAGCCGAATTCGACCTTAACGGACGAATGGCCAGATGGACATTGCTCCTAGCCGAATTCGACCTTAAGTACGTACCCCTCAAAGCAATCAAGGGACGAGCAGTCTCCGATTTCCTAGCTGAAAACGCAATCAACGAAGAACCAATTATCGACACAACATCCCTTCCAGACGATGGGATTTACAATATCAACCAAGAACAATGGGAGTTATACTTCGACGGCTCCTCCAACTATCGAGGATGTGGAGTAGGAATACTTCTCATATCCCCGAATGGCGAACACACCCCCTTATCCATCAAACTGGATTTTGACGTTACAAACAACGCCGCGGAATACGAAGCGTGCTTGCACGGTCTCCAAGCAGCGCTTGTACTCAACGCCCGCAACATAAGAGTCTATGGGGACTCCTCCCTCATAATCAACCAAGTATCCGGAGCATGGAAGATACTTAATGAAAACCTAGCACCCTATCAGAATAAAATACAAGAGCTCATAAACGAATTCTATCACGTAGAGTTCATACACCTCCCGCGCGAAGAAAATCAATTCGCCGACGCGTTATCGAAACTCGCGTCACTAATCAACATACCCCCGGGAATGGAAACACTACCCATTGTCGTGGAACGACGGAATGAACCCGCTTACATCTGTGAAATCGAAACCTAGGAAGAACAAACCGATTCTTGGTACCAAGCGATCATCAACTACAAAACAAACGGCGAATACCCACCAAACATCGACAAACGGGCCAAACGAGCCCTACGCCTATTATCGTCTCAATTTGTGATGGAAATGGGCAAACTACTAAAGAAGACACCTCAAGGTACACTACTCTAATGCGTCGACCACAAAAAAGGACAAGAAATCATGTCTCAAGAACACGATGGCGAGTGCGGACCACACATGAACGCACGAGCCATGTGCAAACAAATCATGAGGCTAGGATGGTATTGGACCACCATGGAAGCCGACTGTGCAAAATACGTCAAACACTGCCACAACTGTCAAATCTTTGCAAACGTACAACACATACCTCCTTCACCACTATACAGTTTAACCTCGCCATGGCCTTTCTCGACTTGGGGAATCGACGTTATCGGCAAAGTTCAACCCGTGGGAGCAGGAGGACACTGCTTCATCCTCGTAGCCATCGACTATTTCACCAAATGGGTCGAGGCTGCATCATACCGTACGCTGGGCACGAAAGAAGTTGCAAAATTCATACAAAACAACATTATTTGTCGCTACGGCATACCCCATGAATTCGTAAGCGACCAAGGCACACACTTCCAAGGAGAAGTCGAACCCCTTCTTCTCAAATACAAGATACAATGACACAAATCATCACCCTATCGACCACAAACTAACGGCGCGGTCGAGGCAGCAAACAAAACAGTCGTATCAATCCTCAAAAAGATGATCGACACCTGCCACGACTGGCCCAACAAAATCCCATTTGCACTATGGGGATATCGCACCACAATCCGCACACCTACGGGTATTACACCCTATTTCTTAACCTACGGGATGGAAGCCGTTCAACCGGTAGAAATCGAAATGCAGTCCCTTCGAATTCTCATGGAAGCAGACATTCCTGAAGCCGAATGGGCACGCGAACGATCTGAGCAACTCATCCTTTTAGACGAAAGACGGTTACATTCACTAAGTACTGTCCGAATGTATCAATCTCGCCTACAACGCGCCTACAACAAACGGATCAAGCCACGAAATATCAAAGTGGGTGACCTAGTACTCAAATCAGTCCGAGCACCGCTACCAGTCGACCCAAGAGGAAAATTCAAACCCAACTGGGCCGGACCGTATTTGGTCAAGGAAATCCTTCCTGGATTAGCCGTGAAATTAACTGACTTGGACGGTCAGGACTTCCGACTACCAACAAATCTTGATCAACTCAAGAAATACTACCCCTAAGCTCAGACAAATTTGCAATGTATTTCACAAAACACAAAACTCACTCTCGCATGAGTGAACTACGCTCGGTTTGATTCCACGCACTGTGGATACGTAGGCAGCTTTGCAAGGAGCTCAACCGAACCACACGAACTACGCCGGTTTGATTATGTATTTAGAACACTGATACGTAGGCAGCTTGTCAAAAGCACAACCGAACTCCTTAGCACGCACGCCCAAAGCTTAAAAAGGTCGAGGGCTTTACACTCACAAAAGACACGCTCAAAGCTTAAAAAGGTCGAGAGCATAGTCAACACAAAAATCCAAGTCCGAAGCTTAAAAAGGTCGAGGATTTAAGACAAAACAAACCAAACAACACGATCCGAAGCTTAAAAAGGTCGAGGATTTAAGACAAGATACAAGTGTTCAAAGCTTAAAAAGGTCGAGAACACTTCAAAACAAAACAAAAGAAAGCAACGGGACAAGACAAAAGCAAATTAATTCTATTTTATCACTTTATTTAGAATTTTTCACAATTTAGAAATGAGTTAGGAACAAGCCTCCTTAACCCTTTATTTGGATCCAAAAACATGTATTTGAATAAAGAACGTTTCTAAGCTAAACAAAAAGCAAACTACTAAGACATCTTCCGCCGTTTCGGATTAGCCTCTTTATCTTCAAGAGGCCCATCCGCCACAATCTTCGAACTAATCATAGGAGCAGTCCTCTCAAATCCTGGGGGCTCGATCGGATCCTCATCCTGCTCGACTGGGGGCTCCTCAATCCTTGGCCCTAGGCGATCTCTAACAGTCACCCTCGGTCCAAGCCTTTCCCGCGCTGGTCTCGAAGAAGAAGCATCCGCACTCGAAGCACCAAGATCACCATAGTCCCTCTTTCCGCGCACCACCTCATACGCCAAAGAGGGCCTTGGCCCGTTCTTCTCCCTCCTCATCTGACTCTCCCGTTCCCGAGGATTATTGGAACGATACCACCGCGTATAGAAGTCTGTGACACGAGTAGACTCTATATGCACCGGAACCGCCCAAGTAACACGATCCGACCATCCCCGGATCCAAGCATCAATCATCTGGTTGTTCAGGACAAAAACCGCATAGGTCTATGCGGTTTGAAGGGCTGTTTTTTCTCACAGCTTTCCTAATTTCGTCCTTCCTAAACACGACAACCTACGACATTCTCTTGTTGCTCCCCACACAGCAACATCACACTTCGTTTTAGCAAATACGATTCTTACCACGAGTCAAAACATAACATTTTCAACGTCCATGCAAGCTCATTTCGCATTTAAAATGAACTTTTTTTTCCAAAACAATTTCACAAACTAAACGAACATCAAAGCATCCCACTCGGGAATCATTTCGTTTTTCAAACTAGCTTACTAACACTACACGGATAACGGACCAGTTCAAGCTACAACGACATGTAAACAAGGGTTCATACAATCCTTATTACACAAACACAAATACACTACGGATGACGACGACGATACTCGTCGAACTCACGTCGACCCGAGCCGCCTCAAAGACGACTGACACAACTGAGCTGCCTGCTCAGCCCACGCCATTCTCCACCGGTTAGCTGTCCTCCACAGCCTCTTGTGCACCTCCTTGGCCACCTGCAAAACATAGCAACACATAAACAAAACGCCCTTTTCTCCATTTTGCCTTAATTTCACTCAAATTAAGCCAAACTTGGGGGGAAATCTCAAAAACAAACACAGTTAATCCCACTTTGCCTTAATTTCACTCAAATTAAGACAAACTCGAGGGGGTAACCACAAAAACACGACTCTCACTAGTTTGATCATCGCTATATTCCATACCTCGATCAAACTGGGGGCTCACTCACATATACAAAAGACGAAGATACATTCCTTTTTCACCTTGCCGCTCCAGCTGTCCATGCCCGCGTCAGTGGTCACTGGCAAGTACGTCGGCAACGTAAAGGTACGACGGACATCCGAGTCATCATACTCAATAGTAGTAGGAAAGTCACCAGGCTGCTCCGCCATCTCAGGATCAAACAGCTACAAAACAAATACAAAACGCACACGTTAGGGAAATTTTTTCGCAAAAATTACCCAACGCACCCTCAAAACGAAGCACACATACCTCAATCGGTCCGCAAGCGAGCCGAGACTGAGCAAACTGGCCATAGTCTTCCCAGGACAAAGGAGATTCCCTGACTCCCCCTCTCCGTACAACCTCGCGCGATCCTGCGCAGAAACTCCCCTCTCAAAAAGGACTCTCGGCGGGTCCTTAGGCACTACCGGAGCCGGCCACCCTGCCTGGTAAACTAGACGCTCTCCAAGATACCAAACCAGTCCGTACGGCGTCGCCAAGTACAGACGCTGGGTATCACGCAATGCAAACCGCGCCCCAATGCCCTCAAGAATACCCGTGTACTGGCCCCACGAGAATGGCACGAACTACAACAACGACAAACATCCATAAATACAATCATTTTAAGTACACTATATTTAAAATGATTCAAACACAAACCTGGTTAAACTCCATAAGGTTCAGACGCACCCGAACCTCATCGTACGACCAGTCGAAGGCCGCACGGTTACACGTGCCCCATGTACGCACCGCCGGATACACCTTCGCGATCGTCACGGCATGCGGAGGCAGCAGAAAGGGTTAATGACTAAAAATCCACGACTGCACATACAAAAACAAGTCAACGAAATCAAGCAAAACAAGTCAACAAAATCAAGCAAGACAAAGACAACAAACAAGATGAACAAGAACAAAAGCAATACATACCTCCATCACGAACCCAGGCGAGACTAAGGACAGTCTCGACCCTCCTTGCATGACCCGCGGCCTCACCGCGTCCATGCAAAAACGAATACACAAACCCAAGGACGGCGACACCCAGTCAAACGTTCCAATCGCACCCCAGTCTAGGAGATGCATAAGGACCGACGTCGTCGCCCGCTCACCCTTATCGCCGAAATACACGGCACTAACTAACCACCACAGCCACAAACGAGCATTCTGCTCGTCGCTCCAGTTGGAGGGGCTCGCTCGGTCTTCCCCTCGAAATACTCCAAGATGAAGCTCGTCTTGATGATATAGGGTGGTTTACCCTCATACTCCACCTCCAAACCACCGCCAATCGCGGTAGTTACCACCTCGTCCTCAATAGACGGCGCAAATCCAAAGCTCATGTCACGGTCCCCGAACGGCAGCCCCGTCATGACCGCGTACCCTGACAAAGTGATACCGGCCTCGAAGCCGGGCATGTGAAACGTCGTAGTGGTGTCCCAATACTTGTCAAGAAAAGCACGAATCAGCATGAGGTTTGCCGTCAACCTCGACCTCGCAATCGCCCTCCAGTCCTCGACCAAAGGACCAAAAGCACTACGCAACACCCAAGTCTGCGCGCCCTCCGAAAGCTTCTCCTCAAAAACACACATCACGGGCGAGACGCCCGAGAAAGTCCTCATCGGACCGTTGGGCCAGCCCATCGTCGCCCGATAGGAAACATGTCTCTCCGGAGCCAACAGAAGGTCGTGGCCATCCCAGCCTTTGGCGAACGCCCTGTTCGCACGCGACTTTCGCGGCCTAGAGCTACTCGCCCTAGGCGCAGCCTCCTCGGCCTCCTCCTCAACGTCCATCGTAGCTTCTAGCTCGTCCACTAGATCTAGAGCAGCCTCCTCATCCTCCTCATCAGGCCTAGGATCATGCCTCGCACGACCCCTCCCCCGTGACTGACCACGCCTCGTGGGCAAGTCACGAGGGTCAGCCTCCCTCTCACTATACGAACGCCTCATACGACTACTCGAACTGGGGGCTCCCTCAGTCCTCGAGCCTGTACTCTTACGGGACCTTGATCTCGTAACACGACCAGAGCCTTCTCCTGCAACAAACATGACAAATACATACAGCTATAAAACATGCAAGCATATAAACTTGACATACATTCACTACTACAAATTGAAGCTATTGCAACATTTAGTAGGCAACACTTTTTCAAATTGTTGCAATTTATACAAATTTCGTAGCCATAGCAACACTTGTTTAAAAAGTGTTGCATTTCATTATCTATGGCAACACTATTGTAATAGTGTTACCAAATACTCTTCAATGGGCAACACTTTTCTAAAAATGTTGCATTTTTAAGGTAGTAAAAGCAACACTTTGGCAGAATGTCGCAAAGATTAAAAAACGTTTGTGGATATGTAATTGGTTGAAAAAGTAAGGGTCCACCCCTCACAATGTGTAATACCCCGTATTTCTGTGTCTCGAGTTAGGTTTATATCGCATTTATATCTTGAGGTCGAGCTTAGAAGCGGTATATAATATTTGAGTTAAGTTTTAATTTAAATAATAATAATAACCATAATAATAGTGGCATAACAATAATAATAAAAATATTAAATATGGTTAATAAAAATCAAATACAATAGACCCAAATAGGTACCTTATAATTTTTAACCTAGACTCACCCACTCTTTCAACTGACTAAATAATTAACACAAAAACAAGTTGGAGCAGCAGCGTCCCTTCTTTTGTTTTCTTCTTCCTCTTTTATTCATTCACCACCATCACTCTTTATCACCATAATCACCGTCGCCTTACCACCATCGGCCTCTCCACCACTCCTGACCAAAGGTCTGGAGCCACCGGAGTCTGGCACAAGCTACATCTTCCTCGTCGATTGCTTGTGTGGTCAGTATTCGACCATTTCTCGGCGGAATCCACTCGTTTTGGTCGCAATTTCTTCCTCTTACTCTTGTCTCACCATTCTTAGTCTTAATTTGGGAGGTAATCTCGTTTTTCCTTTTCAATTTCAAGAAATTCGTAGGACAAAAACCCTAGTTTTTGGGGGTTTGTAAGTTATATCGATTTCAGTTGCTTTTATAGATTAATTAGGTCCTAATTAACTATTAATTGATACAAGTTGCATCATTTGTAGTGTATGGAGGCTTGGAGACAAGTTTGAGACGGTTTTTGTCACTTGCAAGCTTATTTTTCGGTTTTCCTTTTCGCAAGGTAAGGGTTAAACCTTACTTAGCTTGTATGTGTAATTGTGTGTGTGAATTGTGGTATGTATGTGTTTGTTTATTGATTGTGGAGTGTGTATGTATGTGTGGATGTGTGAGTATAGATATGTATGTGTGTGGGTGTGTTAAGCCTTGGTCGTGATCGAGGACAGCGAGGTGACTGTTGACCGTGAGTATGCCTACCAAGTGGGTGGTTGTACTACATTGTGGGCTGTGCCTTGCCACCTTACACACTGCTTTATGTGTTGTGGCGTAGCATTGAAAGTAGTATTGGCCGCTTGATTAGTTGTTATTGTAGTCGTAATATGCGGATGTTATTGTTGTAACTTTGGGCGCGTAAGTCTTATTTTTAGGGTCGTGAATGACCGTCTTTTCCTCTCTTTATGCGTTCTTTGTTTTTACATCGTGGTTGAGTCTGTAAATTTCGAGTTAGGAGTGTTGTTATCTGCCGTTAAATGTCGCTTAACGCCCTATTGTGGCGACCACGTAAGTTTGTTGGACACCAGTAAGTAAGCTTTGTTAAAAAGGCTGTTTTGCAGCCATGTTTAGAAATTTGTAATAGACGTGTTTAGAAATGTATGCAGTAGTGTCTAGAGCTATGCTTCTTTGTGTTTAGTGGCTGAAAATAACCGTGTTTAAGGGTGTAAACACCGCTCAAAGTGGTCGTAAGTCGCCTGCGTTTTTGGAGTGGTATTGCGTCCACCGTGGTTGTCGGAGCTGGCATTAAGTTAGGGCTCTGCGCCCATTTTTCCTCACGCTTTATGGCCGTGTTTCGGTGAGTTATTCTTTGAATTGATATTGTGATTATAAGGATTACCACGTAGCGTGAGTTGTATGATTAATACTTGCGGGACGCTATGAACTCGAGTGAATTTATGCATTCTCATTGAGCTGAGTGTATAATTGCTTATGACGAGTCAAGTCGTGTGTATGTGAACGTATGTGTCTAATACCCTTTTTCCTTGCCATGTCGCGAAGTACTATACGGTCTTCTAAGCTGGTTATATTATGTGAACGTATGTGAACGTATTGTGTTTATATTATTTGTTTATTCTATCACTCGTAATTATTTATCTTATGTGCTTATATACTCATTTCACTGTTTGTCATTTTTTTTAAGATGCTCTATACGTGCCAAGTCGTGTGTATGTGAACGTATTGTGTTTATATTATTTGTTTATTCTATCACTCGTAATTATTTATCTTATGCGCTTATATACTCATTTCACTGTTTTTCATTTTTTTTTTTTTGAAGATGCTCTATATGTGCTCATTAGGCAAACTATTCTTGTTATGAAATCAACCTAGAGTGCAAGATCCATATGACCTTATACGTTAGAATGTAAGTACGTTAATTGAGTTATACCCCTTCATTAAAATGGAATCTTATTGTACCAATCTTACTTGGATAAAGTGTTATATCAAGGAAGTATTATCCGTTAAAATTGCACACTTGTTTTCCATTGAAAAGTGTTTTGTATTGGAATATATTGTTTCTTATATTGGATATTAACTATGCTTATACTCGTATTAATTATTAAAGGAAGACCGATACAAAAGGGTATTGTGGTAGGTGATGTTTGTTTATGCAATGCAAACTGCTGGAATGATAACCATCTTTTCTTTTTTGTTCTTCACCTATATAACAGGTTGTGTTTGGCTGTGGTAATTGATTGACTCTGAGTTTCTATTGGTGCTTCTTGGGACCGATTTGTAAGAAAGAGCTTTAAATATGGACTGAAAGCAATGAAGATGATATGGTCTATCGGCTACATGTGCTCATGAACAAAGTTAAGCTAAAAAAAAGACACGCCTTCGGTTATTCTTTAGGTTGCAAGTTGTAATTTAATGTTCTGATCACTGTCAATGTAAAGAATACAAACTTCATAAAAAGATAATGTATTTACGTTTTTTTTTTGAAATTATTAGCATGGTTTTAAAAAAGTATTGCTTTGTGTATAGAAAAATCGTTGCGTCATCGACTTGAAAGGTGTTGCATTGATCTTTGTAAGTGTTGCGTTAGTCAAGAACAAAATGTTGCAAATGTCACAAATAATGTTGCATTTTAAACAAGAAAAGTGTTGCAATTACTTAGATAATTGTTGCTAAAAAAAAGTGTTGCATGCTAAACTAAGGTGCAACACTTGGTAAAAATGTTGCGTTTGGTAGTTAAGTGTTGCATTAAGCTATTGCAACGGAGTTTTAAGCAGCACTCTTAAAAGTGTTGCTTAAGGTTTAAAGCAACATTTCTCACACATTTTGCAACACTTTCATGGTGTTGCTATAGTTACACTTTGTAGTAGTGATTATACACATACATACACTATACACACACAATGCATATACACTCTTCTTATACACATATACATCCTCTCACACATATGACAATATACGCATACACAGAGCATTTTTAGGCCTAATTCACGATTAAGCCGAAAACCGTTCTCTACACCTCAAAATTACAACTTTATGGTTTCTATGCGCCATAATAGTCCCCAACAACAAACCATTACAAACAATTGCATTTTGGTCGCCCCGATCAAAAACCCCCAAATCGCCTTAATTACTCCGTATAACTACGACTTAAGACGGCGATTTGAAAGCCTTAGCTCGACATTTTCGCAAAACTGAAGTTATAGGCATGCTATATACACTATGGGCATCCTACACCGAAGTTTAATTGAAATTCCGGGTCGGAAAATCCGGGTTCGTTTTCGGGCCCGAAACCTAATTTGGACGTTTTTCACACGAAGACGGTCTAAATCACGATCAATTCACACATACATGTTCACATGGCATAATGCGACACAATGACGTCAACTTCAAGCATTCAAACGGCAAATTTCAAGCAAAACTCGGGTTTTCATTCAAAACCCGTCTTTTCAACATTTCTAGCTAAAACTAGCTAATTACAACGACAAATAATGTAAAAGCAAGTTAAATGGAGCATTACCTGGTTCCATAGCAAGGCAACGCAACGAAAATGAGCAAAATCGGTTGAGAAATCGAAATTTGGTGTTTTTAGAGTGAAGAAACCGAAACAAGCAAATGAAGCTCATTCACGGCCTTGTTCGAGCTTTATACAGCATTTTCAGCCACAGGGGGAAACCGCATAGCCTTATGCGGTTTGCACCCCAAACCGCATAAGGTTATGCGGTTTGCACCCCTGGCTTTTCTTCGGTTTTTCTCGTTTTACGCCTGTTCGGGGTGATTTTCTCACACGGTTCGTTTAAGTGATTGTGGATCTACTAGTACTATCCCTTAGGTTGCTTTTAGTGGTGATTTATGTGATTGACTTTAAATGTACGAAAGATAACAAAAACGGTACAAGACACACGATATGTTACGTGGGAAAAACCCTTAAATGTTTAGGGAAAAACCACGGGCGCCAAGCCAGGAGAGGATCTTCACTAGTTCTGAAATAATGGGTACAGAGTCTGGACCAACTGGTACAGGATACAGTAAAGGCGTAAAATAATTATGAAGTGTTTGAATGCTTGAGAATTGAGTAGAATGCTGTGTGCTTGAGTTGTATGATAATGAATGCCCTTTTTCTTCTGAGTTCTCCTTCTTATATAATGCCCTTGGGTCCAACGTTCGGCTCCTCCTTTGTAGGTAACTTCTCCCCTTTCTTCTCCAGCAGTCCCTATCTTTCAGGCTTCAGTTCAGCTTCTTGACTAAGTCTTCCAACGACTCCCTCTAGGGTTGCTGCCTAGTCTTTGGGCTTTCTTCTTTGATGTTTAATTCTTTTGTTGGGCTTGGCCCATCCTGACTTTTCCTCTCCTGGCCTGCACCTTTGTTTTGTCTGTCCTGCAGTGGTGTCGCTCATGCGTTACGGGTCTGGCCGGATCCTGTGCCGTCTAGGCCTGGCCCAGGGTTACTCAACCACTGGGTTTTTGGTCCCAACGGTTTGTCCCCATCTCCTTGCCCTACAGGTGAATCGGGGGTAAGGAGATGCTTCGTTCTTCATCCTGGTCCAGATCGAGCCCGACCAGTGCTCCTTCGCTTTACTGTGCCTTTGGTCCTGAGACCTGAACTTTGTATTTAATGAAGTAGTTGGCTTTTCGTGGGAGAGTGCGCCCTATTTTGGCGCTCAATGTACTGCGCACGTCCCATCATGGGTCTTGTCACATCTCTTCGCGCGCTTATTTTTGTAAAAACCATCTAATCTTCCTTTTGTCTTCTATATATACCCTAGTTTTTGTTTCTGTTTCCCCTTTTTTTTTCTCTCTATCTCCTTCACTCTGATTTTATTTGTTATGCACCTAAGAATCTCCGAGAAATCCCCAAATTGATTTGGAGAAACCCTAACTTCCTCTTTTCTTCTTCAACTTTGATCATGGCTTACAATGACGTTGGCCCTTCTAGTGCTGTTTCTTACTCTCACGGTGGTTCCATCTCCTGTCTATCTCATTTCGTATGTGCTTTTTCGTTTTTTGACTTTGGTTGCGGGTTTGTTTTGCAGCTTCCGATGGGACCCTCGCTCCTGATGACATCGAGTCAGGGAGGAGAGTTAAGACGTTCTTGGAGTTGCCTTCCGGAAAGAGAGATCGGCCCGAGTGTACGAACCCTGATGATGATGATGATGTTGTTGAGGCTGTTCCTTCCCCTGGAGAGGAAGAGCATGTCGGTGAAGACGAAGAGAAAAATGACAGAAAAGCTTCCCTATCCTTTGAGGCTATCACTGCTGTGATTGATCGGGCTCGGGAGGCCTTGAGGAACGAAGATAGGAAGGCACCAGGGATAATCTTGACCAGATCCATCAAAACAGCTGATGAATCTCCTGCACGTAGCTCTGACCAGGAGAAGAAGATAGCAAGGGAGTTGCCCCAAATAAATCCGGTGCTTTCAATACCTCTGCGTACTCAAAGTCAATCTGAGTACGTCTCCTTGGGGAAGTCCCTGAGTGAAAGATTTGCTGCGTTGTCCCCTGCACCTGCTGCCTTGGACCCTACACGGCTAGCGCATAAGATGGTGGGCTGTTGCGCCCAGGTTTGTGCCTTTCATGGCTTTAGTTTTGTTCTGACTTGCTTTTGGCATGATTCTGACTTTCCGCTCTGTCATTTGTGTCGTAGTTGTTAAATATGTCGGCTAGCCTTGGCTCTACTGTACCAGTCTTGGTGGGTGATAGAGTTAAGGCCGAGGCTGAGAACGGCACTGCTCTTCCCTCAAGATTACCAAATGGGAACTTGAGAGCGAGGGGTACCGCTGTGAGAAGCTGACTGCCATGGACAAGATCCACTTTCGAAGGATCCAGCAGCAGGACAATCTCATCGCCAGGCAGAACAAAGAGCTTGAAGAGTTGAGGGAGGATGCACGTAAACACAATGCTGACATAGCAGACCTGCGTGCGTACTGGACCCAGCGCACTCGAGTGGAGATGATGAATCTTCCGTCAGGAACGCGCTTAGCCGGGACCTCTGTCACGAGATCGCCATCTTTAAACGGATGTTCCCTGGGGAGGCAATCCTGGAGCGGACTGAAGTCATCTCACCGGCAAGATGCATGCGAGGTACCGCCGTCCAGTCTTTGAGGTTGATGCCGCTTGCTCATCCAATACTGTCCCTACAGAAGAACATGCTGAAAGAACTGGTGAGTCAGTTGGTGGAGACCGTTGAACTCTTGGTCTTGTTGGTATTTTTTGAACAAACTTTAAATTTGCCAGGGGGGAATGTCCCCAGTGTTATTTGGCCTGTAATTACTTAGACTTTGTCTTTGGTTTGAACTTTTCTGTCTTTGAACTCTGTTGTCCATGCGTAGGCATGGTTTGTCTGCTAGGTACTGGCTGTTTGACAATTTTCTGCTATATATTGTGCTATGTTATGCTACATTATGGAATGTTTTGTCTTTGTTATGATGCGCATATAGTTTGTTTTGAATTTGTAAAGTAGCATGCATGCGTTTGATAATTTAGGCGACTTACACTTTGGGGCTCCCTTAACGGACATTACTCCCTGTCCCGTTGTTGCAGTCGTACTGGGGCTGGAGCCCAAGTTTTTGTCTTTGTCTTTGCATTTGTTTTTGGTTCTGGGCTGGACCAGATTTTTGCAATCGCTTGTTTATGCACAAAGGAGGGTCGGAGCTTGACCGTTGGCGTTAGCCAACGGCCCTCCGACGCTCAAGTCAGTACAATTGTATAGGATAATTTGTAAAGGAAAAGTTTTGAGTTTTGTGTATTACCAGATGTCTTGGTCCAGGACACTTTACATGTGATAGAGCTTGAGGTGGAGTGTATTCCAAGGTCTTGGGATCATGTCTCCTTCCAGAGTTTGTAGTCTGTAGGAGCCTTTCCCTGTTGCTGAATCAATAAGGTATGGGCCTTCCCAGGTTGGGGCTAACTTGCCTGCAGCTTTGTCCCTTGTGTTCTGAAATACTTTTCTCAGGACCAGATCTCCTGTCCTGAACATTCGTACTCTCACATTCTTGTTGTAACTTCTGGCCACAGATTGTTGGTATGCCGCTAACCTTATCACGCCAAGTCTCTCGAGCTCTTGGGTCAGATCCAGGTATCCGCAGAGCAGTTCATTATTTTCAGAAAATGTATTGAGTCCATACCTGATTGTTGGAACGTGCACTTCCACGGGTAGTACTGCTTCACACCCATAGACCATTGAATATGGAGTTTGCCCTGTAGCTCTCTTTGGCGTAGTTCTGTCTGCCCATAGTACTAGTGGCAGCTCTTCAACCCACCTTCCTTGTTTCTCCATCAGCTTCTTCTTGATGCAATTGATCACAATTTTGTTGCTGGACTCAGCTTGTCCATTTGCTTGAGGATATCTTGGTGGAGAGGTCACCAAGTTGATGTTCCACTTTGTACAGAAATCTCTGGTCTTGTTTCCCACGAATGCAAGTCCATTGTCGCATACTATTTCTGAAGGAATCCCGTACCTGCTGATGATGTTCTTTTTGATGAAAACGATTACTTCTTTCTCTGTAACATTTTTGTACGCATCTGCCTCTATCCATTTGGAAAAGTAATCTGTCATTGCAAGCATGAACACCTTCTGCCCTGGAGCCATTGGTAATTTGCCAACTAAGTCCATGCCCCATTTCATGAATGGCCATGGTGCAGATATCGAGTGCAGGTTCTGTGCAGGCTGATGTATCTCAGGACCATGCCTTTGACAGGCGTCACATTTTGTGGCATACTGGATGCTATCTGTTTTCATTGTGGGCCAGTAGTACCCCATCCGCAAGATTTTGTTGACCATGCTTCTACCACCTGTGTGGTTTCCACAGTGTCCATCGTGTATTTACGATAATCTTGTCTGACCTGGTCGTTCTAGCGGCAGCAGTCACGGCCGGATTGAAGGACCTTTTAAATAATACGCCTTGTATGATAGTATATCTGGACGCCTTGATTCTGAACGCTCTAGCCTCGATCTTGTCCTGTGGTAGCTTATTCTGGGCCAGCCATTCGTAATATGGTTTGGTCCACCTCTGAGATTACTGGGCGTGTTGCGTAGGGTGTACTTTACGGATTCTTTGGTTCCAGGACGTGTACAATTGGTATACTGTCCAGCGCACCAGGTTTAAATGCTGATCCAATGTTAGCCAAAGCATCTGCCTGCACATTCTGATCTCTAGGGACTTGCTCAACCTCAATGTTAGTAAATTTTGCAAAAAGATTTTTGACTAAATCAAGATATGCAATCATCTTAGAATCTTTAGCAGCGTACGTACCGTTGATTTGGTTTGCTACCAGCAAAGAGTCTAGTTTTACCTTTAGATTTCGGACTTTCATGTCCAGACATACATTCAGTCCTGCTATAAGTGCCTCATATTCAGCTTCATTGTTGGTAGTCCTGAATTCACAGGATACAGCCTGTACTATCTTGTCCCCCTGTGGCGACTTCAAGACCACACCTAGTCCTGCACTCGATGTTGGTGAACCATCATCCCGCAGTTCCCAGTGTCTGCTGTTTACGGTCCGGATGGAAGATCTCCTTTGTTACCGCTTCTTCTAGTGGGAGTGAAGTCAGCCACAAAGTCTGCTAGAGCTTGAGATTTGATTGCTGTTCTGGGCTCATAGGATAGATCGTAGGTGCTCAATTTTACTGACCATTTTGACATGCGGCCTTAAAGTTCTGGTCTAGACAGTACTGATCTCACAGGAACATTAGTACGAATGATAATATGATGCGCCTCAAAGTATGGACGTAACTTGGTACAAGCAAAGAGCTTTCTGTTACAGACAGGTACAGGACCAGTGACTCCCCTGGTTCAGGTTTAGACAGGAGTGGGGCTGATGATAGGTATGCTTTCAGGTCTTGGAATGCTTTCTCATGCTCTGTCCCCCAGTTGAACTGTTTGTTCTTTCTCAGAAGATCATAGAATGGCTTGCACCTTTCAGAGGACCTGGAGATGAATACGTTGCTCATTCTTTACCCTTCGGTCAGATGGACATCTTTCGGGTTCCTGGGACTGCAAGTTGATTATTGCTGAGATCTGCTCTGGACTAGCCTCTATGCCTCTTTTTGTCACCATATAGCCTAAGAACTTTCCTGCAGTGACACCAAAGGTGCATTTAGTAGGGTTTAATTTCATATTATACTTTTCTAGAATCTCGAACGCCTTTTCCAGGTCCTGGATGTGATCCTCAGCTTTCTTTGATTTCACCACCATATCATCAATGTAGACCTCCATTGTGTCTCCAATCTGGTCCTTGAACAGCATGTTCACCAGCCTTTGATATGTTGCACCTGCATTCTTTAGTCCAAAAGGCATAGCCTTGTAGCAATATATTCCTCTGCTGGTCATGAACGCTGTATGCTCCTGGTCTGGAGGGTGCATCCTGATCTGGTTGAATCCGCTAGCTGCATCCATGAATGTTAGCACTTCATGGCCTGCGGTGGCGTCCACCATGGCATCTATGTGTGGTAGTGGAAATGAATCTTTTGGGCACGCCTTGTTCAGATCTGTATAGTCCACGCATACTCTCCACTTGCCATTCTTTTTCTGGACTACAACTACATTTGCCAACCAATCTGGGTACATCACTTCTTTAATCATGTCCATGTCCAGCAATTTCTGTACCTCCTGGTTCACAATCTCATTACGTTCTGGTGCAAACTTCCTGCGTTTCTGTTTCACAGGCTTAAAACTTGGGTCAATATTTAACTTGTGCGTAATAACATCAGAACTTATACCAGTCATATCAAAATGGGACCAAGCGAAACAATGCTCTTTCTTCCTCAGAAAGTCAATTAGAGCAGGTCTGATTACCTCTGGAGCGTCGTAACCAACCGTAACCTTCCTCACAGGTCTTTCTTCACCAAAACAATTTCATCCGTCTCCATGCGTGGGACAGATTCTCAATGCACTGACAGTCGCTTTAATTGCTATGCGAGGACTTACAGGCTAGGAGGTTTGGCCGTCTGTAACACTCTGTCTTTGTTGCTCTCCCTCTCGGCCGCTTGTCCCCCACTTTGTTGGTATCTTTATGCACTGATGGTACGTTGAAGGTACAGCCTTGAGGTTGTGGATCCAGGGTCGGCCTAGGATGACGCGTTGTATGAGGACAGCAGCGCCTATCACGCAGAACTTCTCGAAAGAGGTGACTCCTTCCACATAGGTTGGTAGGGTGATCTCTCCCAAGCTGTGCTTTGTTTCTCCACTGAATCCTACCAGGACGCTGGACTTCTTCGTTACATCAGACTCTTTCAGCCCCATAGCTTCCAGCGCCTCCATCATGATGATGTTGACTGAACTACCTCCATCTACCAGGACTCTTCTGACCATGCAGGTTCCAATCTGGATCTTGATTACCAGTCCATCGTGGTGTGGCCCATGCACTCCTTGTAGGTATGACTCATCAAACACAATCTCCTGGGCTGGACCTGCTTGTCCTGCTGGTGGCTGTTGCCTGTTCTCCAGAGCCACACGCTTTGCAGCAGAATATGTTAGTCCACAAATATCTGAACCACCAGAAATAAATTTTACCTCATGTGTTGGCGGTGGTGGTGGAAGATCTCTGGGCTCATCTCTTTCATCTTTGTTCCTCCTGTTCCTGGGCAGGATATCCTTCAGGTGACCATTCTTTAGTAGATGAGCTATCTCCCTTCTGAGGGCTATGCAATCCTCCGTGGTGTGCCCAATATCATAATGGTATTCACACCACTTGGTCGTGTCCCGCCTTGGATTAGGCTTCTCACTAGCTTTTGGCCATCTAACTGCTGAGCCCAACTTGTCCAAATTTTGTTGATCGTGCCTGGCAGTCTACGAAAGCAATACTCTGGCGGAGGTGGAACTCTGGGTGCATCACCGTTTCATCCACGGCGCTTGCCTCTCCCTGTTTGGCCTCGATATGGACCAGGCCTGTTCAGCTGCGGCTGCGGGTGGTGACTTTTCGCTCACCGCTCGTCCTGGTCACGATATCGTGCCTCGAATCGCTGGTCCTCCTCTACCCTCGATCCGCCGAGCCTTAGCCTGCACATCCTCAAAAGTAGAACAGGGTAGCGAGTTAGTTCAACATAAAGATCGTAATCTCTAACCAAACCTTGCTTGAAGGCCTCTATGGCCGCGCCGATGTCACATCCGGGATGGACACTTTCTCCTTGTTGAAGCGGTGCAGGAAGTCCCTCAGAGACTCATTCTCGCTCGATCACCCGCATGATCACCGGTCCGCTTCTCCAACAATCTGCCATCGCGAATCGGATGTTGAAAAGGTTGATCGGCTGCAAGGACTTGATGGTCTTGATTGGCGTGTTGATATACCACCGAGGGACGGTCAAGGTTGAACCAAAGCTTTTGCACATGCAAGCCTCCCTCTTCTCTGCTGGGATAGGAACGTTGAACATCCTCTGCCTGTACTGTGCAACATGTTCCAGAGGATCTGCTGTCCCATCATAGAGCTTCAGGTTGGGTGCTGAGTACTTCTTTGGCATCTCCACCATTGCAATGCAGTCGTCAAAGGGTGAATCAGCATAGCTCCCTGGTGCTGCCTCTTCAATGGGTGGTGGAAGTTGATGCAGGAGCATTAGAGGAGGTTGAAAACGAAGTACTTCTAAGCCGGCATTTACCTAAGATCACTAAAGAGTTGAAGATTGGTTCGAATTATGTAACTATGGTTACTTGGAAACACAATGGAGAAGCTGGAAACGCAGGAATGGAAGCTGGAAACGCAGAAGGAAACGCAGACTTTGAAGGTTCCTGGAAACTCACAGGAAACACAGACGCGTTTCCCACAGACTAGCTGGAAACGCTGGAAACGTGTACAGCTCAACACGCTTTCCTTAAATTAGTCCGTAGGAATCAGCTAGTATAATCTTAATTATTCTTAGTTTATTTTCTTTATTTACTTGCAAATAAAGTAGGAAAATTTCCTAATTGTGTTAGGAATAATTTAGTTGATTTTATTTGATTTTGTTAGTTTGTTTCCTAATTAAATTAGGAAAGTCTTAGTTGATGGAATAATTTGGTTTCCTAATTATATTAGGACCAATATAGTTGTTTAGAGTACTATAAATAAGGTTGGATTGTGACCTTATTTTTCATATCTTATCATACATTGAATTATCAATAAAGTTTTATACTTTGCCTAAACTTGCGAGTTTAAACCTTGAATTCTTTCTTGCGAGATTGATTTCAAACTCTTCCTTGCGAGGTTGAGATTTAGCTAATCAAGTGATTTCCTTGCGAGGATTGATCAAGATTACTTGTTTATCCGTTCTTGTTATCAAGAACTTGCATTATCCATCTTATTTGCAACCTCACGTTGCGTTTCCACCCAAAAACAGCAACCACACGTTGCATACATATTCACAGTTACAAATTCATTCAAGCACGCTTCTAAAGAACCTCACGCGTTCTATATCAAATTGGTTATCGAGCTCGATTCTTGATTTATTTTTCAATAAATGCATTGGGCAGCTTAAAACAATGGAAGATAATTCTGGTCAAGATATGCCGTGGATGGAAGACATGAATTCCATGCAAAAGGAGCTAAGTCAGTTGACATACATGGTGAAGCACATGTTTAAAAGTGGTTATAAGAAACCAAAGAACCCGAATATAAGTGATGATGAAGGTTCGATTTTATCCGAAGAAGAAGAACGTCCGAGAGGAAGGAAGATCACCAAGAACGATGATGATCGAGGTCTCAAACTCGATATTCCAGATTTTAAAGGTGACATGGATCCGGAGAGTTTCTTGGATTGGATTCGACAAGCCGAGAGAATCTTTGAGTATAAGGAATATGATGATAGGAAGCAATTTAAGGTTGCAACGTTGAAACTCACCAAATATGCTTCTTTATGGTATGAAAACCTAAAGAAACAAAGGAGGAGAGAAGGAAAGCCAAAGATTGAGTCTTGGGCTAAGTTGAAGAAACACCTTCTGAAACGTTTCTTGCCTCGTGATTATGAGCAAGAAAACTACTTGAAACTCCAATCTTTGATGCAAGAAAACTTGTCCGTGACTGAATACATCAAAGAATTTGAGAGGATAACAATCTTATGCGATCTTGAGGAGAAAGAAGAGCTGAGAATCGCAAGATTCATCAAGGGCCTAACACCCTCGCTTGCGACTAAAGTTGAAATTCAGAATTTTGATGGTTTTAATGATGTGTGCAGGTTAGCTTTGAAGTTTGAGAAGCAAGAAAAGGCACGAAAGACTAATCCTTATTCAAGAGGAGTGGTCATTGGTTCGAGTTCCCAAGCTAAAAACACTCCAAGCAAACCTAAAGAAATTCCAAAAGAGGAATCTCGAGACAAAGGAAAGGGAATCGCTGTGGAGACTAAAGGAAACTCAATGAGGCGTTGCTTTAAGTGTCAAGGCTATGGTCACATAGCAAACGAGTGTCCTCTAAAGAGAGCACTCACAGTTCAAGAATTGGAAGGGTTGGTTCCTAACTTTGTCACGTCTAAGGAGGATGAAGAAACAGAAGACCAAGAGGGAGTAGTTTATGATTTGGATCCCTTGAGTGAAGATGAATGCTTGGTGCTTAGAAACCTTCATGTGGAAGCAAGCACGGCTGAAACGGAACAAAGAGAGCAGATTTTTCATACCCGGTGCAAGGTACGTGACAAGATTTGTAATCTTATCATTGATAGTGGGTCATGCACGAATGTAGTAGCAAAGACTTTGGTTGATGAACTTAAATTACAAACTAGAGACCGTGATAAGTCATATAAACTACATTGGTTGAATGGGGATGGTGGTGTTCATGTGAAGAAACAAGCCCTAATCTCTCTTAGTTTAGGCCCATATACTGATGAATTGTGGTGTGACGTGGTTCCAATGAATGCTTGTCATATTCTATTGGGGAGGCCGTGGCAATTTGATCGGAAGGTTGAGCATGATGGGAGAACTAATATTTATAGCGTGACCAAGGGAAACACAACTTACAATCTGAAACCTTTATCACCTCATAAGATTAGGGAAGCTAAATTGAAGAGGGGAAACTTATTTGTGGAGGCTAAGGAAGTAGAAGAGGTTATTGCTCGTGGAGAACGCGTTTACATGCTTGTGGTACGTGATTCTGATTCGGGGAAGATTGGTGATAACCGTGATGTGAAAGAGCTATTGGATGAATTTGGGGATGTGTTTCCGGATGATTTACCACAGGGGTTACCTCCTTTACGTGGAATTGAGCATCAAATTGACTTGATTCCGGGAGCGGCGTTACCAAACAAACCAGCTTATCGTTGTAATCCCGAGGAGGCAAAAGAACTTCAAAGACAAGTCCAAGAGCTACTTGATAGGGGTTACGTGCAAGAAAGCTTGAGCCCATGTGCGGTTCCAGCATTATTGGTCCCAAAGAAGGAAGGAACTTGGAGGATGTGCATTGATAGTAGAGCGGTAAACAACATTACCATCAAATACCGTTTTCCTATGCCAAGACTTGATGATATGCTTGATGAGCTTGCTGGCTCATGTGTGTTTTCTAAGCTTGATTTAAGGAGTGGGTATCATCAAATGCGAATTCGAGAAGGAGATGAGTGGAAGACCGCATTCAAAACGAAACAAGGACTATATGAGTGGCTTGTGATGCCCTTTGGACTTTGTAATGCTCCTAGTTCGTTTATGAGACTTATGAATGAAGTGTTAAGGCCTTTCCTTAACAAGTTCGTGGTTGTGTATCTCGATGATATTTTGATCTATAGCAAGGATGAGGAGGAACACAAGCAACACTTGAGAGCGCTGAGGTTCTACGAAAACAAAAACTCTATGGGAAACTTGAGAAGTGCACGTTTATGGTTCCTAGTGTCGTGTTTCTTGGTTATATTGTAGGTAAAGATGGTGTGAGCATGGATCCATCTAAGGTTGAAGCTATTCAAGCCTGGCCGGTTCCAAAATCGACTACGGAGGTAATGCAAGTTTCCATGGATTGGCCTCTTTCTATAGGCGATTCATCCAAGGTTTTAGTTCAATTATGGCTCCAATTACGGAGTTGACCAAGAAAGGAGAATTTGTGTGGACAACAAGCGCTCAAAAGGCATTTGAAGAAGTAAAGAGCAAGCTATGTTCTGGACCTGTTTTAGCACTCCCTGATTTCGACAAGTTGTTTGAAGTCGAATGTGATGCAAGTGGTGTTGGAATTGGTGCCGTGTTGATACAAGAGAAACGCCCTATTGCTTACTTTAGTGAGAAGTTAAATGGTGCAAGGTTGAACTACTCAACTTATGACAAGGAGTTCTACGCTATTGTGAGGGCATTGAACCATTGGAGTCACTATTTGCGGCCAAAACCGTTCGTGCTTCATTCTGATCACGAAGCTCTTAAACACATACATGGGCAGCAAAAATTGAATCCAAGACATGCTAAATGGGTTGAGTTTCTGCAATCTTTTACGTTTTCATCGAAATATAAGACTGGAAGTTCTAATATTGTAGCTGATGCACTTTCGAGAAGACATTGCTTATTAGTTGAGCTAGATGCAAGGTTGTTGGGATTTGAGCACGTCAAGGAGTTGTACAAGGATGATCCCTCGTTTTCTAAAGAGTTTCTTGAGCCTACGGGAGATTTCACATTGCAAGATGGGTTCTTATTCAAGGGAAATCGACTTTGCATTCCACAAAGTTCAATTCGGGAGTTGTTGATTCGTGAGGCTCATGGAGGGGCAATTGCTGGTCACTTTGGAACTAATAAGACTTACGACGTTGTAAGTGAACACTTCTATTGGCCGAAGATGATCAAAGACGTGCAAGACATCGTGGCTAAGTGTGTTGTGTGTCAAAAGGCGAAGAGTTCGTTCAATAAGGGATTATACACGCGCTTACCTGTTCCCACGCAACCATGGAGTGAGGTTAGTATGGATTTTATACTTGGGTTACCAAAAACGCAAAGAGGAAAGGATTCGATTATGGTTGTGGTTGATCGGTTTTCAAAGATGGCTCACTTTATTCCTTGTCATAAAACCGATGATGCTACTCATGTTCCTGATCTTTATTATAAAGAAGTAGTGCGTTTACATGGGATTCCACTTACTATAGTGTCGGATCGAGATGTAAAGTTTCTTAGCTATTTTTGGAAGACGTTGTGGAGGTTAGTGGGAACCAAGCTATTGTTTAGTACTTCTCACCATCCACAAACTGATGGTCAAACGGAAGTGACTAATAGAACTCTTGGAAGTTTGTTAAGAGGGTTGGTTAGCAAAAGCGCGAAGGATTGGGATGTAAAACTCGCACATGCCGAGTTTGCTTATAACCGTACTCCATCGGTTACTACTGGTCGTGCTCCATTTGAGATCGTTTACTGAGTTAATCCATTCCTACCTATTGATTTAATTAGATTCCAAAGAAAGATCTCATGAGTTTTGAAGCAAAGGAGAGACAAATTATGCGTTTCTTCGACCTTGTGAGCAAGTGAGAGCTCAAATTGAGAAGGCAAACGCGAAATATAAGGAGAAAGCGAATAAACATCGAAAGCAACCTGTGTTTCAAGTGGGTGATCTTGTGTGGCTACATTTGAGGAAAGAGAGATTTCCATCGAAACGAAAGAATAAGTTAATGCCAAGAGCTGATGGTCCATTCAAAGTACTTGAGTGTTACGGTTCTAATGCTTACAAGCTTGACTTGCCAAGTGAATATGGAGGAGTTAGTGCAACGTTCAATGTTGGGGATCTATCACCATATCTCGAAGACGACAATTTGAGGTCAAATTCTCAAAAAGAAGGAGAGAATGATGCAGGAGCATTAGAGGAGGTTGAAAACGAAGTACTTCTAAGCCGGCATTTACCTAAGATCACTAAAGAGTTGAAGATTGGTTCGAATTATGTAACTATGGTTACTTGGAAACACAATGGAGAAGCTGGAAACGCAGGAATGGAAGCTGGAAACGCAGAAGGAAACGCAGACTTTGAAGGTTCCTGGAAACTCACAGGAAACACAGACGCGTTTCCCACAGACTAGCAGGAAACGCTGGAAAACGTGTACAGCTCAACACGCTTTCCTTAAATTAGTCCGTAGGAATCAGCTAGTATAATCTTAATTATTCTTAGTTTATTTTCTTTATTTACTTGCAAATAAAGTAGGAAAATTTCCTAATTGTGTTAGGAATAATTTAGTTGATTTTATTTGATTTTGTTAGTTTGTTTCCTAATTAAATTAGGAAAGTCTTAGTTGATGGAATAATTTGGTTTCCTAATTATATTAGGACCAATATAGTTGTTTAGAGTACTATAAATAAGGTTGGATTGTGACCTTATTTTTCATATCTTATCATACATTGAATTATCAATAAAGTTTTATACTTTGCCTAAACTTGCGAGTTTAAACCTTGAATTCTTTCTTGCGAGATTGATTTCAAACTCTTCCTTGCGAGGTTGAGATTTAGCTAATCAAGTGATTTCCTTGCGAGGATTGATCAAGATTACTTGTTTATCCGTTCTTGTTATCAAGAACTTGCATTATCCATCTTATTTGCAACCTCACGTTGCGTTTCCACCCAAAAAGAGCAACCTCACGTTGCATACATATTCACAGTTACAAATTCCGCTGCTACGTTTCTAAAGAACCTACGCGTTCTATATCAGAAGTCCTGGAACCTTTCGTACCAACTCTGAGAGTTTCTGCATCTCCATCATCATGTATTCCATGACCTGGCCTGCACTTACTCCCTCTGGTGTCTTTGGTTCACCGCCTCCTCCTGCACCATTGTTCTCTTGATCTTCCTCCACATGGAGTGGATCGCCTTTTGTACCTTTCGACCCTGCAGAAGAGAAAGTAGAGAAGTCAAGTTGTTTGATAACATCAGAAAATGGTGTACCTGGTGGGATCCTGGATCCTGAGGCTTTTTTCTGGACTGAGGACTCCAGTTGTTTCTTCAAGACAGTCTCTGCCTCCTTCAGCCTTGCAGCCTCAGCCTTAGCATCCTCTGCAGCTTTCTTGGCTTGCTCTGCAATCTGCTTGGCTTGTTGCAATTTCTCCTGGAGCTTGAGCATGGCTTCTGCACTTGTACCTTCCATCTTTCACGTTGGTTGATCTCGTTGGTTTGTAAAATTTTGTAGGATTAATAAACTAGTATCCCCACGCATCTACGCCAAACTGTTTCGGTGATTTTCTCACACTGCCTGCTTAAGTGATTGTGGATCTACTAGTACTATCCCTTAGGTTGCTTTTAGTGGTGATTTATGTGATTGACTTTAAATGTACGAAAGATAACAAAAACGGTACAAGACACACGATATGTTACGTGGGAAAAACCCTTAAATGTTTAGGGAAAAACCACGGGCGCCAAGCCAGGAGAGGATCTTCACTAGTGTTTTGGTAAAAACTTCACAAGATAGAAAAAATAGAGAAAAATGGATCAACTAGTACTATTTGCGGAACAGAACAGAATTGATCAGAACTGAACTATATGGGACAGAACTAAGGACACAGGGATTTGATGACGCAGAAGCCCCGAGAAGAAGATGGGGAAAACTGCGGGCTACCAAGCCAGGAGTACTTTTATTAATATCAGAGTTGGGGGTTACAGAGTACAACTGTGTAAGTGACCACTTCTGTAGTTACTTGTACAGAACTGACTGTAAATTACCGTAGTATGTTGTAGTGTATTTTCTAGTGCTTAAGTATGCTAATGAGAGTAAAAAGATCCATGAAAATGTACAAATGAGCCTCTATATATAGGCAAAGCTAGCTGCAAAATTAGTTCCTATTTTCTAGGGCACGTTCTCCATGATCTCCACTACCTTTGGCGGTTAAATAACTTCCATTGACTCCACTTCTGCTCAGCTGTAACTTCTTCCATTATCCCATGACTTTTGTAACCGTCACAGTTGACCTTTCTGACCATAACTGCCATGCCTCTTCTGATCTGTTCTGGGTTATAACTGCTGTTGCTCTTTTATCCTGCTCTGTACCATATTTATGTCGTCTGTCCAGAACTGCCAGTTCTGGGTGGTGTAAAATCTGGTCATAACAAATGCCCCTTGTTTTCTCAAGTGCAATGTTCAAAGAATCTTGAGGAAACAATCCTGTACAAATACTTCTATACAGAACAGACTAGAGCAGAAACAACGGCTATAAATTCAATAACAACTATGTACTTACCTGCACTTGCGCACAATATTCAAAGAGATAATGAGGGAATCAAGTAGTTGAGAATTTAAACCTGATTTGACATCCTGAATAGTAGCAACGGCTAATTCTGGGTGTTTTGAATTTTACCAACGGTAAAGTCCTAATCCCACTTGAACTCTTTTAACCTCGAGTATAAATAGGAGCCTTCAAGAAATTTTCGAGAAAACTCACCTTGCCAACTTTATCTTTTACCTTCTACTGCTCATCATCTTCTTCCTTTGTCATCTTTTTCGATCATCAATTC
Organism: Dianthus caryophyllus; assembly: GCA_023091065.1. Lineage (NCBI taxonomy): Eukaryota > Viridiplantae > Streptophyta > Magnoliopsida > Caryophyllales > Caryophyllaceae > Dianthus > Dianthus caryophyllus. Next base: position 22,735,322 of record CM041527.1, read on the forward strand.
AAATCAAACCAAAATCATCCGAAAATCATGGTCAACAAGACACCGATCTTGAAATCATCGAGATTAATGAAATCTTGTATGGGGATCACAAATTCATCAAAGGCGACTCTTTTGATGACGAAACCAAAACAAACCTTTCTCAAACAATCATTAAACACCTGAAAGATCACCAAATCGTGCACGAATCTGCTTTGAAATTTTCGTTCCCGAGACGATTATGTTCTGACTTCTTGGACTCGTCCTGGATGGGTCTGCATCTATGAGTTCCCTTCGTATCGGGTCCGAGGATCCCCGTAATTCTTGGATTAGTGGGGTGCTTTCCTCTATGAAGCTTGCCCTTGCCAAATCATGCCAAGCATGTGGAAGATTATCTGTCTGGTTGATAAACTCGCACAAAGTTGACATAATCGATAAAGGCAAGATCCGAAACGCTTATTCCGTAAGGACCCAGGGTAGTGGAAGATTCATCTTCGTAATCGGGAAGGGCGAGCAATCTTGTGGAGCATCCCGATCTGGGGATGATAAAGACCGGAAGACAAGGCTTCCTTTTCTGAAGCGATACTCTGGGAATAGCGGTGTTTGGACTACCCTATTGGTGAAAGAGGTTAGTCACTTGACTCAGATCTGTTATTTCTAGCTTTTCTATTCTGGGTAGGTCTGAAGGTTTCTTATGTTCTGTGTTCCCAGTTCTTGGCGACTGTGCTGCGAGGATTCTAAGGCTAGGATTGCTGCGTTCATGGCCTTGCCTCTTGGGGAGAGGACTTGGTCCGAGGGGGATAACAAGACGTGTTTTCCTACTTTCGTAGGCCACCGCGAGTGTAAAGGTTCACGTGCCTATGGTTTACGCCATCAAGGGTAAGTTTCTCTCTTGTTTCAAGATTGGTCAAGTCTGGTCTGGATCGGTGATTCTAAATCAAGTGTGGTCTTATGCTGGGTGAAACCTCTGCAGGCCACATACTTGAGGCGGTGAATCCTACTCTTCCGCAAGAGAAGATGGATGCTATCTTGGTGGGGTCCAGATGTGAAGCCACTGTTTGTTCCTACCGTATTCCTACTCCAGGTTCAAGGCGTTGAAAGTTGAAGAACCTAAGGTGAAGGTTCGAGTTGAGCCGAGAGAAGAGTACACCAGACAAGAAAACAAAGAAGAGGAAGATAGAAGAAATTGAAGGTTTGTCATTACCAGAACATCTTCGGCCCAAAGACGCCATCAACAAAGCGTAGAGAACATTATCCAACAAGCGGCTAAAAGGTTCGACCCAGATCGATTTGGGATCGATACTACTGAATCGGCGTTGAGCCACTCACTCTGCCTTTCGTATTAGTCCCGACTTACTCCTAGTACAAATGCTCATGATAATTCTACCACTATTGTACCTTACACCATAAAATTCGCAGACTCTTGATCAGTATAGCAAGTTTGGGGCACATTTTATCCACTTACGGGAGCAGGTGTGGCTGCTTATTTGGAGGACAAGCTTGCTCTGAAAGAGCAGGCTTATCTGGAACTTGGAGAAGGCTTTGGACAACATGAAGGAGGTGGCCGAAAAAGCCAAAACTGCTGCCGCCAAATCTGAGGAGAGCCTGGCCTCATTGAGGTCGAAGCGAGGGTCTCCAGCGCGTGTTCGGAGCTTGAAAGCCAAGTCCAGAACCAAGAGATCGACCGCGCTGTTTTACACAGCCCAGACCAGAATTCAAATGATGCGTGCTCCGTAGTCCGAAAGGTAGTGAGTGGGACTTAGATGTCTTTGTGGAGAAATTCAAACAGCTCTTCCCGGTGTGCGGTTCGAGGAGAGGAAAGTCTTTGGCACCGATCGGGAAGAACCCTCTGCGTCTGGTGATGGTGGTGCCGGCGAAGATGCCCAAGCCGATGACAACCCTTCAAGAAGAAGAAGAGTGAAAAACAATTACTTCGTGAACATTTTGTGTAAATTCAAACAATTTGCTATCGTGGTCTGGCCTGGACTTGTATGTCCAGGTCTGTAATTATTCTGTGAACTTCGCCTGCATTTACTCTTTGTGAAACTTTTGTTTGGTCTGCAGAGCATGACATTTTTCTAGTCTGCTCGACGGACTCGGTTGCTTAGTATTTAGTCGACCTTGGTGGTCCAAGGACTTAACTACTATCGTTACATTGCTTCTATTCTTGCTATTGTTACGTGAATGTACTAACCTCGCAGTGTACACCCTGCACTTACGTATGCATGATCATGGCTCACCTTAAGGGATATTATAGGACTCTCTTAACCCGGTCAAGCCCTGGTCCGTCAATCCGAGGACGCATCCTCACAAAGCAGATCGCCGCTTCGCAGATCGGGCCGCACTGTGGACTGGAGGAAAATCTCCACCGCAGATCAACGCTCAAGGCCGAGGACTAAGCTCAAATCTGGAAGACAAGTTCCTTAGAAGTGGGGACCAAGCCCGTAATCGGAGGTTTCACTCCTAAGTAGAATCGAGGATGAACTCCTAAACAAGTCTGGAGGATAAACTCCTTTATTTGTAATATGTAGCGTCTTATATTTACTTTGTTTTTATTTGTGGTAGAAAATATTTACTTGAACCAAAGATGTAATCTGCAAAACTTAGAAATAAAGTTAAACTACACCATTGGAGTTCAATGGTTTTTATTGAATGGAATTTGCAATATTTACAAAAAACAATTAAAGAGTGCAGAATTGAAATTACAGAATTGAAAGTACAGAATTGAAAATACCGTATTAACAAAGATAGAGTTTGAGGTTGGTTGCATTCCATGCTCTAGGAATTAACTCTCCCTCCAGAGTTGCCAATCTATAAGCTCCTTGGCCCACAATCAATCAATCTGTATGGTCCTTCCCAGGTGGGGCCAGCTTCCTGCAGACTTCTCTTTTGTATTCTCGAATACCTTCCTCGTAACCAAATCTCCTTCTCTGAATACTCGCCTTGACATGCTTGTTGAAAGTCCTGGCCACATTTTGCTTTGTAAGTCGCTAATCTTATCTTGGCTGCATCCCTCGGTTCTTACGCAAAATCAAGACTGGAAGACAACAAATGCAGGTTAGTTTCTAAAGCTGTTGAGACCATACCTCATTTGTTGGAGCAGACACTTCTGCTGGAATCACCGCTTCACAACCATACACCAAAGAGAATGGAGTCCGCCCTGTGGAATTCTTTGGTGTAGTTACTGCCACCACGTAACTAATGGTAACTCTTACGCCCATCTCCTCGTCGTTCCTTGACTTCTTTTTCGTGTTTTTGATGATGATCTTGTTGCTAGATTACCTTTGACCATTACACCGGGATATCTCGGTGCGAAGTAAGCGATTCAATATTCCAGGTTGCACAGAATCGCCTAGTCTTGTTTCCTACGAACTGTACCATTGTCACACACAATCGGCTTGGAATTCCAAATCGCAAATGATGTTCCTCTTGATAAACGAGATAACTTCTTTTTCGTTACACTTCAATGCTTGACCTCTATCCACTTGAAAAGTAATCATCATTGCCAACATAAACACCCTCGTCACCGGAGCCATTGGGAGCTTTCCAACTATGTCCATGCCCCACTTCATGAAAGGCCATGGTGCGTAAATAGGATGCGTAACCTCACCGGTGGTGGTGGATCATTGGAGAATGCTTTTGACATGCTTCACATTTGCTTGCGTACTCCACGACCTCTTTCCTCATAGTTGGCCGAAGTAACCAAATCTCGTAGCTCTGGCTAGACTTCTCCCAAAGACCATGGTTGCCACAATCTCCTTCATGTAATTCTTCCGAGCTCAAGCTTCACCGGTTCCAAGCAACGCAAATATGGACTCGACATGGATTTCTTATACGTAAGATCATTAATCAAGACATACCTCGAGGCTTTAGCGAAAAGCTCGCCTCAAGTCCGTCTGGGGTAAAACACCATCTCTAAGAAAAGCATAAAAAGGTGCGATCAAGAGACAAGAGTGGGGGTAGACAGGTTGAGCAGGATCGACTTCTATAGAAGGTCCGAGGAGGTGTACTATGGGAATCTGTCAGTGTCTGCAGGTTTGAAGCTAGAGCCAAGACTAGCTAGAGTGCACGTGAGTTCGGGTCTCTGGGGATCCGATCAATCCTAAACTGGTCAAACTTCAAAACCAAGGACCTAACCTTCTCTAGGTATAAGAACATCTTAGAATCTTTGGCCGCAAAGAACCATTAACTGATTAACAATAAGTAAAGAGTCGCTACCTCCAAATTCTTGACACCAAGACCAATCTGAGACCATCAAACCTGCGATTAAAGCTTCATATTAGCCTCATTGTTGGTGGTACGAAATTCTACAATCGACACTGGGCTAGTATGTCCCCTTGTGGCGATTTCAGGACAATGCCCAGACCGTAACCTCGACATTGGTCGCTCCATCGATTATCTGACACCCAAGTCTCTCCTTTTCTCGCCTGTGTAAGCTTGACACCTCCATACGCTACTCTCTTCCAGGGTGGATCAAATCGACCACAAAATCGCCAAGGCTTGTGACTTTATCGCTGATACGGGTTCATAATCGATGTCATATGTACCGAAATGCCGCAGACCACTTAGCCATTCTCCCAGACAGTTCGAGGCTTTCTCAAGACTGACTTAATCGAAGGTTAGTTCTAACACGGATATGATGACTCTCAAAATAAGGTCGAAGCTTAGTAGTTGACATTATTAAAGCGAGAACATACCTTTCCGTAAGAGAATACCTGGTTTCGGCATCTAACAAGCTCTTACTCACATAATAAATGGGGCCAGCGCAAACCATCTTCTTCCCCACCGTAATCCGCTTATCAATGCTCCGTGAATCGATAGGTACAGACTTAACGGTTCTCCCTCTTCTGGTCTGGACAGCAGCGGTGGAGTTGACAGTAACTCTTGAGATCCTGGAATGCTTCCTCGTGCTTCTCACTCCATTGGAACTCTTTGTTCTTCTTCAACATGTCATAGAAGGGCTTGCATCTTTCTCGAGGATCCGAAATAAACCTGCTCGCAGCGGCTACTCTCCCCGTCAACTTCGGATATCTTTCACAGATCCGGGGTTCCAGATCTAGGATTGCTTTTATCTGCTCTCGACTTGCTTCAATGCCTCTTCTAGTCACCAAGTAGCCTAGGAACTTCCCGGAAGACACTCCAAAATTACACTTTGTAGGATTGACTTCATATTGAACTTGTCCGCATTGCAAACGCTTGCTCTGGGTGCTTCACATGATCTTTGGCATCTTTAGACTTTACCACCATATCATCGATATAAACCTCCATTGTGTCCCCAATTAGATCTTTGAACATCATGTTGACCAGCCTTTGGTAGGTGGCACCAAAGATTTCGAGTCCAAAGGGCATGGCGGTGTAGCGATAGATACCACGATGCATCATGAATGACGTTCCTTCCTGGTCCGGAGGGTACATCTTGATCTGGTTAAAACCACTTGAGGCGTCCATGAAAGTCGAACTTCATGGCGCCAGCCTTGTCCACCATGGCATCAATGTGAGGAAGAGGGAAAGGATCCTTGGGACATGCCTTGTTCGGATCTGTGTAGTCTACCACGGACTCTCCACTTTCCATTCTTCTTACGCACAACAACCACATTAGCTAACGGTCGGGATACATTACCTCTCTTACCATGTTCATGTCTAGCAACTTCTGGACTTCCTCATTGATGATAACATTTCTCTCTGGCGCAAACTTCCTGCGTTTACGGTGCCTTTAGTGCATCGAGGATCAACGTTGAGCTTGTGCGTGATAACGTCGGGGTGATTCGATCATGTCAAAGTGGCTCCATGCAAAACTTGATTTCTTAGACTTGAAACCGATCGGATCGGATCGATCTTGGATGGTACATCAACGCCTACTAGCACTTTCTTTTCTGGGCAGCTCTGGTCTACACTGATCTGGTCCATTTCCAATCGACTTTTCTGGTTCCACTACCGACTTGACTGGTTTACGTAATTGCTATGCGAGAGATTTGTTGGTGATTTGGGGGCTTCAAGGTCGCTCTGTAGCACTCTGCCGTGATCTGCCTTTCTCCCTTGATCACCGTAACTCCCCATTGAGTTGGGACCTTCACACATTGATGGTAAGTAGACGCCACACCTTGAGATTGTGGATCCAAGGCCTGCTAACAAAACATTATACGAAGTCATAGAATCAATAACATTAAACTTCTCAAAAGAAGAAACTCCTGGGCATAGGTTGGAAGTGAGATCTCTCCCAAGGTGTGCTTGGTCTCGCCATCAATCCTACCGTAACATTAGAGTTCTTGGTCGACTTTGTCCTGGCCTATACCCATCTCCTTCAATGCGTCCAAAGATGATCGGGTTCACGTAATCGCCCCATCAATCGTAACTCGACGTACAAGGGTGCTTCCAATCGCAACTTGATCACTAGTCGTCATGATGCGGGACTGGGATGCCTTCACAATCTTCATGATCAAAAGTGACAACTTCCCAATTCTTCTCTACTCTGGTTGGAGGTTGCATCTTTTCTTGCTTTGCTATCCTCTTGGGCTGCGAGAATAAGTCAAACCACGGATATCGTAACCACCATTAATAAATTTTACCTCGTGTGTGTAGGGTGGAGGATTTGGCGGCTTTTCGACTCTTGTCCCCTGGAGTCCTGGGATCTGGCGCTTTCAGTCCTGGGCTGGTTCCTCTGGACTGGTCTGATGATATCCTTCGACGTCCAGTTACGAGCTGGTAGGATATCTCCTTCTTGAAGGCATAGCAGTCTTACGTCTTTGTGGCCGATGTCTCCATGGTATTCACAATACTTGTTTGGATTCTGTTTGGGTTTGGATTGTCATTCCTCTTGGGCCATCTTGCGGCATTCCCAAAGCTCTCCAACTTTGCTATCAACTGTGGAACCTCTACACCGAGGCTGGCGATATCAAGGGAGTCATCGAGTTGACTGTCTCGTAATCGACAAAGATGCACTTGTGTTCTGGGTGGCTCTTTGTATGGTGCTGGCCTGCTCTGGGTGCGTCCACTATCGGACTTCCTGTTCACCTTCTCGTACCCAGAACTATCCCGCCTCAAAGCATCTTCTTCAAGTCTAATCTGGGCCAAGGTCTTTGCTGCACATCTTCAAAAGTAACACAAGGATACTTGGTTAGTTCACGATAAAGCTCAATTGACCACCAAACCTTGCCTATAAGCCTGGATAGCGATTGCAACGTCACGGTTGGGGATAGAGATCTTCTCCTTGTTGAATCTCTGGAGATAATCTCGTAGAGACTCATCTTTCTTACGTACAGTGCATGCAGGTCACTTGTTTGCTTCTCTAACTTCCTGCCGCTAGCAACCGGGCAACAAAGACATTCACAAGATTAGCAAACGATTTAATAGTACCATTAGGAATATTGACAAACCATTGCAGAGCTGGTCCAGCAGTAGAACCAAAGCCCTTGCACATGCAAAGCTTCTCTGTACTCCTTTGGGGCTGGGACCGTGTACATCCTTTGCTTGTCTTTGGGCAACATGGTCCTGTGGATCTCTGTACCATCATACGCTTCATCCTGGAACACTGAACTTCTTTGGGATGTCCTGCATAGTTATGGCCTCATTGAATGGTGAATCTGCATAACACTCTTGGGAAGCCTCCTCAATTGGTCTTTGGAACTCCTGGAATCTTTGCAACCTTGTCATGTAACTTCGGAGTTCTTGCATCATCATGAGGGTAAAGTTGAACTTCTTCTTGCCCTTCCTCTTGTCGGCATTCTCGGATGATTCTTCCTCATCTTCACCACCCAGGAGTTGGTCTTGAGATCCTCATCTTCATCCAGTTAGAGAAGTCTATTCTCTTGATTATAGAACTCAAAGATGCCCCAGTGTCCGATCTTTGATGTATCGCCTCTTAGCGAGAATCCAACTTAGTCTTGAGCAGACTCTGTTTCCTTGATCTTGCATTCTCTTCTCGAGATTTCTTTGAATCTTAGATTGGCGCATCTTGTAACTCCTTGGACAATTCCTCCAAAGTTCTATCGGCCATTTTGAGTATAGAAAGGGTGATTTTTGTGAGATTTTGTGAGAAAAGTTACGCAAATTAATAAACTAGTTGCCCCACGGTGGGCGCCAATTTGTTTTGGTAAAAACTTCACAAGATAGAAAAATAGAGAAAAATGGATCAACTAGTACTATTTGCGGAACAGAACAGAATTGATCAGAACTGAACTATATGGGACAGAACTAAGGACACAGGGATTTGATGACGCAGGCCCCGAGAAGAAGATGGGGAAAACTGCGGGCTACCAAGCCAGGAGTACTTTTATTAATATCAGAGTTGGGGGTTACAGAGTACAACTGTGTAAGTGACCACTTCTGTAGTTACTTGTACAGAACTGACTGTAAATTACCGTAGTATGTTGTAGTGTATTTTCTAGTGCTTAAGTATGCTAATGAGAGTAAAAAGATCCATGAAAATGTACAAATGAGCCTCTATATATAGGCAAAGCTAGCTGCAAAATTAGTTCCTATTTTCTAGGGCACGTTCTCCATGATCTCCACTACCTTTGGCGGTTAAATAACTTCCATTGACTCCACTTCTGCTCAGCTGTAACTTCTTCCATTATCCCATGACTTTTGTAACCGTCACAGTTGACCTTTCTGACCATAACTGCCATGCCTCTTCTGATCTGTTCTGGGTTATAACTGCTGTTGCTCTTTTATCCTGCTCTGTACCATATTTATGTCGTCTGTCCAGAACTGCCAGTTCTGGGTGGTGTAAAATCTGGTCATAACAACTAGTTCTGAAATAATGGGTACAGAGTCTGGACCAACTGGTACAGGATACAGTAAAGGCGTAAAATAATTATGAAGTGTTTGAATGCTTGAGAATTGAGTAGAATGCTGTGTGCTTGAGTTGTATGATAATGAATGCCCTTTTTCTTCTGAGTTCTCCTTCTTATATAATGCCCTTGGGTCCAACGTTCGGCTCCTCCTTTGTAGGTAACTTCTCCCCTTTCTTCTCCAGCAGTCCCTATCTTTCAGGCTTCAGTTCAGCTTCTTGACTAAGTCTTCCAACGACTCCCTCTAGGGTTGCTGCCTAGTCTTTGGGCTTTCTTCTTTGATGTTTAATTCTTTTGTTGGGCTTGGCCCATCCTGACTTTTCCTCTCCTGGCCTGCACCTTTGTTTTGTCTGTCCTGTCTGGTGCTGTCTGTACGTTCTGGTCCTGGCTGTGGATCCTGTACCCGTCTAGGCCTGGCCCAGGGTTCTGGACCAGCCTGGGTTTTTGGTCCCAACAACGCCTACTTTCGAATTCCCAATTCATCTTGGCCCAAGTGCAATTCCAAGTACGTCCCGTGCTTGGGTTAAGGCATCACCTACAGTTCGCCATACGCGTATATTAAGCATTTAATGTACGATACAGAAGCAGAAGCACGAACGCTCTTCACGAGCATTACATCATTTTCTCCTCAAACGGAAGGCAATCATATGAAACTACGACTACATAGACACTCCTCGGCGAGCCCAAGCATAAGCACTCTGCATTATACCCAACTACAAACATCCCACTCTACATAGACGCTCCTCGGCGAGTTCAAGTACAAGTACCTTACGGAACACATCCATACATCCAAGCTTTGCAACCCTTACACATGCACTCCTCGACGAGATCAATCATACCTTACACCCTTGCACACGCCCTCTTTCACAAGACTACACGCTACATGAAGACATTACAAGCAGCAGTACCAGGCATACAACGACATCCAAGCATATACAATGGCATTACACGACGCAGCAAGCATAACGAAGGCACTCAGCAGGCCGGCAGGCCCTTATAGTATGCACGGACCGCCAAGTCCTTAAAATGCGCACGTCCCTCCCTCAAGATAGCCTGCTCAAGTCCTCGTCTCACCCATGGACACATGCTTCGTTCCGCTGACTATATCGAGACTGTAATGGTCCGGATATGGTCGTGGAGTTTGACTAGCGCTCTAGTCCGAGCTCAGTCAAACTGGGGGCTCTGTGGATACCCATATCCGTACCCTCCCACACAAAACCCTGTGATGTATCACGGACTTTTATTACGCATGCTTTAACATTGACTTAAACGGTTCTAACTGACACTACTACAATTCCCTTACTTTTTTGACACTTTTTAATCGACGCTTTTAAAAGCGTGGACACATTTATGCATTCACACCCACATTTTTGTAAAATAATAATGATTTTTAATTTAAAAAAAAAAACCCCGCCTGAGTCTCGCGCTCTAAACAAATTTAGGCGCACTTCATTATTCATTTGCCCCAATTTACTGCCTCCCCAAAAAAAAAAAGAACGAAGTCGATCAAACTGCTATGAATCTCTCCAAAACCTAATTCATCAACAATAATCCAAAACCTAATCTCTCCAAAACTGCGCTCGATCGTCTCCTTCATCATCGTCTATCATCTCCGTCATCATCGTCTATCATCTCCATCATCATCGTCATCAGGTACTACGAATTTTCCCCCAATTTTTTTCCAGGTTACTTTCATTTTTTACCCTAATTTTGATTACACATTCAAAATTCTTCTTGTAAATTATCGATTTTTCGTTGTTGTTTGCCCAATTGTTGCGTTCAATTGGCTGTATCGATGTTGATTCGATGAGCATCTTGGTTTAATTTGGCTGAAATCGGGTTGATTCGAATTAGGGTTTACTGCGAATCGTTCTTTGTTTTTGATGAATAGTTGAATGATATGTCGTACTCTTTTGTTCTTTCTATTTGATTTTGTTGTATTCTGCAATATTGGAATTGAACAATCAACCATTAAATTTTCTGTTTTTTTTTTTTTAATGTTTTAATTAGTTGTTTGATTATCATCTCCATCATCATCGTCATCTCCATCATCATTTTCGTCGATCATCTCCAACTGTTTTCATTTTGTTATTAGAATAGTGTTTATGTTTTCGTTTTAAGCCGCGTGTAATTTTTCGATTACGACGACCATAGGTTTGTCTAGTAAATTTTGATTAATTACCTGCCTAATCACATGGGAATTGTTCAACATCTCAACAAACCAACCCAATTTTCATCAGTCAATCGTGTTTGTTGTTGGCCTTTGTAATCAATCATTGAATTTCAATTGTTATCAGCTTAATAACTGTAATTAATTGCAATATTAAACGGAGTACTCAGTAGGCTGATTTTCTTATGTTAGGTGATTTGATTTCTCACATAACGTTGGCCATTAGAATCGAAGAAAATCAGCCTGGTAACAGGTATAGTCATCTTGCTTATGACCGCAATGTAATGTTAATATTCATTTTTGATGTTTTCATCTCAAACTGTACTTCAAGTATAAGCGCAGCTTTTGTGGATGATGATGATACTAATCAGAGGTTTCACTCGAGTTTCAGTGTTCGACAGAAGTGCTTTTACGTGGGAAGTAACATTTACAGCAGAACCGAGATTGTTGCCATGGAATGGGTAGTGCAAGAGGTCCTTAAGTTTCACTGCATCTCGACGACAATCTACAACTTCCTGTGGTACGTCCCCACCCAACTGATTAGGCAACCATCGTGGTTCAGATCTCGAAAAAAATCAATTATTCTTTGAAGTTTGCTTTTCTTGTCATGAGTTCTATCTTAAAGTCTTTGGAGCGAATGAGCAGATCTGAGAAAAAGGTGAGTACCTACCATTGTCATGGAGGTATACATTCTCACTCGACTTCCTTACTCTACTCTAGTCGCGTTATACCTGTTTGTGAATCCTCTTTCTGTCGAACAATGTGGATGTACGTAGAATTCGAATGTAGAAGTATTAAAATAATCGATTTCTCACAACATACTGCACAATTTCTTTCAATTCCCTCACTAATTACTACACCATTGAATTTTCTTGCAGGTTCATGTTAGAACAAAAATAGATGATTTACCAGAATGCATTAAGGTATGTGCAGGCGCGCAGCCTAACCATAACCTATCTTCCGTTTTCATAAAGACGACTCGTGCTGACGACACGTATCCCTGTGAATCTGTTGACAGAGTTTGGAGTGGCTGGTGCAGCATGCGCTGTAAACTCGGTTTCAATTGGCACATCCAGACCTGGTAAGTCCGAAGTATGGAGTATATATCAATAACAAGCCTAAGGAGGCTTTGTAGTTCTTTAGCGTGCTTGTTATCTTATTTACTTCATTGGCTTGTAGTCGTATCGCATCAATACTGCGGAGGCTTTGGAGTTCTTGGATAAGTTTTTATCTATGAATCCAGATGACGGGTATGGTTCAATTGCCTTTGTTTCGCGTCATAGCATAAAATATATATATCCTCCCGTCGAGGGGAAGAATAAAAACGTGTGAGATCGTCTTTTACTCAGAGATTTATGTGTGTTTTGTGCAGTGGCTATGTTAAAATCGATGATTTCATAGAAGCGCTTGGATTGAAGAGTTGTAGTTTATCTGAGGAGGTAAAGTATCATATGTCTGTGATTGTTTTCTACATTTACAGTTTGATATTTGCTTCCTGTATGCCTTTCTAGAGACGCGATAGAAGTCTGTGGTGACTGGTGATAGTGTTGTCGATAATGGTTTATGAGCTGTTGGATACTTGCATTCCTTTGAATTCTGAGCGTAGCGGTAAATTTGTGTCGATAGAGCTATGCACACGTGTGTGACATCAATGTCCTTTCAACATGCAGATTTTTGCATTTGCCGACTCTGACCAGACGGGGAAGATCGATTTCAGACAGGTAATATCTTTGATTTATTGCCTTCATTTATCCGGCGTTTTGATCCATAATCAGTTAACCGAGGTTGCGTACATTTTCAGGCTGCCTTACTATTCGATATGTTCGACGTGGACGGTGATGGTAAAGTCGGGAAACATGACTTCCTAACCTGTTTAAGGAAGAACCCTCTTCTTATCGCGCTCTTCTGTCCTCTTGCTCAAGGGTTTTGGGTTTTATAATGTGGTGAATGTTTCAAAATCGCTTTCTGTATTTTTCAATCATCAAGAAGGAAACAATAAGGAGCTTCATTGTTTGGGTCGACTTTTTCAGTTCCCGAGCAACCCAAACACTTGGCATAAATAGTTTTATTAGCTCCGAACTTTTCCATTTGTACAGCCTTGTCACTATTAACCTTCTTTTCGTTTTCTAGAGAATGCCATGGGTGAGCTAGGGAGGCTGCTTATGTACGAGGCTTCGAGGGATTGGTTGGTTAGTGATGAGTGCCGCCATTTATTTATAAGGTCATTCTTTTTTTTGTTCGCAACTTATTTTCATCATTTTTTTGGCCCTGCTCGACCTACTATTCAAGGAGACATTCAAACACCAATGGCTGTTGCTAAGGTTGAGTTTATTGATCCCAGAGAACCTGTGGTGGTGAGTACGTTATAGGTTCTTCGCCTTCTTGTATCGTTTAATGCTTGATATGTGGTAGTTTTGAATAGTCGGCCAATTATGTTATCGTATGTTGTTTAGAAGCCTGATCTCTGGCCATTGTTCAGTTCATCAATTCAAACTAGATAGATGAGGCACTAATAAAAACGGTGCACAGCTCTTTAGGCCTACTTTTAAATAAGCCAGATGCTTAGTTATACTGTTTGCCATTTTTCGTTGTGCCTACTTGAACTCCTATGGCTTACTAGCCGACAGTGAAGTGTGCCTCGTCTACAAAAGGTGGTGCGTTCTTTTACATTTTGATTTAGTATGGATGAATTTTTCTCAATTCCATGCCCCTCGTAGTAACTATAACCTTTTTTTTTTTTGGATATTGGTTCAAGGTGCCAATATATAGTACTTTATTTTTGGCTAGATGTGGACGTAATGTTGATGATGTAATGTTCTTTGCGTGCACAAGGTAAATAGACCAAAAAAAGTTCGTTATAAGGCCGGTTTCACATTCATGGTTTTTCAATGAAGCAATAATGTTCGGTGTTGCAACGAGATGGAAGGAGCAGTTCTCAAATTTGATTTGAAGGTCGACATCGTCGCATGCATATCTTTTGGCTGCAATACTCATCGTTATGGAGACTTTTATATTTTGTTTTTTTTATGAACATTAAAAAAACAATATTTTTCAACATTATTGTACTCCGTAGCTTGGCACGGATGAATTTAATTTTATTGTACTCGTTTAAATTATCCATCTAACTAATATAATTATGTTAATGCAGAAATTTTATGGTATTTTAATTTTCTTTTGAGTATATTCTTCGAGAAATTTAATTATGATATCATATATCAAGAGTATTGATAATACTAACAAAAACTATATTGATGTTTTACATGGTAGTGATGAAAAAGCGTCAAGAAATTTCTAAATTGCCGACAGAAAGAAGCGTCGCGAGGCCTGACGCTAAAACATGTCGTGACTCATGACACCGAAAAGTGACACCATGGTTGACGGAAAAAAGTGTTGAAAATTCATGACACCTAAAATAACCACGCTTTCCAAAAGCGTCGAGATATTAAATTTCGACGCTTTTAAGCGTCGAAAATAGTCAAAAAAAGCGTCGCGAAAGTAAGGGAATTGTTGTAGAGTGATGTCGAATTCATTTTGAGTCGTTTGAAATGTTAAAATGATTTAGGTCGCTTCACATCGCTTTAAATAAACGTTCATTTTGTCCATTTGGAGTCTAGCTAGGTCTTTGTCACGCTTCATTTGGCATGAGTTTCGCATTTGCACTACAATTAGCCCTTTTACATTAACAAGGTCTAATTTAGCTTTCCTAAATTCCTAAATTTAGGCCCGGTGGCTAGATCTTCCCTTTAGCCTCCTCTTACACAAAATATAGCCTCACGGGTTACCTTGTTTCACAAAATCTATGCAAATACACCTTTTTCATTTTTCCGGGTCTCTGGCCCAAAACCGAGCCCAAGCCCAGCCTTTGGCCCGCACTCCAAAGCCCTGAACACCACAAATATCTCAGAAATATCCCAGGTGTTTTCTTGACGTGAAAGGTCAAGATTATACTGTATCTTTCCAAGATTTTATCAAGCCGAAACTTGGAAACTAGGTTTAAAGCCACACGCACAAACCGCATAGCCTTATGTGGTTTGGGGTGGCAACCGCATAAGCTTATGCGGTTTGCCTGGGCAACCGCATAAGGCTATGCGGTTTCCTGACTTGTTTTTATCCCCGGATTTCCTAATTTCTCCGAGGTTTTTAGTATATATATACACCCCTATACCTGACCTCGAAAAACACAATTGACACCCACAATTCTTAGCATACACACTCCAAAACTCTCTCAAAGCCTCACGCACTCAAATCCTTGAGTTCAACACACCATCCCGTGTTGAATTCATCCTCCTTTTTAAGTTCAAGAAGCGAAGCTCTGCCCAGATCTGAAGCGCCAGGACCAGGTAGGTACCGATCCACTTGGATCGAAGCTTTTTCTTATTTTCTATGGACTAACTAAGGGGACTACACTCTAGCGCCCCCCCCCCCTCCCCCGGCTTTGGCACCGAGCGCGCTTGCATTCCAAGTGTTCTTATTACTTCGGGTACACTCCATATCCGATGACACGCCAGAGTCGCATAAGCAACCGACCCTTATAAAATAAACCAATGGACAATTGACCTTTATTTGCATGCATCTTGCACCCTTCTTTTTGCATTAAAATCAACTTAAACAATGAATTCGACCTTTATCTGAACCGTTTTCGTTAACAAGTTAAACATGCTAAACTGAGGGTTTTAATCAATCTTTTTGCATCTGCATCTGCATTCTTTTACAAACTTTTTCGCACTTGTACGTAGCGATAACATTAGCTCAAATATCATCTTACTTGGATTGTTCTAGGTCAGTAGAGGCTATTTTTACATAGGCTTTTCTAAAAGGTTTTCATAAATCATTAATTGAATTACTCTTTTTCTAAAGTACCCTCACCCCGAATCCAATCTGGTTTCACAAGCCTTAGATCTAGGGGTGTCGGCGTGCTCCAAAATCTAGGACATGTCTTTAGGCTTAGGACATGATAGCAGGTTCCTAATTTTCGCGATAATTAGGTGGCGACTCCAAAACAGTTTTAAAGGTTTTTCTAAATTAGTCTTTTTAACTTAAATGCGCCCTTACGCAAGACGCCGAGTTGGGTCCCTCTCGATCCCGGGTTCCACAGTAACGTAAATATTGAGTAATAATATAAGTAGACGTTGCAGGGGTACATAGTTATTGCGATGGCGTGTATATGTTGTATTTCAGTTGCGTTGTTACATACTATTGTGTGGAGAATGTATCGTTGCTTTCATTTTGTAGCTTAATTAGTTGCTACATGACTCGAGTGTGGTTGATGCACAGCTGAAGCATGGTTGATGCACGCTTGTACCATACCTGCTACGCGATCACCACATGACTTTTATGTCGCGCTACCGATGCGCCACTACTACCCCGTTGATGTGCCACCGCAACACTGCTAATACTATTGTTGGATGACTTCTAAGTTGTAATGATTTTGTTACATGGCGGATGCGCCGCCATTCAAATGAAGAGGTGAAAATTAGTGTCTCGTTTTGTCGAAAAATTGCAAATGTCTAGTTTAACAAAAGACTATTTATGTTTTGCAACGTAATGGGTTGTATATATCAAAATGATTTTGTTGTGGTGTATATGTTTTAATTATGTTTGTTTTTTTAGATTATGATGAAAAGATTAAAGATAGAGATGAAGACATTATTCAAGAAACTCGATATCTCATTTTAGTTTGCTTACTTTTTTATGTATCTTGAAATTTTTTTAATCACACTATTCTAAGCATGGGATACATTTTCATTAAGAAATAGATACATTGTTTTTAAGCATTGGTTACAGTTTCTTTGACTTTTTTGTCTACAACTATTTCCATTTACTTTGCTCATGAAAAACGTAGAAACTAATGCACACTTTTGCAAAACGATATTTGGGGTGATATACGTTGTTATAGACAATATTCATTTTTTATTTTCTTTTTGCATCATTTTTAGAATATAACGTAGTAAGGGTCTACTAGCTACTTGCTTGAATACAATTATATTAAGAAATAGATACACTATTTATAAGCATTAGATACATTTTCATTAAGAAATGAATACATACTTTTTAAGCATTAGTTACAGTTTCATTAGGAAGTGAATTCACTGTTTTTTAAGCAATGGATACATTTTCATTAAGAAATAGATATACTATTGTTGAGTCACAGATACACTGTTTTACAGTATTGGATACATTGAGAAATATATACGAATTACATTATTTTAATCATTGGATACATTTTTATTATGTAACAGATACACAATATTTACATTGTGATGGATGTTTAGTCTACAACTGATTGAGTACAATTTCATTAAGAAGTAGATAAACTATTTATAGCATTAGATACATTTTCATTGAGAAATAGATACATTGTTTTTTAAGCAGTAGTTAAAGTTTCTTTGGGATCCGAAATGAATTCAATGATTTTTAAGCAATGGATATAATTTTTATTACAAATAAATACACTGCTTTAAGCATCGCAAACAGTTTCTTTAACAAATATTCATGGTTTTTAAGTATTGGATATCTTTTCTTTAAAGAAATAAATACATTGTTTTATACGCTTGAGATATACTATTGTTGAGTCACAGGTACACTGTTTTAAAGCATTGGATACATTGAAAAATATATACGGAGTACATTATTTTAAGCATTGGATACATTTTTATTTAGAAATAGATACGTTATTTTTAAGCATTGGATACATTGTTTACTGTTTACACATGCCTAGTAAGGAAATGTAGACATCTCTATGACGACAACCACCGACTTTAACATTATTTGGAATGCTATCCTCTGCAGCTACGAATTTTCTTTCACTTATCGTTTCCTATGCTGATTTTTTTCCTTGGAAGTCTTACAAGTGCTTTTCATTTCATATATATGACAATTTTAGAAAGAAAATGAAAAATGGAAGATACACCGGTTAGTACTAACATACACACAAAACAAATTAAACAAAATATGGAATTATCGGAATAACAACGATACGTCACAAATTAACCGGAAAAACGTACCTTGTAATGTAGAAAAACCCTTATTATTTAAATAAATTTACATAATTAAAAAATATAGAAAACCTCAGCAGTCAAGAATATAAAAAATGTGCAACAATAAAAAGAAATTTAATGTTTTCCATTCATCTTTATCCAGTTTACTTTAGTTATGGTGTATTGTCAAATTTATCATGAAAACATCATCTCGCTTAGGATTCTACATTGTCTTGCACATGGTAAATAGTAATTTGGATTGATTTAGTGCAACAATAAATAGAAAGTTAATGTTTTCCATTCATCTTTATCCAGTTTACTTTAGTTATGGTGTATTGTCAAAATTAGTATGATATTTCTGTAATAGAGTACGACAATCAATTAATATTATTGTAGGTACCGGGATTAACATGGAACCACTCGACGTCTTGCTAAGGGCGTAAGAGTTAAAAAGATTAAGTACAAAAAACCTTCAAAAACTGTTTTGGAGCCGCCACTAAATTATGAGGGAAATTTAGAACCCGCCTCCGTGTCCTCATGCTCAAAGACACGTCTTAGAGTTCAAGGCACGTCGACACCCATCCGTCTAAGGCTATTGTGAAACCAGATTCGGATTCGGGTGAGGGTACTCTTCTAAAGTATAATTCAAAATAATGTTTTTATGAAAGATCTTTTGGAAAAGCCTATCAAAAGATAGCCTCTACTAGACTTGAGAACAATGCAAATAATCATACATGAGTCTAAGTAACTCGCTACGTACAAGTGCGATATAAGTTGTAAAAATAATGCAAAAGAGATTGTTTAAAACCCTCAGTTAAGCATGCTTAACTTGTTAACAAAAACAGTTCAGTTAATGACGAATTCATTTTAAGTGATTTAGATGCAAGATGAGGATTTGCTAAATGCATACAATAAAATAAAGTTCAATTGTCCATTGATTTATTTTAGAGAGGTCAGTTGTCTATGCGACTTTGGAAAGGTATTACAAATAGGGTGTGTATTCGAGGTGCATGGCCGCCTTATGAAAAGCAGACTTGCGTACCAAAGTCGAGGTGAGCCTAATGTAGGCCCTTGCTAGTCAAAGAAGTAAAGAAAACCTTAATCCATGTTTAGGATTAAGACCTACCTGTCTCAAGTCAGGAAACCGACAGCGCTTCGCTACAAAGGTTAAGATTTCAACACTAGGAAAATGAAGAATTCTAAGGTGTTTATGCGTGAGGCTTTGAGTTGTGAGATTATGCTGTGAATTGGATGTTGAATTGTGTCTTCAAACGTATGTGGAGGGCTGTATTTATAGTGTAGAGTTCGTCAAGAATTAGGAAAGCTAGGGGATAAAACCGAACTTAGGAATCGCAAGGCGCCTTGCGAATGCTTGGGGAAATCGCAAGGGCTCTTGCGATAACCAGCCCTAATCGCAATGCCCCTTGCGATTGGTAGGGCGGGCATTATCCTCTTTTTCTATATATTTCCAAATTATATTTTAGGATATACGGGATATTCTTGCTTGAGCTTTAAGATACGTTGTGGTGGCTGGTTGTAGGGTTTTGATTAGGTTTTCCTGGTTCTTAGGAAGCGGGCCAGGAATGGGTTTGGGCTCGGTTATGGGCCCGAGCCTTGAAAATGTGAAAAGGGCGTATTTTGTAGTGTTTTGTGAAATAGGACATTCCGTAAGGCTACCCTAGGTGTTTGCCAGTCCTAAAAGGTGGTTTTAGCGACTGGTCCTAAATTCAGGGATTTAGGAGAATCGAATTGAACCTTGTTAATGTAAGAGGGTCAATTAGACTATGTGTTTTTAGAAAGGGGTGTGCGCATGCCGATTAGGACCTGAACCTGAGTCAAACTAGACTCTAGGCCTAAGGACACTAAGAGTGATGACCCATAAAGAAACCTCATTTGCATTTCAAAACATTTAACTTGAATTCGTCATAGTTAGAACTATTTAAGTCAACATAAAAGCATGCAATAAAAGTCCATTGTTACATCACTGGGTTTTTGGCGGGAGGTACGGATGTGGGTATCCACAGAGCCCCCAGTTTGACCGAGCTTAGGACTAAAGCGAAAGTCAAACTACACGACAACATCCGGACCGTTACAGTCTCGATGTTGTCAGCGGCTGATAAGTCGATATTTTACCTATATTTTATATACTTATTCCCCGTCATTTTGTATTTATTTCCGGCATTTTTGCTATGTTTTATATTATTATTTCTCCGTGCACGGTTTACTACGATTATTTTATATTTCTTGCAGGACGGAGTATTTTATGCCGAAATTGGCGACGGAAAATAAAACGAGCTCGACGACAAGTTTAATTGCACGCAAAGCCGGGGATTACTAAAAACTAAGTAATTGGGCTCATGCTTAAATGTAATAAAAGGCCCAACTTTGTAAATAAGATGTAAATAAAAACAAACAGAAGTCAGACTCATATTTTTTTGGTTATCGACGTTAGTTTTAGTTTTAGGTTAGAGAATTTTAAAGCTTTTTAGTCTCTTGTTCTCCTTTAACTTCAATATCTGTTCATCTATTATCTTTTCATTAAAAGTTAAGTTCTTCCTTCTTTTCTCTTTGTTTATCTTTATTATGTATGTTAATTTGATTATTGTTTTTATTGTTATTTCTATGATTGAGTAGTAGTTTTATTCTAGGGTTTGGTTGAACCTATTATGGATTAGTTGTTAAATTGACTCCGACTTATTGAGTTTTTTATTGGGTTGTGCTTATTGTTGATTGTGTGATCGTGGTTTATATGATTGATTATTTGTTTGAGATCGCGTACGAGAGTCGGGTCTTAACTTGTAAGTTTTTGTGTGAACCCAAGTCAGGATTGTGTACGAGAGTCAAATTCTGTCTTAAAAGAACCCCAATAAACAATTTGATAAGTCGTTAACAGAGTTAGTGAGTCGACTAATTTGTATTGGTTATGATACATTTGCCCTAGAATTTCTTATTTTTATCATTGTATCGCGTTATTATCAGTTTAAGTTTGTATTCTTGTTTATTAGACTAGATAAATATTTTTATTATGATTTGCGTAGATAACTTGTAATCCGAGATGACACTAGTACTTAGTCCCGGACCTCCCTGAGACCGACTCGTAAGTGCTACAACTGACTCGTACGCTTGCGGTAATTTATAACTCATCAAGTTTTTGGCAGCGCGGAGTATGTGTCCATGGGTGAGACGAGGACTCCGAACCGGGCTTATCCGGGGAGGGACAAACATGTTTAGGGACTTGACAGTCCTTGCATACTTGTAAGGGCATGCCTGCCTGCTGAATGCCTTTGCGTGCTATTGCTGTTGCTTGGTCTCGTGAAAGAGCGCAGATGCTTGGTCTCGTGAAAGAGCGCAGATGCTTGTGCTTCGTGCTAGCGCTTATGCTGGTGCTTGGTCTCGTGAAGAGTGCTGATGTCCGCCGGGAATTATCGTCCGAGGAAAAATGTTCATGCTTAGTGCTTATGTGTAAACGCAGAGGTTGTGCTTATGCTTAAACTCGTTTAAAGAGTGTGTGTGGCGGACTTTAGGTGACGCCTTAACCGAGCGACGCGACGTGAAATAGTACTAAAACGGGTTAAAAGTGGACTAGAAACCCAGATTAGGCCTAAAAACGGGAAAAACACGAAAATGCCCAAAGGGGGAATCGCAAGACGTCTTGCGGTTTATCCCCAAAATTGCAAGCGTCCATGCGATTTAGGTCGTGGGCTTTTTGCTCATTATAAAACACGGAAATACCGAGTTCAACATTTCATTTCCCATTTTCGACTTTTCCTCTCTAAAATCGACTCCTTGCGATTTTCAAGACCGTTTTCGCTCGTTTTTCTTGCTTTGCTTACAAATGGACCAAGGCAATACTCCATTTAACTTGTTTTTATACATTTTAATGTTGTAAATTGTTAGATCGCTCTTGAAATGTAGAAAAGACGTTTTTGGTGAAAAACCGTCTTTTTGCCTGAAATTTGTCGTTTGATTACTAGAGAACGATGCCATTCCCTTGTATTATGCTATTCTTGAATGCTTGCGTGAAATGTGTAACGTTTGAGACGTTTTTGGACCATTTTCGTATGAAATGGTCCCGACCCAAAAATCGGACCCGGATTTTCGGCCTCGGAATTGCAATTAAACTTCGCCATAGGTTCCCCTTGACTAGTATAGCATGTGTATGGTGTTAGTTTCTGAAAAATGCTAGTAATCGGCCTTCAAATTGAGGTTTAAAGTCGATTAAAACGGAGAACTTAGGTCAAAATTAGGGGTTTTTGATCGGTAAGTCCAAAATGCAATTAATTGTTCTGGGGTGTAATTGAAGGTTAATGTAGTGTATAGAAACCATCAAGTTGGAATTTTGATGTGTATAGAGCGGCTTTCAGCGAAATTGTGAATTACGCCTGAAAGGGCCCTGTGAAGGGTGTTTTTGTTGGATTGTTTTTACTTGTGTCTTTGTCTTGTGTCTTGTAAGTGTTTATGTTCTTGAAATGTTGCAAATGAGGATTGGTCTGGACCTCCTACGACGAGGGCTCGGGCTCGTCGGAGTACTGGTTCTAGTGCTGAGGAGCCTACTACTCCTGGTGGTACGAGTTTGCGTCGTACTTTTAGTGTGAGGGATCTTTCTCCTGGATCTGTTAACTTTCCGACCCGAAGGGGTCGTGGGCGAGGCAAGGGCGCTCGTGGCCACCATGGTGGTGTGGTTGGCGAGGAGGAGCGAGAGGTAGAGGCCATGGAGGAGGGTGAGTCTTCACAGGCTTCAGGGTCTCGGGGTCGTGGTAAGGGCCGTGTGAGTCATGGTCCGCGTGTTGACCGTCCTTTTGCGAAAACTTGGGATGGTCACACCCTGTTGGCGGACCGTGAGCGTCACTTGTCGCACCGGGCCCTTACTGGGCTTGACGTAAGATACATGAGGACGTTTTCTGGCATTTCGTTCGTCATATGGGCATATCGAGAGGTTCTGTCTCCCGGGGCGAGGGAGAGGATAGATAGGTGTGCTTTGGGCCCGTTGGTTGAGCGTTGGGTCCAGATTATAGATTCGCGGACCACGGCGAACTTGAGGATCGTTCGAGCGTTCCTTGACCGGTATTGGGATACGACCACGACGTTCCATTTGCCGGGGTTCGAGGCAGGCATGACTTTGTCTGCGTATGCTATCTTCACGGGTCTGCCCATTGGCGACCGTGATATGGACTTCAGTTTGGCGCCGCCTATTGACGACATCGCGGTGCTTGCGGCTGTTGGTGCTGGTTTGGAGGTGCCTTATCTGGGAAAGGCGCCTAATTCCGTCAAGATGAGCTACATCATGGAGTACTTCGAGGGGAAGACTGAGCATGGTCCTGGGGCTTGGAGCGACGAGCAGAACGCTCGTATGTGGCTTTGGTGGTTTGTTAGCTTTTCTTACTTCGGCGAGAAGGGAGAGCGGGCTGCTACTTCAGTGCTCATGTATCTTCTGGACTGGAGTGCGATTGGGGCGTATGACTGGGTATCCCCGGCCTTAGGTTTGTGCATCCGTTTCTGTATGGATGCTGTGAGGCCGCGGAAGATGGATGGAGGGTCTAGGATTCCCATAGTATCTCCTGGTTTGTTGATGGAGGTACGTTGTTCTTGTCTTCAATTGT
Organism: Dianthus caryophyllus; assembly: GCA_023091065.1. Lineage (NCBI taxonomy): Eukaryota > Viridiplantae > Streptophyta > Magnoliopsida > Caryophyllales > Caryophyllaceae > Dianthus > Dianthus caryophyllus. The sequence goes on from CM041527.1 coordinate 22,758,834, forward strand.
TTTGTCTTGAAATGTGCTGTATTCGTGCTAATCTTGTCTATGTTTCTTGTGTAGTGTTGGATCAACAGTCACTTCTCTTTCTTCCTCCCCGAGCCGGCCATTGCTATGGAGAAGAAATACCCGGCAGTGTGGACTTGGGGTACTTGTAGTCGTTTTGGGTTTGACTGGTCGTACGACTTCGTCCGAGATCAGCTGAACCAGTTGAGGAGTGGTCAGGTATGTATTTGTTGGAGCTGGTGTCCTCCACAGTTAGTGTGATTAATTTATTAAATCTCTTACAGGATCACAAAGGATACTTGTATTTAAAATCAGCTGATTAACGTATATCGGTAACGGTTGGCTTGCTAGAAAGTTTGACGTTACTGTCATATTGATGGCGGTGATCAGCTGGTCCTTATCGGTCACACCTATAGGACGATTTTATGAAATGTAATTTGATTACATTGATGCCTTAAATAAATCTAAGCAGTTAGAAATTTGGAAATGTATTCGAATAATTATTTAATGTGATTAAATAGATTATTGTTATATTAGTGGGTGAGCTAAAATAAATGTTATTTTAGCTAGATGAGCTGAATTAAGTGTTAATTCACATATGTATAATGGTTATGAGCTACATTTATATTATAAATATATTTGATATTTATAGTTAAAATGATGCTATAAGTTATGTTATTTAATTCATTGTATTATACGATAATCAATTAATTAAATACATATTATACATATTATTTTACATGTAATGTACATGTAAAATACTAAAAACAAAATACACAAAATACACACACATGTGTGTCGTGTATTATGTATGTATTATAGTTGTTTTTAGTTTGTTTAATTAGTATATAATAGGTGGTTAATGTTTGATTAACTTCCTCTAAGCACTACTAATAAAACTACCCCACTAACTTATAAACCTACCCACTAAACTACATTATAAACCATCTAGTTTACTCATAAGATGAGGAATCAATTTTTGGTAGTATTGTTGGTGTGTATGTCGAGTAGAAGGAGAGGAAAAAGAGAGAATTTGTTCTTAATTTTCACTCATCCAATTTCCTTTGATACTTCATATATTATTAGTAATATATACCTTGTAATCTAGCATTTTACACAAGGCATTTCATACATCGTTTTGGGTGCAACTTATAAGAGATATCCTACGTTGGATATTGGTTTGAAAACGTAATTCGGGTACGTTTTAGGAGGATCTTAGGCCTTTCACCGAAGTCTTGAAAGGTTATTTCTATGATCTTGTGATTCATATTATTTTCGTTTTGTATAATCTTGGGCATGTTAATACGATTAACATTTTAGTAGTAATATCGTGTTTTATATTCCTACAAGTGGTATCAGAGCATTAGGCTCAAAATGATTTTAATATGGATTAAAATTGAAAGTATAAAATTGTTTATATTTTTATTAATTCGGCATTTTCAATTTTTTTTATTTTCGAAATTTTGAGTTTAATTTAATTGTTTTAAATTGTTAGAATGATTAAATTAAATTGATATGCAAATTTGTTATATGTTTATATTTTGATATGATCATTTTTAAGATATATAACACTAAATTTTGGTTTAAATATGATTAAAATCAAAATAATATGATTATATGATAATTATAAAGTTTATTATATGATAATAAAATATGTGACACAATTTATGAAATTATGAATGTCAATTTTTTGCATATATTAAAAGTTTCGAAATTTTATATGTATATATATACATGTCGATTTTTGTTGTTAAATATGATTTAATAAAAATAAAATTGTTTATATATATATGTTTAAATTAATTTTGGCCGAATCAAAATAAAAAAAAAAAAAATTGTTTTTGTATTTTTTTTATTTACTTTGGCCGAAATGTTTTTTTGAAATTGAATTAATGTGATTGATTCATTTTGTTTTAATTTGAAAGTCAAATTAATATTATTTTGAAATGCCTTATTGAATTGTCATAAAAATGTTTATGATATATGATGCCATTTATTTTAAAATAGTTTAAAATAAATATTGAATTGATTCATTATATATGATATGTTGAATTAATTTTTGTTTATCAATTGATGTATGACATGATTGATTTTTATGTTAATAGGTGAATTTTTGTGAAATTTTCACTTAAACATATTTTGTATGGTGGTTTGTGTTTTTCATGCATATGGATGTATGAATTTTTGTTTTAGTAGATGAATGCGTTTATATTTGATTGCGTTTTATATCTAGTGTGGCCTAAGTTTTTGTTTTAATTGCATTTTCGTAATGATGAAAATGTGATTTTGGGATTTTTCACGTCTCCAACTTGTAATCTTCTTTTATCCTAGATTATATGTAAATAGGTTTTTCATGTAATAGTTAGTGGTAAAAGAAGAGGAGATTGAAGATCCTTTTGGTGATCCAAGACGGAGTTGGTTTTGGAGCTTTGCTTATGAAGATAGGGTCCTTTTGAAGGATTCCAATTTGTATTTTATAGGGTCCAATTTGATTGGATTCCGCCTTGTAATGTTTTTGTTAGGCCACACTAGGTTTCTGTGCTTGTTTTATTTATGCTTTTCGTCTTTTTCCGCCTAAAACAAACCACCTAAATCGATGAATACTGATTCATTCCCACGTGCTAGTTTATATAGTTTAAACATATGATGTTTTAACAAGTCATTATTCATTTAAACTCACCTATATTGTTCACTTAAATGAGTTTTTTTAATGGATGATGAGATCTCACTCTTTTAAAATTGAGATATAGTCTTTCTAAATCGAATCATTATGAATCCCTTGTTCGTCGGTGGGCATATAGGACCTGTTGTTAAATCCATGTGTACCCCTTCTACCTTGGGTAAGTAGTTGATGTCGATGTTAGTTGAACTCAACATTTGGTTTTCACTAATATGTGAGAATTGAAATGGACTATTAATAAATTTGAGAAATTTATGAACCAAGAGTTTTTAAAAGGTTAAAAATTAGTCAAATGGTTGACTTATCGATTTGTTGAAATTTGAGTCTTGGAATCATTTATATAATTCTTGAGTGGGATCAATTATATGAATGCTCTTAGTTTATTTACATGTTTTAAATAGACGCATTATTTTTGGTGATTGCTTATATTTGCTTAATCTTCTTATATTGTAGATATATTTGTTGCATTTTCTGCTGTATTATGGCTGATAATACTGCTACCCCCGGCCCTAGTGCCGTCTTGACTAGGGAGTCATGGTTGCGTTCCTTCATGGACCATGTCTCCTACAACCAAAACTATCGTCTCAAGTCAGATGGTAGTAACTTCACCGAATGGGAGGCAGCATTAAAGAATGCTGCTATCGCAGACGGAAAGCTGAAGTATCTCATGGAGCCAATTCCGGCTGAACCTACTGCTCGATCTGGAGCTCAACGAACTGCATACGATGAGTTTGTTAAGGAAGCGGGTGCGATTAAGAACGTACTCATATATGCAATGGATTCCCATTTGCAACGTCGCTTCATTTCCCAAGGTGCAAATCGCATTTTCACCACGCTGACTAATGAATTCTCGCAAGCTCCGAGAATTGTTAGGTATGATGCAGCTGTACGCTTCTTTGAGGCAAAGCTGCAAAGGGGCCAACCTGTTAGCGCTCACATGCTTAATATGATTGAGAATGTGGAGAAGTTAGAGGCTCTTGGCTGCAAGCTTGAGGACTCGATCATTGTTGATCGTATCCTACACTCACTTCATGATGGATTCACTCAGTTTAGGGTGAATTACAACATGAATGACATGAAGAAAAGTCTTCACGAACTTCATTCTCTGCTCGTGCAAGCTGAGAAAGATCTTAATTTGAGTGGGAGTCACAAGAAAGATGTTCTTGTGATACAAAGCTAGGGAAAGGGAAAGGCACCTGCTGCCTCGAATGCTAAGCGACCTCAGTTCAAGAAGAAAGGTCAGCCTAAACCCAAGAGTGGTCCTGGGGAGTCAAGTTACTCAAAAGGCAAGAAGAGCAAAGAAAAGGAGGGAAAATGTCACCCTTGCCAGCGATGCAGGCATTGGCGAAGGAATTGTCCTAAGTACCTCGAGGACATAAAAGTCGGACGTCACGACGGCCAAGGTATGTCATCTAACATTCACATGATAGAAATTAATCATGCGAGTTCCTCTGTTTGGGTATTTGATAATCGATGTGGTTCTCACATTTGTAATCACTTGCAGGGCCTCCGGACGTAAGGCGTGCGGCTAAAGGCGATGTTGATTTACGTGTTGGGAATGGAGCAAAGGTTCTTCTTTGTTTTCGTAGGAACTTACATCTTGTTATTACCTAGTGGTTTGGAACTTTGTTTGCATGATTGTTTTTATGTTCCCGCTTGTCAAAGAACATTATTTAGTTAACATGTTGGATGTTTTTGGTTTTTCATTTATTATTAAGAACAATTGTTGTACTTTTTCTTTAAATGATGTTATTTATGGTCAAGCGTTTTCCATGAATGGCATTTATGTTCTAGATCAAACGCAAGAAATATTTCATGTGAATAATAAAAAGGCAAAATTAGGTGATAAAGATCAAACGTATTTATGACATTGTCGAATGGGACACATAAATGAAAAACGAGTAAAGAAACTCATTAAGAATGGGATTATTTCACCTTTTGGCTATGAATCATTTGGTACTTGTGAATCATGTCTCATTGGAAAGATGACTCGTATATCTTTTAAAGGTATTGGAATGCGAGCCAGTGACCTACTAGGACTAATACATACCGATGTATGTGGACCAATGTCTGTCACAGCACGAGATGGCTATAGATATTTCATCACTTTTACTGATGATTTGAGTAGATACGGGTATGTCTATTTAATGAAACATAAAAGTGAATCTTTTGAGAAATTCAAGGAATTTCAAAATAAGGTTGAGAACCAATTAGATAGAAAAATAAAGGCATTACGATCAGATCGTGGTGGTGAATATTTATCTAATGAATTTGATCAACACCTAAAGGATTGTGGAATTGTTTCACAATTAACTCCACCTGGAACACCACAATTGAATGGTGTGTCCGAACGGAGAAATCGAACCTTGTTAGACATGGTTCGCTCCATGATGAGTCACACGGTATTACCAGATTCATTGTGGGGGTTTGCTCTAAATTCTGCTGCACTCATTCTAAACCGAAGTCCGACTAAAGCGGCAGACAAAACCCCATATGAGATGTGGAAAGGAAAAGTTCCTGATTTGTCCTTTATTCGGGTTTGGGGATGTGAGGCTTACGTTAAGTGGAGACCTGACGATAAGCTAGGCCCACGATCGGTCAAAACATACTTTGTGGGATATCCAAAAGGAATGTTTGGTCATTACTTTTATTCACCTACTGAACAAACGAGTTTTTGTTGCAATAGTGCTAAATTCTTAGAGAAAGAGTTTATCACGAATAACCAAAGTAATAGGGTTTTTGAGTTGTCGTAAATCTTGGAACCGAGACCTTTGCACAAGTGATGGAGGAAGATATTCCTTCAACCTCCATCGCAGTAGCTATTCCTGCGGAACCTAGGAGGTCAAGTCGAGTCTCTTTTCCTCCGGATCGATACATTGGTATCGTGCAAGAAGGAAATGGAGCTGATTTATTACTTCTTGAAAGTAATGATCCGACTACCTACAAAGGTGCAATGACTAGTTCGACTGAAGCTATGGCTTGAAGCCATGCACTCAGAGATAGACTCCATGTACGAGAATGAAGTATGGGATCTGGTTGTTTTGCCTGAAAAGGTGAGACCTCTTCAGTGCAAATGGATTTATAAGATAAAACGTTCACTAGGTGGACAACCAGATATCTATAAAGCACGACTTGTTGCAAAAGGTTTCACCCAAGTGCAAGGTTTGCACTACGATGATATCTTTGCGCCTGTCGTCATGCTTCGATCTATCCGGATTATCTTAGCGATTGCTGCATTTCATGATTATGAAATATGGCAAATGGATGTGAAGACCGCCTTCTTAAACGGTTATTTAGACGAGGAATTGTACATGGTACAACCCGAAGGCTTCACGGATCCAAAATATCCTAAGAAAGTATGCAAACTTAAGCGTTCCATTTATGGACTTAAGCAAGCATCGAGGAGTTGGAATCATCGATTTGACCACGTGATTAAACAATATGGTTTTAAACGATCAGTCGAGGAACCATGTTTATATGTCAAATCAAGTGGGAGCTATATTGCTTTCCTAGTTTTGTATGTAGATGACATACTGTTAATAGGGAATCACATTCCTATGCTTTCTTACGTAAAGAATGGTTAAAGAATCATTTTCGGATGAAAGACTTAGGTGAGGCACGAAGAATACTCGGTATTCAAATCTATAGAGATAGATCCAAGAGAATGTTGGCGTTAAGTCAAGAATCTTATATAGATAAAATTCTTGAGAGGTTCAAGATGACGAACTCAAAAGGGGTAATCTTCCGATGGTTCATGGGGTGCATTTGAGTAAGACTCAATCACCTAAATCACCGTAAGAAATAGAGCGCATGAATCGAATTCATGCGCTTGGTAGTAGGATCGATTATGTATGCTATGATGTGTACACGTCCAGGCGTGGCATTCGTGACTTAGTATGACGAGTCGTTACAAAGGATCCAGGTGAAAGTCAACTGGATTCTTTGTTAAGAACATCCTAAAGTACTTAAGAAGGACTAAGGATTGGATGTTAGTATATGGTGGAGACGAAGAGTTATGTGCAAAAGGTTTCACAGATGCTAGTTTCCAAACGGATAGAGATGATTCCAAATCTCAATCCGGATTCGTTTTTACACTTAATGGTGCAGCAGTGAGTTGGAAAAGTTCCAAGCAATCAGTCACAGCAGATTCCACTACAGAATCTGAGTATATTGCAGCTTCCGAGGCCGCTAAAGAGGCAATATGGATGCGTCAGTTCTTACAAGGACTAATGGTAGTTCCTAGTGCGAATGACCCGATCACTGTTTATTGTGATAACAGTGGTGCCATATTCCAAGCTAAAGAGCCTAAATCTAGCAATAAGTCTAGACATGTGTTACGGAAGGCTCATATGATACGAGATTACGTGGAGCAAAAGGAGATAGAGCTTTGCAAGGTTGTCACGGATGACAACATAGCGGACCCTCTCACGAAGCCATTGTCGTACAATAAACATGTTGAACATGTTGTATCAATGGGACTGAAGAGTGTTCCTGATTTTCATTAGTTTGTTTTTTAGATAAATGTATCTGTTAAAACTACTACTTTGTAATCATCAAATTATTATTTTATATATGGTATTTCATGTGGATTGTGTGACAATTTTGAACGCCACTGAGTGAACTGATTTACTTTATATATGTTTTGTCCATAATCACCAAAGTGAGCTGATAACTCTAGGTGATTACATTGTGGGTTGATTGATGGTAGGTTCAATAACCATAAGGACATGTGATGTCTGATCAAACACATATGCGAGGTATAGAGGATACTGCGTAGGACATAGTGACCACTTAAATGAAGTCCTAAATGTACAGACATTTTTGCCTGGTCGTGGATAGGACGTTCATTGTGTTCCTAGAGTCGATTCTTTTGACTGTCGACTGCTTCTTGAGATAAGGGCAGTTTTGGGTGACTTTGGTTTCTTTCTCAAGGTCGCACCGTAAAAGGAGGCCGAGTAGATTTTTTCTGGGTCATTTCATACTGTGCTTTAATCTGCAAGATTCGAGTCAAGGAAAATATCCAATCTTATCATTTTATTAATCTCAGGGCCACTCGAGGAGTAGTAACTGAAATGCATGGCCATGCTCGAATGTTGTGGATACATTCGTATATCAGTTAGTTGCTCTCTAGTCGAGGAAACCACTCTTGATACGATCACTTGTTAGATACGACCTTGCGGAAGTACGACTTTGCAAATTGTCTACCATTGAGTGGGAGATTTATATGGATATGAGAATCGTTAATCACACACAAACACTTGTAAGGACAAGTGGGAGATTGTTGAGCCGTGTCCTCCACGATTAGTGTGATTAATTTATTAAATCTCTTACAGGATCACAAAGGATACTTGTATTTAAAATCAGCTGATTAACGTATATCGGTAACGGTTGGCTTGCTAGAAAGTTTGACGTTACTGTCATATTGATGGCGGTGATCAGCTGGTCCTTATCGGTCACACCTATAGGACGATTTTATGAAATGTAATTTGATTACATTGATGCCTTAAATAAATCTAAGCAGTTAGAAATTTGGAAATGTATTCGAATAATTATTTAATGTGATTAAATAGATTATTGTTATATTAGTGGGTGAGCTAAAATAAATGTTATTTTAGCTAGATGAGCTGAATTAAGTGTTAATTCACATATGTATAATGGTTATGAGCTACATTTATATTATAAATATATTTGATATTTATAGTTAAAATGATGCTATAAGTTATGTTATTTAATTCATTGTATTATACGATAATCAATTAATTAAATACATATTATACATATTATTTTACATGTAATGTACATGTAAAATACTAAAAACAAAATACACAAAATACACACACATGTGTGTCGTGTATTATGTATGTATTATAGTTGTTTTTAGTTTGTTTAATTAGTATATAATAGGTGGTTAATGTTTGATTAACTTCCTCTAAGCACTACTAATAAAACTACCCCACTAACTTATAAACCTACCCACTAAACTACATTATAAACCATCTAGTTTACTCATAAGATGAGGAATCAATTTTTGGTAGTATTGTTGGTGTGTATGTCGAGTAGAAGGAGAGGAAAAAGAGAGAATTTGTTCTTAATTTTCACTCATCCAATTTCCTTTGATACTTCATATATTATTAGTAATATATACCTTGTAATCTAGCATTTTACACAAGGCATTTCATACATCGTTTTGGGTGCAACTTATAAGAGATATCCTACGTTGGATATTGGTTTGAAAACGTAATTCGGGTACGTTTTAGGAGGATCTTAGGCCTTTCACCGAAGTCTTGAAAGGTTATTTCTATGATCTTGTGATTCATATTATTTTCGTTTTGTATAATCTTGGGCATGTTAATACGATTAACATTTTAGTAGTAATATCGTGTTTTATATTCCTACAGTATTGAAACCTTCTAAATAGCATGTATTTAGATGATTTTGTTTGAAATATGTTTGACATGTGTTTTCTTGTTGTAGTTCCGCCCGCGTCCGTGGGAGCAGTACACGGGCGTCCCCGAGGGGCTGTGGGTGTGCTTCCGGGAACGTGACTCCCAGCGGTTGTACTTAGCTACGCCGTATGGGTATGTTTGGTACTTGGGTGAGCGTCTGGCGATTCAGACGAGGTACCCTGACTTCGTTGTGCCTCTTGATCCACCTAAGGTTCTTTTCGAGACACGGGTCTTGACTCGGCAGCAGAGGCAGCTGCATCTCGAGGGGGAGTCGGAGAATCTCCTCCTTCGTTAGCTGGATTATGCGCAGTTAGCGTGAGGTAGGCTTGCTAGCGGCCTATCGAGGTATGTCTTTTTATGTTGAGTAGAGTAAAAATTTGTGAAAAATTTTCCCTAATTTTCAACAAAATTTTCCTAACTTTGTTGTGTTTCATGTTGTAGGTTCCTGACGCTGACTTGGCGTTCCAGCCCCCAGACTTCCCTACAACTGTGGAGTGGGATAATGTTGTGGCACGAGAGACTTGGCACGTGCCCGAGTATCTGCCAGTGATTACAGATGCTGGCATGGACAGTTGGGGAGACAAGGTGAAGAAGGTATGTTTTTGTGTTTTATTTTCCGCCTGTATACCTATGTGAGCCCCCAGTTTGACCGAGTTAGTGCATAACGAAGGGCAAACTTAAGTGTAGATATGTTTTTTTTTTTGTTTTTTTTTTTTTTGTTATTCCCCAAGTTTGACTGTAGTTTAGTGAAACTGTAGTCAAAATGAAGATATTCGGTTCGAAGGTGCGAGTTTGAGGTTTAGCCCCCGTAGTTTGTCTTAAGTGGTATTAAATTAAGGCGAAATGGAGCAGAAAGGTTTTTGTGTTGGGAAAGGTTTGAAATTACCCCCGTAGTTTGACTTAAATTAGTGTATGTTTAAGGCAAAATGGAGCAAAATGTTCGTGTTTTGGTTTTACCCCCGTAGTTTGACTTAAATTAGTGTATATTTAAGGCAAATGGAGTAAAGATTGTTTGAAAATGTCTTGTGTAGGTTGCGAAGGATGTCCACAAGAAGTTGTGGCGGACAGCCCACCGTTGGAGGATGGCTTGGGCGGAACAAGCGGCCCAGCTTTGTCAGAGTCGGGCGGAGGTGGCTCGTCTTCAGCGAGAGGTCGATGAGCTTCGTCGTCGTCATCCCTAGTTGCTTCGTGTTTCGTAGCCTGGAGTCGTCTCTGTTGTAGTTGTACTTTCACTTTCTTCTGGCACCTGTTTAGTTAGTAGCTAGAAAAATTTGGAAATGATTCCCGAGTGGGAGACTTTGCCTAGAAAATGTTTTGTTGAAAACGTGTCTAAAAATGTTCATTTTGGATGTTTAAAATTCGAAATGAGCTTTAGACGAATTATAAAATGAAATGTGTTATGATTGGACCAATCATGATTTGTGGTGGATCCATGTTTAAATGTTGTTAATTAGACCCGAATTAGGGAGCCCAATTAGGATGTACGTCGTAATTGCATGCATGCTAGGATTTGGAAAGTCGAAAACATAGAAAGTTTGGGATAAAGCCGCCCCTAGGAGTCGCAACAGATGTTGCGAATGAGACAGGTAATCGCAAGGGGTCTTGCGATTGGCACCACCAATCGCAAGGTGTCTTGCGGCTCCTGCTGCCGGTTTTATCGTCGAATTTTCCTAATTCGAGATTTTGTGTTCCTATATAAAGAGGGGAGGTACGTATAATCCTCATTCAATCTCAACTCTTTTCTTTGCTTGTTTTTATATTCTCTTAAATAGCTTAGTATTTTTAAGAATATATTTTTGTATTTTTTGAAGGATGGACCATTTTGATGGTCTTTTGAAGTGGTGGACGTCTTCCCTTAGTGATTCGGAGAAGAAGGCATTGTCTTCGACTGGTGCGGGTGTCTTCATAAGCTTTAGGCAGATGCGCGTCGAGGTGGACTTTCTCGACGCTTGTCTTGATTATTGGGATCCTAGGATGCATGTCTTTAGGTTCCCGGGAGGCGAGATATGTCCGTTGCTAGAGGAGTTTTCGGCTATAGCAGGATGGTCAAACCGTACTACCCCAGTAGCGGTTAGGAGCGAGTTTGGCTATAACGGGAGATTGCGACAGTATCTCTCGATGACCAATGCTCAAGCTGAAGGTTTGTTCGAGGGGGTGTAGTAAACATGCGACGGTTGTGCGAGCGTTACATGAACTTGGGAGACGTGAGCATTAATGCTCGTTCTAGGAGGAGGGCCCTAGGGTTTTGCTTGCTGCATCGGTACTGCTTTGCCGGATCGATGGAAGACGGTGTGCATGGCCATGCGAGGTATGCACGGGTCATGGCGGAGATGGAGCTGGGCCATGATCCTTCAGCTTTGATCCTTGCTGAGACCATTTTAGGCTTAGACGACCGTCATGCGAATCGTCTAAGCTCGTATCGTGGATGTGCTAAGATCCTGCAGATTTGGCTGATGGAACGTCTTCGTGTGTTGGCTCCACCCGGGGGTGAGGTGTACGTTCCGGCTGGGGTGACGACTCGTGGTCTTCATTGGGCTATGCCTCGGGAGCGGTCAGTGAACTACTTCCAAGGGTTTGTCCGGGAGAGGACGATTAGGTGGGTCGTGTCGTGGTGGTCCATTCGACACATCACGACACCGTCGGTTGCGGATGCGGCTAGTGGGATAATGTTGTGTGGGTTTGAGCGAGGTGTATGGATTCAGCCTTATCGGTTGAGAAGGGAGATTGGTTTAGCTCAGGTTATTCCAGCGCAGGATACTCGGACATGCGAGTTGGTTGTTCTGAACAATCGGATGATTGATGTTTGGGTGCGAGGATGGTCTGATCGAGTGACTTGGACTAGACCAGCTGGTTCTGAGACTACTCGTGTCTCGGACTTCTATCGGAGATGGTGTATTTCTCTAGATCCTCGGGATAGGGAGAACATGCGGAGGCGCGAACAGACGGGTCCAAGACCGTCGTTGGCACATGCAGCGGTTCGAGGGAGACAAGACTACAGCGACTTGGGAGCGTCTTCATCCAAGCCACTTGGAGAACGACTCGGACCTAAGGTGACCGTGAAGGATCGTCTGGGTGAGAAGGTAGATGATGTTGTTGGAGAGGACTCTGCTAAGCCCCCAGGATTCGAGAGGATTCTTCCGAATCCGGTGATTGCTTCGGTTGTTGTACGCGCGGATGCTGCAAAGGATGAGGATGAAGAGGACCATCCAAAGCGTCGTAGGAAGGACACTTAGACTATAGATGTTTTATTCAAAGAATTTCTTTTGTTTATTTAAATATTCAATGAATAAAAGGGAGTTTGAAAGCTAGTTTTAAACTTTTTAACTAAAGTGTAAACATTTTCAAAATTCATGATTCATAAAGAAAGTGTTTGCCTATTGTCTCGTCTATTTGTTTCGTGTTTATCCTCGACCTTTTTAAGCTTTGGATATGTGTTTTTGTTTTAAGTCCTTGACCTTTTTAAGCTTTGGACTTATGTTTTGTGTTGACTGTGCTCTCGACCTTTTTAAGCTTTGAGCGTGTCATTTTGTGAGTGCATTGCCCTCGACCTTTTTAAGCTTTGAGCGTGCGTGCAAAGAAGTTCGGTTGCGCTTTGAAGAGCTGCCTACGTATCTATGTTTTACATAGAATCAAACCGGCGTAGTTCGTGATTTTGGTTGGGTTTTTTGCGAAACTGCCTACGTATCCACTTTCGTAGAATCAAACCAGCGTAGTTCGTCCGTGCATTGTGTTGCGTTCATTTTTTGAATACATTGCAAAGCTGTGTAGAGCCTAAGGGTAGTATTTCTTAAGCTGATCGAGGTTTGTGGGCAAGTTGAATTTTTCGCCGTCGAGATCGGTTAGTCTTGCGGGCCCTCCGGGAAGGATTTCTTTAACCAAGTATAGTCCGGCCCAATTAGGTTTGAATTTCCCTCTTGGATCGACCGGTAACGGTGCCCTTACCGATTTAAGGACCAGGTCACCCACGTTGATGTTGCGTGGTTTGACCCGTTTGTTGTATGCGCGTTGTAGTCTTGATTGGTACATGCGAACGGTGCTTAATGAGTGTAAGCGCCTTTCGTCCGGAAGGATGAGTTGTTCATATCGTTCGCGTGCCCATTCTGCTTCTGGTATGTCTGCCTCCATTAGAATTCGAAGTGATTGCATTTCGATTTCTACAGGTTGTACAGCTTCCATGCCGTAGGTTAGGAAGTAGGGTGTCATCCCTGTTGGCGTGCATATTGTGGTTCGATATCCCCATAAGGCAAAGGGAATCTTGTGTGGCCAATCGTGGCATGTGTCGATCATCTTCTTAAGGACGGTCACTACAGTTTTGTTTGCAGCTTCTACCGCTCCGTTGGTTTGGGGTCGGTATGGTGATGATCTATGTCTTTGGATGTTGTATTTGGTGAGGATGGGTTCAACTTCCCCTCGGAAGTGTGAACCTTAGTCGCTTATCAGCTCGTGGGGTATACCGTATCTGCATATGATATTATTTTGTATGAAGCGGGCGACCTCCTTAGTGTCAAGCTTTCGGTATGACGCGGCTTCGACCCATTTTGTGAAATAGTCGATGGCCACGAGGATGAAGCAGTGTCCTCCTACTCCAACCGGGTGTACTTTGCCTATGACGTCGATTCCCGATGTCGAGAATGGCCATGGCGATGTGAGGCTGTATAAGGGTGAAGGGGGTACATGTTGTACATTTGCGAAAATTTGGCAATTGTGACAATGTTTGACATATTTTGCGCAGTCGGCTTCCGTGGTGGTCCAATACCATCCTAGCCCGAGGATTTATTTGCATAGGGCTCGAGCGTTCATGTGTGGTCCGCACTCGCCGTCATGGACTTGAAATATAATCTCTCGCCCTTTGTTATGATCAACACACAAGAGTAGTGTACCCTGGGGCGTTTTCTTGAGTAGTTTATCCACTTCCAGCACGAATTGTGATGCTAGAAGTCGGAGAGCGCTTCTGCCGCGTTTGTCGGTGTTTGGCGGATATTCTCCGTCGCGTTTGAAGTTGATTATTGCTTGATACCAAGGTTCGGTTTGTTCTTCCTCGGTTTCGATGTCACATATGTATGCGGGTTCGCTGCTTCGTTCCACGACAATGGGAATAGTCCGCATTCCCGGGGGGATGTTCAGTAGTGACGCCAGTTTTGATAAGGCTTCGGCGAATTGATTTTCTTCGCGGGGTAGGTGCAAGAACTCTACGCGGTAGAACTTGGCGACAAGTTCTTGGATTTTGCTTTGGTATAGTGCAAGGTTTTCGTTTAGTATCTTCCATGCTCCTGATACTTGGTTGATGATTAGTGAGGAATCTCCATATACTCGCAGATTCCTTGCGTTTAGTATGAGTGCGGCCTGTACTCCATGCAGGCAGGCCTCATATTTTGCGGCGTTGTTTGTCACATCAAAGGTTTATTTGATGGAAAGGGGTGTATGTTCACCGTTTGGGGAAATGAGTAGTATTCCTACTCCACAGCCTCAGTAATTCGATGAACCGTCGAAATATAATTCCCACTGTTCTTCGTTTATGTTGTATATTCCTTCGTCGGGAAATGACGTAGCGTCGATGATGGGTTCTTCATCGACTGCGTGATCGGCGAGGAAATCTGAGGCCGCTCGTCCTTTGATGGCTTTGAGGGGAACGTAGACAATGTCAAACTCGGCTAAAAGTAAGGTTCATCGTGCCATGCGTCCATTTGGCACGGGCTTCTCGAAGAGGTACTTGACGGGGTCCATTTTTGAGTAGACCTTCGTTTGGTGTGCCAGCATATAGTGACGGAGCTTTTTGGATGCCCATACTAATGCTAAGCAACTTTTCTCGACGGGCGCGTATCGGGTTTCATAGTCGAGAAACTTCTTGCTGATGTAGTAGATTGGATGTTCTTCGACGTTGACTTCCTGGGCGAGCATGGCGCCCATTGCAGTTGATGTTGTTGTGAGGTAGAGCGATAAGGGTAGGTCCTTTTGTAGTGGTCTTAGGACTGGGGGGTTGGATAACAACTCCTTAACCTTGTCGAATGCTTGTTGACATGCTTCGTCCCATTCTACATGGTCAGTTTTCTTCAGCTTCTTGAAGATCGGTTCGCATATCATGGTTAGTTTGCTTATGAAGTGGGAGATGTATTGGATTTGACCTAGGAAGCTTCGGATTTCGTCTAGGTTCTTGGGTGGTTGCATTGCCATAATTGCTTTTATTTTCGAGGGGTCGACCTCGATGCCTCTTTGGCTTACTACGTGTCCTAGTAGCTTGCCGGATTTTACTCCAAATGTACATTTTTGGGGATTGAGACACATTTTGTATTGGCGGAGTCGTGTGAAGAACTTGCGAAGGTTTGTGATGTGATCACCTCTTTTCTTGGATTTGACTATCATGTCGTCTACGTATACTTCAACCTCCTTGTGCATCATGTCGTGTAGAAGCGTGGTCGCGGTGCGTTGATAAGTCGCTCCTGCGTTGATTAGACCAAAAGGCATGACCGTGTAACAGTAAGTGCCCCATGGTGTGATGAATGTGGTCTTGGCCATGTCCTCACGGGCCATCTTGATTTGGTTGTATACTGCATACCCGTCCATGAAGGATAGAAGGGCATGATCAGTAGTGTTGTCAACTAGAACGTCTACGTGCGGTAGTGGGAAGTCGTCCTTTGGACTTGCCTTGTTTAGGTTGCGGAAGTCGACACATACTCGTATTTTGCCGTTTTTCTTTAGAACTGGGACCATGTTTGAGACCCAATCTGAGTACTCGACGACTTGAATGAAGTCGGCTTGTAATTGCTTCTCGATTTCTTCCTTGACCATAAGGTGTTGGAGTAAGTGTCCTCCACAATAGTGCGATTACTTAATAAATCTCAATTAAGGAATACATGGGGATAATCCTGTATTGTTGTTAATTGATTAACGTAAATCAATAACGGTTGGCTGACTAGAGTTTGACGTTATTGTCGTGAAAACGGCGGTAATCAATTGATCCCTTTAAGTCACACCAATAGGAACGTACTCCAAATAATAAAGTTAATTAATTGTATGAGATACGATTAGATTAGTGACTTGATAATTTGACTAACAGTTAGTCAGTAAATTAATTTAGAGAGAAATCGAGTTGTGAACTCGAGTGATTTAATTTTATATCGATAAAATTATTAGTGGAGATGAGAATTAGTGATTAAACGTTAATTCACTAATCATGTATATTTTACTAATGTGATTAGTAAAAGTACATTTTAATACATGAAAGTGTACATGTATTTTAGAGAGGAGATTAATTAATTTATACTTTATCATATTAGATGATTTAAGTGATAAATTATAAGTATTTGTGGGACAAATATTGAAAAACAAATAAGACCCAAAGGGCCCTATTTGGACCGTCCAAATGAGGAGAAGGAAGAAGATTCCTCCTTGTCTTATTTGCTTTGTCTTTTGTTTAAAGTGTTGAGCATGCTTACAAAACATAATCATCACATGCAACAAAAGAGAAAAGCATGCACAACATAATGATGTTGTTGTTCTTAACAAGAAAGACATGCTCTTCACTCACCTTTCCTCTCTCTCCCTAGGCCGGCCATGCAAGGCCTCTATGGCCCCTTTGTCTTGTCTTGTTTTTCCTATAAAACAATGCACAATGAAAATGTGAAGATGAATGTATTTTCACTACTCTCTTCTCCTCCTAAATCTCTCTAAAAACTAACATACAATATTATTTGTATTACTAAGTGTTAGTAATAATAATATACTCCCTCCATCCCACCTTTTTCCTCCTATTTCATTTTGGACCGAATATTAAGAAATATTAATAAACAATTGATAAAGTATTTTGAGTGGAAAAAGTATTAATAAAAAATTGTAGAAGTTGAAAAAGTGGAATAAATATTAATAGAAAATGGGAGAAGGATGATGCAAGTGGGTAAAATAATAATAAACAATGGATGAAAAAGGAAAGTTTGTAAATGGGAGGAAAAAGATGGTATTTCTTTTTTGGGTAAATGGGAGGAAAAAGATGGGATGGAGGGAGTACTATATATCAAGTAACTATTAGTGATTTCTAGTCTAAATCACTAGTAGTATTTGGAGTAGTTCTTGGGTGCAACAAGAAGGAGGTTTCCTATTTTGGAAACTCGGTTTTGGAGGGTCATCTTAAACTGTAGCTCAAGAAACAAAACTAGAAAGGAGTTCTAGTTTTGTGCCCATATTTCCCTTTTAGAAAGATATAAATTTCTATAAACTTATAACAAAGTATCTATGTAACCACATAGATCTTGCTCATCAAATTAGAGTAATTTGATTTACACTAATATTTGATTAGTGAATGGGATGAGATCCCTACAAGTGGTATCAGAGCTTAGGCTTGTGGTTACAAATTTATTTTGTTATTTTAGAGTTTTATATATTTATTGAGAATAAATATGATAAAATCCGAAAATAGTGTTAAAAATTTTTTTAACACGAGATTTTTATAGCATGCAAAGTCTCTGGTCTCATGAAGTTACTGGTCAAATTTCGTAATTTTTGAATTTTTTTTGCTAATTAAAATGTTTTTTTATACAAAACCGAGTCAAAAAATGAGTTTTTGGCTAAAATAATAACTATAAATAGTTATAGTTGGAATCTGGTCTCGAAATGTTTACACAGTGATATTTCATATTTATACTCTCTTCATGTAAATTTTCAAAGTCAGATTTTGAGTTTTGAATATTTAT
The DNA here is from genome assembly GCA_023091065.1 of Dianthus caryophyllus. Lineage (NCBI taxonomy): Eukaryota > Viridiplantae > Streptophyta > Magnoliopsida > Caryophyllales > Caryophyllaceae > Dianthus > Dianthus caryophyllus. The sequence continues at coordinate 22,776,641 of CM041527.1, forward strand.
TCATTTATTTGTTTAAAATTGGTATATAATGCATTTTATGTCCAAAAATATAGTAAACGTTGTTTTCTGGACATGAAATTTATACCAATATTTTTATACATTATGAGGATGCTCACATATAAATATGGGATTTTACCTCACTGTTTTGGACATTTTATTGATTTTATGACATAAAATCGATGAAATCGTATGTTTATTGTTATAAATATAATACGTAAAATTTTTTGACCAAGCTTTTCTTTTTGGAAATCTTGGAAGTGTTCCAGAATGTACAAAATTTTTCCAAAATAAAAATGGTTTATTTTATATTATAATGTATTTTTAATGCTTTATTCATAAAATGTTATGATTAAAGTTAAAGTAATTAGCAAAATGACCACTAAAGTGAACTAAAATCACCATGAATTAGTAAAAACTAATTTTGGGTGTTCTAAATCAGTTTAGAAGTTTTAGTTCAAGCTTAAAAGGTGTTTTAAGCATTATTGATTAATATAAGATTAATCGATTAAAAATGAGATCGGTTTTAAATTTTTTAATGCGATTATTGTTTAAGGCGATTTTGGCATGTTTTTTTTTTTTTATAAGCTTTTCATTATGCATGTTTGGATGAATGTTTATTTTTGAATGAATGTTTATTCTTACTAGTATGGCCATAGTTTGTTATATTTTTACCGATATTGCCCGTAATGAAAGGGAATATCATGTGGGTATGTAATTAAATGCGATCTCGTATCGCCGGTTTGTATTTTTAATAGTTAATTTCATTTACAAATGTATAATAGGATTGCTATGTATTCATTTGTAATTTAAACTTGTAACTATTTGTAATCCGAAGACCGGTGATGGATCGAGATGGAGCCTTAGAAGTGTTCTAAAGCTAGCAAGGAGGGGCCTTGGATGAAGCCCATATGAAGAGGGACCAAAGGAGTTGGTTTCCAATTTGTAACTCCTTTTAATTTTAATTACTTTTAGGTGGCCATACTAGGTTTTTGCTTATGCTTGTGCTTGTTTGATTGCTTATTTTCCGCACACATGCCAAAATCGCCATGCATGCCTCGATATCCCACTATGATTGTCGTTTTAGGTCGCTGTTCTTAATTAGTTCACTTATAAAATAATTTTAATGACTAAAATTGACAAGATCACCCACATTTTAACAAATGAATTGAGATTAAGCCTTTCCAAATGTAGCGACTATGAACCCCATGTTTGTGAGGACCTCCGCAACGTGGAACCTTGTTACCATGGGTAAGTAGTGGGAGGAAGTCCCATGCTAATTTGGTTTGGACTCAACCAAATAAGAGTTATTTGGGGCTTAAGGATGCATTTTAAAGAAAATCATCGACCAAGCATTCTAGTGTAGAATTAGTCAAGTGTTGACTTATCGTTTTTATATAAAAGGAAACATGAGATGTCTAATTTTATATGAGAACGAGCCTTGGAATCTTTTATATAATTTCGTGGGAGATCATTATATAAATGGACATTTGTTTTAAAAAGAGTTTTTAGCAAATGTTATTAATGAACAATGAATGCTTATGTATTTCCTCATATTTGTTGTAGAATTATTTATTTCAAATCGCAATGGCATCATCATCATCAACTCCCGCGCCCATTTTGGGCAAAGATTCATGGTTGCGAACCGTGATGGATAAGTGTATCCTCAAGGATGACGGTAGCAACTTTGTCGAATGGGATTCGACGATAAGGGGCGCCGCTCAATCCGACAATGTGCTCAAATACCTTACCGATCGACCACCCGCCGAACCCACTTCTCGATCCGGGGCGGCAAGAGCCGCCTATGATGAGCATGTGAAAGTGGACAATGACGTGAAAAACGTCTTGATTTGGTCCATGGCACCCGCTCTCAAACTCCGATTTGTCACACAAAAGAGTGCATATGAGATATTCACTCGAGTAACAACCATGTTCTCCAAGGTACCGAAAATTAGGCTTTATGAAGCCGCGGTGCGGTTTTTCGATGCAAAGCTTGAGAGGAACCAAAAAGTTGGTCCTCATGTGCTCAAAATGATTGAGTACATAGACACTCTTGAGCGTCAAGAGTGTTCTATACCCAAGGCTCTTGCGATCAACCGCATTCTTCATTCTCTTCCTAACAAGTTTGCTCACTTTCGAGTAAACTATAACATGAACAACATGGATAAGAGTTACCATGAACTTCATGCACTCTTGGTCCAAGCCGAGAGGGATATGGGAGGTGGAGAGGAAAGATGTTCTCTCCATCAAAATGAAGAACATGAATCTAGGAGTGAAGAAGGGGAAGGTGGCTAAGAAAACGCCATCCGTCAAAGGCAAGGGTAAGGGCAAGGCTATTGTGGAAGGTGTTCCACATAAGCCTAAGCCCAAGATCAACAAGGGAAAACCTCTCAATGACACTTGCAAATATTGCAATGAAGTGGGTCATTGGAAGTGCAATTGTCCCAAATATAAGAAGGACTTGAAAGATGGATGTGCGACATCCAAAGGTATTCTTCCTTCTAATCTCTATATGATAGACATCAATCATGCTTGCATTTCTACATGGTTATTGGATACCGGATGTGGATCTCACCTTTGTAATCATTTGCAGGGGATGAGAAACGTGCGAGCTCTAGCCAAGGGTGATGTAGATATCCGCATGGGCAATGGAGCTAGAGTAGCGGCCGTTTCCGTGGTAACTTTTGTACTCGCTCTTGCTAGTGGTTTAGAGTTGCTTTTAAATAACTGTTATTTTGTACCTACTCTAACGAAAAACATTATCTCCGTCTCCGTACTAGATGCGGAAGGCTTTTCTTTTGTGATTAAGAACAACCGTTATACTTTTTCATTTAATGAAATGGTTTATGGTGAAGCTATTTCAATTGGAGGTATTTATGTTTTAAATGATGTCAATGATGTTTATCATGTGGAAAACAAGAGGCTCAAATCGAATGAATCAAACAAATCCTACCTTTGGCATTGTCGTTTAGGTCACATAAACGACAAACGCATAAAGAGACTTGCTGCGACCAAGGTTCTCAAACCATTTGACTATGAATCATATGGTACATGCGAATCTTGCCTCTTAGGCAAGATGACTCGTCAACCCTTTAGCGGTAAAGGGACACGAGCAAGTGAGGTTTTAGGACTCATACATACCGATGTGTGTGGTCCATTAAACATCACCGCTAGAGGAGGATATCATTACTTCATTACTTTTACCGATGACATAAGTAGATATGGTTATATCTATTTAATAAGGCATAAAAGTGATACTTTTGAAAAATTTAAAGAATTTCAAAATGAGGTTGAGAACCAATTGAACAAAAGGATAAAAGCACTACGATCGGATCGTGGTGGCGAATATCTAAGTAATGAGTTTGATTCACATCTTATGAATTGTGGTATAATATCACAATGGACTCCTCCGGGCACACCACAGTTGAATGATGTTGCAGAAAGGAGAAACCGAACATTGTTAGACATGGTTCGGTCTATGATGAGTCAAAGTGAGCTTCCTGGATCATTTTGGGGCTTTGCGCTATTATCTGCTGTTTTCTCACTAAATCGAAGTCCGACTAAAGCGGCCAATAAGACTCCATATGAGATATGGACGGGTACGGTTCCCTATTTGTCATTCATGAGAATCTGGGGTTGTGAGGCATTCGTCAAGAATAAAACTGACGATAAACTCGCTCCAAGGTCTGACAAATGTCTTTTTGTAGGTTATCCTAAGGAAACCTGTGGTTATTACTTCTACAACCCTCACGAGAACAAAGTGTTTGTGGCTCGTGATGCTGTTTTTCTAGAAGATGAATATATTTCTAAAAAACAGAGTGGGAGAAAATTTGAACTTGATGAAGTTCAAGAGCCAAAAACCGAAGCAGAAGATGAGGAAACCGTTCCATCGTCTTCTGAAACGGTTCTAATCCCTAGGAGGTCAGGAAGAATTAGTCATCAACCTGACCGTTACCTCGGTAACATCGAGGAGGAGGGTGATTTGTTGTTATTCGAAAGCAACGAACCCTCAACCTACAAGGCGACTATAAGTAGCCCCAACTCCGAACAATGGCTTGAGGCCATGAAATCCGAAGTGGATTCTATGTACGAGAACCAAGTTTGGGACTTGGTAGATTTACCTGAAGGAGTGAAACCTCTTCAGTGTAAATGGATATTCAAAATCAAACTCGGCAGAGAAAAACATATAGATGTTTACAAAGCTAGATTGGTGGCAAAGGGCTGTTCACAAGTCCAAGGTATTCATTATGATGAAACCTTTGCACGGGTTGCTATGCTTCGATCCATAAGGATAATCTTAGCGGTTGCCGCATTTCATGACTATGAGATATGGCAAATGGATGTAAAAATCGTCTTCTTGAATGAGATTCTAGAAGAGGAAGTGTTTATGACACAACCTGAAGGTTTTGTAGATACATCCAACCCTAAGAAAGTATGCAAGCTTAAGAGATCCATTTATGGTCTTAAGCAAGCATCAAGGAGTTAGAATCATAGATTCGATCATGTTATCAAACAATATGGATTCGCTCGAAGTACCGAGGAACCTTGTTTGTACATGAAGTTTAGTGGGAGCAAGGTAACCTTCCTTGTTTTGTATGTGGATGACATATTATTGATTGGAAATGATATTTCAAGTCTAAATTCGGTAAAGGTGGAATTGGGAAACCTTCCAAATGAAGGACTTGGGAGAGGCACAACACATCTTGGGTATCCGGATCTATAGAGATAGATCCAAAAGGATACTAGCATTAAGTCAAGAAACTTATATTGATAAGATTCTTGATAGGTTCAATATGAAAGACTCCAAGAGAGGCTTTCTTCCGATGAGTGTAGGAATAACATTGAAGAAATCTCAATGTCCTACGACTCCTGCGGAAATTGAACGCATGAAATTGATCCCTTATGCTTCTGCTGTAGGATCAATCATGTATGCTATGATTTGCACTCGTCCCGACGTCGCATTCGCCTTGAGCATGACGAGCCGGTATCAAGCTAATCCCGGTGAGAGTCACTGGATAACTGTAAAGAACATCCTTAAGTACTTGAGAAGAACTAAGGATTCGTTTCTAGTGTTTGGAGGAGAACTTGAGCTACGTGTAAAGGGTTACACGGATGCAAGTTTCCAAACCGATGGGGATGATTTAAAATCCCAATCCGGCTATGTCTTTATGTTGAATGGAGGAGCCGTTTGTTGGAAGAGCTTCAAAGCAGTGTCACCGCGGATTCTACAACTAAGTGAGTATTTGGCAAAGATCTCAAGGCTGCTAAAGAAGCTGTGTGGATTCGGCAATCCTTGGATGGACTAAAAGTAGTCCCTAGTGCCGCAGATCCGATCACTATTTATTGTGATAATAGTGGGGCCATCTTTCAAGCAAAGGAGCCCAAGTCTAGTAACAAGTCTAGACACGTTTTGAGGAAATACCACGTTATTAGAGATAATGTGGAAAGGAAGGAAATAGATATTTGTAAGGTTGGGACAGACGATAATATCGCTTATCCTTTAACCAAGCCTCTTTCAAGGGCTAAGCATGACGCGCACACCGCCTCCATGGGGTTGCGGCGTATGCCAGATTTCCTTTAGTTTTGTAATATGTAATTGAATAATGTATCCAATTACATATATGAAAATAACATTCATTGTTTTTATCTTAAGTCATTATGAATGCATACTTTGTTTATCCGAATATTTGTGTGACAAATTTGAACGTATTCAAGTGAACGGTATAAACTAAGTATTTGGTCCCTGGTCTATTATAAGAGGTGACGTCTCGTAGAGAATAGATTGCAAGTCGATCTATGGTGGGTTCAACACCATAAGGTCATATGAGATGACTGATCGTTTGCATAGACAGACTGTGAGACACTCTGTCGGACAGTGACGCTTATAGAATTCCTTTTCAATGAGATTGAAAACTGGTCGTGGTGGGAATTCTACAGTATTCCTTTGAGTCGATTCTTTGACTGGAACTGATTGTCTGAGTCGGTGCAGTTTCCGAGTGACTTTCCTTTTTGTCCTAAACCATGCCGTGAAAGGGGGTTATAAGGACATCTTTGGGGTCATGGTGATAGGCACTTGCGTGAGGAGATACAACGTCCATTGTAGGACGGATACCGCCCTTAGGGGTTCCCATCCGCTTTTGTCACGGATAGGGACTATGGTTTGATTGATATGTCGACACCGTTTTTGTCGCGGTGACACCGTCTTTGTTCGCGGTGGGTTTGGCCAAATTTAGACTGTTTGAGGAGCTTTTGTCGTTCCGCCATTGTAACAACCTGGTTTTTAGTCGACTTTAATTACTAAGGCGGAAATTAATTAAGTCTTAAACCAGCGTCATTAATTATACATAAAACCCAAATATTACAAACATCGTTCAAGAGTTGAATAAATCAACTCTAAGTACGGAATTTAGAAGAGTATAGGTTATATATTACAATCTCTCAAAAACAACTAAAAGTAAAGCAATAAAACATCTCGTGGCCCCGTCCAAAAATCCAGCTCCCGGTCCACGATCATCCTGCACAACAAACTGATGGGGGGATGCCCGCTGAGCGGACAGTGACTAGCTATGCTCATACTTACCCTCGATTTCAATTACTTTGGTTTATTACTATCGCTTTATAATTATAACGTTATGATAAAAACGTAAACATGCTTATTACAAATAGCATATAAAGACATATAAGTCATAATAAGCATGCGGTTTAAAGCGATAAATCATATAAGCATGATATTCAGTTATGAAAGCAATTAACATATAATATCATAGCAATAGTGTCACAAATAATTCAACAGGATTACAACGCGATATCAGATCGCAAACAGACATACATACAATATCATTCTCATCATGCAGACTCGATTCACTTCAGAAATTTGTGGTCTTTAGTTTTCGAAGATGGTACACACTCATTCTCATTTAAACAAACAACAGACCACACATACTGCTTACGAGCCTGACCACTGAGTAGGCCTTTGTACTCTGATCGATTGCATCTCACTTCCATAGTGCAGAGACTTACTCGACTCGTAAACCACGCCGAATACTATAGTACTTGCATCTCATCTTCTAGTGTTCGAAATGATTCGAACTCCAGATACAATCTCGTCAAGTGATCTGTACATGTGGTAAGAACGAATGCAAGTGTCGCGCCCACTAAGAACGAAACACGGCAAGGAGACAGAACCGCATATCCAGCCCAAATCCATAAAGCTGATATATGACCCAAATCCATAAAGTCATATAAGACGCAAATCCATAACGCCGATAATAAACCCAAATCCATAAGGTCGCGGGTGCTCTGATACCCCTAGCGAAATAAGGTGAATTAAACCCAAGTCTAATATGCATATATGAGTATTCTCGATAAGAGTAGGCTATGCTATTCATAGAGCACCTTACCTCTGAATAAAACGACTATTTCCTAGAGACCGATTCAACAAAGAATTGGCATATTTATTATCTTGTACGGCTTAGGCAGTACGACTTAAGGCGTAAAGGCATGGGCAGCATGCTAAGCAATAAAGCTGCCGGCTAAAACCACACTATTCGATATGGCCAACGCTCAGGGACCGAGATAGTGGTATCCGTAGTTCAAGACTATCTTACCCCACTTCACTCACGATTGACGTTTTCATATCCGAGGCTCAAGCGTTTGACCTTTTATTTAACTTACTCAACATTCATTATTTATTTGATATTACATATCACATGTTACTAGACTCTCCTAGTCTCAGCGTCAAACGTTTTATTTGAATTGTAGGTTTCATATGACCACATAACACGTTCGTTTATTATTTGAAGTGTTTGTTAATTATTAACGTTTTTAGGTTTCTATATTAATACGTTTATTAATATGTCCAATTATTATTTAAGTGTTTTTCAAAACACTTTAAGTCATTTACTTATTCATTTTAAAATTTTCTATACTTAGTAAAATTTTCAATTATTGTCAATATTTCACTATTCATTATTCACTATTCATGATTTTAAAAATATCTAAAAATATCTAAAAATATCTAAAATATCTAAAAATATCTAAAATATCTAAAATATCTAAAAATATCTAAAATTGTAACTTAGTTACTAAGTTTAAAATCTAGTTTCAAAAACGTTAAGTTCGGTTTGTAAAAAGTGATAATGATATTCATTTTAAAATACTAGTTTTAAAAATGTTAAGTTCGATTTGTAAAAAGTGATAATGATATTCATTTTAAAATGAGACTTAGTTATTTTAGTCGTCTATTAACTAAATTTAGCGATTTTTATTTTTAAAATAATAGTAACGTGGATGATTCATTTTAGTCCGTATGTCCAAGTTCAACAGTCCAATATGCAAAGGCGGTAGCACACGATTTAGTTCATTTTTTTCATAACGGTTACATATTTTTATCGGTTTATAATATTTCATTTATAACTAAATCGATTTATACAATATTCCAATTCTAATAACTATTAAACTTTAGTGACTTAGTGATATTTTCATTTTGGTCAAATTTAGTCAATTTTAAGTGATGATGTCGTGTGACTTAATATATATGTCAAAATTGATTTATTTCTTTTAATTTCTTATATCTAACTTATTAACTAATAATTAAATTATATTAACAATAAACTAAAAAGTGATAAAAACAAATTTAACCCTAAAAACATCAAGAATGCCGTGGCTAAGTAGGTGATGTTCCAAATTTTCATTTTTTTCAATTTTTATCGGTTTTTAACTTAAAGTCTTTATATTTTAATTATTCTAATTATACTAAAATGATTTTAACTAAAATGAAACTTTACTAGAAATTTCATTAGACTAAAATTTAAGCTAAAATATAAAGTTAAATTTCCTAAAAGATTTTCTAAGTGTTTAAGTTTGATTTATGTATTTGTAACAACATAATATAAAACAATAACTAAAAATAAACACAAACGATTAATAAACATAAAATAAAACATAATCAAAGTGAGTAATAAAGATGAACACAACATGAAGGAACTAAGAACATCATGAACATCAAAGATAAACTCAAGAACACATATGCATTTTTAATAGCTTATAATTTATTTTTCTAAATTAATTTTTTTTATAACATACTAACAATCATTTTAAACTAACTTAACCAAACATATTATTTACAAAAATTAAAAGTGAAAATTTATTAAAATATAAGGGTAATGCCGTGAGGAGCTACACACACATATAAATTTTCATTTTCAATTTTTAACCACTTTAAACTCATTGTTAATATTTCACATAATTTTTATATATGTCTACTACATATCTAAAACATAATTAGACACAAAAATCATATGAACAATAATTAAAAATACTCAAAACTAATTTAACTAAACATATGAACATATTACTACAACTTAACTATTATCAATATTACTTATTCATTATCATTTTATTATACTACACATAACATTCAAGTGCAAACAAGTGATGTTTAACATATTTTAACATAAGAATCATACTCATAAAACTTATAATAAAAATCAAATTAATTTACTAAGAGGCTAATATGAGATATAGTTAGTCACCTTAATTCGGATGTTAATCGTCGAGGATCTAAAATAAATTTTAGATCGGATAATCTTCACCCATAAAACCCATTTTCTTCACCCAAATAATCCATACAAGTTAGCTCCTAAACCCACTAATTAACTATAATACTTAGGATTTATTAGAAATAATATTAGGGTTTTTTTTAAAGGTTTTTAGAAGAAAAAATGAAAGAAAATAAAGAGAGAATATGGAGGCAAGTCACACGACATTTTGGGGATGTAAATGAGTTGCTTTTGCTCTTGTAAATTTATGAGGATAAGTTGTAGAAAAAATTAGGTTAAATTATTAGGTTAAAGTTAGTTTTATTTAGGGAATAATGTTTAATGAAAATGAATTATGACATCAAACATCAAGTGGGTACACTTGACTCTTTAGGAAAGTTCTAATTGATATTTTGATGATAAAAAGTTTTTCACGAAATTAATCAGTTTTAAAAAAGTCGGGTGTCAAAAGCGATAAAAGTTAATATGTGCTGTTTTGGCGATTTTCTGAAAAGTATTCATTTTATAAATTTAAGACTAAAATATTTTATTTACTACTTTAGAAAATATTTAAAAGTGACGGAAATGAAAATGGTAATATTAAAGTAGTAGTATTGTATTTGTATAAGTATTTTTATTAAAAGTATAAACTTTAAATTTAAATACATAAAAATAAAAATGATGATGAAAATTTTAAAGTTGTAAGAAAATTTGGTTTTGTGTAAGAAAAATGGAAGAGGATAAAATTTGACTTTGATTTTTGATTTGCGTGTTTGAAATTGTTGACCCGAATTTCAGAGACGGGAAAAGTATAAAGGTTCATTTTTATTTGAAAATGAAAAATGTTCGAAATTGAATTTTATGTATAAAAGGTTTTACATTTATTTTTATGAATAGTAAACATAACTTAACATTTTTGAAATTTGAAAGGCGATATAAATTTTGTGTTGATTTTTATAAAATTTTGAAATGTGTTTCTTTTTGAATTCTAAAGATAATACAACATAATTTATTTTTCAAAATTTTTAAATTTGTACTTAAGAAAATTTAGTATTATTTAGCGAAAAAAATTCAGACGCATTTTTATTATAAGGAAAAATGATGAATTTAATTTAAGGAATTAAATTCTTTTATCAAATTGTGTTAAAATAACACGGGGTGTTACAGCCATAGGGTTGGGACTTTTGTCGTTCCGGGGTGATTCTTGTTGCTTCACCCAGTCCTCCGTTCTTACTCTTGCTTTGGTTTTATTGATGATCGGATTGACTATTGATTATTTGACTTGAGGTTGTTATATTAATGCTAATGTTTATGTTTGAGCACGTTATTGTTGTTGCATTTGTTGTTGTACTTGAACATAGGCCGTAGGCCAGGTAAGGTACTTGTTGGGTTGTCGGTTATGTTTTATATGTTGAAATATGACTGGGGAGCACCTAGTTACTCCCCACTGATTGTGGCTATTACTTTCTTTTGTGGCAGGTTTGTGCGGGGACGGGTTTGTGTGAGAAGCCGTGAGGATTGTTGACCCCGTAGCTAGCTTTGAGGAGAACTTTGATAGACTTTGGATTTAGACTTGTTGTTATTTATTATTTTCATACTTATGTCTGTTGGAGTTTGATTATAAGGGGTATTTATTCCCCATTTATTAGGCTCAAGGCCTATTGTCTTTTGTTATTTGTTTGAGTAGGGAGTAATGACTCGGATTCACGGTGTTTCCGCCACCGTGGCTTTCATTTTATTTTCATTTTCTTACCAAAACCTTTTTAAAACATATTTTTTTTATTTGGAAAATCCGGGTTGTTACAACACAAGGAAGCAATTAAAATAATTGATCTTGATATCGAGGAAGCGTCGCAAGCGGAGTCTATCTAGTACAACGCGATCGTCCTACGAAGAGGACACACCTCCAGTTACTCCAATTTCTACTTCACCACTGATGTATGCCATTTATATTGATTATATGCCCCCGGTTCAGTTGCATTTAGCTCGCATTTATTCGATTTCACTATGATTTTAGGAGCTATATGCTTTATATTGCGATACTGTCGTTCCTCATTTATATTTTGCAGGTTTTGGCGGTCCTGAGCCGAAACCTGAGTCAATTGGAGCATTTACGAGTATCGTGACGTCAAGACTAAGCTCGAGAGCGAATATGGAAGCAATACTATGATTTGGGACGTCAAACCTATAGGTTCAGAGCAAACCTATAGGTTCAGGATGCGTTAACAAAGGCCAAACTTGGTGGAAATTTCTGAAAACTTAAGAACCTATTGGTTCACTCTTGAACCGATCGGTTCACCCCCCAGAACCGATCGGTTTGGACCCGAACCGCTCAGTTCTGATGCTCCTATTCTCCGGATTTTCGTGCTTATATAAATAGACTCGAGTTAGGGTTTAGACTTATCACTAGTGGAAAAAACCCCTATAGTGGCGGTGCAATAGTGTCGGTTTTAAAGGAAATGACACTAAATGTTCAAAGGAAGATATATTGTGTCGGTTTAAGTTAAAAGCGACACAAAAAGGTAGAGTATTTGTGGCGGTTTTAAAATAAACCGCCACAATAGATGTTTTGGTGGCAGTTGTAAAAAAAAAAACAGACGCATTATGTTGCAATTTGAATTAACATATGGTGGCGGTTGTAAGTAAAACCGACATTATATGTTATAACATATGGTGGCGGTTGTAGAAGAAACCGACACTATAGGATATGGTGGCGGTTTATTAAAAAACCGACACAAAAACCCTTAGTTGTGTTTCTTCAGCACGTCTCCCTCTTCAACACTTCACTCAACTTAAAAGTTAAAACCATTCTACTCTCTCTCTCTCTCTCTCTCCCAACACTTGCCTCTCTCAATATCGCCGACCAACGACCACCAACCACCGACGACCTCCTATCTCCCTCTCAATATCACCGTCCGCCTTCGTCTCCAATGCGTCTCTTATTGCCTCTGTCATCTCTACCGTCTTCGTATCTGTCGCTCTCTCCTCTTCGACTCCACGACTCTCTCTCTCTTCGCCTTTTCGTCTCTGCCGCCAGTCGTCCTCTTTCACCACCTCTTTGCCTTTGTTTTACTCATTGTCTCTTTTAATTTCGCCAAATTAGGGTTTTCAGTTATAATTTTGAAAGTCAATCGATTTAGGTTTTTTTTGTTATCGGGTCGATTTGATTGTTAATCTATATGGTCATAGCTTTTATACTTTTTCAATATACTTTTTGATTGTTAATCTATATTGTCTGTCAATGTTGTTTAGGGTATCACAAACTTTCTACTGTCCTTTTTAATCAATTTCTTTTCGTTCACAGGAATTTTGATTCGTCTATTAGGTTGATACCTGGCGAATTAGAGGTTGTTTAGCAGCTGCGGTCGAGCTGACAGCTTCGTTCATAAAGATTCAGCAGACAAATCCTATTTTAGGTGATACGAGTTTTAATTTCTGTGTATTGATGTTAATTTTCGATGTTGTATTATATTGTATGTTGATTCTTAATTTAATTTCTGTGTGTTGATCTTCAACAAATATTTCAGTGTTTGCTAGTAATGTTGATCTGCTAGTATTGATTTCATACCTTTCGGATGAATTCTGCTTTGTTCCTTAATGATTGTCGTCTTACACATTTTTCGTGGTACTTAATTATTAAGGCTTGTGAACGGTATGATAGAAAAGACACGCGATTGACAGAAGCTCTCAATAGCTGTGGCAGCTGAATTGATTGATATGCCACGTACGCTGATTGATCTTCGTCATGGTAAGATCAAAGAAGTTCTACTTTAATTGTTGTCCTTTTAGTCTGCTTGGTTTTCTTCTTCGTATTTCATCTCTTCCGTGATTAAATAAGATTGAAGCAAACATGTTTTTAGGTCAGATAATCTGACTTTTGTGTTTTGGACTTGTAATTCAGCTTGTGCACGCCTATGGATAGTCTGAATTTTGGACTTGTAGCACGGAAACCTGCGTGTTGTCTTATTGTCGTTCTTCTTTATCTGGCCGATGTTCTTTCTTTGTCCTGTAATTATTCTTCTTTGCCATCCCGTGTTCTTTGTTGTCTGTTATTATTCTTTCTTTATCTGATTTTCGTTGTGGTGTGTATATTGCAGTGTTGTAGGACTGATGTTTATTGCAGTGTTCAAATCTGTTCTGTGTTAAGTTGATCAAAGTGTATACTTGATTAACTTGTACTCCGTATGTTACAAGCTGCTTAGCCGCACATTTTTACATATTTCAGGTACTCCCAGTGATGCTGGATGTCGGTAAGTAATGCTACAAGTGTTTTATAAGTTTTGTTGACGATGTGTGGAATGCGATGCTTGTTGCTCTTACCTTTTGTCTGATAGCTTTATGCTTCTGAAAGTTGTTTGTTTTGCTTATGTCTTGCTCCTTTTCTGTTTTTCGAATTTAACAGTTTAGATTTCCCCGTGTAAAATTATGCAGATTTAGGACTCAGGCAGCCTAGACTAGAAGGTGTAGAGTATCTTGCAATAGTTGATGAATTCATGGAAGCTATCCATACACGTTGGCCCAAAGCTATAGTTCAGGTTCGTCATTTAAATTTGTAGCGCAACATTTCAACTTGCACACTTATACTTTAATGATGAATTTTTTTTTTTTTATACAGTTAAGCAAGTATGGCAATTAGCTACACAGCCAGGTAATTATGAATTTATGCAATGGCTTTGATTTCAATATTTCATCCTTCTTTCCATGTGTACAAATGCATAGATATTACCCTTGTGGCATCAAATAAAAGATAAAGACTTTTAGCTTTAGCTGCGAGTTACACAAATTTTAAGACATTGCATAGAGCGTTTAGTTTTAAGACATTGCAAATGATAGTTGTCATAAAACCTGAATTTCTGTAGTCTCGTAGAGTATTGCAGCTTTTGTGTCTTCATCCAAGACAAGGGTAAGAATCTGTACATCTAAACCTCTTTACTTTACCATTAACGGGGAGATTTTGAGTCACTAAGTGAGCTTCGCCAGATGATTATCGCGATGTGTTAATGTGACATATTACTGCATGAAAACGAATCATGATACGTTTAGACAAAGCTTACGACATTATTTGTCTAATAGATTATAAATATTGCTCAAGTTATGAAGAAGGAAACTAAGCCTGAAGTCCTGAACAATGTTGAACTCTTGGTTATTTTATCTGTATAGCTTTTTTGTACAAAGGCCTCTATTGGACTCTTGCGTTTTTTTTAAATTTAAAGTGGTCCGCTTGCAATTTCTTACACGATCTCATTTAAACTTTTTTCAGGTGCATTATATTATGCTCAAGGTGTGCCGATATGTGTGGGTGATTTTATTACACGATCTCAAGGTTATGATACATGACATTGTTGTTCGATATCATTTAAGTTTGTACATGAGAGATATTTGTAATGAATATTAAAGTTTAATATGAAATCGTGGTGTTGGATATCATGTAAATTGGTTGATGGAATCAATCATCACATTTGCATATGTTTATATTTGGTACATGAATTGTACAGTTTATGAGGTGGTGGTACCAAATTTTTTTTTTTAAAAAAAAAAATCAAGCTATAGTGGCGGTTTCTCACTAAAACCGCCACAAAAGGTATGAAATATGAATCTTATAGTCAAGCTTTTTGTGGCGGTTCTAGCAAAGAAACGCCACAATAGGTAGAGTTTTTGTGGCGGTTTTAGTAGGAACCGACACTATAGCTGACTAAAAATTAACCATATTGTGGCGGTTGTACCAACAACCGCCACTATAAGTAAGACAAATAGTGGCGGTTCTAGCACAAACCGCCACTATAGGTCTTACCTATGATGGCGGTTCTAACAAGAACCGCCACTATAGGTATTACCTATGATGGCGGTTTTAACAAAAACCGCCACTATAGGTCATACTTATAGTGGCGGTTCTAACAAAAACCCCCACAATATGTTTATTTATGGTGTCGGTTTTCGAACCGACACGAATACCATACACGTCCCCCCTATATACGTCATACCATAACCGCCACTATAGGGTCCTTTGAACCGCCACTATAGGGGTTTTTTCCACTAGTGTATGCTTTTCATTATACTCTTCTGCTTTAGATTAAAAGTTAGTTTCTCTCTTTTAAAACTCTCTAAAAACTCCTTAGTCTAGATTTAATTACTTTGCAAGATTCGATCTTTTCATTC
The DNA here is from genome assembly GCA_023091065.1 of Dianthus caryophyllus. Lineage (NCBI taxonomy): Eukaryota > Viridiplantae > Streptophyta > Magnoliopsida > Caryophyllales > Caryophyllaceae > Dianthus > Dianthus caryophyllus. Next base: position 22,792,333 of record CM041527.1, read on the forward strand.
CGATTCAAGATTAATTTCAGGTTTAATTCATTGTTATTTCTTTCATCATGCCTTCTTATTATTATTACTTTGTTTTAATCTCCACCATGTCTAGCTAATTCTCCTATTAGGGTTTGAGGGGAATTTGTGCCTTTGGTTCAGGAACATGTTTTTAGATTAAATTGGTTAAATATATTGTGCAATTGATTTCTTTCTACGCGTTTTATGCCAATTGAATTAGGATTATTTCGCCTGATCAACGAATTCATCTGAGTTTAATTGAACCTGAGTAAGTTTTGATTTAAGATCGAAAGCCGAGTTACAACTAGACTTACGCGAGATTGATAAGCTGAATTTAGTACGTAGCGAGAGCCCGCTAAATTTGCTTAAGGCTAAAATTGACTCGAGAGAGCGTTTTCCAAACCTAATCATTTTTGCACAGTTTATTGTTCCTTCTCATAACTTGAGGTCCTGAATCATTGTCATAATGAACCCGATGCCCTAATCTCTTCCCTTATAGTCTTCTTATCTTCGTTCTTTTTGCTTTAGTTTATAGCTCAAATCAACCATTTTCAAACCCTTTGAGTCAAACCTGGTTTCGCCTAACTTGGCTTATAACTACACCGTTTCTCAGTGGATTTCGACCCTGCTTACCGCTAGCTTCTGTTAGTTGTTTGTCTAGGTTTATTTTGATTAGGCGTGAAGACTTTAGCCTCATCAATTTTGGCGCCGTTGCCGGGGAAACGGCTTTGTTAGTTATAGTTATTGTTTTTGTTGCAGGTTTTTCTTTCTTGTCTCAAGGAACATGGTTCCTTGAGACCGTTTCTCATTACTTCGTGTAGTTTTGTTTATGCGCAGGTCACCTCGGACTCTAGTTCCCTTTGAGCCCGAACCCGAGCGAGCATTACATAGGCTACGTAAGCAAGCAATTCAAATAGTTGATCTTGATCTTGAGGAGGCGTCGCAAGCGGAGTCTAGTGAAACGCAATCGTCCTACGAAGAGGACTCACCTCCAGTTACTCCAGTTTTTACTCCACCGCCTGTGACTATGCCGAAACTCTATAGTCACTCGCTCCCTAAAACAGAGTCCATTCCTAATGGATTCACGATGCCCGCTACTTTGACAGGCAACTTCGAGATTCGCCCCGCCTTCCTAAACTTGGTGGAGCGGAATCAGTTTGGTGGTTATCCCACCGAGGATCCTGGTCGGCATATGCAAGTGTTTACTGATTATTGTTCGACAATTAAGCAGGCCGGGATCACTCAAAATCAAATAAGGGAAATGTTGTTCCCTTTTTCATTGAAGGATCGAGCTCGTGAGTGGATCACGGACCTCGACAAGGAGGCTGCTGTTATTACGGATTGGAGGGGGTTAGCTCTTGCTTTCTACTCGAAGTTTTATCCTCCTGAGCGCACTAATCAAATGCGCAGTCAGATTCAGAGCTTCAAGCAAACGTTTGATGAGTCACTTGCTGAAGCTTGGGAGCGGTATAAGAAGCTGATACGGGATTGTCCTCACCACGGGTTGAATGATTGGTTGGTGATCATGACATTCTACAACGGTTTGTATGCTGAGAGCCGTGCTATCCTTGATTCTGCTGCAGAGGGATGTTTTGCTAATAACGTCGATGATGATAAGGCTTGGGGATTGATCGAGGAGATGGCGATCCATTCGTCCCAGTTTAGGAAGCCGAGGGATAATTCACGGTCTGCTCATCAAGACGGTGATAAGGAGGGAATGAGCGCAGTCCATAGTCAGCTTTCTGCGCTGACTGCTAAAATTGATATGCTGCAGGGAGGTGGTTCTTCTAGTGCCCACGTGAATTCTGTTATGGGGCACTGATGTGTCATATATTTACGTACTTATAGCCCCTTATTCGCGAGCTTTACTTTGCGTTTCCCGTGCCTTTTCATGCGTTTCGGCCCCTATTTCTCTCCGTTTTGGCTCTGCTGCGTTTTTGTGTTTATTTTGTAGGTTAGAGCAGCTATTTGGAGTTTAGGATGCTTGTCGGGAAGTTTCGTGAAGTTTCGTTGAGTTTCGTGAAGTTTCGTTGAGTTTCGTGAAGTTTCCTTGAGTTTCGTGAAGTTTTGAGGTGATTCGAGTTGGTTTCGTTGCGTTTCGCTTGCGTACGAGCCTCGTTTCACTAAATGAAGGTGTCCCGGGACCTTGGGACGGGATTTGAAGCTTGCATTATGTGGAACCCGGGATCGAGACGGGACCCAACTCGGCGTCTTGCTTAAGGGCGGATTAAGTTAAAAAGACTAATTTACAAAAACCTTTAAAACTGTTTTGGAGTCGCCACCTAATTATTGCGGAAATTAGGAACCTGCTATCATGTCCTAAGCCTAAAGACATGTCCTAGATTTTGGAGCACGCCGACACCCCTAGATCTAAGGCTTGTGAAACCAGATTGGATTCGGGGTGAGGGTACTTTAAAAAAAGAGTTAATTCAATTAATGATTTATGAAAACTTTTTAGAAAAGCCTATGTAAAAATAGCCTCTACTGACCTAGAACAATCCAAGTAAGATGATAATTGAGCTAATGTTATCGCTACGTACAAGTGCGAAAAAGTTTGTAAAAGAATGCAGATGCAGATGCAAAAAGATTGATTAAAACTCTCAGTTTAGCATGTTTAACTTGTTAACGAAAACGGTTCAGTTAAAGGTCGAATTCAATGTTTAAGTTGATTTTAATGCAAAATAAGAAGGTGCAAGATGCATGCAAATAAAATAAAGTTCAATTGTCCATTGGTTTATTTTATAAGGGTCGGTTGTTTATGCGAGTTTGGCGTGTCATCGGATATGGAGTGTACCCGAAGTAAATAGAACACTTGGAGTGCAAGCGCGCTAGGTGCGGGGCTAGAGTGTAGTCCCCTTTGTTAGTCCATAGAAAATAAGAAAAAGCTTTGATCCAAGTGGATCGGTACCTACCTTGTCCTGACGCTTCAGATCTGGGCAGAGCTTCGCTTCTTGAACTAAAAAGGAGGATGAATTCAACACGGGATGGTGTGTTGAACTCAAGGATTTGAGTGCGTGAGGCTTTGAGAGAGTTTTGTAGTGTGTTTGCTGTGAAAGCTGGTTGTGAATTGTGTTTTTCGAGGTCAGGTATAGGGGAGTATATATACTAAAAACCTCGTAGAAATTAGGAAACCCGGGGATAAAAGCAAGCCAGGAAACCGCATAGCCTTATGCGGTTGCCCAGGCAAACCACATAGGCTTATGCGGTTGCCACCCCAAACCGCATACGACTATGCGGTTTGAAGGTGTGGTTTTTAGCGTAGTTTCCTAGTTCCGGTTTGATTATATCTCGAAAAGATTTAGTATAATCCTTGCTTGTACGCCAAGGAAAAGACCTAGGATATTTCTGGGATATTTTGATGTTCAGGGCTTTGGAGTGCGGGCCAAAGGCCGGGTTTGGGCTCGGTTTCGGGCCCGAGACCTGGAAAAATGAAAAGGGTGTATTTGCATAGATTTTGTGAAATAAGGTAAGACGTGAGGCTGTATTTTGTGTAAGAGGAGACTAAAGGGAAGATCTAGCCGCCGGGCCTAAATTTAAGGATTTAGGAATGCTGAATTAGACCTTGTTAATGTAAAAGGGCTAATTGTAGTGCAAATGCGAAGCTCATGCCAAATGAAGCAGGACAAGGACCTAGCTAGACTCCAAATGGACAAAATGAACGTTTATTTAAAGCGATGTAAAACGACCTTAATCATTTTAACATTTCAAACGACTCAAAATGAATTCGACATTAGTTAGAACCATTTAAGTCAACGTTAAAGCATGCGTAGTAAAAGTCCGTGTTACATCACAGGGTTTTGTTTGGGAGGGTACGGATATGGGTATCCACAGAGCCCCCAGTTTGACTGAGCTCGGACTAGAGCGCTAGTCAAACTCCACGACCATATCCGGACCATTACAGTCTCGAAGCATGTGTCCATGGGTGAGACGAGGACTTGAGCAGGGCTAAGCGGAGGAGGCGTACATGTTTAAGGACGTGACGGTCCATGCATGCTATAAGGGCCTGCCGGCCTGCTGAGTGTCTTCGTCGTGCTTGTTGTGCTGTCGTTGTTGGTGCCTTTGTTTGTAATGTCTTCGTATTGCATGTGTTGAAATGTAAAAGGGGCTAAAGTGCAGGGGTGCATGCGCTTGTAAGATGTTTAGGTATGCGTGTGGTGTATAATTGAGTAGGGGTGTTCATGTAGGTGTTAGTGTAGGTCTCGTGAAAGAGCGTCCGTGTAATGCTTGTGTTTGAATGTGTTTCGTGAAATACTTGTGCTTGAACTCGCCGAGGAGCGTCTATGTAGAGTGAAATGCTTGGAGTTAGGATGTATTGCGGAGTGCTTGTGCTTGGGCTCGCCGAGGATTGTCTATGTAGTCGTAATTGCATATGATTGCCTTCCGTTGAGGAGAAAATGATGTAATGCTCGTGAAGAGCGTTCGTGTATACATACATGCAGTACATTAAATGCCTAATATACGCGTATGGCGGACTGTAGGTGACGCCTTAACCCAAGCACGGGACGTACTTGGAGTTGCATTTGGGCCAAGATGAATTAGGAATTCAAAAGTAGGCGTAAAACGAGAAAAACCGAAGAAAAACCACAGGCTGAAACCGCATAACCTTATGCGGTTCGTGTTGCAAACCGCATAAGGCTATGCGGTTTGCCTTGGTGGCCGGGAGAGCTGTATAAAGCACGAGCTCAGCCGTATGTTACTCATTATACTTCATTTCGGTTTTTCACTCTAAAAAACACCAAAATTCGATTTCTCAACCGTTTTTGCTCGTTTTTGTTGCGTTGTCTTGCTATGGAACCAGGTAATGCTCCATTTTAACTTGCTTTTACGTTATTTGTCGTTGTAATTAGCTAGTTTTGCCTTGAAATGTTGAAAAGACGGGTTTTGAATGAAAACCCGATTTTTGCTTGAAATTTGCCGTTTGAATGCTTGAAATTGACGTCATTGTGTTGCATTATGCCATGTGAACATGTATGTGTGAATTGATTGTGATTTGGATCGTCTTTGTGTGAAAAACGTCTAAATTAGGTTTCCGTCCCGAAAACGAACCCGGATTTTCCGACCCGGAATTTCAATTAAACTTCGGTGTAGGATGCCCATAGTGTGTATAACATGCCTATAGCGTTAGTTTTGCGAAAATGTCGAGCTAAGGCTTTCAAATCGCCGCCTTAAGTCGTAGTTATACGGAGTAATTAAGGCGAATTGGGGGTTTTTGATCGAGGCGACCAAAATGCAATTGCTTGTAATGGTTTGTTGTTGGGGACTATTATGGCGCGTAGAAGCCATAAAGTTGTAATTTTGAGGTGTAGAGAACGGTTTTCGGCTTAATTATGAATTAGGCCTAAAAATGCTCTGTAGGGCGTATAGTGCAATGTGTTAAGGGATGTATATGTATTATGTGCGTATTATTTGTGTGTATTTGTGTATGTGTATGCCAAGTTTGTATGCTTGCATGTGTTATAGCTGTATGTATTGGCCGTGTTGTTTTGCAGGAGAAGGCTCTGGTCGTGTTACGAGATCAAAATCTCGTAAGAGTACTGGCTCGAGGACTGAGGGAGCCTCTAGTTCGAGTTGTAACAACCCGGGTTTTTCAAAAGAAATAAAATACGATTTAAAAAGGTTTTAGAAAAGATAAAGGTTTTAAAACTGAAATCACGGTGGCGGAAACACCGTAGCCCGGATTATTACTCAAACGACTACTAAAAACAAAACAGAAAGGAAAGAGTAGGCCTTGAGGCCTATCAAAGTGGGGGAATAAATACCCCTTACAAATCAAAACCCAAAACAAATGTCTAAAGACCGAAGGAAAGCCTAAACAAAACCAAAGAAATACAAGCCCAAAAGTCTAATTCAAAACAACGTCTCTTCTAAGGTGCACGCGGTCATATCCTCGCATCCAACTCACTCAATCCCGTCTCGCGAATACCTATAAAAGAGAGGCAACAACCACAATCAGTGGGGAGTAACTAGGTGCTCCCCAGTCATATTTTAACATAACAAAACGTAAACAACAACAAGGCAACAAGCTCACCAGGCCTACGGCCTAATACCCAAAGTATAAATACATAAACAACAAATCATACAACAATAGAACAACGATACAAACACGAGCAACAACCACACGGCACAACCAAGGTTGTGACCAAACCAACGGAGCTCACACGACGATCCTTCTTCCAACCAATTGCGAGAGTAAGCGCGGAGAACTGGGTGAAGCAACAAGAATCACCCCGGGTGAAGCAACAAGAATCACCCAAACCCTATGGCGGAACAGCAACAAGAAGTTCCTCAATAATCACAAGTCTAAATTTGGCCAAATTCCACCGAGCAACTAGAACGGTGACGACATAAACATAACCATAGTCTCAACCCTTCTGGTTGAGAACCCATAGTCGCTCTAGCTAAGCAACAAGAATAGCCGAGGGGATCATGGGCGGTATCCGTCCATCCTAGGACGTTGTATCTCCTCACACATGTGCCAGAACAGTACCCATGTGCAAACTTAACCCAAGCATAAACCTGTTAACCTGTTAACCTGTCTCCAATACTCCAACACATCCATTCAACCACAACATCCATACTCACACTCACACAAGTCACAATATCATCATAACTAACCATGCATACGGAGTACAATACGATCAACATGCTCAACAAGCCATAAATTCAATTATCATGCTCATAAATCATTATTTAGTGATCAAACAAAGTATATTTCAACTCGATTTAGCATAGATAACATTTTAATACATGCCAAGACTCAAACAAGTGACACATGAACCAATACATACACACACACCATACGGCCAGCCCACACAACTCACGGCCATCACACACCACACACGGCCATCACACCACCAACACGGTTTCATGCATCAAACTCAATTCTCAGGTGACCAATTATCGATTTAGGTGATCAATTCATTAAAACATGCATACAAACACATTTAGACTAAATCAACTTATCATAATTCGTAGTTTAACTTTAGGTGATGCAAGTAAACTTCAAAGATTAACATGATTATGCCAAAACAAGAAGAAAACGAGAGGACAATCACAAGCAAGGGCTCGACCCCCTACACAAACATCTCGGCCATCATTAACAACACACTAAACCGATTTTTATATCCATCTACTAGCATGATTAATGATACAACATGAGATTTAAGCATGAACATATGATTATAAGACAAACCCTAGTATGAGGCCAACAATACTAGCATGATTTCATGATCAATCATAAACCAAACATCATGACAACAATGCAAACAACACATACAAATCAACCTAGGCCTCATACATGTTAAAACACAACTAGATCACACCTTACCTTTGTAGAGTCTCAAAAACGTGCTACTCCTCCTCCTCTTCAACTAGGATGGTGTCTCCTTCTTCAAAGCCCTCTTCTCCTTTGATAATCCAAGCCAAACAAGCAAATAATGAATACACACAACATAACACATAAAATAATAAGAAACCAGAAAATAAAAGAGAGAAAAAGAAGATCATACACCAAGGAAAAGGCTAGGAAAGACTTAGGATGAAAGGAATGAAACCTTGGAAGAGCAACAATGGAGTTTGAATGTGTTTTGGAGAGAGATTTTGAGAGATAAAGGAGAGATGAATGTGGATGTGTTATGAGGGATGAGAGGAGAGATTAGGAGGAGGGAAATCAGAATTATAATCTTGCTTTGATTAGGAGATAACAAGATATTAAGATGCCTTGCTCAAAAATCCATCCAAACCCTAAACCCTATCCGTGCAAAGGAGTTTCAGCTCGGCCCAAGTTGGGCCGGTCCAAACTAGCTTCTGAAAATTTGGCAGTTACCAGCGTCGAAAAATACGCAGTTTAGCCTTTTGAATCACCTGAATCGGAGTTCGTATGAGGAAGTTACACCGTTTTTAGCTAAATTACTCCGTATTTAAGTTCTGACGACAGAGTAGCTTATCCACGCGACAAGAGAACTGATTTTCTCGAGCTAAAAATGAGAAAATCAAAAGAAATGAATTACGAATATTATTGAGACGAATAAATAAATATTAGGAAAAGTCGGGGTGTTACAATCTCACCACCTAAAAAGAAGTTTCGGCTCGAAACTTGAGAACGAAAGAATACCCCCAAAGGGTTAAGGAAACTACCTACTCTTATGGTCCTCAAGACAAGAATCGCTAACTCTACTCACCTCGATAACAAGGGCATAGACACGCTTAACGACGCTTAAGATAACCCAACATCACATATCACCCGAAAGATGCTCAACCCACTCATATAACCCTTTAACACTATTGGTGCATTTTATGCTCGACAATCCTCAAATTAGGCACACTAGCCTCACAAAACCATATCGTTCAACCAAGCATCTTCCTCACCAAGTCTAACCAAAACGGGTTTTAACCCAAAAGGCACCATTACCTATGTTACCAAGACAAACTAACGCGTAAGCTAATCCCCAAATCAATGCTAATGTCAAGCCTCATATCCTTAATCATAACGTGATCTAAGCTCAAGTCTATATCGCTTCCCATATAGTTCCACATTTTCCACAACGAAATAGCCATAAATATGTCATACCACACCATCTTATTCTCAAGTCACACGTATACTAACACGTAGCCATCAAAATGTATCGTCAAAAGCTTACTACTCTCTCAACCCATTATTACCATACACAAGTCTATCCACACCTTTCTCGAATGTCACTACCTTACTGACCTCGAATTCTCTCCTCCCCTTAATGAATTTCCTTATACTCAACATATACGCAAAACCACAAAGATGCACACTTGCCATTCCTACATTATCCTTTAAAGTACAAACCCCAAAGTTTTATCGTGCTCACTATTCCCTTTAAGTTTTCCTCAAAGCCGATTATTATTGCTCACCACAATATCACTTCCCAATTCTCACTAACTCAAGATTGTCACAACTCATCTAGCAACATAACTAAGTCCTAAAAATACTCCCTATGCAGATACTATAATCTCCCTAACGTTCACTCACCATAATTTAAATCATCAATCTCAAAGACTAAGAATCTCAAAAGTTACAACGACTAACCATGTGCATTAGTTAGTAAACCACTCATACTATCAACTACTTATTAACCAAACTCTATCATCTATGACTCAAATAACAAATGACAAATTTAAGGACCAGATCTCGAGCTAGGTAAGGGTGCAACACCTTACAGCTAGATGCCAAGGAATACGATTATAGAAATTTATCAAGGACAGGATTGATGTTAATACATCAAGAGCTTTTACAAAATCGAGAACGTGAATAGCTACGGAAAGGAATGGAAAATAATAGAAGATCGACGTCTTAAAAGTCGGCGCAAAGGCAATAGAACTGAAGTAGCCACTAGAGGGAAACCTAAGGAATAGAATGACATAAGACCGAATGACAAGACTAAAAGGTGATCGATAGGGTCATGATATAAAAGTGATGTGTTATGATGAATAAGAAAGAAAAGAAGGAATGAAATAAATTAAGTAAAAATATGACATAATAAATTTTTTTCAAGAAACTGCTCAACAACCACCAATTAGACAAAAGAAATTTTTAAAATAAAACGATGAGAGAAGATAGGAATATTCTTTAAGAATTCACAAATGAAGGCATAAGACTCGTTTCCAACAAAGAACTCAAATTGGTTTCGTTATGAATGAGAGACGAAAAGGTAATTCCCGAAAAGTTTGACAGATATAGAATATGATCAAAAGATACGATTGAAAGGAGAAGTCTTAAAGTTGAGTTTCAAAATGACAGCGATTTTAGAAAAATGAAACCACTAAAATACCAAGTAGATTTAATAATATTTAAATAAACTAAATGCTCAAATTAGAAAACATAATAAAAGAAGGTTTAGGATAAAAAAAGAGGTTTTGATTAAAAGTGGAAGCAGTAGATAGGTGTCAATCATTTCAAATTTGATTGAGTAAAAAGCCATCAAAATGTATTGACGCGTTTAAAAATGAACAGAAAAGTAAAACCATACTGATTAAAGTTATTCCTCAACATAGTTACAAAATAAGAAAGTACAAGAAGGAAAAATAAACCATTGTAGCACAAATATACAAAAATAGGTTTTGTTAATAGAACTGACTGAAAACATTCTTGAAATAAAAGAGTTTAGAAATTATTTCATCACGATCTATCGAAAAAAATGAGGATGAACATAATAAGAAATTTTATTGGGGAAAAAGAAACTCAAACTGTAATCACGAGTTGATAGTTTTAAAACAACTGTATAATAAGATCAAGATTTAGAAGGATATACTAAGGACAAGTGTAGCTAGCAAGCTGAAAGACGTCCCTACGAATACGGTAGGTGACTTAGATTAAGAGCTTCCGCTGCGTGCTCTGATGGTAGGACCATAGATTCGCAATTCGGCTTCAAGTTTCTTGCTCTAGCTGATCAATCGGTACGAATCAAAGACTTTAAGAGTTAAATTTCTAGATATTTCGAAAGGTCAAATGAAAGAGAGAGATTTTAAATTAGAAAACTCAAATGATTAAAGTTGAAGAAACGAATAAATCGAAAAGTTAAAACAAGGGATCGACAAGGCATAAATAGACTAATTTTTTTGATAAAACAGAACTCGATCTCAAATGAATAATATTAAAAAGAAGGGTCATAAAAGTGTATTAAAACGGAATGTAAAATACCCCCCTTTTGTCGATATTAAAAATGAAGGCTAACATGATTTGATAAGAAAATAGAAGTATAAAGGATTTAGTTTAGAATGGTGAGTATGATGAAAGCAAAGAAACCAAGTAGTACATAAGAAAGCAATTATCAGAGTGAATCATTTTGAAATAAAGAAATACATTTAAAAACGACGATTAAATCAAATCAAAAGCTTTTAAAGATTATTTTAGAGGCAAGACTAGTAAATTTTTAATGTAGAGATTTATCGAGTCGTCACCTGACCTCGCATGACTCCATCATCCTTGTACCTGCATCCAAAGTAAACTTATGATCTAATGGTGGGAATCCTAATACCACCATTCACACAACTACTCATAAATATGCACAAATAACGTAGACCCCCTAATGTGTCTACCCAACTGTAACAACCCGGATTATTTAACAAGATAAAATAAACTTTGAAAAGGTTTTATAAGATAAAATGAAAGGGAAATGAAAACCACGGTGGCGGAAACACCGTGAATCCGGTATTGTCACTCACAACGACCTAAAACAAACCAAAGCAAATGAGAGTAGACCTCAAGGCCTAACAACGGGGAATAAATACCCCTTACATAACCAAAACCAGAGTACAACGAAATGAAAACATAAATAAGTCTAATCCATTCTAAGCAAACTCCGAAACTCTAGCTAGTCAACTAGACAAGGCAAGCTATGGGTCTCAATCTCACGGCATCCTCACACATAAGCCCATCCCGCGCGTACCTATAAAAAAAAGAAAGCAACAACCACAATCAGTGGGGAGTAACTAGGTGCTCCCCAGTCATATTTCAACATCATAACCATAAACAACAGCATATGCAAGCTTACCTGGCCTACGGCCTATAATCAGAGTACAAACAACTGACAAAACAAGGAACAACAACAATAACCAACTCGGCACACACAACAAGTGTACACGGCACAACCACACTCACACCAACCTCCTCTACTCAATCCAATCCGTAACCAATCAACACAAGCGCAAGAGTAAGCGCAGAGCACTAGGTGAAGCGAACAAGAATCACCTCGAGTGAAGCGAACAAGAATCACTCAAACCCTTTGGCGGAACAGCGAACAAGAAGTTCCTCAAACTCATTAGTCTAAATTTGGCCAAATTCCACCGAGCGAACAAGAACGGTGACGACATATATCAAACCATAGTCTCCAACCATAACAGGTTGAGAACCCATAGTCGCTCTAACTAAGCGAACAAGAATAGCCGAGGGGATTATGGGCGGTATCCGTCCAAACTAGGACGTCGTAGCTCCTCACATACGTGCCAGAACAGTACATGCATGCAAACTTAACTCAAGCATATCAATACGTTCAAACCAACAACATAAACCGTCTCCAATACCACCAATACATACCATAGTAACCTCATAAACAACCAACATTTCTCCCATGATCATCATAACGTAACTCATACGATAATATCATGCTTTAATCAACACAAGAGAATTAGTCAACATTAGGGCATGAGAATAATGATCATACATGCAACCAATTCGTCATTTTCAATCATAATTCAACCTACAAATCATTATTCGATATGAAACAACGCCCTAGCATGATACTAGACTCAAATTAGTGTGAGGCCGACCCATAACATATTACTTATGATCACAATTCAACCAAAACAAGCAAAGGTCACAACTTTACATTATACAATCACAACCAATGACTCATACCACAAACAAGCCTCACACTTGTCAAAATACAACCAAGGCTACACCTAGTTACCTCGTTCGAGTGATGACAAAGCCTTAGTCCTCCTCCTCTTCAATGAGTATGGTGTCCTCTTCACCTAGCTCCTCTTCTCCTTCGATTAGGGCACAATATAATACATACAAACATAAGAACACACAATACAAGCATATAATAACATAATAATCAAAAGACTATACTAAACAATAAGAATTACCGAAGGATTTAGCAAGAGAAGGAATTAGGGCAGATTAGGGCTTGATTTGAAGAAGAATTGAATGAATTTGTGAGGAGAATTAATGAGAATTTATGAGAGAATGAAGAGAGAGAAGAGAGGTTTTTAATGTTTAGGGTGGAAAACAGCTGATTAATGATATTAGGGTTAAGGGGGAAGTTTAAATAGTATAGGAATTCGAGCCCCTAATCAATACGGATAAAAAAAACAAAATCGCGGAAACTGTCTGGAGCGAGCCGCTCCGAGTCTGGAGCGAGCCGCTCCGTGCCCGCGGGTAGCTCGCGGTCCGCTCGCGGGTTGCTCGCGGTTCTTGTCTGTTTTTCTTCGGATGATCTCTTTTCCTTCCCTGCTCGCGCCTAGCTCGCGCCTAGCTCGCCAAAACACTTCTGACCCTCTCATGACCCTCTAATCACCCCCACACTCACTCACACTCTCAAGACTCACCTCGATTAGCGCAACCAAGCCTAAACCTTCTATACCCAAGCTAACGAAACGACTTCCTCGAGCTAAAAATGAGAAAGATCAAGAGAAATGAAAGACCAACCAAACGACACTAACGACATGAAACGTGAAATGAGTCGGGGTGTTACAACCACACCACCTAAAAAGAAGTTTCGTCCTCGAAACTTGAGAACAAAGAACTACCTGTGACAAACAAGTACGGATACTTCTCCTGCATTGAAGCTTCGGTCTCCCATGTCGCCTCTTCATACTTCTCACTCCTCCACAACACTTTTACCAAAGGAACTACCTTGTTCCTCAACCTCTTCTCCTTCCTATCAAGGATACGTACCGGCTTCTCTTCATAAGTCAAGTTAGGCTCTACACCCACAACGTCAGCTTCAACCACATGCGATGGATCACTCCGGTATCGTCTCAGTTGAGACACATGGAACACGTTATGTACCTTGGACAAACTCGGTGGCAAAGCTAACCTGTAAGCCACTTCACCAACCCGTTCAAGCACTTCATACGGTCCAACATACTTAGGACTCAGCTTCCCCTTGATGCCAAACCTCTTCACCCCCTTCATAGGAGACACCTTTAAGAACACCTTGTCTCCCACTTCAAACTTGATTGGTCGACGCTTCAAATCCGCATAAGACTTCTGTCGATCTTGCGCCGCCTTCAGCTTCTCTCGAATGAGTCTCACCTGCTCAATGGACTCCTGTACCATCTCTGGTCCTAACACTGCAGCTTCAGTCACGTCGTCCCAACACATGGGACTCCTACATTTCCTCCCATACAACGCCTCGAATGGAGCCATCTTTATACTAGCCTGAAAACTGTTGTTGTAAGAGAACTCCACCAAAGGTAAGCTCTTCTCCCAACCAACCTGAAATTCCAGCACACACGCTCTCAACATGTCCTCTAAAGTCTGAATGGTTCTCTCGGTCTGACCATCCGTAGCAGCATGGAAAGCAGTACTCATCTTCAGCTCACTACCCAATGCTTCCTGTAGCTTCTTCCAAAACTGAGAACAAAATCTTGGATCACGATCGGAAATGATGTCCTTAGGGACCCCATGCAAGCGAACTACTTGCCGTTGATATGCATTAGCTAGCTCTTCCATACTCCAGGTCTCCTTCATAGGGACGAAATGAGCAACCTTAGTCAAGCGATCAACCACAACCCATATCGCATTCTTACCGGTCGGCGTTCTAGGTAGCCCCATCACAAAGTCCATGGAAATCGAATCCCACTTCCACATTGGAATCTCGAGAGGTTGCAGCAATCCTCCCGGTCTCTGGTGTTCAAACTTAACCTTCTGACGCACCAAACACTTACCCACATACTCGGCCACCTCCTTCTTCATGTTAGGCCACCAAAAATGCAGCCTCAAGTCCTTGTACATCTTGTCACTACCGGGATGTACAGAATAAGGGGAACTATGAGCTTCCTTCAGAATCTTCCTCTTCAGGACCTCACAGTTAGGAACGCACCATCTCTTCTTAAACCTCAAACCTCCATCAGCTCCAATCTCAAAGTCTTCAGCACCACCATTCTCCTTGGCCAACCTCCAAGCCTCTAAAACAGGATCCTCGCGCTGCTTCACTCGAATCTCATGGAACAACTCAGGTTCAGCAACCATAGCACCCATGTCGATCCCATGCGGTACTACCTCCAACTCAAGCTTCTGGAACTCGCGGCAAAGATCGTCAGGAAGAACCCAAGCAGCGTTCAACCCATGCCTCACCTTCCTACTCAAAGCATCTGCAACCACATTCGCCTTCCCTTCATGATACTGCAGCTCAATATTATAATCCTTAATCAGCTCTAGCCACCGCCTTTGCCTCATGTTCAAATCACGTTGAGTAAAAATGTATTTCAAACTCTTGTGATCTGTGTAAATCCTACACGAAGCACCATACAAGTAATGCCTCCACAGCTTCAAGGCAAACACCACAGCAGCTAATTCAAGATCGTGCGTAGGGTAGTTCTGCTCATGAACACGTAACTGTCTCGACGCATAAGCAATTACTTTCCCCTTCTGCATCAAGACACACCCCAAACCCAACTTTGAAGCATCACTGTAAACGTCGAACTCAACCCCCTCTTCAGGTAACGTCAAAACTGGAGCGGTAGTCAGCCTCTTCTTCAATTCTTGGAATGCAGCTTCACAACCTTCACTCCACACAAACTTGGACTCCTTACGCAGCAACTGAGTCAAGGGTCTAGCTATCTTTGAGAAGTCCTGCACGAACCTCCTGTAATAGCCAGCTAACCCAAGGAAACTCCGAATCTCCTTCACATTTTTCGGACTCTCCCAACCGAGCACAGCCTCAACCTTCGCTGGATCAACCTTCACCCCATCACCAGATATAACATGACCTAAGAAGGCAACCTCCTTCAGCCAGAATTCACACTTGGAGAACTTCGCGTACCACTTCTGTTTACGCAGCACTTCAAGAATAAGACGTAGATGACTCTCATGTTCAGCCTCGTCCTTCGAATAGATCAATATGTCATCAATAAAGACAACGACACATCGATCCAAATATTCACCAAAAGTACGGTTCATCTGATCCATAAACACTGCAGGAGCATTTGTCAACCCAAACGGCATCACCACGAACTCATAATGCCCATACCTCGATCGAAACGCAGTCTTAGGAATATCCTGCTCACGAACCGGAATCTGATGATAACCCGATCTCAAGTCGATCTTGGAGAACACACTAGCACCCTTCAACTGATCAAACAAGTCCTCGATGCGCGGCAGAGGATACTTGTTCTTGATAGTCACTTTGTTCAGCTCGCGATAGTCTATACACAGACGCATACTCCCATCCTTCTTCTTAACAAACAACACTGGAGCACCCCATGGAGATACACTTGGTCGAATAAACCCTTTCTCAATCATATCCTCCAACTGCTTCTTCAACTCTTGCAACTCAGCTGGCGCCATACGATACGGAGCCTTAGAGATAGGTCCTGTACCAGGCACTAGATCAATAACGAACTCCACATCACGCTCAGGTGGAATTCCAGGTAACTCTTCAGGAAAAACATCAGCAAAGTCACTAACCACAGGAATGTCTTCTAACTTCAGCTCCTTAGAGACATCCTTCACCATGCACAAGAACACCTGATGACCCTTCCTCCTCAGGTTACTCATCTTCAACGCGGACACCCATCGAACACTAGGCCTTGAAGTAGAGCACCTATGCGAGATTGTGCAACCAGACGGTCCCTTCAGCAAGACCTTCTGATCACGACAAATGAATCGAGCATCGAACTTCGCCAACCAATCCATACCCAAGATAATATCGAACTCAAGCTGACTCAAGCGAACAAGATCAGCTAGCAAGACGGATATCCCAAAGGAAATAGGAACATCCTTGTAAAGAGTAGAGCAGGAAATAGTTTCTCCCGTGGGAAGAGAGATAAGTGTATCCACGGAAGTAGAAGAAGTAAGCTTGGCCCTCTCGATCAATGAAGCAGAAATAAAAGACATGGAAGCACCCGTATCAAACAGAACAAAAGCAGGTTCAGAGTTAACAAGAAATGTACCCGTGATAACATCCGGAAGAGCCTCAGCCTCGGCGCGACTCATAACGAAGATACGACCCTTCTGAGCAGGAGGGTTAGTCTTCGCGGCCACAGTAGAAGGAACCACAGCAGAAGTAGAACTAGAACCAAAGAAGAACACCGCTAGCTGCAAATTTTTAGGGCAATCGTTGGACTTATGCCCCAGCTCCTTGCAATTAAAGCACATGATCGGCCTCCCGTCACAAGTCTTACCCGGATGGTAAGGCTTCTTGCACCTATAGCACAGCATGCTCGGCCTAGATGGAACCTGGGTACGGTTCGCAACTGGTCGAGTCTCGAACCTTCCTTTCTTCGCAGCCTGAAAGGAAGATTGTGGTACAAACGGCCTCTTCACAAACTCGTTTGCGGCGAAGAAGCCTCTTCAGCCTGAACCGACGCGTATACACTCAAAGCCCGGTCATAAGCCTGCTGGAAGGTGGTAGAGGGCACTCCAGCTAGCGCGGTCGCAACCCTTGGGGTTAGGTTCTTCTCGAATCGACGAATGCGAGCAGCTTCGTCGGGAATGATGTGCGGTGCGAAACGAGCCAAAGCAGAGAACTTGTCAGCGTACTCCTGTACTGACATGGTGCCCTGTACAAGATTAATGAACTCTTGCTCCATCTGCCAACGGAGCTGATTAGGGTAGAAGCGCTTCTTCAATGCTTCGCAGAACATAGCCCAGTTGAACCCAACCTGAGCCTGGAGAGTAGCTCTAGATAAGGCCCACCAGTTGTCAGCCTCCACTTTCAGATAGTAGGTGGCAATATCCACCTTCTGTGCCTCCGGGCACCCCGTAGCTACAAAGAGCTTCTCAATTTCTCTCACCCATGACTCGAGCACGACCGGGTCGGCCTTGCCATCATAGGTGGGTGGATGGTGACGATCAAAACGGTCAAAGATCGCCCGATTGTTAACTTGTGCCTCAGTCAAGGCCAGGATGGCATCCTCAAGTCGACGGATGCGCTGTTGTTCCTGTTGCGCGGCATTTCCATTTCGGGCCATCTGCAACACAAAAGCATAGTTAGTAGTAGCACTTACTAAACATGCCACTTCAGATAACTACTCAATCACAAGCATAAATAACGCACACCCCCTAAAGTGTCTACCCCTCACTCTCACTCGGTGTTCTAAGTCAATCCTACTCACTCACCTAATGAGAGTTGGGAGCGTATTCGCTCTGATACCAACTGTAACAACCCGGATTATTTAACAAGATAAAATAAACTTTGAAAAGGTTTTATAAGATAAAATGAAAGGGAAATGAAAACCACGGTGGCGGAAACACCGTGAATCCGGTATTGTCACTCACAACGACCTAAAACAAACCAAAGCAAATGAGAGTAGACCTCAAGGCCTAACAACGAGGAATAAATACCCCTTACATAACCAAAACCAGAGTACAACGAAATGAAAACATAAATAAGTCTAATCCATTCTAAGCAAACTCCGAAACTCTAGCTAGTCAACTAGACAAGGCAAGCTACGGGTCTCAATCTCACGGCATCCTCACACATAAGCCCATCCCGCGCGTACCTATAAAAAAAGAAAGCAACAACCACAATCAGTGGGGAGTAACTAGGTGCTCCCCAGTCATATTTCAACATCATAACCATAAACAACAGCATATGCAAGCTTACCTGGCCTACGGCCTATAATCAGAGTACAAACAACCGACAAAACAAGGAACAACAACAATAACCAACTCGGCACACACAACAAGTGTACACGGCACAACCACACTCACACCAACCTCCTCTACTCAATCCAATCCGTAACCAATCAACACAAGCGCAAGAGTAAGCGCAGAGCACTAGGTGAAGCGAACAAGAATCACCTCGAGTGAAGCGAACAAGAATCACTCAAACCCTATGGCGGAACAGCGAACAAGAAGTTCCTCAAACTCATTAGTCTAAATTTGGCCAAATTCCACCGAGCGAACAAGAACGGTGACGACATATATCAAACCATAGTCTCCAACCATAACAGGTTGAGAACCCATAGTCGCTCTAACTAAGCGAACAAGAATAGCCGAGGGGATTATGGGCGGTATCCGTCCAAACTAGGACGTCGTAGCTCCTCACATACGTGCCAGAACAGTACACGCATGCAAACTTAACTCAAGCATATCAATACGTTCAAACCAACAACATAAACCGTCTCCAATACCACCAATACATACCATAGTAACCTCATAAACAACCAACATTTCTCCCATGATCATCATAACGTAACTCATACGATAATATCATGCTTTAATCAACACAAGAGAATTAGTCAACATTAGGGCATGAGAATAATGATCATACATGCAACCAATTCGTCATTTTCAATCATAATTCAACCTACAAATCATTATTCGATATGAAACAACGCCCTAGCATGATACTAGACTCAAATTAGTGTGAGGCTGACCCATAACATATTACTTATGATCACAATTCAACCAAAACAAGCAAAGGTCACAACTTTACATTATACAATCACAACCAATGACTCATACCACAAACAAGCCTCACACTTGTCAAAATACAACCAAGGCTACACCTAGTTACCTCGTTCGAGTGATGACAAAGCCTTAGTCCTCCTCCTCTTCAATGAGTATGGTGTCCTCTTCACCTAGCTCCTCTTCTCCTTCGATTAGGGCACAATATAATACATACAAACATAAGAACACACAATACAAGCATATAATAACATAATAATCAAAAGACTATACTAAACAATAAGAATTACCGAAGGATTTAGCAAGAGAAGGAATTAGGGCAGATTAGGGCTTGATTTGAAGAAGAATTCAATGAATTTGTGAGGAGAATTAATGAGAATTTATGAGAGAATGAAGAGAGAGAAGAGAGGTTTTTAATGTTTAGGGTGGAAAACAGCTGATTAATGATATTAGGGTTAAGGGGGAAGTTTAAATAGTATAGGAATTCGAGCCCCTAATCAATACGGATAAAAAAAAACAAAATCGCGGAAACTGTCTGGAGCGAGCCGCTCCGAGTCTGGAGCGAGCCGCTCCGTGCCCGCAGGTAGCTCGCGGTCCGCTCGCGGGTTGCTCGCGGTTCTTGTCTGTTTTTCTTCGGATGACCTCTTTTCCTTCCCTGCTCGCGCCTAACTCGCGCCTAGCTCGCCAAAACACTTCTGACCCTCTCATGACCCTCTAATCACCCCCACACTCACTCACACTCTCAAGACTCACCTCGATTAGCGCAACCAAGCCTAAACCTTCTATACCCAAGCTAACGAAACGACTTCCTCGAGCTAAAAATGAGAAAGATCAAGAGAAATGAAAGACCAACCAAACGACACTAACGACATGAAACGTGAAATGAGTCGGGGTGTTACACCAACACTCTCACTCGGTGTTCTAGGTCAAATCCTACTCACACACCTAAGAGAGTTGGGAGCGTATTCGCTCTGATACCAACTGTAACAACCCGGGTTTTTCAAAAGAAATAAAATACGATTTAAAAAGGTTTTAGAAACGATAAAGGTTTTAAAACTGAAATCACGGTGGCGGAAACACCGTAGCCCGGATTATTACTCAAACGACTACTAAAAACAAAACAGAAAGGAAAGAGTAGGCCTTGAGGCCTATCAAAGTGGGGGAATAAATACCCCTTACAAATCAAAACCCAAAACAAAAGTCTAAAGACCGAAAGAAAGCCTAAACAAAACCAAAGAAATACAAGCCCAAAAGTCTAATCCAAAACAACATCTCTTCTAAGGTGCACGCGGTCATATCCTCGCATCCAACTCACTCAATCCCGTCTCGCGAATACCTATAAAAGAGAGGCAACAACCACAATCAGTGGGGAGTAACTAGGTGCTCCCTAGTCATATTTTAACATAACAAAACGTAAACAACAACAAGGCAACAAGCTCACCAGGCCTACGGCCTATTACCCAAAGTATAAATACATAAACAACAAATCATACAACAATAGAACAACGATACAAACACGAGCAACAACCACACGGCACAACCAAGGTTGTGACCAAACCAACGGAGCTCACACGACGATCCTTCTTCCAACCAATTGCGAGAGTAAGCGCGGAGAACTGGGTGAAGCAACAAGAATCACCCCGGGTGAAGCAACAAGAATCACCCAAACCCTATGGCGGAACAGCAACAAGAAGTTCCTCAATAATCACAAGTCTAAATTTGGCCAAATTCCACCGAGCAACAAGAACGGTGACGACATAAATATAACCATAGTCTCAACCCTTCTGGTTGAGAACCCATAGTCGCTCAAGCTAAGCAACAAGAATAGCCGAGGGGATCATGGGCGGTATCCGTCCATCCTAGGACGTTGTATCTCCTCACACATGTGCCAGAACAGTACCCATGTGCAAACTTAACCCAAGCATAAACCTGTTAACCTGTTAACCTGTCTCCAATACTCCAACACATCCATTCAACCACAACATCCATACTCACACTCACACAAGTCACAATATCATCATAACTAACCATGCATACGGAGTACAATACGATCAACATGCTCAACAAGCCATAAATTCAATTATCATGCTCATAAATCATTATTTAGTGATCAAACAAAGTATATTTCAACTCGATTTAGCATAGATAACATTTTAATACATGCCAAGACTCAAACAAGTGACACATGAACCAATACATACACACACACCACACGGCCAGCCCACACAACTCACGGCCATCACACACCACACACGGCCATCACACCACCAACACGGTTTCATGCATCAAACTCAATTCTCAGGTGACCAATTATCGATTTAGGTGATCAATTCATTAAAACATGCATACAAACACATTTAGACTAAATCAACTTATCATAATTCGTAGTTTAACTTTAGGTGATGCAAGTAAACTTCAAAGATTAACATGATTATGCCAAAACAAGAAGAAAACGAGAGGACAATCACAAGCAAGGGCTCGGCCCCCTACACAAACATCTCGGCCATCATTAACAACACACCAAACCGATTTTTATATCCATCTACTAGCATGATTAATGATACAACATGAGATTTAAGCATGAACATATGATTATAAGACAAACCCTAGTATGAGGCCAACAATACTAGCATGATTTCATGATCAATCATAAACCAAACATCATGACAACAATGCAAACAACACATACAAATCAACCTAGGCCTCATACATGTTAAAACACAACTAGATCACACCTAGTTACCTTTGTAGAGTCTCAAAAACGTGCTACTCCTCCTCCTCTTCAACTAGGATGGTGTCTCCTTCTTCAAAGCCCTCTTCTCCTTTGATAATCCAAGCCAAACAAGCAAATAATGAATACACACAACATAACACATAAAATAATAAGAAACCAGAAAATAAAAGAGAGAAAAAGAAGATCATACACCAAGGAAAGGGCTAGGAAAGACTTAGGATGAAAGGAATGAAACCTTGGAAGAGCAACAATGGAGTTTGAATGTGTTTTGGAGAGAGATTTTGAGAGATAAAGGAGAGATGAATGTGGATGTGTTATGAGGGATGAGAGGAGAGATTAGGAGGAGGGAAATCAGAATTATAATCTTGCTTTGATTAGGAGATAACAAGATATTAAGATGCCTTGCTCAAAAATCCATCCAAACCCTAAACCCTATCCGTGCATAGGAGTTTCAGCTCGGCCCAAGTTGGGCCGGTCCAAAATAGGTTCTGAAAATTTGGCAGTTGCAACGGCGTCGAAAAAATACGCAGTTTAGCCTTTTGAATCACCTGAATCGGAGTTCGTATGAGGAAGTTACACCGTTTTTAGTTAAATTACTCCGTATTTAAGTTCTGACGACAGAGTAGCTTATCCACGCGACAAGAGAACTGATTTTCTCGAGCTAAAAATGAGAAAATCAAAAGAAATGAATTACGAATATTATTGAGACGAATAAATAAATATTAGGAAAAGTCGGGGTGTTACACGAGTAGTATGAGGCGTTCGCGTAGTGAGAGGGATGCTGACCCTCGGGACCTGCCCACGAGGCGTGGCCAGTCACGAGGTAGGGGTCAGGGCCACGCGAGGCGTGACCGTAGGCCTGATCCTGAGGAGGAGGAGGTGGATGCGCTTGCTCTGGTAGACGAGATAGAGGCTGCGATGGATGTTGAGGAGGAGGCCGAGGAGGCCGAGGAGGCTGCGCCTAGGGCGAGTAGCTCTAGGCCGCGAAAGTCACGTGCGAACAGGGCGTTCGCCAAGGGCTGGGATGGCCATGACCTTCTACTTGCTCCGGAGAGACACGTTTCTTATCGGGCGACGATGGGTTGGCGGAAAGGTCCGATGAGGACTTTCTCGGGCGTCTCGTCCGTGATGTATGCTTTTGAGAAGAAGCTTTCAGAGGGTGCGCAAGCTCGGGTGTTGCGCAGTGCTTTTGGTCCCCTTGTCGAGCACTGGAGGGCGATTGCGAGGTCGAAGCTGACGGCGAACCTGATGTTGATCAGGGCCTTCCTTGACAGGTATTGGGATACCACGACGACGTTTCACATGCCCGGCTTTGAGGCCGGCATTACTTTGTCAGGGTACGCGGTCATGACGGGGCTTCCGTTCGGGGACCGTGATATGAGTTTTGGGTTTGCGCCGTCCATCGAGGACGAGGTGGTGACTGCCGCGATTGGCAGTGGTTTGGAAGTGGAGTATGATGGTAACCCACCTTATGTGATCAAGACGAGCTTCATCTTGGAATATTTTGAGGGGAAGACCGAGCGAGGCCTCTCCGAGTGGACTGACGAGCAGAACGCTCGTTTGTGGTTGTGGTGGTTCGTTAGCGCCGTGTACTTCGGCGATAAGGGTGAGAGGGCGACGACGTCGGTCCTGATGCATCTCATAGATTGGGGTGCGATCGGGACACTTGACTGGGTGTGACCATCCTTGGGTTTATGCATTCGATTCTGCATGGACGCGGTGAGGCCGCGGGTGAAGGTACCGGGAAAGCGACCTATCGACGCCCTGCGCGCGCCCGCCCTCGCCCCGTGCGGGGGCGTCGGGAAGCGGAATGCGCCTCGCAGGAAAAAGTGCGAAGTTTTGTAAAAAAGGTGGAGATCATTGCATGAATTTGTGGTCAAAAAAGAAAAGTAGAAAAATCCTTTTTGAAATGTATTTTCGGAGTCGCCACCAAATATTAAAGGAATTTGGAACCTATTCAACGCGTCTTGAAATACAAGACACGAGTGTCTCAGATTTCAAGATGCGTCGATATCTATCAATCTGAGGTTTGAAACCAGAGAAGGGATTCGGAGTGAGGTTACTTTTCAAAAGTTTTGACAAAAATGTGTTTTGAAAACTGAAATCAAAAAGCCTACGTAAAAGTAGTCTCTACTAATTTGAAAACATTTAGTTAATTTCGATATATGGGCTAAAATGATGCTACGTACACGTGCGAATATATATGACTCGATTAAAATGCATAAATAATGTAAATCGTCAAAATAATGACTTTTCTATGGGAAATGTACGTTAAATAATAATTTATTGACTAAATTATTACTATAAACGTTATTTTCCGACCTCATATTTGACTCTTTAAGAATTTGTGAAAACCCTCAGTTTTGACATGCTAAAAGACTCTATGAAACGGTACAATTTAGTGTTGGATCCGTGATTCTAGTCGTTATTTAATGCATGAATGAGGACTTGCATAATTATAAAAGTGACGTCGGTTTGCTTTAGTGATAATGAGTCGTTTATTTATGCGATATTGGCGGGGTTTAGACGGATTATGAATCCGAATTACTACAACCGTATTACGAATACGGCTTCGCTAATGCCAATATCGGGTTGGGGTTAATGTAACCCCTTTGTCCGAGTCTCAAAACGTCCCAGAGCGTAGGTAAAATGTTTACCTTTCGAAAGTGAAAAGACGGTATTTTTGAGTGGATTTTGTGAGTGTGTTAATGTGTTTTGTAAAACCGATATATTGAAAATGAATGAAGTGGGTTGGTATTTATAGAGGTTGGCTAGTTTATGCGTAGACAAAAACTTAATCGCCTGTGTACAGGCGAATTTAATTTCATCCGGGTCAGATTTTTGTAGGAAAAACAAAGGTCGCACACCAAAACAAACTTAATCGCTTTGTTGACAAAGTGTTTTTAATCTCCTGTCAACTGGCGATTTGTATTTTGTTTTGGTGTGCTGTTTTAGCCGCCTTTTAGTTTTGGACGTATGATTAAGTAATGATTATGTTTTGTGATGTATTATACTTAGGGGTTAAGTCTTTCGTTTTGGTCCGAATTTCGGTTTTCGTGTTTCAGTTTTTGTCGTGTTTTTCGGTTTTGGCTCGAAATACAATAATATTGAATTATATTATTTTGCGGTATTATAGAACCTAATTTTGTGAAAATGTGACCCGGGACGCACTTTGGCCCGTTTTGTGTGTTGGGTTTTGGGTCGTTTTTGTAAGTTTGGGCCGTTTTGTAGCTAGTTGGGCTGTTTTTGTGGCTTGGCTTAATAAGACGTTCCTGTATCATGCTCGTGTTGTGCTTATAATGACTAAGAGTGACATTCATTTTTATGATTATGCAAGTCCAAATTAATACGCTAAAAATGACTAATACATTTTAGACACTTTTGTACCGTTTCGACTCTTTTAAAAGCATGAATGGAAGTCCTTTTCATCATCGGGTTTGTTTTTGGGGGGTACGGATATGGGTATCTACAGAGCCCCCAGTTTGACTGAGCTTGGACAAAGCGTTAGTCAAACTTAAAGATAGTATCCGGACCATTACAGTCTCGATACTACCTGGCGGCGCTAAGCATGTGTCTTATGGGAGAGACGAGGACTTAGCGTCGGGAAATGCGGGGAGGGACGACATGTTTTTAAGGACATGACGGTCCTACATGTTTAAGGGCATGTCGGCCTGCATGTGGCCTGAATACTCCCAGCTGGCGCCTTTGTTTGTGTCTTCGCTTGGGCTTCTGCTTGCGCTTCTGGCTGTGCTTTGCTTGTGCTTCTGGCTTGCGCTCCTGGTTGTGCTTCGCTTGCGCTTCTGGCTTGCGCTTCTGGCTGTGCTTCGCTTGCGCTTCTGGCTTGCGCTTCTGGCTTGCGCTCCTTGCTTGTGCTTTGCTTGTGCTTTGCTTGTGCTTCTTTGCTGGACGTCTCGTAGCAGAGGTTACGCGTTTTAGGGTTTGGTTTATAAGAGTGGTTGGTGTTTTTGTGAAGGGATAGGTTTTTGTGAACGTCTCATAAGGAGGTTACGCGTTTTTGTGATTCCATAAAAAGGGTTAGGTTTTTATGAACGTCTCATAAGGAGGCTACGCGTTTTTGTATTTCTCATAAAAAGGGTTAGGTTTTTATGAACGTCTCGTGAGGAGGCTACGTGTTTTTCTCATAAAAGGTTAGGTTTTTATGAACGTCTCGTGAGGAGGCTACGTGCTTTTGGTTTGGTTTTATAAAAGTGGTTTAGGCTTTTATGAACGTCTCTTGAGGAGGCTACGCGCTTTTGGTTCGGTTTATAAAAGTGGTTAGGCTTTTATGAACGTCTCTGGAGGAGGTTACGTGTTTTTCTCATAAAAAGTTAGGTTTTTATGGACGTCTCGTGAGGAGGGTACGTGTTTTTCTCATAAAAAGTTAGGTTTTTATGGACGTCCCGTGAGGAGGCTACGTGTTTTTCTCATAAAAAGTTAGGTTTTTATGGACGTCTCGTGAGGAGGCTACGTGTTTTTCTCATAAAAGGTTAGGTTTTTATGAACGTCTCGTGAGGAGGCTACGTGTTTTTCTCATAAAAGGTTAGGTTTTTATGAACGTCTCGTGAGGAGGCTACGTGCTTTTGGTTTGGTTTTATAAAAGTGGTTTAGGCTTTTATGAACGTCTCTTGAGGAGGCTACGCGCTTTTGGTTCGGTTTATAAAAGTGGTTAGGCTTTTATGAACGTCTCTGGAGGAGGTTACGTGTTTTTCTCATAAAAAGTTAGGTTTTTATGGACGTCTCGTGAGGAGGGTACGTGTTTTTCTCATAAAAGGTTAGGTTTTTATAGACGTCTCGTGAGGAGGCTACGTGTTTTTCTCATAAAAGGTTAGGTTTTTATGAACGTCTCGTGAGGAGGCTACGTGTTTTTCTCATAAAAGGTTAGGTTTTTATGAACGTCTCGTGAGGAGGCTACGTGCTTTTGGTTTGGTTTTATAATAGTGGTTTAGGCTTTTATGAACGTCTCTTGAGGAGGCTACGCGCTTTTGGTTCGGTTTATAAAAGTGGTTAGGCTTTTATGAACGTCTCTGGAGGAGGTTACGTGTTTTTCTCATAAAAAGTTAGGTTTTTATGGACGTCTCGTGAGGAGGGTACGTGTTTTTCTCATAAAAAGTTAGGTTTTTATGGACGTCCCGTGAGGAGGCTACGTGTTTTTCTCATAAAAAGTTAGGTTTTTATGGACGTCTCGTGAGGAGGCTACGTGTTTTTCTCATAAAAGGTTAGGTTTTTATGAACGTCTCGTGAGGAGGCTACGTGTTTTTCTCATTAAAGGTTAGGTTTTTATGAACGTCTCGTGAGGAGGCTACGTGCTTTTGGTTTGGTTTTATAAAAGTGGTTTAGGCTTTTATGAACGTCTCTTGAGGAGGCTACGCGCTTTTGGTTCGGTTTATAAAAGTGGTTAGGCTTTTATGAACGTCTCTGGAGGAGGTTACGTGTTTTTCTCATAAAAAGTTAGGTTTTTATGGACGTCTCGTGAGGAGGGTACGTGTTTTTCTCATAAAATGTTAGGTTTTTATAGACGTCTCGTGAGGAGGCTACGTGTTTTTCTCATAAAAGGTTAGGTTTTTATGAACGTCTCGTGAGGAGGCTACGTGTTTTTCTCATAAAAGGTTAGGTTTTTATGAACGTCTCGTGAGGAGGCTACGTGCTTTTGGTTTGGTTTTATAATAGTGGTTTAGGCTTTTATGAACGTCTCTTGAGGAGGCTACGCGCTTTTGGTTCGGTTTATAAAAGTGGTTAGGCTTTTATGAACGTCTCTGGAGGAGGTTACGTGTTTTTCTCATAAAAAGTTAGGTTTTTATGGACGTCTCGTGAGGAGGGTACGTGTTTTTCTCATAAAAAGTTAGGTTTTTATGGACGTCCCGTGAGGAGGCTACGTGTTTTTCTCATAAAAAGTTAGGTTTTTATGGACGTCTCGTGAGGAGGCTACGTGTTTTTCTCATAAAAAGTTAGGTTTTTATGGACGTCTCGTGAGGAGGCTACGTGTTTTTCTCATAAAAAGTTAGGGTTTTATGGACGTCTCGTGAGGAGGCTACGTGTTTTTGTTGGTTGGGTTGAAATTGTGTTTGAAATGGGTTGAAAGGTGTATTGGGCCGATGAAACAGCCCAAAACAGAAACAGAAACCCAGAGACAAAAATAAAATCGCCAGGAAACTGGCGATTTTGTTTTTGTTTTGTGAATTTGTATAAAAATCGGGGAAGAGAAGGGAGGAGAGTTTATTTTGTTCCGAAAATAAAAACTAAATCGAAAACACCCAAAACTCAATCCGGCGATTTTCTAGACCAAATTTCGATTTTCCGACTCCTACAATTCGTCATGGACCAAGGTACGTACTCAACTCACTTGGTTTTTCGTGTTTTGAGTTTGGTTTGAGTCGGTTTTAGATTGAAATACCGTTTTCTAGGGTTTAGGTCGAAAATATCGGTTTGATTCGATTTTAGCCCTCGTCTTTGCTTGAAAACCTTCGCCATGGTTAGTATAGTGCTTGCCTTTACTTGTATTGTTGCCGTTGCGTGAAAACCCGACTTGTGGCCTCGATTTTCGTGCGTTTTGACTCGGAGGGCATTTTGGCATTTTTGAAAACGTCTCGAAAATGGCTCAAAACTTCAGTGTAGCTTACCCATTAGTAGTATAGCGTGTTGGTGAGTTCGGTTTGTTGAAATGGGCGCGAAAAGCGGCTTGTTTGGGTGAGAAACCGTGTAAGAGGGGGTAAAATCGGGGCTTGTGCTCTGTTTTTGTAGCGTAAGGCGATCCCGAGTGGCTTGATTATTTTGAAAATGTTGTAATATGCTTGTGTGGAGGTTTGGGTAGCTTGTGTGCGAAAACCGGCCTGAAAAACCGTGATTTTCGAATGATTTGGTATAAGGGCCGAAATCTTGGTCGAAATTTTTCGGTTCCGAAACTTGCCCGAATTCTCTGTATTGCATTGTTATGGCTAGTATGGTACATACTTGGCTTTGTTTTGTAGGAAATGTGTTGTTTGGAGGTGTTTTGGAGCGTTTTTTGTAGTTTAGGCTAGGTTTCCAAAAATCGCTTTCCCTCGCTTTCGTGCCCCGTTTATGGAATGTATGGTAATGTATGTCGTTTGTGTTGGCTAGGGGGTTGTTTTGAGGGAAGTGGGGGCTTTTTTGGTTGAGTTACGGTCAAGAAAAGGCCGTTTTTGTAGTTTGTAAACATTTGGTAAAAGCTATTCAGTCGAGGTGTTCGGGACATCATTTTCGCATGGAATTTTTTGCACGTGTTTATTGTGATTTATGGGTTGGGTTTGTCCCAGAAAATGTGGGTTTCTGGCTTTCTGTAGCGTTTTTTCCTTTTCTGCTATTTTTGGGTTAAAAAGGCCTGCTTTCTCCCTTTTGGCTAGTTCTCTGCTGCTTTTGCGCGTGCTTGCTCTTGAATTGGCTTTGTATGACGGGTATACTGTATACGTGTCATAAAATATGCTCTTCTGTGCTTCTGCTTCGTTTTGGCCCCGTCTGTGGATAGTGTAGGCCTTAATGCTCGATTTCCGTTGTTTTTGCTTGCTTCTGCTTTCTTGAGTGACCTGCTATTGCCATTGTCTGAGTATGCCCTTGAATCTTGTGCAGGTGATCCTAGGCCTTCAGTACCTACTTCCAGTGACATGGATCGGGTCTTGGCTGGTGTTGACTTTACCGTTCTGAGGGACGAGCATACTCCTACTTCGGGTATGCCTGCGCCCTTGGAGTTTCCGATGGTCCGTCTCAGTCGGACTTGCTGAGAGCTTTTCCTCAGACGCCTGGAGCTTCTACGACGCCAGGGAGTGAGTTTCAGGGCGCTGCTGTGGAGTCTCCTGCCTTTTCTGCTAGTGGTGCCGGTCTTTGTCGGTCGTCGTCTGGGCCTTCGCGAAGTTGCTTTGGACATGGTCTTTGTTCTGGCGGTCCTGAGCCGTCCGTTAGTCTTTGCGGTCGTGGACGTTCTTTGCCGAAGTCGCCGCCACCTAATGTGGTACGTGAGGTGACCGTCGTTGAGCGGACGAGGTCTTCTGGTGATGCTAGCGGTAGTGGAGCCGCCAGTCGCCGAGGTCTCCGTTGGTGGCCGAGGTCGGGCTCGGTGTCGTCTCGAGTCTTTCTTTGGGGCGTGGGCGTGGCCGTGGAGACGTCGAGGCTCTGAGGAGGCGTGGTGGAGGTCGGGGCGAAGCTGCAGGGTCTTTGCGGGGACGTGGTCGTAGCGGTGTTGCAGGGGCTTCGCAGGGACGTGGCCACGGCGTTGTTTCAGGGGTGCCTGCGGCTCCTGGAGGGTGCCAGGTTAGAGGCCGTGGTCGTGGTCGGAGGAACCCGAGGAAGAAGCGCAAGGTGGATGAGGCTTCTGGTGAGGCGTGATGAGCCACGACGTCGAGCTCGTCTTCTTCAGAGGGCGGTGGCCGGACCAGCCGAGGTTGCCGTATTTTGAGGAGGTTGGAGCAGGGGGAGACCCTGTGGAGGTCACGCGGAGGCGTGGTCGTGCTCGGGGTCCGGGGAGCCGTTACGAGGATCCTTCTGAGCTGGAGGAGTCTTCGAGTGACGAGGAGGAGGCTCTTGACGAGACTGCGGCAGAGGCTGCTGTCGAGGTTGAGATCTTGAGAGGCCGCTTCTTTGCGGCTCTTCTTGCCAGCCGCCGCCGATCTCTTCTTTATTCTGCTCTTGCAGTTTTGTGGCCGGGGGTCAGGTTCAGGGCCAGGCTCGGGAGCAGCGGAGGTGATCTTGGCCGAGGGCCACGCGGAGGTCGAGGCAGGCCGAGGCAGGCCGAGGTCGCTCATGACACAGGTACGGCAGCTCTTGAGGCTGCGACGGAGGTTTTCATGGGGATGGTTGACGAGCTGGGCGAGAGGCCTAATTATCCCCATGGTCCGCGCCAGGTCGCGGTGGCCATTGACTGGATGGCGTGACTCTGGTTTGGAGTCGCTTGGAGCACTTGTCGATTCGAGTGAAGGTCGGTTTCCCGTTAGGCTCGATGAGGACCTTCTCTGGGTTTCGGACGGTGTTTGACGTGTTTGACGGGAGGCTCACGCAGAGGAGCGGGACATAGTGCTCGGGATGACCTTTGGTCCCCTGGTGCGAAGTGGAGGAGGTGCGGGTAAGCGGGTGAACTCGCGCCTTCAGGCTTCTCGGCGTTCTTTGGATAGGTTTTGGGATACGACCAACACCTTCCACATGCCTGGTTACGAGTGGGCGTGACTCTTCTTCGTGGGCGCTTGTCACTGGTCGCCTCATGGTGAGGCGTGCTTGGCCCGGGGCGTGGCGCCCTCCTATTGATAGTCCACGCGTCGTGCGGTTGATTGGTGACGGGGTTCGGTGTGGGATAGGTGAGGAGCACACGTTTCAGCCCCGGACTATTTGGTTTGCTGACTTCTTCGAGGGGAAGAGGAAGAAGAAGGGGTCTACTCGGCGGCGCCGAGCGAGGGGCCCTACTTGTGGTTGTGGTGGTTCCTGACGGCCACCCACTTTGGCGACAAGGGGGAGCGAGCGTCGACGGCTGTGCTGATGGCTCTGTCAGACATGTCACGTCTTGGTGACTTCGACTGGGTTACTCCTGCTCTGGGTCTGTTGATCCGGTATCTGAGGGACGCGGTGCGCCCTGACCGGAATGACGAGGATTCAGATGTGTCTCTTGTGGGCCCTGGTCTTCTGATGGAGGTAAGTTTTGATTTTCGCAGAGTCCTGTTATCTTGTCTTTGCTTTCCTTTTGTAACGTTGTATTCTGATTGCTTCCAGTCTTGGTGCTACGCTCACTTCCCCTCTCTGCTCCCGGACACGTTCAAGGTTGAGGCGCAGTATCCGGCTTTCCATGCCTACGCGACAGCGGATCGGAAAGGTATTGGCCTAAACTATGATGCGGCTCGGGTGCGCTTCAACGGGATGACCGTGGATAAGGTAAGGGTATTTGTGTTTTGTACTTTGGTCTTTTGTAGCTTGTTTTTGGGTTTGTGTTTGTTTTTGTGGTTTATAATTTGGTTTTGTTTTGTAGTTCGTTCGCGACCCTTGGAGGAAGTTTCTGGCGTCCCTCAAGCGATTGCGGCTCGCTTTGGTCCCCCTTGACGGCGGTGTATCTCGAGACCCGATCGCTTCATACCGGTACTTGGGTGAAGCGTCTGTCTGTGAGACGGTCGTGGCGGCTTCATCGTGCCTGCTCCTCCGCCCTCGGTTTTGTTTGTGGAGAGGCCTGACGCTAACGAGCGTCGTGACGTGGACCATGAGGGTGAGTCCGACTCCTGCTGCGGGTGAGGATTACGTGACTTGGGCCTGACGTGCCCTTGCTGACGCTGTGATCGAGGTATGTTTTGTTGTTGTTTTTCTTTTTTGCGTTTTTGATTTTTTTTTTTTTTAAAAGCAAAAATTTACCCTGTTTTTGTTTTGTAACGACGTGATCCTGATCTTTGAGTTCCAGCCTCCTCCGTTCGTCGAGGATCTGTTGGTCGTGCACGCAGAGCCAAAGATTCGATTGTGTTGCCTGCGTCTATGTCCGTGGTGACCGATGCGGGCCTGGAGAGGTGGGATCCGCGCGTGAAAAAGGTATTCACTTTCTTCTTCGTACAGCATGAGTATTATGTAGTATAGCCCCAGTTTGAGTAAGATTTTATTGTAAAATCATTAGTCAAACTCTGTTGAAACGGTTTTTGATTATAGCCCCCAGTTTTGAGTAAGATTGTATTGTAAAATCATTAGTCAAACTCTGTTGAAACGGTTTGTGATTGTAGCCCCCAGTTTGAGTAAGATTTTATTGTAAAATCATTAGTCAAACTCTTGTGGAAGCCGTTTTTGATTGGAGCCCCCAGGTTGGAAAGCTAAATGTATTTCTCGTGTCGTGGCAGGTGACGGCTGAGGTGCACAGGAGGCTGTGGCGGGCGGCGAACCGGTGGAGGGCGGTCGTGAACGAGAAGGTGGTGGATGTCATAGGCTCGTAGGAGGCGCCGACGCCGACTTGAGTTAGCGGTCGTGGCGAGGGTGTGAGATCGCGGGCCGAGCTGGAGGCTGCGCATACCGAGGAGCTGGCGAGGGTCCGGCGAGCTAGAGGGCTCGATGCCAGGGAGCTAGATAGAGGCGCGTCTTTGAGATCGACTCATGCGTCTTTGTCTTACAATAGTGACCATTCGCAGTAGGCTTGGACTTGTGTGTATATTGGACTTGTATTATGAATATTAGTATATTTTTTGTAGTGGTTTATGTATTGGGACTTTGTGTAGGGTTGATTTTCTGGTTTTGTGGGTGTTTATGGGTTTAATTCGGTTATTTTGTCTTGTTTCGAAAAATGCATCCCTGTGTCGTAGTCGGGTCTGAAATCCTTGCGTGTTTGCTTGCCGAGCGTACCTGCAAAACATTGTTAGTCGTAAAAGCATATATATATATGTCTCGATTGAGACTGACTCGCTAATGACCAAACTAAAGGCAAAAGCGGAGTTTTGAAAAATGCTGTTTAGAAAAATATTTTAGACTCGTAAAAAGACGTTTTTGACATTATAAAAATGTGAGCTAAAACGACGTTTTGAGACGAAAATTGTGAATGCGAAAATCGTATTTTGTGTGGGGTTTAATTTTTGTGTGATTATCGTGTTTTGTGAAAAATGAAAAATACGAGAGACGGGAGTCGATTACGCAAATCGAGACGACGCGTCGGGGTGGTAAACGTCGGCTAGGAGGTCGGTAAAAATAGTGTAGGGGTAATAAGTTAAAAAATTTTAGGGTATAGGTGTGTAAGAAGTGTAAGAAATCGAATAATTTTGTCAGAAAGAAAATCGCTCAGAACAGCGATTTTTTTAATCACTCGCTTACAGGCGATTACATTTTTGTTTTATGGTTTTTGTTTGATTTATTTTAATCGCTTGTTCTCTAGCGTTTAAGTTTTTGTGTTGTATTTCGTTGTGTAAATCTCGGCTATAAAAGGAGGGCTAGGTTAACTCATTTCGCTCATCCTTTCATTTCCCATTCTCGATTTTCCAAAAATATTCAAAATATTTACGGAACATTTGTCGAATTATGGAGAATTTTGAAGGGAACTTGCGCCGTTGGTGTGCGTCTTTGTCGGGTATCGAGGAGAAGGAGTTGAGAGATTGCGATTTCGGGGCACTCCTGGGTCTGAGGGAGGTTCGAATGGAGCCCGAGTTCCTAAATGCTTGTCTTGACTATTGGGATCCAAGCCTTCACGTGTTCCGCTTTCCTTGCGGAGAGGTTTGCCCTCTAGTTGAGGAGTTTGGAGCCATTGGTGGGTGGGTGCGCATTAGCTTGCCGGTATGCGTCAGGCAGGAGTTTGGCTATAAGAGGCAAGTTCAGAACTACCTCCAGATGACCCGGGACGAGGTGGAAGAGCTATTTGTTGGGAGCCGTGTCAACCTCCATCGCTTGTGTCAATGGTTTAGGAATGACGAGAATGGGCATATCTCTGCTGTGGCCGGGAGGAGGGCTTTGGCCTTTTGCCTGGTACACTGCTACATGTTCCCGGACTCTATATCCGAGGGGTTGTTGGGAGACCCGCGTTTAATTGCCGTGGTGTAGCAGATGGAAATAGGTTGCAATCCCTCTGCTTTAATTCTAGCGGAGACGATCCTTGGATTGGATGACCGGGCATGCAATAGGGAGCATGCGTACCGAGGATGTCCCTTGATCCTCCAGTTGTGGCTGATGGAGCGTCTGAACGTGTTGAACGACCTTCGCCGATGTTGAGTATGTCGCAGGGGGCATTACCAATCGTTACATGCGGTGGTCGGGTCCGCATTTAACGCCCCATCGACTATTTCCGAGTGTGTGAGGTCATGTGCTATCCGCTGGTCGGCCCGTGGTGGGGATAGTTGACGGATTTCGCCAGCGCAAAGAGGTGATGGTCCCTCCGGAGTTCTCTTATGTGGGTTTGAGATGGGCGTTTACATCCACCCTCTGCGAGTTAGGCGACAGATAGGGTATGCACAGTTCATCCCTGGCCAGGATACGAAGGTGCAGGACATGGTTGTGTTGAATAACCAGGTGACTGACGAGTGGGCTGGTGGTTGGATCATGCGTCCTAAGTGGCTTGTGGCTGGTACTGCTGGGACGATCCGGGTATCGAGAGCCTATGTTAAATGGACCGTTGCTCAAAGTGCTCATGAGAGGGCTCGTCTTCGTGCCTTAGAGCTTAACGAGCCTCCGCCGACGTCTGCCTATGACCCGATCCGCTTTGGTCGTAACAGAGGTGGGGGTGATGCTTCGAGCTCGGCGCCTCTCTCAACGGCGGAGTGTGTGTTTGGTCGTCGTCGCATACCAGGGCCGGGTGCTCCAGGTCGTCATGGTAATGTTGGGGATCACCGCAGGGGTTGAGGGTTGGTGGCCCCATATTCAGCTGAAAAGGTTTTAAGTCGGCTTTTGAGAAGGAAGGGAATCTGATGTTGTTTGTGTGCGTTTTGTTAGTATTATGTTCATATTATGTTGTATTATGTACTATATTATCTATCCTAAACCCGATGTACATGCCGGGATTTGTATTGTAATATATTGTAGTGTTGTTAGTGTAGTTTATGCTCCTACGTCTGAAAAATCTAAAATGTAACCGTTCTTTTTAAGATTAATAAAAATCAGGTTTTTATTTACGACTTTGCCTCATTTTGCTTGTTATTCTGTGTGAAATTCCTTGGCTCTAATCTCTTTTCAAAGGTTTAGAATGCAAGCATGGTTTTTAGGAAATTTTTGTATTGACTATTCCCTCGA
This sequence comes from Dianthus caryophyllus, assembly GCA_023091065.1. NCBI lineage: Eukaryota > Viridiplantae > Streptophyta > Magnoliopsida > Caryophyllales > Caryophyllaceae > Dianthus > Dianthus caryophyllus. The sequence continues at coordinate 22,827,837 of CM041527.1, forward strand.
CTTTTTTAAGCTTTGGGTTTGTCGTTTTGTGTTGAATGTTGTTCTTTTCACCTTTAGGCTTAAAAGACGAATTTTTGTGTTGACTATGTCCTTGACTTTTTTAAGCTTTGGACGTGTCATTTTGTGTTGTATATCGTCTTTTTACCCTAGGTTTAAAAGACGAATTTCTGTGTTGACTATGTCCTTGACTTTTTTAAGCTTTCGACGTGTCATTTTGTGTTGAATATCGGTTGCGCTTTTTGCAAAGCTACCTACGTATCCACGAAAAATGGAATCAAACCGGCGTAGTTCAGAAGTGTACGTTTAGGGGCATACCGGCCCAAGAGTTGTGTTCGCTTTTTGTGGTGAATATGCACGTTTAGGGGCATGCCGGCCCATGAATTGTGTTTGGTGGATGCATGTTTAGGGGCATGCCGGCCCATGAATTGTGTTTTTGATTTTTGTAGAGAGAGTGCACGTTTAGGGGCATGCCGGCCCATGAACATGTTTAAGGACATGTCGGTCCATGAACATGTTTAAGGACATGTCGGTCCATGAATTGCTTTTGATTTTTGTGGAGAGAAAGAGCATGTTTAGGGGCATGCCGGCCCATGAACATGTTTAAGGACATGTCGGTCCATGAACATGTTTAGGGACATGTCGGTCCATGAACTGATTTTTAGAAATTTCGCATTTTATAGATACATTGCAAGGCATTTTTTTAAGGGTAGTATTTCTTGAGCTGGTCGAGGTTCGTTGCGAGGTTAAACTCTTGACCGTCCAAGTCGGTTAGTTTTACTGCTCCGCCTGTGAAGATTTCCTTGACGAGGTAGGGTCCAGCCCAGTTAGGCTTGAATTTTCCTCGTGGGTCGACTGGAAGTGGTGCTCGGACTTACTTTAGTACGAGATCACCTACTTTTATGTTTCGTGGCTTAACTCGTTTGTTGAATGCTCGTTGTAGTCGGGCTTGGTACATTCGTACGGTACTCAGGGAATGCAGTCGGCGTTCATCCAGGAGCATGAGTTGTTCGTACCGTTCACGGGCCCATTCTGCTTCCGGAATGCTACTTTCCATTAGTATGAGTAGAGACTGTATTTCTATTTCCACTGGTTGGACGGCTCTCATGCCATAGGTGAGGAAATAGGGGGTCATGCCTGTGGGCGTGCGGATGGTAGTACGGTATCCCCAGAGTGCATATGGTATCTTGTTGGGCCAATCTTTGCAGCTGTCGATCATTTTCTCGAGTATGGTGACGACTGTCTTGTTTGCTGCTTCAACGGCTCCATTGGTTTGGGGTCGATAGGGCGAGGATTTGTGATGTTGGATGTTGTATTTTGTGAGTATAGCTTCCGTCTCGCGCTAAAAGTGCGAGCCTTGATCGCTGATGAACTCATGGGGTATGCCATACCGGCATATAATGTTTGTCTGTACGAATTTGGCGACTTCTTTGGAGCCGAGGGTTCGAAAAGATGCTGCTTCTACCCATTTAGTAAAGTAGTCGATGGCCACCAGCACGAAACAGTGTCCTCCTGCTCCGATGGGGTGGACTTTTCCTATCACGTCGATGCCCCAGGTTGAAAAGGGCCAGGGTGAGGTTAGGCTGTATAGTGGTGAAGGTGGTACATGTTGGACGTTGCTGAAAATTTGGCTGTTGTGGCAGTGCTTGACGTATTGGATGCAGTCTGCTTCCATGGTCGTCCAATACCATCCTAGCCGTAGAATCTGTTTGCAGAGTGCTCGAGCGTTCATGTGGGGTCCTCATTCGCCATCATGGACTTGCGTGACGATTTCCTGCCCCTTCTTGTAGTCGACACATATGAGCAGCGTCCCTTGTGGTGTTTTCTTGAGTAATTGTCCCATTTCTAGCACAAATTGGGAAGCTAAGAGTCTAATAGCTCTCTGTCCACGTTTATCGGTGTTGGGTGGGTAAGTGTTGTCTGTTTTGTAGTTGATTATGGCTTGATACCAAGGCTCTGTCTGTTCGGCTTCGTCCAGGTCAATGGTATGGATGTATGCTGGTTCGTCACGTCTTTCGACGATGATGGGTAGCAACTTCATGTCTGGCGGCATGTTGAGGAGGGATGAGAGTTTTGACAGTGCGTCGGCAAACTGGTTTTCTTCCCTTGGGAGGTGGTAGAATTCGATGCTGTCGAAGTTGGTCAGGAGTTTTTGTACTTTTGTTTGGTATTTGGTGAGGGTTTCGCTCATGATCTTCCATGCCCCGGTCACTTGATTTATGATGAGGAATGAATCTCCATGCACCCGTAAGTTCTTTATTTTGAGGGCGATGGCGGCTTGCAGGCCGTAAATGCAGGCTTCATATTCTGCGGCGTTGTTTGTGACGCTAAAATCGAGCTTGATTGAGAGTGGAGTATGGTCACCATTTGGGGATATTAAGAGTATTCCTACTCCGTAGCCGCGGTAGTTTGATGCTCCGTCAAAGTATAATTGCCAGTATTCCTTTTCTATGGCAAAGATTCCATCGCCGTGAATGACATTGTATCGATCATGGGTTGTTCGATGATAGCGCGTTTTTCGCAAGGAAGTGAACCGCCGCTTCCCTTGATCACTTTCGGAGGGAGGTATTTGAGTTCATACTGGCGAGGAGTAGAGTCCATCTGGCCATACGCCCATTTAGGACTGGTTTTTCAAATAGGTACTTGAGGGGGTCCATCAGGGAGTAGACTCTTGTTGTGCTAGTGAGTAGGTAGTGCCTGAGCTTTTTGGTGGCCCAGACTAGCGAGAGGCAGCTTTTCTCGACTGGTTCATACCGAGTTTCGTAATCGTGAAACTTTTTGCTGATGTAGTAGATGGCCCGTTCTTCGTTGTTGACTTCCTGGGCGAGCATGGCACCCATAGCGTTTGGCGTGGTCGTTAAGTATAGCGATAGGGGCAAGTCCTTTTGTGGGGGTACCAGAACGGGTGGATTTGTGAGCAGGCTCTTGACCTTGTCGAATGCTTGTTGACAATCGTCGTCTCATTTGGTATGCTCTTCTTTCTTCAATTTTTTGAAGATTGGCTCACAAATCATGGTAAGTTTGCTGATAAATCGGGAGATATATTGGACTTGTCCCAAAAAGCTCCTAATTTCGTCTATGTTGCTTGGCGGTTTCATACCCATTATTGCCTTGATTTTGGTTGGGTCTATTTCGATCCCGCGCTGGCTTACTATGTGACCCAGCAACTTGCCTGATGTGACCCCAAAGGTGCATTTCTGTGGGTTCAATCGCATCTTATAGTGCCTGATTCGGGTGAAGAATTTCTGAAGGTTTATGACGTGGTCATCCCTTTCTTTTGATTTTACGATCATGTCGTCGACGTATACCTCGACCTCCTTATGCATCATGTCGTGGAGCAAGGTGGTAGCAGTGCGTTGGTAGGTAGCGCCGGCATTTATGAGCCCAAATGGCATGATCACAGAAGCGATCGCTCCCGAGGGGGTTACGAAAGTGGTTTTTGGCATGTCATCTGCTGCCATTTTGATTTGGTTGTATCCTGCATATCCATCCATGAATGATAGTAAGGCGTGGTCTGCTGTGTTGTCGATTAGGATGTCCATGTGAGGTAGTGGGAAATCGTCTTTTGGGCAGGCTTTGTTTAGGTCTCGAAAGTCGGCACACACTCGTATTTTGCCGTTTTTCTTCATGACTGGAACCATGTTGGAGACCCAATCAGAGTATTCAATGACTCGGATGAATCCAGCTTGTAGTTGCTTTTCGATCTCTTCTTTGACCATGAGAGACCATTCTGGCTTGATGCGTCGGAGCTTCTGTTTGACCGGTCTGCTACCTTGCTTGATCGGGATGCGGTGTTCAGCTATCTCGCGGTCTATGCCGGGCATGTCCTTATATGACCAGGCAAAGACGTCCTTAAACTCTGCGAGGAGCTTGGTATATGTGGCCCTTTCTTCTGTGCTTAGGGAAGCCCCCAGTTGCAGTTCTTGAGGCTCTTCGGACGTGCCTACGTCGATGGTTGTTGTGTCTTCAATGATGGGGTCCTGTTCTGGTTTTGAGACAATGCTTGCAATGTATCTATATAATGCAATGTTTTTTAGTTTAGATTTATCGTGATCATTAGAATGCGAAGATTTTAAATGAGGCAAAGAGTAATCAAAAACTTTCATGTTATTAATGTTATCAAAAGCGGTTACATTTGAAGATAGCTCAGACGAGGGAGCTTTGGATAACCTTAATGACTCTAGTTACTTACTGAGACTTACTATAATAGCCGTTTTTAGAAAAAAGGCGTCATGACGACGCAGGATCCTAGACTCTAGGTGTAGACGCTTGAATTGGGACCTCCCGAGTCGTCGGTAGATTGGGTGGCTTCTTCTTCGAGCTTCAGTTGTCGGAGGGCGGCTCGGAAATCTGAGGCTTCTATGGTGATGACCTCGTTGTAAAAAGGGATTTAACCTTTTGGTGGAGAGTTGATGTTATGGCCCCGGTAGCGTGAATCCATGTCCTTCCTAGTAACATATTGTATGCCGGGGGAATGTCCATGAGTTGGAATTGGGTTTTTGTCTTGATGAGTCCTATCACGATGGGTAATGATATGACAGCTTCTATGCTGCGAGAGGTACCGTCGTATGCTCTTATGTTGTTGGAGCAAGGGGTGACATCGCTTTCTTTTAGTCCTAGCTTGAGGGCTGTTGTTAGGGGCAGGATGTTGATCGCGGAGCCATTGTCGATGAGAGTAACGAGTAATATCATGTTACGGCACTCTACGGTTATGTAGAGTGGCGGGTTGTGTGGGTCTTGGAAGGATGGCAGGTCTGCGTGGGAGAAAGTTATGGCGCCTGGTAGCCAATCCCGGATGATGCGGCTAATGAGTTGTGCTGGGAGGACATCTCTGGTGTTACGCCATGTCGTGTCTAAGGAAGGGTCGTTGATTATAGGTAGGTTAGTCATATCCTTGACTATGCTCTTGTCTCTGCCTTTGCTTGTGCGTTTGGGAGGGAATCCTGGCGGTATTTGTAGCTCTAAAGGAGTCTGATACGGATGTTGGGGGTGAGGAGCTTTATCGTGGCCGTCGGGCTGTCTGAGGGGACGTTGATGAGGGATCGGGGTGAAGATTCCTTTCCTGTCCTCATGCCTTGGTTCCGTTCTTGTCCTAGCTTGGCGAATGCGATCAATGTCGCTACCGTTGTTGATGCTGTCGAAAAGGACGTTGACCTCGTGATCGCTTGTGGGAGCCAGGAGGGGATGATTGAGGATGGGATGCGTTCCCACGAAAATGGGGTGAAGCAGGCGTGCTATCTTTGATCGTTGGTTTAGGAGCTATGCTTGGCTTGTCAATCGCCTCGTTGTCAATCATGTCTTGGATTACGTTCTTCAGCTTGATTCTCAGTGTCATGTCCTTTCCCCCTGTGGAATTCACAGTACGAGTCTTCGTGCCATGATAGGGGTTTCTTATCCTCGGGTGGTTCCTTTGGTGGGTTTGGGGAGATGCGTAATGTTTTCTTTACGAGCTTTCCCAATGCCTTTGAGTAGGACATGAAGAGGGGTCGAACCTCCGTCATTGTTGTGATGAGAACGCCCAACCGTGATGACACAGTGCAGGCCAGTGGGTTGTGCTAGGAAAATTGGTTCTTATTCTTTGGTGCCTTCGGGTTTGCAGTGTTAAAGGGTTCAGCCGTGGTGGTGGTTCGAGGAGTATTGCCCTGGCGACCGTGATCTGTAGTTTTGGCCAGTTTGTACTTGTGGATTTAATCTTCTAGGGATCGAATCCTCTTGATGTGTCGAGCAGACTCTTCGGCGAATAGTCTAGCGTTTTTGTCGGTTTCGATCTTCTGCATGGCGGCCAGGTGCTCGAATAGGGCGGCGAGGTTGGCTATCTTGTGGTCAAGCAGCCTTACGTGTTCGGTGATCGTCATTAGCGGAGGAGGTGGTGGAAGGGCAGCTTCGTCACTTGCGAGGTTGAAACGGAAATTCATGTAGTGTTTGCGAGCCGGGTGTTCAGGGTTTTTCAGTGAGTGGACCTGACAAAGTTTTCAAACCTTTAGTGACTCTAAAAAGGAAGAAAAGAGTCAACGAAAAATCGCATTCAAAGAAGTAAAAAAAAAGTGGGTGCATGACTCGACTCGTGTTTTTAGCTTAAAAAGACACAGGAAGCTTTTGAGGTAGGGGCATGTTGACACGTCCCTAATCTCGAGGTAGGAAAATTTTATGATCATAATCTGATTAACCCAATTTAGCGGTATGTTGCTAGGGGTTTATCATTACGATAAAAAGGATCAAAGCGAAGTAGCGATAGGCTAGTCGATCTGAGGATGTTAAAATTGGGTAAAAGGCGATCACTTGTTCGCCTTTTACGAGTGACTCAGGGAATTAAATCAAAATGACGATAGGTCACTTGATTCAGAAATTAAATCAACGGGTTCGCATCTGAACGAGCCCGCGTTTTTGTTTTTTTTGAGAGAAAAAGATTAAATCGGGATGACTAAAGAGTCACTCGACTTAGGGCTAATTCTAACGTACTAAAGGTTAATTTCATTTAAAATCTCCGAAATGGATTGACATTTACAGGTTTTTGCTCTATGAATTTTTTTGCAATAAATGTATTATGACGATACGTCAGTCGCATAATTCATTTACGTTTTGAAAAAGATCGGGGATCTAGTGATTATCCTGGATCGGTTTTAAATGCACTGGCATTTTATTTATTAAACTCAAATGACTATAGGTCAAAGAGCCTAACGGCGTGTTTTTAAAAGTATGACCTTTTTGAAAAAAGTTTAAAAGTGAATTTTCAAAAATGGACGTATTTTAAATGTAAAATGCCTAGGAAATGTTTTTGCATGAAAAGGTTTTGAAAGACGACTATAGTGAGGGTACTATAGCTTCGCACTTGTACATATAAACACAGGTTTTTGGCTTATAGGGTAAGGTTCCCTCCGGCCATTCCCTTAACGTTTCGGTAGGGGCACCCGCAAGACTACACACGTCTTAGTTGTGTATTCAAGACGGGCCCTAGAGCGTTCGAGTTTGACTGGTTACGATCGTTTGTACGGATGCCGTACTTGTAATCGTGGAGGGGTGAGAGAACAGTGTGTCCGGAGTTACCTCGCTTATGAAGCGAGAGTTACTGGGGGCCGTTCCTCGAAGGGTGTGGTTTGAATCAGGAGGATTCGACTCAACGTACTTTTGCCCAAATATCGAAAGCGTAAATGTTTTCAAAGTTTCAAGCTTCACTTCTTTATGATTTTAAAATAAAAGAAAAACTAGTTTTTCAAAAATAATAAAAATCATGCTCGTCCCAATGAGTCGCCACCGGTGAAGGTGCAGGAAGCGACCTATCGACGCCTACTGCGCCGCCTCGCCCGTCTTGGCGTCGGGAAGCGGAATGCGCCTCGCAGGAAAAAGTGCGAAGTTTTGTAAAAAAGGGGGAGATCATTGCATGAATTTGTGGTCAAAAAAGAAAAGTAGAAAAATCCTTTTTGAAATGTATTTTCGGAGTCGCCACCAAATATTAAAGGAATTTGGAACCTATTCAACGCGTCTTGAAATACAAGACACGAGTGTCTCAGATTTCAAGATGCGTCGATATCTATTAATCTGAGGTTTGAAACCAGAGAAGGGATTCGGAGTGAGGTTACTTTTCAAAAGTTTTGACAAAAATGTGTTTTGAAAAACTGAAATCAAAAAGCCTACGTAAAAGTAGTCTCTACTAATTTGAAAACATTTAGTTAATTTCGATATTTGGGCTAAAATGACGCTACGTACACGTGCGAATATATATGACTCGATTAAAATGCATAAATAATGTAAATCGTCAAAATAATGACTTTTCTATGGGAAATGTACGTTAAATAATAATTTATTGACTAAATTATTACTATAAACGTTATTTTCCGACCTCATATTTGACTCTTTAAGAATTTGTGAAAACCCTCAGTTTTGACATGCTAAAAGACTCTATGAAACGGTACAATTTAGTGTTGGATCCGTGATTCTAATCGTTATTTAATGCATGAATGAGGACTTGCATAATTATAAAAGTGACGTCGGTTTGCTTTAGTGATAATGAGTCGTTTATTTATGCGATATTGGCGGGGTTTAGACGGATTATGAATCCGAATTACTACAACCGTATTACGAATACGGCTTCGCTAATGCCAATATCGGGTTGGGGTTAATGTAACCCCTTTGTCCGAGTCTCAAAACGTCCCAGAGCGTAGGTAAAATGTTTACCTTTCGAAAGTGAAAAGACGGTATTTTTGAGTGGATTTTGTGAGTGTGTTAATGTGTTTTGTAAAACCGATATATTGAAAATGAATGAAGTGGGTTGGTATTTATAGAGGTTGGCTGGTTTATGCGTAGACAAAAACTTAATCGCCTGTGTACAGGCGAATTTAATTTCATCTGGGCTGTATTTTGTAGGAAAAACAAAAAAGGCTGCACACCAAAACAAAAACTTAATCGCCTGTTGACAGGTGTTTAAGTTTTTAATCGCCTGTCAACTGGCGATTTGTATTTTGTTTTGGTGTGCTGTTTTAGCCGCCTTTTAGTTTTGGACGTATGATTAAGTAATGATTATGTTTTGTGATGTATTATACTTAGGGGTTAGGTCTTTCGTTTTGGTCCGAATTTCGGTTTTCGTGTTTCGGTTTTTGTCGTGTTTTTCTGTTTTGGCTCGAAATACAATAATATTGAATTATATTATTTTGCGGCATTATAGAACCTAATTTTCTGAAAATGTGACACGGGACGCACTTTGGCCCGTTTTGTGTGTTGGGTTTTGGGTCGTTTTTGTAAGTTTGGGCCGTTTTGTAGCTAGTTGGGCTGTTTTTGTGGCTTGGCTTAATAAGACGTTCCTGTATCGTGCTCGTGTTGTGCTTATAATGACTAAGAGTGACATTCATTTTTATGATTATGCAAGTCCAAATTAATACGGTAAAAATGACTAATACGTTTTAGACACTTTTGTACTGTTTCGACTCTTTTAAAAGCATGAATGGAAGTCCTTTTCATCATCGGGTTTGTTTTTGGGGGGTACGGATACGGGTATCTACAGCGGGTCATGAATGGAGGATCGAGACTGTCCTTAGTCTCGCCTGGGTTTGTGATGGAGGTATGCATTGATTTTGTTTTTGTTTTAGATGCATTGTTATTCGTCTTTGTTGTCCTGTAATGTGTTCTTGTATGTGCAGTCGTGGATCTTCAGTCGCTTCCCTTTTCTGCTGCCTCCGCATGCTTTGTGGACGATTCTTGTAGTGTATCCGGCATGGCAGATTGGGCACGTGCAACCGTGCGGCTTTTGACTGGTCGTATGACGAGGTTCGGGTGTGTCTGAACCAGATGCAGTTTGATCAGGTTTGTGTTTGAACCATTTTAAATAGAGTGTACTTAAAATGATTGTGTTTATGAGTGTTTGTCCTTGTTTGTAGTTCGTGCCGTTCCCGTGGGGCCAGTATGCGGGTATTCCTGAAGGCATAGGGGCGCGGTTTGCGTTGCGAGATACCCAGCGTCTGTACTTGGCGACGCCGTATGGGCCGGTTTGGTACCTTGGAGAGCGTTTGGTCTTTCAGGCAGGGTGGCCAGCTCCAGGGGTGCCTAGGGACCCGCCGAGGGTCCTGTTTGAGTGAGGGGTTTCCGCTCAGGATCGGATGGCGTTTTACGGGGAAGGAGAGTCGGTGAGTCTTCTCTGTCCTGGGGAAGATTATGGCCAGTTTGCTCAGTCTCGGCTTGTTTGTGGGCCGATTGAGGTATGCTTGCTTCTTTTGAGGTAATTTTGCGAAAAATTTCCCTGACGTGTGCTTTTTGTAGTTGTTTGATCCCGAGATGGCGGAGCAGCCTGGCGACTTTCCTACCACCGTTGAGTATGACGAGTCGGGTGTCCGTCGTACCTTCACTTTGCCGACGTACTTGCCGGTGACTCATCGACGCGGCATGGACAAATTGGATCGGCAAGGTGAAGAAGGTATGTATCTTTGTCTTTGTATATGTGAGTGAGCCCCCAGTTTGATCGAGGTATTAGTGATAGTGATGATCAAACTTGTGAGAGTCGTGTTTTTGTGTTACCCCCTCGAGTTTGTCTTAATTTGAGTGAAATTAAGGCAAAGTGGGGTTGACTGCTTTTGCTTTGAAATTTCCCCCGAAGTTTGACTTAATTTGAGTGATATTAAGGCAAAATGGAGAAAACGCGCTTTGTTTTTGAAATTTCCCCCTAAGTTTGGCTTAGTTTGAGTGAAATTAAGGCAAAATGGAGAAGAATGTGAAATGTTTATGTGTTGTGTATCGCAGGTGGCTAAGGAAGCTCATAAGAAGCTATGGCGGATAGCTAACAGGTGGAGGATGGCTTGGGCTGAGCAGGCAGCTCAGTTGTGTCAGAGTCGGGCTGAGACGGCTCAGATTCGACGTGAGTTTGACGAATATCATCGTCGTCATCCTGAGTGAATTTGTGTAACATAGATTGTATGAACCTTTGTGTACATGTCGTTGTAGCTTGAACTTGAACTTGATTGTCGTTGTGAAGCTGTTTGGTAAGCTTGTTTGAAAGATGAACGATTCCCGAGTGGGATGCTTTGATGTCGAATTAGATTGTGAAAATGTTTTTGCAAAAAGTTCATTTTAAATGCGAAATGAGCTTGCATGAATGTCGAAAATGTTATGTTTTGACTTGTGGTAGGAATCGTGGTTGCTAAAGCGAAATGTAATGTTGCTGCGTGGGGAACAACAAAAGAATGTCGTAGCCTAATGTAGATTGTAGCGCTTAGGAAAGACGGAATTAGGAAAGTTGCGAGAAAACCCGCCCCTAGAACCGCATAGCCTTATGCGGTTTAGGGGTCAAACCGCATAAGCTTATGCGGTTTGGGGTGCAAACCGCATAGGGCTATGCGGTTTGGTGGCTTGGCTGGTAACGCTGTATTTCCATATTTCGGATTATGTTTTCGTATATAAGGAGGGGGGGTGCGTGCCATAATCTTCATTCACAATCACTTCTTTTCTTTTCTTTTAGTACAAGTTTTTGCTCTCATAAATATTTTACGCATATTTACAAAAGTTTTTTTTTTGTATCCAAGAAAATGGTTGAGCATTTCGATGCTCTTTTGAAGAGGTGGACTTCCTCACTAAGTCCGGCGATGAAGAGGGCGGTGTATGATGATGGTGCGGGTGTTTTCATTGGCTTTCGCCAAATGAAAGTCGATCTAGACTTCCTGGATGCGTGCTTAGATTATTGGGATCCGAGCTTGCGCGTGTTTAGGTTTCCCGGGGGAGAGGTGTGTCCTTTGATGGAGGAGTTTGCGGCCATTGCGGGGTGGTCGAAACGAACTACTCCTGTGGTTGTGCGGAGTGAGCTTTGCTTTAACGGGATGTTGCGAAACTTCCTTGGGATGACAAATGCTCATGCTGCAGGTTTGTTTGAAGGAGGTAAGGTGAATATGCTTCTTTTGTGTCAACGGTACATGAATAAGGTAGACACCAGTATTTCGGACCGTTCTAGGCGGAGGGCCCTTGCTTTTTGTTTGGTCCATCGTTATGCTTTTGCGGGGTCCATGCCAGATGGGGTGTTCGGGAGCGCGAGGTATGCTCGCGTTGTCGAAGAGATGGAAAGGGGATATGATCCTTCTGCCTTGATTCTAGCGGAGACCATACTGGGCTTAGACGACCGTTATGCTAACCGTCTGAGCTCGTACCGGGGTTGCGCTAGGATTCTCAACATTTGGCTCATGGAGAGGCTGAGTGTGTATAAAGCTCTTCGCCTTGGTGGTGTCTTCAAGGCTGCGGCGACGACGTCGCGAAAGATGGAATGGGCTAACCCTCGGGAGCGTTCACTAAACTACTTCCGGGGGTTCGTGAAGGAGAGCACCATTCGTTGGTATGTGTCATGGTGGTATATTACGGCGATTACGGCGCCGTCTATTGCGAATGCGGCTCGTGGGTTGATGTTGTGCGGGTTTGAACGAGGGGTGTGGATTCATCCTCTTCGCTTGAAGAGGCAAATCGGGCTTGCTCAGACCATCCCTGAGCAGGATACTCAGGTTGGAGGGGTTGTTGTCCTAAACAAACAGATGATTGATGCTTGGATCCGAGGATGGTCGGATCGTGTTACCTGGGCTGTTCCGGAGCATATAGAGTCTACTCGTGTTACAGACTTCTACACGCGGTGGTATCGTTCCAATGATCCTCAGGAACGGGAGAATCAGAGGAGGAGAGAGAAGAGTGGGCCAAGGCCCTCCTTGGCGTATGAGGTGGTGCGCGAAAGGAGGGACTATGGTGATCTTTGCGTTGTTAGTGTGGATGTGTCTACTTCGAGGCCTGCGCGGGAAAGGCTTGGAGCAAGGGTGACCGCTAGAGATCGTCTACAGTCAAGGATCGAGGAGCCCCCAGTCGAGCGGGACGAGGATCCGATCGAGCCCCCAGGATTTGAGAGGGCTGCTCCCGTGATCAGTTCGAAGATTGTGGCGGATCGACCTCTTGAAGATGAAGAGGCTAATCCGAAGCGACAGAAGATGGCTTAGTTTGTTTTGCTTTGTTTAGAAAATTTTCTTTATTCAAATACATGTTCTAGATTCGAATAAAGGGTTAAGGAGGCTTGTTCCTAACTCATTTCTAAATTGCGAAAAATTCTAAATAAAGTAATAAAATAGAATTAATTTGCTTTTGCCTCGTCTCGTTGCTTTCTTTTGTTTTGCTTTGAAATGTTCTCGACCTTTTTAAGCTTTGAACATTCGTATTTTGTCTTGAAATCCTTGACCTTTTTAAGCTTTGGATTTGTTTGTTTGATTTGTTTGTTCTTAAGCCCTCGACCTTTTTAAGGTTCGGACTTGGATTTTTTTTGTGTTGACTGTGCTCTCGACCTTTTTAAGCTTTGAGCGTGTCTTTTTGTGAGTGCATCGCTCTTGACCTTTTTGAGCTTTGGGCTTGCGTGTTAGGAAGTTCGGTTGTGCTTTTGACAAGCTGCCTACGTATCCGCGTTTCTGTGGACAAGGGATTTTGATCCCCGCGATGTTTTATTTCAAAAACATTTTTATTCGAAAAGAGTCGCCACTAAATTTTATATGGAATTTAGAAAACCGATTTTAGAGAAAATGAGTTCGTGTGAGTTTACGTGTTAGGAAGTTTAAAAGAATTTCATTAATTTAACGCCTAACCCCGCCCGTCGTAAAGACGGTCTCTACTAATTAAAACCATGGCTATTATGAGTACGTATGCGGATATGCAAACAACGTTTTAACCCTAAACACATTACATTCGTTCTATGTCGTTTAATGCACATATAATTTCGTCGAAGTTATTTAACATGGGTTCATTTACTATTCTAGCAAACAAAGAAAAGAAGCAGAAATACTTACCGACAGCATAAGATAGATTAACAAACGTTAGCAGCAGGCGAACAGAAAATAATGAATAATCACACGTGGCCAAAAACATGAATAAGCATGAAAGGTTGACATAGATAATTAAACACATGAGTATAATGGATTAACAAACAAAATACAAGCAAACGCAACAAACTAAGTACAACTAAAAAAAGTGCAGACATATGCAAAAGACGTAGATGCGACTAATAATTAAATAATAAGCATACAAACAAATACATACAAACTAATAAACATGGGCAATTAGACGAACATGCAATCATACGCAAATAACAGGACGCTACTAAAAGTCAAACTAATAACTCTAATAGTTACACAAACAAGTGACTAAGTAAGCAAACACAACTAATATGCACAGGTAGCCCAGCAAACAACATGTATACCAAAACATAACATACGAAAACAAACGATTACACGAGGGCCTAAAAATAATCAAAAGCGACTAATAGATATAAACAAAAATAAACGGGCTCGTTTCATAACTAGTTAAGCACGACACATGAAATTCTAAGCTATACCAATTCATAAATCAAAGAATTATACGATTAAGGATTAAACAAGCTAATTTAACAGAAAAAAACAGCAAGTATACGGCTCTTACATGATTTAACGAGATAGATTACGAAACCAATACTAAACGACAGAGCGAAATTATCGACCATTAATTTAACGTACAAACGTGAGTTGCAAATCTGGAAAACACATGAAAGACCAACTTTCTGACAATTAACATAATCAAACATAGATGAGACCTAATTACATATAAGCTAACGAGCAAATCCAAATCAAACTAACGACAGTAAGTCATACCACGCAAGTCATATTACACAAGGGAACTAAACATGCATACTAGGTGAACAAAGGGGCACGAAACATTCACATACACAAATCACAATCATGCTAAAAAAATAAGCCTAAAACAAACGATAATAGGCAATAACTACGATGATAAACAACAGAGCGACATAGAGTAATCAAAAACGACAGAGGGCTATAAAAACAATAAAAACGATAATTTAACAAAATAAAAAGAGTATTTTTGCGCCCTCAACTTACATGTATCGTTGACCAAATCTTCGAGTCGTAATCGATTGTAAGATTTTATCCCGAGGGGCCGTCGTCGACGAAAACCAATTGCAAATCCGTAACTTTGAGTAAAACTGACAGCGATTTTCAAAAGCTTGTAACTTATTCGTTTCTCAACGAAATTTCGAACCGAAAGATGTTTTAGAATCGTGACAAAGTGAACTTTAAGATTTAGTAAAGAAATCAGAAAGGCTATGATGTTTTTAACACGAAAAACGAAGTAGAAGAGGTGATAGTTGCACGAAAATCAGAAAAGTTGTGCTCTGTTTTTCATACGACTATCTCGACTTCTCTTGAGCTTTTTAGGGCTTTCTTGTGACTTGATATGGTGTATGTGGGCTGTATTTTTCGTGTCCCCGGAATGCTTGGGGATGGTATCTATATATAGGGTTGAGAAGTAGGGTTTAAGAAAGAGAAAGAGCAGCTTCTTCCAAGTCTTCGAGAGCTGCTGTTCCAGGCTCGTCTTAGGGTTTTAGAGGGGGTTTTCTTGAGGGTTAAGCAAAGGTAAATGGGTAGGATATTTAGGAGATGGGTATGGGGCACGAGCAGTTAGTTAGGAGTCGGGTTTTGGGTCGTTTTTTGGGCTGTCAAAACAGGGTACGAGGATGGGGTTCTGGGTCGTTTTTATGGGCAGGTTTCTTGGCTGTTTTCTGGCCTGGTTAGTCGAAGGGGAGAATGGGTAGGAAAAGCCTCGAAATTCGTGTTGAAACGGGCTCAAAATCGTTCTTAAAATCGAGCTTAAAACGAGTTTTAAAACTTGCCGTTAAGAAAACGAATTCGTCGAATACGATTTAATAAACTGTTTTAAAGGTACGAGAAACGACTTTTCAAGTCAAATATTGAATTTGTAAAAGCGACTTTTCAAATCAAAACGCTTAAGGCGATTTTTCAAATCAAAACCTTTTATTTTCAATAAAACATATTTGCGACAAATAAAATTTGACAGAGCTAATTAAATCAAATATCCTTTGAATTAATAAGCATTGTGTTGACAGCGCCCTGCTTACATCGTGAAACGAACTCAAATAAATGACACGAAATACATGTTGTCCTATCATCATTGGGTATTTATCGGGTTTTCTATAAATTTCCATATCGACAGATACGGGTATCTACAGAGCCCCCACTTTGACTAAGGCTTGGACAGGCGAAAGTCAAAGTAGACTCTCGAGTCGATCGTAGATCACAACTTGAGAGCCTTACGGGTCGTTTATGGTCCCTTAGACCTGTGTACATAAGCTCACCAGCCATAAGAAGAAATCATACCTGAAACATGATTCTGGATGCCTTCATTTTCATCGAAGTGTGGGTTGAGCCTTATCCTTAGGCGCCTACGTATCCGTTGTGACAGAATCAAACGCGTATCGCTGGCCTGTAGCTTTCTGCTGCTTCGGCCCAAAACAAATGATATTTGTTTACTCGATTGAGTAAAGCCTATATCTGTATTCTTTTTGGAAGTGTCACTTCTTTTAGCTCCTGCTAGTATTTCTTCATTTCGAGGATGTCATCCTGTCGTCGGGGTCTAAGGTTGATGACCTTAGAGCCCCCGGTTGGAGCGTTCCTGCTCAATCTTAACAACAAATCATAGTATACGACTTACATAGAGAAATCCTGTGACTTTTGAGACAAAAAGGATGGATCATCGATCTGAGCTGCGAATTCTAATTGAAAAAATGGGTCATCGATCTGCGTTTTTTATAAATAAAAGGATGGATCATCGATCCGAACTGAGAATCGTAATTTGGAAATGGGTCCTCGACCTGCATTTTAATCGTAAAAAGATGGATCGTCGATCCGAACTGAAAATTCTATTTTGGAAATGGGTCCTCGACCCGAGCTTAAAACCAACATTACTTTGAGAAAAGGGTCATCGACCCGAGCTTAAAACCAAAATTTTGCGTCCTTGATTCTCATTTCAAAATTTTTATATCTTCGATCTATTCAAAAATTTCGTATCCTCGACTTATATTTTGAGATTAAAGAGTGGTGGGTCTTTGACTCGTTTTTTGAAATGACAGATCATCGACCCGCACTTACGGACACATGTCTGACCCGTAATTAGACACCTATATTCTCGTATGGCCCCTGATTGAACACATGTTATCGCAATTAGACATGTGTTTCTCAACAAAATTGTTTGACCCTTATTTAAACATGCTTGACCCCTAATTAAACTTGTTTGACCCCTAATTAAACTTGTTTGACCTCTAATTCAACTTGTTTGACCTCTAATTGAACTAAACTTGTGCTGTAGCATGAGTTTGCTCGTGCTTGTGCTTATATCAAATTGTGGGTTATCAACCCGATACCCACAAAACAAAAAGGAAAAAAAACCATAAGTATGCAAAGAGAGAATCTAAGCTTCCGTGTACTCTTTCCATAGTGTTACTTATCAAATTTCCCTGAGAGAAGTCGAATTTCCATAATTCCGACTCAGCAAATATCTTGGAAAATTGTAATTCCCTTAACCCATGCTTGGTAAGTTTTCCATATCGTTTCTTTGGGTCTCTCTATAAAAAAAAGCAAGGGCCCCCGATGACACACAACATATTTTCCAGCTTACATCTCGCTTATTCAAAGAGTTCGTCGTGGGCGAAACATCGAGTTGTGGCCATGAATGCTTTGGTAGGAGCCATGAAGTCTTGGTCCAAGGATTTTGGGGGCCGAGAGACGCAAAATCTGACCGACGCGGGTTTACAGCAAATTCTTCCGCTCATGCACATCATTCCCCAAAGGGGATTCCTGGCCGAATGTGTTCAATTCTGGGACCCCATTCACCACGTGTTTGCCTTCCCTGAAGGCGAGATATGTCCTTGGCCCGAGGATTTTACCGTGCTTGGTGGCTGGAAACTAACGCAGCAGCCCGTTATTCCAGATTTCAGTCCTGGATGGGTCGAAAAATACCGTGACTTTCTTGGTTTATCGTTCGAGGAAGCTCACAATATAGTTGAAGGAGAAAAGGTGGACTTGTGTGGTCTGGCCCATCTTTTTCGACACGCGTACGACCTTACTAGGGCTACTGTTTATCGTCGGCGAGCGTTTGGTCTCATCATGCTGCACCTTTATTGTCTCGAAGGGTACATGGATGTCCCGTCCTGTCATGGACAAGCTAGGTTTATTCGAATCGTAGAGCAAATGGAGGGGAATTGTAATCCGGCTTCCGTTATTTTGGCTGAGACTATTCGTGGTTTGGATGCTTTCAAGGCTAACTCGTGTGGCTCCTTTACAGGCTCGACTCGTATCTTATAGGTAACCCGAGCTGAATCGATTCGCTTCTGCTGTTTTCTGTGGGCTCGGTTTTTCTGTTTTTTTTTTTTAAGCTCGATTTTTCTGTTTTTTTTTGTACGGTCGTTTTTTCCTGTTTTTGTAAGCTCGTAAGCTCGTTCTTTCCCTTCTGTGACACTTTGTCGTTTCAGGTTTGGCTCAGGGAGAGGCTCGGACTAGTGGAACCACCGAAGAATCCTCATAGCTATCGAGTGAGGAGCTTTGGGGGTCGTGTGCCGCGATACGCTTTGGGAAAAGGGACGCGCTATTGGCATCGTATGCTGACTATAGTTGTCGGATCCCACATTAACTGGTTTCTGCCCTGGTTACACTTGTCCTCATTTACGGGGCTTCCCGATGGTGACCGCCCCAGATACGTAATGCTTTTGGGTTTGGAACGTCCCGTATATATCTATCCGGATCGCGTGCGTTGTCAGTTTGGTCTCCAGCAAACCGTGCCCATGACTGAAGCTAGTCGAGGTCCCGAATTTGATATTACTCGAGCTATATGTCAATCTTGGCGTCATACTTGGAATTGTAGGACTGTTTGGCAACTCCTCGAGCCGTGCGCGTCGACATGGGTATCCCCATCGTACTTGAAATGGACAAAGGAAACTTCTGTTGAGGTGCGACGCACATTACTTGAAGACGACGCAGCGGATTGGAAAGCGCGTGGCGAAGCACTAAGGAACCGGAAGTTCTACGCAGTCGAACGGCCTGATGTGACGCAGGGAGCTAGTGCAAGACGGTCAAATGTTTGGCAGAGGTTAGATGCAAGAGAAGAAGTTCGTCCAAGCGTTGCCGATTGATTGGGCCCGCGCTTAAACGTGAAGGACCGCTTGGGGCCGCGAGAAGATAGTGAGGTTCCTCCTAAAAAACGAGCCAGGATGATTATGGGTAGGACGTCGTCCCGCAGCAGGGAGCTTCGTGGTTATCCTAAGGAGCAGGGGTAGGCCGTTAGTTTGATTATTGGGTTAGTTGGGCAAATATTACGTGGTGATGTTTGTTACTATTAAAAGTATTACTTATTAAAATATTAGGATATTATTAGAAGTTATTATTATAATTATAGGAGTACGGATTTATTATTTTTACTTACGACTACGTATTAGGACTTATTATTATTATTTACAACTACGTATTAGTTAGGATTATTATTATGTGTGCTTTCCTCTTCGAGTTGTGTGTGATGGGCTTCGCCCGTGAATAAATTTTTTACTATCTATTAGAAAAATTCCCGTTTCCACATTCATTAAGTTAACACTATTTCGATTGTACTCTTGTAAAGAGTTGCCTACGTATCTGCTTTTTACACAGAATCAAATCGAATCCGTAGTTCGTATGTTAAACATTTCGTGTGGTGGCAAATGCCAAGCTTTAAACTTACTCTAATACATCGCAATTCAAATATTATTTCATAACATTTGAGAATGAGGACTAAGGATAATATCGCTTCAGTTGATCCAAGTTCGTTGGATTTGAGAAATCATTGCCGTCTAGATCAGTCAGTCGAACTGCACCTCCTGTCAATATTTTCTTTACTAAGTAAGGACCCGCCCAATTTGGCTTAAATTTTCCTCTCGGGTCTACCGGTAGTAATGCGCGCACTGATTTTAATACGAGATCGCCCTCCTTAATTCCTCGAGATTTCACCTTTTTATTAAAAGAGCGCTTTATCCTTTTCTGATAGAGTTGGACATTGTATAGTGCGTTCATGCGTCGTTCATCGAGCATCACCAGTGAGTCGTATCTGGCCTGGACCCAGTCCGCTTCTGGGACTTTACTTTCTAGTAGGATACGCAGAGACGGTATTTCTAGTTCAACGGGTTGGACTGCCTCCATCCCGTAAGTTAAGTAATATGGTGTTGCTCCGGTCGCAGTTCTGATTGATGTTCTGTACCCCCATAACGCGAAGGGTATCTTATCGGGCCACTCTCGGTAGTTGTCTGTCATCTTCTTAAGAATGACTGTAACCGTCTTATTAGCTGCCTCTACTGCGCCATTTGTCTGAGGACGATAGGGTGACGACTTGTGAAGCTTTATCTTATACTTTTCTAGTAGCTGAGCCGTCTCGGCTTGGAAGTGGGTGCCGTGGTCACTGATCATTTCGTGAGGCACCCCGTATCGACAGATGATGTCGTTTTGAATGAATTTTGCTACTTGCTTCGCATTTAGCACTTTGTAAGACTTGGCTTCTACCCACTTCGTGAAGTAGTCGATTGCCACTAAAATGAAACAATGCCCTCCCGTTCCTGAGGGGTTAACCTTCCCGATGATATCGATTCCCCACGTTGAGAAAGGCCAAGGTGATGTCATGGTGTACAGCATAGAGGGTGGGACATGTTGGACGTTTGCGAATATTTGACAGTTATGACAGTGACGGACATATCTTCGACAATCCATTTCCATTGTTGTCCAATAATAACCAAGCCTCATGATCTTACGGACTAGCATGTGGGCATTCATGTGTGGCCCACATTCTCCGTCATGGACTTCTTCCATGACTTTTTCTGCCGTGGCCTTGCCAACACACCGCAGAAGCACTCCTTGTGCCGTTTTTTTGTATAACTGCCCGTCGTCAGTTGTAACAAATTGGGCTGACAACAGCCGTAATGATCGCTTCCCACGTGTATCTAGGTCTGTGGGATATTCTCCTGCGTTTTTGTACTTCAAGATTGATGCGTACCAGGGTTCTGTCTCGTTTTCCTCAGCATTGTCTATCACATTAACATATGCGGGTGATGATCTGCGTTGAACACATAACGGCATACTATTTATGCTGTCAGGAATGTTAATTAGGGCTGCTAATTTTGACAGAGCATCAGCGAACTGGATTTCCTCCCTCGGGAGGGGGACGTATCGTATTTCGTCGAATAATTTCTCAAGCTCTTCTATCTTGGTTTGGTAAGGTGCCAAACTGCTACTCTTAATTTTCCATGCTCCACTCACTTGATTGATTACCAAGGATGAATCACCGTGCACTAGTAGCCTTTTTACGCCTAAATTGACAAATACCGTGCGCATCTAACAGCATGCTTCAGACTGCGTTGTTAGTGACAGCAAAGTCCAATTTAATGGATATGGGTATATGTTCTCCTTTTGGTGAAATAAGGAGGATACCGATCCCGTAACCCATGTAATTCGATGCTCCATCAAAGTACAAATCCCACGTATCGTCTTCGACGCTCGCGACATTTTCATCTGGAAATGACCATGTGTCCGTGATTTCAGTTTCGTCAATTGGATTATCGGCAAGGAAATCGGCGACAGCTCTTCCCTTTATTACCTTTAGCGGTTTATATTTGAGGTCAAATTCTGCTAGCATGAGAGTCCATCTTGACATTCTGCCATTTAGTACTGGCTTTTCAAACAAGTACTTGATCGGGTCCATTTTAGAGTAGACACTTACACTGTAGCTGAGCATGTAATGTCTTAACTTCTTTGTGGCCCAAACTAAAGCGAGGCATGTTTTTTCTAGCATTGTGTACTTCACCTCGTACTCCAAGAACTTCTTACTAATATAGTAAATTGCCCTTTCTTCTTTGTCAACAGTTTGAGCTAACATTGCGCCCATTGCGGTTTCTGTTACTGTTATGTATAATGATAACGGCAACCCAGCCGCTGGTGGGCTTAAAACAGGCGGGGAAGACAAAATCTCTTTTATTTTGTCGAACGCAGCTTGACATTGATGATCCCATGTAACGTGTTCTCCTACTTTGAGCTTTTTAAATATAGGTTCGCAGATCATGGTTAACTTGGCGACGAAACGGCTAATGTATCAGATTTGCCTAGAAAACCTCGAATTTCTTTCTCGGTCTTCGGGTGAGGCATCTCCAGTATGGCTTTGATTTTTGAGGGATCGACTTCAATGCCACGATGACTAACGATGTGGCCGAGTAGCTTACCTGAAGTGACTCCGAATGCGCATTTCTGCGGATTTAGCCTCATGTTGTACTTTCTTAATCTTTCGAAGAATTTCTTTAATGCACTTAAATGACCACTGCGTTCCTTGGATTTCACAATCATGTCATCGACATAAACCTCTACCTCTCTGTGCATCGTATCATGTAACAACGTCGTTGCGGTTCGTTGATATGTGGCCCCAGCGTTAATCAATCCAAACGGCATCACCGTATAACAAAGTTCCCCATTGCGTTATGAGTGCGGTTTTGTGCATATCTTCCTCGGCCATCTTTATCTGATTGTAACCCGCGTAACCGTCCATAAAGGACAGTAATGCGTGATTGGCGGTGTTGTCGACTAAGATATCGATGTGAGGTAACGGAAAATCGTCCTTCGGGCTGGCTCTATTTAAATCTCGAAAATCAACGCAGACCCGCACCTTCCCATCTTTCTTTGGTACAGGTACCACGTTAGCTACCCAATCTGAGTATTCTGAAACTTTGATGAACCCGGCTTTGAATTGCTTGTCAATTTCTTCCTTGACTTTTAGGGACCATTCAAGTCGCATTCGGCGGAGTTTTTGTTTTATTGGTTTGAAACCTGGCTTAATCGGGATTCTGTGTTCTGCGATTTCCCTGTCAATCCCTGGCATGTCTTTGTAAGACCATGCAAACACGTCCTTGAACTCATTTAGCAACTCAATGAACCCTTGTTTTTCAGCAGGGTTGAGGGTTGTCCCTATTTTCAGCTCTTGTGGCTCGATAGTGGTTCCCACATTAATTGTTTCGGTGTCTTCGACTACCGAGCTTTTTTCATCATATTCCTGTATCCCTTTTAACAACTGAGGAGATGGTTCTAACTCCTCACTTTCTACCTGTTCACCTTGGTCCTCATTCTCAATGTCATTATTAAAACAGTCATTTTCAAAAATTGAATTGCAATGTAAAAGAGACAAGTCATAAGCAAACTGGTTCATTTTATTATTATTGATTTGAAATTGTGCGAATCAGGTTAACATTTGGGCCAACCGATCAGGGTCGATGGTCGATAGATGTGGCATCCAAGACAGGCCTCGGAATACCGGAACTAGATGAAAGTACATGAAAAGGAAAGACTGGGGAGGGGGTATCTTCGACACCTAAACCCTTAGACTTAGCACTAAGACTCCTATCATCATCAGGTTCAGACTCAGAATCAGTCTCGGAACTTCCCTCTGGCTCGGACATTTCTCCTTCTCCCACGGTCATCTTGAACAGCAGTCCCTTGTTGTCGGTCCATTTGATGGTTTTTCTCCATCCAGACGTAGCCCCTTGCGGATTGACATCTGTGATGAGGGTAGATGGATCGAATCGGTCACTCTTGAGGATCATACTTACCAAGGCTTCGCTTGATGCTTCTATTTTCCTCTCTTCTCCAAAAAGAAGGCCCATAGCTTTCCCGTCTTCGACTGGGTTGCATTCCTTCTTTGTCATAATTGTGGCCATAATGTCATCTTGAATGTAGTAACAATCTTGGAATATCTCAATTCCGGGGACCCAACGATTTACCTTACGGTTATAGATAGGTTCGGGAAAGTCCAAACATGGCGTGTCTTCTCCAGCTCTCACAAATTGTCCATTAAGTGTTAGTGGGTACGGTTTCAGCTTCGCATCTCGTCCCTTGCTTAGATAATCTTCCTCTTTTGTTGGTTCGTATCCGAGACCAAACGTGATTCCCTTCGGGATCATCAGGGCGAAACAAGGTCTATAACCTGGAAACTGACCGTCTTTTCTACTGCACCAGTATTCACGCTCAAAGTGACGAGCCCAGCCACACGACGTATTGTACCATCGAAAGCTCGGACCGTTTGCGTAGTTGGAATAAGATCATTCTTTTCTAAGCCCAGAATATACGCGGTTTTCAATGGGAGCACATTAACAGCGGACCCATCATCCACTAGCGTCATTGGAAGCCTCTTGTGACGGCATTCTACCGTGATATACATGGCTAAGCAATGTTGAGGTCCGAAGGAAGGCAAGTCCTCATCCGAAAAGGTCACGACATTTGTAAGCCGTGGTTGATTTGATGAGACCAACGAGATCATATCGTCAGGCGTGGTGGTGGGAGACACAGTCATGTTCATCAAGGATTGTAGCAGAGCTTGACGATGTTCGAACGAGCTTAGAATAAGCTCCCATATAGAGACATCCGCCTTGGTTTTCTGTAATTGCTTGATAAGAGGATCTCCTGTGGTCGACACTTCTTCGAGTGTCTTTGTTATAGTAGGCGTACTTGCTTGCGTTTTGTTTTGGGTATCCTCGAAAACAGAAGTGCTCCTCGACTTTTCTACTCGATAAGGACGTCCGGATCGAGTTAGGTGATCAGACTCGAGGACATCCTTTCGCAACTGCATAATCTCCGCTTGTGTGCGTGGGATGACTGCACCTTCGGTGAGGTAAATATCATCCTCATCGTCAGCCCAAACCCCATTAATTTCATTTACGCTTTGAGCAAGGTATGGTGTACAATCAATGTTGAAATCCCCAATGCGAATATCATTTCTTGCCTTGGGAAAAAGATCAGCACAATCTATATAAACTTTTCCCACGAAAAAACCGGTGAGATAACTAACGGGTCGGATTAAGTGAGACATGTCATCATTGTCCCCAATGAACACCGCGTTGGAGTGGTTGCCGAAAGGATTAGTCACATTATTTGGCTAGACCGTAGGGATTGGCAAAGACCCATTTTCGATCATGTCCTGGATCTCGTGCTTAAGGCGAAAACAATTTTCAGTATCGTGTCCTCGCCCTTGATGGAACGCACAATATGCGTTGGGCTTGTACCATTTACCTTGTCGGTCAGCAGGTGAGTCCGGAGTCGGACCAATTGGGCTCAGTTTCCCCTGGGCCGAGAGCCTTTGAAGAGCAGAGGCATATGTACACCCAATATCAGTAAACGCCCTTGGAGCTCGACGTTCTGATAAGGACGACCAGAGCGTGTGAGGTGTGAAACCTCGTCTTGGTCTTTCTTCTCGGGCTGCTCGCCCTTTTCTTTTTTATCTTTGTTTTCGGGCTGTTTGCCCTTCTTTTTCTTCCCCTTCTTGTTCTTTTTGGTTTTATTCGAGGAAGGAGTAGTTGAGAGTTGAGCTACTGTTTTGTTAGTGGGCGGCCACTCTTCGTCTCGTCGTCACTGAACCAAACGCCATTGATTTGGTTATCATCGGGTGCGGTTAAGTAGGAACAATCTATAATCGGAACTGATTCGGCGAGGGTTGCGTGATTCTGGGCTCGGATACCGATTTCAATGAGTTCCTCGAAGTTCTCGGCATCTTCGTAGTCGAAATGCCTTTGCCATTTGGGTTGTAGCCTGGAGAGAAATATGTCCATGAGTTCATCTTCATGCGGAGGGTTCGGAACTTGGGTAAGTAGTCCTCTCCATCGTGCAAGGTAGTGGGTAAAGTCTTCCTCGTCTTTTTGACGTGGAGCTGTGAGAGCATAGAGGGAGACATGCTTGTTGACCTTGTTCTTAGCGCGTTGCTCTAGGCGTTCAACTTCGATCTGATGCAAGGCCTTCAAGTTGTCAATGTCTTTGGTGAGTTGGCTAACACGGTGGCGAAGAGTTCTCAATTGGTCGAGGTTAGCCATGTTCGAGGCGCGTTGGCATTTGAAGCGAGGGGTAATGATGCGATTCATCGTACGACGAGTATCCGGCTGAGGCCTGGATTTCACTTCGTATATTAGAGACACGACTCGACCCACTAGACTCACATTCATTTTTAAGCATTCATTTTAGCTCATTTCTTTGTTTAGAAAGACCTTTTACGTTTTGAAAAGAGGAGGTTTTCGAAAGGTTTTAGCGAAAGGAAGCTTTTGAGACGAGGATGTGTGCGCACATCTCGCCTCGATGTTAGAACGTTTTGCTTTGCACCCGTCGAACTAGTATCGGTGATTTGCCGAGGTGAGCTCGAGTTCGGATGTGTAAAAGAGGGAGGATTCGACTCGAGAGTGGTTAGCAAATCGAGTCGAGGATGTTAAAAGTGGAGTCTAGGCCGTGTGACCTAGAGGATTGAAATCTGCGAGATCGGGTTTTATTCCTTGCTCGGGTTTTTGCTTGTTAGTGAAAAAGGAGAATTTTGAGAAAGCTTGTTTCAAAAATTCGCGATAGTTTTGTTTGAAAGTGTTAGCTTGTTAGATGTTAGGTTCATTTATCTTTGAAACGTTTAAGCGAGTTTTCGAAGATATGAATGTAAATGCTCGTTTTGGAAAAGACCATGGAGTGCATAGCCTCGAACTTGTACGTATGACTCAAAAAGGCTGAAAATGAGTCGGTCGGGTACACCTCCAACTACCTCGAGTACGCTTTGGCAGATACTTAACCCCTTCATTTCCTTACGCCGGGGCGATAGGTTTTCTGAAGGAAGCACTGGGGCGGTCGAGATAGCCGTTTACGGCAAGCCGTGGAGGGGCGAGAGGAAAGCTAGTCCGGCATGTGCTTTATCGAGTGGACAAGCCTGCATGTGGGAACCACCTCTCGAGGGTGCAAAGGGTGCCTAGATTCCAAAAGGAATGGACTCTAAACGAATGTGCATAGCTTAATTATGTATACATGGATTGTTCAAGGCTTTCAAGTTTCACCTCTTTTTTTTTTAAAAAGAAAAAGCTAGTTTTAAGTTTTAAAAATAAAATCTCCCCAGCGGAGTCGCCAAACTGTGGAACCCGGGATCGAGACGGGACCCAACTCGGCGTCTTGCTTAAGGGCGGATTAAGTTAAAAAGACTAATTTACAAAAACCTATAAAACTGTTTTGGAGTCGCCACCTAATTATCGCGGAAATTAGGAACCTGCTATCATGTCCTAAGCCTAAAGACATGTCCTAGATTTTGGAGCACGCCGACACCCCTAGATCTAAGGCTTGTGAAACCAGATTGGATTCGGGGTGAGGGTACTTTAGAAAAAGAGTTAATTCAATTAATGATTTATGAAAACCTTTTAGAAAAGCCTATGTAAAAATAGCCTCTATTGACTTAGAACAATCCAAGTAAGATGATAATTGAGCTAATGTTATCGCTACGTACAAGTGCGAAAAAGTTTGTAAAAGAATGCAGATGCAGATGCAAAAAGATTGATTAAAACCCTCAGTTTAGCATGTTTAACTTGTTAACGAAAACGGTTCAGTTAAAGGTCGAATTCATTGTTTAAGTTGATTTTAATGCAAAATAAGAAGGTGCAAGATGCATGCAAATAAAATAAAGTTCAATTGTCCATTGGTTTATTTTATAAGAATTCGGTTGCTTATGCGACTTTGGCGTGTCATCGGATATGGAGTGTGCAGAAGTAAATAGAACACTTGGAGTGCAAGCGCGCTGGGTGCCAAAGCCGGGGGGGGGGGGGGGGGGGGGGCGCTAGAGTGTAGTCCCCTTTGTTAGTCCATAGAAAATAAGAAAAAGCTTTGGTCCAAGGGGATCGGGACCTACCTTGTCCTGACGCTTCAGATCTGGGCAGAGCTTCGCTTCTTGAACTAAAAAGGAGGATGAATTCAACACGGGATGGTGTGTTGAACTCAAGGATTTGAGTGCGTGAGGCTTTGAGAGAGTTTTGTAGTGTGTTTGCTGTGAAAGCTGGTTGTGAATTGTGTTTTTCGAGGTCAGGTATAGGGGAGTATATACACTAAAAACCTCGGAGAAATTAGGAAACCCGGGGATAAAAGCAAGCCAGGAAACCGCATAGCCTTATGCGGTTGCCCGGGCAAACCGCATAGGCTTATAAGTGTTAAAGACTCCCAAACCGCATAAGACTATGCGGTTTGAAGGTGTGGTTTTTAGCGTAGTTTCCTAGTTCCGGTTTGATTATATCTCGAAAAGATTTAGTATAATCCTTGCTTGTACGCCAAGGAAAAGACCTAGGATATTTCTGGGATATTTTGATGTTCAGGGCTTTGGAGTGCGGGCCAAAGGCTGGGTTTGGGCTCGGTTTCGGGCCCGAGACCTGGAAAAATGAAAAGGATGTATTTGCATAGATTTTGTGAAATAAGGTAAGACGTGAGGCTGTATTTTTTGTAAGAGGAGGCTAAAGGGAAGATCTAGCCGCCGGGCCTAAATTTAAGGATTTAGGAATGCTGAATTAGACCTTGTTAATGTAAAAGGGCTAATTGTAGTGCAAATGCGAAGCTCATGCCAAATGAAGCATGACAAGGACCTAGCTAGACTCCAAATGGACAAAATGAACGTTTATTTAAAGCGATGCAAAGCGACCTTAATCATTTTAACATTTCAAACGACTCAAAATGAATTCGACATTAGTTAGAACCGTTTAAGTCAACGTTAATGCATGCGTAGTAAAAGTCCATGTTACATCACAGGGTTTTGTTTGGGAGGGTACGGATATAGGTATCCACACATTATCATCCTAAGACTCGTCCCAACTCATGAGCCTCGTCCCTAAGCCTTGGGACGACAAAAAAGCAAAAATAAGCTAAGTACAAAAAAGGGCCAAAAGTGGATCAAATCTGAACATCACGGGATGAGTGTCCCGTAGCTTAGGGACTTGTTTTAGCCTTGTCCCGGTCGGGATGGCTGTCCCGGACCCCAGGGACGGCTTCCGACTTCTCGTGTGCTTGAATTGTTTCGTCTATTTGAAGGGGTTAAACATTATATTTTCGTCTGAAATTTTTAAAGCATTTCTAGGACTCTTAGAACTTCATTCTCTCCAAAACTTAGGGTTAGATTAATTTTATATCTTGTACTTTCATTTCCCGACTTGGATTGCGTTGTTGAATCGTCTATTTGGTATTGGTTGCTCTTGTTCATCATCCTCTCTTTGGTACTTTCTGATTTTGGTATTATATTTCTTCTCTCCTTTGCTTTCAATTTCATTTCTTATTGTTTGTGTTCATGTTTACATCCTTTCCCCTTGCTTTGATTATCGTTTTTATCATGTTTGAGTAGTGCTTTCAACTAGGGAGAAGGGTGAAGCATGGGTGTTGGTTTTGGTTGTATTTGGTGATCATTTGAGTTAGGTTTTTGCATTTGCTTTGATCGTCTCTGCTTGAATGTGTTTGTTGAATCCTTGATCACGTTTTAGCAAACTTTTAGCACCCTTGAACTTAAGATCGAAAGAGTAGTTCGAGGAGAGGCGCGAGACCAATCATTAGGACCCTCAATTGTAAGTTGCGAGAGTCCGCTTTTGAGACCTAGAGGACGAGCTATACCCTTAGCATGTGCGATTACCTACTTAACCCGATCATCATCCTTGACCTTGACATACCCATTGCCTAACCCGACTTCCTAAACTTTCTCCATATAAGTTAATCCTTGTTTTACGCTCTAGCTAAAGAACCATCCAATACTCGAACCGACCAAGACTAGAATCGACCCATAAGTAGCCTACATTAGCAACCATCTCCCTGTGGATTTCGACCCCGACTTACCCTAGCTACCCTTAGGTTTGTCAGGTTTATTTTTGATTAGGTGAGTGCGACCAAGCCTATCAAATGTGTGCACAAAATGAGAAGTTGTTGTTGTTGTTACATGAGTGAGCACTTGAAATTTGTTGTCTTGTTGCGATGATGTGTAGAGGAGATGGAATTGCTGATTTCGGTCCATTTTTCATGAGAGTTGGGTTCTTTGTTGGTTGGACGAGCACTTGAGTAGTACTAGTGGTTTCTAGTGGCTTAGCTCCACGATTCCACAATCATTTGTTCCACCTTCTTGCCCTTTACCTCTCTATGGCCTTTACACCCTCATATCCTATGTAAGCCCTCATGTTTGGTTCGTTTTTGTGACATTATGCGTGTGCGGGAATGCGAGATTTGGTCCACATTCGATTGCGGGCGTGCTTCCACAAGTCGAGTAGGTGAGTGTCATCACGTATATCACCTTGTTCATCATTTGTGTTAGAGTGGAAACCGCAAGAGGTCCGTGATTTGATTTCTAGAGAGCCTAAGTCTAAGCCATGCTATTCATTCTGCGCCGTCTTGTAAATATCATCCGTTAGCTAGCTATTTCCTACGTCCCACGCTGTTTCGGGATTGATTGCCATTTGCTTTAGCTACTTGCAGTTTGGCGTTTGTTTAGGGAAGTATCATATTCTCGCTTTGTCCTCTATTTTCTGTCATGCTTTGTTGCTTGAGGACAAGCAATAACGGTCCGGTTTGGGGAGTTTGATGTGTCGTATATTTACGTACTTATAGCCCCCTATTCGCGAGCTTTACTTTGCGTTTCCCGTGCTTTTTCATGCGTTTCGGCCCCTATTTCTCTCCGTTTTGGCTCTGCTGCATTTTTGTGTTTATTTTGCAAGTTAGAGCAGCTATTTGGAGTTTAGGATGCTTGTCGGGAAGTTTCGTGAAGTTTCGTTGAGTTTCGTGAAGTTTCGTTGAGTTTCGTGAAGTTTCGTTGAGTTTCGTGAAGTTTTGAGGTGATTCGAGTTGGTTTCGTTGCGTTTCGCTTGCGTACGAGCCTCGTTTCACTAAATGAAAGTGTCCCGGGACCTTGGGACAGGATTTGAAGCTTGCATTATCATCCTAAGACTCGTCCCTACTCATGAGCCTCGTCCCTAAGCCTTGGGACGACCAAAAAGCAAAAATAAGCTAAGTACAAGAAAGGGCCAAAAGTGGATCAAAGCTGAACATCACGGGATGAGTGTCCCGTAGCTTAGGGACCTGTTTTAGCCTTGTCCCGGTCGGGATGGCTGTCCCGGACCCCAGGGAGGGCTTCCGACTTCTCGTGTGCTTGAATTGTTTCGTCTATTTGAAGGGGTTAAACATTATATTTTCGTCTGAAATTTTTACAGCGTTTCTAGGACTCTTAGAACTTCATTCTCTCCAAAACTTAGGGTTAGATTAATTTAATATCTTGTACTTTCATTTCCCGACTTGGATTGCGTTGTTGAATCGTCTATTTGGTATTTGTTGCTCTTGTTCATCATCCTCTCTTTGGTACTTTCTGATTTTGGTATTATATTTCTTCTCTCCTTTGCTTTCAATTTTATTTCTTATTGTTTGTGTTCATGTTTTCATCCTTTCCCCTTGCTTTGATTATCGTTTTTATCATGTTTGAGCAGTCCTTTCAACTAGGGAGAAGGGTGAAGCATAGGTGTTGGTTTTGGTTGTATTTGGTGATCATTTGAGTTAGGTTTTTGCATTTGCTTTGATCGTCTCTACTTGAATGTGTTTGTTGAATCCTTGATCACGTTTTAGCACCCTTGAACTTAAGATCGAAAGACTAGTTCGAGGAGAGGCGCGAGACCAATCATTAGGACCCTCAATTGTAAGTTGCGAGAGCTCGCTTTTGAGACCTAGAGGAAGCTTAAGACCGAGAGGACGAGCTATACCCTTAGCATGTGCGATTACCTACTCAACCCGATCATCATCCTTGACCTTGACTTACCCATTGCCTAACCCGACTTCCTAGACTTTCTCCATATAAGTTAATCCTTGTTTTACGCTCTAGCTAAAGAACCATCCAATACTCGAACCGACCAAGACTAGAATCGACCCATAAGTAGCCTACATTAGCAACCATCTCCCTGTGGATTTCGACCCCGACTTACCCTAGCTACCCTTAGCTTTGTCAGGTTTATTTTTGATTAGGTGAGTGCGACCAAGCCTATCAAATGTGTGCACAAAATGAGAAGTTGTTGTTGTTGTTACATGAGTGAGCACTTGAAATTTGTTGTCTTGTTGCGATGATGTGTAGAGGAGATCGAATTGCTGATTTCGGTCCATTTTTCATGAGAGTTGGGTTCTTTGTTGGTTGGACGAGCACTTGAGTAGTACTAGTGGTTTCTAGTGGCTTAGCTCCACGATTCCACAATCATTTGTTCCACCTTCTTGCCCTTTACCTCTCTATGGCCTTTACACCCTCATATCCTATGTAAGCCCTCATGTTTGGTTCGTTTTTGTGACATTATGCGTGTGCGGGAATGCGAGATTTGGTCCACATTCGATTGCGGGCGTGCTTCCACAAGTCGAGTAGGTGAGTGTCATCGCGTATATCACCTTGTTCATCATTTGTGTTAGAGTGGAAACCGCAAGAGGTCCGTGATTTGATTTCTAGAGAGCCTAAGTCTAAGCCATGCTATTCATTCTGCGCCGTCTTGTAAATATCATCCGTTAGCTAGCTATTTCCTACGTCCCACGCTGTTTCGGGATTGATTGCCATTTGCTTTAGCTACTTGCGGTTTGGCGTTTGTTTAGGGAAGTATCCTATTCTCGCTTTGTCCTCTATTTTCTGTCATGCTTTGTTGCTTGAGGACAAGCAATAACGGTCCGGTTTGGGGAGTTTGATGTGTCGTATATTTACGTACTTATAGCCCCCTATTCGCGAGCTTTACTTTGCGTTTCCCGTGCTTTTTCATGCGTTTCGGCCCCTATTTCTCTCCGTTTTGGCTCTGCTGCATTTTTGTGTTTATTTTGCAGGTTAGAGCAGCTATTTGGAGTTTAGGATGCTTGTCGGGAAGTTTCGTGAAGTTTCGTTGAGTTTCGTGAAGTTTCGTTGAGTTTCGTGAAGTTTCGTTGAGTTTCGTGAAGTTTTGAGGTGATTCGAGTTGGTTTCGTTGCGTTTCGCTTGCGTACGAGCCTCGTTTCACTAAATGAAAGTGTCCCGGGACCTTGGGACAGGATTTGAAGCTTGCATTATCATCCTAAGACTCGTCCCTACTCATGAGCCTCGTCCCTAAGCCTTGGGACGACCAAAAAGCAAAAATAAGCTAAGTACAAGAAAGGGCCAAAAGTGGATCAAAGCTGAACATCACGGGATGAGTGTCCCGTAGCTTAGGGACCTGTTTTAGCCTTGTCCCGGTCGGGATGGCTGTCCCGGACCCCAGGGAGGGCTTCCGACTTCTCGTGTGCTTGAATTGTTTCGTCTATTTGAAGGGGTTAAACATTATATTTTCGTCTGAAATTTTTACAGCGTTTCTAGGACTCTTAGAACTTCATTCTCTCCAAAACTTAGGGTTAGATTAATTTAATATCTTGTACTTTCATTTCCCGACTTCGATTGCGTTGTTGAATCGTCTATTTGGTATTTGTTGCTCTTGTTCATCATCCTCTCTTTGGTACTTTCTGATTTTGGTATTATATTTCTTCTCTCCTTTGCTTTCAATTTTATTTCTTATTGTTTGTGTTCATGTTTTCATCCTTTCCCCTTGCTTTGATTATCGTTTTTATCATGTTTGAGCAGTCCTTTCAACTAGGGAGAAGGGTGAAACATAGGTGTTGGTTTTGGTTGTATTTGGTGATCATTTGAGTTAGGTTTTTGCATTTGCTTTGATCGTCTCTACTTGAATGTGTTTGTTGAATCCTTGATCACGTTTTAGCACCCTTGAACTTAAGATCGAAAGACTAGTTCGAGGAGAGGCGCGAGACCAATCATTAGGACCCTCAATTGTAAGTTGCGAGAGCTCGCTTTCGAGACCTAGAGGAAGCTTAAGACCGAGAGGACGAGCTATACCCTTAGCATGTGCGATTACCTACTCAACCCGATCATCATCCTTGACCTTGACTTACCCATTGCCTAACCCGACTTCCTAGACTTTCTCCATATAAGTTAATCCTTGTTTTACGCTCTAGCTATAGAACCATCCAATACTCGAACCGACCAAGACTAGAATCGACCCATAAGTAGCCTACATTAGCAACCATCTCCCTGTGGATTTCAACCCCGACTTACCCTAGCTACCCTTAGGTTTGTCAGGTTTATTTTTGATTAGGTGACTGCGACCAAGCCTATCAAATGTGTGCACAAAATGAGAAGTTGTTGTTGTTGTTACATGAGTAAGCACTTGAAATTTGTTGTCTTGTTGCGATGATGTGTAGAGGAGACCGAATTGCTGATTTCGGTCCATTTTTCATGAGAGTTGGGTTCTTTGTTGGTTGGACGAGCACTTGAGTAGTACTAGTGGTTTCTAGTGGCTTAGCTCCACGATTCCACAATCATTTGTTCCACCTTCTTGCCCTTTACCTCTCTATGGCCTTTACACCCTCATATCCTATGTAAGCCCCCATGTTTGGTTCGTTTTTGTGACATTATGCGTGTGCGGGAATGCGAGATTTGGTCCACATTCGATTGCGGGCGTGCTTCCACAAGTCGAGTAGGTGAGTGTTATCACATATATCACCTTGTTCATCATTTGTGTTAGAGTGGAAACCGCGAGAGGTCCGTGATTTTATTTCTAGAGAGCCTAAGTCTATGCCATGCTATTCATTCTGCGCCGTCTTGTAAATCTCATCCGTTAGCTAGCTATTTCCTACGTCCCACGCTGTTTCGGGATTGATTGCCATTTGCTTTAGCTACTTGCGGTTTGGTGTTTGTTTGGGGAAGTATCCTATTTGTAGGGATCTCATCCCAATCACTAATCAAATATTAGTGTAAATCAAATTACTCTAATTTGATTTAGCAAGATCTATGTAGTACAAATTCACTTTGTTTACAAGATTAGAAATTTATACCTTTCTTTAAAGGGAAATTAGGGCGCAAAACTAGAACTCCTTTCTAGTTTTGTGTCTTGAGCTAGTGTTTTAGGATGATCCTCCAAAACCCAAGTTTCCAAAGTAGGAAACCTCCTTTGAGATACACCCAAGAACACACTCCAAAATACTAAGTATTTTGATCTAGAAATAACTTAGTATTAACTTGATAATATGTAAATAATATTATTACTAACTCTTAGTAATAAGTAGAAATATAAGTACTAGCTACTTATTATAATGTGAGAGTTTAGAGAGAAAAAGTGGAGAGATGAGATTAAAATGCATGAATGAGTTTTACTCAAAAGCATTCTCCTTTTAATAAGAAATTGGACAAAACAATAGTGTGTAGAGCACACTATATTTCGGCCAACAAGGGACAAGAGGGAGAGAAGAGTTTGCTTCTAGATTAGAGAAAACTTGTGCATGCTAATCATTATGTTCAACATGCAAAAGTAGGCATCCAAATGGAATAAGACAAGGAGGAATCTTTTCCTCCTTTCTCACCATTTTGGACGGTCCTAAGGACCCTTATGTGGGTCTATTTTATTTTCAATATTTGTCCCACAAATACTTATAATTTATCACTTGATCATCTAATATGATAAAGTATAAATTAATTAAACTCTTCCTTAATATACATGTACACTTACACATATATTAAAAATGCACTTTTA
The DNA here is from genome assembly GCA_023091065.1 of Dianthus caryophyllus. Classification (NCBI taxonomy): domain Eukaryota; kingdom Viridiplantae; phylum Streptophyta; class Magnoliopsida; order Caryophyllales; family Caryophyllaceae; genus Dianthus; species Dianthus caryophyllus. The sequence continues at coordinate 22,862,512 of CM041527.1, forward strand.
CTAATCTCATTAGTAAAATATACACAATTAGTGAATTAACGTTTAATCACTAATTCCCATCTCCTCTAATAATTTTATCGATATAAAATTAAATCATTCGAGTTCACAACTCGATTTCTCTCTAAATTAATACACTGACTAACCGTTAGTCTATTTATCAAGTCACTAATATAATCGTATCTCATACAATTAATTAGCTTAAATATTTGGAGTACGTTCCTTTAGGTGTGACTTAAAGAGATCAATTGATTACCGCCGCTCTCACGACAATAACGTCAAACTCTAGTCAGCCAACCGTTATTGATTTACGTTAATCAATTGATAATAATACAGGATTATCCCCATGTATTCCTTAATTTAGATTTATTAAGTAATCGCACTATTGTGAAGGACACATACTCCAACAATCTCCCACTTGTCCGAGACAAGTTGTGCATTACCAATTCTCATGTCCGTTTCACATCTCCCACTCAATGCAAGGTGTCTTACAGGTCGTACTTGCATTTAAAGATATAAATCATGAGTGGTTTCCTGGATAAGGAGAGTAGCTGTCTGACCGGGGAATCTACCGTAGATTCTTACCGAGCGTGGCCACGCATTTTCAGCGACTACTCCTCGAGTGGCCCAAAGATGTTTTACCCTGACAAGGGTGGACATTTCCCTTCCACTCGATTGTACTGTATGATGCAGATCACCATGACCCCAAAGATGCCCTTATAACCCCCTTTCACGGCATGGTTTAGGACAAAAATGAAAGTCACTCGGAAACTGCACCGACTGCATAATCGCCTCAGTCAAAGAATTGACTCAAAGGAATACTATAGAAATTCCCACCACGACCAGGTTTCAATCTCATTGAAAAGGAATTCTATAAGCGTCACTGCCCGACAGAGTGTTTTCACAGTCTGTCTATGCAAACGATCAGTCATCTCATATGACCCTATGGTGTTGAACCCACCATCGATCGACTTGCAATCTAGTCTCTCCGAGACGTCACCTCATATGAGAGACTAGGGACCAAATACTAAGTTTATACCGTTCACTTGAATACGTTCAAAGTTGTCACACAAAAATTCGGATAAACAAAGTATGCATTCATAATGACTTAAGATAAAAACAATGAATGTTATTTTCATATATGTAATAAGATACATCATTCTATTACATATTACGAAACTAAAGGAAATCTGGCATACGCGGCAAGCCCATGGTGGCGGTGTGCGCGTCATGCTTAGCCCTCGAAAGAGGCTTGGTTAAAGGATCAGCGATATTATGGTCTGTCCCAACCTTACAAATATCTATTTCCTTCCTTTCCACATTATCTCTAATAACGTGGTATTTCCTCAAAACATGTCTAGATTTGTTACTAGACTTGGGCTCCTTTGCTTGAAAAATAGCCCCACTGTTATCACAATAAACAGTGACTGGATCCACGGCACTAGGGACTACTCTTAGTCCATCCAAGAATTGCCGAATCCACACAGCTTCTTTAGCAACTTCAGATGCTGCCAAATACTCAGCTTCCGTTGTAGAATCCGCAGTGACACTCTGTTTGAAGCTCTTCCAACAAACAGCTCCTCCATTCAACATAAAGACATAGCCGGATTGGGATTTCAAATCATCCGCATCGGTTTGTAAACTTGCATCCGTGTAACCCTTTACACGTAGCTCAAGTTCTCCTCCAAACATAAGAAACGAATCCTTAGTTCTTCTCAAGTACTTAAGGATGTTCTTCACAGCTATCCAGTGACTCTCACCGGGATTAGCTTGATACCGGCTCGTCATGCTCAAAGCGAAAGCGACATCGGGACGAGTGCACATCATAGCATACATGATTGATCCTACAGTGGAAGCATAAGGGATCAATTTCATGCGTTCAATTTCCGCAGGAGTCATAGGACATTGAGATTTCTTCAATGTTATTCCTACACTCATCGGAAGAAAGCCTCTCTTCGAGTCTTTCATATTGAACCTATCAAGAATCTTATCAATATAAGTTTCTTGACTTAATGCTAGTATCCTTTTGGATCTATCTCTATAGATCCGGATACCCAAGATGCGTTGTGCCTCTCCCAAGTCCTTCATTTGGAAATGGTTTCCCAATTCCACCTTTACCGAGTTCAGACTTGGAATATCATTTCCAATCAGTAGTATGTCATCCACATACAAAACAAGGAAAGTCACCTTGCTCCCACTAAACTTCATGTACAAACAAGGTTCCTCGGCACTTCGAGTGAATCCATGTTGTTTGATAACATGATCGAATCTGTGATTCCAACTCCTCGATGCTTGCTTAAGACCATAAATGGATCTCTTAAGCTTGCATACTTTCTTAGGGTTGGATGTATCTATAAAACCTTCAGGTTGTGTCATAAACACTTCCTCTTCTAGAATCCCATTCAAGAAGGCGGTTTTTACATCCATTTGCCATATTTCATAGTCATGAAATGCGGCAACCGCTAAGATTATCCTTATGGATCGAAGCATAGCAACTGGTGCAAAGGTTTCATCAAAATGAATACCTTGGACTTGTGAAAAGCCCTTTGCCACCAATCTAGCTTTGTAAACATCTATATGTTTATCTATGCCGAGTTTGATTTTGAATATCCATTTACACTGAGGAGGTTTCACTCCTTCAGGTAAATCTACCAAGTCCCAAACTTGGTTCTCGTACATAGAATCCATTTCGGATTTCATGGCCTCAAGCCATTGTTGAGTCAGCTACTTATAGCCGCCTTGTAGGTTGAGGGTTCGTTGCTTTCGAATAACAACAAATCGCCCTCCTCCTCGATGTTACCGAGGTAGCGGTCAGGTTGATGACTAATTCTTCCTGACCTCCTAGGGACTACAACCGTGTCAGAAGACGAGGGAACAGTTTCCTCATTTTCTGTCTCGATTTGTGGCTCTTGAACTTCATCAAGTTCAAATTTTCTCCCACTCTGTTCTTTAGAAATAAATTCATTTTCTAGAAAAACAGCATCACGAGCCACAAACACTTTGTTCTCGTGAGGGTTGTAGAAGTACTAACCACAGGTTTCCTTAGGATAACCTACAAATAGACATTTGTCAGACCTTGGAGCGAGTTTATCGTCAGTTTTATTCTTAACGAATGCCTCACATCCCCAAATTCTCATGAATGACAAATAGGGAACCGTTCCCGTCCATATCTCATATGGAGTCTTATTGGCCGCTTTAGTCGGACTTCGATTTAGTGAGAAAACAGCAGATAATAGCGCAAAGCCCCAAAATGATCCAGGAAGCTCAGTTTGACTCATCATAGAGCGAACCATGTCAAGCAAGGTTCGGTTTCTCCTTTCTGCAACACCATTCAACTGTGGTGTGCCTGGAGGAGTCCATTGTGATATTATACCACAATTCTTAAGATGTGAATCAAACTCATTACTTAGATATTCGCCACCACGATCCGATCGTAGTGCTTTTATCCTTTTGTTCAATTGGTTCTCAACCTCAGATCATTTTGAAATTCTTTAAATTTCTCAAAAGCATCACTTTTATGCCTTATTAAGTAGACATAACCAGATCTACTTAAGTCATCGGTAAAAGTAATGAAGTAATGATATCCTCCTCTAGCTGTGATGTTTAATGGACCACACACATCGGTATGTATGAGTCCTAAAACCTCACTTGCTCGTGTCCCTTTACCACTAAAGGGTTGACGAGTCATCTTGCCTAAGAGGCAAGATTCGCATGTACCATATGATTCGTAATCAAATGGTTTGAGAACCTTGGTCGCAACAAGTCTCTTTATGCGTTTGTCGTTTATGTGACCTAAACGACAATGCCAAAGGTAGGATTTGTTTGATTCATCAGTTTTGAGCCTCTTGTTCTCGACATGATAAACATCATTGACATCATTTAAAACATAAATACCTCCAATTGAAATAGCTTCACCATAAACCATTTCATTAAACGAAAAAGTACAACGGTTGTTCTTAATCATAAAAGAAAAGCCTTCCGCATCTAACACGGAGACGGAGATAATGTTTTTAGTTAGAGTTGGTACAAAATAACAGTTATTCAAAAGCAACTCTAATCCACTAGTAAGAGCGAGTACAAAAGTTCCCACGGAAACGGCCGCTACTCTAGCTCCATTGCCCATGCGGAGATCTACATCACCCTTGGCTAGAGCTAGCACGTTTCTCATCCCCTTCAAATGATTACAAAGGTGAGATCCACATCCGGTATCCAATACCCATGTAGAAATGCAAGCATGATTGATGTCTATCATATAGAGATTAGAAGGAAGAATACCTTTGGATGTCGCACATCCATCTTTCAAGTCCTTCTTATATTTGGGACAATTAAGCCTAATGACCCACTTCATTGCAATACTTGCAAGTTTCATTGAGAGGTTTTCCCTTGTTGACCTTGGGCTTAGACTTGTGTGGAACACCTTCCACAATAGCCTTGCCCTTACCCTTGCCTTTGACGGATGGCGTTTTCTTAGCCACTTCCCTTTCTTAACTCCAAGAGACATGTTCTTCATTTTCATGGAGAGAACATCTTTCCTCTCCACCTCATTCACTTCCATATCCCTCTCGGCTTGGACCAAGAGAGCATGAAGTTCATGGTAACTCTTATCCATGTTGTTCATGTTATAGTTTACTCGAAAATGAGCAAACTTATTAGGAAGAGAGTAAAGAATGCGGTTAATCGCAAGAGCTTTGGGTATAGCACACTCTTGACGCTCAAGAGTGTCTATTTGCTCAATCATTTTGAGCACATGAGGACCAACTTTTTGGTTCCTTTCAAGCTTTGCATCGAAAATCGCATCTGCGGCTTCATAAAGCCTTATTTGCGGTGCTTTGGAGAACATGGTTGTCACTCGAGTGAATATCTCATACGCACTCTTTTGTGTGACAAATCGGAGTTTGAGAGCGGGTGCCATGGACCAAATCAAGACGTTTTTCACGTCATTGTCCACTTTCACATACTAATCATAGGTGGCTCGTGCCGCCCCGTATCGAGATGTGGGTTCGGCGGGGTGTGGTTCGGTAAGGTGTTTGAGCACATTGTCGGATGTAGCGGCGCCCCTCATTGTCGAATCCCATTCGACAAAGTTGCTACCGTCATCCTTGAGGATACACTTATCCATCACGTTTCGCAACCATGAATCTTTGCCCAAAATGGGCGCGGGAGTTGATGATGATGATGCCATTGCGATTTGAAATAAACGATTCTACAACAAATATGAGGAAATATATAAGCATTCATTGTTCATTAATAACATTTGCTAAAACTCACTTTAAGACAAATGTTCATTTATATAATGATCTCCCACGAAATTATATAAACGATTCCAAGACTCGTTTTTCATATAAAATTAGACATCTCATGTTTCCTTTTATATAAAAACGATAAGTCAACACTTGACTAATTCTACACTAGAATGCTTGGTTGATGATTTTCTATAAAATGCATCGATTAGCCCCAAATAACTCTTATTCGGTTGAGTCCAAACCAAATTAGCAAGAGACTTCCTCCCACTACTTACCCATGGTAACAAGGTTCCACGTCGCGGAGGTCCTCACGAACATGGGGTTCATAGTCGCTATATTTGGAAAGGCTTAATCTCAATTCATTTTAATAAATGTGGGTGTTCTTGTCGATTTTAGTCATATTATTCTTTATAAGTGAACTAATTTTAAGAATGGCGACCTAAAAACGACAATCGTAGTGGGATATCGATGCATGGCGATTTTGGCATGTGTGCGGAAAAAAAAAACAATCAAACAAGCATAAGCAAGCATAAACCTAGTATGGCCACCTAAAAGTAATTAAAAATACAAGGAGTTACAAATTGGAAACCAACTCCTTTGGTCCCTCTTCATATGGACTTGATCCAAGCTCCTCCTTGCAAGCTTTAGAACTCTTCTAAGGCTCCATGTCGATCTCCATCGCCGGTCTTCGATTTTACAAATAGTTACAAGTATGAATTACAAATGAATACATAGCAATCCTATTATACATTTGTAAATGAAATAAACTATTAAAAATTACAAACCGGCGATACGAGATCGCATTTAATTACAAACCATACGATATTCCCTTTCATTACGGGCAATATCGGTAAAAATATAACAAACTATGGCCATACTAGTAAGAACAAACATTCATTCAATAATAAACATTCATCAAAACATGCATAATGTAAAGCTTATAAATAAAAACATGCCAAAATCGCCCTAAACAATAATCGCATTAATTCGTTTCAAACCGATCTCATTTTTAATCGATTAATCTCATATTAATCAATAATGCTTAAAACACCTTTTAAGCTTGAACCAAAACTTCTAAACTGATTTAGAACACTCAAAATTAGTTTTCACTAATTCATGGTGATTTTAGTTCATAAACTTGGTCATTTGCTAATTAGTTCTAGCTTTAATCATAACTATTTATGAATAAAGCTTTATAAAATCAAAATAAAATAAAATAAAATAAAATCATTTTTATTTTGACAAAAATTTGTATATATTCTGGAACACTTCCAAAATATCAGAAATGAAAAATTTGGTCCGAAAATATTTACGAATTATTTTATATAAAATAACATATGATTTCAACGATTTTATCTCATAAAATCAAGAAAACGTCTAAAACAGTGAGGAAAAATCCCAAATTTATACGAGAGCATCCTCATAATGTATAAAATTAATGGTATAAATTTCATGTCGAGAAAGCAAATTTTACTATATTTTTGGACATAAAATGCATATCATACCGATTTTAAACAAAAATATGAATAAATATTCAAAACTCAACATCTGATTATGAAAATTTACATTCAGAATGTATAAATATGAAATATCACTGTGTAAAAATTTCGTGACCAGATTCGGACTATAACTATTTATAGTAATTATTTTAGCCAAAAACTCACTTTTTGACTCGGTTTTGTATAAAATTAATTTTAATTAGCAAACAAATTTCAAAAATTACGAAATTTGACCAGTAACTTCATGAGACCAGACACTTTGCATGCAATAAAAATCTCGTGTTAAAACCATTTTTAACACTATTTTTGGATTTTATCATATTTATTCTCAATAAATATATAAAACTCCAAAAACAACAAAATAAATTTGTAACTACAAGCCTTGGCTCTGATACCACTTGTAGGGATCTCATCCCAATCACTAATCAAATATTAGTGTAAATCAAATTACTCTAATTTGATTTAGCAAGATCAATGTAGTACAAATTCACTTTGTTTACAAGATTAGAAATTTATACCTTTCTTTAAAGGGAAATTAGGGCACAAAACTAGAACTCCTTTCTAGTTTTGTTTCTTGAGCTAGTGTTTTAGGATGATCCTCCAAAACCCAAGTTTCCAAAGTAGGAAACCTCCTTTGAGATACACCCAAGAACACACTCCAAAATACTAAGTATTTTGATCTAGAAATAACTTAGTATTAACTTGATAATATGTAAATAATATTATTACTAACTCTTAGTAATAAGTAAAAATATAAGTACTAGCTACTTATTATAATGTGAGAGTTTAGAGAGAAAAAGTGGAGAGATGAAATTAAAATGCATGAATAAATTTTACTCAAAAGCATTCTCCTTTTAATAAGAAATTGGACAAAACAATAGTGTGTAGAGCACACTATATTTCGGCCAACAAGGGACAAGAGGGAGAGAAGAGTTTGCTTCTAGATTAGAGAAAACTTGTGCATGCTAATCATTATGTTCAACATGCAAAAGTAGGCATCCAAATGGAATAAGACAAGGAGGAATCTTTTCCTCCTTTCTCACCATTTTGGACGGTCCTAAGGACCCTTATGTGGGTCTATTTTGTTTTCAATATTTGTCCCACAAATACTTATAATTTATCACTTGATCATCTAATATGATAAAGTATAAATTAATTAAACTTTTCCTTAATATACATGTACACTTACATATATATTAAAAATGCACTTTTACTAATCTCATTAGTAAAATATACACAATTAGAGAATTAACGTTTAATCACTAATTCCCATCTCCTCTAATAATTTTATCGATATAAAATTAAATCATTCGAGTTCACAACTCGATTTCTCTCTAAATTAATACAATGACTAACCGTTAGTCTATTTATCAAGTCACTAATATAATCGTATCTCATACAATTAATTAGCTTAAATATTTGGAGTACGTTCCTTTAGGTGTGACTTAAAGGGATCAATTGATTACCGCCGCTCTCACGACAATAACGTCAAACTCTAGTCAGCCAACCGTTATTGATTTACGTTAATCAATTGACAATAATACAGGATTATCCCCATGTATTCCTTAATTGAGATTTATTAAGTAATCGCACTACTGTGGAGGACACATACTCCAACACTATTCTCGCTTTGTCCTCTATTTTCTGTCATGCTTTGTTGCTTGAGGACAAGCAACGGTTCGGTTTGGGGGAGTTTGATGTGTCATATATTTACGTACATATAGCCCCCTATTCGCGAGCATTACACTGCGTTTCCCGTGCTTTTTCATGCTTTTCGGCCCCTATTTCTCTCCGTTTTGGCTCTGCTGCGTTTTTGTGTTTATTTTGTAGGTTAGAGCAGCTATTTAGAGTTTAGGATGCTTGTCGGGAAGTTTCGTGAAGTTTCGTTGAGTTTCGTGAAGTTTCGTTGAGTTTCGTGAAGTTTTGAGGTGATTCGAGTTGGTTTCGTTGCGTTTCGCTTGCGTACGAGCCAGCCTCGTTTCACTAAATGAAGGTGTCCCGGGACCTTGGGACGGGATTTGAAGCTTGCATTATCATCCTAAGACTCGTCCCTACTCATGAGCCTCGTCCCTAAGCCTTGGGACGACAAAAAAGCAAAAACAAGCTAAGTACAAGAAAGGGCCAAAAGTGGATCAAAGCTGAACATCACGGGATGAGTGTCCCGTAGCTTAGGGACCTGTTTTAGCCTTGTCCCGGTCGGGATGGCTGTCCCGGACCCCAGGGAGGGCTTCCGACTAATCGTGTGCTTGAATTGTTTCGTCTATTTGAAGGGGTCGAACATTATATTTTCGTCTGAAATTTTTACAGCGTTTCTAGGACTCTTAGAACTTCATTCTCTCCAAAACTTAGGGTTAGATTAATTTTATATCTTGTACTTTCATTTCCCGACTTGGATTGCGTTGTTGAATCGTCTATTTGGTATTGGTTGCTCTTGTTCATCATCCTCTCTTTGGTACTTTCTGATTTTGGTATTATATTTCTTCTCTCCTTTGCTTTCAATTTCATTTCTTATTGTTTGTGTTCATGTTTTCATCCTTTCCCCTTGCTTTGATTATCGTTTTTATCATGTTTGAGTAGTCCTTTCAACTAGGGAGAAGGGTGAAGCATAGGTGTTGGTTTTGGTTGTATTTGGTGATCATTTGAGTTAGGTTTTTGCATTTGCTTTGATCGTCTCTACTTGAATGTGTTTGTTGAATCCTTGATCACGTTTTAGCACCCTTGAACTTAAGATCGAAAGACTAGTTCGAGGAGAGGCGCGAGACCAATCATTAGGACCCTCAATTGTAAGTTGCGAGAGCCCGCTTTTGAGACCTAGAGGAAGCTTTAAGTCCGAGAGGACGAGCTATACCCTTAGCATGTGCGATTACCTACTCAACCCGATCATCATCCGTGACCTTGACTTACCCATTGCCTGACCCGACTTCCTAGACTTTCTCCATATAAGTTAATCCTTGTTTTACGCTCTAGCTATAGAACCGTCCAATACTCGAACCGACCAAGACTAGAATCGACCCATAAGTAGCCTACATTAGCAACCATCTCCCTGTGGATTTCGACCCCGACTTACCCTAGCTACCCTTAGGTTTGTCAGGTTTATTTTTGATTAAGTGAGTGCGACCAAGCCTATCAAATGTGTGCACAAAATGTGAAGTTGTTGTTGTTGTTACATGAGTGAGCACTTGAAATTTGTTGTCTTGTTGCGATAATGTGTAGAGGAGACCGAATTGCTGATTTCGGTCCATTTTTCATGAGAGTTGGGTTCTTTGTTGGTTGGACGAGCACTTGAGTAGTACTAGTGGTTTATAGTGGCTTAGCTCCACGATTCCACAATCATTTGTTCCACCTTCTTGCCCTTTACCTCTCTATGGCCTTTACACCCTCATATCCTATGTAAGCCGTCATGTTTGGTTCGTTTTTGTGACATTATGCGTGTGCGGGAATACGAGATTTGGTCCACATTCGATTGCGGGCGTGCTTCCACAAGTCGAGTAGGTGAGTGTCATCACATATATCACCTTGTTCATCATTTGTATTAGAGTGGAAACCGCGAGAGGTCCGTGATTTGATTGCTAGAGAGCCTAAGTCTAAGCCATGCTATTCATTCTGCGCCATCTTGTAAATCTCATCCGTTAGCTAGCTATTTCCAACGTCCCACGCTGTTTCGGGATTGGTTGCCATTTGCTTTAGCTACTTGCGGTTTGGTGTTTGTTTGGGGAAGTATCTTATTCTCGCTTTGTCCTCTATTTTCTGTCATGCTTTGTTGCTTGAGGACAAGCAACGGTCCGGTTTGGGGGAGTTTGATGTGTCATATATTTACGTACTTATAGCCCCTATTCGCGAGCTTTACTTTGGGTTTCCCGTGCTTTTTCATGCGTTTCGGCCCTTATTTCTCTCCGTTATGGCTCTGCTGCGTTTTTGTGTTTATTTTGTAGGTTAGAGCAGCTATTTGGAGTTTAGGATGCTTGTCGGGAAGTTTCGTGAAGTTTCGTTGAGTTTCGTGAAGTTTCGTTGAGTTTCGTGAAGTTTCGTTGAGTTACGTGAAGTTTCGTTGAGTTTCGTGAAGTTTTGAGGTGCTTCGAGTTGGTTTCGATGCATTTCGCTTGCGTACGAGCCTCGTTTCACTAAATGAAGGTGTCCCGGGACCTTGGGACGGGATTTGAAGCTTGCATTATCATCCTAAGACTCGTCCCTACTCATGAGCCTCGTCCCTAAGCCTTGGGACGACAAAAAAGCAAAAATAAGCTAAGTACAAGAAAGGGCCAAAAGTAGATCAAAGCTGAACATCACGGGATGAGTGTCCCGTAGCTTAGGGACCTGTTTTAGCCTTGTCCCGGTCGGGATGGCTGTCCCGGACCCCAGGGAGGGCTTCCGACTTCTCGTGTGCTTGAATTGTTTCGTCTATTTGAAGGGGTTAAACATTATATTTTCGTCTGAAATTTTTACAGCATTTCTAGGACTCTTAGAACTTCATTCTCTCCAAAACTTAGGGTTAGATTAATTTTATATCTTGTACTTACATTTCCCGACTTGGATTGCGTTGTTGAATCGTTTATTCGGTATTTGTTGCTCTTGTTCATCATCCTCTCTTTGGTACTTTCTGATTTGGGTATTATATTTCTTCTCTCCTTTGCTTTCAATTTCATTTCTTATTGTTTATGTTCATGTTTTCATCCTTTCCCCTTGCTTTGATTATCGTTTTTATCATGTTTGAGTAGTCCTTTCAACTAGGGAGAAGGGTGAAGCATGGGTGTTGGTTTTGGTTGTATTTGGTGATCATTTGAGTTAGGTTTTTGCATTTGCTTTGATCGTCTCTGCTTGAATGTGTTTGTTGAATCCTTGATCACGTTTTAGCACCCTTGAACTTAAGATCGAAAGACTAGTTCGAGGAGAGGCGCGAGACCAATCATTAGGACCCCCAATTGTAAGTTGCGAGAGCCCGCTTTTGAGACCTAGAGGAAGCTTAAGACCGAGAGGACGAGCTATACCCTTAGCATGTGCGATTACCTACTCAACCCGATCATCATCCTTGACCTTGACTTACCCATTGCCTAACCCGACTTCCCAGACTTTCTCCATATAAGTTAATCCTTGTTTTACGCTCTAGCTATAGAACCATCCAATACTCGAACCGACCAAGACTAGAATCGACCCATAAGTAGCCTACATTAGCAACCATCTCCCTGTGGATTTCGACCCCGACTTACCCTAGCTACCCTTAGGTTTGCAGGTTTATTTTTGATTAGGTGAGTGCGACCAAGCCTATCAGGCACGATTCGGGTTATTCTACGGGGTATGCTGCGCCCCACGAGCAAGTTCATGCTTACCAATCGTACTCACAGAACTTGCCCTACCAAAATCAACCAGGTTATGATCGATCGCTTCTTTCCTATCGTAACCAAAACGTCCTGAACCCGACCCCTCCACAAAACGCACCTTACATCCCTCCCCACAAAAATTACCAACAACCCCTTCCTTATTACCAAAGACCCACCTACACACCCCCACCTGCGGGACCCGATCCTATGGCCGAGATGAAGGCCATGATGCTGCAAATGGCCAAGAATCAGGAGACCATGATGGCGCAAATGCAGAAGAGCGAGCAAGCCAAAGACGCGGCGATCAAAATGCTGGAGAATCAAGTGGCACAGCTCGCCGCTTCGCAAGCGTCACGTCAGCCGGGTACCCTACCACCCCAAGATAATCCTCCTAACCCTCCTCACGATACGGCATGTGCTATTACGCTGCGTAGTAGTACAGTTTATGATGGCCCGAGGGATCCAGAGGAAGAGGAGAAGAGTGGGGCCGACAACACGGTCAAACCGTGTGGTGTTGCTATTAGGGATAAGCCATCGGCGATTCAAATCAAGCTTCCTTTTCCGGGTCGTGTACGTCCGGCTAACACGGACCCCCTGCTCAGTAAGTTCTTTGAGATTCTCAAAACTTTCCAGGTAAATCTTCCTTTTATTGATTTGGTCAAGCAAATTCCTGCATATGCTAAGTTTCTTAAGGAAGTCCTATCGAGGAAGCGCACCATTAATGAGACTGAGTCTGTGTCTTTTGTGGGGGAGGGTAGTGCTCTTTTGCAGGGTAGTTCGCCCCCGAAGCTGAGCGACCCCGGACCTTTTCTATCCCTTGTTCCATAGGGTAGTATGTGGTTCAGAACGCTTTGTGTGATCTCCGGGCTAGTGTCAGTGTCATTCCCTACTCCATTTGTAAGAAACTTAATATGACTAAGCTAGGGGTTACCTCCATGACCCTGCAGATGGCCGACCGTTCTACACAGAGACCTTTAGGTATCCTAGAGGACGTCCCGGTTAAGGTAGGAAAGTTTTATATCCCCGTAGACTTCGTGGTCCTAGACATACCCGAGGACCCCCACATCCCGATCATTTTAGGGAGACCTTTCCTGTATACTGCAGGTGCTGTAATCGATGTGGGGAATAAGACGCTGACGTTCTCGGTAGGGGGGAAAAGCTTACCTACACTAAGTCGAGTCTTCCTCGCTCCCCAATGCAGCCTGAGTTTGTTGTTGCTATTGACCTTGCCCCTCCGTCTCACTCTACTAGAGACACTTTGGAGGTTGTTTCTTCTGCTTTGTCTTGTGCAGGTCTTACGCAGGATGGCTGCGATCCTGGTTTGGGGGAACGAAAGGCCACAAAGGCGGATGTCTATGCCCCAAGCGATGACGGTGGAGACCCATGGTCTGCAGTGCCCGGCGCACGAGGGCGGTTTGGAGAGCCATTTCGAGATGGAGTCTCGTGCGTGATGGATTATGCTGCTTTTCCGCGAGGAGGTCTAGTTTTGTGGCGAATCGATGCTATTTCGCCAAGTGAAAGTTTTGCGAGTGGCCAACGTCCTTGGCCTAATTGGACATGATTTGAGCTTTGACGACGGTCGTGCGGGACCATTATAAATCAGCGTTTTCCGGGAGGCAACCCGATGACATTTTGTAATAAGTTGTACTTTATTTTGGTTTGTTTTTGACTTTGACATTTTTAATTTGCTTTTATCGAGCGCGTGAGGACGAGGGATTTATATTTGATTTAGCACGCAGGTACTCAAGGACTTTTCGTCCTTAGTATTTTTGAGAACAGGCCTCGACGAAGGGCCTTGGCCGTCCCCCTGCTGTTCGGCTTTACTTTTTCTCGCGCGCTACTCCGAAGTACTTCATAGCTGGACTGATTTGGATGCACATTTGTGGATTAGTTGCCGCACTCCATGTTTCGCTTCGGTTTGGGGGAGCTCCAACTTGATAATGTGAGCTTTCTTTACTCATTTTCCTTCGTTTCCTCGCTTTACTTTTCCTACCCCTGTCTTTTATTTGTCCTTCTCTGCTACTTGTGGTTGTGTTGTTTTCCACATTGAGGACAATGTGTAATTCTGGTTTGGGGGAGGAAAGCACTTTCGCGCTTATTAGTTGTAATTTTCATTTTGTGTGCATTTAAAATTTTCAAAAAAATACAAAAATATGAGTTATTTGTCCGTTCTTGTCGTCCTAGAAACCTTTTGTGCAGGATTAGCTTTAGTGTCTTTTGAGATACGCTCTTAGTCGTTATGTTGAGTCTCTTGATTGTGTTGATTTGACATGCTTTGTTTACCCTTTCCTTTCATCCTTGAGGTGATTTGAGTAGACTGGCTTGAATTTGACATAGGGACATGTGACGCAGACGGGTCGCGTTTCTTAGACTAACCATTGTGGAACCCGGGAACCGCGTCGAGGGACCCAACTCGGCGTCTTGCTTAAGGGCGGATTTTAAAGTTAAAAAAGATTAAGTTGGAAAAACCTTTAAGAACTGTTATGAAGTCGCCACCTAATTATCGCGGAAATTAGGAACCTGCTACCATGTTCTAAGTTAAAAACATGTCCTAGATTTTGGAGCACGCCGACACCCCTAGATCTAAGGTTGTGAAACCAGATTGGATTCGGGGTGAGGGTACTTTAGAAAAAGAGTTAATTTAAATAATGATAAATGAAAACCTTTTAGAAAAGCCTATGTAAAAATAGCCTCTACTGACCTAGAACAATCCTTGTAAGATGATATTTGAGCTAATGTTATCGCTACGTACAAGTGCGATAAGTTTGTAAAAGAATGCAGATGCAGATGCAAAAAGATTGATTAAAACCCTCAGTTTAGCATGTTTAACTTGTTAACGAATACGGTTCAGTTAAAGGTCGAATTCATTGTTTAAGTTGATTTTAAATGCAAAATAAGAAGGTGCGAGATGCATGCAAATAAAATAAAGTTCAATTGTCCATTGGTTTATTTTATAAGGTCGGTTGCTTATGCGACTTTGGCGTGTCATCGGATATGGAGTGTACCTGAAGTAAATAGAACACTTGGAGTGCAAGCGCGCTGTGTGCCAAAGCCGGGAGGGGGGGGGGGGGCGCTAAAGTGTAGACCCCTTTGTTAGTCCATAGAAAATAAGAAAAAGTTTTGATCCAAGTGGATCGGTACCTACCTTGTCCTGACGCTTCAGATCTGGGCAGAGCTTCGCTTCTTGAACTTAAAAGGAGGATTAATTCAACACGGGATGGTGTGTTGAACTCAAGGATTTGAGTGCTTGAGGCTTTGTGAGTGTTTTGTGGTGCAAGATGTGAAAGCTAGGGGTAAAGTGTGTTTTCTGAAGAGAAATTGATGATGAATTCTGTTTTCGAGGTCGAGGTATATGGGTGTATATATACTAAAAACCTAGGAGAAATAGGAAATCCGGGGGTAAAAACAGGCCTAGGAACCGCATAGCCTTATGCGGTTGCAAGGGCAAACCGCATAGGCTTATGCGGTTGCCTCCCCAAACCGCATAAGCTTGTGCGGTTTGAGGGTGTGGTTTTAGCCTAGTTTCCTAGTTTCGGTTGAATTATATCTTTGAAAGATTTCGAGATAATCTCAAACGTGAAGCTCAAGAAAACCCCTAGGATATTTCTGAGATATTTTGTGATGTTCAGGGCTTTGGAGTGCGGGCCAAAGGCTGGGTTTGGGCTCGGTTTCGGGCCCGAGACCCGGAAAAATGAAAAGGGTGTATTTGCATAGTTTTTGTGAAATAAGGTAAGACGTGAAGCCGTATTTTGTGTAAGAGGGGGCTAAAGGGAAGATTTAGCCACCGGGCCTAAATTTAGGGATTTAGGAATGCTGAATTAGACCTTGTTAATGTAAAAGGGCTAATTGTAGTGCAAATGCGAAGCTCATGCCAAATGAAGCAGGACAGGGACCTAGCTAGACTCCAAATGGGCAAAATGAACGTTTATTTAAGTGTGATGTGAAGCGACCTAAGTCATTTTAACATTTCAAACGACTCAAAATGAATTCGACATTAGTTAGAACCGTTTAAGTCAACGTTAAAGCATGCGTAATAAAAGTCTGTGATACATCACAGGGTTTTGTTTGGGAGGGTACGGATATGGGTATCCACAGAGCCCCCAGTTTGACTGAGCTCGGACTAGAGCGCTAGTCAAACTCCTTCGACCATATCCGGACCATTACAGTCTCGATATAGTCAGCGGAACGAAGTATGTGTCCGTGGGTGAGACGAGGACTTCGAACCGGGCTAAACGGGGAGGGGCGTGCGCATTTTAAGGACTTGGCGGTCCGTGCATGCTATAAGGGCCTGCCGGCCTGCTGGATGTCTTCGTCGTGCTTGTTGTACTATCGTTGATGGTGCCTTTGTATATGCTTGGTATCGTCGGATGCCTGGTGCTGGTGACGTCTTCGTATTGCATGTGTATAAGGGGCTAAAGTGCAGGGGTGCAGGTGCTTGTTAGATGTTTGGGTATGCGTGAGGTGTATAATTGAGTAGGGGTGCTTATGTAGGTGTAGGTGTTGATCTCGTGAAAGAGCGTCCGTGTAACGTTCGTGCTTGAACTCGCCGAGGAGCGTCTATGTAAAGTGAGTGCTTGGAGTTAGGTGTATATTGCAGAGTGCTTGTGCTTGGGCTCGCCGAGGAGTGTCTATGTAGTCGCAATTGCATATGATTGCCTTCCGTTGAGGAGAAAATGATGTAATGCTCGTGAAGAGCGTTAGCTTCGCTCGCATGCGTACATTAAATGCTTAATATACGCGTATGGCGGACTGTAGGTGACGCCTTAACCCAAGCACGAGACGTACTTGGAGTTGCATTTGAGCTAAGACGAATTAGGAATTCAAAAGTAGGCGTTAAACGAGAAAAAACCGAGAAAAACCAAAGGCTGAAACCGCATAGCGTTATGCGGTTGCCAGGGCAAACCGCATAAGGCTATGCGGTTTGACCCTTTGGCTGTAGGGGCTATATAAGGCTCGAGTGCACCGTATGTTTGCCATTATACTTCATTTTCGGTTTTCAACTCATAAAAACGCCATTTTTCGATTTCTCAACCGTTTTTGCTCATTTTCGTTGCGTTGCCTTGCTATGGAACCAGGTAATGCTCCATTCTAACTTGCTTTTACGTTATTTGTCGTTGTAATTAGCTAGTTTTGCCTTGAAATGTTGAAAAGACGGGTTTTGCATGAAAACCCGAGTTTTGCTTGAAATTTGCCGTTTGGATGCTTGAAATTAACGTCATTGCGTTGCATTATGCCATGTGAACGTGTATGTGTGAATTGATTGTGATTTAGACCGTCTTTGTGTGAAAAACGTCCAAATTAGGTTTCGGGCCCGAAAACGAACCCGGATTTTCCGACCCGGAATTTCAATTAAACTTCGGTGTAGGATGCCCATAGCGTGTATAGCATGCCTATAGCGTTAGTTTTGCGAAAATGCCGAGTTAAGGCTTTCAAATCGCCGTCTTAAGTCGTAGTTATACGGAGTAATTAAGGCGAATTGGGGGTTTTTGATCGGAGTGACCAAAATGCAATTGCTTGTAATGGTTTGTTGTTGGGGACTATTATGGCGCGTAGAAACCATAAAGTTGTAATTTTGAGGTGTAGAGAACGGTTTTCGGCTTAATTGTGAATTAGGCCTAAAAATGCTCTGTAGGGCGTATACTGCAATGTGTGAAGGGATGTATATGTATTATGTGCGTATTATTTGTGTGTATTTGTGTATGCGTATGCCAAGTTGTATGCTTGCATGTATTATAGCTGTATGTATTGGTTGTGTTTGGTTGCAGGGGAGGATTCTAGTCGTGTTACGAGATCGAAATCTCGTAGGAGTACTAGCTCGAGGACTGAGGGAGCCTCTAGCTCGAGTGGTTTGAGGCGTACGCGTAGCGAGAGGGATGCTGACCCTCGTGACTTGCGCACGAGACGTGGCCAGTCACGAGGTAGAGGTCGTGGGAGGAATGTCCCTGTGCCTGATCCTGAGGAGGAGCATGCTCAAGAGTTTGTGGATGAGCTGGAGGCTGAGATGGATGTCGAGGAGGAGGCTGAGGAGGCTGCGCCTAGAGCGAGTAGCTCTAGGCCGCGAAAATCACGCGCGAACAGTATGCTCGCCAAGGGCCGGGATGGCCATAACCTTCTACTTGCTCAGAGACACGTTTCCTATCGAGCGACGATGGGTTGGCAGAAAGGCTCGATGAGGACCTTCTCGGGCGTCTCGTCCGTGATGTGTGCTTTTGAGGAGAAGCTTTCGCCGAGGGCGCAAGCTTGGGTGCTGCGTAGTGCTTTTGGCCCGTTGGTCGGCCATTGGAGGGAGATTGCAAAGAAGAAGCAGACGGCGAACCTGATGTTGATCAGGGCCTTCCTAGACAGGTACTGGGACACCACGACGACGTTCCATATGCCCGGCTTTGAGGCCGGCATTACCTTGTCTGAGTATGCGGTCATAACCCGCTGCTCGGAGACCGTGACATGAGCTTCGAGTTTGCGCCGTCCGTTGTGGACGAGGTTGTGACTGCCGCGATTGGCGGTGGTTTGGAGGTGATTTGTGAGGGTGCTCCACCTTACACTTTCAAGACGAGCTACATCTTGGAGTACTTTGAGGGGAAGACCGTGTATGGCCCCTGGAAGGAGTGACGCGTAATGCTCGTATGTGGCTGTGGTGGTTTGTGAGCGCCGTGTACTTCGGCGATAAGGGTGAGCGGGCGTCGACGTCGGTCCTTTTGCATCTCCTGGATTGGAGTGCAATTGGGACGTTTGACTGGGTGACGCCGTCTCTGGGTTTGTGCATTCGTTTCTGTATGGATGCCGTGAGACCGCGGGTCATGGATCGAGGGTCGAGACTGTCCTTAGTCTTGCCTGGATTCTTGATGGAGGTACGTGTTGATTTTGTTTTAGGTGCACTGTTGTTCTTTTGTCTTTGTCTTTGTTGTCTTTGTCTTTGTTGTCTTTGTAATGTGTTTTGTTTTTTGTGTGTGCAGTCGTGGATTCTTAGCCATTTTCCTTTTCTGCTACTTCCGCATGCTCTGACGATTCCGCGGGTATATCCGGCGGTGCGTATGGGCACGCGATAGCCGCGGCGTTTAACTGGTCGTATGACGAGGTTCGGGATCGTCTGAACCGGATGCAGTTTGATCAGGTTTGTGCTTGAACCATTTTAAATAGCGTGTACTTAAAATGATTGTATTTATGAGTGTTTGTTTTTGGTTTTGTACTTGTAGTTCGTGCCGTTCCCGTGGGGCCAGTATGCGGGCATTCCTGAAGGCATCGGGGCGCGGTTTGCAGTGCGAGAGACCCAGCGTCTGTACTTGGCGACGCCGTACGGGCCGGTTTCGTATCTTGGGGAGCGTTTGGTCTTTCAGGCAGGATGGCCAGCTCCAGTGGTGCCTAGGGACCCGCCGAGGGTCCTGTTTGAGCGAGGGGTTTCCGCTCAGGATCGGGTGGCGTTGTACGGGGAAGGAGAGTCGGTTAGTCTTCTCTGTCCTGGGGAAGACTATGGCCAGTTTGCTCAGTCTCGGCTTACTTGTGGGCCGATTGAGGTACGCTTGCTTCGTTTGAGGGTGCGTCAGGTAATTTTTGCGAAAAATTTCCCTGACGTGTGCGTTTTGAACTTGTTTTGTAGGAATTTGATCCCGAGATGGCGGAGCAGCCTGGTGACTTTCCTACCACCGTTGAGTACAACGAGTCGGGTGTGCGTCGTACCTTCACTTTGCCGACGTACTTGCCGGTGACCACTGACGCGGGCATGGACAGCTGGACGTGCAGGGTGAAGAAGGTATGTATCTCTGTCTTTGTATATGTGAGTGAGCCCCCAGTTTGATCGAGGTATGAAACATGGCGATGATCAAACTAGTGAGATGCGTGTTTTTGTGTTACCCCCTCGAGTTTGACTTAATTTGAGTGAAATTAAGGCAAAGTGGGGTTGATTGCTTTCGTTTTGAAATTTCCCCCGAAGTTTGACTTAATTTGAGTGAAATTAAGGCAAAATGGAGAAAAATGTGAAATGTGTTTGTGTTGTGTATCACAGGTGGCTAAAGAGGCTCATAAGAAGTTATGGCGAATAGCCAACAGGTGGAGGATGGCTTGGGCTGAGCAGGCTGCTCAGTTGTGTCAGAGCCGGGCTGAGACGGCGCAGATTCGACGGGAGTTTGACGAGTATCGTCGGCGTCATCCTGAGTGAACTTGTGTAAATAAAGATTGTATGAACCTTTGTGTACATGTCGTTTGTAGCTTGAACTTTGAACTTGAGTGTAGTTGTGAACCTGTTTGGTAAACTTGTTTGAAAAATGAAATGATTCCCGAGTGGGATGCATTGATGTTGATTGTGGATTGTGAAAATGCGTTTGCGAAAAGTTCATTTTAAGTGCGAAATGAGCTTGCATGAATGTCGAAAATGTTTGTGTTTGACTCGTGGTATGAATCGTTGTTGTTAAAGTGAAGTGTAACGTTGCTGCATGGGGAACAACAAGAGAATGTCGTAGGGTAGTGTATATTGTGGTGTTTAGGAAAGACGAAATTAGGAAAGTTGCGAGAAAACCCGCCCCTTCAACCGCATAGCCTTATGCGGTTGAGAGGTTAAACCGCATAGGCTTATGCGGTTGGGGGTGCAAACCGCATAGGCTTATGCAGTTGGGGGTGCGAACCGCATAGGGCTATGCGGTTTGGCGGCTTGGCTGGTAATGCTGAGTTTCCATATTCCGTAATATGTTTTGTATATAAGGAGGGGGGGTGCGTGCCATAATCCTCATTCAGAATTACTTCTCTTCTTCTCGCTACAAGTTTTTGCTCTCATAAATATATTTGGTATATTTATTAAAGTTTTTTTTGTATTCAAGAAAATGGTTGAGCATTTTGATGCTCTTTTGAAGAGGTGGACTTCCTCACTAAGTCCGGCGATGAAGAAGGCGGTGTATGACGATGGTGCGGGTGTTTTTATTGGCTTTCGCCAAATGAAAGTTGATCTTGACTTCCTGGATGCGTGCTTAGATTATTGGGATCCTAGCTTGCATGTGTTTAGGTTTCCCGGGGGAGAGGTGTGTCCTTTGATAGAGGAGTTTGCGGCCATTGCGGGGTGGTCGAAACGGACTACTCCTGTGGTTGTAAGGAGCGAGCTTTGTTACAACGGCATGTTGCGAAATTTCCTTGGGATGACAAATGCTCAGGCTGCAGGTTTGTTTGAGGGAGGCAAGGTAAACATGCTTCTCTTGTGTCAACGATACATGAATAAAGTTGATACTAGTATTTCGGACCGTTCTAGGCGGAGGGCCCTTGCTTTTTGTTTGGTTCATCGGTATGCTTTTGCGGGGTCCATGCCAGATGGAGTGTTCGGAAACGCGAGGTATGCTCGTGTTGTCGAAGAGATGGAAAGGGGATATGATCCTTCTGCGTTGATCCTAGCGGAGACTATACGGGGCTTAGACGACCGTTGTGCTAATCGTCTGAGCTCGTACAGGGGTTGCGCTCGGATTCTCAACATCTGGCTCATGGAGAGGCTAAGTGTGTATAAAGCTCTCCCCCTTGGTGGTGTCTTCAAGGCTGCGGCGACAACGTCGCGAAAGATGGAATGGGCTGACCTTCGGGAGCGTTCGCTAATTTAAACTACTACCGGGGGTTCGTGAAGGAGAGTTCCATTCGTTGGTATGTGTCTTGGTGGGGTATTACGGCGATTACGGCGCCGTCTGTTGCGAATGCGGCTCGTGGGTTGATGTTGTGCGGGTTTGAACGAGGGGTGTGGATTCATCCTCTTCGCTTGAAGAGGCAAATCGGGCTTGCTCAGACCATACCCGAGCAGGATACTCAGGCTGGAGGGGTTGTTGTGCTAAACAACCAAATGATCGATGCTTGGATCCGAGGATGGTCGGACCGTGTTACTTGGGCTGTTCCGGAGCATATAGAGTCTAGTCGTGTTACGGACTTCTATACACGATGGTACCGTTCCAATGATCCTCAGGAACGGGAGAATCAAAGGAGGAGGGAAAAGAATGGGCCAAGGCCCTCCTTGGCGTATGAGGTGGTGCGCGAAAGGAGAGACTATGGTGATCTTTGTGCTGTTAGTGCAGATGCTTCTACTTCGAGACCGGCGCGGGAAAGGCTTGGACCGAAGGTGACTGTTAAAGATCGCCTAGGGCCAAGGATCGAGGAGCCCCCAGTCGAGCAGGACGAGGATCCGATCGAGCCCCCAGGTTTTGAGAGATCTATTCCCGTTCTTAGTTCGAAAATTGTGGCGGATCGGCCCCTTGAAGATGAAGAGGCTAATCCGAAGCGTCAGAAGATGACTTCAGTAGTTTGCTTTGTGTTGTTTAGAAAACTTCCTTTATTTAAATACATGTTTTAGATCTGAATAAAGGGCTAAGGAGGCTTGTTCCTAGCTCATTTCTAAATTGCGAAGAATTCTAAATAAAGTAATAAAATAGAATTAATCTGCTTTTGTCTTGTCTCGTTGCTTTCTTTTGTTTGTTTTTAAAATGTTCTCGACCTTTTTAAGCTTCGAACATTCGTATTTGTTTTTAGATCCTCGACTTTTTTAAGCTTTGGATTTGTTTGTTTGATTTGTTTTGTCCTTAAGTCCTCGACCTTTTTAAGCTTCGGACTTGGATTCTTTGTTTTGTTTTGTGTTGACTGTGCTCTCGACTTTTTTAAGCTTTGAGCGTGTCTTTTTGTGAGTGCATCGCCCTCGACCTCTTTAAGCTTTAGGCGTGCGTGCTAGGAAGTTCGGTTGTGCTTTTGACAAGCTGCCTACGTATCCGCGTCTCACGGAATCAAACCGGCGTAGTTCGTGTGATTCGGTTGAGCTCTTTGCAAAGCTGCCTACGTATCCACAGTGCGTGGAATCAAACCGAGCGTAGTTCACCCATGCGAGAGTGAGTTTTGTTTTGTTGAAATATATTGCAAAGTTGTTTGTGTTTAGGGGTAGTATTTCTTGAGTTGATCAAGATTTGTTGGTAATCGGAAGTCCTGGCCGTCAAGGTCAGTTAGTTTCACGGCTCCTCCGGGAAGGATTTCCTTGACCAAGTACGGTCCGGCCCAATTGGGTTTGAATTTTCCTCTTCGGTCGACTGGTAATGGTGCTCGGACTGATTTGAGTACTAGGTCAACCACTTTGATGTTTCGTGGCTTGACCCGTTTGTTGTAGGCGCGTTGTAAGCGAGATTGGTACATTCGGACTGTACTTAGTGAATCTAACCGTCTTTCGTCTAAAACGATGAGTTGTTCATATCGTTCGCGTGCCCATTCGGCTTCAGGAATGTCTGCTTCCATGAGGATCCGAAGGGATTGCATCTCGATTTCTACAGGTTGGACGGCTTCCATCCCGTAGGTTAGGAAATAGGGTGTCATGCCTGTGGGTGTGCGGATGGTTGTGCGGTATCCCCATAATGCAAATGGGATTTTGTTGGGCCAATCGTGGCAGGTGTCGATCATCTTTTTGAGGATTGATACGACGGTTTTGTTCTTTGCCTCGGCCGTAGCAGATTAGTTTGTGGTCGGTAGGGTGATGATTTGTGTCATTGTATCTTGTATTTGAGGAGAAGTGGTTCGACCTCTCTGTTATGACCAGATTTTACACTACCCAGAATTGGCAGTTCTGGATAGACGTTGCGAATATGGTACAGAACAGGTCAGAAGAACAATGGCAGTTATAGCCCAGAACAGGTCAGAAGAGGTATGGCAGTTATCGCCCAGAACAGGTCAGAAGAGGCATGGCAGTTGTGGTCAGCAGAGGTCAACTATAGCGGTTACAAAGATCATGGGATAATGGAAGATATCATAGCTGAGCAGAAGTGGAGTCAATGGAAGTTATTTAACCACCTAAGATCATGGGTAGTTATTGGCATGCAGTTCTGCGGATCAGAATAGAAGTCATAATGGGAAGTTACAAGTCATGCATAGTGGGTAGTTATCCAACTACCTAAGTTCATGAGATAGTGGCCCTAGATTTTAGGAGTTGTATTGTGAGCATTCTACCTATATATAGAGGCTCACTTAGTCATTTTTAGGGAGGTCTCTCATATGTTTTCTCATAGGATTTTCTTATACTTTCACATAGAAGTACACATAATCGATGTATTAGCATTATTCGCTAGTCTTTCCTACGAAAGTCATCCTATTGTAACCAAAACACTTGTAATCACCATGAGATTAATAAAAGAAGTCCTGGCTTGGTAGCCCGCAGTTTTCCCCATCTTCTTCTCGGGATTCTGCGTCATCAATCTCGTTGTCCCCTCAATTCTGCTCGGAGAAGGCTATGTTCTGCTCTGTTTCATCAATCTTGTAGTCGTCAGTTCTGTTCGGAGAATATTATGTTCTGTTCAGTTTCGCAAACAGTACTAGTTGGCCCATCTTAGCTCTTTTTCACCCTTGTAGAAAATTTACCAAAACAAATTGGCGCCCACCGTGGGGCATCTAGTTTATTAGTTTGTGAAACTCTCTTCTCAAAATTCCACAAAAAAACACACTCTTGTCATGACCACATGGTTGACAAGATCCTTGAATAACTAGCACAATAGTTGGAGGAATCTCGCTCGAGGATTGCCTCAATTTTACAAGAAAATACAAGACTCAAAGAGATTGAGTCAGTCTTGAATCGGAACAGAACTCCAAATGAGTTTAGTGGTTACAACTCAAGAATCGTGCCAGAATTGTCCTTATCTTTCATCACAAAAAGAAAAGTTTTTCCTATCATGATGGGGACAAAGGCTATGAAGATCAACTCAAAGAGGACTCTCCTAGGAACCGAAGCCTCTCCTAAGAAAATGAAGGACCATTCCCTTCGACAATATCACGGTTTTGAAGGATGTTAGAAAAAATTCAACGCTCCATCAATTGAAGTTGTGCTATAGAACGTAACATCCACAAGACCACGCTATGCAATACAAACACACGATGCTCACAATTCTTATTCCCAAAGATTCGACGGAGACTTGCATGTGCAAAGGCTCCAATTCTGTAATGTCAGTCCTGAGCATTTCTGGACTGATCTTTTCCGCCATGTTCTGGACAATTTTCACCACGCCTGTAGATGGCATGTTAGACAGTGATGTCCTGGGTAGGACCTCCAGTTTGTTCTGCTCCTCAGCTTTCAACTCCTGGAACCCTGGAGTAGGTGTGATAACTCTACTTGGAATGGATGGAGGTTCCACGTCAGAACTACCAGCCAGAATAGCTTCTGTCGTTTGCTGGAGTAGTGCAGAGTTGAACAAAGAAATGTTCTCAATTCTGAACAGTGACAGTTCTGGGACAGTTCGTACTTACAAGCAAGGGTCGTCATACTTGAAGAAGATGCCTTCAACAAACAGAACAGCGGAGTTTGTGTCAGAATAGGCCTAACAAGAAAGCTGGAAGTGGTCGTCAGCAGAACAGAACTGGTTCATACCGGAGACAAGAGTGAACACATGTCCACTCATCCAGCCCTAAGATAAGATATTTTGAATACTCTCTACGTTTTTCTGTTTTGGACTGGTAATCTCGATATTAGCAGTCTTGTTTCAGTTCTGGACTGGTAATCTCGATATTAGCAGTCTTGTTTCATTTCTGGGTTGATAATCTCGATATTAGCAGTCTTGTTTTCAGTTCTGGGCTGGTAATCTCGATATTCACAATCTTATTTTCGGTTCTGGACTGGTAAACTCGATGTTAACAGTATTGTTCTGGACTGATAGTCTCGATATTAATAGTTCTGTTTTCAATTCTGGATTGACAATTTTGATACTAACAGTCTTGTTATAGATTTTTCAGGATTGATTTCCAAGCTTGAGAGTCTTGTTATAGATGTTTCAGTTCTGGATGCTTGAAGGACACAACCAGTCCTGCACGGAAGAATACGAGCAAGACTGAACAACCACAATCACAAGAGCCAAATCAATCTCCACCTTTTTCTCCTTACACTCATAAAGTTAATTATGCTAATGACGGTTCTAATATTTGTGGTTTGACTTGTGTTACTGATGCAAGAATGATAACTTAAGAAGAAATGATGTCGTCCCCAACAGAACTAAACAGAACTGGAAACTAGTGACTCTTGGTCACCGAGATTGTCAAGGCGATTCACGAATGGTTATGCTTGGTGTCTTGGAAGAAATGAGGATCAACCATGATAAACTCACTACAAATTTTAACATGCTTGTGGATTCTACTGAGAGACCTAGGCCAACATACTTTGGGCGTAATTTCTCTACCTACAAAGGAGTCTCTTCTCTTAATTATTTTATTGATTTAATTTGATGACGTTGTATATCTTGCTTGGTATGTTTTAATTCATAATATAATGCTCGTGCCTTGACGTACCACTAATATGTCAAAATGTCTATCAAGTAGGGAATACTGATGATCAATGGAGAATGGCGTAATACACAAGAGTGCTATGGAGTAGCCTTAGAGTCATCTATTCAAGATGTAAATCCAACATGTAGAAATCAAAGAAACAAGTCTCCTTAAATATCGACAAGATGTAACATAGACATCCTCGACCACTCCTGTTCTGGTGAGAAACTACTGGTAGGTGATGTACCGACCGTAATCGTGTATGACCTTGGTAGTTAATCTTTTTACACCCAAAGTATCCTGTTTGCGTGGACTCGCTTTGACAGGACTGGTATAAGTCATGTCCTGGTCTGATCGCTCACAAGTCTGATG
Organism: Dianthus caryophyllus; assembly: GCA_023091065.1. Taxonomy (NCBI): domain Eukaryota; kingdom Viridiplantae; phylum Streptophyta; class Magnoliopsida; order Caryophyllales; family Caryophyllaceae; genus Dianthus; species Dianthus caryophyllus. The sequence continues at coordinate 22,889,167 of CM041527.1, forward strand.
TTGGCCCAAAGTACAAGTCTGTACAGTGGAGACGCAAGAGATTTCCTCTAGAAAGGAAATAATTAACGACGAGGTTCAAAAGCTTCTAGACATGAAATGGTAAGAGAGGTAATGTATCTTGATTGGTTAACCATCGTAGTAATCATCCGACAAAAACATGGATACAAGTAGCTTACAATTGTGGATGCTTTCATCAAGTCCAATCGAATCGAAGTGTATCCTACTCATCAAAAGATGAATTTTATTTTTTGCATAATATATTTTTAATTTGTTATGCCTTACGCTTTGAGAGATGAAGTGGGCAACCTACCAAGGTGGTAATTAGCACAATGTTGGAGTATTTTTATTGGGGACACAACGAAGGTGTACACGTATGATTTGGTGATGAAGTCCAAGAGTGTCAAAGATCACGTTCGACACTTGCAAGCATCCTTTTGTATTCTTGGAGAGATATAACATGAAGTTCAATCTTGTCAAGCACTCATTTGGCGTTTCCTCATGATAGTTCCAATGTTGCATTGTTGGCAAGAGTGGATCTGAAGTCAGTTCTGTGCAAATCAGAACTATTATTCAGTCCTGTGCAGGTCATATTATCCAGTGTTGTGTAGATCATACTATCCAAAGGTCTGTGCACATCATACTAATTATCCAGTTCTGATCGATGAAAAGGATAATCTACGATACCCCATATAGTCTGCAAGTAAGAACCTCTTGGATGCCGGAATAAGGTACACTCTTCGAGAAATATACATTTTTACTTAATTAATGTATATTACAAAGTTTAATCTTATTTTATGAATTATCATGTTATTGTCTGGACTAACTTTTCACCAAGTCAGTCTTTGAGAAAGTCTGAATCAGTCCGAGAATGGTTAAATGGTTTTGTGCAGATTATTATGTATAACATAAGTTTCGTGCCCAAGACTGCCATCAAGTCAGAATCCTTGGCAGATTTTGTGGCGAGTTCCAGTCCTGCTCTGGAAAAAAACTTCGACCTTGAAGTTCTGGTCATGAGAGAATATTAAAAGCTTGGACCATCTATACTGATAGAGTTGCTAATGTCAAAGGACCAGGATTGACGCAGTCCTGAAATCGCCACAAGGGGACAAAATAGCCAAGGTTGTAAGTTGTGAAACTTGTTACAGATCCGATTTTCAAATTTTGTCTTGATCTTGTGATTAATTTTCTCATGTGTTATTATTTTATTATCTTTTAAATTTTGTTAGTGATTAATTATTTTTACAAGTCGAGTTTTTCTAACGCTTGAAGATGATTGATTTTGCATGAGGTATTTTTCAAATTTGCATGCTAACGGCTTTGAGCAAGAATCACCCTATAATCTTCAGGACTCTACCGTTGGAAGAATTTCAAATTTTGCAGAGGTAAACCATTGTTACAATGATCAGCCAAGTCAGGTTTGAATTTTTATCAGTTCTGGTCTGACGTCTATATATAAGTCTTGATGCTTATCTCTTGAATCTTGACCCTTTTAATTTCTTACCCGTTATATTTTCTGGGTGTTTCACTTCTGCTCGTTGTGTTCTGAATTATCTTTTCAGAATTGTTTCCTTGAATTTGCTAAACGCTTCCCTTGAGAGAACTAGGGGCATCTTTTGTGTCTTGAATCTCCATCTTTCAAGGCCATCGACTCTGAAGTTTTTGCAAGTCACTAGTAATCGACAAAGTCAAGATTCGCAAGTCGTATTTGGTCAAAGCAAGTCAACCCAACAAGTAGTATGAGGGTGATGGATTCATTGGTACGTGGTCGGCAAGACATTCACGAAGTGATTGTCGAACAGGTTTGAATTTCGTTCGATTCGATTCCGGATTTTAATCCTGATCCGTGCGTGTCTTGCGTAATTTTTATGTTGTCTTTGTAGCCGTTGCTTTTTCGCTTATTTTTGCGAGATTGTTTTCAACCTTGTGCCATCGTGATTGAACTCTGAGCGGTCTCATATGGTTTATTGCTCAAGGTTGACGAGTTGTTCCAAGAATGGTTAAAGGTTATAATTTTTACGCGAGCTCACATGTTTTTGAGAAGTATGTGGCGGTGAAAATTCACGGTGTTAGAGATAACGAAATAATGTCAAGATAGAGCTTTGTGTAGAAGATTATTGTCCTTGTTTTCTAAATACAAAGTGGGGCAATCGATGACACTAGAAAGGTGTCATTCACTCCGCAACAGACGTTGTCGTTCGCTCCAGAAGAGACGTTGTGGTTCGCTCCAGAACAGACGTTGTGGTTCGCTCCAGAACAGACGTTGTGGTTCGCTCTAGAACGTACATTGTCGTTCGCCCCGAACAGACGTTTTCATTCGCCCTAGAGCAGAAGTTGTCATTCGCCCTAGAACGAGAAGATGTCGTCTGCTCCAAGACAAGATGTCGTTTGCTCCAGAATAGAAGCTGTACATATTTGAAACAAAGTGAAAGAGGTAATTTCATTATTAAGGAAAGCAAAATCTAAAGGTATGCAATTCATCTATAGTTTGTTTATAACGATAAGTCGGACGTTAAGTTAGTCAGCATCAACCTTTATAGCTTTATAGCTTTATAGCTTTTATAAGACATATTTCTTTCTTTCTAACCTGTTTATGGTCGTGGAAGTTATTATCCTTCCGTAATTGGTTATTCAAACACCAAGGTATGTCCTATGTATTCTAGATTCTAAAATTATTCTTTGTTCACTAACCTTGAAAACTTTGAACGAGTGTGAAATGCAAGAAAGATTAAGTCGACCCGTGTCAAGGTGTTATAGTGAAAGAGATTCAACAAGAATATCGAGCGAGAGCCCTTGGTAAAGGAGAATTATTCTAGAGAAGCACATTCAAAAATGCAAGAGATGTAGTTCATACAAGTTTGCTCAAGTGTGGAGAGGTCCTTACCTCGTTGACTCCATCATCGGTCAAGGGGCACATGAATTGGTAACTCTTGAGGGAGAGTTGATTCCAAAGCTTGGAAATCAACCAAACTCAAACTCTATTTATTTATTTTCAATTAATTTATTTTTCATAATCGCTTTACTTTATATTATTTTATTATGAGAAAAATCATTGAATACATCAATGGTTAATACTAACCAAGTTTTTACATTTTACAAAGATTTTCCCAAAGTCTCAAAGTATTTTCAATCTTGCTTATTATATATCAAATGTTTCTTCATAATATTATACCAAGAATCTTGGAGCATATTATCTTGTGTTTACTGGCCACGTCGCCAATCTTGGAGCATATATTATCTTGGAGCATATATATTATCTCTGAGCATATTGTCTTATTTTTGCGGTCTTGCGCTACATGCACCTTGAAGAATATTTTCTATTTATTACAGTCTCGCACTATGTGGCCAACCTTGGAGTTCATCCTAGCGCTCTTGCAACCTTATCTTGTCGCCCTTGAATTATATGAATACTAAGCATCTTATTTGGATCCTAATTGCATCAAGTTCTACCATATATCTTATTCTACTATTTTTGGAGCTTATTCTATGCAATCTTGATATTGAGTCTTACCCTTCACCCTGAGCGGATCTTCAAAGACTCTTGAAGTCGGGTTTTCTAATCTTGAGTATAGTTCTCAATCTTGAGCATATCTATAGTTTTGAGCTCGTCCTCAGCATCTTTGGAGCTTGCCCTCCAAAGATTGAGCCTAGTCCTTGGTCTCGAGCATATCGTCAGCCTTGGAGCCTAGACCTCCAGTCTTGTAAAAGTAGAGCCAATGTCCAATGGTATAGTCTAATTTTTATTTCTTGTTTTGCGGATTGCGGTTTAATTACAAGAGTAAATATTTTTATTATCACAAATAATCCACTAAAAATCTAGTATGCCACATATTACAAATAAAGGAGTCTATCCTCCACCCTAGTCAAGAGTCTATCTTCCACATCTAATCAAGAGTTTATCCTTCAATTCTACTCAGAGTTTATCCTCCAGCCTGTACGGAACTTAACCTCCAGATTCTTAGCTTTGTCCTCAATATTTTTGGAGTTACCTCCAGCCTGTAAGAATGAAACTTGTCTTCCAGATTTGAGCTTAGTCCTCACCTTTGAGCAAACCATCTGCGGTGGAGATCTTCCTCCGGACCACGGTGCGGCCAGTCTGCAGAGCGGCCAGTCTGGCCAGAGGATGCGTCCTCGGATTGACGGACCAGGGCTTAGCCGTAGTAAGAGAGTCCTATAATATCCCTCAAGGTTAGCCATGATCATGCGTACATAAGTCCAGGGTGTACACTGCGAGGTTAGTGCATTCACGTAACAATAGAAGCAATAGAAGCAATAGCGACAATAGTGATTAAGTCCTTGGACCACCAAGGCTAATTACTTAGCAACCGAAGGCGTCGAGCGGACTAGAAAAATGTCTTGCTCTACAGACTAAGAAAAAGATCCACAGAGCAACAGGTTAAGCCCTTTGGAAAGACATAAGGCACACATACGAAGAAGCCCTTTGAAAGATAAGGCATACACACGTAAAGCCCTTCGAAGACAAGGCACAAAGTATTTAACCATCCTCGAGAAGGTTAAACAATAGTTCATACGATGCATTATCAAAAGACAAACGAAGTATTCTACAGATCAAATCACCGCAAGTTTTGCACAATCTAATGGGTCTCAACTATCCCCACATTGCACAACATGTGGCTAGCCTTCCTTTTTTAAGGTTAAGGAAAGTCCAAAGCTCGTGTATACTAAGGGAATATCTCTTGTCCAACAAGCCATATCAAGGTTCAAACTCTAATGTTTCAAAGCAAGGTACAAGCCCTCAGAAGTCTGGCCGATAACCTATTCGTTGTATGTTCAAGTTCATCTTACGATTTACTAGTCATCGCTACCGTGAAGCAGTCAATCAGGTTTTAATTCTCTCCTACTTCTGATTTAAACGTTGTCTCTTTGAATGTGGTACACAAGTCTTGCCAGATGCATAGTTGTTCAAAATTTTATAGCCGTTGTTTCTACTCTAGTCTGTTCTGTATAGAAGTGTTTGTACAGGATTGTTTCCTCAAGATTGCTGAACGCTGCACTTGAGAAAACAAGGGGCATTTGTTATGACCAGATTTTACACTACCCAGAATTGGCAGTTCTGGATAGACGTTGCGAATATGGTACAGAACAGGTCAGAAGAACAATGGCAGTTATAGCCCAGAACAGGTCAGAAGAGGTATGGCAGTTATCGCCCAGAACAGGTCAGAAGAGGCATGGCAGTTGTGGTCAGCAGAGGTCAACTATAGCGGTTACAAAGATCATGGGATAATGGAAGATATCATAGCTGAGCAGAAGTGGAGTCAATGGAAGTTATTTAACCACCTAAGATCATGGGTAGTTATTGGCATGCAGTTCTGCGGATCAGAATAGAAGTCATAATGGGAAGTTACAAGTCATGCATAGTGGGTAGTTATCCAACTACCTAAGTTCATGAGATAGTGGCCCTAGATTTTAGGAGTTGTATTGTGAGCATTCTACCTATATATAGAGGCTCACTTAGTCATTTTTAGGGAGGTCTCTCATATGTTTTCTCATAGGATTTTCTTATACTTTCACATAGAAGTACACATAATCGATGTATTAGCATTATTCGCTAGTCTTTCCTACGAAAGTCATCCTATTGTAACCAAAACACTTGTAATCACCATGAGATTAATAAAAGAAGTCCTGGCTTGGTAGCCCGCAGTTTTCCCCATCTTCTTCTCGGGGTTTCTGCGTCATCAATCTCGTTGTCCCCTCAATTCTGCTCGGAGAAGGCTATGTTCTGCTCTGTTTCATCAATCTTGTAGTCGTCAGTTCTGTTCGGAGAATATTATGTTCTGTTCAGTTTCGCAAACAGTACTAGTTGGCCCATCTTAGCTCTTTTTCACCCTTGTAGAAAATTTACCAAAACACTCTCCTTGGAAATGTGTGCCTTGGTCGCTTATGAATTCGTGGGGTATGCCATAGCGACAAATGATGTTGTTTTGTATGAATTTTGCAACCTCTTTTGTGCCTAGCGTACGGTATGATGCGGCCTCGACCCATTTGGTGAAATAGTCGATGGCCACGAGGATGAAGCAGTGTCCTCCTGCTCCTACGGGTTGAACTTTGCCTATGACGTCAATTCCCCAGGTTGAGAAAGGCCATGGCGAGGTCAAACTGTATAGTGGTGAAGGAGGGATGTGTTGTACGTTTGTAAAAATTTAACAATTATGGCAGTGTTTGACATATTTTGCGCAGTCGGCTTCCATGGTTGTCCAGTACCATCCTAGCCTTATGATTTGTTTGCACATGGCTCGTGCGTTCATGTGTGGTCCGCACTCGCCATCGTGTACTTGGGACATGATTTCGTGTCCCTTTTTGTGATCGACGCACAAGAGTAGTGTGCCTTGGGGCGTCTTCTTGAGTAGTTTGCCCATTTCCATCACGAATTGTGATGATAATAGGCGTAGGGCTCGTTTGGCCCGTTTGTCGATGTTTGGTGGGTATTCACCATTTGTTTTGTAGTTGATGATTGCTTGGTACCAAGGGTCGGTTTGTTCTTCCTCGGCTTCAATGTCACAGATGTAGGCGGGTTCGTTCCGTCGTTCCACGACAATGGGTAGCGTTGCCATTCTCGGGGGTATGTTGATTAGTGACGCGAGTTTGGATAACGCGTCGGCGAATTGGTTTTCTTCGCGTGGGAGGTGTATGAATTCTACGTGATAGAATTCGTTTATGAGCTCTTGTATTTTGTTTTGGTATAGCGCTAGGTTTTCATTAAGTATCTTCCATGCTCCGGATACTTGGTTGATTATGAGGGAGGAGTCCCCATAGACTCTTATGTTGCGGGCGTTGAGTACAAGCGCTGCTTGGAGACCATGCAAGCACGCTTTGTATTCTGCGGCGTTGTTTGTAACGTCAAAATCCAGTTTGATGGATAAGGGGGTGTGTTCGCCATTCGGGGATATGAGAAGTATTCCTACTCCACATCCTCGATAGTTGGAGGAGCCGTCGAAGTATAACTCCCATTGTTCTTGGTTGATGTTGTAAATCCCATCGTCTGGAAGGGATGTTGTGTCGATAATTGGTTCTTCGTAGATTGCGTTTTCAGCTAGGAAATCGGAGACTGCTCGTCCCTTGATTGCTTTGAGGGGTACGTACTTAAGGTCGAATTCGGCTAGGAGCAATGTCCATCTGGCCATTCGTCCGTTAAGCACAGGTTTCTCGAAAAGGTACTTTACGAGGTCCATTTTTGAGTAGACCTTCGTTTGGTGTGCTAGCATATAGTGACGGAGTTTTTTGGATGACCATACCAATGCTAGACAGCTCTTCTCGACGGGTGAATATCGAGTTTCGTAATCGAGAAATTTCTTGCTTATGTAGTAGATTGCGTGTTCTTCGCCGTTTATTTCTTGAGCGAGCATGGCGCCCATGGCGGTAGGGGTTGTTGTAAGGTACAAGGATAGTGGTAAATCCCTTTGGGGTGGTCGTAGAACTGGTGGGTTGGTTAGCAATTCCTTGACCTTGTCAAATGCCTTTTGACATTCTTCGCCCCATTCAACGTGGTCGGTTTTCTTGAGTTTCTTGAAAACTGGTTCACATATCATGGTGAGTTTGCTAATGAAGCGTGAGATGTATTGGATTTGGCCCAAGAAACTTCGAATTTCGTCGAGGTTCTTCGGGGGTTGCATTTCTAGAATTGCTTTGACTTTCGAGGGGTCGACCTCGATGCCTCTTTGGCTCACTACGTGTCCTAGTAGTTTACCGGATTTGACTCCAAAAGTATATTTTTGGGGATTGAGGCGCATTTTGTATTGTCGTAGGCGCGTGAAGAACTTGCGGAGGTTAGTGATATGACCACTTCTCTCCTTTGACTTCACGATCATATCGTCGACGTAAACTTCGACTTCTTTGTGCATCATGTCATGTAAAAGGGTTGTAGCGGTGCGTTGGTATGTAGCACCGGCATTGATTAGGCCGAAAGGCATGACCGTGTAGCAGTATGTGCCCCACGGTGTAATGAAGGCCATCTTTGCCATGTCTTCGAGTGACATTTTGATTTGGTTGTAGCCTGCGTAGCCGTCCATGAAGGATAGGAGGGCGTGATCGGCGGTGTTGTCGACTAGGACGTCCACATGGGGTAGTGGAAAGTCATCTTTGGGACTAGCTTTGTTCAAGTCGCGAAAGTCAACGCATACTCGAATCTTGCCATTCTTTTTCAAGACTGGGACCATGTTTGAGACCCATTCAGGATATTCGATGACTTGGATGAAACCGGCTTGTAATTGTTTTTCGATTTCTTCCTTGACCATAAGGGACCATTCGGGACGTAGTCTTCTTAGTTTTTGTTTGATGGGTTTGTAACCGGGTTTAATGGGGATGCGGTGCTCGGCGATGCTTCGTTCGATTCCGGGCATGTCTTTGTATGACCAAGCGAATACGTCCTTGAATTCGCTTAGGAGTTGTGTGAATTGGGTGCGCTCGTGTTCGTCTAGTGAGGCTCCTAGTTGTAGTTCCCTTGGTTCTTCGGGGGTTCCCACGTTTATGGTTATGGTTTCCTCGATGATAGGGTCTTGTGTTTTTGGGTGCACAATGTTTGCAATGTATTTGTTTAATGATTCATTTGTTTGTTCATTTTCGCATGAGTTAGCACTACTACAAATCTGAGCAAAAACAACGGAGCAAAAACAACACAAATTAGCCTTTCCGTTGTTTATAATATTATAAACAACGCAATTAAAATTTCCGTAGTAAAAATTATAGGCGCCAAATCAAACTCATCACTAAAAACAACGAAAAAATCATTAAAAACAACGGAAAGGCTATTAATAACGGTTTTTTATTAAAATGTGTTGTTTTTAGTTAGACTTTAAATAACGGTTTCGTAATAATAAAACCGTTATATTTAATTAAACTTAAAAAAAACGGTTTTCTCCTATAAACCGTTTTATTTGCTTATAATAAAAAACGGTTTTTAAAGTTAATAACCGTTTTTTTTGGTTTTAATTAAAAAAAACGGTTCCTATATTCATTTGTTGTTTTTAATGTGAACTTATATATAACATTATAACTATAAACCGTTTTTTTTAATTAAAAACCAAAAAAAACGAAATAATTCAATACTAATTCGTTTTAAATAACTATACTCATAATATTTATGTATTCTAATTTGTTTTAAAACATAATAATATAATCCAATACTAATTTAATACTAATTCTTTTTAAATAAATATACTCATAATATTCTTTAATTCTTTGTTATTAAAATCACTTATTATAAATTAATTTTAAATTAAAGGTTTTTTAAGGTTTTGTAATATTTTTTATGGTTTTGTAATATTTTTAAAGGTTTTGTAATTTTAAAACACTTTATATTTTCTTATTTATATTGAAATGTATTAAATTAAAGTGATATCATCGAATTAAAGAAAGTAGTTAAATTTTAATACCTAATATTTTTATTATTTATATATCAACGCATGGTTTAATTTTAAATAACATTCTACAACATAATTTTATATTTTCATCTATAACATAATTTTATATTTATTATTTTTTACATAAATACGTTATATATATTAGTCTTAGCTTCTATAGATATATACGTTATTTTAGGCCTTGTAATTTGTAATAGTAATTATTGTACAACCACCTCAAATAAATAAAGTCTGAATTCAAATTTATTTTTAAAAGCTAATTTAAATAAACGGTTTTAAGCTAATAACCGTTTTTAAAAACAAACAAAACGGTTTTAAGCTAATAACCGTTTTGTATAACCATTTCAATTATTGATACCATTTTTAATTATAAAAAACGGTTATTAATCTATTAACCGTTTTTTTTAATTATAAAAAATGGTTATTAACATAATAACCGTTTTTTTTAATATTTTTTTTCTAATTTTAAGTTAGCGCTGATTTTTTTTAATGGGGAGTTTAAACGTTTTTTGTCTCTATCTTCCCTTTAATTTACTTACAATTAGCCGTTATAAGGTTTATAATTTAATTCAAACTCATTTGAATTCATTTTCACGGTTTATCTATCAATTTTTCCTAAAAAAATTTCGATCAACTTTCAATTTCTCCCTTTATTATATTCATCAATAATATCGATCATACTCGAAAAGGTTCGTTTTTTTTCTTATTATATAATTGTGTATTCGTATATATGTTATATTATATTGATTGTTGTTATTATGGTTATTGATTATTGATAGTTTATTTGTATATACGTATATGTATGTATATGTGTATGTGTAGTACGTATATGTGTCATTGTATTATTGTTGTTGTTGTTGTTGTTGTTGTTGTTGTTGTTGTGGTGTATGTATGGTTATGCATATATGGTTATTGTTGTATGGTTAATTATGGTTATTGTATATGTTGTATGTATATGTATGTATATGTTGTATGGTTATGGTCATGGTTATGGTTATTGTTGTAGTACGTATATGTGTATTGTATGTATATGTATGTATATGTATGTATATGTTGTATGGTTATGGTTATTGTTGAAGTACACACGTATATGTGTATTTGATCTTTGAAAGAAAACAGATAAATAAATTTAGTTCGGTATGTCCAATGGTTATGAAAACTGTCTCATTAAATCCGTCTCGAAAAATTAGGTGGTTTAGGCTTTTATTTCGTTAAATTCCGAGTCCATATGACTACTTTTCGGACCTTGTAAGTTAGACCTCAAATGTTTATACGGGTTAAATTAAAATGTAAATATATATGTTGTTGTTGTTGTTTGTAAATATTTATGTATGTATGTAAATATGTATATGTATGTAAATATGTATGTAGCGATGTAAATAAATTAATTAAATATGTATATATGTAAATTAAATATGTATGTATATGTGTAAATTAAATATGTATGTATGTAAATATGTTGTTAGTTGTATGTAAGATGGATTTTCCTCGCCATAAGAAATTCTCCGAGTGGACGAAAGAACAAAAAGATGGCTTAAAAGGTTTTGAGGCATACAAACGACGTCAGTCACTTCGAATAAAGCGTATGATAAGTGAACACAAGTACTTTGTGACTGATTGGAAGACGGTGGCACTCGAGACACCATTTGTCGAACGCCGAGTACCTGACTGCCTCCGCCGATGGTCCTCAAAAAGGCGAGAATACGGCTGGTCGTTTATCAGAAGCAACCCTAGTTCCATTGATGGGGTTGATCTTGACGCGTGAGCCTTGGGTGATAGAAATTGAGGCAAAGTTTGAGAAACTTGCTCTTCCAGAAGTATTTAAGACTTCTTTTGTAACTGGCCACTGTCTTAGAGGTGAAGTCCACGCATGGTGGGTTCGAGTACGATCCAGAGCTGTACGCCGGGGCGACTATTTCATTCTTTGGGAGGAGTTCAAACTTCGCTTCTGCCAAGTATTTTTCTTGTTAAGCAGGGTTATACCTTCTTAGAGGACGCCGCCTAATATAGTTGGTTACAATAATATTTTGAGAAAAATGAATTTGTTTAACAAATATTTCATTCGTGTGCAATAATTAAAAACTATTTTTAATTGTTTGTCTAAATTCTACGTACATACCCTTTGATTTTGTACGACGACCGTTTATATATATTATTGTGTGTGTATGCTTAAGTTTAATTTATTGTGTGAATCTTTGATTATGTGTGTATGTATGCATGTGTTTAATTTATTACGACCCTATCTAGCTTTAATTTAATTTAATTTAATTTGACAACCGTATATATATGAGTGTATTTTCTCCACGTAGTACATATATATATATATATATATATATATATATATATATATATATATATATATATATATATATATATATTTAATTAATCTGTAAAAATCTAATTTGAATGTGTCAAATATATATTTCTGTAGGAATTAAAAAATTATTATGACGACGACTCGAACTTGGATGATCAACGCAAAAAAGGGTGATCCAGTATGAGGCCTATTTAGTGAATTTTACGATTTCAGATCGACTCATATGGAAACTAAAGGTTCTCCTATGATTCCGTGTCCTTGTGAGAGGTGTATTAACATAAAGTATCTGAGTTTACCTTACGTTAAAATTCACCTGGAGAAGTATAAATTTAGACATTATTACACACATTGGTATCTTCACGGGAATCGTTAGAAGGAGACGAGGGTGGTAATAAAGTCGTCGAGCAAGCGGATGATGAGATAATAGAGGCGAATACGATCACGCGATTGTCGGCGAAATTGTTGATGACGTGGAAGTATCGGATACTAATAATACATCGTCCTCGATGATGAAGTTGGGGTTGAGTTGAGCGAGGATCTTTGTAAATTCCGTGGCGATTCGATGCTAATACTTTCAATCACGGCGATGATTATGACGCATTATTTGGGGACTTTCGGGATATATTACTAGGTGATGCAAGAAATAATTCAATTGCACAGAAGAACTATCAAAAATTGCGTGATTCTGAAACGCCTTTGTATCCCGGTTGCAATAAATATTCAAAGTTGTCGGCTGTGGTCAAGTTGTACAATTTGAAGGGGCAAAATAATTGGAGCGATAAGGGTTTTGGTGATCTACTTGAATGTTTGACTGACATGTTTCCCGAAGGTAATGTCTTACCTAGTAGGACCTATGACGCCAAAAAATTAATAAGAGAGACGGGAATGAAATACGAGAAGATACATGCTTGTTCTAATGACTGCATATTGTACCGAAAGCAATACAAGGACTTGTCTTATTGTCCGAAATGTAATGAATGGCGTTATAAGGGCAAGGAAGGAATTCCTGCGAAACTTATGTGGTATTTTTCGCCACTCCCAAGATTTACTCGAATATATGCGAATCCAGAAGATGCTCAGATGATGCTGTGGCATATGATTGGAAGAATGAGCGATGGAAAGTTAAGACACCCGGCTGACGGTGTTCAATGGAAGTCTTTCGACGAGATGTATCCAGATTTTGCGAAAGAGCCTAGAAACGTACGCCTTGCACTTTCAACAGATGGAATGAACCCCCATGGAAATATGAGTAGCCAACACAGCACATGGCCTGTAGTGTTAGCTATTTATAATTTACCCCCATCTGTTTGCATGAAGCGTAAATATCTGCTGTTGACGTCTATAATTTCCGGTCCTAAACAACCTGGAAATGATATAGATGTTTATTTGGAGCCCCTTCTCGATGATCTAAAGCTGTTGTGGGATCAGGGGATACAGGTGTTTGATGCTTTTAAGAAGGAGACTTTCAATTTGAGGGCAATGTTATTGTGCACTATAACTGATTTCCCGGCTTACGGTGACCTATCTGGACATACTGTGCATGGGAAAGAGGCTTGCCCGTTATGCGGCGAGGACATCGACTCCGAATATTTGAAATGTTCTCGAAAGCAGGCTTACCGTGGATTCCGCAGGTTCTTACCCCCCGATCATCGTTATCGCAGGCAACAAAAAGCGTTTAACGGAAAATCCGACCACCGTCTACCTCCTAAGATTCTGAGTGGCCATGAAATTCTAGAGAAGGTTAAAGATATCGGCATAACATACGGAAAAAAGGGTTCTAAGTTGGCGACACGTGGGTATAAGAAAAAGTCAATATTCTTCGACAAACTACCGTACTGGCACCACCTGCCGGTGAGGCACTGTTTAGATTTCATGCACATCGAGAAGAATGTTTGTGATAACATCACAAATACCCTTTTAAATGTTCCGGGTAGGTCAAAAGACAACAAGGCTGCTAGGGATGATATGGTCGAGATGGGTATTAGACCCGAGTTAGCACCACTAAAGAAGGGATCACGTATTTTCTTGCCCCCAGCAGCTCATACACTTTCACGCAAGGAGAAAATCTCGTTTTTGGAGTGTTTAAAGGGGATTAAGGTGCCAGAGGGATATTCCTCAAACATCGGCACTGGTATCGATCACGGGACTTGAAGTTGTGAGTTTAAAGTCACACGACTGTCACACTTTGATGCAACAATTACTGCCCGTTGCCCTTCGTTGTGTTTTACCGAAAAAGGTACGATATGCAATTACTAGATTTTGCTTCTTCTTCCTGTCCATGTGCGACAAAGTGATTGACCCGGTGAGGCTGCGACTTTACAAAAACTTCTCGTCACAACTCTTTGTCAACTTGAAATGTATTTTCCACCCTCCTTTTTCACTATCATGGTCCATCTGACCGTTCACTTAGTCAGGGAGGTGGAGTATCTTGGTCCTGTATACCTGAGATATCAGTATCCGTTTGAGAGATTGATGAAAGTTTACAAGGGTTACAGCTCTAACCGTTACCGTCCAGAAGGTTCAATCGCTGAGCGTGCAATAATCGATGAAGCTCTATCGTATTGTTATGACCATCTTTCAAGAAATGAGTTAGTTGGTGTTCCTAAGCATCGTCACAGTGACTGGATGAAAGGAAAGGGGATCAGAGGACGTGTCCGTAAGGATATGAGCCGTGAAATGTTGCATACAGCTCACACATACGTTCTCCATAATGACGATGATGTCCAACCCTTCATTGATCAACATCGAACTGAAATTAAAGCTGTTCACCCAACTAAAAGCGAGATGTGGATTGCGAATGAGCAGAATCGGACTTTCAGTCAATGGTTTACAGAATATGCGTTAGACCGAGCATATGATGAAGAAGAGGACTAATCATTTACGCTTTCGAATGTTGCGTCGCCCTAGGTCCAAACACTCAAGCAACTTTTTACACGAGGTTATGCTATTAATGGACATACCTTTTATACCCACCAACAAGATAAGTCAAGTACTACTCAAAGCAGTGGTGTATGCGTGGAAGCGGAGGCAATGCACTTTGCTAGTTCTAAAGACAAGCGGCTTTGTGTGGAGTAATATGCACTACTATGGAGTCGTCGAAGAAATCATAGTATTAGATTATGATGATTTTGAGATTCCTTTATTCCGCTGCAAGTGGGTTGACAACAACAACGGTGTGCGTAAAGACGATTTAGGTTTTACGTTGGTCAACCTTGAAAAAACCGGTAGTAAACAAGATCCTTACATTATGGCTTCACAAGCTAAGCAGGTCTTCTATGTTGTTGATCCTAGCGACAAGAAATGGTCAATTGTTCTATCTACACGTAGTAGAAATGCTAATAGAGGTGATGACGATGAGTTTGAAGAAGTTGTTTTTGAGGGAATGGATCGTCGTATTGCGTCTCAAATCGATGATGATGACCAAGACGAAACAATTCCGAGCCGTTATGTACGAGACGACCATGACGAAGGAATATGGATCAATGAAGATACTACCGGTCCATCCAAGAAACGTCTTCGATCTTGAGTTGTTTATTTAATTTGTGTTTTCGTTGTAGTTTTTAATTCTTGGATTATTATTGTATGTATCGTACTTTTTTTTTCCTAATTAATAAACGATGTAAATTAATTGGAGATCGATTATTATTATTATTATTATTACAATATAATTTCAATTGATGGCCAATTACTAAAATAATTATTAAATAATCCAACAATTATACAAATTGAGTATGTAAATTAGAAATTATTTTATACCTTTAATTTGTATAAAAATAATATATGATTTCAAAATTAATGTATATATGTCAAAAGAAATATCAAAAGAAACGCATAGTTTATACCTTTAATTTGTATAAAAAAATATCAAAAGAAACGCATAATTCGAAAAGTGTTTTTAAAAATAACCAAATAAAACGGTTTTTTGTGAATAACCGTTTTATTTGATGTTTTTTTTTGTTTTTTTTTTAAAACTTATTCTAATTCTAATTATGATTCTTATACTAATTAAATTAATAGTATATAAATTTGAGTATCTAAACAATATATATCCTTATATTTTTTAATTGTAAATATAATTATTTCCTACTTTATAATAGCCTTATATATATATATAATGATCTCTTTCCTTATATTAATACTAATTTTACCTAAATTCAATTATTCTAATTCTTATATACTCATATAATTCTTATCCTCATATATATATTTATACTAAATAATTTATTTGCTTATATTTTCTTAATTAAGCTAACACTATACTATTTCCCATATATTTAAATTTACCTAAATTCAATTATTCTAATTCTTATGATTTCATATAATTGCAATTTGTACATGCTTAAGTTATTATATGTAAAAAAAACCAGCAGTAATAATATGTAAACAACCAAATAAAGCGGTTTTGATTAAAAACCGCTTTATTTGATGTTTTTTTTTTTTTTTTTTTTTAACTTATTCTAATTCTAATTATAATTCTTATACTAATTAAATTAATAGTATATAAATTTGAGTATCTAAACAATATATATCCTTATATTTTTTAATTGTAAATATAATTATTTCCTACTTTATAATAGCCTTATATATATATAATGATCTCTTTCCTTATATTAATACTAATACTAATTTTACCTAAATTCAATTATTCTAATTCTTATATACTCATATAATTCTAATCCTCATATATATATTTATACTAAATAATTTATTTGCTTATATTTTCTTAATTAAGCTATAACACTATACTATTTCCCATATATTTAAATTTACCTAAATTCAATTATTCTAATTCTTATGATTTCATATAATTGCAATTTGTACATGCTTAAGTTATTATATGTAAAAAAAACCAACGAGTAATAATATGTAAAAAACAACCAAATAAAACGGTTTTCAGTTAAAAACCGTTTTATTTGATGTTTTTTTTTTTTTTTTTTTTTTTTTTTAACTTATTCTAATTCTAATTATAATTCTTATACTAATTCTTATACTTATTCTAATTCTAATTATAATTCTTATATATATATATATAGTAACGTATATATTATAAACAATATATATCCTTATATTTTTTAATTGTAAATATAATTATTTCCTAGTTTATAATAGCTTAATATATATAATGATCTCTTTCCTTATATTAATACTAATTTTACCTAAATTCAATTATTCTAATTCTTGTATACTCATATAATTCTTATCCTCATATATATATTTATACTAAATAATTTATTTGCTTATATTTTCTTAATTAAGCTAACACTATATATACTATTTCCCATATATTTAAATTTACAAAAATCGTTTTAAAAAAAAAAAAGCAATAAAAGAAACGGTTTTGTTGTATAAACCGTTTTAAATAGTGGTATTTTTGAAAACGGTTTATATAATTAACCGTTTTTAAAAAGCAATAAAAACAACGGTTTATTCATATAAACCGTTTTTAAAAGTGTAATTTAGAGTAAATTAAAGTTCGCGCTTAATATTTTCTTTAATACGTAGGAAGTTTAAAAGGTTTTTTCTTATTTTCTTTAGTTTCATTCTTCTTCTTCATATCAACATCTGCTCTTTCAAATCAAAAAAAAAAAAAAAAACGTGCATGCTCTTCAATCTATACTACTACTCTTTCAATACAATTATATTTTTCGTTTTAGTTTTGCATAAACCCTAATTTATTCGTACTCTGTTCGACATATGGCTAAACCCTAATTTATATAGCTTATAAGAGGTTCGTTTTTCACTTTTATACCCTAATTTACATTGTTTAATTGATGTTGTTGTTGAATTTCTTTGTTTTTATGTTTTTATGTACATTGTTGTTGTTGTATTATTTCGTTGTTCTTGTTGTTTAAAGTATGTTGTTGTTGTCAAAGTATGTTGTTGTTGCGTTTGAGGGCCGTGTGTATGTGTGTATATATGTAAAGTATGTTGTTGTTGTCAAAGTATGTTGTTGAATTTCTTTGGCGTGCACACACACACATACATTCATACCAACATTCATACCAACATACATACTTACATACACACACACATATATACGTTGTTGTTGTTGTTGTTGTTGTTGTTGTTGTAATGTGGCCGAGAGGTTGTTGTTGTTGCTTAGGTTGTTTGTTTAAGTATTGTTTAATTACGGAGTAATACGGAGTAATGGGGAGTAATACGGAGTAATGTGGAGTAATACGGAGTAATGTGGAGCAATGTATGGAGTAATGGGGAGTAATTCACGTTTTTTACATGCTTAAGTTATTATATGTAAAAAAATTAAACCAACGAGTAATGAGTAATACGGAGTAATGTTATAGTAATACGGAGTAATGAGTTGTATGTTGTAATACGGAGTAATGCTATGTTATATGTTGCACGTTGTATGTTGTAGGTTGTATGTTGTATGTTATGGAGTAATAAGGCGTAAAACAAGTAATACGGAGTAATTTCAGATTTGGCAGATTTGTGCACTCGTGGTATAAAATAGTTTTAAAAATCGAAATCATCTAATTTTGGTTTGAAATTTTTTGAGGATATACTAAGCCCCCTATATTAAGTGTCTGCAAAAAATTAAGTCGAAATTCAAAGGATAAGTTACTGAAAAAAATCTGGACATATCAATCCGTTTAGAAAAGGCAGTTTAAAGTTCTTTCACGAAAACGGCTCTATAGGATGATTTGTTAAGAGTTAGGGCTCGTGCTTTGGAGGGTATACTCTAGGCTCATAGTTCTACAACTTTTATTTTATAAGAAACCATCAGTTTGGTGCAGAAGTTTGAGAAAACATTAATCAAAGTGAACCCTTTTTTCTGAAAATTAATTTAGCTGAAATTATTTACGAGATAAATTTGTTTAAAATATCAAAACACTCAAGTAACGTGATTTAAATATTTATATGCATCCTTGAGACTTTTATAATTATAGTACGAAATGTGATTTGTTTAATGTACGTGCAGGTTGCTATGGACTCGACCGGTAAACGAAAAAGAGACGACAGTGATAAACCTAAAAAACGTCGAGGTAGAGGACGTTCAATACAACCGGAGGCAGTAAAAGCCATTCGTGAAAAGAAACCGCTACCACTAACATGGAACGAGGAATTAGGAGTGCCAAATGGTGATTGGCGTCATAAGTTTTCTTCTTGGATCGGGATTGTAACAAGACAGTGGGTTCCTCTCGACATACGAAATATAAAGAGATTGAATCCCAAATTGAGGGAGCAAATTCTTTCATTGTTCAAGGTATATATTCATTGGTTAATTACTTCTAATAATATTGAAATTAAACAAACAAGCGTACACTAACTTTAATTTGTTTTATATTATTTCGTTATTTATCTGCAGAGAGCATACAATGTTCCCGATAAATACGATCATTATTGTATGGACAAGGTATCTGATTTAGCCCGAGCGTGGAGGACTACTGTCTATAAAAAATACTTGATCGACTCGGAGACGGGAGAAGAATTAGATCCGCCGAAACCACCGGAAGATTGCCCATATATCACACAACAAATGTGGGAGAACTATAAAAAACAACGTTTCAGCGAAGAGTTTAAGGTTATATATATATATGTATATATAAGTTAATTAATTAATTAATTCACAAGCATGCATATATTTATTATATTTTTTTTGGTTATGATAATTTCAAGGCCTTGAAGGAGAGGAACAAAAGAAACATTGCGAAGAAAGAACATCATCACACCACCGGTCGCAAAGGTTTTTTGGAGCTCGCCGAGGAACATGTAAGACTTATATATATTTGTATATATACAAAGTTATATATTTCTTCTTTATAATATATATTTTCTATGAATGTGTAGGCAGAAAGGGATGAAGATGGCGTAATAATTAATCGACATGAATTATGGAAACTAGGTCACACCCCGAAATCCGGCAAATTTGATGAAGCAACTCAAAGGGTGGTAGACAACATTGTACGTACTACTCTTTTATTCACGTACACCTTAGTCATTATTTATTAATTTTTTTAACTATCATCGTGTTAAATTATAATATTTGAATGTCGTATTTTTTCTATCAATAGGATAAATGTGTCGAGAAGGTCAAAGAAGGGTCATGGAAACACGAAAGGCGTAGAAAGGACATTCTAGCCGAGGCAATTCAAACACCTGAGCACGACGGTCGTGTGAAAGGCATTCCAGCCCATGTTGGAATAACCAAGGTTTTCGGGAGAGCTCCCAGAACACCAGCGAGAAAAAGTAGCACTAATGATCGTGAAATGGTAAACTAATTAAATTGTTAGTTCTTAGTTAATTTAAATGATGACGACGACTTTCTAAATTAAATTGTTAGTTCTTACTTCTTATTGAATTGTATATAATGTATTTGTTGCAGCTGAAAATGATGGCCAGGATGATGAAGAAAATGAACAGTGGTGGTACCACGGCGGTAGGAACTTAAAGCGATTGATGAAGTTCTTATGACGACGAGAAAACGGCGGACGATCAAATGACGTCTAAGGAAGGAGACGGTGACGATGAGGTAATTAAATAACTTAATAAGTTATATTTTTATTGGATATATATTTTATTTTTTAATTAATAAAGTGTTATATATACGTAATTAACTAAACTAACACACGTATATATTGAATAAATAAATAAAATTAAGGGCGGCAAGACAAATACCGGGCAACAAGAAGAAGAAGACGGGGTCGATAAAATTGATGAGGTCGATAAAATTGATGAGGTAAATAAAGTGTTTTTGATGTTGTTGTCGTCATTGTATTGTTGTTGTTGTTGTTAGTGGATGTTGTGCAATACAAGTAGAACCAACTTAATTCCGATTTTGGCAGATTTGTGCACTCGTCGTATAAAATAGTTTTAAAAATCGAAATCATCTAATTTTGGTTTGAAATTTTTTGAGGATATACTAAGCCCCCTATATTAAGTGTCTGCAAAAAATTAAGTCGAAATTCAAAGGATAAGTTACTGAAAAAAATCTGGACATATCAATCCGTTTAGAAAAGGCAGTTTAGAGTGATTTCACGAAAACGGCTCTACAGGATGATTTGTTAAGAGTTAGGACTCGTGCTTTGGAGGGTATACTCTAGGCTCATAGTTCTACAACTTTTATTTTATAAGAAACCATCAGTTTAGTACAGAAATTTGAGAAAACGTTACTCAAAGTGAACCCTTTTTTCTGAAAAATTATTTAGCTGAAATTTGTTTCTACATAAATTTGTTTAAAATATATATATTGTTTATTAAATTTATATTGAGTGTTGATTATAATTGGTATGGAATTTGGATGAAGGTAATTGAAGATCGGCCCGTGCACGGGGATTTGAAACAGCAAAACAGACTATCTGAGATCTTTGGTACGGTAGCGTTTTAATGTTTCTGTTTATTATATTATTTACAATTATATTCTATGTAATTGTAAATAATTTATGTTTAAAAATGTAGGGAGGAGAATATTACCTTTGCGCACTCAATCACCCAGACCTGCCGATAACGCATAATATTGAGAATAAGGTTGCGATCGGCAATGCGTACTACCGGGACACGGTCGAGAAAATGACTGCTCATTCTAGCGTCGCTCTCCTAGATAATCACTTAAAAGTCGAAATCAAGAGGGTCTTAAATAACTTTGGAGGTGTTCGGCTACCGGTTCCGGTTAACACTGAGTTGGTCACGGTAGAGAGTGCCGTAGGTTCCTTTGTCCAGTGGCCAAGTACTCTTGTTGCGCCTGTTAAGCCGAGGAGCCCTAATAAGAATAAAGGTGACAAGAAGGTAATCTATTTTATTGACTCCAAATTAATATTTTTTTTTGGAATATATATTGAACTTTATCTTGTTAATATATGAAAATTGTGTTCTATATATTGTTATAGGGAAATAATGTAAATGAGAGGGGGTTGGCGAATGACGAGCAAGAAGACCAACGTCCTACAACCAAGGACAAACAAAGAATCGAGGAGGTATTTTTATTATCACTCTAATAATGACATAATAAATTGGTATTATATTTAATATTATCGACATAATTAATACACTTTTGCAGGTGAGTCAATCAGAAATTATTGGAACGAATGAAGATTCAGCCTCAAAGAACGTAGCGAAGGCGCTTTTTGATGATAAGGTTTATTATAGCTAGTTACTTCTTTAGCTCAATTATATATATCGTTAATTTAATTCCTTTGTTTTGACTCCACGTTGTATTGTTTTTGTAGGACGGTGCCGATGCTTTCGAGCGTTAATGTTGCGAGTACCTCGAGCGTTAATGTTGCGCCCAAATTGAGTAGCGGATCTGCAGAAATCACTACCTCCTGAATATACTAGTGCTAAATTTATGAAACATGTGAGTAGAACCCAAACAATGTCAAGATTGTTTGGAGAAGGGTGCACTCGCTTCCAAGATGACAGTATGATCTCTATTAAAATCCCTAAAGAAGTCGCAGGATATGAAATTACTACATTTTTGGATGCACCCTTACTACTCGAATGGGCTGGCCTTGAGGAAATTGATGCTCAGCATATGATCCTTTGGATGAAGTGAGTCATTTGATTAATTAGTTTTATTTCAAAAATTGCATTTATTTTGTTATGTACGTTATTATTATATAAATGCTTTATTTTTTGTTTGCTGATCGTGTAGGTACTTAGTTGATGTTATCAACGAACGTGCTGACCTTCCTTCCCACAACTGGGGTTTTATGAGCCCGTACATGTTGTCAATGGAAATTGTACAACAAGAAGAAGAAGACCGAGTCAAACACATGGCCGAACACTTGATAAAAAGCAAGAAAATAATGTTCGCCCCTTATAATGAAAACGGGTAAGTATATATATGATTCTATTATTAGAATTAAAAGTTCATGACGATTGAATTGGCGATACTGTTGAGTTTATTTCTTATGTATGTGTTGTATATGTAGGAAACATTGGGTATTGACGGCATTTTGTACTGAAACGAAAAGAGTGTATTGGTACGATTCAATCGGTGGAACCCCGTCAGACATATTTAAAGATTTGGCGAATCGGTAAGTTAATTTAAATCACATGCATTTTAGTAATTAAATGACTTTATTATTAATATTTCTATTTTATCGACATTGTTTACTCATTATTAACTAATAATATTTGACTTCTTTTTTAATTAGTGCTTTTGCCATGAGAAGATCTCTTGATCCGTTGGCGCAAGTCATGGAAACCGCTACTAGCCCTACATTTATAACCGTGAGCGATGTATGTTAATTATAATTAATCATATCATATATAATATATATATATATAAAGTGTCAAGTATTTTATTAATAACTTGAATCATTATATTGAATGTTTGTTACTATGTTAATATTTTAGGTTCCTCGCCAACCCGATGGCAAACAATGTGGATATTATGTTTGTCGGATGATGTATGAGATGATAACCCGTAATTTAGCGGCAAAGATGTCACAAAAGGTAAGTGTTAAGTTGCATTATTAACTTTAAGCTCAAAAATTAACGGTTTTTTTTTATATTATCATTGCTTTATGTACGTCCGATTCCTTATATATGCTCTTTTTTTTTTGTAGTACGTATTTACTAGGAGAAACGCAAAAACATACACGAATTCTGAAATCGACGAAATTCGTGATTTATGGGCAAAATATGTGCTTGAACATCCCCGTGAACCCGAGGTGTAGCTAATATATAATGAGGTATTGTCCGCGGTGTATGTTGAATGTTGTAAATTGAGTTTTGTTGAAAACTTGGCTTAATGGGAATGTATTGCTTTGCATATATTATTGTATGTTGTGGATTGTGTTTTGTGCAGCAATAATATTTTGTATCGTCGTTTAGACGGGAAATATTAAATTTGAAATTTATTAAAAAAAAAAAAAAATTAATCAAAAAAAACGGTTTTTAAACAATAACCGTTTTAAAAATATTAAACAAACAAAACGGTTTTCTCAATAAAAACCGTTATATATTAATAAATTTAAATCAAATATAAATCCTTATTTTACTAGAAATAAAATTATAAATAACGGTTATTATGTTATAAACCGTCTGTTTTATATTATTTTAAATAACGGTTATAAATAAAAAACCGTTATTTAAAATCATTTTCTTAAATTTAATATTAATTGATAATTTTAATATTAATAGTTATAAAAACCGGTTTTTAGCATAATAACCGTTTTTTTTTTTATATAATAAAAAACGGTTTTTCATAAAAAACCGTTATTTAAAATATTAAAAAAAACGGTTTTGTACTAAAAACCGTTTTTTTTAATCATTTTAAATAACGGTTTTTTTAGTAAAAACCGTTTTTTTTAGTCTTTTGCGCCAAATTTTTCGCTGACGATATTTTTGATATATAACACGGTTTCGTATATTTATTTTGCGTTGTTTTTGATTATAAACAACGGCCATGGAAACAACGGTTGGATTTTTTATTTGAAACGGGTTTCTTGCGTTTTTTTTGCTTAATTTTCGGGTAGTGTAGTGTCTTTTGTATTTTGTGTTTGGTTTGTTGCTTGTTGATTTTTGTTTGTTTGTATGTTGTTGTTTGTTTTAGCTTGAGACAAGACGTAAGCAAATTTATTCATTTCATTATTTTGAAGAGAATTATTCGACAACTCGGAAAATTGCTTGGAGCTAGCCTCCGTGAAAAGGAAATCTAAACTAAAGCTAGAGTCTAGGATAGATGGGTCGACAGATGACCCGACACTAAGAGCATTAGAATCTAAAAGAATTTCTTCTTCTTCTTCATCGTCTTCTGTGCCGCTGGAGTTGCTTGAGCTGCTTGAGTTGCTTGAGTTGCTTGAGTTTGAATGTAGATTGCGTCGTTGCTGGAGGAAGGTGTGGTTTTCCTTCGGGGTTTCTTGATTCTTCCTTGATCGATAAGATCTTGGATGGCATGTTTGAGTTTGAGACAACTCTCGGTGCTATGCCCCATGCCCCGGTGGTATGCACAGAAGGCGTTGGGATCCCATGATTTCGATTTCTTCTTCATGGGTGGCTCGTTAATAGGTCCGATGGGTGTGAGGTAGTCTTTTTCGACTAGTTTTTGTAATGCCACAGCGTAGGGCATATAGAGTTTGTCAAAGTTCCTTGTAGAGCCATGAGAGTTGTGTATTGTTCGTCTTTTAAGAGTGCGTTTTTGTAGAGTATCTCGATAGGCAGGATCCTCATAGCTAGATGTGAGATCCTTTTCGATGCGAGTGCCAATTTCGATGAGATGTTCGAAGTTCTGAGCGTGACAGAAGTGAAAGTAGTATCGCCCGGTAGTCGTGGTGAAGAGGAAAGTGGATATGAGTTCGTCTTCGTGTGGGTGATCCGGCACTCGGGAAAGTAGCTTCCTCCACTGTGTAAGATGTTTGACGAAGCCTTCGTTGTTGTGGAACCCGGGATCGGACCCAACTCGGCGTCTTGCTTAAGGGCGGATTTTAAAGTTAAAAAAGATTAAGTTGGAAAAACCTTTAAGAACTGTTATGGAGTCGCCACCTATTTATCGCGGAAAATAGGAACCTGCTACCATGTTCTAAGTTAAGAACATGTTCTTAGATTTTGGAGCACGCCGACACCCCTAGATCTAAGGCTTGTGAAACCAGATTGGATTCGGGGTGAGGGTACTTTAGAAAAAGAGTTAATTCAAATAAAGATTTATGAAAACCTTTTAGAAAAGCCTATGTAAAAATAGCCTCTACTGACCTAGAACAATCCTTGTAAGATGATATTTGAGCTAATGTTATCGCTACGTACAAGTGCGATAAGGTTGTAAAACAATGCGAGATCACGGATGCAAAAAGATTGATTAAAACCCTCGATTTAGCATGTTTAACTTGTTAACGAAACAGTTCGATTAAAGGACGAATTCATTGTTTAAGTTGATTTAATGCAAAATAAGAAGGGTGCAAGATGCATGCAAATAAAATAAAGTTCAATTGTCCATTGGTTTATTTTATAAGGTCGGTTGCTTATGCGACTTTGGCGTGTCATCGGATATGGAGTGTACCCGAAGTAATAAGAACACTTGGAAGGCAAGCGCGCTCGGGTGCCAAAGCCGGGGGGGGGGGGGGCGCTAAAGTGTAGACCCCTTTGTTAGTCCATAGAAAATAAGAAAAAGCTTTGATCCAAGTGGATCGGTACCTACCTTGTCCTGACGCTTCAGATCTGGGTAGAGCTTCGTTTCTTGAACTTGAAAGGAGGATGAATTCAACACAGGATGGTGTGTTGAACTCAAGGATTTGGGTGCTTGAGGCTTTTGTGGATGTATTTAGGTGTATACCGTGCTAGACGGTATATTTTGTGGGACCCAAGTATGGGTGCTAAAACTAGGAAGAGAGGTTGTGAGAAGAGAGGGTTTTCTTGTGTGGAAAACTTGTGTGAATAGGTCGTGCATAGGGGTGTATATATAGGAGAATAGCCAAGCGAAAATAGGAAACTCGGGGCTAAAACCAGGCTGTGAAACCGCATAGAGCTATGCGGCTTGATGGGGAAACCGCATAGAGCTATGCGGTTTATCCCCTAAACCGCATAGCCTTATGCGGTTGGGTGGCCTGGTTTTAACTCGGTGATTTCGTATTTCCTTATTCCGGTTTGCTAGATCTTGGGAATATTCGGTGTAATCTCCTTGCTTGCGCTCCAAGAAGACCTAGTATGATCTTCTAGAGAGTTGTTGAGGGCTTTGGAGTGAGGGTCAAAGGCGGGTTTGGGCTCGGTTACGGGCAGAGCCACGAAAAATGTAAAAAGGGTGTATTTGCATAGTTTTTGTGAAATAAGGTAAGGCGTGAAGCCGTATTTTGTGTAAGAGGGGGCTAAAGGGGAGATTTAGCCACCGGGCCTAAATTTAGGAATTTAGGAATGCTGAATTAGACCTTGTTAATGTAAAAGGACTAATTGTAGTGCAAATGCGAAGCTCATGCCAAATGAAGCAGGACAAGGACCTAGCTAGACTCCAAGTGGACAAAATGAACGTTATTTAAATGCGATGTGAAGCGACCTAAATCATTTTAACATTTCAAACGACTCAAAAATGAATTCGACATTATTAGAACCGTTTAAGTCAACGTTAAAGCATGCGTAATAAAAGTCCGTGTTACATCACAGGGTTTTGTTTGGGAGGGTACGGATATGGGTATCCACAGAGCCCCCAGTTTGACTGAGCTCGGACTAGAGCGCTAGTCAAACTCCACGACCATATCCGGACCATTACAGCCTCGATATGATCAGCGGAACGAAGCATGTGTCCATGGGTGAGACGAGGACTTCGAACCGGGCTAAACGGGGAGGGGCGTGCGCATTTTAAGGACTTGGCGGTCCGTGCATGCTATAAAGGCCTGCCGGCCTGCCGGATGTCTTCGTAGTGCTTGTTGTCGTTTGTTGGTGCCTTTGCGTGTGCTTGTAATGTCAAATGCCTGGTGCTGGTGCTTGTAATGTCTTCGTATTGCATGTGTATAAGGGGCTAGAGTGCAGGGTGCATATGCTTGTAAGATGTTTGGGTAGGTGTAGGTGTAGGTCTCGTGAAAGAGCGTCTGTGTAATGCTTGCGCTTGAACTCGTCGAGGAGCGTCCATGTGAAGTGAAATGCTTGGAGTTAGGTGTATGTTGCAGAGTGCTTGTGCTTGGGCTCGCCGAGGAGTGTCTTTGTAGTCATAATTGCATATGATTGCCTTTCGTTGAGGAGAAGGTAGTGCCGTTGTCGTTGCTGATGCCTTTGCTGACGCTGTTGCTGATGCCGTCGCTTATGCTGATGCCGTTGTTGATGTTGATGCCATTGCTGATGTTGTACTGGGTCTCGCCGAGGAGCGCAGGTGCTTAGTGTAGTATTTGCTGGAGAAGTACTAGTTTGCTGGGGAAGGGTGTATATGTATGGTCTCGCCGAGGAGCGTAGGTGTATGTGCTCAAGTGTACGGCTTCGTTTAATTGCTTGGATGTGCTGAATGTGCTGATGCAGACGCTTGGTGTTTATGTTAGTGATTTGCTGGGGAAGTCGAAGGGTATGTCTTGGACTCCGTAGGAAATGTCTGTATAGGTGTGTGGACTCCATAGGGAGGAAGCGATACTCCACAGGGACGTGTAAGAGGGTGTAAGGACTCGTGAAGAGTGTTCGTGTTTCTGCTTCTGTACCGTGTATTAAATGCTTAGTACACGCGTATGGCGGACTGTAGGTGACGCCTTAACCATGAAAGCTTGCGTGTATGAAGAAAAATGAGGGGAAAACGTGGAACAAAACATGCTCTGGAAATTGCCTGTAGACTAGTGACTCTTCTGGGGAATCTCTCATCTATTGGCGACTTTAAGCTTGACCTCAATCGCACATGTCGCGGTTTCAAATCCGGAAATATTCGAACTCGCGATTTTCCTTTCGAGATCTTCATTTTCGCCTGCTTCGACCATGAAACGTGGTATCATTGCGATTCGTTTGGATTCGTATGATACATGTCTCTTGGACTTGGAATGCATGGTGCTTGGGATGTTTCTTGGATATGTTGGGGTACTCGGTGCTTGGACCTACGTTCGGGTGTTGCTTGTCTGATGCACACATGAAAGTGTTATGCTTTTAGTGTGCATGTTCATGTTTGTAGCGGTTCTGGAGGTGTCGCTCAACCGTAGATGCTTATGTGGGTATTTATGCCAAGGGTGTCTTCAAAAGGCGAAAAATTATCCCATTTTTCGTTGTAAAGGTTTGATTCTTGATAGGAAGCGTCAGCCCCCAGTTGTCTTGGTATTGGCGCCGGTGTATGTGAGCCCCCAGTTTGATCGAGATATGGAATATAGCGATGATCAAACTATGTAAAAGGCTATGGGTTGCGTTTGGATAAGGGTGTTTTCGGATTACCCCCTCGAGTTTGACTATGTTTTGAATGAAAACTAAGTCAAAGTGGTGTGCATTAGGAGGAGGAGTTTTTGGATTACCCCCTCGAGTTTGACTAAGTTTTGGATGAAAACTAAGTCAAAGTGAAGAGTATGGTGTTTGGTTTTGAAATTTCCCCCGTAGTTTGGCTTAATTTGATTGAAATTAAGGTAAAAATGAGAAAAATGTAGCGTGGGCGGAGCAGGCGATTCAATTTGTGTCGGTCGTCTTTGAGGTGGCTCGGGTTCGATGAGACTTTGACGAGTACCGTCGTCTTCACCATTAGTTGTATTAGTATGCTTGTGTAATAAGGATTGTGTGAACCCTTGTTTACATTTCGTATGCTGGTCCTGTAGTGTTAGTAAGCTAGGTTTGAAAAACGAAATGATTCCCGATTGGGATGTTTGGATTAAAAAGCTTTTTGTTGAAAAATTATTTTTGTAAAAGATTCATTTTAGTTGTCGAAATGAGCTTTAAAAATGAATGCTAAAAATGTCTGTTGTAAGGCTTCATGCAAGATGAAGGGGTGTTAGACGTTGTAGGTTTAAGCTAGAGTTGTGAAGACCGTAGAGGGTCACTTGAGTGCAAAGGTTGAAAAGCCCCCAGTTGTCGGTGGAATCTCATGACAACACGGAGTGGGATGTAGTGCTAAAATCGGTTGTGCTTTGCGTAAGCTGCCTACGTATCCACGAATGTGGAATCAAACCGGCGTAGTTCGATAGTGCTTTCGCTCAAAATGTGTTAACTCGAGTGAGTTAAATTCGAAGAATGATGTTACTCAAAATGTATTAACTCGAGTGCCGAGTTAATTTTAAGTTTAGACTTCGAAGATTCGAGATGCATTTCAAGGATTTGAGATGCATTTACGAAAGATACATTTTGTTTGCGAAAGGGTGTTTTTGCAAAAGGTGAATTGCAAAGTGCTTTCGTATTAACTCGAGTATTGGGTTAATTTTGAAAAGTGATTAGCTAATTTGAGGGTGCATTGCCTCGTGTAAGTTCGAAAAAGCGTGTCGTTCCGTGGGAGCGTTTTGAAAACTGGAGAGTTTTTGAAAGGAGCGGTTTAAATGTCGCTAAATTGTTTGATTGGAAGAGGATTGACTCGACGTGTGACTCGATGCTTAAAATGCCGAAAAGTTTGCAAAATAGAGACGAATCGTATGCGTGATTTGAGACTCGACGGTTGCATGGATGCCATGTTCGGGAACACGTGTGTTGGTGGAGCCCCCAGTGGTGCTTGCTTGTCTGCGGTGGGATGCTGTTGTTCCTGCAAAACAGTGTTAGACCAAAAAGCAGAGTACTACTCCTAAGTCTATGACAACTTTGCCTTGACGAATTCGTTTTAGTCGCCTCGATAAAGAAATAGTTTGCCTTTGAACTTTGTGAATTTTTGTGGACAAATCCTTAGCATGGAAAGCTTTGGACGGGGAATATTTTGTGGATTTTTGTAAAAGGTTGGTCGAGCTCGGGAGAGCGGCCTACGTATCCGTGGGTACGGAATCAAACCTAGCGTAGTTCCGAAAGGGGTGTTTAAGGGCGCGCATGAGGTGTTTATGTGGAAAGGTGCGTGTTTAAGGATCCACCGGTCGGAGAGGTAGGTTTGTTTTTGTGGAAAGGTGCGTGTTTAGGGACCCGCCGGTCCAGGGGTGTTTTTGTAAAAAGGTGCGTGTTTAAGGATCCACCAGTCTGGGAGGTGGGTTTGTTTTTGTGGAAAGGTGCGTGTTTAGGGACCCGCCGGTCCAAAGGGGGTGTATGTGTTTGACCTTGATACGTTGCATCCTAAGGGTGAGTTCTCCTTGGTTGATCTAGGCTGGTTGCTTGCTACTTCTGTTGTGTCTTCAATTTGGAATTTCAAAGACCTGGCCACTCGTTTCTGGGCTTCGGTACTTCTTGCCTTTGGGGTTTCGGCCCCTCGCTTATTGATTTCTAAGCTTGTTGACTTCTTAAGCTTTTGACTTCTTAAGCTTTTGACTTCTTAAGCTTTTTGCTTAGTTGTTTTGCCCCTTGTTCCGGAGCTTTTGAGACTTTTGCTTTTTGGTGACTTTGGTTTTTGACCTTTGTACCTTGTATTCCCGTTTGGTTTGAGAATATCCCAGGCCCTGTATGGCTTTGGCTTGAGCTCGGACCTTGCTAAACTTTGCGGCTCGGTGGTCACTCGTGATCGTGTGTCTATCACGCCAAGCTCCTCTGACAAGTTCGTTTGCTTATTAGGCACGCGATCGAGTACGCGGAGGACGATCCAGGAATACTCGTACTTTTGGTCGCGATCAAATTCATGACCACTGTGGAGCTCCAAATTAATGGATCCTCCTCCAAAAGCAGCGGAGTAGTAGATCACGAGCAGACTAGTGAACCTTAGGTGTTTAGTCGTCGGAAGCTTTCTTGTCTTTGCGTCCTTGATTTAGTTGTTGACTTGGACCTTCGTACCCGGCCTAGATTTCCCTAGGATAGTTGTTCCTGGGATGCAATGTATGTTGGTGTAGAATTGTGTTTTTTATGGGAAAAGTGTGTAAAAAGGAAGCTGGGTTGTAGGCAAACTTATTCCTTTATCGATTTGTTAAAAATGTCATACGTCGAAGACTCGATTGCCCTAGACTGACAGAGATTGACTCAATGTTTAAAAACTCGACCCGTATTGAAAAGACTCGAATTTCTTGAGGAGATCCGTGAGATCGTCGGTGGCGCCTTGATGGATTCTTCGCTGGGTGCTCGAGACGCACATGTCTCGGATGGGGTTGATGCTCGCGTCGGGACTTGGCTCATGCATACTTAGATTTGTCTTTGATTTTGCAAAAGTTTTGTTTTCGGCGAAAAGCAGGATGTTTTGTTGAGCAAAATGTGTTGTCACATTTTGGCTCGATGTAAAAAGCTTTTCGAAATCAAATCCGATAAGCTCGTGTTAGTGGCTTGTCGGTGAAAGTGTGAATCGATTCGGAGTGGCGATAGGCTATCCGAATCAAGGGTGTTTGAAAATGTGATGAAGACGGTTATACTCGTTTTCATACATTCGGTTTGAAAGAGGGTTAGATTAAAGCGACTATGAGCCACTTGGTCTAACCGTGAAGGATTTGCGGGATGATGCTAGTTCATTCCTAGGTTTTGTTGTCTTGTGAAAGGAGATGTTTGGATTAAAATGGCGGTAGGCCATTTTGAATCATGGATTTCGAAAATGTTTATTTTGCTGGATTTGTTTTCAAGGAAAGGTCCATTCTTGGGTTTGAAAATGTTTGGTAATAAATGGGTTACAATGAGTGCGGGTCATGTAGTTCATTTATGTTTTGGAATGTCACAAGAATAAAGTGATTATTCTCGGGTGTTTTGAGGAGACTGTTTGTCTAGATCAAACCGTCCTGACTATGGGCCATTCGGTTCGAAGGAAGGATTTTTGAAAAAAGGTTATTTCAAAAACGTGATGAGGATTTTGTGAAAGTAGTTTGTAAGAGGATTTGGGCCAAGATGGTTATGAATCATTTGGTCTGATGAAAAGTCCGCGAGATTGGGCTTGGCCATTCTCGGGTTTTGTTTGCTTGAAAAAGACGGTTTTCGCTGAAACGAGTCGACTTTGGGCCGTTTGGCCTAAAGAGATTTGTAAAGAGAATGTCGTTATTTGTTTTGCAGAAGTGAGGAGATTTTTGAAAAGAGCTCATTTCAAAAGCGGGTGTGTTTTGCTTGGTTTGTAAAAATTAGAAGATTTTGAAAAGAATTTATTTCAAAAATGAGAGTGTGTTGCTTGTTTTGTAAAAGTGAGGAGATTTTTGAAGAGAGCTTGTTTCAAAAATGAGAGTGTATTGCTTTAGGAGCAATGTTGTGCCTAAGAAGTCTTTGAGGCAAGAACGCGTGTGCGGATCTTGTCTCGACGTTGAAATGTGTTTGATTTGCATTCGTCGAGCCCATGTTAACGGTTCATCGTTAAGGGCTCGAGCCTAGATGCATGGAAAGGATTCGACTCGTGAACGGTTAGCTAGTCGAGTCGAGGATGTTGAGAATGGATTGGTTTGTGTGACGTGTATCTAGTTAGTCCTATTAGATTCAACGTTCGTTTTAAGCGTTCATTTTTAGCTCATTTTTGTTTAGGAAGACCTTTTAAGCTTGAAAAAGGAGATTTTAGACAAGGTTTGGCTAATAGGAAGCTTTTGAGACGAGGATGCGTGTGCACATCTCGTCTCGATGTTAAAAGGTGTTAGCTTTGTCGAGTCCACCTAACGGTTCATCGTTAAGGGCTCGAGCCTAGATGGGCGAGAAGGATTCGACTCGAGAGCGATTAGCTAGGCGAGTCGGGCGTGTTGAGAATGGATTAGGTTGTGTGGGATAAATTTGCACGTTAGTGACGTGACTAGACCAAGGTTCATTTTAAGTGTACATTCTAGCACATTTCTTTGTTAAGAAAACTCTTTTAAGCTTGAAAAAGGAGGTTTTCGAAAAATTTTAGCTAAAGGAAAGCTTTTGAGACGAGGATGTGTGCGCACATCTCGTCTCGATGTTAAAGGTTTTGCTTTGCACCCATCGAGTGATATCGGTGATTTCTTGAGGTGAGCTCGAGTCGGATGTGTAAAAGAAGAAGGATTCGGCTCAGTGATTAGCAAGTCGAACCGAGGATGTTAAATGTAGAACCTAGGCCGTATGACCTAGGGGATTGAAATCCACGAGCTCGGGTTTTAATCCTTGCTCGGGTTTGCTTGTTAGTGAAAAGGAAGTTTTGAAAAAGCTTGTTTCAAAAATTCGCGATAGTTTTGTTTGGAAAGGTGTTAGATGTTAGGTTCATTTATCTTTGAAGCGTTTTAGCGAGTTTTGAAGATATGAATGCATATGCTCGTTTGAAAAAGACCATGGAGTGCATGGCCTCGAACTTGTATGCGTATGACTCAAAAAGGGTGAAAAATGAGTCACGGTACACCTCCAACTACCTCGAGCACGCTTTGGCAGATACTTAACCCCTTCATTTCCTTGCGCCGGCGATAGGTTTTCTGAAGAGAGCACCTTTGCGATCGAGATAGCCGTTCTGGCAAGCCGTGGAGGCGAGAGGAAAGCTAGTCCGGCATGTGCTTTATCGAGTGGACAAGCCTGCATGTGGGAACCACCTCTCGAGGGTGCAAAGGGTGCCTAGATTCCAAAAGGAATGGACTCTAAACGAATGTGCATAGCTCAAATATGTATACTTGGATTGTTCAAGGCTTTCAAGTTTCACCTCATTATTTTTAAAAAGAAAAAGCTAGTTTTAAGTTTTAAAAATAAGATCTCCCCAGCGGAGTCGCCAAACTGTGGAACCCGGGATCGGACCCAACTCGGCGTCTTGCTTAAGGGCGGATTTTAAAGTTAAAAAAGATTAAGTTGGAAAAACCTTTAAGAACTGTTATGGAGTCGCCACCTATTTATCGCGGAAAATAGGAACCTGCTACCATGTTCTAAGTTAAGAACATGTTCTTAGATTTTGGAGCACGCCGACACCCCTAGATCTAAGGCTTGTGAAACCAGATTGGATTCGGGGTGAGGGTACTTTAGAAAAAGAGTTAATTCAAATAAAGATTTATGAAAACCTTTTAGAAAAGCCTATGTAAAAATAGCCTCTACTGACCTAGAACAATCCTTGTAAGATGATATTTGAGCTAATGTTATCGCTACGTACAAGTGCGATAAGGTTGTAAAACAATGCAGATGCAGATGCAAAAAGATTGATTAAAACCCTCAGTTTAGCATGTTTAACTTGTTAACGAAAACGGTTCAGTTAAAGGTCGAATTCATTGTTTAAGTTGATTTAATGCAAAATAAGAAGGGTGCAAGATGCATGCAAATAAAATAAAGTTCAATTGTCCATTGGTTTATTTTATAAGGTCGGTTGCTTATGCGACTTTGGCGTGTCATCGGATATGGAGTGTACCCGAAGTAATAAGAACACTTGGAAGGCAAGCGCGCTCGGGTGCCAAAGCCGGGGGGGGCGCTAAAGTGTAGACCCCTTTGTTAGTCCATAGAAAATAAGAAAAAGCTTTGATCCAAGTGGATCGGTACCTACCTTGTCCTGACGCTTCAGATCTGGGTAGAGCTTCGTTTCTTGAACTTGAAAGGAGGATGAATTCAACACGGGATGGTGTGTTGAACTCAAGGATTTGGGTGCTTGAGGCTTTTGTGGATGTATTTAGGTGTATACCGTGCTAGACGGTATATTTTGTGGGACCTAAGTATGGGTGCTAAAACTAGGAAGAGAGGTTGTGAGAAGAGAGGGTTTTCTTGTGTGGAAAACTTGTGTGAATAGGTCGTGCATAGGGGTGTATATATAGGAGAATAGCCAAGCGAAAATAGGAAACTCGGGGCTAAAACCAGGCTGTGAAACCGCATAGAGCTATGCGGCTTGATGGGGAAACCGCATAGAGCTATGCGGTTTGTCCCCTAAACCGCATAGCCTTATGCGGTTGGGTGGCCTGGTTTTAACTCGGTGATTTCGTATTTCCTTATTCCGGTTTGCTAGATCTTGGGAATATTCGGTGTAATCTCCTTGCTTGCGCTCCAAGAAGACCTAGTATGATCTTCTAGAGAGTTGTTGAGGGCTTTGGAGTGAGGGTCAAAGGCGGGTTTGGGCTCGGTTCTGGGCCCGAGCCCTGAAAATGTAAAAAGGGTGTATTTGCATAGTTTTTGTGAAATAAGGTAAGGCGTGAAGCCGTATTTTGTGTAAGAGGGGGCTAAAGGGGAGATTTAGCCACCGGGCCTAAATTTAGGAATTTAGGAATTCTGAATTAGACCTTGTTAATGTAAAAGGACTAATTGTAGTGCAAATGCGAAGCTCATGCCAAATGAAGCAGGACAAGGACCTAGCTAGACTCCAAGTGGACAAAATGAACGTTATTTAAATGCGATGTGAAGCGACCTAAATCATTTTAACATTTCAAACGACTCAAAAATGAATTCGACATTATTAGAACCGTTTAAGTCAACGTTAAAGCATGCGTAATAAAAGTCCGTGTTACATCACAGGGTTTTGTTTGGGAGGGTACGGATATGGGTATCCACAGTTGTCCTTCTGACGAAAAGCTTCGAGGGTGTCGAGCGAGACTGGGTTGCTAAGTTCTTTTTGGACGCGGTGTTCCAAGCGCTCGACTGCGGTGCGATGTAGAGCCTTTAGGTGATTGATGTCTTTTGCGAGTTGATTGATGTGGCCTATCACTTCGTCGGTGGGTAGCCAGTATTCGTCGTCTTCGTCATCACTAGACCAAACGGCATTGATTTGATCGTCTGAGGGTGTGATGAGGTAAGAGCAGTCTAGTATAGGGATTGACCCCACGAAGATTGCATGGTTTCCAAGCGGGTTTTCGTTGTTTGAAGGCTTGGTGGGTTGAGATGGCTTGCTAAGCTTTCCTTGATCAATGAGATCTTGGATAGCGTTCCTGAGCCTAAAGCAATTCTCGGTGTCATGCCCCTTGCCTCGGTGGTATGCACAGAAGGCATTGGGGTTCCAAGATTTAGGCTTCTTGTCTTCGGGCGGCTCGCTAGTAGGCCCGATTGGTTGCAGGTAGTTTTTCTCGACCAACCTTTGAAATGCCTTGGAGTAAGACATAAAGAGAGGGTCGAAGTTTCTCTTGGCCTTAGGAGGCGGTGAGAAGGTAGTTGCAAAAGCGTCGAGGGTGTCAACATCGAGGTTCTTGACGGTCGCGGTTTTAAATGCGTTCTTGACCGCGCGGGAGGATTTAGAGGAGCTCCCCTGATAAGCATGGCCGGTGTATTTAGCCATGGTGCCAGTCCTAAGGTCATCTTCGATTTGAGTGCCGACCTTAGTTAGCTCTTTGAAGTTCTGAATGTTGCTGTACCTCATGTAGAATTGATACACGGGTCGCAGGTTATTTATGAACTTCGGTACGAGCTCGTCCTCGCGGGGACGGTTGGGGATTTGAGCGCTTAGCTTCTTCCAACGAGTAAGATAGTCGGTGAAGCCTTCATTGTCCTTTTGAGATAGGACTTCCAAGGTGCGAATTGAGACTTGAGTGTCTTCATTGTCTCGGTACTGTCGGTCGAACTCGACTGTGAGTTCTTCAAAAGTGGGGACCCGTTGTGGGTCCAGTGAGTAGAACCATGTCTTCGGCACTGCCGCAAGGGAGTGCGGGAAAAGAGTGAGCCAATGCTTGGAATCGACCCCCTTGATGGCCATTTGGGATTTGAAAGCTCGGATGTGAATGATCGGGCTTTCATGTCCTTGGAAGATAGGAAGATCACTAAGGGCGAGCTTGTTTGGGAGCTCATCCTTAATGCTGGTAGGCATGTTCTCATTTTCTTTGTGGATAGAGCAAGTGCTCGAGTCGTAGAGGCTCTCCTCCATAGCTTGGAGTTTCTTAGCGTGCCTATCGGCTTCCTCCTTGATCTTGAGTTCCATTCGTTCCACCTCGACGGTATGGTGGGTCAAAAGGCCCTCAAGGTCAGCGGTCAGCTTCGCAACTTGATCACGGAGTGCGTTGCCTTCTTCGTTGTTGCCGGCCATTTTGCGGGTGTAGGTTCGTTTCTTGTATGGGATTACTAGGCGGTTCTTAGTACGACGACTATGCAGCTGAGGCCTGCATTTCACTTCGTATGTTAGTGACACGACTCGACCCACTAGACTCACATTCATTTTAAAGCATTCATTTAGCTCATTTCTTTGTTTAGAAAGACCTTTTATGTTTTGAAAAGAGGAGATTTTCGAAAAGGTTTTAGCTAAAAGGAAGCTTTTGAGACGAGGATGTGTGCGCACATCTCGCCTCGATGTTAAAACGTTTTGTATTTGCACCCGTCGAACTAGTATCGGCGATTTACCGAGGTGAGCTCGAGTCGGATGTGTAAAAGAAGGAGGATTCGGCTCGAGCAAGTCGAGTCGAGGATGTTAAAAGTGGAGTCTAGGCCACATGACCTAGAGGATTGAAGTCCACGAGCTCGGGTTTTAATCCTTGCTCGGGTTTTTGCTTGTTAGTGACAAAGGAGAATTTTGAGAAAGCTTGTTTCAAAAATTCGCGATAGTTTTGTTTGAAAAGTGTTAGTTTGTTAGATGCTAGGTTCGTTTATCTTTGAAAAGTTTAAGCGAGTTTTCGAAGATATGAATGCAAATGCTCGTTTTGAAAAAGACCATGGAGTGCATAGCCTCGAACTTGTACGTATGACTCAAAAAGGGGTGAAAATGAGTCGGTCGGGTACACCTCCAACTACCTCGAGTACGCTTTGGCAGATACTTAACCCCTTCATTTCCTTACGCCGGGGCGATAGGTTTTTTGAAGGGAGCATTGGGGCGGTCGAGATAGCCGTTTACGGCAAGCCGTGGAGGGGCGAGAGGAAGGCTAGTCCGGCATGTGCTTTATCGAGTGGACAAGCCTGCATGTGGGAACCACCTCTCGAGGGTGCAAAGGGTGCCTAGATTCCAAAAGGAATGGACTCTAAACGAATGTGCATAGCTCAAATATGTATACTTGGATTGTTCAAGGCTTTCAAGTTTCACCTCTTTATTTTTAAAAAGAAAAAGCTAGTTTTAAGTTTTAAAAATAAGATGTCCCCAGCGGAGTCGCCAAACTGTGGAACCCGGGAACCGCGTCGAGGGACCCAACTCGGCGTCTTGCTTAAGGGCGGATTTTAAAGTTAAAAAAGATTAAGTTGGAAAAACCTTTAAGAACTGTTATGGAGTCGCCACCTAATTATCGCTGAATTAGGAACTGCTACCATGTTCTAAGTTAAAAACATGTCCTAGATTTTGGAGCACGCCGACACCCCTAGATCTAAGGTTGTGAAACCAGATTGGATTCGGGGTGAGGGTACTTTAGAAAAAGAGTTAATTCAAATAATGATTTATGAAAACCTTTTAGAAAAGCCTATGTAAAAATAGCCTCTACTGACCTAAAACAATCCTTGTAAGATGATATTTGAGCTAATGTTATCGCTACGTACAAGTGCGATAAGTTTGTAAAAGAATGCAGATGCAGATGCAAAAAGATTGATTAAAACCCTCAGTTTAGCATGTTTAACTTGTTAACGAATACGGTTCAGTTAAAGGTGGAATTCATTGTTTAAGTTGATTTTAAATGCAAAATAAGAAGGTGCGAGATGCAGGCAAATAAAATAAAGTTCAATTGTCCATTGGTTTATTTTATAAGGTCGGTTGCTTATGCGACTTTGGCGTGTCATCGGATATGGAGTGTACCCGAAGTAAATAGAACACTTGGAGTGCAAGCGCGCTGGGTGCCAAAGCCGGCGCTAAAGTATAGACCCCTTTGTTAGTCCATAGAAAATAAGAAAAAGTTTTGATCCAAGTGGATCGGTACCTACCTTGTCCTGACGCTTCAGATCTGGGCAGAGGTTCGCTTCTTGAACTTAAAAGGAGGATGAATTCAACACGGGATGGTGTGTTGAACTCAAGGATTTGAGTGCTTGAGGCTTTGTGAGTGTTTTGTGGTGCAAGATGTGAAAGCTAGGTGTAAAGTGTGTTTTCTGAAGAGAAATTGATGATGAATTCTGTTTTCGAGGTCGAGGTATATGGGTGTATATATACTAAAAACCTCGGAGAAATAGGAAATCCGGGGGTAAAAACAGGCCTAGGAACCGCATAGCCTTATGCGGTTGCCAGGGCAAACCGCATAGGCTTATGCGGTTGCCTCTCCAAACCGCATAAGCTTATGCGGTTTGAGGGTGTGGTTTTAGCCTAGTTTCCTAGTTTCGGTTGAATTATATCTTTGAAAGATTTCGAGATAATCTCAAACGTGAAGCTCAAGAAAACCCCTAGGATATTTCTGAGATATTTTGTGATGTTCAGGGCTTTGGAGTGCGGGCCAAAGGCTGGGTTTAGGCTTCAGTTTGGGCAGAGACCAAAAATGAAAAGGGTGTATTTGCATAGTTTTTGTGAAATAAGGTAAGACGTGAAGCCGTATTTTGTGTAAGAGGGGGCTAAAGGGAAGATTTAGCCACCGGGCCTAAATTTAGGGATTTAGGAATGCTGAATTAGACCTTGTTAATGTAAAAGGGCTAATTGTAGTGCAAATGCGAAGCTCATGCCAAATGAAGCAGGACAGGGACCTAGCTAGACTCCAAATGGACAAAATGAACGTTTATTTAAGTGTGATGTGAAGCGACCTAAGTCATTTTAACATTTCAAACGACTCAAAATGAATTCGACATTAGTTAGAACCGTTTAAGTCAACGTTAAAGCATGCGTAATAAAAGTCCGTGATACATCACAGGGTTTTGTTTGGGAGGGTACGGATATGGGTATCCACAACCATCCACTTGACATTGTATGTACTCATACTAGTGAAATGAAAACTTGAATTTATCCTACCCGGGCTGATCAGTTGCATTAGGGATTTTGAGTTATCACGGAGTATTCGGTTGGGAAGGAAGTGGGTTAAGTCCGTGATTGTATACATACAAGTGCGAAAAAGTTTGTAAAAGAATGCAGATGCAGATGCAAAAAGATTGATTAAAACCCTCAGTTTAGCATGTTTAACTTGTTAACGAAAACGGTTCAGTTAAACGTCGAATTCATTGTTTAAGTTGATTTTAATGCAAAATAAGAAGGTGCAAGATGCATGCAAATAAAATAAAGTTCAATTGTCCATTGGTTTATTTTATAAGGGTCGGTAGCTTATGCGACTTTGGCGTGTCATCGGATATGGAGTGTACCCGAAGTAAATAGAACACTTGGAGTGCAAGCGCGCTGGGTGCCAAAGCCGGGGGGGGGCGGCAGGGGTTAGTCCCCTTTGTTAGTCCATAGGAAATAAGAAAAAGCCTTGGTCCAAATGGGTCGGTACCTACCTTGTCCTGGCGCTTGGATCTGGCGAGCTTCGCTTCTTGAACTTAAAAGAAGGATGAATTCAACACGGGATGGTGTGTTGAACTCAAGGATTTGAGTGCGTGAGGCTTTGAGAGAGTTTTATAGTGTGTTTGCTGTGAAAACTAATTGTGAATTATGTTTTTCGAGGTCAGGTATAGGGTTGAATATATACTAAAAACCTCGGAGAAATTCCGAAATCCGGGGATAAAAACAAGCCAGGAAACCGCATAGCCTTATTTGGTTGCCACCCCAAACCGCATAAGACTATGCGGTTTGAAGGTGTGGTTTTTAGCGTAGTTTCCTAGTTCCGGTTTGATTATATCTCAAAAAGATTTAGTATAATCCTTGCTGAGATATTTTGATGTTCAGGGCTTTGGAGTGCGGGCCAAAGGCTGGGTTTGGGCTCGGTTTCGGGCCCGAGACCCGGAAAAATGAAAAAGATGTATTTGCATAGATTTTGTGAAATAAGGTAAGACGTGAGGTTGTATTTTGTGTAGGAGGAGGCTAAAGAGAAGATCTAGCCACCGGGCCTAAATTTAGGGATTTAGGAATGCTGAATTAGACCTTGTTAATATAAAAGGGCTAATTGTAGTGCAAATGCAAAGCTCATGCCAAATGAAGCGGGACAAGGACCTAGTTAGACTCCAAATGGACAAAATGAACGTTTATTTAAAGCGATGTAAAGCGACCTTAATCGTTTTAACATTTCAAACGACTCAAAATGAATTCGACATTAGTTAGAACCGTTTAAGTCAACGTTAAAGCATGCGTGATAAAGTCCGTGTTACATCACAGGGTTTTGTGCGGGAGGGTACGGATATGGGTATCCACAGAGCCCCCAGTTTGACTGAGCTCGGACTAGAGCGCTAGTCAAACTCCACGACCATATCCGGACCATTACAGTCTCGATACAGTCAGCGGAACGAAGCATGTGTCCATGGGTGAGACGAGGACTTCGAACCGGGCTAAACGGGGAGGGGCGTACATGTTTAAGGACGTGACGGTCCGTGCATCTTTGTAAGAACTGCCGGCCTTGAGTGTCTTAAATCGTGCTTGTTGTACTGTCGTTGTTGGTGCCTTTGTATATGCTTGGTATCGTCGGATGCCTGGTGCTGCTGCTTGTAATGTCTTCGTATTGTATGTGTTGAAATGTAAAAGGGGCTTAAGTGCAGGGGTGCATGCGCTTGTAAGATGTTTGGGTATGCGTGAGGTGTATAATTGAGTAGGGGTGTCCATGTAGGTGTTAGTGTAGGCCTCGTGAAAGAGCGTCCGTGTAATGCTTGTGTTTGAATGTGTTTCGTGAAATACTTGTGCTTGAACTCGCCGAGGAGCGTCTATGTAGAGTGAAATGTTTGGAGTTAGGTGTATATTGGGGAGTGCTTGTGCTT
Source organism: Dianthus caryophyllus (assembly GCA_023091065.1). Taxonomy (NCBI): domain Eukaryota; kingdom Viridiplantae; phylum Streptophyta; class Magnoliopsida; order Caryophyllales; family Caryophyllaceae; genus Dianthus; species Dianthus caryophyllus. The sequence continues at coordinate 22,930,807 of CM041527.1, forward strand.
GGGCTCGCCGAGGAGTGTCTATGTAGTTGTAATTGCATATGATTGCCTTCTGTTGAAGAGAAAATGATGTAATGCTCGTGAAGAGCGTTCGTGCTTCTGCTTCTGTACCGTACATTAAATGCTTAATATACGCGTATGGCGGACTGTAGGTGACGCCTTAACCCAAGCATGGGATGTACTTGGAGTTGCATTAGGGCCAAGATGAATTAGATGAATTACGAATTCAAAAGTAGGCGTAAAACGAGAAAAAACCGGAAAAAGCCACAGGGGCAAACCGCATAAGCTTATGCGGTTCAGGGTGCAAATCGCATAAGCTTATGCGGTTTCCCCTGTGGGCTGTAGGAGCTGTAGAAAGGCTCGTGTATACCGTGACATTGCCTCATTCACCATTTTCGGTTTTCATACTCTAAAAACACCATTTTTCGATTTCTCAACCGATTTCGCTCATTTTTCTTGCGTTGCCTTGCTATGGAATCAGGTAATGCTCCATTTTAACTTGCTTTTGCGTTATTTGTTGTTGTAATTAGCTAGTTTTGCCTTGAAATGTTGAAAAGACGGGTTTTGAATGAAAACCCGAGTTTTGCTTTAAATTTGCCGTTTGAATGCTTGAAATTGACGTCATTGTGTTGCATTATGCCATGTGAACGTGTATGTGTGAATTGATTTTGTTTTAGACCGTCTTTGTGTGAAAAACGTCCAAATTAGGTTTCGGGCCCGAAAACGAACCCTGAATTTCCGACCCGAAATTTCAATTAAACTTCGGTGTAGGATGCCCATAGTGTGTATAGCATGCCTATAGCGTTAGTTTTGCGAAAATGTCGAGCTAAGGCTTTCAAATCGCCGTCTTAAGTCGTAGTTATACGGAGTAATTAAGGCGAATTGGGGGTTTTTGATCGAGGTGACCAAAATGCGATTGCTTGTAATGGCTTGTTGTTGGGGGTAAGGTGAATATGCTTCTTTTGTGTCAACGGTACATGAATAAGGTAGACACTAGTATTTCGGACCGTTCTAGGCGGAGGGCCCTTGCTTTTTGTTTGGTTCATCGTTATGCTTTTGCGGGGTCCATGCCAGATGGGGTGTTCGGGAACGCAAGGTATGCTCGCGTTGTCGAAAAGATGGAAAGGGGATGTGATCCTTCTGCCTTGATTCTAGCGGAGACCATACTGGGCTTAGAGGACCGTTATGCTAACCGTCTGAGCTCGTACAGGGGTTGCGCTAGGATTCTCAACATTTGGCTCATGGAGAGGCTAAGTGTGTATAAAGCTCTTCCCCTTGGTGGTGTCTTCAAGGCTGCGGCGACGACGTCGCGAAAGATGGAGTGGGCTAACCCTCGGGAGCGTTCATCAAACTACTTCCGGGGGTTCGTGAAGGAGAGCACCATTCGTTGGTATGTGTCATGGTGGCATATTACGGCGATTACGGCGCCGTCTGTTGCGAATGCGGCTCGTGGGTTGATGTTGTGCGGGTTTGAACGAGGGGTGTGGATTCATCCTCTTCGCTTGAAGAGGCAAATCGGGCTTGCTCAAACCATCCCTGAGCAGGATACTCAGGTTGGAGGGGTTGTTGTCCTAAACAACCAGATGATTGATGCTTGGATCCGAGGATGGTCGGACCGTGTTACTTGGGCTGTTCCGGAGCACATAGAGTCTACTCGTGTTACGGACTTCTACACGCGGTGGTATCGTTCCAATGATCCTCAGGAACGGGAGAATCAGAGGAGGAGAGAGAAGAGTGGGCCAAGGCCCTCCTTAGCGTATGAGGTGGTGCGCGAAAGGAGGGACTATAGTGATCTTTACGTTGTTAGTGTGGACGTGTCTGCTTCGAGGCCTGCTCGGGAAAGGCTTGGAGCAAGGGTGACCGCTAAGGATCGTCTAGGGTCAAGGATCGAGGAGCCCCCAGTCGAGCGGGACGAGGATCCGATCGAGCCCCCAGGATTTGAGAGGACTGCTCCCGTGATCAGTTCGAAGATTGTGGCGGATCGACCTCTTGAAGATGAAGAGGCTAATCCGAAGCGACAGAAGATGGCTTAGTTTGTTTTGCTTTGTTTAGAAAATTTTCTTTATTCAAATACATGTTCTAGATTCGAATAAAAGGGTTAAGGAGGCTTGTTCCTAACTCATTTCTAAATTGCGAAAAATTCTAAATAAAGTAATAAAATAGAATTAATTTGCTTTTGCCTTGTCTCGTTGCTTTCTTTTGTTTGTTTTGAAATGTTCTCGACCTTTTTAAGCTTTGAACATTCGTATTTTGTCTTGAAATCCTCGACCTTTTTAAGCTTTGGATTGGTTTGTTTGATTTGTTAGTTCTTAAGCCCTCGACCTTTTTAAGCTTCGGACTTGGATTTTTTTTTTTGTTTTGACTGTGCTCTCGACCTTTTTAAGCTTTGAGCCTGTCTTTTGTGAGTGCATCGCCCTTGACCTTTTTAAGCTTTGGGCCTGCGTGCTAGGAAGTTCGGTTGTGCTTTTGACAAGCTGCCTACGTATCCGCGTTTCACGGAATCAAACCGGCGTAGTTCGTGTGATTCGGTTGAGCTCTTTGCAAAGCTGCCTACGTATCCACAGTGCGTGGAATCAAACCGAGCGTAGTTCACCCATGCGAGAGTGAGTTTTTGTTTTATTTTTTTTTGAAATACATAGCAAATCTGTTTGTGTTTAGGGGTAGTATTTCTTGAGTTGATCAAGATTTGTTGGCAATCGGAAGTCCTGGCCGTCAAGGTCAGTTAATTTCACGACTCCTCTAGGGAGGATTTCCTTGACCAAGTACGGTCCGGCCCAATTGGGTTTGAATTTTCCTCTCGGGTCGACTGGTAATGGTGCTCGGACTGATTTGAGTACCAGGTCACCCACTTTGATATTTCGTGGCTTGACCCGTTTGTTGTAGGCGCGTTGTAGGCGAGATTGGTACGTTCGGACTGTACTTAGTGAATGTAACCGTCTTTCGTCTAAAAGGATGAGTTGCTCGTATCGTTCGCGTGCCCATTCGGCTTCAGGAATGTCTGCTTCCATGCGAATTCGAAGGGATTGCATTTCGATTTCTACGGGTTGGACAGCTTCCATCCCGTAGGTTAAGAAGTTGGGTGTCATGCCTGTGGGTGTGCGGATTGTGGTGCGATATCCCCATAATGCGAATGGGATTTTGTTGGGCCAGTCGTGGCAGGTGTCGATCATCTTTTTGAGGATTGATACGACGGTTTTGTTTGCTGCCTCGACCGCGCCGTTAGTTTGTGGTCGATAGGGTGATGATTTATGTCGTTGTATCTTGTATTTGAGAAGAAGTGGTTCGACTTCACCTTGAAAGTGCGTGCCTTGGTCGCTGATAAACTCGTGGGGTATGCCGTAGCGACAAATGATGTTGTTTTGTATGAATTTCGCAACTTCTTTTGTGCCTAGCGTACGGTATGATGCGGCTTCGACCCATTTGGTGAAATAGTCGATGGCCATACGGATGAAGCAGTGTCCTCCTGCTCCTACGGGTTGAACTTTGCCGATGACGTCAATTCCCCAAGTTGAGAATGGCCATGGCGAGGTTAAACTGTATAGTGGTGAAGGGGGTATGTGTTGCACATTTGCGAAAATTTGGCAATTATGGCAATGTTTGACATATTTTGCGCAATCGGCTTCCATGGTGGTCCAGTACCATCCTAGCCTTATGATTTGTTTGCACATGGCTCGTGCGTTCATGTGTGGTCCGCACTCGCCGTCGTGTACTTGGGACATGATTTCGTGTCCCTTTTTGTGGTCGACGCACAAGAGTAGTATGCCTTGAGGCGACTTTTTGAGTAGTTTGCCCATTTCCATTACGAATTGTGATGATAATAGGCGTAGGGCTCTTTTGGCTCGTTTGTCATTGTTTGGTGGGTATTCGCCGTTTGTTTTGTAGTTGATGATTGCTTGGTACCAAGGGTCGGTTTGTTCTTCCTCGGTTTCAATGTCACAGATGTAGGCGGGTTCGTTCCGTCGTTCCACGACAATGGGTAGTGTTTCCATCCCCGGGGGTATGTTGATTAGTGACGCGAGTTTGGATAACGCGTCGGCGAATTGATTTTCTTCGCGAGGGAGGTGTATGAATTCTACGTGATAGAATTCGTTTATGAGCTCTTGTATTTTGTTTTGATATAGTGCTAGGTTTTCGTTGAGTATCTTCCATGCTCCGGATACTTGGTTGATTATGAGGGTGGAGTCCTCATAGACTCTTATGTTGCGGGCGTTGAGTACAAGCGCTGCTTGGAGACCGTGCAAGCACGCTTCGTATTCTGCGGCGTTGTTTGTTACGTCAAAATCCAGTTTGATGGATAAGGGGGTGTGTTCGCCATTCGGGGATATGAGAAGCATTCCTACTCCACATCCTCGATAGTTGGAGGAGCCGTCGAAGTATAACTCCCATTGTTCTTGGTTGATATTGTAAATCCCATCGTCTGGAAGGGATGTCGTGTGGATGATTGGCTCTTCGTTGATTGCATTTTCGGCTAGGAAATCAGAGACTGCTCGTCCTTTGATTGCTTTGAGGGGTACGTACTTAAGGTCGAATTCGGCTAGGAGCAGAGTCCATCTGGCCATTCGTCCGTTAAGCACAGGTTTCTCGAAAAGGTACTTTACGGGGTCCATTTTTGAGTAGACCTTCGTTTGGTGTACTAGCATGTAGTGACGGAGTTTTTTGGATGACCATACCAATGCTAGACAGCTCTTCTCGACGGGTGAATATTGAGTTTCGTAATTGAGAAATTTCTTGCTTATGTAATAGATTGCGTGTTCTTCGCCGTTTATCTCTTGAGCGAGCATGGCGCCCATGGCGGTAGGGGTTGTTGTGAGGTACAAGGATAGTGGTAAATCCTTTTGGGGTGGTCGTAGAACTGGCGGGTTGGTTAGTAATTCTTTGACCTTGTCAAATGCCTTTTGACATTCTTCGTCCCATTCAACGTGGTCAGTTTTCTTGAGTTTCTTGAAAACTGGTTCACATATCATGGTGAGTTTGCTAATGAAGCGCGAGATGAATTGGATTTGGCCCAAGAAACTTCGAATTTCGTCGAGGTTCTTCGGGGTTGCATTTCTAGAATTGCTTTGACTTTCGAGGGGTCGACCTCGATACCTCTTTGGCTCACTACGTGTCCTAGTAGTTTACCGGACTTGACTCCAAAAGTACATTTTTGGGGATTGAGGCGCATTTTGTATTGCCGTAGGCGAGTGAAGAACTTGCGGAGGTTAGTGATGTGGCCACTCCTCTCTTTTGACTTTACGATCATATCGTCGACGTAGACTTCGACTTCTTTGTGCATCATGTCATGTAAAAGGGTTGTGGCGGTGCGTTGGTATGCAGCACCGACATTGATTAGGCCGAAGGGCATGACCGTGTAGCAGTATGTGCCCCACGGTGTAATGAAGGCCGTTTTTGCCATGTCTTCGCAGGACATTTTGATTTGGTTATAGCCTGCGTAGCCGTCCATGAAGGATAGGAGGGCGTGGTCGGCGGTATTGTCGACTAGGACGTCCACATGGGGTAATGGAAAGTCATCTTTGGGACTAGCTTTGTTCAAGTCGCGAAAGTCAACGCATACTCGAATCTTGCCATTCTTTTTCAAGACTGGGACCATGTTTGAGACCCATTCAGGATACTCGATGACTTGGATGAAACCGGCTTGTAGTTGCTTCTCGATTTCTTCCTTAACCATAAGGGACCACTCGGGGCGTAGTCTCCTTAGCCTTTGCTTGATGGGTTTGTAACCGGGTTTAATGGGGATGCGGTGCTCGGCTATGCTTCGTTCGATTCCGGGCATATCTTTGTACGACCAAGCGAATACGTCCTTGAATTCGCTCAGGAGTTGTGTGAATCGGGCGCGCTCGCGTTCGTCTAGTGAGGCGCCTAGTTGTAGTTCTCTTGGCTCTTCGGGGGTTCCCACGTTTATGGTTATGGTTTCCTCGATGATTGGGTCTTGTGTTTTTGGGTAAACAATGTTTGCAATGTATTTGTTTAATGATTCATTTGTTTGTTCATTTTCATCGCATGAGTTAGTGTCTTTTGTATTTTGCGTTTTGTTTGTTGCTTGTTGATTATTGTTTGTTTGTATTTTGTTGTTTGTTTTAGCTTGAGACAAGGCGTAAGCAAATTTATTCATTTCATTATTTTGAAGAGAATTATTCGATAAATTGGAAAATTGCTTGGAGTTAGCCTCCGTAAAAAGGAAATCTACACTAAAGCTAGAGTCTAGGATAGATGGGTCGACAGATGACCCGACACTAAGAGTATTAGAAGCTAATAGAATCTCTTCTTCTTCTTCGTCGTCTTCTGTGCCGTTGGAGCTGCTTGAGCTGCTTGAGTTGCTTGAGTTGCTTGAGTTGGAATCACTCTCGTCCTTGTCTCTGAGATTAGTGACATGGTCGAAGAGTGGTCCTTCGCCGGTGATAAGCTGGAAGTGGTGACCTTGTGCATCGGTCCATTTCAGCGTCTTATACCATCCGTTGAGGGTTTTGTCTGTGGCGTCGGCTATGAGTAAGTTAGGATTGAAGTGACGGTCTCGCATGATTGTGGAGACAATCTCTTCGTTTTTGGTGCTCGGTGAGGCCTTGAGTGTATTGGGCTCGGCCTCACTAGAGAAACAAGCTTCGGATGAATGGATGATGTTTCGAAGGGAGGTATTCCCGTCGACCGTTCCTCCGGGGGTGAAATATGCGTTCAGGTCGAGGATGTAACGTCGCAGGGTGACCTTGTGAGTTGACCTTCGCTTTTGGATTTCCTTAACCATCTTCTCCTGGTCGTCGTTCTTGGGTTTATAGCCTAAACCCATGGTGAGCCAAAGGCTATTGTTGTTTTTTGTTTTGAAAGGTTTGTAGGTTTTGATTGGTGTACGTGTGATGGCGCCGACTTCAAAGTCGAAACCACATAAGTCTTCTACGGTTTCAGCCACAATTTCCGCAGAGTTGGGCTCTTTTGGTGTATCGAAAAGGGCTCGGAAGTTCGAGGCATTCAAGGTTATGATCTCCTCGTTAAGAGGGATCTTAACCTTTTGATGTAGGGTGGAAGTTACGGCTTTGGTGGAGTGGATCCACGGGCGTCCCAGGAGTATGTTATAGGAAGGGGTCATGTCGATGACTTGGAACTCAACCTTCCTTTCTATGGGACCACTGCGTATGTGAAGAGAAATGGTTCCTTTCACGTGACGTCGGGTTCCGTCGAAAGCTTTGACTCCGTCCATGCTCGGGGTGAAGTCTTTATCGGATAGGCCGAGGCGATGTGCGGTGGCCAATGGTAGAACATTGACTGCAGATCCATTGTCAACAAGGGACACGGGTAAAGTTTTCTTCATACACTCTACGCTAATGTATAGAGCGAGGTTGTGGTTCGGTCCGAATGCGGGGAGATCGTCATTTGAGAAGGTGATAGCTCCTGGTAACCAATCCCTTGTGACATGGCTGACCATTTGATCTGGAGAGATCTCAGCATCTGCGCACGCTATTTGTAGAGCGCGAATGAATGCATTTCTATGTTCCGCTGAGTCTCGTAAAAGGGCCCAGATGGAAACATCGGCTTTTGTGCGAGCGAGTTGCTTCTGAAGCACCTCACTCGTGTTTGGTGGTGGAATTATTGTAGAGGTGGAGGGTGTACTTGTAGAGGGAATATCCTCTTGGGCTACGGCCGCAGTTGCTTTTCTGGCATGCTCATCCGTGAAGATATTCTGATAAGGACGACCAGAGCGTGTGAGGTGTGAAACCTCGTCTTGGTCTCTCTTCTCGGGCTGCTCGCCCTTTTCTTTTTGATCTTTGTTTTCGGGCTGTTTGCCCTTCTTTTTCTTCCCCTTCTTGTTCTTTTTGGTTTTATTCAAGGAAGGAGTGGTTGAGAGTTGAGCTATTATTTTGTTAGTGGGTGGCCACTCTTCGTCTTCATCATCACTGAACCAGACCCCATTGATTTGGTTGTTGGTGGGTGTAGCCAAGTAGGAGCAATCTATGATGGGAGCTGATCCGAGGAAGATTGCAGGGTTGTCATAAATCGTGGGGTTGTTTTGGGCTCCGATGCCGATTTCAAAGAGTTCCTCGAAATTCTCGGCATCGCCGTAATCAAAGTGTCTTTGCCACTCGGGTCGTAGGCTTCCGAGAAATGTGTACACGAGCTCGTCTTCGTGTGGAGGGTTTGGAACTTGGGCAAGTAATTTTCTCCATCGGGCAAGGTATTGGGTAAAGTCCTCTCCGTCTCCTTGGTGTTGAGTGACGAGAGTATGGAGGGAGACATGCTTGTCGGCCTTGTTCTTGGAGCGTTGTTCTAAGCGTGCAGCTTCAAGTTGATGCAAGGCCTTCAAGTTGTCAATGTCTTTGGTGAGTTGATTAACACGGTCACGGAGAGTTCTCAATCTATTGAGGTTAGCCACCTTTGAGGTGCGTTTGAAGCGAGGAGTGATGATGCGGTTCATGGTGAGCATTCAGCTGAGGCCTGCATTTCACTTCGTATATTAGAGACACGACTCGACCCACTAGACTCACATTCATTTTTAAGCATTCATTTTAGGTCATTTCTTTGTTTAGAAAGACCTTTTACGTTTTGAAAAGAGGAGGTTTTCGAAAAGGTTTTAGCTAAAGGAAGCTTTTGAGACGAGGATGTGTGCGCACATCTCGCCTCGATGTTAAAACGTTTTGCTTTGCATCCGTCGAACTGATATCGGTGATTTGCCGAGGTGAGCTCGAGTTCGGATGTGTAAAAGAGAAAGGATTCGACTCGAGAGTGGTTAACAAGTCGAGTCGAGGATGTTAAAAGCGGAGTCTAGGCCACATGACCTAGAGGATTGAATTCCGCGACCTCGGGTTTTATTCCTTGCTCGGGTTTTTGCTTGTTAGTGAAAAAGGAGAATTTTGAGAGAGCTTGTTTCAAAAATTCGCGATAGTTTTGTTTGAAAAGTGTTAGTTTGTTAGATGTTAGGTTCATTTATCTTTGAAACGTTTAAGCGAGTTTTCGAAGATATGAATGCAAATGCTCGTTTTGGAAAAGACCATGGAGTGCATAGCCTCGAACTTGTACGTATGACTCAAAAAGGGTGAAAATGAGTCGGTCGGGTACACCTCTAACTACCTCGAGTACGCTTTGGCAGATACTTAACCCCTTCATTTCCTTCTGGCAGGCGATAGGTTTCTGAGGAGAACCTTTGAGGCGGTCGAGATAGCCGTTCTGGCAAGCCGTGGAGGGGCGAGAGGAAAGCTAGTCCGGCATGTGCTTTATCGAGTGGACAAGCCTGCATGTGGGAACCACCTCTCGAGGGTGCAAAGGGTGCCTAGATTCCAAAAGGAATGGACTCTAAACGAATGTGCATAGCTCAATTACGTATACATGGATTGTTCAAGGCTTTCAAGTTTCACCTCTTTATTTTTAAAAGAAAAAGCTAGTTTTAAGTTTTAAAAATAAAATATCCCCAGAGGAGTCGCCAAACTGTGGAACCCGGGATTGAGACGGGGGAACCCAACTCGGCGTCTTGCTTAAGGGCGCTTTAAGATAAAAAAAGATTAAGTTAGAAAAAACCTTTAAAACTGTTTTGGAGTCGCCACCTAATTATCGCGGAAATTAGGAACCTGCTATCATGTCCTAAGCCTAAAGACATGTCCTAGATTTTGGAGCACGCCGACACCCCTAGATCTAAGGCTTGTGAAACCAGATTGGATTCGGGGTGAGGGTACTTTAGAAAAAGAGTTAATTCAATTAATGATTTATGAAAACCTTTTAGAAAAGCCTATGTAAAAATAGCCTCTACTGACCTAGAACAATCCATGCAAGATGATAATTGAGCTAATGTTATCGCTACGTACAAGTGCGAAAAAGTTTGTAAAAGAATGCAGATGCAGATGCAAAAAGATTGATTAAAACCCTCAGTTTAGCATGTTTAACTCGTTAACGAAAACGGTTCAGTTAAAGGTCGAATTCATTGTTTAAGTTGATTTTAATGCAAAATAAGAAGGTGCAAGATGCATGCAAATAAAATAAAGTTCAATTGTCCATTGGTTTATTTTATAAGGGTCGGTTGCTTATGCGACTTTGGCGTGTCATCGGATATGGAGTGTACCCGAAGTAAATAGAACACTTGGAGTGCAAGCGTATTTGGGTGCCAAAGCAAAGGGGGGGCGCGCTAGAGTGTAGTCCCCTTTGTTAGTCCATAGAAAATAAGAAAAAGCTTTGATCCAAGTGGATCGGTACCTACCTTGTCCTGACGCTTCAGATCTGGGCAGAGCTTCGCTTCTTGAACTTAAAAGAAGGATGAATTCAATACGGGATGTAGTGTTGAACTCAAGGATTTGAGTGCGTGAGGCTTTGAGAGAGTTTTGTAGTGTGTTTGCTGTGAAAACTAATTGTGAATTGTGTTTTTCGAGGTCAGGTATAGGGGTGTATATATACTAAAAACCTCGGAGAAATTAGGAAATCCGGGGATAAAAACTAGCCAGGAAACCGCATAGCCTTATGCGGTTGCCCAGGCAAACCGCATAGGCTTATGCGGTTGTCACCCCAAACCGCATAAGGCTATGCGGTTTGAAGGTGTGGTTTTTAGCGTAGTTTCCTAGTTCCGGTTTGATTATATCTCGAAAAGATTTAGTATAATCCTTGCTGAGATATTTTGATGTTCAGGGCTTTGGAGTGCGGGCCAAAGGCTGGGTTTGGGCTCGGTTTCGGGCCCGAGACCCGGAAAAATGAAAAGGATGTATTTGCATAGATTTTGTGACATAAGGTAAGACGTGAGGTTGTATTTTGTGTAGGAGGAGGCTAAAGGGAAGATCTAGCCACCGGGCCTAAATTTAGGGATTTAGGAATGCTGAATTAGACCTTGTTAATGTAAAAGGGCTAATTGTAGTGCAAATGCGAAGCTCATGCCAAATGAAGCGGGACAAGGACCTAGTTAGACTCCAAATGGACAAAATGAACGTTTATTTAAAGCGATGTAAAGCGACCTTAATCATTTTAACATTTCAAACGACTCAAAATGAATTCGACATTAGTTAGAACCGTTTAAGTCAACGTTAAAGCATGCGTAATAAAGTCCGTGTTACATCACAGTGTTTTGTGCGGGAGGGTACGGATATGGGTATCCACAGCTGGAAAGGGCCCGTGTTGGTCTGTGGGCGTTGTACGCAGCCTGGCGAGCTACCGTAAATGAGACTTCGGCCTTTAGTTGGGGCCGGGGTGTTACAAATGGTATCAGAGCAACCCGTCGATCGTGTGGTCGAATCCTGTGTCTTGTTGACCAGGTACGCACCTAGCTGGGGAGAATTCTGGAATGCTATATTGTAAGTAGCGACTAGGCGCAACGAGGACGTTGCGTTCTTCAAGTGGGGGTGTGTAACACCCGGTGTTGTCCGAGGTTATTCGGGCCGGGTTCCCCGTTGAAGTGGTCCATGTGATGAGCTCAAGTGACCTAGTGCTTAAAAGGATTGTAAGTGCTACTCATATCAACAAGATTCATCTTCTTTTCTGGTGGCTCATCTTAAGAACTCTTCAGTTAAGCGTGCTTGCTGGAGAGTAGTCTTAGGATGGGTGACCTCCTGGGAAGTTCTTAGGATGCGTACGAGTGAGGACAAAGTGCGCTGGAAAGGGCCCGTGTTGGTCTGTGGGCGATGTACGCAGCCTGGCGAGCTACTGTGAATGACATTTCGGCCTTTAGTTGGGGCCGGGGTGTTACAGCGATGATACTTGCGACTTTGACTTTGCATTTTCCTGTACTTGTTTGTCCTCGTGATTATGTGTTATGTTTGGGTAGTTTGCTTGAGGACAAGCGAAGGTTTGGTTTGGGGGAGTTTGATGTATGCCATTTATATTGATTATATGCCCCCGGTTCAGTTGCATTTAGCTCGCATTTATTCGATTTCACTATGATTTTAGGAGCTATATGCTTTATATTGCGATACTGTCGTTCCTCGTTTATATTTTGCAGGTTTTGGCGGTCCTGAGCCGAAACCTGAGTCAATTGGAGCATTTACGAGTATCGTGACGTCAAGACTAAGCTCGAGAGCGAATATGGAAGCAATACTATGATTTGGGACGTCAAACCTATAGGTTCAGAGCAAACCTATAGGTTCTGGATGCGTGAACAAAGGCCAAACTTGCTGGAAATTTCTGAAAACTTAGGAACCTATCGGTTCAATTGGTTCACCCCCCAGAACCAATCGGTTCACCCCCCAGAACCGATCGGTTTGGACCCGAACCGCTCGGTTCTGATGCTCCTATTCTCTGGATTTTCGTGCTTATATAAATAGACTCGAGTTAGGGTTTAGACTTATGCTTTTCATTATACTCTTCTGCTTTAGATTAAAAGTTAGTTTCTCTCTTTTATAACTCTCTAAAAACTCCTTAGTCTAGATTTAATTACTTTGCAAGATTCGATCTTTTCATTCCGATTCAAGATTAATTTCAGGTTTAATTCATTGTTATTTCTTTCATCATGCCTTCTTATTATTATTACTTGGTTTTAATCTCCACCATGTCTAGCTAATTCTCCTATTAGGGTTTGAGGGGAATTTGTGCCTTTGGTTCAGGAACATGTTTTTAGATTAAATTGGTTGAATATATTGTGCAATTGATTTCTTTCTACGCGTTTTATGCCAATTGAATTAGGATTATTTCGCCTGATCAACGAATTCATCTGAGTTTAATTGAACCTGAGTAATTTTTGATTTAAGATCGAAAGCCGAGTTAAAACTAGACTTACGCGAGATTGATAAGTTGAATTTAGTACGTAGCGAGAGCCTGCTAAATTTGCTTAAGGCTAAAATTGACTCGAGAGAGCGTTTTCCAAACCTAATCATTTTTGCACAGTTTATTGTTCCTTCTTATAACTTGAGTTCCTGAATCATTGTCATAATGAGCCCGATGCCCTAATCTCTTCCCTTATAGTCTTCTTATCTTCGTTCTTTTTGCTTTAGTTTATAGCTCAAATCAACCATTTTCATACCCTTTGAGTCAAACCTGTTTTCGCCTAACTTGGCTTATAACTACACCGTTTCTCTGTGGATTTCGACCCTGCTTACCGCAAGCTTCTGTTAGTTGTTTGTCTAGGTTTATTTTGATTAGGCGTGACGACTTTAGCCTCATCAACCACCTGTGACTATGCCGAAGCTATATAGTCATTCATTGCCCAAGATCTTCACCGATTATTGCTCAACGATTAAGCAGACCGGGATTACTCAATATCAAATAAGGGAGATGCTGTTCCCCTTTTCGCTGAAAGATCGAGCTCGCGAGTGGATTACGGACCTCGATAAGATTGCTGCTGGTATCACTGATTGGAGTGGATTAGCCCTTGCTTTCTATTCAAAGTTTTATCCTCTTGAACGCACTAATCATATAAGGAGTCAAATCCAAAGCTTCAAGCAAACGTTCGACGAGTCACTTGATGAAGCTTGGGAGCGATACAAGAAGCTCATTCGGGATTGTCCTCATCATGGGCTAAATGACTGGTTGGTAATCATGACGTTCTACAATGGGTTATATGCGGAGAGTCGTGCTATCTTGGATTCTGCTGCAGAGGGACGTTTTGCTAACAACGTCGACGATGATAAGGCGTGGGCTTTGATCGAGGAGATGGCTGTGCACTCGTCACAGTTCGGGAAGCCACGGGGTAATTCACAGTCCGCGTATAATGACCGTGATAAGAAGAGCATGAGTGCGATTACTAGTCAGTTTGTTGTGCTGACTACGAAGATTGATATGCTGCAGGGAGGTGGTTCTTCTAGTGCCCACGTGAATGCTATCATGGGGCACGATTTGGGTTATTCTACGGGGTATGCTACACCCCATGAGCAGGTTCACGCTTATCAGTCCTATTCTCAGAACTTGCCCTACCAAAACCAGCCGGGTTACGACCGTTCACTCTTATCGTATCGTAACCAAAACGTGCTGAACCCGACCCCTCCACCTCCACAAAACACCCCCTACATCCCTTCCCACAAAAATTACCAACAACCCCCCCAATTACCAAATACCCACCTACACTCCCCCACCTGCGGGACCCGATCCTATGGCCGAGATAAAGGCCATGATGCTGCAAATGGCCAAGAATCAGGAAACCATGATGGCGCAAATGCAGAAGAGCGAGCAAGCCAAGGACGCGGC